>CM075350.1:42697500-44162500 GCA_037693485.1 Kitagawia praeruptora
GACCTTAAACCTTTGTATATAATCATTTCTAGTATTGTTGTATCTGACAGTTTTGATCTATTTGAGCCCGTGCAAAGCACGACTTACTTTTAAATATTTTTAAAATTATGTGATTAAAAAAATAGAATAAAATAATTTATTATGGATATAATTTCAATTTGTAATATTAATTAATAATTTTTTTTTGCTAATTAATTAATAAAATTATTAGTAATAATAATAGTTATTAAAATAAATGACATGTATTGTTTAAAACTAATAATATAAAATTTTAATGTAAATTTGTTGTTGACGGAATTCGAACCTTGGATAGTTAGAAAAGAAATTTAAATATAGAATATTCCTTACTCTTAGATTTAACGATTACGATCTATTTGCTAAATATCTAACGGTCACCATTTAAGGCTTGGTTGAACCAAACAACCAAACTACCAATTATCCCATAGTTTGCTTATTATATATTAGTATAGATAATAGATGTAGTCTAAAAACCAACATGTTAATTAGCATACGTACTGGGAAGTCCGGTTACATTTGAAAGCAAGCCCAGCATACGTACTGGGAAGTCCGGTTACATTTGAAAGCAAGCCGTGACAGGCCGAAACAATTCAAGCGAGCACAGCAGAACTTTTTGATTACAAAATGAAATGTACGGTATCATGTTCAAACAACCGCAATAAAGCTGGTGAATAGACAAGCTATATATTAACATATCACAATGGAATCAACAGATTGGACTGTACTAATCAAACCATTCAAGACCAACTAATGTTTGTCTGCATGTGTCCATATTAAAGTATGAAAAGCAAGCATGTAGTTGATTCAGTTCCTTGGTCAATGGAAACCATCTCTGATTCTTAACGAGCAAATCACAGCTGCTATGTTTTTTTTGGCTTGAACTGCAATAGCATCTCTATTTTTTAAATTGCAAATGCATCGCTCTAGCTAACTTTTTGGCTAATAGTATAGCTATTGTGTGTATGTGTGTAATGTGACTCCACATGCTGATATTTTTATTAGGATTGAGGTTGGGGATGTGTGTGGTGAACTGTAAAAACTAGAAAGGTCAAGTTGGGTTCGGTTTCTGCTGTATAGTATATTAAGCGAGGGATCACTAAAGGGCAAAACATAGTGCATAATTTCATTTTAGTGTAATAATTCAAATAAATATGTAATGTATTGATAGATTATCATATGAATCTGATCATTCATATTTGTTTCATGAGTAGCTGCTACTTTACAGTTCACACTGACCATATACTCTTGTATATTTCTGATCAGTATATGCTATTAGGATGGTAGTTAAGATTCCTCGCTTCTTGGACCTGAAAGGCTGCAGTAAGATCTCCAAACACTCGATGCGAATTGAAGCACGAATATACCAAAACCTGTACTAGTAGTGAAAGGTCATCTAAGTGCTCTGTGTTATGGACCTAAAAGGTAAAGAAAAGTTACAAGTTTGATATTTTACATGTGGTGTAACATGTAGCACCCATTAATTAAGCACATAGTAGTATTAGTATGATATCGCCCATTCTGGATCATGTCATAATTCATGATACGAATTCAATTTTGAATTCCTTACAAGAGGCTAAAATTTAATACATATTAGCATAATATTGTTCGGTATGGATCATATCAGAATTGACGTACAGTCCAGATTTGTTTTTGGATTCCTTATAATTAAAAGACTATAGTTTATTGTCCATTGCTTATATTTAAGACAAATTTTCTTTGTTTACACGATATGTGGCTTGAGTTGAACAACCCTACACCAAGTTAATTAAAGAGCATGTAGTTTAACTAAACCTTGTCTTATTAATTCTATTAGTCTATTACTGTTGTTGGAGGAATTTCGTAACAACACGAAATCGGAGGTTCGCTGGAATAGTAGAGCGAAAATTATGAGTATGTGGATGTTTTTAGGGATTTAGGGGTAAAAAGAAGGGGCTGGACTTGGCAGATTTCTCGATTTGTCTCGGGTATCGGTCGCCACATGCCAAAATGCCTATGTAAAACCAGTAGCACAATATATTTAACTGCCAAGTAAATGAGGCTGTCTCAAACGATAATGAGACTGTCTCTTTAGTGTGTGTGAGTGTCCCAATTAACTAACAGAGTAAATAATCAGCAGTAAATAAGTGACAGAAAGTAAAGCAAGAACACAAGGAATTTTCACTTGGTTCGGCCCCTACCCAATCTATGGCCTACATCCAAGTCCCTATGCCAACTAGCACAGAGATTATATTATTATAATAATAATATAAAGCTTACA
Organism: Kitagawia praeruptora; assembly: GCA_037693485.1. Taxonomy (NCBI): domain Eukaryota; kingdom Viridiplantae; phylum Streptophyta; class Magnoliopsida; order Apiales; family Apiaceae; genus Kitagawia; species Kitagawia praeruptora. Next base: position 42,699,776 of record CM075350.1, read on the forward strand.
GCCTTTCCCGATTACAAGTTTAAAGCCTCTTGGAAGAACCCTTCCCTTGACAACACTGTCACCTAGCAAACCTGCTACCTAGCCCACTGGCTACCTTGGCTTATGACTTGCAACCCTATCTAATTGCCACAACCCGGCACAAGTATGACTAAAATGTGTATAAGATTACAACTCGATAAACTGTAACTTCTGTACTCAGAGTATAAGCTTGAAAGTCTTTGTAAGAAGTTGTATTGCAGATGTGTTGAAAGTTATCTGTTCTTGCCAAAAGATCGTCTTTATATAGCACAAGAATATGTAGCCGTTAGAGATGAATCCCTGAGATTATAGCTGTTGAAATAAGAATCAATCAAGCACAAATTAGAGATTATATAATCAATCAGTATATGATCATTAGCAACGGCTCTTTTAGGATTTAAAGCTCAATCAAATCGTATGATATCTTTGATAGATATCCCAAAATGAATGACCTGCAATAAATACAATATATATCCTGTAACAGATATGGCAATCGAATATGGAAACTCAGAATCAAATCTCCATGATTTAATTCGAAGACTTATTCAAAAATGACATCCTAAAAAACCTGGGATTAACAATCTTCCCCTTTTTTTATGATGATGAACATTTTTGAATGTCTATCAATGTATTGCTGTCTCCCCCTGTCAAAAACACTTATAGAGACAATGCAGACAATATATAATCCAGAATTCTTAGAATAAATCAAGACATGTTATCAAATAAACCCCAACTAATTCAAGTAAACCACAAATATGCCAAATAAACACATAGTCAACCACAAATATTCAGCCACTTAAAACAAATTCAAATTCAAAAACAGCTAAGTTCTCCCCCTTTCATCAACATAAAAACAGACTTAATCATCGTCAGGAATATCAACTGGATCTTTGCCTTTTCCCTGTTGCTTGTACTTTGGAGAATCCCCATAGGTAGAAAAATTCTGAGCAAAAAAATCTGTAGAAGGGGCTTTGCCATCACGAGCATCCATCCATTGAAAGAGCTTCTCCATATATGCTTCCCTTGTAAGTCCAAATGCAGCAGGAGGTGGAATGGCTGGGAGAGGAAGAGGTGCAGTGATCTCTTCGAGAGTACAATCGCCAATCCAATCTTTCTTTTTATGCCACGGCGTGAAATGTTTACCATGCAAAGACGTGAGCTGCTTGGAGAGGAACTGAGTCTCAGAACCCAACTTAAAAAAGAGCTTAATGAATTCTTTTGCCCAAGCTTTGGCAGTATGAGTCATTCCTTCCTGAAGCGAGCCAAATTTGAAATCTATTCTTCTAGTGATGCTTCGATCATTGGCTTTTAATACATCCAATTTGGAATGTAGTAACTCCATAGACTTGGACATCAAAGCAAGAGAAGATTCAACAGAAATCAATTTGGTTTGAAAGGACTCGATGGCTTTAGAGTTTGCTCCAACTTGAGCAGAGAGACCATCAAGAAAAGCATTCAATTGAATATTACCAAATGATGATGGAGCAGTGGGAGAGTGAGGCAAAGAAGTGTCTGACCTAGAGTCGTCATTCTCAAAAACAAGCTGGTTTGACATTAACCGAAAGATGGTTACGAGTTAGAGTATTTGAATCAAAAGTTTCAGACAAATTATCTACTTCATCAGTGTCATCAATCACTTTGAAGAATTCAAAAACTTTAGTCAAAAGACAGGGGATGGAGTCATGAGAAGCACAATGAATCATGTTACGAATTAAGAAAGAGGCAACATTGAAATGAATTTGCTTGACAAATAAAGATAGCAAAATTGAATCTTGATAGGTGACCCTATCTCGACCACTTTTGCGCGGTAAAAGGTTTGTACGTATGAAAGAACTTGAATAACAACAGACAAGTATGAGTAAGAGATGATACCAAGGGTTTGGAGTCAGCCGAGATCGAAGAATCACCGAGAATGATTCGAAGCTGTTCTTCATATGAGAGATCTTCAATCTCTAAAAATGGTTGATGAGAGGTGAAGGGGCAAGGTCCACTAGCAGCAACTCCAAGAATAGATCCAATCCAGTCCGCAGTAAGAACAATAGGAACACCCTTGACATTTGAATACACCATCTCGTTATGCCCTTTAGTCAAATTAGAGTAAAAATCACGAACCAGAGAGGGGTAAAACTTCGTCGGAGGCGATAAGAGGGATGCACACTTGAGAGTCTCAAACATCTGCACACTACGCCATAAACGCACATACGAAACCCCCATTTTCAGTTGCGTAAGGCCTGAAAAGCGTTGCGTAAGGTCTTACGCAACGCTTTTGGGGCGTTACCAATACTGGCGTTGCGTAAGACCCCTAACGCAACGCTTTTCCAAGCTATTGCAACACTTCGAAAAGCATTGCATAAGAGGCCTTATGCAACACCAAAAGCATGCAAACGCAACACTTCATGGGGTTGCATAAGATTTTTCAACCATGTCAGCATGCTGACATGGAAGCAAGGTGCCACGTCAGCATGCTGACGTGGAAGCAAGGTGCCACGTCAGCATGTTGACACGTCACTAGTGGGGCCCACAAGTGCCACGTCACAAATGGGGGGGGATGCCACGTCATCAGTGGGGCCCACCAAGGTGCCACGTAAGCACTGGGGCCCACATGCCACATCAGCAGTAGGGTCCACATGCCACGTCAGCAGTGGGGCCCACATGACACATCGGTAATAGGGCCCACATGCCACGTCAGCATTGGGGTCCACTATCTAACGCAACGCTATTTGAGTCTAATGCAACACTACTTTTTTTTAAGCAACACTAAATATACCATAATGCAACATCATATACATTCAAATGCAACACTTTTTTACAAAAAAATTGAAATGACTGAGCTGTTTATACATAAAACAATCTGGTCCAAACCAAGCCAACTACTGGTCCAAACCAACCACAAGACAATGATGCGGCCAACAAAAATACCAAGTTCTAATACTAGCTAGTTAAAGCTACAAAAAAAATTACTAAGTGGAGCCATAAAAATCCTTCAATTCTATTATTTATTTGCTCCATTGTATCTCCCATGGTCGCAAGCTATCGCCAACCTCTTTCTCCACGCATCATCTCATCCATTCTACATTGTGATGCAACCTGTGGGTTAAAAGATTGAAGTATAGATTGACATGGATTAATATGACAGCTAACAAAACTCTTAATAATTTTTCCAGATACATGCTAATTCTATTAGATTCATTTTAAACCGTTACACAATATGATGACATCTCAAATTTTAGGAATAAAGTAGTACCAACTCTTTTTACACAAGTCCCAGGCATGTACTACATTGAAGAATATGCTAATAGAGTAGTTTGAATTCAGAATCTGACATTACAATTAGGGCTGCACAGTTTTCCGGTCTGGACCGGTAAATTGGACCGGACCGGGTCTACCGGTCCAAGGACCGGACCGGACCGAATATAACCGGTCCGGTCCCCGGTCCATAAAATCAAAAAAATCCGGTCTTCGGTCCGGTCCGGTCCAAACCCTGAAAACACCCGGTCCGGACCGGATTTTATGTATATAGTTAATTTTATGCTATTTTTTCTTTTAAATTATATAGTTTAATGATAAAATATTCACACATAACATATTTTAGTGATCCAAATTGGTAAATAATAAATTTATGAAATAGTATATAGAAACACTATAATATAAATGATTAAATTTCATATTTTATACTATATATAATTTATAATTACGTTTACAAATTAATGTTACTTTACAAATAATATGACATTTACTTATTTTTAAATTTAAATTAACTTACCAAGTAATTCATATATCAACGTAGAATGAAAATTAAATTATAAAATTAATTTTTTTATGAAATATTAACTAACCGGTCCAAACCGGTCCGGTTCCGGTCCAGTCCGGGTTTTTCCGGTCCGGTCCGGTCCCAAAGACCGGTTATGACCGGTCCGGTCCCCGGTCCATGAATTCAATAAAATCCGGTCTTCGGTCCGGTCTGGGTCGGTCCGGTCCGGTCCGGTCCGGTTTTGGACCTTTGTGCAGCCCTAATTACAATGTAGAAAATGGAAAACCGTCATATCTGTTACTATCCATAACTTGCTTTCAGAACAAACAGGAAAGACCTGCAACACTTCAAACAGCAAATGCAACACTACAGGTATCTAATGCAACGCTTTCTGCCACGTCAGCAAATGCCACGTCAGCAAAGGTGGGCCCCACTTCTGCCACTTCAGCAATTGTGGGTCCCACAATTGCCATGTCAGCATGATGGGCCTCCTGCCACGTCACCCTTGTGGGTCCCACACTGCCACGTCAGCAGTTGTGGGGCCCACATCTGCCACGTCATTTTTTAAAAAAAATATGAATATATCTAATGCAGCACTTCAAAGAGCAAACGCAACACTACTGGTATCTAATGCAAAAAATTTTGCCACGTCAGCAAAGGTGGGCCCCACTTCTGCCACGTCAGCAAATGTGGGTCCCACATGTGCCACGTCAGCAAATGCCACGTCAGCAAATGCCACGTCAGCACATGTGGGTCCCACTCCTGCCACGTCACCATTTATAAAAATAAAAAATTATCTAACGCAACGCCATCAGTTAGTGTTGCACAATGTGAAACACTGTGGGTAATACGCAACGCTAATCTATATCTAACGCAACACCAATTCAGCTCAGTTGCAAAAGACCCAAAACTTCTATCTAACGAAACGCTTTCTGTGCAACGCTTTGTAAAAAGGGTTGCGTATGCTCACTTATGGCGTAGTGGCACTATACCAATGCGCTGAAGTAAGTCATTATCGACCATCCTTTCTTTGAGAATCGGTTTTGCCTTGTTTTTAGAAGAACCCTATGTAGTCAAGAACTCAGATTTCAGACTAGGCTCCGGAATGGAAGATTCAGAGTTAGAATGATCTTCAGAGATCCTAGCCTTTAGTCTTTTAGAAGGCTCTGACTTAGTAGGAAGTTTGCCGGAACGAGTAGCAACAGATCGAGATTTTCGTTTCGCCATTAGAAGAGAAAAGGGGAAAAACAGAGAGAAGAGAGGAGAGATAATAGACACAAAGTAAGAGAAGAGAAAGTTGTATAGACAATTATAGGGATACGTGCCCGAGAAAGAAGCAATTAAGGCATACAGGTGTTAACCATGCAAGAAAATAGCATAAACTGATGCACATTACTAACAAATAAAACTACTAAATATTTACAATTAAATCAATTTAAATCACTTAAACAAATTCACATATTCATATAAGCACGAATTAAGAAAATTAAATCACAATACAGAAATACTATTTACCAATTAATCAATTAAAGGGTGCACATACCAAGCTCCCTTCGAAGCAAGCAGAATCTGTCCTCAGATAAAGGCTTTGTAAAAATATCAGCTTTTTGATTTTCAGTAGGAATAAAAATAAGCTCGATATTACCTTTTGCAACATGATCTCGAATAAAATGATGACGAACATCAATATGTTTAGTACGAGAATGCATGACAGGATTTTTGGAAATATTAATAGCAGAAGTATTATCACAATAAATTGGAATGTTTGAACATTTTATACCAAAATCTTTCAAGGTTTGCTGCATCCAAATGATTTATGCACAGCAGCTACCTGCAGCTATATATTCTCCCTTTGCTGTCGACATTGCAACGAATGTTTGTTTCATACTGTTCCAAGCTACTAGACAATCTCCTAAGAATTCACATGCTCCACTGGTACTTTTACGATCAACATGTGATCCTGTGTAATCAGCATCTGAAAAACCAATGAGATCAAAAGACGGGGAACTGGGATAGAATAGTCCCAAGTCGTCAGTTCTCTTTAAATATTTAAATATTCGCTTTACAGCATTAAGATGGGATTCCTTAGGAGCTGCTTGAAAACGAGCACACAAGCAAACGCTAAACATGATATCTGGTCGAGATGCAGTAAGATATAACAAAGAACCAATCATAGCTCTATATTTGGTAATATCAACAAACTTACCATTTTCATCCTTAATGAGTTTGGTGGTGACACTCATTGGAGTTGATTTAGAAGCGACATGCTCTAAATCAAACCTTTTGTGTAAATCCTTAATATACTTACTCTGATGGATAAAGATACCTGCATTAGTCTGGTTAATTTGCAGTCCAAGAAAGAATTGTAATTCTCCCATAAGACTCATGTCGAACTCCTTATGCATACAGTCTGAAAACCACTTGCATAAAGCTTCGTCTGAAGCTCCAAACACAATATCATCAACGTATACTTGAACCAATAAAAAATTATTTTTCTTATGGAATATAAAGTGAGTAGGATCGAGTGTACCACGAGTAAAGCCTGAGTCAACAAGAAACGTACTTAGTCGATCATACCAACATCTGGGAGACTGTCTAAGACCATAGACAGATTTCTTGAGTTTGTATACGAAGTGTGGTTACTTCTCATGAATAAAACCTGGAGGATGCTTTACATAGACTTCTTCCTGCAGATATCCATTTAAGAATGCGCTTTTGACGTCCATCTGGTAAAGCTTGAAGTTCTTGTATGCTGCAAATGCCATAAGAATACGTATAGCTTCTAGACGAGCTACTGGAGCGTAGGTCTCGTCATAGTCGATACCCTCCTGTTGATTATATCCTTGAGCCACGAGACGAGCTTTATTTCTGATAATATTTCCGTCTTCATCCTTTTTAGTTTTGAAAACCCAGCGAGTACCAATGACTGTGACATCTTTCGGAGGTGGTACAAGTTCCCATACATCACAACGTTCGAATTGGTTAAGTTCCTCTTGCATTGCTATTGACCATTGTTCATTTTCCACTGCTTCTTGAGCATTTTTGGGCTCGAATTCCGCTACAAAAGCATAGAATGCACAGAAGTTTCTAACCCTGCTTCGAGTAGTGATTCCTTGATTTAAATCTGAAAGAAGATTGTCTGGAGGATGATTCTTCACAACTCTGGAAGATTTAGGAAGATTCATTCGACTTTTTTCTTCTTCATTTGAATTTTCTGATTGATAAGGAATTTCTGAAGAATTTCTTTCAATTCCAGAAGAATGATTATCAGATGCTTTAGAGAACTCTGGAAATGATCGAGAGAAGGTAGACTTCCTTTGAGGTGTCTCATGTTCTGTTGAAGAATGAGGCAGTTCCTTTTCGAAGAGAGACTGTCCCTTTTCAGATTGAGACTGTCTCTTTCCAGATTGAGACTGATCCTTTTGAACATGAGAATCATCATCTGCAAAAACTTCCCAACCTTTGGCTAGATCAAGATTAGATTCATTGAAAGTAATATTAATAGATTCCTCTACTTTATTATTATCAGGATTATAAACGCGATATGCCTTACTCGAAGTAGAGTAACCCAAGAATATACCTTCAGTAGCTCGGGGATCAAACTTGCCACGATTTGGCTGAGTATCTAGAATAAAGCATTTAGATCCAAAAACTCAAAAATAACTAATGTTAGGAGTTTTATTCTTAAGCAATTCATATGGATTTTTCAACAAGATAGGACAAATTAACACTCTATTAAGTACATAACAAGAAGTATTTACCGCTTCTGCCCAGAATTTTCGAGGCAACTTACTCTCGTGAAGCAAAGTCCTAGCAGTTTCTTGTAGTGTTTTATTCTTGCGTTCAACTACTCCGTTCTGTTGAGGAGTACGTGGAGCAGAAAATTCATGTGATATGCCTCTGGCCTTGCAATATGTGACAAAGTCTTTTTCGAATTCTCCACCATGATCACTCCTGATAGTTCTCAGCTTTTTGGAGTACTTAGTTTCAAGGTTAGCAATTAAATCTTGAAATTCACTAAAAGCTTCATCTTTAGTACGAAGAAATAGTACCCAAGTGAATCGAGAAAAATCATCAACTATAACAAAGGCATATTTCTTACCTCCAACACTTACATACCTTTCAGGTCCAAATAGGTCGAGATGCAACAACTGCAATGAATTAGTTGTAGAAACCTGATTTTTGGCTTTGAAAGATGTCTTGACTTGCTTTCCCAATTGACACGCAGAACAAGGCTCTGTCTTTTTATATTTGAGCTTAGGCAGACCTTTGACTAGACCACGAGATGAAATTTTCTTCAAGAGATCCATATGAACATGTCCAAGTCTTCTGTGTCATAAGTGTTGCTGTTCTTGAATAGAAGCTAGACAAATTTCTTCCTGTTGTTCATCAAAATCTAACACAAAGATATTTCCTTTTCGTTTGGCTACTAAGGGAGCCTCATTAGAGTTAGTACCAATAAAACATATATTTTTATCAAAATTAACACTATGACCAGAATCTGTGAGTTGACTAACACTGATAAGATTGTACTTAAGACCATCAACCAATCTTACATCATTAATAGAGAATTTTTCATTACCTATGGTGCCTTTTCCAAACATACTTACCGTATTGGAATCACCCAAGGTAACTAACCCTCCATCTGACGCAATTAGAGATAGGAATTTCGACTTGTCTCCTGTCATGTGACGAGAGCAACCACTGTCTATGATCCACTTATTCTTTGGAACATGAACTTTTAAGCATACCTGCAAAAAATTTATATATTCATGTCTTAGGTACCCACCTTGATTTGGGTCCTGCATTGTTAGAATCTAAAATGTTATATAAATGTCTATCTGTTTTCTTAATCCAAATTTGAGCAGTATTATAAGAATCATGCATATGATATGATTTTGCAGTTTGACTCTTAATATGACAAAATTTGGATACTGCTGAGATATGTCCCCTTTTTCCGCAATCCTTGCATTTCTCATACGGCATACTGTACTTCATAGTGGTCCTCTTATTGGTCTTTTGAAATACACTCTTTTTGCCTGTGTTGAAACCCAGTCCTTCCAAAGAGGATTTTTGGACTGCCAGTATTACGTCTAATGTGCCTTCACCATGCACAAATTTGGCCAGATCTTTCTTTAGATGGTCAATCTTTTCCTGTAACTCAGTGAACTTTTGTTTTGTTTCTGCCTTTTTGCATTTTGTTTCTTTGGAAGACTCTGTTTTCTGCCTTAGTGTGGCCAAACAAGCATCCTTTCTTTCAATCTCACTTTTCAGATGTGTATTTTCTTCAGCAAGCTTATTCATTTTTTCATGAAGCAATTTGTTCTCTTCAAAAAATGATTCCTATTTCATAGAATCATCCATCTCACTTAGCACTTCACTTAATGCTTGCTTTAAGTATGCATTTTTGCTACGCAATTTCTTATTTTATGCCTGCAAGGTTAGTAAATCTTCATAAACAAATGATTTTGGAGGAGTAGAAAATACCTCTTCATTTTCACTGAAGTTTTCATCAAATCCAGCAAAGCATAGTTGAGCAACTTCATCATCAGAATCAATTTCTATATCAGGTTCGTCATCACTCCATGTGAGAAATGCTTTACTCTTTTTCTTCTCCTTGTCTTGATCCCTTGATTCAGACGCTTTCAATTTTGCCTTTAACTGAAAACAATTCTTTTTGATATGACCCTTCTTGCCACAGTCGAAACATACTTCATCGTTACTGTTGTTTCTGAATTCCTTTCTGACTCCATAAGATCTTTGAATAGGTCGACTAGCTGCTTTCTTCTTGGATAAGAACTTTTGAAACTTCTTTGTTAAAAGAGCAATCTCCTCATCTGAGTCATCACTAGAGTCTGCAATAGTCTTAAGAGCTAGAGTCTTTTTCCTTGGTATTTCTTCTTCCTCATCATATCTTCTTAACTGGTTCTCGAACTCTTCTAATTCACTGAAAAGAGTGAGTGTATCCATTTTTGAGATCAAGGAAGAATCATGTAGAGTTGTTACTTTAGGAGCAAACTTTTTGGGCAGTGATCGAAGGATTTTTCTGTTAATTTCTGTCTGAGGAATGTGTCTTTCCAGGAGAGCGATAGAATTCATCAGTGTAATAAATCATCCTTGTGCTTCTTTTATGCTTTCATCCTTTTCCAATCTGAAACTTTCATAATCACTTAGTAGTAGATCAAGCTTGACCTCACGAACCTTTGAGGTGCCTTCATGACTCACCACAATAGTATCCCAAACTTGTTTAGCCGAGGTGCATGCTGACACTTTTCGAAGTTCAGTAGCACATAGTCCATTCAGTAAAGAGTTCATAGCTCGAGCATTATAATTCAGAGAATTGACTTCATCGACAGTGAGATCTTTTACTGGTTTGGGTTTGCCATCCTTCATGGGAATAGTGATACCATTTTCAACAGCATCCTATTCATATGTATCCTTCTGGAGAAATATTTTCATTAGAAACTTCCAGTCATGATAGTTTTCTGTTCCAAGCAACAGTGGTGGAACATTGATAAGTGGATTTTATATCCACTAATTATGCACTAATTGGACCTAGATTGGTGGTTTGTCCTTAAATATGTTGTGTCTTTTAATTCGTTTTGTTGTTAATTAAGTCTTTGTTGTGCAGAACTCGCAACTTTAGGTATTGTGGCGATAAAAGGCTAAAAACGGTGGATTTCTGCCTCAATTCGGAATTTAGAGTTGCCAAAAGAGCAAGGTGGACTGGCCATGAGGAAAAAGAATTATCATAAAGAAATTCTGAGTGATATATTCTTAATGCTGAAACCCCGGTTGGAATTGTTATATTTTTTTCTAAGCAAAAGGAGTCCGGTTTTAGAGCCTCAAGAGACCGTAGCTTACATTTGGACGAGCAATGAAGAAATAAGAATTATCACAAAAATATGGAAAGTGATATATTCTTAAAGCTGGAACCCCGGTTGGAATTGATATATTTTCTGATAAGAAAAAGGAGTCCGGTTTCAAACTAAAGTATTTGTGACTAAACTAAAGTAACTTTAGTTAAGCACACCAGTTGATGTCAACTTTCCAAATAAAAGAGCCGCGTGAAATTTGTCAAGAGTCAGGCGCCGCCGCCCGCATTTTATCTCACCAACCGCACAGCCTATTTTGTTGTTTTGCTACTTTCAGCGGAATTATTTATTGCTTATGGTGTGCTAAATTGTACTATAAATATGAGTGATTTTGCAAAGGTTAAGGGCATCCGGAGAACTGCATTTCCTTTGTACTCTCTCTCAATTTTTAGCAGCTTTCTCTTTTAATTTTAGTTTCATTTTATACACTTTAATTTTCTGCAAATTTAGTATAAGTTCTATTTTGGTTGAAGTATTTTACGGGGATTACTTGGAGTGCTCTCTATTTCGTTGGAAGCTATTTCGGTTCTATTTTCTAAACTCTTATTTTACGGGGATTACTTGGATTACTCCTCTCTATTTCGTTGGAAGCTATTTCGGTTCTATTTTCTAAACTCTTGTATTTCATATTTTATTCATACAATTTTATACCATGTTTTCTTTTAATCCCATGATGACGATTCGTTCGATTATGAACTAATCGACGTCATGGGATTCTAATGGATTTATTTACGTAATTTAGAAATTCGATGCCTTAATAATTTGTATTATGATAAAAATTCAGATTGCCTAATATGGTTGCGCTTAATTTATTAGATGCGTAGCTAACGTCTAAATTATTAATTCCTAATGAATGCGAAAGTGGATTTAGGAATTTAGAATTTGCCATGTTAGCATAGGTTCGTAATTGTTATGTACATTTACGATAAGTGGTAGGGTTTTGGATCACATCGCCCTATGTAGCCATAATAAAGGAATTTATTCGTAAACCAATTATGTTTTCAAATCATATAGACATATAGGGTCTAAACATAAACGGTGTCCACACAACTTCTATCTTTTTAAGTGGATGTTCGTGTGGTTTGATATAAGTTAAGGCTGAAAGGCGCTTATGTTAGTTTCGTGTTCCCGGCTAGCTTTCGTAATTATCAAATCACTTTGAATTAAGGCATCAATTCTAAATGAAATAAGTAATGAAATTAGAATCCCATGTTTTTCTCACATATAAATCTTGTTTAATTAAATCAAGTAGTTTGAATTATTTAGTATTATTATTTTGATAAATCAATTAGAATAATAAAACAAAACTTCCCTTTTATATTTATTCAAGCAGTTTGTTGTTTAATCATACGTCGTTGCATAAGCACTATTTCTGAACAAACACCAAGTCTTCGTGGGATCGATCTTATTATATTATTTGTGACCACGTACGCTTGCGTAGTTAGTTTTCGAACCAACAAACATTGATTGAACGACGTTCTTGCCAACCTGATTGTGCCATGGATCTAACAAAATAAACACTTAAACAAAGGTTAATGCACCTGCTCTGATACCAAATGTAAAACCAGTTGCACAATATATTTAACTGCCAAGTAAATGAGGCTGTCTCAAACGATAATGAGACTGTCTCTTTAGTGTGTGAGAGTGTCCCAATTAACTAACAGAGTAAATAATCATCAGTAAATAAGTGACAGAAAGTAAAGCAAGAACACCAGGAATTTTCACTTGGTTCGGCCCCTACCCAATCTATGGCCTACATCAAGGTCCCTATGCCAACTAGCACAGAGATTATATTATTATAATAATAATATAAAGCTTACAGCCTTTCCCGATTACAAGTTTAAAGCCTCTTGGAAGAACCCTTCCCTTGACAACACTGTCACCTATCAAACCTGCTACCTAGCCCACTGGCTACCTTGGCTTATGACTTGCAACCCTATCTAATTGCCACAACCCGGCACAAGTATGACTAAAATGTGTATAAGATTACAACTCGATAAAATGTAACTTCTGTACTCAGAGTATAAGCTTGAAAGTCTTTGTAAGAAGTTGTATTGTAGATGTGTTAAAAGTTATCTGTTCTTGCCAAAAGATCATCTTTATATAGCACAAGAATATGTAGCCGTTAGAGATGAATCCCTGAGATTATAGCTGTTGAAATAAGAATCAATCAAGCACAAATTAGAGATTATATAATCAATCAGTCTATGATCATTAGCAACGGCTCTTTTAGGATTTGAAGCTCAATCAAATCGTATGATATCTTTGATAGATATCCCAAAATGAATGACCTGCAATAAATACAATATATATCCTGTAACAGATATGGCAATCGAATATGGAAACTCAGAATCAAATCTCCATGATTTAATTCGAAGACTTATTCAAAAATGACATCCAAAAAAACCTGGGATTAACAGCCTACGTACCTATGTTTATATAGGATCAAGCCCACGTAGTTCTGTGAAATTGATTTGTGTTCATCCCTTAGAGACTTTAGGGATAAACTTCGTTAATCTGGGTGATTACTGATTTTATCTGATTTAATCTTATCGTTGTGATATCTTCCTGATTTGAAGAATATCGTTTGGAGATATTTTCCGTTATTGATTGATTGAGATTGATTCTTTCCTCATTTCAGAGAGAGGATAAAACTTAGCTGTTAAGTAATAATTATTAATCTGAATTAATAATTAATAAATATTAGAAATTTGGGAGATTTTTAGACATGTCAAAATATGGCATAACAACTAGCCCCCAGCTCTTCAGTGTAGCTTGCTGCAGTGGAGAACTAAGAATTCTTCAAGCTTCCAAATTTCTTGAGTCGCTGAAAAAACTGAAAATAGATGATTAGAAAAACATTTAGAGCACCACTGTGCTCGTTAGGCGTATGCGGATGCAAGAGTGATAGCATGCGATGACCAGTGTAAGATATATATATTTGCCAAGGTTTTCAAATATGCAAGTATAAATCATATTTTTGAAATCCTTTGCGATCCTTGTTGTCTAGTTAGGACCTTGGTGTAAGAACCCAGATTTTTGGGTAGAATTAAAACTTTTATTATGTAATAATATGGGAATGAATAGTGGTTATGACTGCGATGTAACGACTGTCTATTTAATGAATGGAATGGATTTGGATTCAATTGTTATATGTCATGCAGAATACCTTTGGTTGATAACTTAGATTAGAATAATCTATCTCCTAGAAAGTTAAGATAAGATTCCCTAGAAAGAAATAGATACCCTCATGTCATCCAAATCAATATCTATTATAAGCCCAGCGGTTCCGTAAAAAGGTTAAGGAACACTCGAGGGTGAACCAGGTTCATTTTCCTAATTATAGGAATTAAATAAAAATAAGTGATGAATAGTGATTTTGGGGGAATTTGGAATATTATTATAATAATGTTATACCCGGTATTCGGAACGGATTTCTGAGTTCGTATTAGTGATCCGGGAGGAAAATAAGTGTATGTAAAAGCTGTCGGATTCAGAAAAAGAGCACTTTTATTTTCTCCGAGATTTCCCTGGACACTGCAAGACTTAAGGATTTATAAAAGGGAATTAAGGAATTTAAATGCGAGAAGTATTAAGAATAATGAAGAATAGTATTAGAAATATTAAGAAGGTTTTCGGTAAAACCCTAGTTAGAAACGAATGAGTTATTCCCTCGAACGATCAACGAATTAAGCAATAAACGGACAAAGGAACAAGCAGAGGAAGCAAGATGCATGCATGTGCAAAGGAAAATATCTACAAACCAATTAGTTATATAAGTAACCAACATATCTAGGAATCAAACTAGTACTTAGCAAATCAAACCACTTGGTTAGCCTAAACACCACCAAAGATCAACACTTGTCATGGTGTTTCCTCATCCAACACTTCACAACTTTATTAAAGTAGCTTTATACAAAGATATTATGTGTAAGTGGATGAGAGTGGATGAGAATTAAGTCATAGAAAATCAAATAAACCAAACAACAAACTCTTTCCCCAAAGAAAGCATCCATTCGGCAACACCTTTAATTCCAAAACAAAAATCAAGCTTCCAACCATCACTTGACCTTGTAATTTTTATGGTGAGTTCCATAATTCATAAAAGTGATCTCCTAAAAATTTCAAAGCCAAACACCTTTGTTTCCATTTTCAAAGAATTCATCAAAGAGGAGGGTGAATAGTGATTCTATGAACTAATCTTGTTTTTTCTTGTTTTTCATGATGGATTTAGCTAGCTTAGGACCATTCAAGGATAGATCAAGGCTTAGGAAGGCTATACTACTCTCTAAGGAAGGTATAAATCATTTGAAACCCTAAGCTTTACTTGAGTTTATGCATGTTCTTGGTGATTTAAGCTTAGTTATGTTATTAGTGATTATAAGCATGATTATGATTTGGTTTTAGTAAATGTTAAAAATAGCTTAGATGAACGGAAAGGCATTGCTTGGCCTCAGTTCATGGTTATAAATCATGTATATGTTGTTTGGAGTAGATATCATGATTATTGGGAGTTTTGGAATTTGGTAAATATCCGATTTATAGCCGTCGTAATGCCGAAATTTCGTTAACCTTAAGAACACGAGTTTGACAGTAGATAAAACTCACTGCATAGCTTCAACTTATGCCATGATTAGCTAGATCATGTTACAAGCTTCGTTTTGATATAAAGATCGCATGAAATGGACTTACGGTTTAGGAGTTATGATTAAATTCGTAAAAGTGGTTCGGAACCGTAATCGAAAGTTCGTAATTGAAATTGATTCCCTTAAATGTCGTTTAATCAGTGGCGAATCTTATTAATTAAATATTAGAGGTAAAAAGGAAGGCGTGGGAGAAAACCACATGTCGAATGGATCGTTTTCCGATTTTATAAAAATGTTTGAATCGAGGTTAAACGCGAACGAACCCCTTAAAGGTATGACTTTGGTTATAACTTAGAAAACGGGCGATAACACTCGAGGTATAATCTTGATTCGTAAACGACCAACCTTAGAACTTATACGACTTAAGTATATACCAAGTATAAGCATGATGACATGTCTTGATAACGAACGAATGTCGAATCGTATCGGTAATAAAAAGAGTTACACTAAAAGAGATGTAACGAGATAACTCGAAAGCACATTTCGATTTAAGTAGAGTTTATACTTAGCCTTTTAATAAGCGTTAAGTGGTTAATCTTAAATATTCTGATTGTTTATAGATTGTCGAGCTGACCCGGGACACATTACCCCTACCCGCACTCGATTCTCAGGCAAGTTTCCAATACTTGGAACTGTTGTTGTGATAATATATATATATGATGATTGTTGTTGTTGATGAGTGGATTTCGTAATCAACTTATGTGAGGTTTATAGGTAGTTGTTTAGGCTAGCGATCAACTGTTCTATGAACTAGGTTTGGGTTGTGTTTGTGGGGGTTGAGCTGAACTCGAGGGTATCTCCAATAATCTCAGGTGCCTTTAGAGAAAATTAGAGAACTTAATGCCTCGTACCCTGAGGTGCCTACGTACCCTTGTATTTATAGGGATCAAGCTCACGTAGTTCTAATATGATTCTGTCTCTTACTGGAATAGCTGCATTCGGTCATCTAATTCGTGTTGGACTCAGGTTCCTTTAGAGCCTTTCACGAACTAGTTTGGCTAAGTGGAGTAGAACTCGAGTTCGTACCCCACTTATGATTCTCTCATTGGTTAGAGTTATTCTAGGATCATCTGCGCCCTAGAATTATACTCAGATACCAATTCGTTTATCTGTTCTAGATGACTTCTAGAACTTTCTGTTGGCAACTCGTAGGAACCTGGTACTCAAGAACCTATATCTCAGGAGCCTGTTTCTCAGGAACCTCCTTATTTCGGGACATATCGCTTAGGGACCTCCCTTTAGGTGTCAGTACCTGCACAAATAACAAACTGGTTAGACTGGATAACTCTTCGCATGCTTTTATCACCTCTATGGCTGTTGCTATGCTAACTCGAACTCTTCTGCTGGGAGGAACCTGGTCTTCTAATGCTCAGCTCAGCTTCCTGACCATTGGGAACCTTCTGATACTCATACTTCGTTAGTCATTTCTTCTATCTGATCTTCATAACTCATACTGGATCAATCTTCTGGCTCGTATGGATCAAACCCTATAGCTTAATGGGCCTAAATCTAGCCCATGGAGATTTTGGGCACAACAAGTACCCCCCGGTTCCTTGAAATCATGTAATGTGAAAGGAACCTATTCTAATTCTACGATCAAAAGTTCAATGCTAAACCATTCTAGTAACAATACCTCGCTTCAACATTTTATATCCAAGCCTACATGAGTTAACTCGGCGTAGGAAACAGGACATAAAATATTTTCAGCTTAATATGATCTTGAGTAAGCTTCCTTTGTATTAAGGAACCTGTTATCTTGCTATTTTCTTCTTCAGATAGCTGCTCTCGAAGTCAACTCGATGCTTGCATTTAGCTCCTCTGGGAATCTAATTCGTCACTCAACTCCACGTCTCTTTAAATTTAATAATTTAAGAATCTATAGGAAGAGATAATGGTTGGCAGCTGGAGATAACTCAAAGTTCGAATTGAACTTATCACTTACCAAAGCTGTAGTTAATGCATGAGTTCCCAAGGTTCACACGCCTTTCACACATATACCTCTTCGTTTTTACCACTCCACTAATGCTCTGACGCGTGTACGGAACTGTCTTGATTATATAAACACACTTCTAACTCCAAGTCTAGTTTTTACCTTTACCAAATATCTTCCAAAACCCTTAGAGAGAGAAGAAGAAAAAAAAAAGTTCGACGGTCACTTACTCAATCCAAACTCTCCGTCGCCGCTTTCTTCTAATTAAGGTATGACTTGTTTTCTTTCTGCTCTTTTGACTTCATTTCGTACTGTCTGCACTTTCGTGTCTTGCATGTCGATGTTCTTCGTTTCTAATCTTTGTATGTATACATTTGTATCTATTCCATGCTTCTCACACAGTCTTTTACTATACCCTGTTTGTTTGATCATCGATTTACGGTCTTGTGACCCTGACTTCTTCTGGGACTCAATATTGTTTATTCATATTCTGTACACACATGTTTTCGACTTATACTGTAGTTGATATGAGTCGTTTTAATGGTGCGTAGCTTCTGTGTAATTCACCGATTACCTCGTGTCTCATAGTTATGTCTGTCCAAGAACTTTAGAACCACTATTTCTCTTTTAGAAGACTCAAAACCTGATTTTTCTCCGTCTGTCTTTTGCATATGTCCTCTGATTCTACACATTCTGACCACTTATCTTCAATTCAACCTTCTATGATGCCAATAGGGGAAAGAACTAGGTCTAGGGTTGTTGTTCCAAACATTGACGAACCTGGAAATATCCTTCTCAAACCTTCGACCTTACCCTCTACAAATCTTCCTACCCCTTCCTTTGTAGATTTGGGGGATGATTGGCCCTCTGACGGAGAAGAAGTGTCTAAGCCTGATCATAGTTTGATCCCAGATCCTGATTTTGATAACGAAGTGTCCGTTGAAAGAGAGCTGTATAAGCAAGAAATTGTACCTTTCTGTGAAAAAATGGATTCTCTTATGACCTCGACTAGGTTAGAGAAATTGTATGAGGAATGTTTTCGTCCATCCTACTCCATTGTTCTCCCTAAGCCAGGTGAGAGGGCTCACAAGTTTGATACCAAGATACCTGACCGAGGTATTCCAAATGTTGTAACCTCTGCTGCCTTCTTCAAAGTTGGTGTGTACTTCCCTCTACATCCTTTCCTGAGAGAGGTTCTTGACTTCTATGGCTTGGCCCCTCTCCAATTGACACCTAACTCATATAGGTTAGCCATTAGTACCTACATTCTGTACACTAGCATGTTTACAACCCCACTATCTGCACATGAATTAGGTTACTTCTTCAGATTGAAGGACACTGGGAAGGGTTCCGGTTGTTTCTATCTGACTGCCTGGCCTAATCATCAAGGCCGATGTATAAAAGGTGTTAAACAGAACTTTGATCAATGGCAAGAGCAGTTCATTTACTGCTTTGATTGCCCCTCTATCCGCTTTGAATTCAATTGCCGCCCATTAATTCCAAAACAGACTATTCTTACTGGAGCTTGTTTAATGAGAGCTGAAGAGGCTTTGAAGCACTCTTCGGCCATAAGAGATTGTATGATCCTATTGACCCCTGATAATTTATCTGCCCTAGGTTTTATACCCTCAGCTTCTGGTATGAGTTTTCCTGTTGTTGTCCTTTCTTTTCTATTGTTATACATCTGCACTTTTACCTGCTTATTCTGTATATAAATCTCTGATACTTTCTTGTATTTTCTTTCGCAGATATGGCTCCAAAAGCCCCATCGTTTATCAAAAGGTCCAAGAACGTGGATGAGATTTTCAAGACTGAAACTAAGGAGGTTCCGCTGAATGCAACTCCTATTAATCGAATTCCTGGCACTCCTGCTTCCCAAACTACTCATTCTGGTTCTTCAAAGAGGAAGTTTGCTCAGACAACTCTTGACCTCTCAGCAGCTCCCCAGACTCGCTCGTCAAGGAAGAGCAAAGCAGTGAAAACCGACCCTGATCAATCCTCCAACTTGTTCAAGGACATGATTGACACCCATGTTCCTACAGAGACGATAGCTGCCTGGAGTAAGATGAGTTCTACTGAAGCCATGCACGCCATGAGATTTGCTACTGCTCAATCTGCTTTCTTTGCTCTTAGATACTGCGATGAGTTTGCTGTAAAGACCCAATATGACATCCAACTTCAAGGAGAGATTCGCAAACTCAAAACAGAACTAGCTGCTAGTGAGGATAAGGCAAACATTGCCACTGCGGCTGTCAGAAATGCAAAGATTGTGGAGACCTCTTTAAGAGATGAGAAAATCGAACTTCAAGGTCAGGTCAAGATCCTTAAGGACGAGAAACTGTCGATGTTGGAAAGAACCAATGAACTGGAAGCTCAGGTGGACGCCTTGAATGCTGCTGCTGAAGTTGTGAAGTCATCCATACTTATCAAGGAAAAAGCCAGATATGATGAAGGCTATGATGAAGGTATTAATGACTACATACGTTCCACATGGGAGAAGATGCCCAATATAGACTGGTCCCTCCTGGGTGAAGACGTAGTAGGGATGATCAAAGATTTCGAGGAGAAAGCTGCTGCTGCAACCTCTGCACCTCCCGTGAAAACGGTTGAGAGGTCTCCAGGTGCCAACCTTGAGACTGCAGAGGTTCCTGCTCCTGACGTTGTTCAGCCTATCCTTCCAACTCCTCCTGTTGCTACCAAGGGTTCCAATGAAGTTCCTCCTTCGTAATTTCAACAAGATTCTTAAAAACTTTTGATAACTTTTGATGAGGTCGCGGGCTCCTCGTAACGCCTCGCAAAATGTAATTTTAAATTTGGTTTCCATGGCCTTCGTGCCAATAACTTTTATGCTGGTTTTCTGGGTCTCTGTACCCATAACTTTCTTCATGGTTTATGATATTTGCTTTTGCTACATATCTCTTGTCCAGGGTAGGCTTACACATATTTCTTTGTTCGAATCTTAACTTTCTATATACTTTTCTTCAAAACCTCATGAAACACTTCACTGTTATGCATTAGAGAATAATTCAGCTTCCTTACTCATATGTTCAAGCTTACGTGGGCTAACCCATTGTAAGAAACAGAACATATGCATATTTCCACTTGTCTATTCTCAAAATAAATGCAACAAACTACAGCTGAATTGTAAAACCTGGAACCTCTGTGTTTATATTTTGTATTGATAATCTAAACCGTAGCCTTCTTTAATAATTTCTTCTTCATCATGACCAGGTTCCTCGAGTATTAATCCTGCAAAATAAACATAAAACAAAAAACAGTTAACGTTAGTAAAAGCTTTCTCTTGTTTAATTCGGGTCATCTCTTGGAAAGGTTGCCTGCTTGGCTCCCAATCCTAATCTCTAGGTCCCAACATGCCTCGAGGCCTGTTGGTTCCTTTTTCCTCTTGGAAAGGTAACCTGCTTGGTTCCCAATCCTATTCTCTAGGTTCCAACATGCCTTGAGGCCTGTTGGTTCCTTTTTGTGCCTCGAGGCGATTCTAGGAACCTGTGTGCCGTTCTGGGAGTCCACACAGATTCCTCTTCTCCATGTGTCAGGCTAGACATCTTATGAAGGTAAATGCTAAGGATTTTATCCCTTCTTCCCATGTGCCAAAGGCGGTTCCACATGAGGGAGAGCTTATTAGGCTTCTCTTTAAGGTGCCTTTTGTCAGGACTTTAGATGCCTTTTTGTCAGGACTTTAATTCACATGCTCAAGAAACTTGAGGCTTTTGGCAACAATGTCGTGCTCAGTCAACTGAGGCTTTTCAATCTCATTTGCTCAGGAAGCTACCTGAGGCTTTTCTCGTGCCCATGAAGCTACCTGGGACTTTGCTCAATGCCCAGGAAGCTACCTGGGACTTTGCTCAATGCCCAGGAAGCTACCTGGGACTTTGCTCGATGCCCAGGAAGCTACCTGGGACTTTTCTCGATGCCCAGGAAGCTACTTGGGACTTGATACTCTTCTCAACAATCTGTCTACAAGCTAATTCTGATCAATCAATCGTAGTCTGCACATTCTGTCAGTTCATATTCATACTTCACACATACTGTCAATGCTACAGGAACCTGTCAGCTCAGGTAACCTGCAAAATACAACACCATGCTACAGGAACCTGTTAGTCTAGGTAACCTGTTTCAAAAATTTCAAATTGGCATATGAAATATGAAATCATGGCATGCACAATACTGTCTAAGTAGGAATACTACCCCCCAGTTCTTTTGGGTAATTATTGTTACGTAAAAGAACTATTAAGGAGCTATAGCTGCAAATAATGCACTCAAAATATTCAACGTAGAGCTATACATCGCTCAATACTTAAAAAAGAATCATCTTGCAAGTAGGGAGGTTCACATCAAGTACCCCCCGAGTACATGCATAATCAAATACTGAAATCAAAATGCTGGTCAGCTATAACTAATAAGCTGCCTTTATTCTTGGGCTGAAAGAGCCTTACTTTTCCTAAGAAAAACATATAAAAGAGTTACTGATAATACTTCTTGAGATGCTCTGCATTCCAAGCTCTCGGAATGAGGTTCCCATCCATATCCATCAAGTGGTAGGTTCCTTCCCAAATGGCTGACTTTATCTGGTAAGGTCCCTCCCAATTTGCTCCAAAGGCTCCATGTGCCAGAACCTTGGTGTTTGGCATGACTTTTCTCAGAACTAGGTCTCCAACTTTAAAAGGTCTTGCCTTCACCTTTTTGTTGTAATACCTTCGAACTCTCTGTTGATATGTTGCTAACTTCATTTGCGAATCTGCTCTCAACTCTTCGACCATGTCCAAATACAGTCTATGATTGACCTCATTGCTTTCGGGATCAAAATACTTTCTTCTCAAGGAACCTGTTCCAACTTCCACAGGTACCATAGCTTCATAACCATAAGTTAGGGAAAAAGGAGACTCACCAGTTGTAGTTCTAGGCGTGGTGTTATACGACCACAAGACTCCAGGAAGCTCCTCTGGCCAGCTTCCTTTCTTATCTTCAAGCCTTGTCTTCAAAGTGTGCTTGATAATCTTATTCACTGCTTCAGTCTGTCCATTACTCTACGGATAATACACTGCTGAAAATGCTTTTTGGATTCCAAACTACTCACATAATCCTCTAAGCTCTCTACTATCGAACTGCTTCCCATTGTCAGAAATCAGTTTCTGTGGAATGCCAAACCTGCATACGATGGCTCGAAACACAAACTCAGTCAATTTTGACGCTGTAATCTTTGCAAGTGGTTCTGCTTCTGCCCACTTTGTAAAGTAATCGACTGCAACCACTGCGTATTTCACTCCTCCTTTTCCTTTCGGGAGCTCTCCAATGAGGTCTATTCCCCAAACAGCGAATGGCCAAGGGCTAACAATCGATTTAATAGGAGCTACAGGACGACTATCAAAATTTGCAAACTTCTGACAATTACTGCATGCCTGCACAAACTTTGTAGCATCTGCTTTGATGGTTGGCCAATAATATCCTTGTCGAAGAACTTTCATGGCTAAAGAATTACCCCCCGAGTGATTTCCACATACTCCTTCATGAATTTCCTCGAGGATATACTTGCATTGTTCTCCAGCTACACACTTGAGCAAAGGCTGATTGAATCCTTGTTTATACAGAATTCCATCATAAATTACATACCTGGCTGCGTGATACCTCAGCTTCCTGATATCACTTTGATTGGGAGGTAGCTCCCCTTTATCCAGGTAACGATGTATTGGGGTCATCCAGGAATCCTCAGCTGGGAATTCAATGTCCATTACCTCTTCCTTGAAAACACTAGGTTGCTCCTGGATTTGAAGTGGAATTACCCCCAATAACGTGGATTCTCTCTGTGACCCTAGCTTGGCCAATGCATCCGCTTTGGTATTCTTTCCTCGAGGTACTTGATCCAGCTTCACCTCTCTGAACCTTGCGATCAACTCCTGGGAATATCTCAAATATAAGTCTGTTCTTGGCCCTCTCGCCTGAAAACCACCACGAATCTGCCAAACTACTAACATCGAATCACTAAACACTCTGATATTCTCTACTTTCATCTCCAAAGCCAACTTGAGGCCTGCGATCAATGCCTCATATTCTGCATCATTGTTCGTAGCTTTAAAAGCAAAATGAATCGAGCTATAGAGTTGGTGCCCTTCTGGACTAACTAGTTCTATGCCTGCACCTGCTCCACCACTGTTAGCAGCTCCATCTACATACAGTGTCCACCAAGGTGCACAGTTGTCATTGTCTGCCTGTTTTTCCACCACCTCTTTTGGCCCCTCTTGGCCAGTAACCTCTACATGAGGTGGAAACTCAATTAAGAAATCTGCTAAAGCTTGAGCTTTGATTGCTGTCTTTGGCTTATATTCTATGTCGAACTGTCCTAGCTCCACAGCCCACTTTAACATTCTTCCAGAAGTTTCTGGCCTATGCATCACTTGCTTAAGTGGATATGAGGTTCTCACCTCAATCTTGTGAGCTTGGAAATAAGGTCGCAGCTTCCTGGAAGCCAGAATCAATGCGAAAACTAGCTTCTCCATTCCTGTGTACCTTGTCTCTGCATCAAGTAATCTTTTACTGACATAGTAGATTGGGCTCTGCTGTCCATTCTCTTCTCGAACCAGAACTGCACTAATGGAATACTCTGACACAGCCAAATAAAGTATCAATGTTTCTCCATCCACAGGTTTGTCTAACAGTGGGGGGCTCCCCAAATGCTCCTTTAACTTTCCAAACGCTATCTCACATTCTGCGGTCCACTCGAATTTGTTTCCTTTCTTTATAGCTTTAAAGAACTCCTGACACTTATCAGTGGACTTCGAAATGAATCTATTCAAGGCTGCAACCCTTCCTGTAAGAGACTGAACCTCTCTCACAGTTCTCGGAGACCTCATATCAATCAATGCTTTAATCTTGGCTGGGTTGGCTTCGATACCCCTGTGGTTTACCATGAAACCCAGAAACTTTCCTGATTCTACCCCAAACACACATTTTTTAGGGTTCAGCTTCATTCTGTACTTCCGCAAGATTCCAAACATTTCTTCTAAGTGCTTCACATGGTCAACAGCTTCCTTAGACTTAACTAGCATATCATCCACATATACTTCCATAGTATGGCCAATTTGGTCTTTAAACATCATATTCACTAACCGTTGGTATGTGGCTCCAGCATTAATCAATCCAAATGGCATGCATACGTAACAATAAAGACCTCTATCCGTAATAAAAGAAGTATGCTCTTGGTCAGGTTCATACATAGGGATTTGATTGTAACCTGAATATGCATCCATGAAGCTGAGGAGGGCATGTCCAGCTGTTGCATCCACTAACTGATCAATCCGTGGCAGTGGGAAGCTGTCCTTCGGGCATGCTTTGTTGAGATCTGTGAAGTCTACACAGGTTCTCCATTTCCCATTAGGCTTCTTTACCAAAACAGGGTTTGCCAACCATACTGGGTAGAAAGATTCTTTAACTAATCCTGCATTCAATAACCTGTCCACCTCTTCTTTCAATGCTTGAGCTCTTTCTCCACTAACCGGTCTTCGCTTCTGTCTCACTCCTTTCTTTTCTGGATCAATATTCAACTTATGACACATGACCCTTGGATCTATCCCTTCCATATCTGCATGACACCATGCAAACACATCCAGGTTCTTGCCCAAAAAGGTAATGAGAGATTCCTTTAAGGCTGGATCGAGTTGAGCTCCAATCTTCAACACCTTTGTACCATCTTTGTCATTGATCTTCACATCCAGAGTTTCACCAGCTGGTCCAGCCTTAACCATAGTTTCTGGCATTCGAGGGTCTAAGTCTACCTCCATCCCTGTGGTTGAGTCCTCTTGAGGTTCCTGGACGGTAGACGGTTCCTGCACTTCGTGCATGACATTCCTTCTCTTTGATGCTGGCTGACTGTCTTCATTGCTTCCATTATGTTTCAGTTTTCGGGATTTTTCTTCATCCAAACCTTCTACCATACACACGTCACCATTCTTGTCCGTAGGGGGTGCACTTTCTATCAGTAAGTACGGGGTATCTGGTCCCCGAAAAACTGGAATCTCAGCCTGAGGTTCCTCTTCTATGATCTCTTCAATTCTTATAGCTCTACAGGATGCTGACACAAAACCTTCCAAAGGCGAACCGCGCAGGTCGACCGTTATTTTGTCTGGGTTTTTTCCTGGAAAATTGTCAGGAACCTCGTCCATAGGTTCAGGCAATTTAGCAGCTCTAGCAGCATGTTGCAAAGCTTTGGTGTAACACTCTCTAGATTCATACTGACATCCTCGAACTACACCAACCCCATTTGGTGTCGGGAACTTCATAGTGAGGTGGTAAATGGAGGTTATTACCCTCATCTCCTTCAAAATGGGTCTTCCCAAAATAGCATTGTAATTCATATTCTCTTCTATAACGATGAATTCTGCCAACTGTGTAATGCAACATGGTTTATCACCTAAAGTTACTGGCAAACGAATCTTACCTTTGATAGGAACCTGATTATTAGTGAATCCGTACAAGGTATCGTTTGTTGGAGTTAAATCTTTATCCAGAAAATGCATCTTCTTGAAAGCTGAGTAAGATAACAAGTTTACAGAGCTTCCATTATCAACTAGCACTCGATGAACCTCATAAGACCCAATTCCTGCCTCAACAACCAAAGCATCAGTATGGGGATGATGTACCCAGGAAGCATCTTCTTCAGTGAAAGTAGTATCTGCATCCTCTCCTTCGAACAACTTTGGGGACCTCTGTGACAGATTGTAAATACTGGTTAAAGGACGTTCTTTAGCCTCACGGGTATACCTCTCCATGGCATTCCTGCTGCTTCCTCCAATGTGGGGACCTCCTATAATTGTGCGTATGCACCCAGCCTTAGGTGGTCCTTCCATCACGACAGGTTCCTGTGTCTGTGTCTTCTGAGTCTTCTCATCTCTATACTTTTTTCCTTCCTGAGCCACCCACTCACTCAATTGCCCTTGTCTGATTAGAGTTTCAATTAGATCTCTGAGGTGACGACAATCTGCAGTATTATGCCCATTATTATCATGGAAATCACAGTATGGGCGTTCATTCTTATTCCCTGGGGGACCGGTTCTGAAAGGCTTCTTAAACCATGAAGACTTCTCATTCACTGCGTAAATGTGATCAATCGGAGCTACCAAAGGGGTGAAAGTCTCATAGACAGGTCTCTCATGTTTATTGTTGTTATAGGAAGCTGGTGGCGGTACCTGACTCATGACAGGTTTAGTTGGATTCACAGCTTCAGGCTTCACCTGGGACGTGCGACTAACCACCTTTTTATTGTCACGACCATTGGGGCTTCTTTGTCTCGACCTCTTGCTTCCACTTTGCCTTACAAAATCTGGATCCTTTCTTAATTCAGCTAGAGACTCTTCCACCAGACGAAAGGGTTCTGCCTGGGCATAAAAATCTGCCAACGTCTCTGGTTCTTTTCCCTGCAGTGCTTTCCAAAAATCTGAGCCTCCTTTGACCCCAGCAATTAAGAAATTCTTTATTGTTTCCTCAGATGCTTTCCTAACTTTAGGAACCTCCGCATTAAACCTCTTGAAATATTCTGTCAACGTTTCACTAGGTCTTTGTTTGATATTGGCTAAGGTATTGGTTGGTGGTGCAAATGCAACAGATGCTCTAAATTGAGTGACAAAGAGCTTCCCCATACTTGCCCAAGAACCAATCGAATCTGCAGGTAACCTTTTGAACCATTGATGGGCTCCGCCCTGTAGAGTCGCAGCCAGTAACCTGCACCTGGTGGCTTCCTTCACTTGATAAACATCCATCTCTGTGTCAAAACGACTAAGGTATTCAATGGGATCAGTAGTCCCATCGAATTTCAATTCATTCGAAGGCCTGTAAGACCTAGGCAGAGCCGACTTTCGAACCTTCTTGGTGAAAGGAGAAGCTGTTATAGGGTTCACAGCAAGATTCTTCTCGTCCTTGAGTTGAGCCAAAATTTTCTTGACATCCTCTGCTGTCACCTCCCCAGTAGCTTCCGCCTTTGTCTTCTTACTCATTCCTTCTTCCTCTTGCGACTCTGCTGCGCTTGATTCTTCAGTATCCTCACCTGAATCCGTGCTTTCTTCTTCAATTATCTCGACAGATGGGTCTTTATCTTTCTTCTTTTTCTTTGAGGAACCTCCAGTCTTGGTTTTCTTCTTTTCCTTGGACCCTGTATGGCCCTTGCTACCAGTTTTACTCTTCTCAGGATTCTCCATATCTTCCTCACCATTATCTTGCTTCGGTTCTCCACCATCGTCTGGAACCTCCTCTCCATTCTCAGATTCTTCAAAATTCAACTGTTTCGGAGTAACCTTCGACTTCTTGCTTTTCTTTGCCTTCTTTTTCTTTTTTTTGCTTGAAGCCTGCTCCAAAGTCGACAAACGTTCTCCCACAGTCTTTAAGATTTCCATCATGGCTGCTTTAGTAACCTTCGGTGCTCTGGGAGGAGATGTGTTCCCCTCATGAATCTGTCGTTCAGAACGGGTTGCTTCGCTATCCGAGTTGCCTGACATCTTTTCCACTCTTAAGATATTAACTATCCCCTCCTTCTAGCGCCAATGTTGATGAGTGGATTTCGTAATCAACTTATGTGAGGTTTATAGGTAGTTGTTTAGGCTAGCGATCAACTGTTCTATGAACTAGGTTTGGGTTGTGTTTGTGGGGGTTGAGCTGAACTCGAGGGTATCTCCAATAATCTCAGGTGCCTTTAGAGAAAATTAGAGAACTTAATGCCTCGTACCCTGAGGTGCCTACGTACCCTTGTATTTATAGGGATCAAGCTCACGTAGTTCTAATATGATTCTGTCTCTTACTGGAATAGCTGCATTCGGTCATCTAATTCGTGTTGGACTCAGGTTCCTTTAGAGCCTTTCACGAACTAGTTTGGCTAAGTGGAGTAGAACTCGAGTTCGTACCCCACTTATGATTCTCTCATTGGTTAGAGTTATTCTAGGATCATCTGCGCCCTAGAATTATACTCATATACCAATTCGTTTATCTGTTCTAGATGACTTCTAGAACTTTCTGTTGGCAACTCGTAGGAACCTGGTACTCAGGAACCTATATCTCAGGAGCCTGTTTCTCAGGAACCTCCTTATTTCGGGACATATCGCTTAGGGACCTCCCTTTAGGTGTCAGTACCTGCACAAATAACAAACTGGTTAGACTGGATAACTCTTCGCATGCTTTTATCACCTCTATGGCTGTTGCTATGCTAACTCGAACTCTTCTGCTGGGAGGAACCTGGTCTTCTAATGCTCAGCTCAGCTTTCTGACCATTGGGAACCTTCTGATACTCATACTTCGTTAGTCATTTCTTCTATCTGATCTTCATAACTCATACTGGATCAATCTTCTGGCTCGTATGGATCAAACCCTATAGCTTAATGGGCCTAAATCTAGCCCATGGAGATTTTGGGCACAACAGTTGTATACATATGCCATAGCATGCATGTCTACTTTCAAGTTATATTGCAATACTTGTTCCCTGAATTGATATTGGCTTATAGACTAGATACGATATATCAGTATAAGCCGGACTTTTGGTTAAGACCCTTAGTGAAGGGCATGTGATATTCATTCTTTAAATGTAGACCGGGAGTCGGTATTTTGAGATATAGATGTAGTCTTGGAAACCCGGAGGGATTCCAACGACAGATTAGTATTCCGTTTGAGCAATGTTATTATTAAACATTAATTATATTTCCATAAAGTATTATTTACTTGGAAATCTTTCGAGAAATGTTATTTGAGTATTATCTCAGTCGAGAAATATTAAATGAATATTATTTCAAATATTCATTTAGAGTTTGATTATTTCATGAATAATATTTCAAGATTCATTTAGAATATTGTTTATTAAATGAATATTACTTTCGAATATTCATTTAAGGTTTTATCTATTCAATGAATATTACTTTAAGATATTTCTTTGAAATTCTAATTACTTAAGGAACATTATTTCAAATATTCCTTGAGAGTATTGATTACTAAATGAATATTAATTGGATATTCATTTAGAATAGTATTTATTAAATGAATATTATTTGAATATTCATTTAAGGTTTTATTT
The DNA here is from genome assembly GCA_037693485.1 of Kitagawia praeruptora. NCBI lineage: Eukaryota > Viridiplantae > Streptophyta > Magnoliopsida > Apiales > Apiaceae > Kitagawia > Kitagawia praeruptora. The sequence goes on from CM075350.1 coordinate 42,729,054, forward strand.
ACTTAATGAATATTATTTTAAAATATTCAGTTGAAGTTCTAATTACTTATGGAATATTGTTTTGAATATTTCTTTAAAGTTTTGATTACTAAATGAATATTAATTGGATATTCATTTAGAATACTATTTATTTAATGAATATTATTTTCAAATATTCATTTAAGGTTTGATTTACTTAATAATCATTACTTTAAATATTTATTTGAGTTTATCTATTTATCGAATATCATCTTGAATATTCATTGGAAGTTTTATTTATTTAATGAATATTATTTTGAATATTCATTTAAAAAGAGATTTATTAATTAAAAAATTTATATATCCATCCGAGGATTACTTACGAGTAATACTATGATTCAAAAATAGTCCTTAATTATTATTGATTTAATAAATATTCTTGGAATATTTATGTAAATTCTTTTAAATTCTCTTTATAATGATTTATATCATACAAAGATTATCTTTTACCTTCAGATATGGTGTAAAAATATTTCGGAATATCTTATGACTATTTATATCAAGGGGAGGTTCCTAAACTTTAATTTCATTTAAATCTATCTTAAAGAAGATTTAAATACTCGCTCAACTTCCAAACATATATAAGGGAACCTCACTTGAGCGATGTTATTTATTGGACTGCCCGGTCCTATACTTGCTAAAGCTATCTTGTCACTCACATCTTGATTCTTTCAAGCATCGATATGAGTCTTTTGGTTACCTCCTCAACGCTCGAGGGGTATGATTGATGTAACAAGTTTGTATCCATTAACAAGCATCAGCTTGGGAAATATTGGTGAATTTTCCTTTCCAATTAGGTACGACTACTTTGTGGAGTCCTATCAACAAGTGTTACACTTGGGGAAAAGGGGAACGAACTTTACGTTTCAGAGTCATGGATGATATTCGAACTAGGAGACGCGTAAGTGGCCGAGTGGCGCCGGTCCAGCAATAGCCCCACCGTTGGCTGAGGAGTTCCAGAGGGCGGTAGATAAGTAATTCCGTCGGAGCTACCTTCTACATGTAGAGAACGACTGATGAGATGCATGACATACGACTGATCATCGTAAACGTCAGGGCATCTGGCGCGGTAATGCTCCCGTATTAGTTCATCTTCTAAAAAGTGAGAAATTTCTGCAACACTGTTGGTGTTGGCAAGGTGAAAAAGTGTTGAAACCGGAATTGCAATATTTTTCCTGCAAGTTCCTCTTTTATGATAATTGAGAATGTCTTGCTTATCTTTTGCATAGCAGATATTTATTCAAAACAAATATATTTTTGAGTTACCTTGTAACTTCATCTCATACCTTATATGGGTACTACATCGTTGATGCATGGCATATGGTTTCAAAGATATTTTGAACCGTCATATATTACTGTCGTTCAATTATATTTTCGGTGGGCTATTGCTCACCCTTGCTTTATTTATTTATATCACAACAACAGCTAGATCAGATGGCAGCGCAAGGCGCACACAGCGTAAGCAGGTGTCAACTGTCAGAGGTTTACCGCTAAGGTCTTGGCTACCTTTGTTGAGGATGCAACTACTGGTAGACTAGTTGTTAGCAATTGAGCCTCAAATGTATTTATATTATGGTATCTATTAATGGATGGCAAAGAGTATGTAATTGTACAATTGTAATTCTTTGGGTTGTAAGAACTCAAACTTGTGATTAATAATATTGTTGGTTACTCTGATTTCATCTCTGGGACTATAACGGGTGTGTTTTATGTTGTTGTTTTGGGTCACAAGGTTGTAATTTAAATTATGTTGGTTTTGTGGTTGGATATTGAGACCGTAACGACCAGATCCCTGACCCTGGATCTGGGGGTGTTACAGAAATGGTATCAGAGAGAGCGTTATAAATCCCAGAGATGATGCGACGTTAAAATGATAAATTCATTAAGATAATAAGAACTCTTGCCAAGTTCATAGTCGGACTACTTAATGTAGTATTGACATATAAAACCCTTAGGGGAACTATTAAGTATCATGATAGTAACTTAGCTCGTTCTTGTACCGACTAGTAAGGCGACAGACCTTGAGGCATACGAGTAGCAGCACGATGACGCCTGATTATATGTTGAAGATCGGATGGTGGATCCGATAGAGTACCCTACTGAGGACCCGGAAAAGGTTCCAGCAGAGGAGGAGAATATTGATAAGTATAAGGAGTTTACACTTAAGGAATGAGGGCTACAGCTAGAGAGACTGTAAGAGTTAAGGTATAGTGCTCAGAAAAGTGAGCATAAAGAGCTGAGATATTATTAAGAGAATTAAAGATGCGTATTGGATTCATAGCGGGACTGCTAGATGAAGTACCAACAGGTAAGATAGATTTGAGGAATTACTTGAGATCTTATATGGGGATAGATAAAAACCAAAATCCTTAGAGACCTACAGATTAATGAGAAAAGAGTTAGAGTGGCACAGGGTTATCAAAGACACAGATAGAGGACGGGGAGCAGAGTCCCTAGGAACAGTTAAGACATAGGTGGTAAGTGCCATATCTTCAGATAAATGAATTAGTGTGAATGTGGTTAAGGATAATTCGCCATGAGAAGGCAGATTTCATGAGTGATAATTTGTAAAGTCAAACTTAGATTGATGAGGTGGTTGGGTTCAAGGAAATGTCCATTTTATGAATGGATCAACTTAGAAAATAAAGACATTGAAAGGTGATGGCATGATTGAATAAAGTATATAAGGAAATAGTAAGCAAGACAATGATCTCAGAACCTACCAGACTACAAGACCAGTGAGTCTATGATAAACTAGTAATGAGGCTATCGTCAAGAAACCAAGTATAAGTTCAGTTCAATTCAGTGAAATGATGAACCAGAAACATTAGTTGCATGTGATTCAGAAGAATATTAAATTCTTTCTTTTCCTTGAATGGATTATGGTAGTTACCTTAAGTTTATTCTGACACTGAATCATAAATGGATTAGGCAAGGCGAGCAGTGGTCGAGATGTAATTGAGAATGCTTCTAGGTGCAACCTGATAGAACAGGTGTAGGACATGTTCTCGAAATAAGAGTTTTGGCAAAATGAAGTCCAGCAATAGGACACATGATTAATAAGAGTAGTGTTGGTCGGCCCTACCAAGTTAAAGACAGTTTCAAATGAAGATTGGCCAACCACACTGGCAAAGGTGAGAAATTTCATAGAATTCACAAGTATTACCAAAGATTTGCTCAGGACTTTACAGAAAGTGTAGTCCCGTAACCCGACTTATTATAAGAATAAAAGTTTGAATGGACAAGATAAACGTGAGAAAATCTTCCTGGAGCTAAAGGTAAAGTTGGTGATGACCAGGGTTGGCGTTGCCTAATGGAAGAAGGAAACTTTGGGAGATATTATGATGCAACTCATACAGGTATAGGTCTGCGCTTATGCAGCACAACAGCGTAATTTCGAATACATTTAGACAGCGCAGTTCATCGGATTTGGATGGCCATGGTAGTGCCAATGTTGAGGAACGACTAACCCCGACGGTAGTGTTCCTTCTGAGACTAGTTGTTAAGAAGACTGGTATTTGGTAGTATCGACTAATAGGACGAATATGTATCGGGAAGATGTGGCATGTTACTAGTGGGTGAATAGATTAACTAAAATTTCCCCAAATTCTGGAAAGGAATTCAACGAATTTTGGCAAACCTTGTCTTTCTGATTATCAAAAGACGTCATTGAAGAGAGTGGAAACTGGAGCGAACCCTGTGGATTGGGTAAAGTAGCCGCTATACAGGTGGGTAGACATACCCCGATTATTACAGCTGAATGTAGGGATAAAATTATGAAGTTGAATGTAATTAAGAAACAAGCCGGACTGAGAAATTCTGGGATTGACTTAAATGAAAAGGTTGTTATGCCAGAAGTGTTAAGCTTTTGTGGTACGTGAAATTGATAAGAGAAGTTGAAATGATAAAAATAAAGGAAAGGTGACCGGAGACGGTACCGAGAAGTCAAGTGAGACTTATATGGAGTAAAATTTTGAAAAGATCAAAAGGTATCAAGTAGAAGGCACTATGCCAACAATTGCTAGAAAAGTAATGCTATTAGCCAACCCCTAAATTCACATATTTTAGTGTGGCCAGTTGGGGCCAAGTCACTAAGGATTGTCAAGTGACTAATCCAGCAATGAAAGGACAAAGCGGGGTACTTCTAACAAAGTGTCAACCGCAAGAACTTTTGATGAAGAATGAATTGAGATACATGATGATGGATTTTATAAATACCATGGATGTGTTGGGAATGAGGATGGTGACCAGTAAAGGTTATGAGGATTGTCAGAGGTGGTGCAGTATGATGCATAAATGTCATCTGAAACTTGGTGTCCTCAAGAGGAGCATTAGGCAGTAAGAGATTCACGTTGAACACGACCAATATCTCCCAGAACATCCTTGCTACCATTACCAAGTTCTGTAAGAAAGACAGATAGACATACTTTGTCTTTTGGAAGGTCATATAGACTAACATTCGTTGGAAAGAAGAGGTTAGCATTAGTCTACCTATAGACTATCAAAGATGAGAATGATTAAAAGAGACCCTTATTAAGGATATATGATTGAATTGCCAAGTACAGGATATAAGTATTCCTTGAAACTAGAATTGAGCATAAAATGTCCATATATTAAGATGAACCCTGGGGGATGCACAAAGGATAGCATCACCCCTAACAATAGGCACTGTGAAATCAGACGATGTAAGTTGAATCGACCAAGGTATCAATAACCTATAAGGATTTGTGGAAAGGAGTCTCGAAAAGTATATATAGACAGAATTGTTATAGAATTGATTGATGATGTTTGATATACCCTGTAACCAGGAGATACAGGAGGAATGTTGAGGATGGCCTAAGAAACCTTACAAGGGAAGAGGTAATATTCTGAACTTCAAAAGGGAAGTTTGGTAAGGAATGTATGACATAGTAACAATAAGGCCAGAGGAAGCATGTGTGAAATCATGAAAAAGTATGGATTGAACCAATAAGGTTGAGATTATCCTAAAAACAAGAAGAGATTTAAGTAAGGAAATATCCTAGGTATGATTGGGAGTACCGATAGTAAAGTTCACACTAGAAAGGTGGAAGCAATGACTTTTGGAAAAGACTGATAGATGCTTTCTCTCATTTAGCAGAATTTAAGGGAGAATGCTTCCACCCTGAGTTGGAATAGATCCCGAAAACATGGATCTCAAGAAATTATTATAATCAGGAAAGGCCAACGAGGTGGCCGACACTTTAAGTATAGGGGAGTAAGTATAAATGCTCATACCAAAGAAATAGAATGATAATGTAAGGACCTTGATGGTCATAGTGTGGTAGAGAAAGTTACATTCCGTCTAATGATTTTGCCAGGATCAACTATAAGAATAGTTTAAGTAAAGATTCGATTCCTGATGTTGCCAGTAGCACATTACCGACATTAGGAGGCTCTACGACAGACCAGACCAAATTCCCCAAGAGACTCGCCTTTTCTTTGGAAAGAGAGAGGGGAGGTTAAGTAACCATGAATGGGTAGTAAATGACCAGAAATAGAGAGGGTACAAATACTGATAAGCCAAATGGCACGATGATGAATGACAAGCAAGTTTAGGTTGGTGTAATTCTGTGCAAACAAGATAGAGAATTATGAGGTTGGCAAGCGATTAAGCAAACCGATAAGCTTTTAGTCTTCTACCGGAGACATATGATTAATAATCTCACCAGCCTGTTCCAGCTGCGATGCTGGAAGCTTTCCTGCAATTTTATCTGCTTCATGTAATATCTACGTCAAGTTCAGGAAGCATTCCCAATGGATAGGGAATAGTGATTATTTTGTTTTCCTAGAGGATCTTGAATTGATAATTATGATGCTTAGTTGTTAAAGCACTGCGTAAATGATAAGCGATTGTTGTGCCCAAAATCTCCATGGGCTAGATTTAGTCCCATTAAGCTATAGGATCCGGTCCATACAAGCTAGAAGATTGATCCAGTATGAGTTATGAAGATCAGATAGAAGAAATGACTAAGGAAGTATGAGTATCAAGAGGTTCCCAATGTATAGGAAGCTGAGCTAAGCACTAGAAGACCAGGTTCCTCCAAGCAGAAGAGTTCGAGTTAGCATAGCAATAGCCATAGAGATGATAAAAGCATTCGAAGAGTTATCCAGTCTAACTGGTTTGTTATTTGTGCAGGTACTGACACCCAAAGGGAGGTCCCTAAGTGATATGTCCCGAAATAAGGAGGTCCCTGAGAAACAGGCTCCTGAAACGTAGGTTCCTGAGCACCAGGTTCCTACGAGTCGCCAACAGAAAGTTCTAGGAGTCATCTAGAACAGATAAACAAATTGGTATTTGAGTATAATTCTAGGGCGCAGATGATCCTAGAATAACTCTAACCAATGAGAGAATCATAAGTGGAGTACGAACTCGAGTTCTACTCCACTTAGCCAAACTAGTTCGTGAAAGGCTCTAAAGGAACCTGAGTCCAACACGAACTAGGTGACCAAATACAGCTATTCCAGTAAGAGACAGACTCATATTAGAACTACGTGAGCTTGATCCCTATAAATACAAGGGTACGTAGGCACCTCAGGGTACGACGCATTAAGTTCTCTGATTTTCTCTAAAGGCACCTGAGATTATTGGAGATACCCTCGAGCTCAGCTCAAACCCCACAAACACAACCCAAACCTTTTCATAGAACAGTTGATCGCTAGCCTATACAACTACTTGTAAACCTCATATAAGTTGATTACGAAATCCACTCATCAACATTGGCGCTAGAAGGAGGGGATAGTTAATATCTTAAGAGTGGAAAAGATGTCAGGCAACACGGATAGCGAAGCAACCGGTTCTGAACGACAGATTCATGAGGGGAACACATCTCCTCCCAGAGCACCGAAGGTTACTAAAGCAGCCATGATGGAAATCTTAAAGACTGTGGGAGAACGTTTGTCGACTTTGGAGCAGGCTTCAAGCAAAAAGAAGAAAAAGAAGGCAAAGAAAAGCAAGAAGTCGAAGGTTACTCCGAAGCAGTTGAATTTTGAAGAATCTAAGAATGGAGAGGAGGTTCCAGACGATGGTGGAGAACCGAAACAAGATAATGGTGAGGAAGATATGGAGAACCCTGAGAAGAGTAAAACTGGTAGCAAGGGCCATACAGGGTCCAAGGAAAAGAAGAAAACCAAGACTGGAGGTTCCTCAAAGAAAAAGAAGAAAGATAAAGACCCGTCTGTCGAGGTAATCGAACAAGAAAGCACGGATTCAGATGAGGATACTGAACAATCAAGCGCTGCAGAGTCGCAAGAGGAAGAAGGAACGAGTAAGAAGACAAAGGCGGAAGCTACTGGGGAGGTGACAGCAGAGGATGTCAAGAAAATTTTGGCTCAACTCAAGGACGAGAAGAATCTTGCTGTAAACCCTATAACAGCTTCTCCTTTCACCAAGAAGGTTCGAAAGTCGGCTCTGCCTAGGTCTTACAGGCCTTCGAATGAGTTGAAATTCGATGGGACTACTAACCCCATTGAGTACCTTAGTCGTTTTGACACCGAGATGGATGTTTATCAAGTGAAGGAAGCCACCAGGTGCAGGTTACTGGCTGCAACTCTACAGGGCGGAGCCCATCAATGGTTCAAAAGGTTACCTGCAGATTCGATTGGTTCTTGGGCAAGTATGGGGAAGCTCTTTGTCACTCAATTTAGAGCATCTGTTGCATTCGCACCACCAACCAATACCTTAGCCAATATCAAGCAAAGACCTAGTGAGACGTTGACAGAATATTTCAAGAGGTTTAATGCGGAGGTTCCTAAAGTTAGGAAAGCATCTGAGGAAACAATAAAGAATTTCTTAATTGCTGGAGTCAAAGGAGGCTCAGATTTTTGGAAAGCACTGCAAGGAAAAGAACCAGAGACGTTGGCAGATTTTTATGCTCAGGCAGAACCCTTTCGTCTGGTGGAGGAGTCTCTAGCTGAATTAAGGAAGGATCCAGATTTTGTAAGGCGGAGTGGAAGCAAGAGGCCGAGGCAAAGAAGCCCCAATGGTCGTGACAATAAAAAGGTGGTTAGTCGCACATCCCAGATGAAGCCTGAAGCTGTGAATCCTACTAAACCTGTCATGAGTCAGGTACCGCCACCAGCTTCCTATAACAACAATAAACATGAGAGACCTGTCTATGAAACTTTCACTCCTTTGGTAGCTCCGATTGATCATATTTACGCAGTGAATGAGAAGTCCTCATGGTTTAAGAAGCCTTTCAGAGCCGGTCCCCCAGGGAATAAGAATGAACGCCCTTACTGTGACTTCCATGATAATAATGGGCATAATACTGCAGATTGTCGTCACCTCAGAGATCTAATTGAAACCCTAATCAGACAAGGGCAATTGAGTGAATGGGTAGCTCAGGAAGGAAAGAAGTATAGAGATGAGAAGACTCAGAAGACACAGACACAGGAACCTGTCATGATGGAGGGACCACCTAAGGCTGGGTGCATACGCACAATTATAGGAGGTCCCCACATTGGAGGAAGCAGCAGGAATGCCATGGAGAGGTATACCCGTGAGGCTAAAGAACGTCCTTTGACCAGTATTTACAATCTGTCTCAGAGGTCCCCAAAGTTGTTCGAAGGAGAGGATGCAGATATTACTTTCACTGAAGAAGATGCTTCCTGGGTACATCATCCCCATACTGATGCTTTGGTTGTTGAAGCAGGAATTGGGTCTTATGAGGTTCATCGAGTGCTAGTTGATAATGGAAGCTCTGTAAACTTGTTATCTTACTCAGCTTTCAAGAAGATGCATTTTCTGGATAAGGATTTAACTCCAACAAACGATACCTTGTACGGATTCACTAATAATCAGGTTCCTATCAAAGGTAAGATTCGTTTGCCAGTAACTTTAGGTGATAAACCATGTTGCATTACACAGTTGGCAGAATTCATTGTTATAGAGGAGAATATGAATTACAATGCTATCTTGGGAAGACCTATTTTGAAAGAGATGAGGGTAATAACCTCCATTTACCACCTCACTATGAAGTTCCCGACACCAAATGGAGTTGGTATAGTTCGAGGATGTCAGTATGAGTCTAGAGAGTGTTACACCAAAGCTTTGCAACATGCTGCTAGAGCTGCTAAATTGCCTGAACCTATGGACGAGGTTCCTGATAGTTTTCCAGGAAAGAACCCAGACAAAATAACGGTCGACCTGCACGGTTCGCCTTTGGAAGGTTTTGTGTCAGCATCCTGTAGAGCTATAAGAATTGAAGAGATCATAGAAGAGGAACCTCATGCTGAGATTCTAGTTTTTCGGGGACCAGATACCCCCTACTTACTGATAGAAAGTGCACCCCCTACGGACAAGGATGGTGACGTGTGTATGGTAGAAGTTACTGATAGAAAGTGCACCCCCTACGGACAAGGATGGTGACGTGTGTATGGTAGAAGGATTGGATGAAGAAAAATCCCGAAAACTGAAACATAATGGAAGCAATGAAGACAGTCAGCCAGCATTAAAGAGAAGGAATGTCATGTACGAAGAGCAGGAACCGTCTACCGTCCAGGAACCTCAAGAGGACTCAACCACAGAGATGGAGGTAGACTTAGATCCTCGAATGCCAGAAACCATGGTTAAGGCTGGACCAGCTGGTGAAACTCTGGATGTGAAGATCAATGACAAAGATGGTACAAAGGTATTGAAGATTGGAGCTCAACTTGATCCAACCTTAAAGGAATCTCTCATTACCTTTTTGGGCAAGAACCTGGATGTGTTCGCATGGTGTCATGCAGATATGGAAGGGATAGATCCAAGGGTCATGTGTCATAAGTTGAATATTGATCCAGAAAAGAAAGGAGTGAGACAGAAGCGAAGACCAGTTAGTGGAGAAAGAGCTCAGGCATTGAAAGAAGAGGTCGACAGGTTATTGGATGCAGGATTAGTTAAAGAATCTTTTTACCCAGTATGGTTGGCGAATCCTGTTTTGGTAAAGAAACCTAATGGAAAATGGAGAACCTGCGTGGACTTCACAAGATCTCAACAAAGCATGCCCGAAGGACAGTTTCCCACTACCACGGATTGATCAGTTAGTGGATGCAACAGCTGGACATGCCCTCCTTAGCTTCATGGATGCATATTCAGGTTACAATCAAATCCCTATGTATGAACCTGACCAAGAGCATACTTCTTTTATTACGGATAGAGGTCTTTATTGCTATGTATGCATGCCATTTGGATTGATTAATGCTGGAGCCACATACCAACGGTTAGTGAATATGATGTTTAAAGACCAAATTGGCCATACTATGGAAGTATATGTGGATGATATGCTAGTTAAGTCTAAGGAAGCTGTTGACCATGTGAAGCACTTAGAAGAAATGTTTGGAATCTTGCGGAAGTACAGAATGAAGCTGAACCCACAAAAATGTGTATTCGGGGTAGAATCAGGAAAGTTTCTAGGTTTCATGGTAAACCACAGGGGTATCGAAGCCAACCCAGCCAAGATTAAAGCGTTGATTGATATGAGGTCACCGAGAACTGTGAGAGAGGTTCAGTCTCTTACAGGTAGAGTTGCAGCCTTGAATAGATTCATTTCGAGGTCCACTGATAAGTGTCAGGAGTTCTTTAAAGCAATAAAGAAAGGAAACAAATTCGAGTGGACCGCAGAATGTGAGATAGCGTTTGGAAAGCTAAAGGAGCATTTGGGAAGCCCCCCATTATTAGCCAAACCTGTGGATGGAGAAACATTGATACTTTATTTGGCTGTGTCAGAGTATTCTATTAGTGCAGTTCTGGTTCGAGAAGAGAATGGACAGCAGAGCCCAGTTTACTATGTTAGTAAAAGGTTACTTGATGCAGAAACGAGGTACACAGGAATGGAGAAGTTGGTTTTCGCGTTGATTTTGGCTTCCAGGAAGTTGCGACCTTATTTCCAAGCTCACAAGATTGAAGTAAGAACCTCATATCCACTTAAGCAAGTGATGCATAGGCCAGAAACTTCTGGAAGAATGTTAAAGTGGGCTATGGAGCTAGGTCAGTTTGACATAGAATATAAGCCAAAGACAGCAATCAAAGCTCAAGCTTTAGCAGATTTCTTAATCGAGTTTCCACCTCATGTAGAGGTTACTGGCCAAGAGGGGCCAAAAGAGGTGGTGGAAAAACAGGCAGACAATGACAACTGTGCACCTTGGTGGACACTGTATGTAGATGGAGCTGCTAACAGTGGTGGAGCAGGTGCAGGCATAGAACTAGTTAGTCCAGAAGGTCACCAACTCTATAGCTCGATTCATTTTGCTTTTAAAGCCACGAACAATGATGCAGAATATGAGGCATTGATTGCAGGCCTCAAGTTGGCTTTGGAGATGAAAGTAGAGAATATCAGGGTGTTTAGTGATTCGATGTTAGTAGTTTGGCAGATTCGTGGTGGTTTTCAGGCGAGAGGGCCAAGAACAGACTTATATTTGAGGTACTCCCAGGAGTTGATCGCAAGGTTCAAAGAGGTGAAGTTGGATCAGGTACCTCGAGGAAAGAATACCAAGGCGGATGCATTGGCCAAGCTAGGGTCACAGAGAGAATCCACGTTATTGGGAGTAATTCCACTTCAAATCCAGGAGCAACCGAGTGTTTTCAAGGAAGAGGTAATGGACATTGAATTTCCAGTTGAAGATTCCTGGATGACCCCAATATATCGTTACCTGGACAAAGGGGAGCTACCTCCCAATCAAAGTGATATCAGGAAGCTGAGGTATCGGGCAGCCAGGTATGTAATTTATGATGGAGTTCTGTATAAACGAGGATTCAATCAGCCTTTGCTCAAGTGTGTAGCTGGAGAACAATGCAAGTATATCCTCGAGGAAATTCATGAAGCAGTATGTGGAAATCACTCGGGGGGTAATTCTTTAGCCATGAAAGTCTTTCGACAAGGATATTATTGGCCAACCATCAAAGCAGATGCTACAAAGTTCGTGCAGGCATGCAGTAATTGTCAGAGGTTTGCCAATTTTGATAGTCGTCCGGTAGCACCTATCAAACCGATTGTTAGCCCTTGGCCATTCGCTGTTTGGGGAATAGACCTCATTGGTGAGCTCCCGAAAGGAAAAGGAGGAGTGAAATACGCAGTGGTCGCAGTCGATTACTTTACAAAGTGGGCAGAAGCAGAACCACTTGCTAAGATTACAGCGTCAAAATTGACTGAATTTGTGTTTCGAGCTATTGTATGCAGGTTTGGCATTCCACAGAAGCTGATTTCTGACAATGGGAAATAGTTCGATAGTAGAGAGCTTAGAGGATTGTGTGAGCAGTTTGGAATCCAAAAAGCATTTTCAGCAGTGTATTATCCGCAGAGTAATGGACAGACTGAAGCAGTGAATAAGATTATCAAGCACACTTTGAAGACAAGGCTTGAAGATAAGAAGGGAAGCTGGCCAGAGGAGCTTCCTGGAGTCTTGTGGTCGTATAATACCACGCCTAGAACTACAACTGGTGAATCTCCTTTTACCCTCACTTATGGTTGTGAAGCTATGGTACCTGTGGAAGTTGGAACAGGTTCCTTGAGAAGAAAGTATTTTGATCCCGAGAGCAATGAGGTCAATCATAGACTATATTTGGACATGGTCGAAGAGTTGAGAGCAGATTCACAAGTGAAGTTAGCAGCATATCAACAGAGAGTTCGAAGGTATTACGACAAAAAGGTGAAGGCAAGACCTTTCAAGGTTGGAGACCTAGTTTTGAGGAAAGTCATGCCAAATACCAGGGTTCTGGCACATGGAGCTTTTGGAGCAAATTGGGAAGGGCCTTACCAGATAAAGTCAACCATTTGGGAAGGAACCTACCACTTGATGGATATGGATGGGAACCTCATTCCGAGAGCTTGGAATGCAGAGCATCTCAAGAAGTATTATCAGTAACTCTTTTATGTGTTTTTCTTAGGAAAAGTAAGGCTCTTTCAGCCCAAGAATAAAGGCAGCTTATTAGTTATAGCTGACCAGTATTTTGATTCCAGTATTCAATTATGCATGTACTCGGGGGGTACTTAATGTGAACCTCTCTACTTGCAAGACGATTTTTTTAGTATTGAGCGATGTATAGCTCTACGTTGAATATTTTGAGTGCATTATTTGCAGCTATAGCTCCTTAATAGTTCTTTTACGTAATAATCATTACCCAAAAGAACTGGGGGGTAGTATTCCTACTTAGACAGTATTGCACATGCTATTTGATATTTCATATGCCAATTTGAAATTTTTGAAACAGGTTACCTAGATTAACAGGTTCCTGTAGCATTGTGTTGCATTTTGCAGGTTACCTAAGCTGACAGGTTCCTGTAGCATTGACAGTATATGTGAAGTATGAATATGAATTGACAGAATGTGCAGACTACGATTGATTGATCAGAATTAGCTTATGGACAGATTGTTGAGAAAAGTATAAAGTCCCAGGTAGCTTCCTGGGCATCGAGTAAAGTCCCAGGTAACTTCCTGGGCATCGAGTAAAGTCCCAGGTAGCTTCCTGGGCATCGAGTAAAGTCCCAGGTAGCTTCCTGGGCATCGAGTATAAAGTCCCAGGTAGCTTCCTGGGCATCGAGTAAAGTCCCAGGTAGCTTCCTGGGCATCGAGTAAAGTCCCAGGTAGCTTCCTGGGCATCGAGCAAAGTCCCAGGTAGCTTCCTGGGCATCGAGCAAAGTCCCAGGTAGCTTCCTGGGCATTGAGCAAAGTCCCTGGTAGCTTCCTGGGCATCGAGAAAAAGTCCCAGGTAGCTTCCTGGGCACGAGAAAAGCTCCAGGTAGCTTCCTGAGCAAATGAGATTGAAAAGCCTCAGTTGACTGAGCACGACATTGTTGCCAAAAGCCTCAAGTTCCTTGAGCACGTGAATTAAAGTCCTGACAAAAGGCACCTAAAGTCCTGACAAAAGGCATCTAAAGTCCTGACAAAAGGCACCTTAAAGAGAAGCCTAACAAGCTCTCCCTCATGTGGAACCGCCTTTGGCACATGGGAAGAAGGGGTAAAATCCTTAGCATTTACCTTCATAAGATGTCTAGCCTGACACATGGAGAAGAGGAATCTGTGTGGACTCCCAGAATGGCACACAGGTTCCTAGAATCGCCCCGAGGCATAAAAAGGAACCAACATGCCTCGAGGCATGTTGGGACCTAGAGAATAGGATTGGGAACCAAGCAGGTTACCTTTCCAGGAGGAAAAAGGAACCAACAGGCCTCGAGGCATGTTGGGACCTAGAGATTAGGATTGGGAGCCAAGCAGGCAACCTTTCCAAGAGGTGACCCGAATTAAACAAAAGAAATTTTACTAACTTTAACTAGCTTTTGTTTTATGTTTATTTTGCAGGTTTAATGGTCGAGGAACCTGGTCAAATCATTTAGGATCTAAGGTTATCAGAAAGGGTTTTTAGTTCAAAAGGCGACTCTGACAATGTTGAGTGAAGCATAGGAAAAGACGTGTTTAGGCTTACAAAGTTGATCAGGTAGTTTATAGGGAACCTGGTTTAGACCTGGGAGGAATCTTTAAGGAAAACTACAGTTCAGATTACGGTGGTGAATACATGTCTTGAAGTACAAACAAAAAAAGGGTTCCAAGTCTGCAAGTAAGTTGTATTTAGTTACATGTTACTTTGAGAAAATTATAAGTGAAAGTATGGATGCATCCTGTTTCTTATAACGGGTTATCCCACATAAGCTTGGGTGTATAAGTATGGACACTAATTAGTTTTTAAGATGCATGATGATAAAGTATTCTACGAGGTTTTGGAAAAAAGGTGTGCTGTATTAAGTACAGACGCAAGTTAAGAAACTAGGCATGAACAAGCAAGAGCGAGAGATATAGCAAAAGTAGATAATAGTCATTAGAAACATAAAGAGTTATAGGGTACAAGGACCCTAGGCAAACCAAAGTTAAAGGCACGAAGGCCATTGAAACCAAGTTAAATTACATCCCGCGAGGCACTACGAGGGGCCCGCAACCTCAAGAAAAGTTATGGAAAGTTCAGAAAATTTATGAAACTTTAAGCAGGAGATACTTTACTAGATTCTTCGATGGCTGAGGAAGGTGGAAGAGTGGTTGGAGCAACGTCAGAAGCAGGAATCTCTGCAGTCTCAAGGGTGGCACCCGGAGACCTCTCAACCGTTTTCACGGGAGGTACAGAAGTTGCAGCAGCAGCTTTCTCCTCAAAATCTTTGATCATTCCAACTACGTCTTCACCCAAGAGGGACCAGTCTATATGAGGCATCTTCTCCCATGTGGAACGTATGTAGTCATTAATACCTTCATCATAGCCTTCGTCATATCTTGCCTTCTCCTTGATAAGTATGGATGACTTCACAACTTCAGCAGCAGCATTCAAGGCATCCACCTGGGCTTCCAGTTCATTGGTTTTTTCCAACATCGACAGTTTCTCGTCCCTAAGGATCTTGACCTGACCTTGAAGTTCGATTTTCTCATCTCTTAAAGAGGTCTCCACGGTCTTTGCATTTCTGACAGCTGCAGTAGCAATGTTTGCCTTATCCTCATTAGCAGTTAATTCTGCTTTGAGTTTGCGAATCTCACTTTGAAGTTGGATGTCATATTGGGTCTTTACAGCAAACTCATCGCAGTATCTAAGAGCAAAGAAAGCAGATTGAGCAGTAGCAAATCTCATGGCGTGCATGGCCTCAGTAGAACTCATCTTACTCCAGGCAGCTATCGTCTCTGTAGGAACATGGGTGTCAATCATATCCTTAAACAAGTTGGAAGATTGATCAGGATCGGTTTTTACTGCTTTGCTTTTCCTTGACGAGCGAGTCTGGGGAGCTGCTGAGAGGTCAAGAGTTGTCTGAGCAAACTTCCTCTTTGAAGAACCAGAATGAGTAGTTTGGGAAGCAGGAGTGCCAGGAATTTGATTAATAGGAGTTGCATTCAGCGGAACCTCCTTAGTTTCAGTCTTGAAAATCTCATCCACGTTCTTGGACCTTTTGATAAACGATGGGGCTTTTGGAGCCATATCTGCGAAAGAAAATACAAGAAAGTATCAGAGATTTATATACAGAATAAGCAGATAAAAGTACAGATGTATAACAATAGAAAAGAAAGGACAACAACAGGGAAACTCATACCAGAAGCTGAGGGTATAAAACCTAGGGCAGACAAATTATCAGGGGTCAATAGGATCATACAATCTCTTATGGCCGAAGAGTGCTTCAAAGCCTCTTCAGCTCTCATTAAACAGGCTCCAGTAAGAACAGTCTGTTTTGGAATTAATGGGCGGCAATTGAATTCAAAGCGGATAGAGGGGCAATCAAAGCAGTAAAGGAACTGCTCTTGCCATTGATCAAAGTTCTGTTTAACACCTTTTATACATCGGCCTTGATGACTAGGCCAGGCAGTCAGATAGAAACAACCAGAACCCTTCCCAGTGTCCTCCAATCTGAAGAAGTAACCTAATTCATGTGCAGATAGTGGGGTTGTGAACAGGCTAGTGTACAGAATGTAGGTACTAATGGCTAACCTATATGAGTTAGGTGTCAATTGGAGAGGGGCCAAGCCATAGAAGTCAAGAACCTCTCTCAGAAAAGGATGTAGAGGGAAGTATACACCAACTTTGAAGAAGGCAGCAGAGGTTACAACATTTGGAATACCTCGATCAGGTATCTTGGTATCAAACTTGTGAGCTCTCTCACCTGGCTTAGGGATAATAATGGAGCAGGATGGACGAAAACATTCCTCATACAATTTCTCTAACCTAGTCAAGGTCATAAGAGAATCCATTTTTTCACAGAAAGGTACAATTTCTTGCTTATACAACTCCCTTTCAACGGACACTTCGTTATCAAAATCAGGGTCTGGGATCAAACTATGATCAGGCTTAGACACTTCTTCTCCGTCAGAGGGCCAATCATCCCCAAAATCTACAAAGGAAGGGGTAGGAAGATTTGTAGAAGGTAAGGTCGAAGGTTTGAGAAGAATAGTTCCAGGTTCATCAATGTCTGGAACAACAACCCTAGACCTAGTTCTTTCCCCTATTGGCATCATAGAAGGTTGAATTGAAGATAAGTGGTCAGAATGTGTAGAATCAGAGGACATCTGCAAAAGACAGACGGAAAAAAATCAGGTTTTGAGTCTTCTAAAAGAGAAAATAGTGGTTCTAAAGTTCTTGGACAGACATAACTATGAGACACAGGGTGATCAGTGAATTACACAGAAGCTACGCACCATTAAAACGACTCACATCGACTACAGTACAAATCGAAAACATGGGTGTACAGAATATGAATGAACAATGTTGAGTCCCAGAAGAAGTCAGGGTCACAAGACCGTAAATCGATGATCAAACAAACAGGGTATAGAAAAAGACTGTGTGAGAAGCATGGAATAGATACAAATGTATACATACAAAGATTAGAAACGAAGAACATCGACATGCAAGACACAAAAGTGCAGACAAGTACGAAATAAAGTCAAAAGAGCAGAAAGAAAGCAAGTCATACCTTAATTAGAAGAAAGCGGCGACGGAGAGTTTGGATTGAGTAAGTGACCGTCGGACTTCTTTTTCCTCTTCTCTCTCTAAGGGTTTTGGAAGATATTTGGTAAAGGTAAAAACTAGACTTGGAGTTAGAAGTGTGTTTATATAATCAAGACAGTTCCGCACACGTGTCAGAGCATTAGTGGAGCGGTAAAAACGAAGAGGTATATGTGTGAAAGGCGTGTGAACCTTGGGAACTCATGCATTAACTACAGCTTCGGGAAGTGATAAGTTCAATTCGAACTTAGAGTTATCTCCAGCTGCCAACCCTTATCTCTTCCTATAGATTCTTAAATTATTAAATTTAAAAAGACGTAGAGTTGAGTGACGAATTAGATTCCCAGAGGAGCAAAATGCAAGCATCGAGTTGACTTCGAGAGCAGCTATCTGATGAAGAAAATAGCAAGATAACAGGTTCCTTAATGCAAAGGAAGCTTACTCAAGACTATATTAAGCTGAAAATATTTTATGTCCTGTTTCCTACGCCGAGTTAACTCATGTAGGCTTGGATATAAAATGTTGAAGCGAGGTATTGTTACTAGAATGGTTTAGCATAGAACTTTTGATCGTAGAATTAGAATAGGTTCCTTTCACATTACATGATTTCAAGGAACCGGGGGGTACTTGTTGTGCCCAAAATCTCCATGGGCTAGATTTAGTCCCATTAAGCTATAGGATCCGGTCCATACAAGCTAGAAGATTGATCCAGTATGAGTTATGAAGATCAGATAGAAGAAATGACTAAGGAAGTATGAGTATCAAGAGGTTCCCAATGTATAGGAAGCTGAGCTAAGCACTAGAAGACCAGGTTCCTCCAAGCAGAAGAGTTCGAGTTAGCATAGCAATAGCCATAGAGATGATAAAAGCATTCGAAGAGTTATCCAGTCTAACTGGTTTGTTATTTGTGCAGGTACTGACACCCAAAGGGAGGTCCCTAAGTGATATGTCCCGAAATAAGGAGGTCCCTGAGAAACAGGCTCCTGAAACGTAGGTTCCTGAGCACCAGGTTCCTACGAGTCGCCAACAGAAAGTTCTAGGAGTCATCTAGAACAGATAAACAAATTGGTATCTGAGTATAATTCTAGGGCGCAGATGATCCTAGAATAACTCTAACCAATGAGAGAATCATAAGTGGAGTACGAACTCGAGTTCTACTCCACTTAGCCAAACTAGTTCGTGAAAGGCTCTAAAGGAACCTGAGTCCAACACGAACTAGGTGACCGAATACAGCTATTCCAGTAAGAGACAGACTCATATTAGAACTACGTGAGCTTGATCCCTATAAATACAAGGGTACGTAGGCACCTCAGGGTACGACGCATTAAGTTCTCTGATTTTCTCTAAAGGCACCTGAGATTATTGGAGATACCCTCGAGCTCAGCTCAAACCCCACAAACACAACCCAAACCTTTTCATAGAACAGTTGATCGCTAGCCTATACAACTACTTGTAAACCTCATATAAGTTGATTACGAAATCCACTCATCAACAGCGATGGTGGTCCTTCTGAGGAATTAGGTGGTAACGACTGTGGAAATGTCGAAGTGAATCTAAATTAGAGAAATCATCCAGGTTTATTTCGGATGGTGTAATTTCTGGAACAACGGGACATTTGAAATGAAGAATTAGGTTATGATGGTTCATAAAATGATTATAATAGAAATAAAGATAAGAGAGTCAGATAGGCAGACTCATGAGAAGCTCCAGTAATGAAGCGAGAAGAGTATGGAATTGGCAAGGTAAGGGTATTGGCCAAAGCGGAAAGTTGGAATTAGGAGCATGAATGACATACAAATTGACTCCTTTTAAGTTTGGAAAATCCGAGGAAATATGGAATAGTTTGATTGAGTAATAAAAGAGACTCATGGAATGAGAAAGTGAAATCTAGACGGTTGAACAAAGGAAAGTTTGACCACAATCGTGCCACGTATATTGAATAAAGGTAACACGCGTTCCCCTAATAAGGTGACGGTGGAGTTCAATAACAGAAGTGAATGAGAACTAGCTGATAAGATGGATGTGATTGATAAAGAAAAGAATGGGAAATAATTATGGAATGTGAAGCAAGAAATGTTATGAAGGGATTGATGAATGGGTTTTTTTTTTCTAACGAGCACTCGGAATGACAACCTGATAGTGTTAGAATTATGAGTATGAAAGAGCCAGTGTCGGGGCGTGAAATGTGAGTAATAATAATGTCAAGCGGGAGATCCAAGATTTAACCTGAGAGGTTGAAGAATTTTCCAAAAAGTTAGTGGTGCTAATATCAAGCAAGAGTATAGGTCCATAGAATGATGGACAGAATAGCAGGGACATGTGATATGTGAGATTACGAAAAAGTGGAATTTGATACGAATATGATTATTTCTCTTCTCTAATAAACCTCTATAATTCAGAGGTAAATTCTAAGTATGATATTTTGACAATCATGAAAACTTTCATATATGATTCTTTGAAATTCGTTCTTTTCTTCTCCCTAATTTATCTTCTTCTAAATTGAGAAGAACAACCCTTTAAGGAGGGGAGGTACTACTACGTGACTCTCTGTCTGTGTGATAAGAGTCTAAGTGGAATGCCATTAATTGTTTAATTGCTTGTCAAGTACTAAAGGCTGGCCCCCTTCTGTACTAGCTATGCAATATAACAAATGTTCATTGATCACAGTGATCTCTCGATAAATTCCTCCACCTAAATATATATATACATCGAGATTGCGAAGATTAAAGCGATCAGGAATTGCAAAATTACGAGTGAGGTTATCTCCGGAATTCGTAGCGCGTTAGTGATACCGAAGTCACTGCACGTACCAATAAGGTTAATAGTATAAGACCGGACAAGAGCGTATACCGGATAATGTGTTGTGTGAAAGTACCAAGGAATTGGTAGGACGTATAAGGGGTGTATTGTAACACCAGTACGAGGCGCTTTAGAAAGATTGGAATGTGTAATGATCAACCAGAGAATTGGAAAATGAAATAACCAACAAGTACCCAATTGTCTTCTACTTGATTCCGGGACGGAATCCTTTTAAGGAGGGGAGACTGTAAGAACCCAGATTTTTGGGTAGAATTAAAACTTTTATTATGTAATAATATGGGAATGAATAGTGGTTATGACTGCGATGTAACGACTGTCTATTTAATGAATGGAATGGATTTGGATTCAATTGTTATATGTCATGCAGAATACCTTTGGTTGATAACTTAGATTAGAATAATCTATCTCCTAGAAAGTTAAGATAAGATTCCCTAGAGAGAAATAGATACCCTCATGTCATCCAAATCAATATCTATTATAAGCCCAGCGGTTCCGTAAAAAGGTTAAGGAACACTCGAGGGTGAACCAGGTTCATTTTCCTAATTATAGGAATTAAATAAAAATAAGTGATGAATAGTGATTTTGGGGGAATTTGGAATATTATTATAATAATGTTATACCCGGTATTCGGAACGGATTTCTGAGTTCGTATTAGTGATCCGGGAGGAAAATAAGTGTATGTAAAAGCTGTCGGATTCAGAAAAAGAGCACTTTTATTTTCTCCGAGATTTCCCTGGACACTGCAAGACTTAAGGATTTATAAAAGGGAATTAAGGAATTTAAATTCGAGAAGTATTAAGAATAATGAAGAATAGTATTAGAAATATTAAGAAGGTTTTCGGTAAAACCCTAGTTAGAAACGAATGAGTTATTCCCTCGAACGATCAACGAATTAAGCAATAAACGGACAAAGGAACAAGCAGAGGAAGCAAGATGCATGCATGTGCAAAGGAAAATATCTACAAACCAATTAGTTATATAAGTAACCAACATATCTAGGAATCAAACTAGTACTTAGCAAATCAAACCACTTGGTTAGCCTAAACACCACCAAAGATCAACACTTGTCATGGTGTTTCCTCATCCAACACTTCACAACTTTATTAAAGTAGCTTTATACAAAGATATTATGTGTAAGTGGATGAGAGTGGATGAGAATTAAGTCATAGAAAATCAAATAAACCAAACAACAAACTCTTTCCCCAAAGAAAGCATCCATTCGGCAACACCTTTAATTCCAAAACAAAAATCAAGCTTCCAACCATCACTTGACCTTGTAATTTTTATGGTGAGTTCCATAATTCATAAAAGTGATCTCCTAAAAATTTCAAAGCCAAACACCTTTGTTTCCATTTTCAAAGAATTCATCAAAGAGGAGGGTGAATAGTGATTCTATGAACTAATCTTGTTTTTTCTTGTTTTTCATGATGGATTTAGCTAGCTTAGGACCATTCAAGGATAGATCAAGACTTAGGAAGGCTATACTACTCTCTAAGGAAGGTATAAATCATTTGAAACCCTAAGCTTTACTTGAGTTTATGCATGTTCTTGGTGATTTAAGCTTAGTTATGTTATTAGTGATTATAAGCATGATTATGATTTGGTTTTAGTAAATGTTAAAAATAGCTTAGATGAACGGAAAGGCATTGCTTGGCCTCAGTTCATGGTTATAAATCATGTATATGTTGTTTGGAGTAGATATCATGATTATTGGGAGTTTTGGAATTTGGTAAATATCCGATTTATAGCCGTCGTAATGCCGAAATTTCGTTAACCTTAAGAACACGAGTTTGACAGTAGATAAAACTCACTGCATAGCTTCGACTTATGCCATGATTAGCTAGATCATGTTACAAGCTTCGTTTTGATATAAAGATCGCATGAAATGGACTTACGGTTTAGGAGTTATGATTAAATTCGTAAAAGTGGTTCGGAACCGTAATCGAAAGTTCGTAATTGAAATTGATTCCCTTAAATGTCGTTTAATCAGTGGCGAATCTTATTAATTAAATATTAGAGGTAAAAAGGAAGGCGTGGGAGAAAACCACATGTCGAATGGATCGTTTTCCGATTTTATAAAAATGTTTGAATCGAGGTTAAACGCGAACGAACCCCTTAAAGGTATGACTTTGGTTATAACTTAGAAAACGGGCGATAACACTCGAGGTATAATCTTGATTCGTAAACGACCAACCTTAGAACTTATACGACTTAAGTATATACCAAGTATAAGCATGATGACATGTCTTGATAACGAACGAATGTCGGATCGTATCGGTAATAAAAAGAGTTACACTAAAAGAGATGTAACGAGATAACTCGAAAGCACATTTCGATTTAAGTAGAGTTTATACTTAGCCTTTTAATAAGCGTTAAGTGGTTAATCTTAAATATTCTGATTGTTTATAGATTGTCAAGCTGACCCGGGACACATTACCCCTACCCGCACTCGATTCTCAGGCAAGTTTCCAATACTTGGAACTGTTGTTGTGATAATATATATATATATGATGATTGTTGTATACATATGCCATAGCATGCATGTCTACTTTCAAGTTATATTGCAATACTTGTTCCCTGAATTGATATTGGCTTATAGACTAGATACGATATATCAGTATAAGCCGGACTTTTGGTTAAGACCCTTAGTGAAGGGCATGTGATATTCATTCTTTAAATGTAGACCGGGAGTCGGTATTTTGAGATATAGATGTAGTCTTGGAAACCCGGAGGGATTCCAACGACAGATTAGTATTCCGTTTGAGCAATGTTATTATTAAACATTAATTATATTTCCATAAAGTATTATTTACTTGGAAATCTTTCGAGAAATGTTATTTGAGTATTATCTCAGTCGAGAAATATTAAATGAATATTATTTCAAATATTCATTTAGAGTTTGATTATTTCATGAATAATATTTCAAGATTCATTTAGAATATTGTTTATTAAATGAATATTACTTTCGAATATTCATTTAAGGTTTTATCTATTCAATGAATATTACTTTAAGATATTTCTTTGAAATTCTAATTACTTAAGGAACATTATTTCAAATATTCCTTGAGAGTATTGATTACTAAATGAATATTAATTGGATATTCATTTAGAATAGTATTTATTAAATGAATATTATTTGAATAATCATTTAAGGTTTTATTTACTTAATGAATATTATTTTAAAATATTCAGTTGAAGTTCTAATTACTTATGGAATATTGTTTTGAATATTTCTTTAAAGTTTTGATTACTAAATGAATATTAATTGGATATTCATTTAGAATACTATTTATTTAATGAATATTATTTTCAAATATTCATTTAAGGTTTGATTTACTTAATAATCATTACTTTAAATATTTATTTGAGTTTATCTATTTATCGAATATCATCTTGAATATTCATTGGAAGTTTTATTTATTTAATGAATATTATTTTGAATATTCATTTAAAAAGAGATTTATTAATAAAAAATTTTATATATCCATCCGAGGATTACTTACGAGTAATATTATGATTCAAAAATAGTCCTTAATTATTATTGATTTAATAAATATTCTTGGAATATTTATGTAAATTCTTTTAAATTCTCTTTATAATGATTTATATCATACAAAGATTATCTTTTACCTTCAGATATGGTGTAAAAATATTTCGGAATATCTTATGACTATTTATATCAAGGGGAGGTTCCTAAACTTTAATTTCATTTAAATCTATCTTAAAGAAGATTTAAATACTCGCTCAACTTCCAAACGTATATAAGGGAACCTCACTTGAGCGATGTTATTTATTGGACTGCCCGGTCCTATACTTGCTAAAGCTATCTTGTCACTCACATCTTGATTCTTTCAAGCATCGATATGAGTCTTTTGGTTACCTCCTCAACGCTCGAGGGGTATGATTGATGTAACAAGTTTGTATCCATTAACAAGCATCAGCTTGGGAAATATTGGTGAATTTTCCTTTCCAATTAGGTACGACTACTTTGTGGAGTCCTATCAACAAGTGTTACACTTGGGGAAAAGGGGAACGAACTTTACGTTTCAGAGTCATGGATGATATTCGAACTAGGAGACGCGTAAGTGGCCGAGTGGCGCCGGTCCAGCAATAGCCCCACCGTTGGCTGAGGAGTTCCAGAGGACGGTAGATAAGTAATTCCGTCGGAGCTACCTTCTACATGTAGAGAACGACTGATGAGATGCATGACATACGACTGATCATCGTAAACGTCAGGGCATCTGGCGCGGCAATGCTCCCGTATTAGTTCATCTTCTAAAAAGTGAGAAATTTCTGCAACACTGTTGGTGTTGGCAAGGTGAAAAAGTGTTGAAACCGGAATTGCAATATTTTTCCTGCAAGTTCCTCTTTTATGATAATTGAGAATGTCTTGCTTATCTTTTGCATAGCAGATATTTATTCAAAACAAATATATTTTTGAGTTATCTTGTAACTTCATCTCATACCTTATATGGGTACTACATCGTTGATGCATGGCATATGGTTTCAAAGATATTTTGAACCGTCATATATTACTGTCGTTCAATTATATTTTCGGTGGGCTATTGCTCACCCTTGCTTTATTTATTTATATCACAACAACAGCTAGATCAGATGGCAGCGCAAGGCGCACACAGCGTAAGCAGGTGTCAACTGTCAGAGGTTTACCGCTAAGGTCTTGGCTACCTTTGTTGAGGATGCAACTACTGGTAGACTAGTTGTTAGCAATTGAGCCTCAAATGTATTTATATTATGGTATCTATTAATGGATGGCAAAGAGTATGTAATTGTACAATTGTAATTCTTTGGGTTGTAAGAACTCAAACTTGTGATTAATAATATTGTTGGTTACTCTGATTTCATCTCTGGGACTATAACGGGTGTGTTTTATGTTGTTGTTCTGGGTCACAAGGTTGTAATTTAAATTATGTTGGTTTTGTGGTTGGATATTGAGACCGTAACGACCAGATCCCTGACCCTGGATCTGGGGGTGTTACACTTGGCGCTTGTATATATCCCGAACTGGTATACACGCTTTTCAAGTGTCTGATGCAACCACATAAGGATGTGTCTTCGTTTGTGAGATGTAGATGTAGATGTAGTTCTGGCGAACTAGTTTGCATAGGGATGCCTCCACCCATTCGATATAGAGAGATCTCATGGCCCTTCAATAAAGATAGTTTGCATAGGGATGTCTCCACCCATTCGATATAGCGATATCTCATGGGCCTTCAATAATCTAGAGGGTGCTACACTTTACTAAGCATGTTGCATTGCGAGATTTATAGCTTGTCCAGGCTACCCTACTTGGCACTTTAGTTCGCAAGTTTGAAAATATTTTTGACATATATGTACTATCGCGACGATATATGAAAAATATTTTACAAATCCAAATGCAATAATAAATATGCTCTTTTAAGAATGTCGCGATATTTATTTTCTTCGAAAATAATGCTCCTTTTTGTAGAAAATCTTTTACAAAATTATGCGTCTCGTATATGTATTTTTTGCTTCAAAGCATGCAGCTCGTACGAGATTGTGAAATAAATCCGCAAATCATCAAAATAAATAGGCACAATTCATCGAGATAAATATCTCGTACGATATTTTCTAAATCACAATAATTTTACAAGCATAAAAATAGATAGCTCGCACGAATTTTTTGAATAATAAATATTTTTCTTAAAAAATATTTGAAAACATGATAATTATGCATGGCAGGATATAATTAATTTGCAGAAAATTAAAAGTGAAATTGAAAACTTATCTTTTGTTTTTTACGTGACTGCCTTTTATTTTCCTCGTCTCGCGTGTCCAACGGCGTCCGATGGCTTTTTTGTTGTGTACACCATGTAGGCCGGCGTAGTCTCTGCCTTTACTTTTTTTTCTTGCGTCTTCTTTACTATTGGTCCCACGAACAAGCTATTCCCAATCTTTTTTTTTGTTTTTGTTGCACTCCGCATCCTGTCTTCCGATCTTTTTTTTTTCTTTCTTGCCGCAGCACTTGCTTCATTCCTTTTTTTTTCTTTTTTTTCACTTGCAATATCGCCTCTTGTTCTCTTCCATGGTTAAAGAACTCTTTTTTATGCAGGTCCCACGAACTCATGTTACCTTGACTCCAATTTTTTTCTTCTCTGCTTGTTCTTTTTCCATGCTTAATCCTCGTGCAATCCTCATGCAGTCGTGCTTATTGTATGCCGCCGTAGCTTGGAATCGCAATTCATGTCTATTTTTTTGTGATTATTGTTCCCTCCACCGCCATCCTATTAGAATCACTTTGATTATGTTCCAACACCGTGAATTATGAATTATTCGTCCTCCTCGAATAATTAAACCCCTCCTTCTAGCGCCAAATGTTGTTGGAGGAATTTCGTAACAACACGAAATCGGAGGTTTGCTGGAATAGTAGAGCGAAAATTATGAGTATGTGGATGTTTTTAGGGATTTAGGGGTAAAAAGAAGGGGCTGGACTTGGCAGATTTCTCGATTTGTCTCGGGTATCCGTCGCCACATGTCAAGATGCCTACGTACCTATGTTTATATAGGATCAAGCCCACGTAGTTCTGTGAAATTGATTTGTGTTCATCCCTTAGAGACTTTAGGGATAAACTTCGTTAATCTGGGTGATTACTGATTTTATCTGATTTAATCTTATCGTTCTGATATCTTCCTGATTTGAAGAATATCGTTTGGAGATATTTTCCGTTATTGATTGATTGAGATTGATTCTTTCCTCATTTCAGAGAGAGGATAAAACTTAGTTGTTAAGTAATAATTATTAATCTGAATTAATAATTAATAAATATTAGAAATTTGGGAAATTATTAGACATGCCAAAATATGGCATAACAATTATCAAAGAACCATCAAAACAGAAGCCAATTTCCGACTCAGTGAGTACATCTGAATAAGTACAAGTACGGGCATATCATCAGGGGTAAATTATGACAAGTAATTACTGCTGAAATATTTGAATGGAATAGACTCATAATTTCTTCTGAAACTCAAACTTTTAACTTCATTTTAATATGTGTTGATTTCAGAAATTAATGAATGAAAATGTTCTTCACTTGCAAGTTGCAACCCATGTTTGTTCGAATATTAATTAAGCAAGCCTAGTTCATCACTCGCTTGTTAACTCTCCTCTGTTCCAAGGAAATGTTAGGAATCTGCCCGATTCCCTGCGAATGCGGAAGCAATTTGGTAAATATGTGCGCTTAGATCCCACAAATATACGTGATAGTAATGAAGCAACAAATCAACAATACAGTAAAAGAGAAAAGAGATTTAACGTGGTTCGGCCCAGCCTACATCCACAAGAGTAACAACTTCACACTAGATAAAAGAGATTACAATATCCGGGTATCGGGCCCCTTGAATTTCATACAAAAATTCAGCCCTACAATACCTATTATGTATATCCCCAACTCACTGAAGTGTTTATCTCAAAACCTCCCCCTATCACTATTTCCCGACAACCTTTCCTTCTCTCCCTCTCCCAACCCGGACAGTGCCACACAACCTGATAGAAAGACCCCTGCAGCGGGACCACCTCCAATGGCTGCAGTCAGACCCAAGTATCCTAAGGAATAGTTTAGGCACGAGAACCTTCTATCCCGACATTTCCTGAAAGCGGGCTAAACCGGCTCTCCTACTAGACGGACTATCTAGCAGCTATAGAGAGAGAAGAGAGAATTTAGGTGTATTTGATAATGAAGGAGGAGAGGGGTATTTATAGGTGATATATGTGGTAGGTGTAGTTGGTGGAAATGGTTGGTGAAGATGAAATTTTGGCAAAGAATTTACATGGCTACTGCCTAACAATCTCCCCCTCTTTCCAAACTCACAGCTCTTCACTTGCACTCCATACATGCGCCCTGTTGGCACAACTCCAACTTTTCCTCGATCCGTATCATTCCCTACGACAAAACTCCCCCCGAGTCCAAGACTCCAAACTATACCCTAGTTTGCACATTCATTCTCGAATGCCCACTTGCTATACGCACAAGTGTACCATTGACCTCTATTTGTCCAACTACATACGTGTGAAGCAATCTGTTGTATACACACATACTCACTTGATTCACGTCGGCCAATCCCATATGTAGTCCATCACATACGCAAGTGTGACCATCACACACACAAGTGTGACCATCGATCTTTCATTTACTCCCCAACTGCATATCAAACAAATCAATCTGTTGCATGGTTCACTGCTCACTTGATTCGTGTTGATCGATGCCCATATGCAGCTGCAACACACCAACTACTCGTTGATGTCGTGGAATCCCTTCGACCAAGCATCCATCCCAGCAGTCTTTGCACCATCGTCTAGACTGGAAGGCAATACAACCGCAGCAGTATCCTTCAAGTCACTCTTCCCTCGTGCACGAGATAACCAGATTTTCGAAGTTCCAGTACGTTCTGGCCACGTACTAATCAGACGATATATTCCCCCACGTAGCTCTCCCTTCATCCGAACCACACGGCCTCTTTTGATATTCATAGCTCCCCCTACTACAGAGCATCTGTAGCCTTCTGAAGCTAACCGACCGATAGATATTAGATTCTTCCTCAACTTAGGCACATATCTTACCCCGTTCAAGCTGCGAACTATTCCATCGAACATTTTGATTTTCACAATTCCAATCCCCTTGATCTCATAAGTAGATCCATCAGCCAAAGAAACTGTTTCATTCTTTGTATCTTGGAATTTGTCAAAATTCCCCCTCTCGGAACATACATGGTAAGATGATCCTGAGTCTAATATCCATTCTCCTGGAGAACTAGTGCCTCGATTGAAGACGGTGCAAACATCTTCACAATCGAGAGTAACCACAGCCAATGATGCATCTGGATCCTTCTTATTAAGCGGACAATTCGGCCTAATATGACCCCACTCCTTGCAACCAAAGCACTGCATGCCCTTTTCACTATATCTGGATTTACCCCTGCTATTGGTAGATCCTCTCACAGCACCCCTTCCTCTATTATTTTGACTACGCAAAGCCAAAACTGTCATTCAGTCCTTGTCACCATCCTGGTTCTTCCTTCCAGCATTTGACAAAAGTGCTGACTGAACCTCCTCCATTTTTAACGTGTCCTTTCCGTACAAAATGGTTGTGACCAAATGATCGAATGACTCCGGAAGTGAAGTAAGAAGAATAAGGGCCTTATCTTCTTCCTCCAATTTTACATCAACCTTTTCAAGTTGATCAACAATACCATTAAACACATTCATGTGCTCAATAACATTGCCTTGAGCTGCCATCTTCAGCTTGTATAACTCGCGCTTCAGATTTAACTTTGTAGTCAAGTTCTTCCCGAGATACAATGTCTCCAACTTTGACCATAATTCCTTCGGCGTGCTTTCGTCAACAACATTATTGATAATGTTATCAGCAATGCATAGTCTGATGGTACTCATGCATTGCGACTCAGCATCCTCCCAATCTTCATCGCTCATCTTTGTTGGTTTTCCCTCCTTCCCCTTTAAAGCCCTTGCTAGCTTCTTTTGGGTTAGGATATCCTTTACCCTTCTCTGCCAAAGAGTAAAACTTCCTTTACCATCATATGGACTCACCTTGAATCCTCCAATACTTGCCATGATCTCCATTTGCACACACAAACCAATCCAAACAACTAAATCAATTGGCCAGGTAAGTGTAAGAAACAATGGGAGCACTTCCGTCAAAACGGCGCCAAATTAGACAACCACTTTTCTTAACGACTTTCCTTCGGCACCAATAATTTAGACACAACTAGCTCTGATGCCAACTGTTAGGAATCTGCCCGATTCCCTGCGAATGCGGAAGCGATTTGGTAAATATGTGCGCTTAGATCCCACAAATATACGTGATAGTAATGAAGCAACAAATCAACAATACAGTAAAAGAGACAAGAGATTTAACGTGGTTCGGCCCAGCCTACATCCACAAGAGTAAGAACTTCACACTAGATAAAAGAGATTACAATATCCGGGTATCGGGCCCCTTGAATTTCATACAAAAATTCAGCCCTACAATACCTATTATGTATATCCCCAACTCACTGAAGTGTTTATCTCAAAACCTCCCCCTATCACTGTTTCCCGACAACCTTTCCTTCTCTCCCTCTCCCAACCCGGACAGTGCCACACAACCTGATAGAAAGACCCCTGCAGCGGGACCACCTCCAATGGCTGCAGTCAGATCCAAGTATCCTAAGGAATAGTTTAGGCACGAGGACCTTCTATCCCGACATTTCCTGAAAGCGGGCTAAACCGGCTCTCCTACTAGACGGACTATCTAGCAGCTATAGAGAGAGAAGAAAGAATTTAGGTGTATTTGATAATGAAGGAGGAGAGGGATATTTATAGGTGATATATGTGGTAGGTGTAGTTGGTGGAAATGGTTGGTGATGATGAAAGTTTGGCAAAGAATTTACATGGCTGCTGCCTAAAGGCTGCTGCCTAACAGGAAATTAGTACTAGTATCACTTGTTTTTCTCGAACTCGTTACATTCCGGACAGCATGTATTAATGCCTATGACATACCATCAAAGTATGTTTGGGGTATATTAAAATAAGTAGCTTATGACTTATAAGCTCTTATGTCATATAAGTGATGAGTAGAGCAGTCAGTAGAGTGTTCGGTAAATCAGAACTTATAATCAGTAGACTGTTTGGGTAAATCAGAACTTATAAGTTAATTTTTTTTTTACAATTTTCAAAATATTGTTTTTTTATATATAACAATGGATATCAATGGATAGATCTCGATGAATAGAGAAATTTGATATATACATATCAATTTTCTAATGAATGTATCGAGAGAAATATGGTTTTGAAGATTTGAAGGATATTATATATTGCGTATATCGAGAATAAGTTATAAGTTATAAGTTGAAAGTTAAGAATTCTTAACATTCAACTTATGGGTTTATAAGTTATAAGTTGAGCTAAAACTTATTTTGGCAAACACCCCCCATAAGTGCTTATGGCCTTATAAGGCATAAGTTAACAGTAAAACGGGAAAACAAACAGGCCCACTAACTTGTACGTTCAAGTTACGGAACAGAAAGTTACTATTGGTTCATGCTAATTTTAAGTTCATTCATCATGACCTTTATATGTAGCACTCAACCCTCAATTAGAGTACCTACTGCAAGTGCATCTATGATCCATTAAACCAAGTCCACATTCAGAAGCTCTTCAGGCAAACAAATTTCAGAATGCAACTGAAGTGAGTCCGAATCTCTTACTATAACATTCTCTAAACCTGACTTCTCCAAGTTGTCTGGACAAATCACAAATGCATTAATAAAAGCACACAAGAATATCATATATAATGAGACATTAAGAATGCAATGGCACCTGGATGGTCCTTCGCCGTCTTAGTGTATGTTTGGGGTATCTTAAAATAAGTAGATTATGACTTATAAGCACTTATGTCATATAAGTGATGAGTAGAGCAGAGATTAGAGTGTTTGGTAAATCAGAACTTATAATCAGTAGATTGTTTGGGTAAATCAGAACTTATAAGTTAACTTTTTTTTATAATTTTCAAAATATTTATTTTTTATATAATAATGGATATCAATGGATAGATCTCGATGAATAGAAAAATTTGATATATACATATCAATTTTCTAATGAACGGATCGAGAGATATAAGGTTTTGAAGATTTGAAGGATATGATATATTACGTATATCGAGAATAAGTTATAAGTTACTCCCTCCGTCCCATAATACAAGTCTTTTTTGGAAAAATTACGCATCTTAAGAAAACATTAATTTAATGATACATTTCCTCTTATGCCCATTATAAATGCATTGACTTTTAAGAATATGGGCTATTTTATACTTTTGGTCACTCTTCATTAATTGCTATACAAATTTCAAAAAGGGTAATTTAGGAAAAGTGACATAAATTTACATTGAAAATTGGAAATGGACATGTATTATGGGAAAAAAAATTCTCTCAAAAGAGACTACTATTGTGGGACGGAGGGAGTATAAGTTAAAAGTTAACAATTCTTAACATTCAACTTATGGGTTTATAAGTTATAAGTTGAACTAAAACTTATTTTGACAAACACCCCCCATAAAAACTTATGGCCATATAAGCCATAAGTTACTGGCTTTATGAAACCGCAAACGGGGCCTTAGTTAGGATGTCAGTATCATGCTAGTATCATTTAAAATTATACTCCTAGCATATTAACAAATAAAACTGTTTCTTTTTGACAGCCTAGCCCAGAAGTTTTATTCTCTAATATTTAATAATCTTCTTTTTTGCTTTTCATCAAGAAGAATTAATTAAATTTCTTCCAAAGCCCTAGGAGCCACCCAAGCAATTTGCACTTGTGGGAAAAATACATTCTGGTTTCCACGCTGGATATATATATAGGTACAGAAGGCCTAGCTAGTAGGAGCTCATAAGTCACTTCACTTGACTTCTTGACATTGATCTTCTTAAGTTTTTGATTTCAAGTCAAAACAGTCTAAGCAAAACTTGATGAGTAAAAGGAATTTTCACTTGAAACTTTATTTGTACAGTTCAGATAGCAAATATATTGATCTGTGTACATTTCACTTGTGTAAAATAAATCAAAAATAGAGTAATGATAGATACCCCAAATTGGTACCCAAAAATTATTCTCAAATGATGTGACAAAGCTTACATGACATAGAGAAATTTTTTGATTGGGTGGTTGGTGTGAATGCAGGGAGTCCACTATTATTATAACCAATTAAATTACTACACTTGACATTTGGAAAAAAATTTGGGTACCAATTTGGAGTACCTAGCATTTTCCAAATAAATAATATTGTATTGATTTCGGGCGCTAGAATAAAAGCACAAGCGCTTAATATCACTTCATTATTTATTTAAGCACCCAACAAACCCAATACTGCATGTCTGCATGCTACCCAGTATCTTTTGCCAATAAGCTGTGTACACCAACTTGCTACTAAACCAACACATATATAGCCAACATATATATAGTGGCTAGACACCAAGGAAGGAGCGAACGCTATTTTTAAACTAGCTAAAGTTAGGGAGAGAAGGCGGAGCGACCTGGGTTCTGTTAAGTTTATTAAGGATGATGCAGGCCAAGTGTTAATAAATGAAGACGCCATTAAGGAGAGGTGGAGTTCATATTTTCACTATCTTTTCAATGGGGCTAGTAGGAGTGGTGCCAGTGTGGCGCAAGAGGTCACTTTTTCGCCCGTTCGCTCCATCGGCCCATGTGATCGTATCTCCAAAGAGGAAGTCAAGGGGGCCCTTCAAAAGATGGGTAGAGGGAAGGCGGTAGGTCCAGATCAGATACCCATCGAGGTGTGGCTTTGTCTTGGTGAGGTTGGCGTTCTATGGCTAACGGATCTGTTTAATGCTCTCCTTTCGGGTACTAAGATGCCAGAGGAGTGGAGGCGCAGTATTGTCGTCCCTTTTTTCAAGAACAAAGGTGACGCCCAGAACTGTAGTAACTATCAAGGAATTAAATTACTCAGTCATACTATGAAACTTTGGGAGAGAGTGGTTGAATCTCGGATTAGAAGAGAAGTTGAAATCTCAGAGAACCAATTTGGTTTTATGCCGGGGAGATCAACGACTGAGGCCATTCACCTCGTCAGACGCCTTATGGAGAAGTTCAGAGAGCGTCGCAAAGACCTCCATATGGTGTTCATTGATCTTGAGAAGGCGTATGATAGCATCCCCCGTGAAGCTATTTGGAAGAGCCTTGAGGAGAGGAGAGTGTCGTCGGCGTACGTTAGGGCGATTCAAGACATGTACTCTCAAGCTTGTTCCTTCGTCCAGACCCCAGTCGGTGATGCTCGTTATTTCCCTGTGGAGATTGGACTACACCAGGGGTCGGCCCTTAGTCCTCTTCTTTTCGCCCTGATCCTAGATGTCATGTCGCGAGGGATTCAAGACGCCATCCCGTGGTGTATGCTCTTCGCCGATGATATCGTGCTAGTGGCGGAATCGAGGAGGGAGGTGAATGAGAAGTTGGAGTTATGGAGATCCACTTTGGAGCCCCAAGGACTGCGTCTGAGCAGGTCTAAAACCGAATACCTCTGGTGTAACTTCAGTGGTGAAGTCAACGAGGAAGGGGTGGAGGTTAGGATTGAAGATCAGACCGTCCCCCATACGGATAAGTTCAAGTATTTGGGTTCAATCATCCAGAAGGAAGGTGAGATTGAAGATGATGTCACTCATCGTATCAACGCGGGGTGGCTAAGGTGGAGGGCTGCGTCAGGGGTGATGTGCGATAAGAAAATCCCGTTAAAGTTGAAAGGGAAGTTCTATAGAGCGGCTATCCGTCCTGCGATGTTATATGGTTCGGAGTGTTGGGCGGCGAAGAAGGCCCTCGAGCGCAAGTTGGAAGCAGCTGAAATGAGGATGTTGCGGTGGTCCTGTGGCCGCACGATGTTAGATAGAATCCCGAATGTGGTTTTCAGGAGCGAGTTGGAGGTGGCGCCT
Source organism: Kitagawia praeruptora (assembly GCA_037693485.1). Lineage (NCBI taxonomy): Eukaryota > Viridiplantae > Streptophyta > Magnoliopsida > Apiales > Apiaceae > Kitagawia > Kitagawia praeruptora. The sequence goes on from CM075350.1 coordinate 42,763,819, forward strand.
TTTGCTGCGAAAGTTAGGGAAGGGAGGTTGAGATGGTTCGGCCACGTCCGAAGGAGGCTTCCGGAAGCCCCGGTGAGGAGGGTCGAGAGTCTTACGGTTGTTGGGGCTAGGAGAAGAGGCAGACCGAGGAGGTCGTGGGAAGAACAACTCAGGATGGATTTGAAGGCCTTAAACTTGGTTGAGAACTCGACAGCAGACGGGAGTGGTTGGAGGCGCCAAATTATAGTTGTCGATTCCCTTCTAGGGAGTGGTTCTGTGGTTGAGGGTCTCATAGTTGGGCTCTCTCGGTTAGCATTAGCTTAGAAGTTTGGCTTTTCGTCTTCATATTGTGTTCTGTTTTCTGTTTTTGCTGTTTCTGTTTTTGCAGGCGCAGGGAGCTTGGCCAGAGGTCTTCCTAGATCAGGAGAGGAGTGCCCCTCCCCCGAGTAGGTAAGCCCCATGAGATCCAGGCCATGGGCCCAGGTACGAGCGTTTACTTTACCGTGCAAAATTCACATTGCTTTGTGGTGCACTAAGCCGGGGGTCTTCACGGAAACAGCCTCCCTACTGTAAAAGTAGGGGAATGGTTTGCGTACATCTTACCCTCCCCAAACCCTGTTTCATGCGGGATATACTGGGTATATTTGGTTTGGTTTTTATATATAGTGGCTGTTTGGCAAAACTTATATTAATGATTTATGGACTTATTTTCGGATAAAAATTTTATATTTTGATAATTTTTTTTATACAAGTATTTAATATATGTTTGAGATTTAATAAGTTGCAAAAATAAGTTGGGAAATAAGTTGTAAAGTTAGGAATCTCTAACTTTATCTTAAAATAAATTAACTTATTCTGGAAAAAAGTTCTCCCGAACACCCCCATAATCACAAACTTCCAAGTTCCTACCGCAACAGTTAGATAGCCTTACATAAATTAACAAATGATACAAAAATTACTAGTATAATCACGAAAATAAGTTGCAATTAATTAACAAATCTAAACAGCAGATAGCTGTTTCAATTACATACTGTGTGCCGTGTGCTGAGATTCCACATGCAGTTAGTGGTATATAAACTAACTTGCACAAAACAGCCGAGCCCAAAACTTTAAACTATTTAGCGCAAGATCATTACTACCTTGGCCAGAGGTCTTCCTAGATCAACTATCCTTGACCTCCGTATCCAGCCACCATGTAAAGAACTGACTGGGACGAAGGCAGTACTTACATTCATTCAAAAATGGATTTTTTTAGAAACCTGCGATGACACGTGCTATCACATGAAAAAAAATGTAACAATTTTTTATTAACAATTTTCTGTTTAAATGTATGCATTTTGTCGAGTATCCCGTTATTAACTAAAATTAATGAAGTGTTTCAACATTGTGGTAAGAGCATCTCCAACCATGTTGAACCCTTAGCTAAAAATAATTAAAACATACTATAAATAAAAATTATAGAGATTATGTAAAAAAAAAAAATCAACTCCAATGGATCGTTTCCCTTATCTATATTTTTAGTCAATGTCTATATTTTTTGTCATGTTGGCTATATTTGTCGAACCTCTAGAGACCTATAAGAAGATTCCACATCATCTCCTACCATATTCAAATGATATATTCTATTTATAATAACTCAAAATAATAATAACATACCATTTTTAAAATAGGCAAACGGTCTGGTGCAAACGTATGCACCAGATTGTTTATGGAACATACGGTTCCAGAGCCGTTGGATCGTTGATCCAACGGCTCTGATTTCAAAAAAAAAAAATTCATCGTACCGCAACAAGTTTCCGCGGTACGGGGCAATTACCAAAATGCCCCCCTGTTCTCACATCAAAAATCTACTGTTCACCGTACCGCAGAAAGTTTCTGCGGTACGTGAACAGTAGGGGCATTTTGGTAATTGCTCGTACCGCGGAAACTTGTTACGGTACGATGAAATTTTTTTTTTAAATCAGAGCCGTTGGATCAACGATCCAACGGCTCTGGAACCGTATGTTCCATAAAAAGTTTGGTGCATACGTTTGCACCAGACCGGACCCCTTTAAAATATAGTCAATCAATATATCCAATACCATCGAAGCACAACGCCTTACAGGTTCAGTAAATTTTACATAATTAATATTTTCTATCATTTTAGTCAACCACTTTAACCAACCCCATTGGAGATGCTCTGATAGTATAGTATTACATTTTAGATTATCTATTTTATAATGACCCGAGCTCGACATAATATTTAGCTTTTACATCTATAACCCTCTTTCACAGTTACCTAAAATTTGGTTCGCGCTATATTTTGGTTTCATTATTTTTTTGTTCGCACTATATTTTGGTTTTACCCCTAAAATCCTATTTTCCCTAGAATTCCTATAAATCCTATTGTAACTATAAATCTTTTTGTAATTTTTATCCTATTATAATTATAATTCTTTAATTTGTAATTTTTTTAAAAGAATCATATTTCACCTAGAATACTATGTTCCTTTAAAAAAAATTAAAAATAGAGTTATTAATTACTTATGATGATTATAATTCTTTTGTTTATCATTTTTTTTAATAGAAAAAACCAAAAATAAAAAATCACCAATAAATAGAGGGTAAAACACCAACGAATATGTAACCAGATCGTATAACATTTGATAAAACACTAACGAATCTATAACCTTTATTAATAAATTTCTGTTTAATGATATTTTCGTAACAAATTTGGTTTCACAATTATTTCATCACAGATTTCTACTCCCCTAAAATTCATATTATTTTCTAAAACAATTGTTTGGAATTTTGTTATAATTATAATTTTTTTACTATAATATTACTGAATTGTACAAATAAGATATCTATTAGAACCAGAACCATGTATGTTATGTTTTCTTGATTGTTTAAAATATAATCTTAAATAATAAATAAATCTATACCTATAACGTGTATTAATAACAAAACCCCTTTTTAATGTACTATTTTATACCAAATTTTGTTCGTACCATATTTTTCTTTCACCCCAAGACTCCTATTTTCTCTAGAATTCTGTGTTATTTTATAAAATAAATAAATAAATTCTATTACAATTATAAATTTTTTTATTACAACTTAAAAAAAAGACTACGAATACATATGTTAATCTACGGTGACATGCTTCTATAACATTTATTAATAAGTGAAACCCTCTTTTAAAGGTACCTAAAGTTTGGTTCGCACTATATTTTGGTTTCACCCGTTTTTTGTCCGCACTATATTTTGGTTTCACCCATAAAATCCTATTTTCCCTAGAATTCTATGTTGTTTTTTTTTAAAAAAAAAATAGAATAAAAATAGAAATCCTATCATAATTATAATTCTTTTTGTAATTTTTATCCTATTATAACTATAATTCTTTTATTTGTAATTTCTTTAAAAAAATCATATTTCCCCTAGAATACTATGTTCCTTTAAAAAGAGTTAAAAATAGAGTTTTTATGATGATTATGATTTTTTTGTTTATAATTTTTTTAACTTGAAAAAATCAACGATAAAAAATCACCAACAAATAGAGGGTAAAACCCCAACGAATACGTAGCCAGATCGTATAACATTTGATAAAACACTAACGAATCTATAACCTTTATTAATAAATTTCTGTTTAATGATATTTTCGTAACAAAATTGGTTTCACCCTTATTTCATCACAGATTCCTACTCCCCTAAAATTCATATTATTTTCTAAAACAATTGTTTGGAATTTTGTTATAATTATAATTCTTTTACTATAATATTACTGAATTGTACAAATAACGTATATATTAGAAACAGAACCATGTATGTTATGTTTTCTTGATTGTTTAAAATATAATCTTAAATAAATAATAAATAAACCTATATGTATAACGTGTAGTAATAACAAAACCCCTTTTTAATGTACTATTTTATACCAAATTTGGTTCGTACCATATTTTGGTTTCATCCCAAGACTCCTATTTTCTCTAGAATTCTATGTTATTTTATAAAATAAATAAATAAATTATATTACAATCATAATTTTTTTTATTTCAACTTAATAGAAAAAAAAGACTACGAATACAAATGTTAATCTACGGTGACATGCTTATCTATAACAAACGAAATACATTTTTAATGGTACTTCGGTACCAAAAATTTGTTCCACCCATAAGATTCATATTTCTCCAAGGATTCTATATTATTTTTTTTCTCGATTTTCTTTAATAAACTTAAATAAATAATATATAAAATGACCTTTATTAATAAGCAAATTCTTTGTAAATAACGTAATTTTTTATAATAAATTAATGATCAATTTAATTAAATTTTCTCGGGCTCTTATCATCTAATATCTTATTTGTAATTGAAATCACGTTTTAATGATACTTACTTCTAGATTTGTGTCTCCTAGAAATATTGGAATTTTGATGTAATTATAATTCTTTTTTTATAAACTACTGAGTTCCACAAATATCGTAATTTTCTTTTGTACTTTTATCATTTTTATAGTATTTTTTAATGATAAATAAAATATTTCCTATAAAATTTAATATAAAATGATCAATTTTAATAAATTATTTCGACCCGTGCGAACACGGGCTATCATCTAGTATTAATAAAGATATAAATAATGTTAAAGAAGATAAACAAATATTGATTTTAAAGACAATTCATCCTAGCTAGAAATCTGGAGATGACACTCTTGTCTGGATAATCAGTTGCGTTCATACATTTTTTCCCCAGAAGAGACGTTTTATTGATAAATAATTCGAAGGTGTATTAATTCCCAAAAAAAATTGAGGGATTTTGAGAATTTCTTTCTTGCATAAAAGATATGATTAACTAACCACATGAATCGTAACCAAAATTATGCCTCAGGAAGTTTAAACAATAAACTTAAATATAACTATATATCACTACAAGAAAAATGGCCATTTACGACGAAAATTTTACATTGAAACCGTCACAATTGGTCCAATTACAATGGAAAAATTTCGTTGTTTTTGCTCGAGTCTTAAGTTTGAATTTTCATCACAAGTAAAAATTTCGTCACAAGTTCAAATTTTCGTCGTAAGTTTAAACCAGTAGAACCCACATTAGTATTAAAATAATATATAAACTTGCGACGAAATTTTCTGTCTTAAGTTTCAAACTTACGACGAAATTTTCCGTCGTAAGTTCAATCATGACCCAATTTCATTTAAGAATAAAAGAAAATAAAATTATTTTCAATAATAAATTAATAATTTACGACGGATTTTCCGTTGTAAGTTAGTCGGAATATGAATAATTTACGACGGATTTCACAATGAACAACCGTCGTAAATATTGTCCAGAAAAATTTCCAGAAAGACTCCGGCGACTTCTCAAGATTCCGACGATTCAAAAATTTACCCAGAAAAATCCCAATTAATTATATGCACTATTTAACAACCTTATTTACACATACAACAACCCAGAATTTACAAAAAAAATTTAGACCACCAATTCCGGCCAACAATCCGGAATCCGGTGAACCAAGAACAATTTTTATTAAATCTGAAAAAAAAACATATAGGGGGTGTTTGGAAGTTAGAGGTTTGGAATGAAATTAGAGGTTTGGGGGTAGATTAGAGGTTTGACCAAATGAAACCTCTAATGTGAGTGTTTGGTTGTTAGAGGTTTGAGTTAGATGATTGGGATCAAAAAGCTAATTTTGAAAAAGCTCATTTTAGGAGCTTTTTCAATTAAAGGTTTGGTATGTGTCACAAAATGTTATTCAAAAAGCTATTTACCAAACACTTTTATTCATAACAGCTAATTTAAATCCGCTAGTCAAAACAACTAATTCAATCCGCTAGTCACAACAGCTAATACAATCCGCTATCAGCTAACAGCTATCAGCTAATTGCCAAACAGGGCCATAATCATCTACACATCATAACTTAAACATTCGCCAATATACAATCTCGAAAATAATTGGTTCCACCAAAATCCGGTCATTGGAAAAAACTCCGACGAACACCAACCACCTCAAAAGTTTTGGAATCTTCCCCAAACTCACCCATCAATAATATAATAAGCTCATAATCACCAAAAACTCCTTGAATCATCAAAATCGAATTAAAATCAAAATATCATCCAAAAAAAATTGTTTCGGAATTGGTTATCATAAATATCAAAATGAAGATTTTGATTTTTGGAGCCCAAATATATACGCATAAATCACAGATAATAAACCGAAGTGAAGTTATGAAATTTTGAAGATTAATAGTATACATGTATGTATATATGTGAGCGTGAGATGTGAGATGAGGGAAGAGGAAGGTGGGAGGGTTATTTGATATTGACGAGGAAGGAGAGGGGGATTAGATTTAATATGGACCATTAGATGTGTGCTTCTTGGTTTTAATCTAACGGTGGAAGGGTGTGATCCGCGTGAAGTGTGAGTAGCCAATGGGAGCCGTTTGTTTTTTGTCACAAAATTTACGACGGATCCGCGTGAATCCGTCGTAAGTTTATTGATTTAATTTTATTTTTTTTAAAAAAATTCTTATAAAATTTTATAAAAAATTTAATATGATCCATATTTCGACTAATTGATCATAATAATTTGCATGATCTAATTTAGTGATATTCCCAAAATTTGAAAAAAAAAATTAATTTGGATAGTAAAATTAGTAGTCAACTATTGATTTGACTAGTACTACTAACTAAAATTTTGTCCCAGATTGTTGTTTCTATTTTTTTAAAAATATTTATCAACGATCCAACTGCATGGATGTCAATATATATCTAATTTAGTGATATTCAAAAAAAATTAATTTAATTTGACCTTTTACCTATTTTTTTAATTTTTTTATTTATTTTACAAACTAGTTAAAAATGGGGGAAAAATCAAAAAAATGGAAAATTAGTGAAAATTAATGAAGATATATCTAATTAGATGATATTCCCAAATTTTAAAAATATCAAATATTAATTTGTTTGGAGATTTTAGTAGATCACTACTATTCCGACTATTACTCGTACCTAGTGCTTCATCCCAGGTTATTGTTTCTATTTTAAAAAAAAATATTTCTCGATGATCCAACCGTACGAATGTCAAGACATATCTAATTAAATGATATTCTCAAAGTTTAAAAAATAAAAAATTAATTTGGTTGGAGATATTAGTAGATCACTATTATTCCGACTAGTACTCGTAACTAGTGTTTCATAGCAGATTATTGTTTCTATTTTTCTAAAAATATTTCTCGACGATCCAACGTACGGATGTCAAGACTTATCAAATTAAATGATTTTCCCAAATTTTCAAAAAATAACAAATTAATTTGGTTGGAGATCTTAGTAGATCGTTACTATTCCAACTATTACTAATAACTTGCTTCGGCTCAGATTATAGTTTCTATTTTTTCAAAAATATTTCTCGACGATCCAACGTACGGATGTCAAGACATATCTAATTAAATGATATTCCCAAATTTTCTAAAAATAACAAATTATTTTGGTTGGAGATCTTAGTAGATCATTATTATTCCGACTATTACTAGTAACTAGTGCTTCGTCTCATATTATTGTTTCTATTTTTTCAAAAATATTTCTCGACGATCCAACCGTACGGATGTTAGGATATATCTAATTAAATGATATTCCCAAATTTTCAAAAAATAACAAAATAATTTGGTTGGAGATCTTTGTAGATCATTACTATTCCGACTATTACTAGCTAGTAACTAGTGCTTCCTCTCAGATTATTGTTTCTATTTTTTTAAAAATATATATCGACGATCCAATAGTACGGATGTCAATATATATCTGAATAAGTGATATTCCCAAAATTTTAAAAAATATAAATTAATTTGGATAGTGAAATTAGTAGTCAACTATTGATTTGACTAGTACTAGTACTTCCCAGATTATTTTTTCTATTTTATTAAAAATATTCTAGACGATCCAACCATACGGATATCAAGACATATCTAAATAAATGATATTCCCAAAGTTTTAAGATATAAAAAATTAATTTGGTTAGAGTTCTTAGTAGATCACTACTATTCCGACTAGTACTAGTAACTAGTTCTTCGTCCCATATTATTGTTTCCATTTTTTAAAAAAATATTTCTCGATGATCCAACCGTATGGATGCACTAGTACAGAATATGCTTTAGGCGTCGCACTTTAGGCGTCGGTTATCTAGAGAACCGTGGCCTATACATACTTTAGGCATCGGTTATCTAGAGAACCGATGCTTAAAGTCATTTTTGCTGGGTCTTTTGCGTCGGTCATGGGACAACCGACGCCTAAAACGCAACCTTTAGCGTCGGTCTTTACTTAACCGACGCCTAAAACCAACCTTTAGCGTCGGTCATAACCAACAGACGCCTAAAACTAACCCTTTAGCGTCGGGCTTTACATAACCGACGCTAAAACTGACCCTCTAGCGTCGGTCATCAATCAACCGACGCTTATACTCATTTTATGCGTCGGTTATTAGCTTTGCCGACGCCATTGATCATTTATACTGGACTTTTAGCGTCGGGCCTTGGAATGCTGATGCTTAAAGCTTTAATTAAAAATTAAAAAAATAAAAAAATATACATGCTTTAATTAAATTTAAAAAAAGTAATAAATATATTACATAATAAAACACTCCTGTCAATTCATATTATCAAACACTTAACATCTACATCTGGCTCATCGGAGTTATATATGCGTACATCCACTCCAGCCCACTCCACTCCGTCGATTTCACTTGGGCTCGATTAGGTTTAAATTTGATATTGTTGGGTTCGATTTCTCCCAATCTCTCAATCTAATTTGTTGCTGGGTTTCTAGGGCTCGATTTTTGTCATATTCAATCGGGGTTTGCTTCTTGGTTTCTAGGGATTTGTAGGACGATTGTGAATTTTGAAGAGTTACAACTCCGTCTGTCATCTCGATTAATTCAGTCCCTTGTGTTGGTACTCTCTCTCTCTCTCTCTCTATCTATCTCTCTCTCACACACAGATAGTGCTGCCACAAGAAAGCTGGGGCTTGTTTATGTTTGATTGTTGTCCCGTCCTTACACTTGGGTTTTGTGTCTTATGTATATATCAGTGCACAAAATTTTATCAAGTCTAGGCTATAAATAATTCAGTTCTGTGTGGTATTCTCTGGATTCTCTGGGTTTAATCTCTGGGTTTCTAGGTGTGATTGAATTGGGCTTCTGGAGTTCGATGTCTCGTCTTCCAAATTTAGGGGTTTTTCTGGGTTCATTACTTTGCTGCAGGTATGCTGGTTTCTCTAGGTTCTCTATATATGTATGTATGTTTGTTGGGTTCTCTATATATGTGATCCTTTTTGAATCAACATATATATATCAACTGTTACTTTGTGAAACAGAGTGCTATTTTGTCTGCTACTCGCTGCATTCCAGTACAAAGTCCTCAGCATTTTTAAAGGGTGATATATTGCACTAATTTATCCCCAAGCGTTAGAGATATCAATTTCTTGAATTGAACTGCTATAAACACTGACATATTATCCACATAATTAACTACAGATACATAGCCACCGACTGTGTTGCTGTGGCCACAATACATGAATATCAAAATTACTCAAAAAGTCCTGAGGATGCATCAGGTTCTGATTTTAATCTTTCTTCTGCATCTATTCGTTCAAAGACCCTGTTGCCTCCTAATATCTACTTCATGGTTTGTTGCACGAAAAGGACATTGATAAGGCTCTGCTTAATTTGTTTCTGGTTCAACTCCGACTTGGACTCTTTGATGGAGATCCTAGTAAAGGCCCTTATGGAAAATTAGGGCCGAAAGATGTCTGCACTACAGAACACAAGACATTGGCACTAGAAGCAACAAGACAGGGCATTGTGCTTCTAAAGAACAGAAAATATCTAGAATCACCCTCAACTCACTTTCAGAAGTGTCTTTAATGTAGGATCTTATCTTTTTGACAGAGTTCAAAAACTGAAGGCACAGTTTGCAAATATCTATGTGGTAGTTGTGCTCCCAACAGAGGAGGAAAATGACTCGTTCATCCGTTGTTATTTTAAGTCAGTAAATCCTTAATTATTTACACATCTTATTTAGGCATAGTTTTCCACTTTTTTGATTTTGAATACTTTTGTTTATCTGTTTGAAGATATGGCATAACGCTTGGCAGGCCAATATTCATTCCTGTACAAGATTTAGAAATGGGATTTGAAAAGATTGTGAAGTTAGCACATGCTCCTGGTGGTAAGCCGACTACAGACAATAATAGATACATAACCTTGAAATTGTCTAAATGTTATCTCTGCAGTGTGTAAGAGGCAGGATGTCATCTCCAAGCTGAAGGCTGATGTGAGTTGGTTAAATGATTCTTTACTACTATATTTTTTGAATTTTTATTGAATTCTGTAAGTTCTTGAAGACATGAGCATGTAGTAACTTGTTTCTTAAATTTAGAGGGAGAGGTCTGTGCAAGGGATAGAGATTTTCCTTAAAGTGGTGACATCCATCCCCAGCATTCAGAATCATGACGCAAATTCGGTACTGTGATCTTAACCAGTTATTTTGTTTCTGCATATCTCTTGTATTTGTATTTCTATCTTTTGAATCATACTTAGTTGTGGCACTGTAAATTTTCAAACAAAAGGTTGATCTATTTTTCTGTTCTACAGTGCTCGTGATGACATTCCAGACATATATATGGTAAGCCTAGTACTGTAAATTTTAATAAATTTCTTCATTGTTACTTTCACTCAGAGGTTAAAAATAATTGTTCTTGTTGGTGAGGTCTCTTATTGAAGATATTAAAGATGTTAGATTTGGTTCAAGTGTGTATTTGGATGCTCCTGTTGGTATCTTTTGTTTCTGTTATCTTGTGCATCTTGTGCAAATATACTTTTCAGTTGATTTTGATAATATAACTCTTTTTGAAAGTTTTGATTATTGTCAAGTTGATACTGACCTCCACAATCGATTTGAAAGGTCATTACCAATATCATGTAACTGAAACTTTTTGACTGAGATTTTTTCAAAAATTGTCAAGTAATTAGCAAGGGAGTTTTGTGAACAGCATTCAATTATCTTTCCATAGTCACTACTTCACCTTATAGTTTTAATTATTGTAGAAAATATTATTTTTATCATGGTGCCTATCTGACCTGAATCTTTTGCAGGTTTGACTATACTTGCATGCGTCTTATTTCTTGTAACAACTCACATTAAAACAGTCTCGAGTTTTTCTATTTATAGGAATGAACCAGGCTGGCTTGGCCGAATGCATTGTCCAAGCGGTTAATTCTTGCCGTCCTCATTTATAACATGTACTCTATGAAAGGTATTATTCATTTCCGTTTATTGCAGGAAGAACATATCGTTATTTATTTATTTTGTTAATGTCTGATATCTGATACCAGTTTGTGCCTTAAATTTATGCTTTGGACAGCATCATATTGACCGGTGGAAGTACATTGTTTCCTCGATTTGCTGAAAAACTGTAAGATATCATCTCTCTTGCAAAGAAATTTCTTTGCCATATATTGTGCATGCAATAATGACATGTGTGGGCGCTTGGTAGTCTTGGTAGTCAAGAAGACCTAACGTTGCTATTGGGCGAAAAAGTTTTTAGGCTTGTAATATATATTATGAATCAGAAACATTGCATTCTTATTTTGATTATATATATATGTTGCAGCGGATAACAGTTCCAGAAATCCTAAAAACTAATTGGTTTAGAAAAGGATACAAGGCACCAAACTTCGAGAAGGAAGCGAATGTGATGAATCTTGATGACGTGGATGCAGTTTTCAATAGTTCAGAGGTGACTTTTATAATTTTTATTCAGAAAAGTGCATATAGTTAGGCACCGCAATTGTGATGTCAAACAACTGATGCAATGTTCTGCATCTCGGTGATCTTCCTGTTTATTATCCAAGTCAATATCTTTATATGATGCTAAGATTTTTTTCCTGTAAACTGTATATGGAAAATGAGTTTATGAGAACTTAAAGTCTCTTTCATTTTTCATGTTGATTGCAGGAAAATCTTGTTACGGAAAAGAAAGAAAAACCTGAATCCTTAAATGCCTTTGAGCTCATTTTCAAAACACAAAATCTAGAAAATTTGTTTGAAAATCATAAGGTAATATATAATGAAGTTTTTCCAATTCTCCGCCTTTTTTTTCATAGTGAAATGTAAGTAGTATGCCCTCTTATCGTCCAGTGAAGCGTAAAATTAGTAGTAATTGTAAATAGTTTTACCTTTCATATATTATCCTGTGTGATTTGCTGTTTTTGGACGTCTATAACATATTAACAACATAAATTTACCTTAACTTTGTTTGGAACACTGGTTTGATATTGCTGAATTCATTTGCTTCATCAGGAATTACAAGCTTGAAAGAGTTGCAGATGTCCTCAAGTAAGGTTACTGATTATGGTGTCACCTTCTTAAATGGTACTTGGTTATGATTCGCCCATCTTTCTTCATCAATAATAATCTACAATAGAAGCATGCATAATGCAGGGTCTTGGCCATGCCACATCATAGTTACAATTTTTATTTATGTGTTTTCATTTTGCACTCATTTGAAATCATCCCTACCTTACAGTCCTCAGAAGTGTTTACATAATAATTTGGTGATATAATACAAATCATATTAAATAATTTGCTAGTATAAAATTTTAAGTGACTTTGATCTTATATGGTTGCAGCCCAGAACAAGCTTACTTTACTGAACGTGGAAGGTTGCCCTGTTACTGCAGCATGTTTGGAATCTCTTTCAGGTTCTATGCGGTGCATGGTTTCTTTAACTTTAATCTCTATTAGTAAAGTCCATATTCATATCAATACCCATACTGAATTTGATAATCTTACGTAGAAGTTCTGTTGTCGGAATACTATCCTCTTAACGAATTAATTGTTCGGGCCAGACCACCAGAGCAAGACGCCTACTCAATTCTTTTAAATAACAATAAAATTCCCAAAATGCTCACTAAATTAATTGGAATAGAGTACTCTGATCATGATGCAGAAACAAGGATAACTGTTTAGGTTTGCTTGTGTAACATGAATTTCTTTTTTCCAACTTCGCATCATGTATCTATGCATGATGTAAGTGGTGTCTGGTGTGTCTTGTCCTGCTTGTTTTTCTACAAATTTTTACATTGTCCACACCTCCTTGGTGTCTCCTTAAGTATGATGATATGTCTGTCTATAGGAATAATGTTTCCATGTTCCATTCTCCTGTTCGGCCTAAAATCGAAGTTAATTGTATGCAGCCCATGTTTGATGTGCCAATATTTGGAAGAATTGCAACCCTTGAGCTGTTTCGCCCTCATGTGAGTGAAATAACCTTTTTAATACTATATGTAAGGAACAATTGGGACTTCTTTCAGGGTCTTGTCATGCTTTAATTTTTGGTTGTGTATTGGCAGGGTGAGACACAAGATCTTCTATTCATTGCAACAGAAATGTATAAATTTTGTGTTCTTCAGTGCGATCCAGAGGCAGCTGAAGTTATTACCAGGTTGAAGATGCTATTGTGAACCTTTATTTAGTTTTCTGTGGGTTTGATAGCTAGTTGCATTACTCTGTTGATCTTTCTGGGTGACAGAACTATTTTATTCTAATGAATACGATTTATGAGCAGCATCTAAAAATTTATATAGTGGTCATTAGGTAAAGCAATTGTTTCTTAACATGTGATACCTGCTCAAGTTCTATTTCTTACACTTGTTTCTATATCTGCTAATATCGATTCCTACTATCTGTATTCAATGCATTCCATGTACTCAAGTTTAAAATATTCTTTTACATTACTGGACTATGCTGATTTGGTAGGCGTTGTCTCAGATAATTGATCCAGATCTTCAAACAGACATCGTCTCATGTGGATTTGTGAAGGATATCTCTGTTGATGAAGCTTCAGGAGAGGTATTTGGCTCATGGCTCAATGGAATGGAAGCAGCACCTCTGGTTCAATTAAGGAGCTTAAGGATGATTTTGTATTTTTGATTGTTGACATTGCTTAATTGCTCGACTTCAAAATAATTTTTTATTGTATTTATAATTTAGTTATGTATGAAGCCTTGATTGATACCTTTTCTTTAAAAATCAAATATATATATATATTTCTTGTCCGTTATGGTCTGTTATGGTTTATTTGTGGTTGAGCTTTGTTATATATAGTATCTGTTTGGGGTGTATTGTGTATGTAAGACAGCAGGTTAAGGTTATCAATAAAATAAAACAAAAGAAAATATATTTTTTTTTTGAAAATAACTATAAGTGTCGGCATTCTTGTTAACCGACGCTTATGCTAATACCTATAGCGTCGGCGTTTTAGGTAACCGACGCTTATGCTCATACCTATAGCGTCGGCATTTTAGGTAACCGACGCCTATGCTCATGCCTATAGCGTCGGTGTTTCAGGTAACCGACGCCTATGCCTACCTATAGCGTCGGTGTTTCAGGTAACCGACGCTTATGGCTATACTTATAGCGTCGCCTAAATAACCGACGCAACAGCCCCATACCTATAGCGTCGCCTACATATACTACGCCACTTGACCGACGCTAAAAGTATGTTTTGACCGACGCTATAGACCCTTTTTGTAGTAGTGATGTCAAGACATATCTAATTAAATGATATTCCCAAAGTTTCAAAAAATAAAAAATTAATCTATGTGGTTCATGTATACATAATGAGAAAAAATATTGAAGAAATTTATGACGGATTAAGAAGATCATCGTAATTCTAGGTAACTTATGACGGAAATTTCGTCATAATTGACCCAGAATTACGACGATCTTCTTAATCCGTCATAAGTAACCCAGAATTACGACAGATTTTGCCGTCGTAAGTTCACACCAGAAAAAGAAATTCATTTTACAATTAAATTTAATTATAATAAATTAATTTACGACGAAATTTTAGTCGCAAGTTCATTACTAAACGACGTCGTTTTGTAATCAGGAAAATTAATTCATTTTGTAATTAAATTTAATTACAATAAACAAATTTGCGACGGAAGCAAATTTCGTCGTAAGTTTATTTATGACGGAATCTCCGTCATAAGTTCACTACAAAACGACGTCGTTTCGCAATCAAAAAAAGAAATTTTTTTACAAGTAAATTTTATTAAAATAACGAAATTTACGACGAAAATTTCGTCGTAAGTTCACTATTAAAATGAATTTATGCCGGATAATTCATCGTAAGTTCATTGCAAATATTTTTTAATTAAATTTTAATTGTTTGGAGCTAAATTTTATTAATAAAATAATTATTTCGCGACGAATTTCATTTTCGTCATAAGTTTGGTGCGAAATTTACGACAGATTTGAGATTCCGTCGTAAGTTGGGCACGAAAATTGCTTCCGTCGAAAGTTGATCGTCACAATTGACCAAATTTCTTGTAGTGTATGTAACCATTTAACTATGTATATACATAATAATATTGTCCGAGGGCACTGGAGATCGAGACATGAGAATCTCACCACAATCTTGCAAAAAGTGAGTGAAGTCATGAGCACATATGAATTCCAAATTCGAAAAATGAAATGATCGAATATAGTTGTAAAAGTACTGTTGGTTAATTGGGACATGTATACTGTTGCATACTGTCCGCTAAATTAAATAATTTGGAAAATTTTGTCATTGAGTATTTACTTTGGAGTAGTAGTACTGCATCTCTCACGCATTATCGAATATTCTTCCTTAAAATTTGGGAGGCCGGAATGGTGTGCACATGCATAACTTAATTACACCAAAATATCAACAAATTTTTCACTCTATAAATTGATAGTTTGCTAAACTAGTGTAACGCATTGCAACTAACTACTACTACCACTCTTCCTCTCTTTCGCACTCTATTCGACTGAACCTATACTTGTTGGGTACATTTCAACAAGTACAGGAGTTTAGGTTTTCGATTCGAAAGAGATTAGCATTGAGTCATCAGTTTTCAGTAAGTTTACATAATATACATCTATCTAATATTAACTGAAGCCATGACAAAATTCAGTAGCATAGTCTTGTTTTTTTTGGTGTTGATCCTAGCAAATGAAGTGGCTGGCATTGAAGGAAGAAAGGTGGAGCTTGGGAAAAAAATGTCCTTGGCCAAAGAGGCTAAAGTTAGTACCAGTAGCAGCAGCAGCAGCGGCAGCAGTGTTGCGAGCCCAAAGATTACTGGTGGTCAGGTAAGTCCTCCAGATGCTGGCGACGTGGATGCTTTTCGACCAACTACTCCTGGACACAGTCCTGGCATTGGTCATTAATTCTGATATCCACACGTGCATGCATGGCTAGCTACCTAGGGTTTCTGCAATAACAAAAACTAAAAGATGTTGAACTGTTATAGCTTTCAGGTCGTGCTTATATATGGTTGTACTCCGCTGGTGGTATTTCCGTTTGTGAATTGCATTATGTAATTAATGTTTTCAATTATGAGGAATTTGTTGTTTTGCTGTTTTACATTAGTCCAAACAAACTCTGATTATATGTGCCATATATAGTAGTACATTTTTGGGAACTAAAAGTACAGCCAGCAGCAGCTTGCTTCCAACTAATTTCATTTTAAAATAATTTAAATTAAAAGATTTATAATCAGGTTATATATAGTTCAATATTAAACATTTACTTGTCAGAAAAATTAAAGAAAAAATCAAGATATTATGATAATGCATTTGTTAACTTAGTACATTTCTCAATATTTATGCATAATAAAAATAAATAAAACGCCAAAAAAAATTTACTACTAAGATATTTCCTAATTAACTTAGTTACCCATCCCTCGGTGCAGGCTACATTCCTGTTATTCATTTATATCAGAGGAACAAATTCATGAAGGCTCGATTTAAAACGGATAATAAGATTTGCATGGTAAATCCAATAAGTGATATCATAATTTCAAGTTGTAATTATTCATAATAATTTGGATGGACTTCTAGATGAATAAGGAACAACCAGGTGGGTTACCCTAGGATAGGCTTCAAAACAGATGGGTATAGCCAGGAGCCTTAAGCATAGTTCAAGGGTAAACTAGATCACAGCAGATTTGACAGATGTCGAGTCCAATATATAAAGAAAGAGATTATTAAGAGTTACCCTACATCGTTTGTGGGAAGTATAGATTACTAGTTAATTAGGGGTGTATACGAGTTGATAAAACCGATCAATCCGATTCAAACCGACACTATTTCACCCGATCCAAACCGATTTTTTTTAAACCAATATATAATTGGATTGAAAAAGCGTTATTAAACCGATTTAAATGAATTGGGTACGGGTTTTAATTTTTTTTAATCGAACCAACCCAACCCGATTAAAAAATAAATTAATTTAATAAAATATTTTTTATATCCATGATCCATTATAACATTGGCCCATTTACATTGAAAACAGAGTGCCTACTGCAGTACTGCATAGCAGTAGTGCTAACAGGTCTTTGTACCAGCCATATATATTCATATATTTTGTCATCCAAACCATTAAAATACATGAAGATTACTGAGAGAAAGTAGCGACATTTTATCTGTTATATAAATTATGAGATGCAAGTCGTATGTTAAATTTTTATCGCAATCATGTTATGCTAAAATTTTTCAAACTGATTAAATTGGGTTGGATCAAAAAAAATTTCCAACCCGCCCAACCCGAATCGTGTACACCCCTATAATTAATGAACATTCAGTTAATTCCATTTTCTGATATGTACCTAAAAACAAATTCATGAGACCCTGCTCAAAACAAAAAATATCATATTAATATGGACTATGGAGTTAAAAGCTTGCTTGGCAAGCCCAACAATTAGGATACCTTTAACATGTAAAATCTAGATGTCCACATCCTAAAATTCATTTTATATAAGGGTCCCGGTCTTGTCAGGGATCAGTTATTTAACAATCAGTTTCTCAGCCGTTGGATCAACGATCTAACGGCTGAGATCCAAAAAAAAAATATTTTACGTTCCGCGGAAAATTTCCGCGGATAGGGAATTTTTTTTGTAATCCAGGGGGCCATTGGATCGTTAATCCAACGGTTAAAAGCCTGATTGTTAAATAACTGGTCCCTGACAATCGATTCCTTTATATAAAGTCAGAGTTACATGCATGAATAATTTTATTTTAATTATTCCCTCCATCCCATTAATTTTGTCACTTTGATTAAATTTTGTTTAAATTGATCAATTTATTTACATTAGATTATAATAATTAATTTATTAAAAATTATTATCACAAAATGTATTTATCGTATTATGAGATTCAACTTTTAAATTTAAGAAAATATAAAAAAATAAATCATAATTTAAGATCAAAATTATATTTGATGAGTTTGATCAATAAAATTAAATTGGGACAAATTAAGTGGAATTGAGAAAGTATTCTTTTTGTTTGACATGTATAAATATTTATTTAAAAACACCTTTACCAGCCGAAACAAGCAAGAACGACACTAGAAATTTATTGGGCTCAGGGTTGGGGCGTTTGTGCGTGTGTAGACACTAGAAAGGTCAGGGGTCGGTGTCTGAAGTACTCCCTCCGTGCCAATAGATTGTTAACACTTTCTATTTTGGGATGTCCCAATAGATTATTAACATTTCTTAAAATAGTAAGTTTTAACACTATTACACCCACTACTTCACTTATTTTAACGATACTTTACACTATTACACTCACTATTTAACTTATTTTAACTATAAAATCACTATTACACTCACTACTTAACTTATTTTAATAATAAAATCATTATTACACCCATTACTTCATTTCTATACTATATTATTATAAGCAAAATAGAGATGTTTTGTAGTTTGTAGTTTGGTTAACCAAACTATTCATAACCGTTAGATCTTCAACTCAAATAGATCATGACCATTAGATAAAACAATATTAAAAACTTTTATATTGAGAAGTATAAGATTCGATTTCCTTTTAGTATAAAATATTACCCTTTATAAACAACTAAAAGCATTAATCGTATCATGTCTTTCGATCATTAATATTTCTATCCAATTAAAATATGTTACCTTATATTTAATTAAAACACCTTACCTTTTATTTTAAAACTAATATTGTAATCATTAATACGTATTTCCAAAAATATTGCACCATACCTTTCAACCATTAATAAACACCTAAAAATATGAATCATATCATATCTTTCAATCATTAATATTTATTTTCTAATTAAAACACGTTACTTTTTAATTTAAAATTAATCTTGCAATCATTAATATATATCCAAAAATATCACACAATATCTTTCAATTTCTAATAAAATATATTAAAAATCAATGTACATTGTTTATAATAAAAAACATAAGTATAATCATTAAACATGAATATATCATATTATATTAAATTAAAATTAAAAATATCAAATCATACCATATCTTTCAACCATTAATAAACACCGAAAAATATCAATCGTACCATATCTTCCAATCATTAATATTTTCTTTGTAATTAAAACACGTTACCTTTTTTATTTTAAACCTTTTATTTTAAAACTAATATTGTAATCATTAATACGTATTTCCAAAAATATTGCACCATGCCTTTCAACCATTAATAAACACCTAAAAATATGAATCATACCATATCATTAATATTTATTTTCTAATTAAAACACGTTACTTTTTAATTTAAAATTAATCTTGCAATCATTAATATATATCCAAAAATATCACACTATATCTTTCAATTTCTAATAAAATATATTAAAAATCAATGTACATTGTTTATAATAAAAAACATAAGTACATTAAACATGAATATATCATATTATATTAAATTAAAATTAAAAATATCAAATCATACCATATCTTTCAACCATTAATAAACACCGAAAAATATCAATCGTACCATATCTTCCAATCATTAATATTTTCTTTGTAATTAAAACACGTTACCTTTTTTATTTAAAACTAATCTTAAAATTATTAATATATAGCCGAAAATATCACACTATATTTTCCAAATATTAACTAAATATATTAGAAATCCGTGTACATTGTTCATAATAATAAAACATTAGTATAATGTGTAAACATAAGTATATTAAATTATATTAAATTAAAATAATTATTAAAAATAATGATCATATAAAAACAAAATTATAATATTAAATAAAATCTATTATTACATAATAAAAGAAACTCGTGCATCACACAGGCATTGAAAGATTGTCGGTTCAGTTTTCAGCACGATTATCTAATTATTAAAATAAATATTAAAATAATGTAATTAATGATAATTAGCAGATTGTCTTTTTTAATTAAATGATGTTTACTTTTAATTGATGATATTATCTTTTATAAACTCCTAAAATATAGATCTAATGGTTAAAAATTTTATATAATTAAATTACTTTACTAAAAATTCAAGGTTCGAATTCCAACAATGGTATATTTAATTCAAAATTTCATAATATAAGGTTTACACCATGCATATCATTAATTAAATTTATATAAAATAAATAATTAATGAAATAATACATTGAAAGGTTGAAGGTTCAATTCCCGCCAACAACATATCACTTTAAATTTATTACTAAAAGTTGTTATATATAAAAGTGAAATATTTATAATATTATGTAACTATACCGTAAGTAAATTAAAAAAAAGTTAAAAGTAACTCGTGCTTTGCACGGGCTATAAGCTAGCTATATTATTATAAGCAAACAAGAGATCTTTTGTAATTTGTAGTTTGGTTAACCAAGCTATTCATAACCGTTAGATTTTCATCACAAATAGATCATGACCGTTAGATACAACAATACTGAAAGTTGTTATATTGAGAAGTCTAAGATTCGATTCCCTTTTTGTTTAAAATTATTACACTTTATAAACAACTAAAAACATAAATCATACCATATCTTTCGATCATTAATATTTCTATCTAATTAAAACATGTTACATTCTATTTAATTAAAACACGTTACCTTTTATTTTAAAACTAATATTGCAATTATTAATATATATATTCAAAAGTATTGCACCATATATTTCAACCATTAATAAATAATAAACACCTAAAAACATGAATCATACCATATTTTTAGGACAAGTTTATTTTAAACTTTTATAAAATAAATTTTTAACCATGCATATCATTAATTAAATTTATAATAAATTAGTTAAATTAAAATAAAAATAAATGATTGAAAATAATGATTGTATAAAACTATAATTGTAAAATAATGTTAAATTTATTACATATTAAAAAAAAATCGTGCATCGTACGGGTTATAAGCTAGTATACTATTATAACTAGCATTTTGCCCGTACTTCGTACACGGCTTCTTATTTAATTTAAAATGATAATACCAAAAATTTAACAAATTTGATTGATTTTTTAAAACATCTTATTTAATTTAAATTGACAAAACCAAAAATTTAACAAATTTGATTGATTTCTTAAAAAGATATTGTATGCAATTATATAAATAATCAATTTTTAGCAAGATATTATATACAATTATATAAGTATTTAATAAAATAATGATATGCTAAAATTTATATAAAAAAGTAGCATACAATTCTATTTTAACAATGTTGAAAATTTATTTAATCCATCAAAATCTGCGATAAAAATAATAAATATTTTTACAAATATTGTTCTCTAATTGAAAACAATAATAAATTGTCTTCATTATTTAAATGCGGAAATGATAATTCCTTCACCCCCAATGACTCCAAAACATTAAATGGCTCCAAAACATTAAACCTCATATAATATCAAGAACATGTTATATTAACTATGAGACCTCATAGTTAATATAATGTGTAAATGTTGGAGAACAATGAGATCACATTTCAAGCAATTTTTAATTTTTTGTTAAATTTTTTTATGAATGGATAGAGGGTAGAATTATAAGACTTTTGTGTGAAGATGCCCCTAGCGGGGCCCTTTAAAATAGTTTGAAATGTAGCGAATATTTGTGTTCTCACTGTTCTCATTTTAATTTTTTTTTGTTAATTTTTTATGAATGGATAGAGGGTAGAATTATATGACTTTTTTTGGTGAAGATGCCCCTAGCGGGGCCGCCCTTTAAAATAGCTTGAAATGTAGTGAATATGTGTGTTCTCACTATTCTCATTCTCACCAGAGCGTGACAATTAAACTGTATTAGTAAATTCATGTATAAAAAAACAGTGTATATATATTATTAATATAGATTCTTTTATTAAAAATAAGTAAATTATACAATTAAATAAGCAAGCCAAAATATCAGATAAATATTCTAGTAGATTTATTGTTTATGTTCAAATTAAGGTCTTTCACCATGGCTGACTTTATTATATTAAAAGTATGTTCTTATTGAAATGAATATAATAATTTGAATTTGAATATATTTTTAAACTACTTATTTTGATGGGTTGTTAATTTTTTTGTGATCAACTTAGAGGGGTAACCAAAAATAAAATTAATTGGAATACATAAACCCCTTACTCACGTTATGATAAACAATACCTATAAAATGGAAGTTGCTTATGTGGTTCAGGCTTGTTAATTACTTCAATACTTCATTAGCTTGATCATCATGTGGACCATCTTTCTTTTTATCACTTATGTTGCTGCTATGTAGTCTATCTGTAACTAACATCTTTCTTTTTATCACTTATGTTGCTGCTATGTAGTCTATCTGTAACTAAACATATGTCTCTGCTTGTAATCTATATTTATAAATGCAAACTTCTTCTTGTATTGTATTTTGTTTTCAATATTTAAAATTATGTAGTCGGAGGAGAAGAGAAAGGCTGGAGGTACAATCGTAGTACTACAACATTACTGAAAATAAGTACAATATCATATTAGAATTTTTTGTTCCAATCTAAATTGGGTTGCTCCAAATGCTGTGTAATGACAAAAAAGGGCATTAAATAAATAAAGAAGATTAAAAAAAATGAAGGATAATACTGTTATACAGGTCTCCGCAAGAAGCTCACTTATTCACTTTTATCTTCAAATAATGTATGATTACAAATTACAACAATCACATTTTCCATTACCTATTCTCTCTAAAAAAGCCAACTAAACTGAAAAAGGGAAAAGTTAGTGCTTTTATATTTTAATATGGAGCTCAAGTGAAAGTGCTAAATATGAGATCATATATGAAGTGAAATTGAACGCGAGTAAAGAAGATATTTAGAGCATAAATAAGAGCAATGTTACCTGACCCAGAGGGTGAGGCTTGTGACGTGGGTCTGAGCTTCTAAGTATGCTATTCCATAGTCCATTCGGAGACATCCGATAAAAAGTATGCTATTCCATTAGACCTTCTGGTACGTAGCATGTCTACCCCATTAACATTAAGTTGAACAAATCCATAAAGAACATAAACTTGCTTAAAAACAAAATAATGTCTATAAGTATCAAACTGAGTCCAAAGATTATTTACAAATAACATGGTCCGTACTGTGTCAATGTTATTAATTGGTAATCTTTCAAACTACCTTTGTTATTACGACATGTAAAAAAAAATTGAAAGGCCAAGCAAATATTTTAAAGGTACCTTTCTGGTGTCCTGTATATTATTATAACATCGGGTAATTCATTAAAACTTTAATTCTTAAATTCCAAACCAAAACCAAACAAAGATTATCCTGTCTAATTTTTAATATTGTGAAATCAATAAAAACTTAACTCTTATGACCAAACTGAAAACTGGAACCAAACATATATGACCCGTACGGAGGTCTAGTACACATACCTTAACCCTACTTCAGGGGGTTGAGAGGTTAATTTGGTGAAAAACCCAGCTTTCAAATCTGAAAAGTGCAAACATGCATCAAAATCCAGCAGTGTGAAGATTTGAGCGGCTTGGACTTGAAGGTGAAAAATGACAGAGATAGATTTGAGTAATGACAAAACGGAGAATCAAAGAAATAAAGAAAGATAAAAAAAATAAAGGATAATACTATAGTAGAGGTTTAGATTTGGGTCGATCCAATTGGGTTACTCCAAATGTTGTGTAATGACAAAAAATAGTATATGTTTAGATTTGGGTCGATCCAATCTAATTTGGGTCGCTCCAAATGCTGTGTAATGGTAAAAAGGGGCATCAAAGAAATAAAGAAGATTTAGAAAATGAAGGATAATAGTATCGTTGACAGAATTCGAACCTTGAAATTTTAGTAAATAAATTTAATCATGTAACATATTTAATCATTAGATCTAACAGTTCTAATTTTAAATAAATTCTAACGGATATTATTCGTTGTATACCAATTTTTATTATATTTTGTTAGTGGTTAGAAGATATGATGTCATATTTTTGGGTATGCAATTAGTAAATAAATTTAATCATGTAATATATTTAATCATTGAATCTAACAATTCTAATTTTTAACTAAAAATCTAATGGATATTATCCGTTATATACGAATTTTTGTTATATTTTGTTAGTGGTTAGAAGATATGAAGTCATATTTTTGGATATGTATTAATTATTGCAATATTATGTTTTAAATTAAAAGTCAACGTGTTTTAATTAATAGAAAAAAAATTATTGATTGGAAGATATGATATTTTAGGTATTTATAAAATGTAATATCATCAATTATAAGTAAACATCTTTTAATTTAAAAAGACAATCAACTAATTATCATTAATTATATTATTAATAAAAAAAATGAAGGATAATAGTAGAGGTTTAGATTTGAGTTGATCCAATTGGATCGCTCCAAATGCTGATTAGAGAGAAAAAAATTATTGATTGGAAGATATGATATTTTAGGTATTTATAAAAAGTAATATCATATCAATTATAAGTAAACATCTTTTAATTGAAAAAGACGATCGGCTAATTATCATTAATTGTATTATTAATAAAAAAATGAAGGATAATAGTAGAGGTTTAGATCCCCTCGGATCTCCCTTATATATTTATATAATAGTTCTAGTTTTTAACTAAAAATCTAACAGATATTATTCGTTGTATACGAATTTTTATTATATTTTGTTAGTGATATTTAATTTCCACTATTAATAAAATTTAAAATGCAATTAAGTTGCATATTTAGTTTTCTCGATTAGTAAAAATTTAAAATGCAATTTAGAGAAATTGATTATTTTAATATGTTTTACTTGAAAACAGAAATTGATTAGTTATTAGGAGAAATTTTATTTATATTTAAGTAAGGGTAATTAAGTAAAAACAATAGGTACCGACCAACCAACCAACCAACCGACCGGCACCATATAATTGGAAAACTATAGATTTTAGCTAAAGGAAATAGAAAAGGTAACATTTTTTTAAAAAAAATTTGATTATTTTAATATGTTTAACTTGAAAAAGAAAATTGATTAGTTATTTGGAAATTGTTTATTTATAATTAAGTAAGGGCGTTATTTAATTGAAAAAAGAGATTTTAGCTAAAGAAAATACAAAATGTAACGTATTTTAGAAGGAAATTGATTATTTTAATATGTTTTACTTGAAAACATAAATTGATTAGTTATTAGGAGAAATTTTATTTATAATTAAGTAAGGGTAATTAAGTACCAGAAGAATAGGTACCGACCGACCAACCAACCAACTAACCGACCGACCAAACTTTCAATGTTTTAAAATGCAATTTTAAAGGTAAGGATATTGAAATTGTATATTTAGTTTCCTCGATTAGTAAAAATTTAAAATGCAATTTAGATATTTACTTTACTTCATTAGTAAAGATTTTAAGAGTAAAAAATAATGAAACTATATATTTAGTTTCCTCTTTTAGTAAAGTTTTAAAATGGAATTGAGATTTTTTTTAACCATTTGAATTATTAATTAAAAAATTTGAGAAATTTAACAAAATAGAACCGAGCTATTTGACCGGCGCCACTTTACCTCCCCTCGTTTTTCCTTTATATAAGTATATAACAGTTCTAATTTTTAACTAAAAATCTAACGGATATTATTCGTTGTATACGAATTTTTATTATACAAGCTTAAAACCCGTACGATGCACGATTTTTTTTAATATTATATGAATTTTTCATTAATTTAAGTTAATCTTTTTAAAATATAAAGTTGGGAGGCTTAAATTTTTATATGAGATTTGATAATAATTATATGAATGTTATCCGTGATATTTCTAGAAAATGAGGGATTTTAGTTAGAAAATATAGAAAAAATTATAGGTTTTACTTGAAAAGGGTAATCGGCTAATTATTAGTTTTTATATAATTATTATTTTATTTCATTAAATATAAATTGATACGTTTTAGATAAAAAAATGCAATCGGTTAATTATGAAAATTATAATATTATTAGTTTATTGTATTAAACAGAACCGCCCGTGATAAAATCGGAAAAAGAGAGATTTTATATTTAAAAAATAGAAAGATAACGTGAAAATTAAAAAGATGACATAATTTATGGGAAAAAGGTAATTGATTAGTTTATAGTAATTATAATTTAATTATGTTATTTTACTAAATAAAATTGCTCATAATTTTTAGAAAATGAGAAATTAATGTTGCCCCTGAAATTTCTAGAAAAAAAGGGAATTTAATTAGAAAAAATTTAAAAGATGATACGTTTTAGTTGAAAAGGTAATCAGTTAATTATTAGTACTATAATATTAATATTTTATTTTTATTAAATAGAATCGCCCGTGATATAATTGAAAAAAGAGAGATTTTCGTAAGAAAAGCGAAAAAAGGTAACGTGTTTGAAAAAGGTAACCGTCCATGATACAATTGTAAAAAGAGAGATTTTAGTTAGAGAAAAGAGAAAAGGTAACGTATTTTGGCTCAAAAAGGTAATTAATTATTTAATACTAATTAAAATATAATTATGTTATTTTATTATACAAAATTGATCGTTGTTTTTAAAAATGGAGAAATTTTAGTTAGATAAAATGTAAAAGATATTGTATTTTACCTAAGAAGTAAATTATTTAGTTATTGAAAACTAGAAAAGGTAATATGTTTAACCTGAAAAAGGAAATTGATTAATAAAGGAGATTTGGGTCGATCCAATCTAAATTGGGTCGCTCCAAATATTGTGTAATGACAAAAAGGGACATCAAAGAAATAAAGAAGATTAAAAACATAAAGGATAAAAGCTGTAATTTTCCTGTGTAATGACAAAAAAGGGCATCAAAGAAATAAAGAAGATTAAAAAAATGAAGGGTAAAAGTAGTAATTTTTAAAATGCAATACTAGTAGACATTAAGAATATATTGATATTGATATTGATAAACAAAAGGGGGTATATTTTGTAGTTGGTTACCCCCTCTTTTTGGTTATCCCTTTTTCTGGTTATCCTTTTAAATTTACTAATTTAAATTTTAATAAAGAAATATTATATAGTATAGATAAATCTATATTAAGAAATTGGCACGCGTATACATGGTCAAATCTATCGTCAATAGATAACTATATAATACAGGACATTCATTGTTCTTAATCATAAACCAAATTAATGTCCAGATATTATATAAAAATTCTAAAAAACAATACATATGGAACAATTAATGGTTTTCTATATAACTTCAATAACTCTGAATCATCATCACTCTTAAACTTCCGACAATCTTGCATTATTTTCATGGGCATATCCTTCATTGAACTACGAGTTAATTAATTTAGTTTCGGAACGATCAATCATAATTAGTAAGTCAAATAACTTAAATATATCAAAAAAACAACACAAGCTATAGCTACTCAATTATATTTTTAAATAGTTGATAAACCAATTAATCTTTTCGACAATGAATTTGATAACATATTTATATACTATACTATAATAAGCGTAAAGGGGTATATAATAATATCTATTTATACTATTACATTAAAGCCGAAACATTGAAAGTTTTGAAAGTTTTGGTTTTCAGTTTGGTTATCCTAATTATTAAAATAAATAATTAAATTACAAAAACAACTAAAAAAGCTAATTATTAATGTCAACGTAATTATATTCCGATTAAAATTCCTTCATCCACATTGAGCTTCTACTTGGAATCTTTTTTATGCTCCAACAACTCAATTACCCATTTTTTCTAAAGATTTTACTTCTAATTAAAACACTTTTCCATTTAATTTAAAACTAATATTACAATAATCAATATATATCCAAAATATCACACCATATCTTTCCGTAATTATTTTTAGTTGTAATTTTTGTAATTAAAATACGTTACTTTTTAATTTAAAATTAATCATGTGATCACTAATATGCAACTAAAAAATTCTCACCATATATTCAAATCATTATTTTTAGTAATAAATAAGAATCGTTAGATCTAATAATAAGATATATCATATGATTAAATTAATTTACTAAAAATTCAAAGTTCGAACCCGTCAACGACATTTTGATTTAAAATTTTACAAAATAAATTTTAAACCATTCATATCATTATATAAATTTATATTAAATTAAAATTAAAAAATTATTAAAAATAAGGATTATATAAAAACATAATTATAATGTTAAATAAATTTTATAACCTATCAAAAGAAACCCGTCCTTGGCACGGATTATAAGTTAGTATTTAAATAATATTATACCCAATATCTTAGTTTCCGTGTAAAAAGCAAATGGGAGTACGGAAGATTACCGAACTATGGACTAAGATGAAGGGCAAAAAAAATAATGTATAAGCGTAACCATGCAAAAAGAAAAAAAAAATCTAAACTGTAACATGTTTTGTTCACCTTTTAAGAAGAGGTCCTACATGCCATGATCATATATTTACTCGAAGATACATTTTTAAGTCGAAAACACATTTTTTTAGATTACAATTTGTTTTCGAAAAAAATGAAGAAAAGTGTTAAAATATATATGATCCAATAAACCTTCCTTTTAGCATTAATATTGTGTTCCCGAATCAATGAAAGGAAAGAAAATAATAGAAAATGGGTTATTAATATAGGAATTTTCTTTCCAAACCTTTATAAAAATTTTCTTTTCTTCCAATAAATATCAAGAAATCAAATCTTCAACTTTCTTTTCTTTTCTTTTAGAAAAATCTGTAACACAGTGCAAAATTATAGGTAACATACTAACAAAACTCTGGTTTTTACGAACTCTAGAGTTCGAGTTCGTTCTATACGCACATGACCATATTCTCATTAACCTAAAAGAAATTGTACCATGGTATTGGTAGTTAAGATCCCCCTGTGATATGGGAATGGTTTTTTAAGACTTCCCGCTTCTTGGACCTAAAAAAACTGCATTAGATCTACAACAATCGATTAGGCACAAAGATTAATCTAGTCTGCAAGTCAGGGACGCATGTCAAGTGGGGATGGTTGTCATCCCAAAACCCGTATAACTATAAAATAAATTAAAAAAATTAGAAAAAAAATATTTTTTCATTTATTTCATTTTATGTTTTATAATATTACGTCTATACCTCAAATAAATTTTATGAATATAATAATAAAATTTATAATGTTTATTATTTTGAATTTTAATATTTTAAATTATGTATATTCGTAAATTAAAAAAATTGCTAAAATTTTTTAGTTTATTTAATTACAAATAATTAAAATATATTAATTATTAAGAGGGCAAAAAAAAATTTCGACCGAGGACGAAGTACCTGAGCAAGTACAGACACAAACATATACTCCTCATCTAGGGGCCGGTTCACGCAGAAATTAGTGAATGAAAATGTAGAGAGGTGTATAAGGGAAGTCAGTGAGAAAGAACGATGCCAAATATTACACCTTGACCTAGCCTATACACTATACTGTTCATATATACCAATTTACCCATGATTCCATGAATGCAACAGAAATGACCAACTATGAGTTGCTAAGCTCCTATATCAGCCGCTTGGGCGCTGCTGAGATGCATCCTTTAACCTCTAATATATCCTAATCCCAGCTAGAGGACTAATAGATCCTGAATATTACTCCCTCCGTGCTACTCTCGTTTCATATGGTACTGTTTATAACATGAGATAAATTACTAATTTACATATAATCTATAAGACCAAATATAGTCATGAGCAGTGTTCCAGAAATCGCTAGGCGGGCCAGGGCGGTCGGGGTACCGCCTAGCGCCTAATCGGGTAGGCGGGATTAATCGGACGGATTAATCGGAGCATTAATCGGATATTATAATAATATTTAATATATTAGTCTAATTTACAATTAAATATATCATTTTAAATAAATTAAAAAGATTAATCGGATTTCAAAAATCGAATTGGTTGGTTACCTTCCAGAAGATTAATCGGGGATTAATCGGCTGAATCGGGAATTTTTAGAACAGAGGTCATGAGTGATCTTGTTGGATTCGTATTTATGAGTACTTTAATACAGTGAAGTTTTTATGTATTTAATACTAATATGAAATTTAAGATATTAACAATAAAAAATGTGCGTTCGCAAACGTGTTCAATAAAAAAAAAACAGAAAAAACATTAAGGACAGATGGAGTATGATTTATCAACATTAAAAAGATTAGCCAACCAGTCAAGTCCACCAGACATGCAATGTTATACCTTATGTTCGAGTTATGACTGTAGCAATGAGAATTATTGCTTGTGGCCCATGTCTGCACACAGCTTAAGCAAGCATAGTCCATCACTATTCACTTGCTTGCTCTTCTCTGATCTAGGAAATTATTACTACTTTTTTCTCGAACTCATTGCAATACATTCGGGATAGTATGCTAAAAGGTCAGAATAAAAATTTCAAGGGAATTGCGGTGGGAGTTAATGATCTCTACAGTCCTAGGTGCGATTATGAATTGGTATGATGTTAACTCACAAGATTTTGTTGTAGTGAGTTTCCGAACTTTGATATTTTTATTTTCAGTAGAACATAAAACAGACACAAAATAAATGGATATGGATTTATGTTGTGTTGTGGGTGTGTGCATGTCTCTCTCTCTCTCTCTCTCTCTCTCTCTCTCTGTGTGTGTGTGGAAATAAGATTAGAATAACGCGCCCAACTAGAAGCCAACTCACAAAATTTAAATTAATCATTAGAGCACACATTATATCAATATCACGATCCAGGAGTCCAGGAGTCCATAGGGATACTCAACTCAATGAGAGGGACTGTTTACCCCAGTAATAAAGCCGGTACAATGAGAAGCTATAAACAACAAGCACTCAAGGACAAAAAAACACCATAGAAACTTATTCACAGAATATGAAACATGAGACTATTTTACCTAAAAATAATATATGATACACCAAAGCTATTTCCCAATTGCTTGATCTTCCTTGTGTACATTTTGGGCAGCATGGACAGTAGGCACACAGTACTGCCTGAACTTGATCGGAAACTGATCTGGTTAAGCAATTCATATAATGGCATCTAATCTATCAACGCTTCCGCAACTTAACCAAATGGATTTGGCTGAGCAGGACCTGCGAGGGCATCTGACCTTTTAATGCTTCCCATGCCACAAATAATACAGCCAGGGGAAGAAAGTGCTGAAAACTTGGACCCACAGAGATCACAAACATCGTAACCAATAGTTGAAAGACGACTTAGTGTGGCAGCACAAAATTGTGAGGGATCTTCTAATGGATCAATGGATTTGTTGGTCAAACCCCTCTGTACACACATGTCAATTAGGCTTCTTAATTCATCTTGTTTGCTTGGAGGAGCTTTAGATAGAAGGAGCTCAAGCATTTGTTTAGCATAAGCAAAATTTTGCACATCCATATTCCTTTTAATAGCAGTGCGGATGCAATTTATTCTATGTTTTGCTAGAAGAGGCAATGAACCCAGGTGACGAGACAATCTTGCCATTTCATCCTTGGCACTGATGGCACTAGGACCTTGGACCTTTTGTAATCGCCCAATTTCCTGATTTCAGATTTAGTGATTAGCAACAGGGGATAAAGCAATACAGTGATATCTGATGTGGAGGGTACTTGACCCTCATATGTCAGTATCAATGATAAAACCTGCAAGCCTTATATTAATTACCTTAAAACAAATTCTTCCATCCTTTAAATATACTAAACCAAAATTATACCTGGTGTATCTTGCTCAATATTTTGAATATTCTCTTACAGGTACAATTCAGAAAAACTTGAGCTACCACAAAAAGTAATTATTTTCTCAAGTCAATCCAAGGGAACAAGTTACTCAATTTAAATTTCGAAAGACCAGAAAGGTTTAAAGGCTGTCAGATTTATTTTCTGACTAAGCAATTGTTTTTGAGTGGTAACCTTTTAGCTCATAGCCATGGCCAGGTTATTCAACTTCGCATCCCGAAATTGAGTCAATTTGCACTTCATTAGACGCACAAATTACTGGCAGTACAACTAAATGACAACATTCAAGTGCACAATCATATTACACCCGTAATCCATTATCCATTAAACATAATTAGCACCATTTTGTGCCACTTGTAAACTGCATTTTTTAAAGCTAGAAATTAGAATCACATTTGATTAAAGGTGATACTTTTTTTCTTAATAAAACATATACCACTATACCAGGGGTGCAATATGCATGAAATTTGGCTAGTAGTTGCAACTTCTACAAATTTAAAATGCATGAGTGCAAATTGGCCGAGATTTAGATTTTATCCTAGTGGTAAGGTCATGGGTTTGATTCCTCACTCTACCTCCCCATATACAAAATACATATAACTTAAAAAAAAGAAAATGGTGCAAGTTGACCCAGGCCCAAAGATGTAATATGCAACTAGCTCAAATAGTAATATGTACCCAGCGACCAAAGGGCTCGTACAGTGACAGAGCAGAAAGTTCGTCTGCAGTAACTTTACAGTCCCCAACCCTGAATTTCCAATCCCAGCTCTATCCTATAACTTTGAGAGCAGGATACAGCCAACGAGTTTTACAGGAAATTTTCTAACATTAATTCGATTCGCTCAGTAAAACCTATGCATTTACTTTCACTTTCAGGGAACAATCTTTAAATTTAAGTAAAGCCAAGGAACAAAATAACTAGAAAAATACCTGAAGAAGAGTAACTGCAACCTTGTACTGAGCACAAATAGTGGCTTGTGCCTTTATGTCAGCTCCACGAGATTGATCCTTTGCCAATGCAAGAAAACCTTCATCAAAGCAGGATAATGCGTCTGCCAGTTGATTTTGCTCAAGATGGACGAGTCCAGTCTTAAAACAAAATGAAGCAGCTGCCCCGCGAGGAACCTGATATGAGAGTAATATGACGGCTAGAAATTAAGGCATGAAGCTTAAAAGGATATTGTACTAGTCTACACAGTAGAGATAATACAATTACCTGCCCAGGACGCACAGATTTTGGTGAGGGTGGAGCTGCAGGTTTGCCTGAATTCGAAGAACCAGGACCTTCAAGAGAGCTAAGGTCAAGGGGTTGACTGGAGATTGGCTGTTGAGCCTGAACCAGTTGCATGCCAGAAGGTTGTCCCATATATTGTGGTACCTGAGCCTGAAACTGTTGCATGCCAGAAGGTTGTCCCGCAGATTGTGGTGGTACACCACCATCTGGAAGCCCATAGGACATCGTAGGATGTGGAGTTGCTTGTGACAGACTACCATCTGATGGACCAGCATCAGCAACCGATGCATTACTCTGGTTAGGTGGAACCTTATTGCTATCAAGCCCTTGAGAAATTTGATCCATTCTTGCTAGGAAAGTACCAGGAGGAGGCAGTGATGCAGCAACCTGGAGGGATGGTATTGTATTCTGGAAAAAATCCTCTGGGATGGGTCCAGCTGCAACTCCAGGTCCCTTGAGCGTGGGAACACTATGTGGTACAGGTGCAGCCTGTGTCAGTGAGTCTGTTCCAAATGGATCGATTGGGGCCGAAACTGAAGGAACTGATGGGGTTCCGACATTAGTGGGAACACCTTGGGGATTTAATAGACTAAAATCAGGTTGCGTACCAGTTAACGACTTTGTCCTCACTGGTGGGCCCAGTGCCTCACTGAGTTTAAACTGTTTTGTGGCTTCTTTTATCTTATCCACATCAACAGTAGCAGAAGCAACTGGTTTCTCTCGAATTCTTATACGTAATTTTTTAGATTTGGAAGTACTGTCCTCGTCGCTGC
This sequence comes from Kitagawia praeruptora, assembly GCA_037693485.1. Taxonomy (NCBI): domain Eukaryota; kingdom Viridiplantae; phylum Streptophyta; class Magnoliopsida; order Apiales; family Apiaceae; genus Kitagawia; species Kitagawia praeruptora. The sequence goes on from CM075350.1 coordinate 42,797,726, forward strand.
TGCTACCATCACCAGCAGTGCCATACAGTGACTTTTTAAATTCTTCCTCGGCTTTAGCCTGCTCATCAACAACATGTGTTGAACCTGAAGACTGAGTTAGGGTTTCTAAGCCCATCAATGGCTCGACCTTGGAATCACCAACAGGCAACCCAGTAGTCTTATTAGATGTCGAAGTAACTGCAGAAGTTTGTAGTCCATTTGCTCTAATTTCAGTGCCTTCAGGCTTAAGTACTTTAACCAAGCTATCTTCCCTAACCTCCACAATATTCCCCCTACCTTTAATCAACCCAAGGTAAACTCCAATATGGTCCGTCACAATAGAAGGAATGCTTCCATCGTCAGTTCTCATGTATGGTGTCACCTCAGCTGCCAACTCCCACTGTGGTATATCCTTAAGATTGGTGGGCGTCTTGATCTCCCAATTCCCTCCACCCCATTCAGGTCCTTTAGGAACCATGCTTTCAGCAGCAAAGTTGGCAAAAATGCCTTGAGTCCATCCAGTAGACCGGACTCTTAATATCCTTTCGCAGTATCGCCTCAACTCTGAGTCAGTGCCCTCCTCTTCCAATTTTTGAGCGAGACGACGCATCGCACTAGGATTTAGGTGGCAGATAAAGAGGTCTAACATGCTCTCAAAGTCACCAATAACTTCAAAAGTTTCTTTAGCACTGTCGAACTGTCCATACCTGCAGTTGAAATTATTAATTATCGAACTATAGCCATGAAAGCACGACCAACTGAAAAAAACGCATGGCTATTGATAACAAAGAAGCATGCAAACAAAGGACATCATATGAAATATGTATATTAATATATAGAGAAGGACAAGCAATTAAAGTGTGAATGCTTGGATAACACAGCACAAAGGGTTAACAACTATGCTAACATCAGATTAGCATCCTATGCTATTCAAAGTGTCCCCAGTGTAAGGCGTGTTGAACAGAAGAACCTACTAAACTAATGCTAGGACACACGTATATTTGTAGGTGCACAAAACTGTAATTAACAAAACCATCCACCGGATTTGTGTAGCCTTATTCTATTACGATGCATAACAATTTACGAACATTACATCAGGACACAAGAGGAGCAATACATCTACATAATTATTTTACATTCTTTTATTAAAAAATAAATACATTTTTAGAAATAAAAAATTTAAAGTGGAGCAATTTTTAGAACATCCTAAAAAAGTTAGCCACTTCATGTAATTTTTAATTGCTACCTCGAGTTCATATAAACTTGGACGGCCGGAGTTTATTACATAATAACTTTAACTAAAAATATAATAACACATTCCAAGTTCTATATTAAAACATGTACAGATGTACTTTAAAATCTTATGATCCAAAATATTCATACTTTGTTTTGTTTTGTAGAAGTTCTGGATTTCAAAAGAGTATATAGAATGTGAGCCGGAGAGATGTGATATAAAACTAAGAACTATCATGTAGCCTATATAGAGTAAGGGTACAGCAGCTAAAGCATTAAAAGTGGAAACTATAGTTTAAAATGCACATATCAGATCTTTTCTTTGTACAAAGTGCACTTGATAAATGAAAGGGTTTTTAATCGAGGATCTGATTTTTAAAAATGACACACAAAAAAAGTCCAATGATCAATTTAGAAGAGATATATGAAACATTTATAGCTATGTCACTTCCTGCTTGTGTTAGTTAGAAGCATACTTGATACATGCATATCCTAACTGGCGAAATCGGTGGAACAAATGAGAGGTTGGAGGGCACTGTGGATAATCTCTTGAACGAAGGAACTCATCCTTTAGAACAGACAACGCAGTAGAAAAACGACGAGCTTTGATTGCATAGGTTCCCCGCAACACCTAAGTTAAGTAGTTGTTACATATAAAGTAAAAACTGTTCAACAATTAGTAAAAATGCAGTAAATCACAACTTTGAGAACTCACCTGGGTGAATTGTGGACCTGATTGTGATAATGAAACGGCAAGATCTCCACAAACAGGAGAGCCAGTGGCAAGAATATCAAGAGATCTTGGTGTAATGCGCAAGCTGTCAAACCTTCAAGATGAATATATAACTGAGTTGTCAGGCGTCAAAATCATATAAAATAGACGACAAAATGGACAACAGGTAGAATCCTATGTAATTAAGAATCAAGATACCACACATATTAAAGGATTGGAAGGAGAACCTTGAAGTTATTTGGTATAATGTTTCTGACAGGTCAAGCTTCTGTTCAAAATATTGTTGCATGGTTGCGAAACCAATAAGAAGAGGTTCAAGAAGCCCAACAAGGCAATTTTTTATCTCAATTCCCTTTTTCTGTCTAGGACTTGCTTCTGTAGGGTTGGCAAGCAATAATCGATCATTCAAAGCTCCTACTAGAACTGCATGTAAGAAAGTTTACCATCATAACATTTAAAACTAAAGGCAGTGTCACAAAAATATAAAAGCCGAGGAACAACAAAACGATTAGCAGCCTCAAACCCCACAACAAAAAACCTTAACATCTAAAGCAAACAGAAGATATTCACCTGCATTTGGCATGCTAGTTGAAAGGATTGTTCTCACTTTTCCATCCCACCCAAGCACACTGATAGCAGTGGCAGTAGAAAACAAAAGTGCAGGACCAACCCAGAGAAGAGATCTAAAGTGATAAATGGTTAAGGAGTTTAAATAGTAATGAGGAAGTGGGAACTAATTACTGACAATGTGGCATCACTCAAACTAGCTAACTGTAAAAAAACCGAAATAACTGCATGCAAGGATATTGAAGGAAGCCCTTTATCAAATTTTGCAGAGCTTTTAGACAGTACATCTAGGTCTGCGGAAACAATAAGCACCCTTTGTGTAGTTAGTATCCCTGCAACAGATCCCCTGAGAGTTTCTTGCCACTGAATCTGAAAGCAGATTAATAGTACATTTAGTATGCTAATTCTAACCATTTAAAACGAGTAAAATGAAGATTGAAAGTATTCCCCAGTAGTCTAAAACAATAGGCAGCCCCAAGCCCCCCCCCCCCCCCCCCCCGGGCTATCCTCACTATATCCCCATATACTTCTTTAATCGTCTGATGATGAATAGTTCAAATTATTAGAATGCTAAAATACTTACCTGAAGTACAATCTCATTTGTTTTCAACTTGATTGACTTCTTCCCTTCTGCTCTTGCAGATGAAAATTGGTCCTCGTTATCAGAAGTTGAAAGTCGGTAACCTTGGACGAGCTTAGACATACCAATCTTGTGCCCATGAGTAGCAAAAATAATAGTTGATTCTAGAATACAGAAGAATACGATCAGTGTTATTCAGAGTATTGGCACATAGTATATACTATATAAACATCAGTAATAGAATTCTCAAGCACCTATCGGAGTGGAAAAGATACGATCAACTTCACTATCAAACATAAACGGAATTGGGCCTTTAACGGATCCAGTATCTGTATCATCATCAATCACTGCAGTAGGGTTTTCAATAGCTAATTCATTCTTTTTAGCAACATCAACTGAAGCCCCTCCAGGCAAAATATATAACGCGACTCCCGACTTATCCTCATCAAGTAAAGCAAACTGATTGTCATTAGGGCCAATAAAAGCAGCATCTTGACCTGAATTAATCGTAAAATGAACAAAGTAATTTTTTTAAATTTGTACAATTAAACAAAAAAAAATCAGGTTTGTAGCCTTTAGAATGTAAAAATAAATAGGTAGACCAAAAGAACCTTTAATAGTGCTAATTTTACTGTTAGCCAACTGTGTATCAGTATTTTCCCAGTAAAGCGCCACTTCATTGGTAGTACCATTAAACTCATGTACCACAAGGAATAAGTGCTGCTTTCTACTGTACAGAATGTACTTGGGATGGAATTCAATATTCCCAGGAATCTGAAAATGAAAGACAGAATTTGCTTCAAAACTAAAAAAATTATAATAACTATAAATGTAGAATCGAGTTTTAAAACTTGTATGGACATAAGATCAGCCCTACCGACGTGTACAGCTTTTTGTATATAGTTTCCGCTCCAGAAGTTAAGTTATAGGCCATAAGGTTTGCACCTTCCACATAAAAAGCTCTGACAGGATAATGAAGAACTCTGTTCGGTTTGTTAAAAAAATTGAGCTCCAGATGCAATGGCTGTGACAGGATACTTGGTTAATCAGAAACAGTTCTATTATTAGAACATAAGATTCACAAATTATCACAATCATTCAGAGTTACCTGGCAAACAGGGACATCTTTCAGCAGATGTTTAGTATCTACTACACTGATGAGAGGCAACCGAGATATTGGTGCACTTTTGGCATGTCCTTCCATAAAATGCTGCAACATTAGTTAAAAAGATAATAGTCAAAACAGCTGAAACTAGGGACACAGTCATGTAAACGATAACAATCCCACATAGTTGTCTCCTAACGATCACGGATTTAGACATGCTATAGGCATGACTAAAATTGTGGTTTTATCGTACGGTTTTGTTTGGGAGTTGGGAGTTGGGAGTTGCCTTCAACAGAATTTAGGACATGTGAAGAATGTGAGACGACAAGATGCTTGTTCAGTGAACGGTTTGTGGTTTGATGACACATTCGGGACAGATGCGTTGATTCAAAAAATTAATAAATAGATTAAATGCATTGCACCTCATTTGGTACAGGTCATTGCAGTAAGCATATTTGTACTAAGGGTGGGTATCAACTAATCAACTTAGATAAGAAAGTTGCATACACTGTATAAAAAAGCCTTTCGTGCTATGTCTGAGATTGTAAGCTGATTTTGGCTGAAAAAAGAGAGCACAAACTATCAAAATGATATATAATTCATCAATATCACATTCCAGATAAAAGTAATTTAGTGCATTAAAAAAACTAATGAACGAGATAAAATAGAGACAGGTTCTTCACAAGTATCAGGGATTTGAAAACAGAATAATTACTGTACTTCAACACAAATGCTCCAGGCTTTATCTTTGAACTCAATAGAATTTGCAACTCCTATCATCAGCACATTCCCAAGAATCACGTAATAAGAACATATATATAGATTTCATGAGTAAACTATATCTCATCAAGTTAATACACAAGTGTACAAGCACGTTTCACCAAAGTCAAAAAAAAAAGATATAGTAGCACATACCAGCCTAACCTCTTACCAAGTAGAATGACATCAATGCGCAGATATAATTTTGTGCAATATAATATAACCCAAGGCAGAATAAATGTCAAAGAGCTCTTTGATATTTGAATTAACTAAAGATTCCAAAAGTCTATCCAGTAAATAACTTAGTTGCAAGCCTTAACCCTCATTCTGTCATTAAGCCCCTCTTCTCTTAAGCTAATAAATTTCATTCCACAAGCTCCTTGTCTATATTACATCTTGCTCTTTCCATAATGCTACTTGTATTTCACATGTTTTATGGATCATTTTGAATACTACCAGTGGACTAAAGATACCACCATCATCACAGCTGAAAGCCTCTAAATTAATTTCTAACACTTTCAAGTTTGAAATTCTGATGGTAATAAACAAGGCAAGATCCAAAACTTTCCCTCAATATCATGGGAAATCCTAAATTGTTGCCCCAGATTTTTTACTTACATTTTTATGTTCCACACCAGAGTTTAGAATTAACAATGTTTTGTTTCAACTCCCTGGCAATATGGGTACCAACACTCCTCGTCAGATCATTTGGGTGATGTCTTAATTCATACCGGATCATTACTTAGAGAGTGGAACCATGAAAACAAGGATATCAATTTTCCAAATTAAATAAAGCCCAATAAATATGATTTCTTAAAACTTGTGTCCCTGAAGGAAATATACATTCATGTTAAATGTCTGAATGCTGATATCTGTAAGTAAATTTTGCTTTGTCTTCTGTGACGCCTAATATAACTACTCTACATGAGTTTTGAGAATCCAAATTATTTCAAATGATTGCATGCAGCAATCTTCATTGAAAAAAACAAGACTACCACATAATGTGCATAATTTCACCTTAAAGATCTTCAAAGCAATGAATAGAAGAGGCAGAGAAAAATCCTATTTTGACCAAACAAGATCATAAACTATCATTTCAAAAATTAAGATTACACAGAATACAGCTAGTGACATAACTAACATGCCACCCTATAACAAAATGGTGAATTAAACTCAACATGATTCCAAAAAAACATTTGACATGTCATAGTAGATCCGAAGTTCAGTAAAACATAACTTAAAATCAGAAAACAAAATAATACATTTTCCTTATAAATAATCTGTTAGCTGGATCAATAATATATTTCATCCCTTCATTACTACAATTAATCAACCTTGATAGTATTGTGTTCTTTGATCACTGTAAAACCATGTGATTTAACACTTGGTGAACCATAGGAAAACAAACTAGAGACAAATGATGTATACAGATGAAAAAAAAATAGCAAAAGAATTACGTGGAAAAAATTTGCAAAATGACAACACAATAAAGCAAATAAGAATGCAGTGTTCTGTCCACTCTGACAAGGTAGCAAATTCAACAAATTTAGGAGCCTGCAACTCACCCTTTTAGGTGATGTTCTTGCATTTGCGCTTGAAGATGATGGTCGGCTAAAATTCCTGATGATCCCAGGGATGAGAGTTTTTCCTTCAAAACAGAAGCTGTAAACAGCTTAAAGTTAGCTTCAGTAAAAAATATTATTTTAAGGTAGCCACTAGCAAGGTTTTTATGGTGTGCGGCTAGTGGACCTACAGGATAATATATCATTACGACTATCGTCATGGCGTCCACATGGCGCCTGTGGAGTTTTAAGATTTAAATTTTCTTTAAATATGTCCATACATATTTTTACAACTGTAGGTACTAGTTAGCAATAAAATATATAGAACACAGAAGTCTTTCATTAAAGTGTGGTCAGATCTTCTGTAAACGAGTAGTATTAATAATGTGACCAGAATCTATATAAATAATATAATTAGATAACGCATATGGAATCACAAAATCAGACATAGTGATACAAGTAAATCGTAAGTACTTGCATACGTAATGAAATATGAATATTACACAATGACTAGGTGAATACAAGTTGGAAAGGCACCCAAGTTGAACACAACAGGCATGGAAATCACCTGAAGATCCCCTTGCACTTTGCAAAACAGCGAACAGCTGTTTCCTTCCTTCCCTGGTGTATGCAGCTCGATTTTTCGAATTTTCGCTGCCTGCCAAATTCTGTTCCAACACAGTCATTATTCATTCCTCAATACACAAGTTGATATCAAAATGTATTTTGGTTTTCTTAACTGCAAACAGCAATGTTGCTAGATTTAATTTTGGATGAACTTCAAATGCTTTAATTCGCGGTAAGGGATATACAGCTTCTCCCCCTTGCTGAGATAGAATGCGAGGGATGTCAACAGACTCAATCGCTGTGGAACAAGAGAGTAATAAAATTTGAGTGCACCTAATATCACATATTATGACTATGAATATAACAGAATACTTGCCCACAATATTCTTTAAAGTATCATGATACAAATGTTTGCTTCTATAGATAGTCCATTTTATATTGTTCAAAGAGGTCTTACTAGTTTCAACCGTTCATTACACAACTTTGCATGCATACAAATAGACATACATGCATTACATATGGACATTCATCAAAACATGCCAGAATGTTTGGAATGGTTATATAAACTATATCCCATGTTCAAGTACAGATTACTAGATAGAATTTAGGTTATGTATAAGAAAGTGTTGGAGGTTAAAAAAGTTTAATAACTAACCAGCAGGCTCAAAAAAGTTTGCTTGTGTTGGAGGTCTATTAGGGTTTAGAATAACTCGTGTTTTCCACATTTGAAGAGCTCCATCTTTAGACAAAGTGACAAGTACACGCAATGTTGGAAGCCAAGAAACTGAGGTTAATGGCTGAGAGCCTACCTGCGTACTGAAATTAGAGCAAATTCAGAGGTCAAGACCACAAAAACTATAACAGAGGAGAGGACCATGGTAAGCAGCATCGTATACATTTAAAAAACATTGAGCAATTATCACTTACGGCATACAGAACAGAATGTAAATCTAAAATTCCCATTTAGTCATAGTGCTTCTGGACTATAATGCAGAGTAGGAATAATTGAACAAACTAAATTTGTTAAGTTTTATATAACTTCTAAGATACAAGTGTACTGATAATTCAGTAGATGTATTCTCTTTCAAATAAATTCTAATATTCAATTTATATATAGGTAATCGTTATCTATGAGGAATCTGGATAATTACTAGAACTAGTTTACGTCATCCAAGCAAGGGTTTTACTCGTACACGAGGGGATACACTTATCTTCTATTAATCAGATTTTATACGTTATGATTTAATGAATATTTGATCAAACTAATAGTATAACTGAGTTTTACCGATTCTCCGTGGCAATAATTACATCTGCTGTTTCTAACCCTTTCTTACTCTTTTCATACATCACAATAACTAGTACTCTTTTGTCCCATCCATTTCTTTAGACTTTCCTTTTCTGGATGTGCATCTCAATTCTTTACATTCCAAAAGTTTCCAAAAGAATTAAAGTATTCTGATATAAAAATTAACTACATCCACTATTGTCCTCCACTATACTAACTTTTTACATTAGATATTTATTGGTCCTACCACTTTACTCACTTTACTTACTTTTCTCCACTATTTTACGCATTTTCTTAACCTCCGTGCCCAATTCATATGTAAAGAAATGAGAGGGACGGAGGGAGTATACAAAAGGACTACATACTGATGTGACATTAACTTTTCTAGCCATCCTAAAACCTTGTGTCTGGACTTAATTGGATCCAATTGAGAATATTTGGGGAAACGGATTCAAACTTAAGACCTCTCAGCTCTGATACATACGCTTTGATACACACTGAGCATGAATTAGTGATGCCTGATTAATGAATGTTTCTACACCATTATCTAGGCTAGATATATCCAACAAGGATCAATAATCTCTTATTGAAGCACAAGGCATGAGACAACCAAAGCAAAAATTCTTCAAACTAGTAAAAAGACATATGTAACTAAGATTTATGACAGCACATACATGCCAATCATTATAGGTCTCTCCGTCGAAACATCCCATGCAAGAAGCGTACCCCTTCTATCACCGACGAAAACCCATTCCAATGTTGGATGAAAAGCAAAAGCACCAGCCCCAAAAAGTTTAATGGTATTATCAACTGCAATAAATGAACCACAAAATATTCTTTTTTAAAAAAAGTATCTGCAAAAACCAAAGAAAAGTACAACTTTCAAAAGACATAAAAGAACTGCTCTACTCTAGTATTACGTTGTAGTGTATAAAGGACAGCATAGGTCTGGATATTGTATGCACGGATAAGACCATCTGCATAAGCTACATACTGGCAATAAAGCAAAGGAGAAACTGTCAAAATTAATTATCTAAATACATGACACTACAAATTGTATCAATTATCCAAACATGTTACCAGCACAGCTAGTCGAGGATGACAAGCAAGATTCACAATAGGTTTCTTCAGATCAGTCTTTATTTTTGTTGGCGCTCTTCCCCCTTCAACAGTTCCAACAACTGCATACAAGAAAACAGGTAAACAACTCTCAGGTTTCGGATTAATATTTGAAGTTAGACATGAAGAAGATAAATTTGATGATAAATATAGCAAAAAAATTAATCATCTAAAGAATCACAAATATAAGATATTTATCTATCTAAATCTGATACATCATTTCCACAAAATCACAAATAGTTACTCAAACAATGTCGATCATGGTCAACCCTAATTAGCATTTAATCAGAAACTCAACTAATGAAAGTGTTAATATATTTGATTATTAGAGACTTAAGTAGAAAATGATACAACTTACGAAGTGTAAGGCCAACGAACAAAATAAACAAATGAAGGAGAAGGTTGAATAAATAAATACTCATCCAACATCTTAAAAGTTTTCAGATGAATATTATTGGATCCCCCCCGGAAATACCTATCAAGCTATTTGCGAACATAACTCGCTCAAACAACTGATAAAGTAATCACAACACTCAACTGGATCAATAGCCAATTTGAAAGAATGTATCAGATAAACAACAAACCTGTCACACTCATCCTACGATGGAAACCAAAAAATGCTACAGGTAGGAGAGGAGTCAGAGCAAGATGGACTTCAGTGTCAATGGATATACGTTCCATCCTCTTTTCAGGTGAATGTAACACACAGGTCTGCTCGGAGTCAAAATCACACGATCGGATCGTACAATCCTAAAAAATAAAAAATGACAAAACAAGAATTAATGTGAACTGACTAGTAAACAGGAGAGCACCAATCTAAATTATAAACTAAGTAGCTTTTCATATTGATCTTCTCCACCACTAACCGAAGGGATTAAGAGTTGTTCAAGTTAACAACGCAAAGCAAACTAACATCTGATTGCAACTTAAACACTAGTCATACAAGCCAGTTCATTTACATAGGCCTGGTTAAAAAACAAAAATAAATAAAAAAATAAATAGTAAATAGTACAACTAAAAACGTTAAAGAGCGTAAAACTAGAAAACACTGTACACCACAAAACTAGATGAAAGTAATCCTTCATCATTATGTTGGCAAAATCGTCCCATCCATAAGGTCGGATCATCACTGGATATTAATATAGGCTGCAGTTAAAGAGATTCTACCCCAGTGGCCTTTAGAACTCTGTTCTTAAAACCTAAATAGTGTTGTTACGGATAAAAAATTCTAGCAGTTCCCTCTCTATTTTGGTTTTAGTTTAACTATATTGCTATAGTTGGTCGAGATTCAAAAATATGTGGGTATTCCGCAGTTGACAAATTCTAAAAAAAAAAATCAAGTTTATAAGAAGTCATGAATCCAAAGCAGAAAACAAACGTACAGCTTAGCTGAATGGATAACGATGGGTGAGTGTTCATGCATTATCAACCTATCCACTGACTTTATTGCAATACAACTGTGTTTCTGTACTAAGCAAAAAAAGTTGTGCTGCCTAGTTGTATACATTGTCTAGTGCAATTTGTGGATGTTTATCTTCATATATGGCATTCTGGCATAGCCAACTTTAACAAGTGAGGGCTAATAGCATAACTTCATAGGGCAATCTTGACAACCAGAGACATTCAACTAAGTTCTCTAACCTAACCCTCTTCAACTGAAATGTGCAAATTTAAACTAAACCAAAGCAAAGCAACACGATCAATCAATTAGTAACAAACAGAGGAGTCAATAAAACGATGTCTGCTACACTATAAAGAAGAGAAAGTCAACTCCTGACTTCTTTTCTTGCTAAATTATTACAACTCAAACTTGGACATACTGAACCAAAGATATTAATATTAATATAAATTAAGATTAAAGTTGACACGGATACAACATGATTGTCAATTATCTATAAAATGATCAATATGTCAATCTGACGCCTCCAGACGAACCATTTAAAACATTTGCATCCTTGTTTTTCTTTATTATTATTATTTGGGTCATCCTTCCCCCATTAGAATTTGGGACAACTAATCCTGTCTTATTTTCTCCCAACTCCCAAACTTAACTTCAGAAAACCAGTTGGGTAAACGAAAGAGTTTTTCTCCTTGTATAAAACTGTACATTTAAGTACATACTAAGAAAAAAATGGGTTCTCGACTTCTCTTCCCAGGATGTCTACACTGTAATCCAGACAATCTACGGAAGTTTATCATCCTTTGGCCTTGTTACTCATATCCTCAACTTCAAAGACCTCTTCCATCACATTGCTTGTGGGAAAAAACTCAACATCAAAACTTCGGCAAGTTGCATATTGAATATCCCGAGTTGCAGCAAAACTTTAGTTGCTACTCGAGTTGCATATTGAATATCCCACAATTATAAGTTGCAGCAAAACTTTAGTTACTACTCGAAGCCATACAATTATCATGTTTACAAATACAACTGAAAAAAATATTAAAGAGCATAAACTGCCACCTCAATTAAGCTAATTCACCACAAAATAACTGACCTCGAGTATAGCAATGACAGTATGACCACTGATCGGACTATAAGCCATACGGACCACAGCCGCACCCATGTCAATAGACGAGATCTTACTTCCCGTATACGCATCGAATTCTACATTATAATCAAACATCCCAAATTCCACATCAACATACTCGTAAACATCCCAAACAACTAATAAAATTTCCACAACACATTAAATCACACACGCATATTTACGAAAGATGATAAATTATACCAATGATGTAAGTTCCGATAGCGGCAGCAATGAGAGTTTGAGAAGGATGAAAAGCAGCAGCGTGAGGCTGTAACAGTTTCGAATTACGCCCAAAATGTCGAAGATCTAGATGCTGTACAGTCGTCCACTCCATCGATCTTCTTCAATTTTCACTTCTAATTCACATAATGATGTAAGAATCAAATAATTAGGTAACAATACAGATCAAATTAAACAACTGAAGTATTTAATTTAATTAATTAATTAATTAGCGTGATCGTGAAAGAGCGAGACTTATAGTACAATTAATATGTGGATATTTAGATACAGAAGCATGTATGTAGAGATTCAACAAGATTAGATGGGAGATTTAGTGAATATTTATTTACCTGGAAATTATGGAGAAGAGGAGATCTATACATACAAGTGCAACATACAGAGGTTTCTAAATTGAAATGGTGAGAGAGCAGGGGAGATCTGTAGTTCGGGTCAAATTGATGTGGAGTTAACTTTATGGGTTTGATTTAGCCCACTACCTGCTCCAGCCCAAATCCATTTTAAGGTTTTATAAAAATATAAAAGTGATAAATGTATTTGTTTTAATTTTAATTTATTTGATATTTGATAAGTTTTCAAAATTTATTTTTCTCAAGTTTATATGATAGTGTAATTTGTAACTTTGAAAAATAGATTTACAGAAAAATTTAGTGTAATATCCTAGGTTGAAGTGGAAAAATTGTACCCACAAAAATGTCCAATTTTTTAAAGTATTTTCAAAAATCTATACTATTATATAAAAGCTGAAACATTAAAAGTTTGGTTGGTCGGTGTACGGTACCTGTTGATTTTACTTATTTACCCTTACTTAATTATAGATAAAATCCATATTTGAAAAGGTAATAGCTTGAAAAATAAGTAAAAAAACCAAGTTTTGGAAAGAATAGATTTTAGTTAGAAAAGATAATAGTCGAAAAAAAAGTAAAAAAAGATAAGTTTGAAAATGAGATATTTTAGTTTAAAATTATAGAAAAGATATTACCTTTTAGCTGAAAAAAGGTAATCAGTTAGTTATTAATAATTATAATATTATTAGTTTATTTCATTAAATAGAATGACCCATGTTATTTTTGTAAAGAAGAGATTTTAGTTGGAAAATGTACAAAAGGTAATAAGATTTTAGTTAGAAAAGATAATAGTCGAAAAAAAAGTAAAAAAAGATAAGTTTGAAAATGAGATATTTTAGTTTAAAATTATAGAAAAGATATTACCTTTTAGCTGAGAAAGGTAATCAGTTAGTTATTAATAATTATAACATTATTAGTTTATTTCATTAAATAGAATGACCCATGTTATTTTTGTAAAGAAGAGATTTTAGTTGGAAAATGTACAAAAGGTAATAACTAATTATAATATTATTAGTTTATTTCATTAAATAGAAACGACCTATGTTATTTTTGGAAATAAGATATTTTAGTTGGAAAATGTACAAAAGGTAATAACTGAAAAAGGTATTTGGTTACTTATTAAGAAATATAAGTATAACTAAGTAAGGGTAGCTGAAAAAGAAGTAAAAAAAAACTTTGAAAATGAGATATTTTAGTTATAAATATAGAAAAGATATTACTTAGTTATTAGTAGTTATGATATTATTAATTTATTTCATTAAATCAGACGATCCATGATATTTCATCTAACTAAAATTTCTCCTTTTTAAAAAATCTATACTATTATATAAAAGCCGAAACTTTAAAAGTTTGGTTGGTCGGTCGGTACGGTACGTATTGATTTTACTTATTTACCCTTATTCAATTACACATAAAATACATCTTACTAACTAATCAATTTCCTTTTTCACGTTAAACATATTACCTTTTCTATTTTTCAATAACTAAATAATTTCCTTTTTCAGGTAAAATACAATATCTTTTATATTTTATCTAACTAAAATTTCTCCTTTATTAATCAATTTCCTTTTTCAGGTTAAACATATTACATTTTCTATTTTTCAATAATTAAATAATTTCCTTTTTTAGGTTAAATACAATATCTTTTACATTTTATCTAACTAAAATTTCTCTTTCTTTAAAAACATTACGAGTAATTTTGTATAATAAAATAACATAATTATACTATAATTACTATTAACTAATCAATTAACTTTTTCAGTCAAAATACTTTACCTTTTCTCTAACTAAAATCTCTCTTTTTCCAATTATATCATGGACGATTACCTTTTTTTTAGCCAAAACACGTTACCTTTTTTTTCTCTTATTAAAACCTGTTTTTTTCCAATTATATCATGGACGTTTCTATTTAATAAAAACAAAATAATATTATTATAATACTAATAATTAACCGATTACTTTTTCAGCTAAAACGTATCATTTTTTCTATTTTTCTAATTAAATTCCCTTTTTTCTCTTGAAATATCACCAGGAACATTAATTTCTCATATTCTAAAAACTATGAGCAATTTTATTTATTAAAATAACATAATTAAATTATAATTACTATAAACTAATCAATTATCCTTTTCACATAAATCATGTCATCTTTTAATTTTCACGTTACCTTTCTATTTTCTCTAACTAAAATATCTCTTTTTCCAATTATATCACGGGCGTTTCTATTTAATACAATAAACTAATTATAGTATAATATTAATAATTAACCGATTACCTTTTTTATCTAAAATGTATCATCTTTTCTATTTTTTCTAACTAAAATCCTTCTTTTAATAGAAATATCACGGACAGTATTAATTTCTCCTTTTCTAAAAACATTACGAGCAATTGTATTTAGTAAAATAACGTAATTAAATTATTATTATTATAAACTAATCAATTTTCTCTAAACTAAAATATCTCTTTTCCTAATCATATCGCGGGCATTCTATTTAATAAAATAAAATAATAATTTTATAAATACTAATAATTAGCCGATTACCTTTTTCAAGTAAAACCTATCATCTTTTCTATATTTTATAACTAAAATCTCTCATTTTCTAGAAATATGGCGGATAACATTTATATAATTATTATAAAACCATCTCATACAAAAATTTAAGCCTCCCAAATTTATGTTTTAAAAAAATTAACTTAAATTAATGAAAAAAATCATATAATATTTAAAAAATCTGTGCATCGCACGGGTTTTAAGCTAGTACTAACTAAAGTCTCAGGTTATAAATTTTATATTTGAGTTTGCAAACCGGGTTGTAAAGGTTGCAATCGTATTTTTGAAAAAAGTTTCTACAATATATGTATTTTTGAAAAAAAAAAACCTAAAAATTAATATCAATTGGAAAATAATATTTATTGATTTTATGCATTATAAAAATAATACTATTAAATTTTGATTGTATGATTTATAAATTTTTATGTATTTAGGTCGTGTTTGGTATTTTTGTTGTAAACAACAACAGCAGCTTATATTTGAAATGTAGGTAAAAAAAATCATTTAGAGAAAGAATATTCCATGCTTTTGAAAAAAAAATCATTTTTTAATTTTTGCGGAAGCATCTAGTGATTTCAACATCAAACCATACTAAAAACATTATTTTTTATAAATTATACCTAAAATATGCATGCCATCAAAATGTTACCAAACAATTATCTGATTTTCACAACAGCACTTATTTTAACAAGTAGTTTTAAACAGCAATCTCAAAAGAAACCTTAATAATTCTCTATTTTATTCTAAAAGTATGTTATGTATATCCATAATGTTATTTTTATAATTTTTTAATTTTCAAAACTATCATGTGTAGAATTATTATTATTATTATAATTATTATTATTATTATTATTATTATTATTATTATTATTATTATTATTATTATGATATTATGATGTAAGTCATGTTAATTGGTTCATAGGTGTTTGCTTCGTGTTGGGAAACAGAATGGAATTCAGAGAAGGAAATAGAAAGGAATTATCCTGAATTATTTTACTTGTTTGGTTTGATCCATAAATGTAATCAAAATTTATATCAAAATTATTCTTAATTTATAAAAACTAAATCAAAAAATATTTTTTTTAATTTTTAAAAATTAATTAAATGTTAATCTATGTTTCAATGATTTAAAATAAAAATTATTATTGAAAATGAAAAAAAAATATATAAAAGGAAAACGAAATAACTAGTAGGGGCGGGGAATGGGATATTGTGTAATTTTAGAATTAAAAACGAACCAAAGAAAATGACATTTTTTTCAAAACAAACATCAACAAAGGAAATAAATCCAATTGATTTCCTTTCACTTTGTTTAATACCCCTAACCAAATGTCCCGTAAAACTAATTGAATCATTTTTATTTCGGTTTTGACATTCAAATGATGAAGTTGTTATTTTCCAGTTATGCACCACGAGATTGTAAAAGGGGGGTTGAATACAATCTTGACTAAATTCTTTCGACTTGGTGAGTTCTTAAGATAGAGTGTTATAAGAACGACGAGTAAACAAGGTAAACAAATTATCTAAGACACGTGCAACACAAGATATATAAATTCTCAGGTGGGTTTGTTCGGTCCACCTGATGGTTGTATTTGAAGAAAATACTCTATGTAGAAATACACAGCTGCGGGTTACAAGGTCTTAGTGTTTACAAGAAAACCTAATGCAGTGTGCGTTATGCTCAGTGTTTTCTTCTCTACTCCTTACACTAAAACTATGCTGCTCATACAGCTTATATAAACTATATGAAGACAAGTAAACTTCATAAAAATGTAAGGATACATTTTTTGTATAACTTGTCACACACACATGCTTGAAGTGGTAGCCATTTCTTGAAATGTCTTGAAGATCTTCTTTCCTTGATTTGGACAATCCCAACATGCTTCAAGTCAGTGTATGTTTCTTTTTTCATAAGTTACTAAGTTCTTGAGTTGACTTAGCTTCCAAGCCCACGTGATACTTTATGCAAAAGATCTTTTTGCTTTGGATTTTTATCTCTGAAAGTAGCTTTAATAAAAAAAAATCTTTTCGAAAGTCAATAAGTTTTTCTACTTATGGAGCTGTGCTTGAACTTCCCAGATAAAGCAGTTGATCCTTATGCATTCATAAATATATCCTTTGAATTCTTCAGTAGTAATGTAATCATGTTGGAGGTTGCTTCCACTCTTATTGTTGCCCTTGAAGTTGGATAAACAGTGATTGATTTCACCTTTCACTTGGAAGAGTTTGAGCCTCAAATATTTACAATTTGACTCCCTACTACATCCTCTGTGTAATTGGTCATTGTCTATAAGTCACGGGTTGCAAAGTAATTCTGGGTTTTGAACTTCATTCGATATGTTCCATTAGAGAACTCTGACATTATTAAGAAACCAGGCTGAGTTCTCGAACTGATGAGTCTTGAATTCTCGAATGTTGACTTCTCGAATAATCCCTTTTATTGAGTTCTCAAATGACTTCTCGAACAGCCTATTATGTAGACTTCTCGATTAGTTTATATTACAGACTTCTCGAATAAAAAAGTAGTCTGACTTCTCGAACTGGGACTTCTCGAATAACCCTTTTTGTTAGAGTTCTCGAATGACGTCTCGAACTCTTCTTTTCTTGATTTCTCGAAATTACTTGCATGATTACAGCAAACTCTCTTCTGATTACTGATACTTGATTTTAGCCTCTCACGGCTTGTTACAGAAATACTTCATAACTGTTTGCAGAGTTCCATTCTTAATATATTGCTTTAGTTGATCTGCATTTTAGTTAGCTTCCTGATTTATTTATCAGCTTCGATTCCTTGATTCATTTTCTGCCTTGTGGTATTTGTGGTGAAGAAGGAGAAGAATGGGGATTGGAGAATAATGGGGGTTGAAGAAGACGGGACATATTTGCAATTAAGATATATAGTATAAAATAGTATATTTGCAATGAATTTGAAAAGATAGTAAATTTTACAAAACAAACTAGAAAACATAGTATTTTTGCTAAATTCCCTTTATAGACAATGCATGTATATGCATACATAGAATAGAATATAAATAATTAAATTATTTTATTGTTGTACTTTTCAAAAATTAAGTTAAATGTATTATGTATAAAATATAAGTTAACTGTAATATGTATAAAATATAAGTTAAAGGAATAATGTTAAAAATAACATATTTTGTACAATGCATGTATATACATGGATGGAATAGAAAATGAATAATTAAATTATTTATTGTTGTACTTTTCAAAAATTAAGTTAAATGTATTATGTATAAAATATAAGTTAAATGTATAATGTTAAAAATAAAATATTTTATACAATGCATGTATATACATGCATGGAATAGAAAATGAATAATTATATTATTTATTGTTGTACTTTTCAAAAATTAAGTTAAATGTATTATGTATAAAATATAAGTTAAATGTATATTGTTATAATAACATATTTTATACAATGCATGTATATACATGCATGGAATAGAATATGAATAATTAAATTATTTTTTTTGTAGTTTTCAAAAATTAAATTAAATGTATTATGTATAAAATATAAATTAAGGTATAACGTTAAAAATAACATACTTTATACAATGCATGTATATACATGCATGGAATAGAAAATGAATAATTAAATTATTTATTGTTGTACTTTTCAGAAATTAAGTTAAATGTATTATGTATAATATATAAGTTAAATGTATAATGTTAAAAATAACATACTTTATACAATGCATGAATATACATATATGCATATACATGCATGGAATAGAAGATGAATAATTAAATTATTTATTGTTGTACTTTTTAAAAATTAAGTTAAATGTATTATGTATAAAATCTAAGTTAAATGTATAATGTTAAAATAACATAATTTATACAATGGATGTATATACATGCATAGAATAGAAAATGAATAATTAAATTATTTACAGTTGTACTTTCAAAAATTAAGTTAAATGTATTATGTATAAAATATAAGTTAAATGTATAATGTTAAAATAACATATTTTATACAATTTATGTATATACATGCATGGAATTGAATATGAATAATTAAATTATTTATTGTTGTACTTTTCAAAAATTAAATTAAATGTATTATATATAATGTATAAGTTAAATGTACTAGTTTTAACACCATCTTTAAGGATTTCATGAAAGAACTCAACAGAAAATTTGTTGTTCATGATCTGCCATGACATCTTGGCCCAAATATTATGAAGCCTCTGCAATGTTACATCAATGACATGCTTCTTGTAGTCAGCCTGATTAAAAGCCTCTGATACAAACCAACACATTTTTTAGAAACAACCTGTTTCACTAATGACCCCATTAATAAGAACAAATGCAGAATTAATAGATGACATGGAAAAATTGACATTGTCCCGACCTGCAAATTTAAAAACAATAAAAGTTGACAAGTCAGATCAGTCAAAACCCAGAACTCAATAACTACAAAACCCATGTCCTGGACACCTAAATAACAAAGAGTAGAAGTTGCTCAAACTTACAGCCTACCATGAACTCAATGTAAAAAAAACAAAGATATAAAATAGGACACACTCATCCTCTATTATAAAAATATCAAACTTCATGTAAAACATAAAACATCATGAAAATATCAAACATTATATAAAACATAAAAATACCTCCTAAATCCGAATACCCTCGGCCTACATCAACCTTGACAACATTAATATCGCTAAGAAATTGTTGACCTATTAGCTCTCACAACCGTACCATCAAATGCTATAAACCTAATAGCAAACCTATTTTCTTTCAAGTCTTTGAACACACGATGAATGGTTATCAAAAACCTATCATCAACCGGATATGTGGGATAATTTTTTTTAACTAAGCTATAGATCTCAACTATATATTGATGAGAAGCAAGTGGTTGGGAAAAATCTAGTGTGGCTAGAACTGGAAGCCAGTTATGTGGCCAATCACACCAGTGATCCAGATACTGGGATTCTCTAAGGGACTATGAAGATTCATAGTCAATTGAAATTTAAACGATGGATTCCCCCCATATAAATCCAAATTTCATTTCATTCAGATTCTAATTGGACGAGTTCAATGGAACGAAAGATTTGTTGTACTAAAAAGTAAAATTGAAAAGGACGCGAATCAAAAGAGCGGTCATTATTTAGATCATTAGATGAGGTCATGACTCATCTATTATCCACCACAGTCTATACAAAACCTACTGGACTTCTTGGCCTATAAATATAGGCATGGGTGGGAATCAGACTCACATCTTCCAAAACACCCTCTTTCACTTCTATCTTTACTTCTTCACAATGACGAAGAGCATCATGAAGATCTCAGTTGAAAAATTTGAGGTCCTACCCTTGTACGAGAAGGTGTTGGGCCTCCATGAGAAGATCGATGAGCTAATGGCGGAGGAGGAGCGTGTCATTGCTGCTATGCGAGCAGCTCTGGTAGCTCTTCAGGCACGCAACCATAGGGGCTCCAATGACGACCCTGCTTTAGCCGCCTAGTTGGGTAGATTTAGGTGGGGCGTTGTTTTGTTTTAATGTTTATTTTGTTCATTGTCTTTTTGCCCATTTATGTATTTCTGTTAATGAAATAAATGATCCTTTTATTTCCTAAGTTTGCCATTTGTATGCTATTTGTAACTTGGCTGTACTGTATCACCGCAACTTCAAGTTACGGTGTTCTCAAAATCTCCCAAGGTAGATTCGAACCTAGGACCAGTCAGTTGACAGGCATTTCTTTCTCCCGAGCCCTTAGAAAGGGTCATCCTTCCTTTGCTTTTACACGGTGAGAGTGTGCACTTTGCGAAGCTTAGATAAAACGGGATTAGCTATCGTAGTTCTCCCCAGTATTGATTACTTGGACTGACTAGTGACATTAGTTGGACTATGGTTAGCAGATATAAGTATGTACCATAATTTGAAGAAAATCAAAGACATATAAAATAGATTAAAAATAAATAAGATGATGAATTTTGAATTTGTTGGAGATGATGTGTAAATTTTTATGTTAGGAGGCAGTTAATTAAATTATTTTTAACAAAAAATTTAAGAATTTGTTGAGTTGCTTTTATTTTAGTGTCGGTTTGATTAATTTAAGCAGAGTTCAAAAATATCAAGGAAAAATGTAATGCAAATACCTTGAGGCCCAAGTGCCAAATGTGAAATGTCTTAATTTCTTTTCAATGCCCTATGTGTTGGTGCCATTTCTTTTTCTTGGACATAATGGGCACCTTTCTCACTATTATGGATAAACTAGATTCAGTGAGTCAATTGTCACCATTAATTTTCAGTTTTATGGATAAATTATACCTTAACTAGTAACTACCAAAAACACATAGGAGTTTAAATTTTAAAGCTAGTTGATCGAAATATATTATAATAAATTTGTGCTAGTGAAGCATATCATGATATTACTCCACTACCCTCCTCTTTAATCCATATTCTATTATAATTAAGGTCTTTCCTGGAATTATTTCCGCTTCATATATGGGTTAATGGGTCGGTATTGAACTATCCGATGGGTATGGGTAAAAATTCTATGTACATTCGCATATCTATACAACTATACCTAACTGATAATATACATGATTTTTAATCCCACAAATTCGGGTGGAAACATCGTGTTTTCAAACTTGAATTTCGGATGATTGACAATTAGGATCTTGATCATTGACAATTTTGATTTTTTGTATGTAAAAGAAGCTTGAGTTTCAATTTCTTCCTTTCATTATCGAGATACATTATACTATAATTCTTTGCAAATCTCAAAATTGCATACACTGATTCTTAATTTACAATTCAAATTGAACCTAGATTATTATTATTGTATATTGTTCATCTCATCTGTAACACCCCCAGATCCGGGGTCCGGGATCGGGTCGTTACGGTCTTATTTTCCATGATTAATACTTTACTCGAGTCCACAATAAATAAATCACCTGCTGTGACCCCACAATAATAACCACTCACACACACACAGTTATAGTCCCAGAGATGAAATTGAAATACGTCTTGCATTACTGGTTACGAATAAAAGTTATTACAAGCCAAAAGAATAACATCATAAGTTTAAAAGTTTTGCCGTTGATTAATCATTATTGATACATATAAGTAAACTGGAAATCAAGGCTGCTGAGCTATGCTACCTCAGCAATGGCAGCGATGATATCAACGGGGAGCCCTGCGGGGCGGGTAACCTGCTTGCGCCGAGTGCGCCTGACGCGAGCCATGTGACCTAGCTGTTGTTGTGACATAATAAATAAGCAAGGGTGAGCAACAGCCCACCAACAATATATAACTGTGCAGTAATATATAAGACAGTTCAAAGATATGTTTGAAATCATATGCCATGCATTAGAGAAAATATTGCCAGTTTAATATAAAGGATGAAGTTACAAGGTAACTCAATAAATGTATATTTTGTGGAAGCATATGCTATGCCAAAATAAGCAAGATAGCATCATTTTCATAAAAATAGGAACTTGCAGAATGATATTGCAATTCCAGTTTGAAATACTTTTCAACTCTGCCAACTATGATGATGTTGCAGAAAATTTCCAACATTGAGTGATGAACTAATACGGGAGCATTGCCGCGCCAGATGCCCTGACGTTTACGGGGATCAGCCGTATGTCATGCATCTCATCAGTCGTTCTCTACATGTAGAAGGTAGCTCCGACGGGTTTACTTGTTTACCGCCCTCTGGAACTCCTAAGCCAACGGTTGGGCTATTGCTGGACCGGCGCCACTCGGCCACTTACGCGTCTCCTAGTTCATTCCATACCCATAACTTTGAAACATAAAGTTTGTCCCCCTTTCCCCAAGTATAATACTTGTTGATAAGACTCCACCAGGTAGTCATATCTAAATGGAAAGGAAAATTTACCAATATTTCCCAAGCTACTGCTTGTTAATGGATAATGACTTGTTCCAACATTCTTTCCCCTCGAATAATGAGTGGGTACACGTAATGCCATGAATGATAGCAACCAAGTTGCGAGTGAACGAATAATTTATGACCGGGCAGTCACAAGATAAATAACATTCCTCAAGTAAGGTTCCCTTATAATAGAATCGAAGGGAGAATGGAATCACTGAGAACCTTCCTTGATAATATAATAATATTAATAAGACTCTGTAATAATTTATATAACGTTCGGAGGTCGATGATACTATGTGAATGACACCAAGTATCTTTGAAACGAGTTAGAAGAATTAAATAAATATTCCAAGAATATTTCTTGAGTCACGGGTATTGGAAAGGTGTTGCTCGGAATAATCTTTGAATAACTGTTCAGAATATTATTCATTGGACGAATAATGAATATTCCTATTAATAATAATAGTATTTTATTGATGAAATAATCGTCAAATGGATATTTGAAATAATATTCATTGAATAAATAATGAATATTCCACTTAAGAATGATACTTATTGATGAAGTAATTATCGATTGAATACTTGAGACCATATTCATTGAATAAATAATGAATATTCGACTTAATAATAATTATCGAAGAATG
This sequence comes from Kitagawia praeruptora, assembly GCA_037693485.1. Lineage (NCBI taxonomy): Eukaryota > Viridiplantae > Streptophyta > Magnoliopsida > Apiales > Apiaceae > Kitagawia > Kitagawia praeruptora. The sequence continues at coordinate 42,821,388 of CM075350.1, forward strand.
AATATTGAATGAATATTGAATGAATATTTATAATCATGTTCAATGATAGAATTGACTTTAACTGAATGTCGAAGATAATATTTATCGAATAACTGAAGTTCGAATCAATGCTCAACTAATATTTATAAAATAAATAGAGATCGAGTGAATATTCGAAATAATATTCATTTAAATAAATAAGACTCGAATGAATATTAAAATAATATTCATTAATTAAATAAACTCGAATGAATATTCAAAATAACATTTATCGAGTAAATAAGAATGAATAACTTAATTGAGAGTTCGAAATAATATTCGAATATTTAATCGACTCTAGATGAATATTAATCATATAATATTCCTCGAATAAATAAACATCTGATGAATAATCCGAATAATATTTATCAATTAGTCTCAAGGGAATATTCCAATAATATTCGCCAGATAAGAAATGGAAAATATTTACTTAGTTATTTTCCTCTGAAGATAACATCAATATATCAAGGAATAACGACTCCCGGTCTATAATCAAAGAATGAGATTCACTGCCCTTCGATTAAGGGTCTAAATAATTTCCGGCTTATAACTGATATATAACTATCTAGCTTATAAGCCAATAATAATTCAGGGAACAAGCATTTCAAAATAATTCGAGAATAGGCATGCATGCTATGGCATATGTATACTGAAAACACATACATATATATATATATTCACAACAACAGCCTTTAAAAAGAAAGGTTCGAAAACTTGCCTGGAAGTCGAGTACGGGTAGGGGTAGTGGTAGCGTGTCCCGGGTCAGCCTGATGATCTATAAATAGCCAAGGCATTCGGGATTAATCACTTAACACCTTTCAAAAGGTTAAGTATAAACTTAACTTAAATCGAAACACGTGTTCAAGTCGTTTCGTTATACCCCTCTAATTCACTCTTATTATTGCCTTTATTACCCGACACTTGTTCGTTACTAAGGCATGACCTTATACTTACATATGGTAAGTATTTAAATCGTATAAGTTTTAAAGTCGAAAGATTAGACCTCGATATTTATCGATCGTTTTCTAAGTGGTTTACCGAAGTTATAACCAAGTATACCTCTTAGGGGTACTTTCGTACTTAACCTAGATTCGAACATTTTTATAAAATCGGAAAACGATCCGTTTGACATGCGGTCTTCTCCCACACCTTCCTTTTTATCTCTATTATTTAATTATCAAGATTCGCCACTGATTTCGCAATATTAAAGGGAATCAATTTCAATTACGAACTTTTGATTACGGTTCCGAACCACTTTTACGAATTTAATCATAACTCCTAAACCGTAAGTCCGTTTCATGCGATCTTTATATCAAAACGAAGCTCATAACATAATCTAGCTAATCATGGCAAAAGTCGAAGCTGATCAGTGAGTTACTTCTACTGTCCAGTTCGTGATCTTAATGTTAACTAAATTCCGGCATTACGACGGCTATAAATCGAATATTTCTAAATTCCAAACCTTCCAATAATCAAGGTATCCATCCCAAACAACATATACATGATATATCACCATGAACTGAGGCCAAGCAATGCCTTTCCGTTCATCTAAACTATTTTTAACATTTATCAAATCTAAATCACAATCAAGCTTATAATCATGCTAATATCACATCTTATACTAAAACCCACCAAGATCATGCAAAATCTCAAAGTAAAGCCTAGGGTTTCAAGTTGCTATACCTTCCTTGGAGTATGATCTAGCCTCACTATGCTTGGTATGATCCTTAGAGGTGCTTAAGCTTGCTAAATCAACCATGAAAAACAAGAAAAAACAAGATTAGTTCATGAAAACACTATTCACCCTCCTCTTAAATCATTTTTTTGAAAATGGAAAAAGAAGAGATTGAAGCTAGGATTTTGAGGAGATCATTTATATGAAATGTAAGTCTCACCATAAAAGTTACAAGATCAAAAGATGGTTGGAAGTAGGGTTTTGGTTTTTGAATTAAGGAGATAGCCGAATGTTTGTTCTTGATGGGGGGGGAGAGAATTGTTTTGTTTGCTCTTCCAATATTGCATAAAGTGGAGAGTTTTATGATAATATCTCATCTTAAGACTACTTTATTAAAGTGTGCATTGTTGGATGAGGATTTACCATGACAAGTGTTGAAGATTGGATGGTTAAGGCTTAACCAAGTGGTTTGTTTTCTAAGTACTTAGTTGATTCACTAAGTATTGGTTACTTAAGTAACTATATGGTTTCTAGATATTTGTCACTTGCACACATGCATGCATCTTGCCTCCTCTGCTTGATTCTTTGTCCGTTTATTGCTTAATTCGTTGATCGTTCGAGGGAATAACTCATTCGTTTCTAGTTAGGGTTTTACCGAAAACCTTCTTAACATTTATAATACTATACCTCATCTTTCGTAATACTTCTTGAATTTAAATTCCTTAATTCCCTTTTATAAATCCTTAAGTCTTGCAGTGTCCAGGGAAATCTCGGAGAAAATGAAAGTGCTCTTTTTCTGAATCCGACAGCTTTTACATACACTTATATTCTTCCTGGATCACTAATACGAACTCAGAAATCCGTTCCGAATACCGGGTATAACATTATTATAATAATATTCCAAATTCCACCAAAATCACTATTCATCACTTATTTTTATTTAATTCTAATAATTAGGAAAATGAACCTGGTTCACTCTCGGGTGCTTCTTAACCTTTTTACGGAACCGCTGGACTTATAATAGATATTGATTTGGATGACATAAGAATAATTCTTACTTGAAGTAATATACTTATATTCTTAGGAGATAGATCATTCTTATCTGTGCCGTCAACCAAAAGTATTCTGCATGACATATAAATAATTGAATTCAAATCCATTCCATTCATTTAATAGATCTTCGTTACATCGCAGTCATAACCACTATTCATTCCCACATTATTACATAATAAAAAGTTTTAAATTCTACCAAAAATCTGGGTTCTTACATCATCCATATCTCTCATAGTTTATCTAATCATGTTTTGAATTTTTTTTTCTTTTGCAGAATGATGAAACCGAGAACAACCAAAATTGCAAAAGAATCATTAATTTCATTATTACCGAAGGTATATAGATATGATATATAAAAACTAGTATTTATGCCCGCGGTGCTGGGCTTTGCAAGATAAAATTAATTGCACTGAAGAATGCAATTAATTATCAAGATTCGCCAACTTCATCCCAATATAAGGGAGATCGGCATTTCCTTCCATAAAGGGCCTCGTAAGGCGGCATCCCTATGCTTGAATGAAAGCTATTGTTGTAGGAGAACTCAATCAATGGCAAATGATCATCCCAATTTCCTTTAAAGTCTATAGCACAGACTCTCAACATATCTTCTAGTGTCTGGATGGTCCTTTCACTTTGCCCGTCTGTCTGGGGATGGTAAGCTGTACTCATGTTTAGCCTGGTTCCCACACATTCCTGAAAGCTCCTCCAAAACCTGGAGTTAAATCTGGGATCTCTGTCAGATACTATGGCGACTGGGACTCCATGCCGCGCCACTATTTCTTTGAGGTAGATGTCTACAAGCCTATCAACCGTGTACCTTTCGTTGATCGGTAGGAAGTGAGCTGACTTTGTTAGTCGGTCTATAATCACCCATATGGCATCATGATTTGCTTTGGTCCTTGGTAAACCTACTACGAAATCCATAGCTATATGTTCCCATTTCCATTCGGGAATCTCCAAGGGGTGTAGAAGTCCACTAGGCCTCTGGTGCTCTGCTTTCACCTTCTGGCAAGTCAAGCATTTGCTTACCCATTCTACCACGTCCTTTTTCATGTTGGGCCACCAGTAGTACTCTTTCAAATCTCTATACATTTTGGTGCTACCGGGGTGCACTGAGTATCCTGAGTTGTGTGCCTCATATAGAATTTCTTCCTTGAGTTCCTGATCGTTTGGGACCCATATCCTCCACATATATCTCATGATTCCTCCCTTATCTTTTTCACACTTTATTTCTTCCCCAGTCATTAACTCCTCTGTCGAGTTCTTTTCTGCTTCCATCATTTGTTCTTGGCATAATCTAATCTTTTCCAACAGTAGAGGCTGGATCCGAATTTCCATCAACTTTTCTTGACCTTCTTCAGGTATCTTAATCTCAATTTCCAGCCTCTCAAAGTCTTTTATCAACTCTTCCTCTATAGTTATCATTTTGAGCTTCTCTTTCCTACTAAGGGCGTCAGCCACCACATTGGCTTTGCCCGGGTGGTAACGAATCTCACAGTCGTAATCCTTGATTAGCTCTAGCCATCTTCTCTGGCGCATGTTAAGCTCTTTCTGCGTAAAAATGTACTTGAGGCTCTTATGGTCAGTGTAAATCTCACACTTCTCTCCATACAAGTAGTGCCTCCAAATTTTTAAGGCAAAAACAATTGCTGCTAATTCCAGATCATGGGTGGGGTATCGGATCTCGTAATCCTTCAATTGTCTTGACGCATATGCTATTACCTTGCCGTGCTGCATAAGCACGCATCCCAATCCTTTATGCGAAGCATCACTGTAATTCACGAAATCTCCTTTTCCATCAGGCAACGCCAATACTGGGGCCGTTACCAACCTCTTCTTCAGCTCTTGAAAACTCTTCTCGCATTTTTCAGTCCATTCAAATTTCTCAGTTTTCCGGGTAAGTCGAGTTAACGGGGCTGCAATCTTTGCAAAATCTTGAACAAATCGTCTGTAATATCCTGCTAACCCTATGAAACTCCTTACCTCTGTTGGAGTGGTTGGTCGCTCCCAATTTGAAACTGCCTCTATCTTGGAGGGGTCAACTAGCACTCCTTCTTTGTTGATTACGTGCCCTAAAAATTGTACTTCATTTTTCCAGAACTCACACTTTGAGAATTTGGCATATAATTGCTCTTTCCGGAGCGTCTCTAAGGTTATCCTCAAATGTTCAGCGTGTTCTTCCTCTGTCTTTGAGTAGATCAAAATATCATCAATAAAGACTATAACAAACTGGTCCAAATATTCCTTGAACACTCTATTCATTAAATCCATGAAAGCTGCTGGGGCGTTGGTCAATCCGAATGACATTACCAAGAACTCATAATGTCCATACCTAGTACGGAATGCAGTCTTTGGAATATCCTCAGGTTTAATCTTCAGCTGGTGATATCCGGTTCTCAAGTCAATCTTGGAGAAATACACAGCTCCTCTTAGCTGGTCAAACAAATCATCAATTCTAGGCAACGGGTACTTATTCTTTATGGTTAGCTTGTTCAACTCTCGATAGTCGATGCATAACCTCATACTCCCGTCCTTTTTCTTGACGAACAATACTGGTGCGCCCCAAGGCGACACACTGGGTCTTATCATACCCTTATCCAATAATTCCTGTAATTGCTTTGCTAGCTCTTTCATTTCCACTGGTGCTAATCGGTATGGGGCCTTTGAAACTGGCGCCGTCCCCGGGGCTAACTCGATAGCAAACTCAATCACTCTATCTGGTGGTAATCCAGGAAGATCATCCGGAAACACATCTTCAAATTCGTTGACCACCGGAATGTCTTGTATCCTGGGCGCTTCTTTCTGGGTGTCGATAACGTAAGCTAAATAAGCTTCGTTTCCTTTTCGTAGCAGTCTCTTGGTCTGCGCCATGGTTAGAATGGTTTGGGTTTGTCGTAACCCCTTAAACACTATTTCCTTATTTCCTGGGGTTTTCAACTTAACCTTTTTCCCTTTACAATCTATTTGCGCATTATTACGAGACAACCAGTCCATTCCCAAAATAACATCGAATTCCCCTAGCTTAAAAGGGATTAAATCAACACAGAAGGATCGTCCTCCTATTTCTATTTTGCAATCGGAGTGAATCTGATTAACTGGAACGACTTCCTGATTAACTATCTCTACTAGCAAAGACTCCCTTAGTGGTTGAGTTTTAAGTTTCAATTTATGTGCAAAATCTCTAGATATAAAAGACTTAGTTGCCCCAGAATCAAATAAAACATTTGCACTGACTGAATTGAGGGAAAATGTACCTGCTATCACATCCGTGTTCCTCACGGCATCTTGCACTGTCATGTTAAAAGTTCTAGCAGTTGGTGGCCTGTTGGAGGCAGCTCTGCTTGCCCCTGAGGCTGCTGGTTTGTTCATTGGGCAATCCCTCCTCATGTGACCTGGACGACCACACTGAAAACAAGTAGTGCCTTTGCTGGCAGTAGGAGCAATCGCGGTACACTGATGGGCATAGTGGCATGCTCGCCCACACTTATAACAGACCGTCTGTTTCTGCGTACATACCCCGGAATGTCTCTTCCCACAAGTGGCACATACTGGTAGTGGAGGTCTGGAATGATGGGAACGGGACACTCCAGCTTGTTGGCCGCCCTGGCTCACAGTTGCACTCCCAGATGGTTTAAACCCAATATTCCTCCCAGGTAGGGAAACTGCTCCTCGGTTGAACCTATTCGGGGGCCTTCCCCCTGCGGAACCTCCGCCCATGCTGGCATGCTTTCTCTTTAATCCCCCCTTCTCTCTCTCTCTTTGTATCTGATCGCTCCCTGCTTCCACAATGGTTGCCTTTTGTACCAAGGTGGCATAATCATTAATCTCTAAAACGGCCACTCTGTTCTGAATCCACTGTTTCAGCCCTTGCTGAAACCTGTTAGCTTTCTTTTCTTCAGTGTCCACAAACTCTGGTACAAATCGTGATAACTCAGTAAACTTGGCTTCATAATCAGCCACTGTCATATTGTTCTGCTTCAGTTCCAAAAACTTAAGTTCCATCTGGGTTTTCATAAACTTCGGGAAGTACTTCTCAAGAAATAATTGTTTAAACCTATCCCAGGTTACTATAGCATCTGTCTCCATATTCTTCTTAGCTTCCCACCAATAGTTGGCCTCTCCTTTTAGCAAGTAGGTAGCAAAGACAGTCTTTTGGGCTTCCCCAATACTCAGAATCTCGAAAGATTTCTCCATTTCCTTGACCCAGGCCCTTGCCTCTACGGGGTCAGCCGATCCGTGAAACTCTGGGGGTTTGAGGGACTTGAAGGCCCTAAAGGAATTGGCCACAGTGGTGTTGTTTCCTTGGGGTGGTTGGGGGTATTGGTTCAAATTCTGCCTGAGCAGATCCATAAATTGTCCCATGGGGTTCCCGCCCTGGTTCTCCCCCTGATGTTCGACTTCAGTTTCCCCTTCTTCTATTTCCTCTTCAAACTCTGCAGTATAGAAAGTTTCATCCCCCATCCCATAATGGGAATCCTCCTGCTCATTATAGTCCTGATCCTGTTCTTCATTATACTCAAAATTTTCCTCATGTTGATTGTGACTTTCTTGGTCAGTAGATTCGTGAGGGTTAGCCCTAGTACCCATTCTTCTCGGAGGCATTTTACTGAAAATTTGGACAACATACATTAGGTTTATTTACCTATTTCAGAGGGTTTTCCTCACAATATCGATGCATAAATGGATTTAGGATCCCACAGTTCTATATATCATGGCAGTTTTAGCCGAAAGCAGTACGGACAGATATAATATAATAAACTAGTGATCGCGTCATAAGAAAACTGAAATGACTGAAAAGGGAAATAAATATATACCAAGTACCAACGGTACAACATCCGACATACAACAACAGTTTTAAAAGAAATACAACCATCCGAATAACAACTAGTCAAAAGTGAAATAAGCTGTCTATCTGTCTAGTCTGCAACAGGGATCTACAAGCTGAAACTATCCCTACCAAAAATCGGCACTACTATGACCGTACAAGACTAGACAACTAGACCAATACATCATTATCCCTGCAGTCAGCCACGACGGCGGGTCAAATCTAGAACCCCCCTCATAGCAAGGCGGAAAATCTCCTCTGCATCAGCCCTGGATACCATGCCATGCCCATCACTGGGTAACTGTCGCACCCTCACACGGGCCCTCAGCTCTATGCCGGTCACCTGCCTATACATATCTCTAGCTCTGGCACGCCTACCACCCAGGTGCCTCAACCGGGCCTCTCTCTCTGCGGCTAGCTCTCTGCGGGACTCTGCCAGCCTGGCCTCAGCCACGGCTACCTCAGAAGTAAGTCTGCCTACAACATAGTGGTGAAAACATGCTGGGACGTCCCCTGTCGGACCATGGGGTGGAGGGGCTGGATCTGCTGGAAGGGCAGCCTCTGCCTGCTGTGGCTCTGGGGTCAATGCCTCAAACTCATCTGACAATGGGCTCATAGGTAGTGGTGGCGGGGTAGGGGCTCTCTCATCAGAGAGGAGTGGCACAAGAAGTCCAGAACTCCCTACAACACCAACTACTGGCTCGTCTATATCTCCCTCATCACCCTCGTCTACCGGTACCACCTGATCCGCGGTCATGTCAGTATCCTCCTCCAAAGTCCTAATCTGAGTCACAACCCAAAAGTCCTCCCCAATCTCTCTACCCTCAGGTATAAGCTGGTCCTCCTCAGGGTCCTCATCATCAACATCCTCAGCAACTAACTCAGCATCCCCTACGGCCTGGACCTCCTCCTCTGACTCAACAACATCAGTATCAGCATCAACCTGGACCTCCTCAGGGTCCTCCTCCTCTGACTCCACAACATCAGTATCAGCATCTGAATCTACCATCGCCGAGCCCTCGGCGGCCTGGATCGCATCATCGTGCTGTCTCTCATACTCCTCCGGATCCGACATGTCGCTCGCCTACACAATGACGAATTATATTACTATCGTGATACTTAAAAGTTCCCATAAGGGTTTTAAGTGAACTTGGCAAGAGTTCTTATTATCTTAGTGAATTTATTATTGTATAGCGTCGCATCATCTCTTGGGATTTATAACTCTCTCTCTGATACCATTTCTGTAACACCCCCAGATCCGGGGTCCGGGATCGGGTCGTTACGGTCTTATTTTCCATGATTAATACTTTACTCGAGTCCACAATAAATAAATCACCTGCTGTGACCCCACAATAATAACCACTCACACACACACAGTTATAGTCCCAGAGATGAAATTGAAATACGTCTTGCATTACTGGTTACGAATAAAAGTTATTACAAGCCAAAAGAATAACATCATAAGTTTAAAAGTTTTGCCGTTGATTAATCATTATTGATACATATAAGTAAACTGGAAATCAAGGCTGCTGAGCTATGCTACCTCAGCAATGGCAGCGATGATATCAACGGGGAGCCCTGCGGGGCGGGTAACCTGCTTGCGCCGAGTGCGCCTGACGCGAGCCATGTGACCTAGCTGTTGTTGTGACATAATAAATAAGCAAGGGTGAGCAACAGCCCACCAACAATATATAACTGTGCAGTAATATATAAGACAGTTCAAAGATATGTTTGAAATCATATGTCATGCATTAGAGAAAATATTGCCAGTTTAATATAAAGGATGAAGTTACAAGGTAACTCAATAAATGTATATTTTGTGGAAGCATATGCTATGCCAAAATAAGCAAGATAGCATCATTTTCATAAAAATAGGAACTTGTAGAATGATATTGCAATTCCAGTTTGAAATACTTTTCAACTCTGCCAACTATGATGATGTTGCAGAAAATTTCCAACATTGAGTGATGAACTAATACGGGAGCATTGCCGCGCTAGATGCCCTGACGTTTACGGGGATCAGCCGTATGTCATGCATCTCATCAGTCGTTCTCTACATGTAGAAGGTAGCTCCGACGGGTTTACTTGTTTACCGCCCTCTGGAACTCCTAAGCCAACGGTTGGGCTATTGCTGGACCGGCGCCACTCGGCCACTTACGCGTCTCCTAGTTCATTCCATACCCATAACTTTGAAACATAAAGTTTGTCCCCCTTTCCCCAAGTATAATACTTGTTGATAAGACTCCACCAGGTAGTCATATCTAAATGGAAAGGAAAATTTACCAATATTTCCCAAGCTACTGCTTGTTAATGGATAATGACTTGTTCCAACATTCTTTCCCCTCGAATAATGAGTGGGTACACGTAATGCCATGAATGATAGCAACCAAGTTGCGAGTGAACGAATAATTTATGACCGGGCAGTCACAAGATAAATAACATTCCTCAAGTAAGGTTCCCTTATAATAGAATCGAAGGGAGAATGGAATCACTGAGAACCTTCCTTGATAATATAATAATATTAATAAGACTCTGTAATAATTTATATAACGTTCGGAGGTCGATGATACTATGTGAATGACACCAAGTATCTTTGAAACGAGTTAGAAGAATTAAATAAATATTCCAAGAATATTTCTTGAGTCACGGGTATTGGAAAGGTGTTGCTCGGAATAATCTTTGAATAACTGTTCAGAATATTATTCATTGGACGAATAATGAATATTCCTATTAATAATAATAGTATTTTATTGATGAAATAATCGTCAAATGGATATTTGAAATAATATTCATTGAATAAATAATGAATATTCCACTTAAGAATGATACTTATTGATGAAGTAATTATCGATTGAATACTTGAGACCATATTCATTGAATAAATAATGAATATTCGACTTAATAATAATTATCGAAGAATGAATATTGAATGAATATTGAATGAATATTTATAATCATGTTCAATGATAGAATTGACTTTAACTGAATGTCGAAGATAATATTTATCGAATAACTGAAGTTCGAATCAATGCTCAACTAATATTTATAAAATAAATAGAGATCGAGTGAATATTCGAAATAATATTCATTTAAATAAATAAGACTCGAATGAATATTAAAATAATATTCATTAATTAAATAAACTCGAATGAATATTCAAAATAACATTTATCGAGTAAATAAGAATGAATAACTTAATTGAGAGTTCGAAATAATATTCGAATATTTAATCGACTCTAGATGAATATTAATCATATAATATTCCTCGAATAAATAAACATCTGATGAATAATCCGAATAATATTTATCAATTAGTCTCAAGGGAATATTCCAATAATATTCGCCAGATAAGAAATGGAAAATATTTACTTAGTTATTTTCCTCTGAAGATAACATCAATATATCAAGGAATAACGACTCCCGGTCTATAATCAAAGAATGAGATTCACTGCCCTTCGATTAAGGGTCTAAATAATTTCCGGCTTATAACTGATATATAACTATCTAGCTTATAAGCCAATAATAATTCAGGGAACAAGCATTTCAAAATAATTCGAGAATAGGCATGCATGCTATGGCATATGTATACTGAAAACACATACATATATATATATATTCACAACAACAGCCTTTAAAAAGAAAGGTTCGAAAACTTGCCTGGAAGTCGAGTACGGGTAGGGGTAGTGGTAGCGTGTCCCGGGTCAGCCTGATGATCTATAAATAGCCAAGGCATTCGGGATTAATCACTTAACACCTTTCAAAAGGTTAAGTATAAACTTAACTTAAATCGAAACACGTGTTCAAGTCGTTTCGTTATACCCCTCTAATTCACTCTTATTATTGCCTTTATTACCCGACACTTGTTCGTTACTAAGGCATGACCTTATACTTACATATGGTAAGTATTTAAATCGTATAAGTTTTAAAGTCGAAAGATTAGACCTCGATATTTATCGATCGTTTTCTAAGTGGTTTACCGAAGTTATAACCAAGTATACCTCTTAGGGGTACTTTCGTACTTAACCTAGATTCGAACATTTTTATAAAATCGGAAAACGATCCGTTTGACATGCGGTCTTCTCCCACACCTTCCTTTTTATCTCTATTATTTAATTATCAAGATTCGCCACTGATTTCGCAATATTAAAGGGAATCAATTTCAATTACGAACTTTTGATTACGGTTCCGAACCACTTTTACGAATTTAATCATAACTCCTAAACCGTAAGTCCGTTTCATGCGATCTTTATATCAAAACGAAGATCATAACATAATCTAGCTAATCATGGCAAAAGTCGAAGCTGATCAGTGAGTTACTTCTACTGTCCAGTTCGTGATCTTAATGTTAACTAAATTCCGGCATTACGACGGCTATAAATCGAATATTTCTAAATTCCAAACCTTCCAATAATCAAGGTATCCATCCCAAACAACATATACATGATATATCACCATGAACTGAGGCCAAGCAATGCCTTTCCGTTCATCTAAACTATTTTTAACATTTATCAAATCTAAATCACAATCAAGCTTATAATCATGCTAATATCACATCTTATACTAAAACCCACCAAGATCATGCAAAATCTCAAAGTAAAGCCTAGGGTTTCAAGTTGCTATACCTTCCTTGGAGTATGATCTAGCCTCACTATGCTTGGTATGATCCTTAGAGGTGCTTAAGCTTGCTAAATCAACCATGAAAAACAAGAAAAAACAAGATTAGTTCATGAAAACACTATTCACCCTCCTCTTAAATCATTTTTTTGAAAATGGAAAAAGAAGAGATTGAAGCTAGGATTTTGAGGAGATCATTTATATGAAATGTAAGTCTCACCATAAAAGTTACAAGATCAAAAGATGGTTGGAAGTAGGGTTTTGGTTTTTGAATTAAGGAGATAGCCGAATGTTTGTTCTTGATGGGGGGGGAGAGAATTGTTTTGTTTGCTCTTCCAATATTGCATAAAGTGGAGAGTTTTATGATAATATCTCATCTTAAGACTACTTTATTAAAGTGTGCATTGTTGGATGAGGATTTACCATGACAAGTGTTGAAGATTGGATGGTTAAGGCTTAACCAAGTGGTTTGTTTTCTAAGTACTTAGTTGATTCACTAAGTATTGGTTACTTAAGTAACTATATGGTTTCTAGATATTTGTCACTTGCACACATGCATGCATCTTGCCTCCTCTGCTTGATTCCTTGTCCGTTTATTGCTTAATTCGTTGATCGTTCGAGGGAATAACTCATTCGTTTCTAGTTAGGGTTTTACCGAAAACCTTCTTAACATTTATAATACTATACCTCATCTTTCGTAATACTTCTTGAATTTAAATTCCTTAATTCCCTTTTATAAATCCTTAAGTCTTGCAGTGTCCAGGGAAATCTCGGAGAAAATGAAAGTGCTCTTTTTCTGAATCCGACAGCTTTTACATACACTTATATTCTTCCTGGATCACTAATACGAACTCAGAAATCCGTTCCGAATACCGGGTATAACATTATTATAATAATATTCCAAATTACACCAAAATCACTATTCATCACTTATTTTTATTTAATTCTAATAATTAGGAAAATGAACCTGGTTCACTCTCGGGTGCTTCTTAACCTTTTTACGGAACCGCTGGACTTATAATAGATATTGATTTGGATGACATAAGAATAATTCTTACTTGAAGTAATATACTTATATTCTTAGGAGATAGATCATTCTTATCTGTGCCGTCAACCAAAAGTATTCTGCATGACATATAAATAATTGAATTCAAATCCATTCCATTCATTTAATAGATCTTCGTTACATCGCAGTCATAACCACTATTCATTCCCACATTATTACATAATAAAAAGTTTTAAATTCTACCAAAAATCTGGGTTCTTACATCATCCATATCTCTCATAGTTTATCTAATCATGTTTTGATTTTTTTTTTCTTTTGCAGAATGATGAAACCGAGAACAACCAAAATTGCAAAAGAATCATTAATTTCATTATTACCGAAGGTATATAGATATGATATATAAAAACTAGTATTTATGCCCGCGGTGCTGGGCTTTGCAAGATAAAATTAATTGCACTGAAGAATGCAAATATAAATTGCGTTGTTTAGTACTGAAACTGTTAGATTGCTTCCGTTGTAGATAACAAATTCAAAATACTACAGAGCAGAATACATAATAAAAAGCATCCGATATTACGTAATATAAGTCATTGAAGTTGCTATTACTCCAAATCCTTTGTTACTCCATATTATCTTCTGGTTGATTTCATTCGAAGTTGAGGTCCGACATTCCTTGTAGACGATAGGTTGATGTTGTTGCCTGAGTTGTTTCCTGTGTTGTCCACTGGGAACTTGATTGTTGCATATCGTTCGTGTTATGATCAATTTCCTCCTCCTCCTCCTCCAGTTTGAATCCTCTGCAAATGTTGGTGGCCCAATAGACGTGAATCTTATCCACCACATTAAGTTCTCTAATAGAAATTTTGATGGTGTAATTCTGCTTTGCAATTTGGTTTAGAATGGTCGGTAGTTTCTCTGCTATTTCTCCCTATTAAAATAACAGAATATTATTCCAACAACAATTTACATCCACCAATTAAGTATAAATTCTTCTTCCTATTAAGTATAATTTTGTTGGTTTACCTCATCCACCAATTCACGTGCTCGCTTGCCAATAAGCGCACACACTTCTCTATCCTTCAGTATTATTTCAATTCCCCCGGTGTTATCAGCAGCGACCACATTGATTTGAAACCTACCAATTTCTGTATGTGAGTTGTAATAAAATTAGCAGCTGAGGACATTATACTCATTAATAAAGTTTATCTTACTTCTTGTCCGGGTATGGTACTATATCTGTGCATTTGGGACATACATCGTAGCCATTCTCCATATCAGTTTTGGTGTGGCATGATGTGCATGAGTTAAAATACCAACCGCTTGTGTCATCAACATATTTGATGTGTACATGTGATAGAGCATGTGTCTGTAGTATATTGAAATGGTTATGAAAATATTTAAGAACAATTTTTTACTCTATCAGTAGCAACTGGTAGATTTACATACTGACCTCAACGTCATCTTTTGTTAGAGATTTAATCTGCTCAACTGTTAATAACTCTGCTTTTTTCTGGCCTGGCTTTGCAAAGAACTGTCTTGCAAACTCTGTTTTTGTTAACCTGGCAAACAATAAAATATAAATTTAAAATGTACACGTATGAAACTGATATGTTCCTGAAGTTAGCTTACATTTTCCTGAAATGCATGACACTGTGATGTTTATAGTTCAAGTAGAACTGGGTGGCTCCAACATTGGATATGTCCACATCCTCTGATAGATAGACAAATTGAAACATATTGGTTAAATGCTTGTTATTTAACTAAAATGAATGGAGATTAGTGATCTGTGTAGCTTACCATTCCACCATCCCACACGGCAACATGTAATAATAATAAATATTGGTTGTTCTATTTGTTCGGAAATTGCTTTTGCAAAATTTTCTACGAACCTATCCCAGAACGTCACTTTGATATTTGATCTACGTGAAAAGAATGACTTAATGAATCATGAATATGTTATATATTTAGGAATTTAAGATTAATCATGTGATCCTTACTTTCCATCTGTGATTGTGAATTTTGCTTGAACCTGTGAATTTCCTTTCTTGGTATTGACTTTGTTCAATCCTTGAAATGGCTGCTTTATTATTCCAACAATATCTGCATACACAAAAATTATATATCTAACAAACTATTATATATCTGCTTATGTTGAAGTTGGTTACATACCTGCTAAATAGGTTGTCTGTTTGGAAAGTCCTATGATCTCAGAGTGATCGTAGAAATCAAATTCATCTAGTGGGATGACTGCACCTGGATCTTCTACTTCTTGAATTTTTGTGTCTTGTGTGAATACCAATTGTTTATCGTTACGTAAACAACGGAACTTTTCATCTGGCTTGTAAGGTTGTACTGTAAAGTTTGTAATGTTGCATACCTTTCCAACTCTTAATTTTTTTTCATGTTCTTGAGCACATTTAGTAGGAATGAATGCATGCATCCTTGTTTTCTGGAAGTTAATCTTTGTTAAGTTTCTGTGAAACCCAAAAAAAAAAAGTTTGAGATAAAGATAGATGTATAAACCTTGTTGTCTATTACCATTACATTGAACCATTTGAATTCTTCTCCGGTTGGGGAGTATCCCCTCCAAATTCTAACAACTCTAACTTTGATTTTGTGTTGATAACTTCCAGGTTTGAGATGGGACAGACTTTCATAACGTTGAGATGCTATTAGCCTTCTATTTCACTCCCCAAGATTTTTCAAGTTATAATTTAAAATGTATGTTGGGTAGTAGACGTGGTGTTTATACTTGATTATGTAACTTAATGTTTACACCTAACTTGCACATTATTTACTCTTGACTTGAAGGATTTGATAGACTAAATTTATGTACATGTTCAGTACATATTGAAAAATATGTATGTTGGGTGGTTGTGTTCTTAAATCTTGAGGCTAGATATTGGTTTTGTGAGTTAATACATGCAAAGAAGTAACCATGTAATTGTCTTACATAACGGAAAGTTTAATGTTGTACAATTGAAATATTATAATCCATAATACACTCAATAGTGGAACAAAAATGAAGTTCGAAAATAATACAATAAAGGTTTTGATCATCTTCCTGACCCTCAAAATGGCTCCTTTCTGAATTTATTTCTGCGAATAATAGGAAAAGTATTAGTTACGTTAAAAATCGTGCACATTGCAAATTATATATTTTATGGTGAAGTTACCTTTTCAATTTTGATGTTCTTTTCGTGCTTTGGAGGTAAGTGGTCGTCAGTATCATATGTAACTGGATGAAAATGTTTTCGAACTTTGGTCTTCGTTGTGGTTGACTTCCCAGTTTGCGGAGTTTGATTCATGTCTTGATCTTCAGTAGTTTCCTAGAAAAACCATTAAGGCCTTAAGAGTGTATTTCATATTGAAAGAATCGCTTGGATACTGAAGATCTGTCAGTTTGTATCTTTAACTTTTCTGTTTCCAGATTTGTGGTTTGTTCAATTTCCATGGCATTTGGTTTATCTGGATCAAAATTTCCTTCACAGTCCACCAGTTGTTCAATTTCTATTGCATCAAAAACTCTGGAACCTTTTTTGATGTTTTCTTCTTTAACTTCAAGTGTTATAGTGTATTCTTGGTTCTTGAACTGTCTTAATATTTCTGGAAAAGCATCCATTTCCGCATCCTGTTTTAAAATTTGATAGTTTTAAAATAGTGCAATAATCCTGTTTTCATGTATTACTGTAAATAGTGCATAATTCCATACCTCATCACATTCTGCTTCAATATCAAAAACAGTTTTTCCAGTGATTCGAATAATTTCATCATCAGGGAAAATTATTGCAATAGAACCGGTGTTATCCGAACAGAGCGTGGACAATCGAAATCTGCAAAATGATAGGATTTTAAATAAATATCTTTTTGCAAAACCGTTGAACTTAAAATTATAAGAAATTTTATACCTCTTGTCCGGGTGGGGAAACGATCTTGTGCATTTGCTACATTTATATTTGCCTTTTTCAAGTTCAATTTCTTTCTCACAGTTAGAGCACCAAGCATAGTACCAAGATACTTTCTCGTCAACTTTTTTCACAGTTACCTTACAACTGATGGTTGTCTAATAATATTGAAGCATCATTAATCCCTTGTATACGCAGTCAAAATTGGTTCTAAAACTAAATATAGAATCATGTTACCAACCTCTTTAAAATCAGAAGGGAGTTCTTTTATAGCTTTCACTGTTAAAAGAATTTTTTCAACATCAACAACTGGGCCAGCAATATCAACGGTTGTTAATTCCTGCATTCTACAAAATTTGACAGTAATTAGAATTAGTATCTTTGGTAATGTACGACATTGACTGAACCGAAATACAACATCTAACTACCTGCATTTTAATTCCTTGACACTGTAGTGATTTGGATTGATGTAAACTTTAGTTGCCGGATAATTGGTTAGGTTTGGCCTACCTGGTACACAAATTGAAAAATGTAACTAATATAATTTTAATCTAAAAATTAAAATTTAATTATAATTAAAAAGAATGATTTTACCCTCATATCTACCAACTCTTGCGCATTCTTAGCAAAAAAAAAAAAAAACTCTTGCGCATGCAAGGATAATATATATGTCATCCTCGGGGAATTTTCTAACATTTTCTTCAAAATCGTCTCCAAATTTGTCAAAAAAGGTTACATTAACTCGATGCCTGACACATATAATGGAATGTGTATTCAATTCATGATTATAATATGCGATTTTTGGTTAAGTGTAAGAGGAACACATAAGAGTTTTTTTTGTACACAACCTTCCATCAAAGAGTTCAAATTTCACCAGGGTCTTATCTGCATTTTTGTTTGACCTGAATTTTGGTTGTAAATTTTCCATCTTTCCAAGCATATCTGTAAAATAGAATAAATTAGAATTGTTAAAAATTTAATCAGTACAAATAAAATAGATTATAAACATAATTTGACTGTGAGTAATGAAAAATTTACCAATTAGAAACCGATTGTCATCGGCATACTTTTCAATTTTCGATAGTGTCCTCAAATCAAAAGCATAATCTTCAATTTGCAAACCTTCTTCCGTTTCCTTCTTTAATTGTGTGTTTTGTGTGAAATATATGTGTTTCACATTTCTGACTGGTCTGTAGGTTTCGTCTCCATTAAAATCTTTAACTTTGAAGTTGGATAAAATATATATCACTCCTTCAGTCAAATCCTCCAAATCGTTCTGATAATATTTAGCATTTGCAAAGGCATGGATCCTAGTGTTCTAAAAAGTAAAACATATATTAGAGCATAATATTATAGAAAGATTGTTTATTTTAAAGTATAGTGTTTAAATTGGCATACAGAATCGTCGATAAACAACATGTTTGATCCCCAAAACTCTTGTGTTTTGTTGTTTAATCCCTTCCATGCAGCTTGCAGCCTTAATCTACATTTCCAGTTAAAGGATGCGGTATCTAAGTTCTTTAGCGGTTCATACTTGTTTAGCTCCATTCCTTCTTCATTATAAAGTATAAACAGCAAAAGGCAAACTTTAAATTCATAAATTACTATGCATAGCAGACATAATGAAATGCATAATTAATGGTAGTTTAACATACCTGAGAGAGGGTGAGATGCAGATGGGGATGAATTGGGGGGTTAAATTGGGTGGTTGACGTGTTCAGATCTGTATTAATGTTTACTGTCTTCACAATACTATAAATAAGGTTCAACTTTAATAAAGTTATTTTATAGGTTAGAGTATTAAACTATTACATTAAAAAAATATTAGAATATTAATTAAATCCTATATCAATACTATACTATAATAAGCAAAAATGGGTATAATCTGTAGTCGGTTACCCCTCTTTTTGGTTATCCCTTTTTTTGGTTATTCCACAATAAAAAAAGAATTTAAAAAGAAAAAAATAATTAAAAAAAAAACATCAAGGGGATAAGCAACAAAAGAAGGTAGACCCCTCGGACTCTAACACATCAAAAGATAAACAACACTACATATCTATCTACTGGATGTACCATCATCTTGATAACATTCGATGATAAATGATAGTCACATAAAATATTCAGACAAAATACAAAAACTTATATAATTATAAAACATCGACTTATCGGAGGAAGCTGAAATCTTAAAGATAGTCAGTATCTATACTATTATATTAATATTAAAGCCGAAACATTAACTTATCGGAGGAAGCTGAAATCTTAAATGTAGTCACTATCTATACTATTATATTAATATTAAAGCCGAAACATTGAGAAGTTTTAAAAATTTTGATTTTCGGATTATAATTATAAAACCTATATACCTTTTAATTATAATGTTGATTTTATAATGAGTTTAATTTTAATAAGTAAATAACATAATAAGTTTGATGGTACAGTGGTCGAGGTCTTGGCTTCTTTAAGAGAGGTCAAGAGTTCGACTCCTAGAATGTGCGTGAGTTCAACTATCAAAAAAAAGGGAAAAAGAAGGTGTAATGTTCGTATCCTTCCAATAAATTATTAAATTTAAAATTTACAAAATAATACTAAATTAAAAATAAATAAGAAAGAAATGAAAGTAATTCGTGCTTTGTGCCGGCTAAAAGCTATTATTACTAAATGGATGTTTAGGGGAATTTTTTTACATAATAAGTCAACTTATTTTAAGACAAAATTAGAGATTCTCTAAAAAAAGTTTTTGCAACTTTTAAAATATGAAACATACATTAAATTATTGTCAACCAAAATTAAAAAAATATGAGAATTTACTAAAAATTAAGTACATAAGAGGTTATATTAAGCCTAATTAAACATACCCTAAATAAGAAAGGACATTCGCTTCTTTTAAGAAATAGTATTTATGAACCAAACTTTACTTCCTTACCACAATCCTAAAGTCAGAGTTATTTGTTGGGTTATCTGAAGTTATTACAAATGTACCAAACATTTCTGTACCATAGCATTATTGTGTTGAGCAACGCAAAAAGATTTGACGGTTATCTTCTTTCAATGCATAAATAACAACTACTACTTGCTTACAACATACCTCTATGTGTGCCTACAAACTATTGATAGGTAGGCGTGCATAGGTCACTATAATTATTTGTAAACAATTTAGGCACAATAACCACTTTTATATGCTATTTCACATCACACTTAGCTTCTTTGTTTTTCTTTGACTTTGTTAGTGTAGAGGAAGGGAAGGCATATTACCAAGGAATAGAAGATATGAAAACCGAGAATGACGAAATCAGTTTATTGTGCCTAAACAACTCATCGTTATTCAAGAGAGGGAAATTGGTTAGTTTTAAGATTTTAAAGTATTTTGATTCTTAATTAGTCACATATAAATGTTTTATTAACTGGATTATTCTATTTTTACAGAAGTTGGCAGTTCCTTTCTGTGAGAGATTTGGTGAAAATATTGAAGATCGAGTATATCTTCATACACCATCGGGTGATATCTGGTATGCTTCCTATAACCCGCGTAGTGCATGTCTTTATGGATTAGAAGAAATGATGGATCAGTACTCAATCAAACCCTACGATGTAGTGTTGCTTTATTATACCGGGGGAGCTAATTTTAAAATAGAAATTTTTAATCAGTATGGTGTTGAAGTTAGGTATCCTATCAGAGGTATTACAGTGAACAAATCCAAAAGGACTCGTGGTTGTTCTGTGAGTGGTAGTAATGCTCTGTTTGATCTTACTCCTGTTGAAATCGATAAACTCCATTCCACCCTAAATTATAATGTTTTCAGAGTTTCTCGTCGTTGTCATGACCTTTTCATCACGAAAGATCATTTGGAAAATATTTCTATACCTGTAAGTTAACTTTTTAAACTGGTAAATAGTAGATTATGATCTGGCAATTATTATTCTTGGTTTTCATTTCCAGTTTTGATTAACAGTTAATCTCTAGAGAGGGATGTGCAGAATTAGGCCTCAATGACTTTATTAGTTCCATTGAATTAAGTTTTCAATCATTTAAGTGGAGGATTAGATTGAATTGGAGAAGTGGGATTTTGTATTTCGACAATGAATGGTTGAAATTTGCAAAGGACGCGAAATTACTTGTGGGAGATATATGTGTGATTGAAACTACTACTAAAGAAGGTCATTTTAAAGTTGCTATTCTGGAAAAGAGAGATTTCTCCCATTTTAACACATTAGGTAAAATTTTGATCAGAATTATCTTGTTTGTTAAATTTTTTTGGTCAATATTAGTTATTATTTTTCTACAACTTGTAATAGGCCTTGAGCAAGGAAAATCGTTAATGAAATGTTTTCAAATCATGAGCAAGTCAGCTATTCACACCAGATCACTGGTAAACTATCACTTCTTGCTATACGTAGGACATTTTGTTGAGTATGCAATTCCGATATTTTTAAGATATTTCATGCTCTATTTAGATATTGAAATGTAACTTAAATATGAATGTAGGAATTACCAAGATTGTTTATGAAGGAATATGGTAAAAAGTTGAAGAAGAAAGTCAAACTTTTTATGCCTGATGGGTCTATATTTCGGGTTTATTACTGCGCATTCTATAATGTGGTTTACGGACTGCATGAAGTGTTTGAGGCTTATTCAATTAAAGAGGATTATGTTCTCTTCTTTGATTACTTGGGAAGCTCGAGATTCTATGTTTGTGTGTTTGATCCTTTTTGTATGGATGTATGTAATGAGGCTGCTGATAAGGTGTTGTTGAAAAATCTTGAAATTCATGCTGAGGTTGCGGACATTGGTGAAACTGGTACTCCAAAACTTGATTGAATATTGTTTTTAAAGTTGACTATTTGGATCTTAAATGATTTTTTGCTAACTATTTGTAGGATCATCAATTAACTCCATGCCTCTGGATCACAAATTGCATGGTAGACATGAGTGTTTTTATATATTTTCAGTGATAAAACAAACCATTATTTGGATATACAGTTACATATGTTTGTTTAAAAATTAGAATAAGAATTATCTGTTATACTGTTTCAATTTCAGTGATAATTATGTTTTATTTATCCCAATTCAGGAAACCATAGTTTAGGAGATGCTGCAACTCAGGAGTTGGAAGAAAATTTGGCAAACATGGAGGAGGTAGATGCAGGTACCTGCATGGTCTATATGAGTTACTTTTTAATAAGTTTTATGAAAGACTTCACATTTAGTTGTTTCCTACATTCAAAATGATAACAGTAAACATGGATGAAGATGTTAATCTTCCTGAGCTAGATTATTTCACCAAAACTTTGAAGTCTTCTGACGTGGACCAAAAAGGTCACGGAGTGGTGAGTGTATAAACACTTGAATACATTTTTTTGTAAATGTCTTAGTAGTAACTAATCCTTTTTCTGGTTGTTAGTATTGTCCCAGGAGCAGGATGGGATAAATTCACCCGTGACAATCAATATTCTATTGGTCAGAAATTACAATTAACATATGTTGGTGGCAACAATTTCACAGTTAATGTGGTACCGTAGGCGTAGAATGGTGATATTTCTATGGAATTTCAGTTCAGACACTTGTTGTCTTTTGTGAACAATTTGAATTTTCGTGGCGTCCATTGGTTTTAGGACTTATGGGTTTTTTAAGTTTCAGTACTGCAAAAAAAGTCTCATGTTGCGAAAATTTATTAGTAGTGGACAACTACGTTTGACATTTTTGTTATAAAAAATCCTACTGATAAATATGTTTTCTAATTTCATCAAATATATTATTAATTTCTTATATTGGTTAATGCCAAATTAGAAAAGTAATTATGAGTGGCTATTTCCCAATTAAATAAAACATAGTGGGTATATATAATAATTGGAAGTAAAAAAGAGAAATCAATGAAACTAAGTACAACCAATTACATTAGGTTTCTATATACCCACTTATTGAGCCACTAAAAAATAGCAGCTACCTATAGTGCTGCAATTACAACAGCTAACCAAAGTACAAAACATCAAATGTGTAGTTCTCTTGATAACAAAATCTCATTACTTTACCAACTTACAGTTTGTTTCACTTCCAGTTTGTTTTCTTTTGGCAAAGAATCCCACCCTATGCCAAATATCCCCCCCTTGCGTCCGATTTTACTTCATTCTGAGCATTTCCAATAAGTTGGACTGCACATGTATTGAACCTATTAGGGTAATCACATTGTTAATGTCACGGAATTAGTATGACAATGTTTATAATACCTTTAGGTGGATAACATTCTGCTATCTTGTTTTACTTATTTTGTAGGCATTTTGAATATAATATCATTGCCATTTTCATCAAAGATAGAAACAACAGTAAATGTCGACACCGGCAGAAAACAAAATAACATAATATAATCCTCTACTACTGACTATCTTTCAAGTAGAATGTTCAAACCACTTAAAACCCCATTCAAATCAGAAAAGTTAACTTCATAGTTCTTCAACTCTAGTATTAAAAGATGTACACTTTCACGAACAAAAGAACCAAATTCTCCAATAATAACGTAATAAATAAGTCTGTTACATCATATAAATTTTAAGGTTTGCAATGGATTACATCACATACAGTCTACCACTTAATGTACATCAATTAAGTTGGTAAGCCATAGAAAACCTCTATGAAAACTACATTCTGCGTAACATTAGTAGGACATCCAGTATCATCATCAACAAAAATTCTCAAACCTTTTGGCGAGGTTACTCTACTAATTGCCACATAGAACTGACCATGGGTAAACACACCTTTTGGCAGGAAAAGACCCACTGTTTGAAGCGATTGTCCTTGAGCTTTATTAATAGTCATTGCATAGCAAATTTGTAGTGGCATTTGCTTGCGAACCAGTTTGAACGGCATTTTAGTATCACTTGGACATAACTCCATCCTTGGAATAAAATGTCTTGTACCAACAAAGCTGCCACATATAACTTCACATTCCACACAAAATTTTAAACATTTCGTAACAATCATTCGGGTTCCATTACATAAACCAAGTGTTTGGTTTAAATTTCTCATAAGCATAACTACAACACCAACTTTCAGTTTAAAATCATGAGCAGGCATACCTGGGATACTGATGGAGTTAAGATATTCTATTGGAAACGCTGAATTGAGGTCATCTTCTGTTCCGCCAAAGTCTTCAGCACTATCAACACTGTAATATGAAGTAGCTTCGCCAGGTATCTTGTCAACAATAAGAGAATTCAAATGGCTAACTGTCTGATTAGTAGGAGTGAGTATGGCCCTCTCACTCAAGTACTTTGGATTATTGCAATTTTGAATAAAATTAGGATATGTGCTACTTATCATATTTTCTACAGAATTCTCATTTTTCAAGTCACAGTATTGAGGTGGTATAACAATATCATCCTCCACATACTTTCCACTTCCATCTTGAGGAGGCAACACCTTCCCATCACCAATATCAAGTACCCACTTTGCAAATTGTTTCAACTCTTCCACTTCCTCATCAGATTTTTCGGTCATAAGCCGCATATTCTTAGACAACAAAAAAATCTTACAGAGATTCCACAACCTTGATCTAGTTATACATGATGAAACAATCTCACCTCTTTCTCCCTGACTTATGACAGACAAAATTTGTCTGAAGTCACCTCCAAGAAGAATAGTTATTCCACCAAATGGTAATTGCGCAAATTCTGGATTGACATATTTCATGATATCTCGTAAAGAACGGTCCAAGCATTCAAAAGTGTACCTATGTTGCATAGGTGCTTCATCCCAAATAATTAGTTTGGTTTGCCTGATAAGTGCTGCAATATCAGAATTGTGAGCAATACCGCAAAGAGAATATTCATCAAGTAAAATTGGAATTCGGAAGCGTGAATGTGCTGTGCGTCCTCCGGGTAAAAGAGTGGCTGCAATCCCAGAGGATGCAACAGGTAGAACAATATCACCCTGAGATCTGAGTTTTGAAATTATAGTCTTCCACAAATATGTCTTTCCGCAACCTCCACTACCATAAACAAAGAACAGGCCACCTGCTTTCTTTTCTACAGATTCAAGTATTGCATGGTAAACAGCTAACTGTTCTTCGTTACAGTTTTGTAGCAATTCCTTGTGGTCAGTCTCCATTTCAGCAATGTTGTAGCTTGTCTCCTCAATAATCAAGTTATTTAATCCATGGTTTAGATAACTGGTGGGAGGCTGCGGCAATTCAGGGTAATGTTTTAAAGACTTCCCAACAGACCTAAGTAAATCATCAATCTCTGTGGGTAAAAAAAGGGAATTCTGTTACCGCAAGCATATAAAGTTTATTTAAATTCTGAGCCACATAAAAATGTAATTTATTTATTGCAAGTAAATAAACTTTCAAAACAGAGCCAAATTCTTATCAAAAGTAAAGGTTTCGACAATTTTCCTGTGAGTAAAGAGTCTAATTTCATGCTTTATTTCTGACCACTGATTTATTGGCTGAAATTTTATGTACCTGCAAAAATTTTTCTTTAAAGGGACTAAGGTTTTTATTTCAGGTGCAGCCTGTGAAAACAAAGTAATATCAAACTGTTGGTGAAACTAAACCTAGACTGATATTATGGTTGATGGCAATAGTAGTATGTTTTTTATTTTTGGGTCTGATAACTTATTTCTATGTTTATGATTTTCATTACTTCTCGGAAGGATATTAGGATGTGCAGTCATATATCTGTTGCTTCAATAACATTTACATCGACATTAAAAGAACATAAATATTTCTTTTCAATAATTTTCATATCATAAATAAAACATAAATATTACCTGCAAGAGTATAAAACTGAAGTTGTTGTTCATTAAGCAACAGATTCTGGTTTTTGTCTAAATTCCTTCTCTTCAATAAAAGGTCATCAACCATATGCTTCCATTGACATTTCCATAAATTGGCGAGGTCTGTAACTTTACAGTTAACAATGATATGCACGAAAAGTTGTCGTATTTGTGGCGGCAAGCCACCAACAACACATTGCTCAGTTACTTCATGCCATTCTTTATCATCGTCAAGCAAACCGTATTCTTTACATGCATCACGGAAAGTCCGAAAAGTAACACCATTTATTGTACGAAGATCTTGAAAAGACGTAGGACCACGTACCTTGGTCAACAACATTCGTAGATACCAAACTTCTCCACTACTATGATGAGTGTAAGATAAACATCCTATCTGTTTTCCTTTCTTTCTGACATTCCATCGTCTTTCACCATCATTCCATACATAATGTTGTGGAATTTCATCATAGGTGTATTTCCTAGCAGCCACATCATTAGAGTTCAATAAGAAAAAAGCTTCTAATTTGCTGAGCTTATCTTTTTCTCTCTCTGCTACTTTCTGTAAAGGTTCAGCTGAATGGAAAGTACAATTTTTCATGTTTGGTAAATGGAAGGGTAGACGCTGAACGGATAAAGTTCGATGATGAATAGGAAAACCAAAGATTCTATACGCAGCTTCGGCACCACAAACATATCTCCCATCAAAGTACGCTTGAATTTCATCAACAGGTTCATCAGCACTTTGATTATTCCTATTTTTTCTCTGCCCAGTTATATGTACAGTTGCAGTGTCATGTCCTTTAAGACAATATTTAAACAAATATTTTATGCTTCTGGCATGACAGCAAATTTCAATGTTCATATGACATTGGTATTTGACCAACAAATATCGGTTGTATGGAACAACCCATTGATTATCCAAATCTGCTTTTCATACATGTACTGTTATATTTTGTCTACGGCGCATGTAAATAGGAAATCCACAATCATCAAACGTAGTTCGCGCAGAGTACCTGTCACATATAACATAGTAATATTTCTAAGTAAATTTTTCATAATAACATAAGGAATAAATAAAAGCAAATATTTAAGTTGTGGTATATTCTTACTTCTTTGGAAAATGACGGATGCATTTAAAATTTTTCATGCATGGTGATTTTGGATTTTGTAAACCACACGGACCATGTATCATGAAGGATTTTACTGCAACATAACCATCAGGATCTTTCAGAGGATCAGGTATCTCTACCGAAACAAATTTGTCGACATTTTCATTAAGATACTTTTTGGAAGCAGAGTCGAGCCATATGAGCATGTGGACATGGGGCAACCCACTTTTTTGAAATTCAACAACATACATTACTGCATTGAAAACAGGTTAGGTAGCAAAAAGTAACCAAAGTAAATTAATATAAACAGACTCAAATATTACATGTTGATAGTTTTATTACCTCCAACACAAACTCCAAAAACTTTGTTCTTCTTAATGTCATCGGTCATCTGATCCAATTTCAATCGAAAGACTCGTGAAATTATGTCTGGAGAATTTTCAGACTTGCAACCGGGAAGAAACAACATCATTTTCTGTATTTCATCCCACACAGGGTTATAGGTCATGGTAAGAAAGACATCTGGATGTCCTACATGTCGGCAAACTGCGAGGGCATCCTGAAAATTCTGTTGCATGTACCTTTTTGAGCCAACATATCCGGCAGGCAAAATTATTCCTTTTCCCACATTGGAGGCGTTTGAATCGCCTTGACGAATGGAATCATATATATGACTATATAATTCATTGCGTAATATTGTTTGATGTGTACGAAACCACCATAATCGAGTTTGTTCCATAGAAGAGAATGCATCAACCATGTATTGCTGGAACAATCTACCACCTAATCTTGGACTCATTCCTGTAATCAAAAGATTAAGAAAAATGAATTATGTGACTTCATTTGTAATATTAATATAATATCAGAAATTTAGATATTTATAGTACAATACAGCCATCAATACTATAAAAGAGTTGTTTTACTATATATATACCTTCATTTTCTCTGACATGAAACCTATATGAGTAATAATCCATCATCGATATCATGTCTCGTTCCACCTCTGAGTCTTTGTCTACACTTTGATACCGTATCCTTTTATGTAGCCATCCTCCCCGTTTGGAAAAAGTATGGGATATTGAAGAGACATTAACTTGGGGTGAATATATGAAATGCGCTGCAAACCACCACCATTTTGTTTCTGCACAATAATGTCACGGCTGGGGCATAAATTATCAGTGCTAGGAACCATTATGCCAGCTACCTCATCCGATGTTGAAATATGATTTTTTCTTCCGCTTTGCGATCGGCAAACCTTTAGCTCAACTTTCAGATCGACCAAGTCATGGTTTTCAAAGCGATCGCGTGTCATACGAAAACGTTGAACTAATTCATTAGTTTCATCTAACATGTGAATTAGATTTTGAACAACTTCGGCATCAACAACTTGTTGATCAACAACATTAACCCAATGAAGCCTATTGTTCACTTCATTGGCAGTGTCGTAGATGTATAACTGACAGAATTTTGGTGATTCTCCATCCTCAGGTATTAAGGATCCAAAAACATGGTGGTTTTGGCCATTTAACCTATAGACATATGGACCACGTCCACTATTTATAGACCGATCTACATTTCCACCAGTTGAAGTAAATGCAAAAATAGCATTATAGAGCCTGATGTTTCGTTGAAAAGATGGACCAGTTACTTCATTGTTGTACAACTCAAGTAAATAACCTGGGGTAGGAGGAGAAGGAGGTAGTTGTACTTCACCTTTCCTGCAGCACATGCTAAAAATTGGAGTCCCTTTCGTAACATTCTTATTCACACGTTCTTCTTTCCACATTCTTGCATTGCATTTTGAACATTTTTCAGTAGGACCCCCAAGGCTAGCATAAACTTCCAAAACATGAGAATTTGCTTCGCAATCTGCAATTCAAGACTGTTAATTAGTCATGTTTTATATACATAGATGGGGAAGAAATGTTGAGTTGGTTGAATATACACACCAGTTTCGGAGTCGGTGTCCATAATATCCTCAGCACTGCATGTTTCTCCTACAACAATAGGAATTAACTTACATGTTATATGTAATCATGTTAACACAGGAATGGACATGGTGAAATACTGAGCATAATATTAATACCATCAATATCGGAGCTGAAATCATCATCCGTCTCTGATTCATCATTAATCCTTGAGTTTTCTATATAAATGACAGAAATCACAGAAATTGTTTTCATAAGATGCATGTATATAGGAAAAATATAAGTAAAAGTTAAGAATAATCGATAATACCTATTTGATAATCATAGGTATCACTGCTTTCTTCATCTTCATTATTTAAATCATCAAGAAATAATGTTCTAATGGAATTGTTGTCTGAAAAGCCAGATTTATATTTAGACTCCTTACGTTTTAATGGGAGCTCCGAATCAATATTTGTCATATTAGACAGAGGAACATGTGAGGCACAATTGTTAAATTGGTCCCTGCTACCTGGTACATACACATTTAAGTCATATTAATACCAAAGTCAAGGATGTTTTTGGTAGAATCAGTCCTGTAATATGTAATGCTGTTAATGCATGAATGGACATGGTAAAATCCTGAGGATATATATAGTAAGTAATACCATCAACATCGGGGCTGAAATCATCATTCGTCTCTGATAATTCACTATTCCTTGACTTCTCTACAAAAATGAGACAACTTTGATAATTTGTATAGTCTAAATATAAGTAAAAGCAAAGAATATAATTGACAATACCTATTTGACGATCATAGGTTTCCCTCCTTTCTTCATCTTCAGAATTTAAATCATCAAGAAATAATGTTCTAGTGCAATGGTCATTTGTATATGCAGATTTATATTTAGACTTGCTACGTTTTAATGGGAGCTCCGAATCAATATTGGTTATGTTAGACAGAGGAAAATGTGATTCAGAATTCTTTAATTGGTCTCTGTTGTGTGCTGCATTTCTGTTTTTAATGCTACCTGGTACATACACATTTCACTCATATTAATACCTGAGGTGGAATCAGTCATATGATGCATTAACAACAACAAAAGTACCTGAGGTAGAAGAACCAAATAAAGTGAATTTATTACAGGTAGAGTGAGACTTTAATGAGGGAGTCTGAACTGCAGGTTGAAGAATTGGGGGGAATTAAAGAACAAAAGACAATATAATGCAGAATCCTTAAATCAAATAGTACACATATGCTGTCGACATTCTCCTTATTCATATCCTTAAATCAAATTAGTTACCTAATGTGGTTGCACCAGAGAGCTGTGAAGGTAAACCTGTAGTGAGAGTGCTGTCGACATTCTCCTTATTCATATTTATCAACATCTTTCGCTTTCTAGCCTTCTTTCTGGTATAACCTGATCATGTAAGAATAGATAATTTAACAATAAATGAAGCAAACTCCAGGAAATGAAAAGAACTAAGAAAAATAGACCTTCGATCAGATCTTCAGAGGTAAATAAATGCCAAGATTTGTCCATTCCATCTACCTCTTTCATGGTGAGTTAAAAGTTTGGAATGAGTTTAAAGTTTGATAGTTTCCGTATTAGAGTTTGAGGGTGTGTTGATGTAATTTGAAATTCAAATTTTGAAAAGTTTAAGGCCTAATAGCTGGAAGAGAGGTTCACAACTAGGTAAAGAAAATATTACTAATTTAATATCAATTTCAGGTACCGATTTTAAATTAATGAAGGAGCTTGATAGAGTAGTATTATTAGTGTTTTGGTCATGGATATTGGTAGAAATAGAATTAGTGGCAATATGTATTTAATGCGTGCATGCATCTGTAATATAGGAAAGGCTGGTTAGGTGTTGGAAGGTGCCACAGAACTCAAACTGTCCAATCAAATGCACAGTGAAGTAGTCTCACTTACAATATGAATAATATATAGATAAAGTAGTTAGCTGCATAATGTGCATGTGCGGCATATTAGTGAGAGGGTGGTTATGTTGTAATAAAGATGAAAAGTAATGGCAGTAAGCTATCGAAGGGCGTTACTGTAGCAAAGGGGATTCAGAAACTATTATATAGATAGATATGCATATTTAATTTGTTGATTCTTTGCATATTCCTATATTATGTATGTATATGCTGTATATATTTTTGTTCTTTTAGACTGCACTTCATGTGATTATGTAATAATGTACACTTATCTTTCTCATCCTAATTATAATACTCATAGTAATTTTCTCATCTAATGATAGTTGATGATTTCGAATATCACTGATTATGACAAGTGAATTGATAAATTTATTAGTTTTCTGTGCAAGTCAATTGTCTATTACTATAAAAGGAGAACACAAGGGTAAAAAGTGCCAAAAAAAATTGGTCGTGAAGTTACAGTTTTACCCCTACATGTTACAAAATTTCAAAAATGCCACCCTTTTATAATTTATGCTAAAAATGTGTGCTTTTCTGTATTTATTGGGAATCGAACCTCTAACCTCTTCTAACAAATTTAATGGCATAACCACTGTGCTATAAAAATGGTCGTGAAGTTACAGTTTTACCCCTACATGTTACAAAATTTAAAAAATGCCACCCTTTTATAATTTATGCTAAAAAGCGTGCTTTTATGTATTTATTGGGAATCGAACCTCTAACATCTTCTAACAAATTTAATGGCATAACCACTGTGCTACATTGCATTTTGAGTTTATTTTCAAAATTTTATTAGATATGCCACATATTCTCCTCTTATCTTAAGTTATTTTATTTTAACTCTTGACTTTTTTAGTACAATAAAATGTTGGTTTAATATATTTATATAACTCCGTTTTTTCGGTTATCGTAATTTTATATATAATCATTTATTTAGTCATCTTTATAAATTTTTATGATACTTGTATTTTTTTTCCAATTGAATATGTATAAATTATTTTGTTAACTATTATATTCCATTCTATTACTATATATTAAACTTACTAGTAATATACCCGTGCTTCGTACACGGAGTATAGTAATTTTCCTAATATTAACTTCATATGGATTTTGTACCTGCAAAAGTTATTAACTTCCGAAAGTGAGCTTCGAGATTCTACTTTACTAAGCACTGGACCGAGGAGTAGCTGTAAATATCATATAAAAAATTAATTTACAAAATACGTAAATAAATAGAAAAATATATTATTTATATGTTGAGAAATTTAATGTACCTTTAAATGATCTTTGAAGGAAATCTTTTTTGACTGGTATGTCGCAATATGTCCTATTCTTCCTGATAGTACCTTTTTGGTTTGAATAATCTCCCATTCTTGAAAATAAAAAACCGATGCGACAATTGGGCTACACAATTTTGTAATAGCACTAAGATAAAATGGTGATCAAAATCAAGATAGTGAAATGGTAGAAAACATTAAACACTCACATGTTAAAGTAACGAACCCATCTATAGTAAATTTCAAAGTAAAAAGTATATAATGAGATATATCATAGTAAATAATTGCATTGGTGACTACTCTATATATGTTTCGATGACATTTATAATAAATTGAATTAGTCAACCACCTCGATCATGCTCATAACCAAATGCACCCAATGTATGAGAAGTTAAACACCCATGAAATATCTCTCCGATGAAATAAAATTGTATAAACTGTATTACATTCCAATAAAAATAAGAGAGTTTGTTGCACTATTGAATCTGCTAAAGATATGAAATAGATTAATCTTTCAAAAATTATACTCATCGAGAATCTAATAAAATCTATACCAATTTAAGCAGGAACTGTAATCAAAATGTACCAATCAAATACAATTTCTAATTTAACAATCGAGTAACTTATCAATCAAGTGAAAAATTTGAAAACTACGAAGAAACACTTTCAAGATACATATATATATATATATATACATATCAATGAAATTCAGATATAGCCATCATGACAAACCAGAAATAGATAAACATACCAGGTTTTATCGAATTCGGAAATAACTGATTAGACAAAGCCCGTCGTTTGGAAGCTATAAAAAAATTGGCAAATTCTATGAGAAACTATTATTCCTAAGAAAGACAGTAGTTTAGTAAACTAACCCGCTTGATCTGTAGCTAATACAGATTTTTTAAAAATTGTATACATCTCTGCATAGCGAGTCTGATATTAGTCTTGAATCAGGAAGTGAACTACTTGACTTGTAGATTGTATCAAACACTTTAATGTTTTATAGAATGCATATCAAAGTTATAGATGAAAGAAAGAATACCATCAATTATTCATGATAATAATGGAGGAGATAATACAAATAAATATTCTTTAATATTTTGAGCAAATTAAATCAGAATTAAAAAGATACCTCAAAGTTTGTTCCATTAATTTAAGAAACACTGTCCTATCATCTCCATGTTTATAGTGTTGAAACATCAGGAAGAAATAATATAGAATACAGGCTAATCAAATGAATGGTAATCTGAATATACAAATTGTTATGCCTTCTGAATTGCAAGGAATCTACTACGAAAATCAACGGTCAAGTTTCTGGATAACAAAGTGCGTAAATTAATATCAAAAAATAATATTAATATCAAAGTGTGTAAATTAGTAAAATAACAATATAAACATAAAAAAATAAAGTTAGCAGAAAATTACAAATACCCAATTTAAGTACGAAGCTTGACGAAGGATTTCCATCCGAACTTAGATTTTTAACGGACAAAACCTGTAAAAAAAATCAAAATATTGTAAGTAATAATACAATAAAAGGATAAAACAGAAATTGATGGATATATCAAATTGTGTACACATATCGCCACTCTCGAATGGGATATATCATTCATACGGGTCACATTAAAATTAAACGGACAAAAAAAATTGATGGATGCATCAAATTCGAAACACATACTATCACATTCAAATCAAAAAATTAAACATATACATCTTGATTATTGAAGTGTGAGATATTATAGTCTTTTGATGATTTCTATACATGTATATATGACACCTATATCAAAGACAATTAACATATAAATAGCTCCCTTCACATCATATATGATTGTGAATCAAACACAGAATCAAATATAGGTACATCATCTATGACTGTGAATCAAATATTATATATGTATATATCATATATACATAACCCATGTAAGAATGATAATAATGATTCTTCTACAATTCTTGGTTTCATCATTCTGCAAAAGAAAAAGACAAAGAAATCAAAAGATGATTAGACAAATGATGAGAGATATGGATGAAATGAACAAAAAGTTGAAAGGGGAAGAAACCAATTTATAATACCCTAGGTTAAAACCATTCAAAATTCAAGCCTAACATAACTCACCCGAATCGTATTGTTATTAACTAAAGTTTGAAACTTGAAAGGAAGAACATGTCTGCCTGACTAGTGCCTACAATTGTGGATCGTTGTGGTTTTGAAAAATAGATTGATATGGAAGCTATTAATGTCCCGGGTATACCCGGATTTAAAAAAAAAAACATGATACAGTAATATAGTAGGAAGTTGGATCAAGAATGGATAACCTATTAACCCATTTAGGATAGAAAAGTTACCAAATTAAGCATAAAATAGGGATATTCTGGTAAAATCACCCATTCTCTTCATTAGCACCTATTTAGTTATATTGATACACAAGGGTAAAGTTTTCCAATTTAATGATTGTGAAGTTACGATTTTACCCTTATATTTTCTAAAATTACAAAATGTCATCCTATATAATTATGTAGAAAGTATTGAATTTATGTTTTTATTGGGATTTGAACCACCGACCTTTTTATATCAAACTCATGTCATAACCAACTTTACTACACTCAATTTTGAGCTTTGTTTAAAAATCCTATAAGATAAACCACATATTCTCTTCTTGTATATTCCTCTTTTATTTTTAGAATATTGATTTATATTGAGTAAATAAAATATTGATTTATATTGTTTTTAGAATAATGAATAAATAGATAAAATTACACAAAAATATTCTAATCGATTGAGTATACTCTATAATTCTCTTTTACCTTTTTAGATAATTGATATAAAAATAAAATTTTAGATTATACAAACTGTAATCGAATACAAAAAAGAGATTTATTTACATGCGTATTCATGTAGATATTAAATTCTTGAAATAAAATTTGATTTTAAGAAATATGTAAATTTTAGTTATCAAATCATACATAATTAATAATTGCATCACATTAGTTTTAGGTATATAAAAATTTTAATATATGAGGTATATTAGGGGATTTTGGCCGACCAACTATTTAGACTTTCAACGAATTAAATATATGATTGGTCAGAAAACATAAATATTTAAACATACACGAAAAATAATTGAAATTATGTTAAAATGATAAGAACTCTAAAAATAATTGAAAAATTGGTGTATGTTATATATAAAAAAGTAACATAATTAACATTAAATAAAATCAAAAAAAGATATAAATTTTTCAAATCGTAAATATTACAAAACTACAATAAGTATTTATAATGATCAGTTAGACAATAACTCGATTATAAAATATTGTTTATATGGATTTTTATATGATATGACAAATTGATCAATATAATATATAATGACTGAGTACTTAGATCAGTATATGATAAAATTAAAAATTTGATTGTAAATTTCATATATATGCATGGGTCATTAAAGTCATTTTATCATATTTAATATCAACTGAAATATTTATAAAATTTTAAAATTGAGTAAAAAATAATTAAAAATATATAATTAAAAAATGGTATGTAAAATTACAAAATAAATATTAAAATATTAGATTAATTGAAATTTTATCGTTTATTATATTTTTAATTACAAAATTATTTGAATATATATACAATTAATTTTGGACGAGAAATTAGTTCAGTGCCCGTGCTTTGCACGGGCTTTTACGCTTTTGATGAAATGCTTGAACAATTTTTTGAAAACGCGTTGGCATTAATCATAATAATCATGGAAATTTTTGTGTTATCCTATTTTTGTATCTATGTGTATTTTTAATATATAAATGCAAGAGGCATTACTGTATCCAAAAGTTCTTCTGCAACCATAATCCAGTATTCAAAAGTTCATCACTATCTAATCAAGCTGCATGAGGTGTATAGTCATTGTTTTGTCTCTCTCCGTAATGAACACATTCTTTATCTACCAAAATCTCTGTTTCAAGTAGGATCTAAATTCAAGTAATTGTTATGTATACTTGCTAGCATAACTTCTAATTAACCCATGATTCAGCAGATTACTAGCTATGAGGGATGAAGCACAACTTGGGGAAGGCTTTGGGCTCGCTGCTACCTTCCTTTCCACCTTGCACTTTGAGGTAGACTCTGACCAAATATGCAGATCTTTTAAGTTTTCTAAAGAAGGTAGTTTCTCTAATCCCGGGTTACAATTCTGTATTATTTATCTACATTTATAATACGACTAATAATTGCATATGTCTTGTAGTTAGCTTTATGTGCTCTTGCAACTCATGCATCCGATGCTACTGTAGCTAACTAATGAAGATTTCTTATCTCTACTGCGAAATTCCTTTGTGTAATTTTACAAGTTCAAATTAAATCTCCTTTATGCTATATTTTTTTTAATTTTAAGATCAATATGCTCAATGAATAATTCCAAATATATTCCTTGCATTATATGTACGAGCAAATTTAAAGGATTTTAATTTTTCAATGGTAATTTTTTTATAATTGATTCATTGATATTTTGTTTTATTAAATTTGATGTAATAATTTCACCAATTGTTAAATTTGATGCTTTTGATATGTTCATTCTTAAGAGTTATGTTTTGATATGTTCATCCATGTACCAGGTATTGTAATGAATAAAATTTAATATGGCAACACTTATAATATTGAAGGGCGTTTTCGAGGATGCTTCAGAAGAATGGATATTATTTTAGATCTCACTGCAGGCATTCGAGGAAACCGACTCTTCGTTGAAAACCTTATTGTGATGGTATACTTTTATCAGTTCCACCTAATGATCTGAATTTCTTTCCGTTATTCGACATGTTACTTGATAAGTGGACTTTATATCCACTTGGAGCGTTCCATATCGGCTTAAATTGATTCACTTGGTGATAAGTGGATTTTATATCCACTTGGAATACTTCGTATCGGCTTAAATTGATTACTTGACCTCAAGTATATGGTGTGTTTAATGTGTTTTCATTGAGTTTTGCAGAACTAAGATTTGGAGGTTAAATTGATTAAAATTTGGATTTTCCGGTAGGTTGCGCAGTCTACACTGTTTTGGCCATATCTGGAGTTCTAGAAGTCCGTTTTCAGCGATCTTACTGTCCACGCGAAGCCTGAGAAATTTTCTATAATTCTTAACAGGAGCTAGCCACGCTGAGAGTGCCCTGCCCGCGCTGAGAGCGCCCGAACTTCCTGGAAATTATTGAATTTTATCCTATTTCGAATTTTAGATGTATTTTGGGACTTTTCTTGTTGAAAAAGTATTCTAGGGCCTATTTAAACACATCCTACCATTGTAATTTGATTATTTTACATATCATAATGTAGAAACCCAAGGGAGAAAAGGAGAGAGAGATTCAACGCTCGTGACAAGCAACGGATCTAGATCTACTTCATCTTTTGTATTCTTTTCTTAGGCGCTACTCTGGATTATAGATTTCTTTTCTTAACTCTTTGTTCTATTAATATTACTACTTTCTTCCATACTTTGTTTAATATCATATTTTAATCAAATCCCATGGTGACGAACGGTTCAATTATGAACTAATCGTTGTCATGGGATTCTAACGGAGTTATCTATGTAGCTTAGTAGTTTGATTGCTTTAAAGATTTATGTGTGATGAATTCTTGATATCCTTGTATGGTTATGATTCATGTGTTTAGATGCGTAGCTAACATATAATTTGCTAATCTCTTGTGAAACGAGAGTCGATCTTGATATTTAGAACTTGCCATGCTAGCATATGATATGTTGATATTTTAACATCATGATTTGTAGCGTAAATAGAGATATTATGCTGCCCTATGTGATCTTAATAGACAACTTGTTCTTCAATCGTTATGTTTTCAAATCTTATAGAGATATAGGGTCTAAGCATAATTGGTGTCTATTCATCTTCTATCTCTTTTGTGGATGTATGTTTAGTTTGGTATTCGTATACTGAGAAGTAGCGTATACTTGTTCCGTGTTGTCTGATCAGATATCATAAACATCTCATGAATTGATTAAAGGCATCATCTTTAAGAGAAGTATTTAATGAAGTTAGGATCCCATGTTTTCTCTTGCATAAGTTAGTTGTATATAGTTATATTTGTTTATGCTTGAGGACAAGCATCGGTTTAAGTTTGGGGGTGTGATAAGCGGACTTTATATCCATTTGGAGCATTCCATATCGGCTTAAATTGATTCACTTGGCCTCAAGTTTGTCGCATTTTTTATGTGTTTTGTGTAGTCGTGCAGGATTGCAATTATCGGCTAGGATTGGTGGTTTTCATTGATCTTGGAATTGAAATTGAGCAATGGAATGAAGGATGTCGTATTTCCCTAGGCTACCATGAAGATCATAACGCTCAAGAATTGAAGAACGGGAAGTGGCGGAAGAATCAGAAGAGGAAATGGAGGAGAAATGAGCAAATTGTGGAAAATTCGGATTTCCGGGTAGGTTGCGCAGTCTCCACTGTTTTGGCCATATCTGGAGTTCTACAAGTCCGTTTGAGGCCCGTAAGCAGTCGTTGGAAAGTTCGGAAGAAGACGAATCTATTTTAAGCAAAATCAAAACTCTATGTAGTTTGAGCAGCGCTGGCAGCGCCCGGAAACAGAAAAACCAGTGCTGGCTTCGCCCTAGCAGTGCTGGCAGCGCCCGGGATCTTGGAAAAGTGCAGATTTTTATCCTGTTTTGAATTTATTTGTATTTTTGGGTCTTTTCTTGCTGGAAAAGTCTTCTAGGGCCTATGTAAACACATCCTATCATCCTTGAACGTACGAACACTTCACATAACTCTAGTTTTATTATTATTCAGACGTTGTTTATTATCATGGTTTCATCAGATCCCATGATGACGAGCGGTTCAATTATGAACTAATCGTTGTCATGGGATTCTAACGGATTTATCTATGTAGTTTAGTAGTTTGTTTGCTTTAAAGATTTGTGTGTGATGAATTCTTGATATCCTTGTATGGTTGTGCTTATTCTTCTTGGATGTGTAGCTAACATCTAAGTTGTTTGTTAATCTCTTGTGAAGCGAGAGTGGATCTTGAGATTTAGAACTTGCCATGCTAGCATAGGATAAGTTGATGTATGTTTGACATCATGATTTGTAGCATAAATAGAGATATATTATGCTGCCCTATGTGATCAATATGGATAACTTGTGCTTAAACCGTTATGTTTTCAAATCTTATAGAGATATAGGGTTTAAACATAATTGGTGTCTACCCATCTTCTATCTCTTTTGTGGATGTATGAGTAGTTTGGTATTCGTATACTGAGAGGTAGCCTATACCTATTTCGTGTTGTCTGATCCGATATCAAAACCATCACATGCATTGATTAAAGACATCAACTCTAAGCGAAGTATTTAATGAAGTTAGGATCCCATGTTTATTCTCATATAAGTAATTCGATTCCAAATCTTATTCGTTAATTAATTCTTAATTTGTTAATTTGCATCTTAGTTAAATTTAGTTAATCAAAACCTCAAATTTGTTAATTGTCTTAGCAGTGAATAAAAACCATACATTGTTGCATGAGTGCATTAACTGAATTGAAACCTAAATAAGATCTCTGTGGGAACGAACTCAACTTAATTTTATATTACTTGTGACCACGTACGCTTACGTGATTTTGTGTTAACAAGTTTTTGGCGCCGCTGCCGGGGATCATCGGTGTTTTATTTTTAGTTTATGTGTTTGTCATCAGTGGTCATTATAGTTCACTGACTCGGATTGTTTACTTACATAGTTGTTTATTTCTTGGTGTTTCAGGTACTTGAACGTGTATGCGTACACGTTCTCAGACTCGTAAATTGGAAGAAGAACTTGTAGCAGCTAAAGAGATGGGAGAACCAGGAGTAGGAGCCGCAGCAGCTAAGGCTTTGAAGGACTATTCTCAGCCGAAAATTAATGACATCCAATCTAGTATTGTCAGGCCATCCATTGTAGCTAACACTTTTGAGATCAAGCCTAGCACAATTCGAATGGTACAGAATTCAGTTCAGTTTGGGGGTGCTCCAATGGAAGATCCTAATATGCACATCCGGGATTTCATCGAGATCTGTGACACTTTCAAGTTCAATGGTGTGTCGAAAGATGCTGTCAAATTGAGGCTTTTCTCATTCTCTCTTAGGGATAAGGCTAGGGGCTGGTTACACTCTTTACCAGCCGGTTCCATTACTACATGGGAGGATCTAGCTCAGAAATTTCTCACTAAATTCTTCCCCATGGCTAAAACAGCAGCAATCAGGAACACTCTAACTCAATTTGCACAGCAATCTAGAGAATCTTTGTGTGAAGCTTGGGAACGCTATAAGGAGATGCTTCGAAAGTGTCCTCATCATGGTATGCCTGACTGGATGGTAATTAATGGCTTCTATAATGGGTTGGGAGCGCAATCTAGACCTTTGTTAGATGCAGCATCAGGTGGAGCTTTGTGGGCTAAGAGCTACGCGGAAGCTTATGATCTAATTGAGATGATGGCTGCCAATGAATACCAGAATCCAACTCAGAGACTAGCACAAGGTAAGGTAGCAGGTATTCTGGATGTTAATACAGCCTCAGCTTTAGCAGCTTAGCTAGAGGCAATGAATAGGAAAATAGATTCTTTGGCAAATCATGGGATTCGGCAGGTAGCTAGTGTTTGTGAGCTCTGTGCG
The DNA here is from genome assembly GCA_037693485.1 of Kitagawia praeruptora. Taxonomy (NCBI): domain Eukaryota; kingdom Viridiplantae; phylum Streptophyta; class Magnoliopsida; order Apiales; family Apiaceae; genus Kitagawia; species Kitagawia praeruptora. The sequence goes on from CM075350.1 coordinate 42,862,136, forward strand.
GGCGCACATGAGACGAATCAATGTGCCATCTCTACTGAATCAGTGCAGTTTGTGAGCAACTATCATAATCAGCAACAGCCAGCCCCGAATACTTATCATTCGAGCAACAGAAATCATCCGAATTTCAGTTGGAGCAATAATTAGGGTGGCATGCTACAACCACATCAACCTTATCAGCAGTTTCAGAGTCAACAATATGGAGCTCAGCCTTAAAATTCTTCAGGTTTTTAACAGCAGCAGGGGCAACAGTTTTATCAACAGTATGCTCCAAGGCAACAATTCCAACCTCCGTGATTTCAGCAACAACCCCATGAAAGTGTGGGGCAATCTTCTTCTGAAAGATCTGAATTGGAAGAATTGAGGTTGATGTGCAAGAGTCAAGCAATTTCGATCAAGACCTTGGAGAACCAAATTGGCCAAATTACTAGTGCTTTATTGAATAGACCACAGGGATCTCTTCCTAGTGACACGGAGGCTAATCCAGGCAAGAGGGAAGTTGTCCATGAGTAGGTGAAAGCAGTTACTTTGAGATCTGGAAAGGTGACAACCGAGCAGAAATCAGCAGTTAAGGAAGATGTAGAAGTTCAGAATCATCAGGTGGAAATATCTACAGCACCAGAAATTGAAAAATCTGACTTGGTGGCTGATCAGCTAGATGGTAAAGTGGATAAGAGCAAGAAACCCGTTGAAAAAGCTACTCCTAAGCAGTCTACAGAGAGCACTCAGATTTATCCGCCTCCTCCGTATCCTCGACGCTTGCAGAAAAGTCAAGAAATTCAATTTCAGAAATTTTTGGACGTCTTCAAAAAATTGTCCATTAATATTCCTTTTACGAAAGCTTTAGAAAAGAAGTCGAGCTATGCTAAGTTCATGAAGGAGATTTTATCAAGGAAGTTGAAGCTCGATGAACTAGAGACCGTTGCTTTGACGGAAGAGTGCAGTGTTGTTCTACAGCAAAAGTTGCCTCCTAAACTTAAAGATCTGGGAAGTTTCACCATCCCGTGCACTATTGGCAACTTATCTTTCGACAAGTGTTTGTATGACCTGGGAGCTAGCATTAATCTAATGCCTTTGTCTGTCTTTATGCAACTTGGTCTACCTGATCCGAAACCTACAAATATCTCTTTACAGCTGGCTGATCGGTCGATCACATATCCTAGAGGTATAGTAGAGGATGTCTTGGTAAAGGTGGATAAATTTATCTTTCCTACTGATTTCGTGATTCTTGATTTTGAAGAAGATAAGAAGATTCCCATAATCTTGGGAAGGCCATTCCTAGCTACCGGACGAACTTTGATTGATGTGCAGAAAGGGGAGCTAACTATGCGAGTGCAAGATGATAAGGCCACCTTTAATGTGTTTGCTCCTACGAAGATTTCAGATGATCCAGAAGTGTGCTTTTCTGTAGAATTCCTTGCATTGCCTTTCCAAGAAGAAAAAGGTGATTTGAAATTGGATGCATTGCCTAGTGTTCCAATTTTTTCGGAGAATTCAGATTTAGTTAAGCTGCTTGAGGAAATTGAGGCTGATAAACCTTCCATACAAGATCTCTCGCATGTAAAGCTTGGAAAACTTCCACCGCATTTGAGGTATGTCCTTTTGAATGATGAGTTAGTGATTTTTGAAGAGGGTCATGATAATGTGTTGAGAAGGTGGATAGTTGATGATGAGGTAGAAGAGTGTTTTGTTCAGTCGGCTGAGAGGGATAAACACCTTAGAGGTGTGAGGAAGAAAAAGAAGACAAAGAAGTCAACGGGTGGAAAACTCAAGGTGAAGAGGGAAAGAAAAGTTGTGTTGGAGTAAGCAATCAAGATGTCAACATTCGTATGAATGGTCTTTCTGTTGAGGACGGTTCGATCATTCTTTTGAAACCGCCGTGAGTTGAGGAAGCATCGTCCTGCTAAATGACGTCAACGACAACGCTTCGTGGGAGGCAACCCACATGTTTCAGACAGTTAGGTATGTTCTCTACTATCCCTCGTATTTACTTCCATTCAATGCGGACATTGAATATTTTAAGTTTGGGGATAAGTAGTGTGTAGTAGTTATTTGTGAGTCATTATGTTCATATAGATATCATATGTTGCATATTAGTAATAATTCATTTTGTTCGTCTCGTTTTATTGCATGTTTGTTTCATACAGGACATTTTGTTATTGTGTTTTTATACCATGTGACTCCATTATAGTTGCATTTTCATGGCATGCATATTTCATGATCCCGTAGAACGAGCTAATTCTGATTGGTTGGTCGATGTCTTATTGAGTGTGGTAATGATAAATAGAGGGTTGATTTATAGTTCCTTGGAATTGACGTGTATGTTTCAGAAACAAAATCTTTTCACAATCTCATCATTTGCTTTTGGGCTAGGTTGAGGTCATGCTTGATTGGTTGTTTTAGATTTAATCACATGTTTATATTTAGAATTTTCGTTATTCCCTTGATAGCGTAGGAGCACTGAAGTCCAAATTTGGGGGAAACCAGGGATTTCATGCTAGTTGTTAATAATGGTTAGGCGTCAAATGGCTAGTAGCCGGCTCATATTTTTATGAGTAGTCTAGGGTTGGATGAGATGGAGCGAAATGCACTCATTCCAAGTTAGTGGTGTGTGAAAAAAAAAAGAAAAAAAAATCAGAAAAAAGGAAAAAAAAAAGAAAAAATAAAGAGAAAAAAAAAAGTTACGTGAATGTTTATATGCAAAATTAACTAGGGTGAGCTCTTTAATACTCGAGCAATTAAGTTCTAGGGGACTTTGTGCCTAGTGACCTAAGGCTTTTATAGTCTGGGATCCACTAACCTAACGCTCGCTACATGGGTATTATTGTATAAGCCTTTTGGGGTCTCATCCATTGCACGGTTAAATAAGCATGCGCTGTTGTGTATAGTATTATGTGTCGTAGTTGTTTAGTAATAAAGCATGAATTCCTGTCTAACTCAAATGATGATGGAGGTGATCCTAGGTTATGAAGTGTTTACCATCTATTCTATTTATAAACCTGTGATTGTCTTGGTGAATAATAGGTACGATTTTGATCTAGTGTTAGGAGTATTTCTGATGAGCATCCCACACATGCACGTTTCTGTTCATGTATTGTTAGTATACGGGGGCTTAGTCGAGCTCTATTTGGATGTAGTTGCATTCTTTGAGATATTTGTTTGCTAGTTGGTTTTGGTTAGTTTAAGGGGATCGTTGCATTTTCATATTAGTTGCATTCATGCATTGTATTGTTTTTGCATTGTTTAGTTAGATGGATTTTGTGGGTACATTCGCTATAGGCCCTCACGAGACCTCACTCGTCCACTAGGGCTACCTAGGGGTTTAAAGGGCTTGTTGCATATGCCAAATGCAACCGTGATCACCTACGGAAGTGGTACTAGTTAGTTGTATATAGTTATATTTGTTTATGCTTGAGTACAAGCATCGGTTTAAGTTTGGGGGTGTGATAAGCGGACTTTATATCCATTTGGAGCATTCCATATCGGCTTAAATTGATTCACTTGGCCTCAAGTTTGTCGCATTTTTGATGTGTTTTGTGTAGTTGTGCAGGATTGCAATTATCGGCTAGGATTGGTGGTTTTCATTGATCTTGGAGTTGAAATTGAGCAATGGAATGAAGGATGGTGTATTTCCCTAGGCTACCATGAAGGTCATAACGCTCAAGAATTGAAGAACGGGAAGTGGCGGAAGAATCGGAAGAGGAAACGGAGGAGAAATAAGCAAATTGTGGAAAATTCGGATTTTCGGGTAGGTTGCGTAGTCTCCACTGTTTTGGCCATATCTGGAGTTCTACAAGTCCGTTTGAGGCCCGTAAGCAGTCGTTGGAAAGCTCGAAAGAAGACGAATCTGTTTTAAGCAAAATCAAAACTCTGTGCAGTTTGAGCAGCGCAGGCAGCGCCCGGAAACAGAAAAACTAGCGCTGGCAGCGCCCAGGATCCTGGAAAAGTGCTGATTTTTATCTTGTTTCGAATTTAATTGTATTTTTGGGTCTTTTCTTGCTGGAAAAGTCTTCTAGGGCCTACATAAACACATCCTATCATCCTTGAACGTACGAACACTTCACATAACACAGAGAGAGCCGAGAGACGAAGAAACATAATCGGAGAAGGATTCTAACGCTCGTGACAAGCAACGGAGATCTAGATCTACTTCATCTTTTGTTTTCTCTAATTAGGCGATACTCTTCGATGTTTTTGGGATTTGTTTTATTAACTCTATCACTCTAGTTTTATTATTATTCAGACGTTGTTTATTATCATGGTTTCATCAGATCCCATGATGACGAGAGGTTTAATTATGAACTAATCGTTGTCATGGGATTCTAACGGATTTATCTATGTAGTTTAGGAGTTTGTTTGCTTTAAAGATTTGTGTGTGATGAATTCTTGATATCCTTGTATGGTTGTGCTTATTCTTCTTGGATGCGTAGCTAACATCTAAGTTGTTTGTTAATCTCTTGTGAAGCGAGAGTGGATCTTGAGATTTAGAACTTGCCATGCTAGCATAGGATAAGTTGATGTATGTTTGACATCATGATTTGTAGCGTAAATAGAGATATATTATGCTGCCCTATGTGATCAATATGGATAACTTGTGCTTAAACCGTTATGTTTTCAAATCTTATAGAGATATAGGGTTTAAACATAATTGGTGTCTACCCATCTTCTATCTCTTTTGTGGATGTATGAGTAGTTTGGTATTCGTATACTGAGAGGTAGCCTATACTTGTTTCGTGTTGTCTGATCAGATATCAAAACCATCACATGCATTGATTAAAGGCATCAACTCTAAGCGAAGTATTTAATGAAGTTAGGATCTCATGTTTATTCTCATATAAGTAATTTGATTCCAATTCTTATTCGTTAATTAATTCTTAGTTTGTTAATTTGCATCTTTGTTAAATTTAGTTAATCAAAACCTCAAATTTGTTAATTGTCTTAGCAGTGAATAAAAACCATACATTGTTGCATAGGTGCATTAACTGAATTGAAACCTAATCCAGATCTCTGTGGAAACGAACTCAACTTAATTCTATATTACTTGTGACTACTACGTACGCTTGCGTGATTTTGTGTTGACATTACTCATGTCCTCATTGCCTTAATTTATAATAATTATTTCTCAAGATTAATTATTGTCGCCTTTTTGGGAAGAATTATAGTTCAATTTTAAAATTTTGGTTGACTGAATGGAAATTTGTTCTGAGTTAATACATTAAAAGAATCTTGCAGGTCCATGTTTTTGTTGATTGATTATGTACCAATCATAAGTCAATCTTTTTATACACTGCTTAGAGTTTGTTGAGACTAGAACATAATATTGGTATGGTTTTGGTCAAGTTATTTAGGATGTAATATATTGCTTCACAATGGAATCATCTTAGTAGATTTTTTAATTTTGGCTTTCAGTAAAACTTTAGAGACTGGTAGTGATCGCAATAGTATTTGAATAATACTCGACTCTAATTTATTGCATCATTATGAATTCAGGTTGATGAAGCATTCGGTGTACCAGTTTAGGTTGAGAAAGGCAAAAAGATGTGAGTTTATAGGATCCTTTACCAGTGGAAGCTAATTTACGTAATATTTTTCTCATGGTGAGGAAATGCTCATCTCTTTTCTCATATCCAGTATCTAAATATTTGACCCTAAAATTGTTTTAATGCTAACACTTTCTAAAATGTTAAATGTCATGGCAAAGATATCTATCTGTATATAAGCTAAATCATATGCAAAAGCTCTATGAGGCGTGCTACGTAATTAGGCATCTGCTAATTAGCAGGGTACAGTTAGTATATTTATTTTGGATTTTGAATTTATCACAAAATATGACAAAAGTGATGTTTTATATTTTTTAATTGAGCAGGCTCCAATATTCCTCCGCACATTTTTATCTGATTAATGGCCCATTAAAGATTATAAAGTAAAAAATAAGTAGACATATCAACCACCCAACATGATCCTGTTTTTGTGAGAGATTAGTATAATCAAACTGTACTACCTTTTTATATGTATAAGATAATGCATATATTCACATGTACATAGAGGCTCACACTTATAACAATTGCTTCGTATATTATCATAATTGGTGATGCTTTAATGTAGGTGGATGGGATGATTGAGTGAGTACCTGGGTTAAGACCATAGTTTGGTATTTTGGAAAAATTATAAAGAAGAAAATAAAGAATAAGAACTAAAGCTTTGAAGCAATTCAGTTATGAGATATTTTGGAAAGTAGGAATGAAATAGGAATGGCATGATACTGGAGATGCAAGATTAGATTGTGGAACTATAAAATTTTCAGTACACAGAGCTATCCAATTCTACTCATGTGTAATCATTGTGGGATGCGATACATAGACTTCAGCCAAGAAAACCAAAAAATCGAGCCATAAAATTTTGACTCAAGTCGAGTTACAAGTTCAAAATTCGGATTTGATGGTTTTTTTTGGCATAATGGATACTTTTTGGAGCGCATTCTTTGGATATTTCGGTTTAGATGGGTTTCTCCGAGACTCACCAATGGACATGTTATGGATAATACAGGTTCGATGCTTCTCCTTTTTTTTCCTTTGTTCCCCACCCCCGCCTCTATTTTAAGCAAGCACATGTTATAAATTCTTTCTATATGATTTAGTTTCATGAATAATAGGCAGCCCGAGAAAACGGTGAGAAGGTGGGGTTACCTAGCCGTAGTTATAACAACAAATACCATCTCTAGTAGGCTATTAAATATAATATATAGGCTTGTCAACGGGTCGGGTTTGGATCGGATTCGACTAAATCCATATCCATATCCATTTAAATTTGTCGGCTCGGATTCGGATCGGATCGTTATCGGATTATTAATAGCATGATCCATATCCAATCCATTAGGATTTCGGATTATCGGATCGGACCTCCGGATCCATTTAAATTTTAAATTAAAACTAAAAATTGATATACCAAATAGTAAAATAATAAAATTAAATTAAATCAAAAAATCTTTAAAATAGCAAAAAAAATCTCAAAATATAATATTCAAGATTTAATAATAAAATTTGAATTGAAGTATATGTGATTTGTTTATATATTATAACTATTAATATAAATTTAACTATTAAATAAATAAATATGAACAAATAACTTCGAATGTACATATTCATTCATTTGAATCTAATGAAATAATGGTGTATACAGAATATGAAAATCTAATGAAATACTACTGCACATGAAAAATGAAGAAAATACTTGAAAGAGAAATAAAATAATAAATCCCAAAGAAATAGATTAATTTGATTATATATAGTTAAATTTATCTTATACATTATATTACAATTATATATAAGTAATTGTAAATGGTCGGATCGGGTTATTATTGGATCGGATAAACTAAAATCCATATCCAATCCATTATACATCGGATCTTTATCGGATCGGATTTTTATCGGATCGGATTTTTATCGGATCGGATTCTATTTTATACAATCCATATCCACTTATTAAGGTTCGGATCGGACCGGATCGGATCGGATATCCGATCCATTGACAAGCCTAATAATATATATGAGCATATAACTAATTCAAGTAGGCTCATCTTTGATGTTCCAATTACATTGGTGTGACTTTTTGTTTGAAGTACGCTCTATAAAGAGATATTACGTTAGTAAATGCTAATGTTTTGCAGATTACGGAAGTTAGGTGTAGAGTCTATGATGATAGACAAATAATATTGCCTGATCTTTATATTTAACTAGCATGCATTGGACGTGCAAACACGGACTCGATTCATTACTTAATATATTATATATGTCAAAAATGATATTTGTATTTTTAGCTACAGTTATGGATTGATTTTGCAGGTCAGCTTGAGCGTTGTTGACTTATGGTGCCTTCCCCAACACAAAAAACCTTCAATATTTTTCTAATTTTAGGGTAATTTACTGTTGTGAGGTATATCTTATTTTTTTCACTATTTGATTTTTGTCACATCTGTGAAAAATATAAATTAAACTTTCAGTCTTCATTAATAAATTTTCTCCCAATTACTGATATTGGTTAACAACTTGGGTTTAAGCATTTTAAAATTATTCAAAGGAGTTTTTTATACTTGAAACTGATAGACATAGATAATGTAATTTTATTCCAAGGGAAGTGGTTAAGTGAGAAGTTTGAGATTTAATTTCAATATGTGTTTTAGTGAATTTGTGGTTGCTGGAAATTACTTTGTCATTTGCTGCTCATGTAGTGTACAATGGATCTAATTTTCTGTAGGTAAGTCTTTATTTTCACATGATTTTGCGAGAAAACGTTTCTAAGGATTCTAACCTTTTGTAAGATTCCTATTTCATTTTAATGCTTAATTAAAAGTTGATTTTTTTATGTCCAAAGGAATTTAAATGGAGAAGCTGCCAAAGTAACCAGACAGGGACTAACAGGCCTTACGTTATAGGGGATCAGAATGGCATGGATGTCATGGAACAAAAATACAGAAATCCAGTGGTAGACCTATGCCAGGAAGGCAACTTTGTGGAAAGAACACAATTTTTTAGAAAAAAAATAAACATGCAAAAGAAAGATTACATTTGTACACATTATGTAGATGTAAATGCATACTGTCTGCACAGGTCTAAATGCAGTGTTGTTGAGCATTATTTTTGTAGATATTAAATGCAGATTGTAATAATTATTTGGTTATTGCCTTTGTAAGAAAATCTAATATTACTTATTTTAATTATAGTTATTTTATTATATGATAATAAAATTACTAGGTTATATTTTTTTTATCCATCTATGTTTATATTAATTTATACAATTTGTACCTTTTTATAAGTTATTTTTTAGATAGAAGTACAAGAGTGATTTATATGATAAATAAATATGATTATTTTTTTCATAGTTAAATGTATATTACTCTGCAACCTAATGTAATTTGCAAAAAAAAAGAAGTAAAGAAAGTTAATGTATGTTTTGACATTAATTTTTTTGTTTCAAATTGTTATGTTAGTTTTATTAATTTAAACGAGTCGAGGTGTCGCCGTGAGGCGATGCCGAGAAATTGTTTGAAAATATTATACAATAATTTATTATCAATATTATTAAAATTAACTATATTATAAAAACAGTTTTCAACTAAATATTAGAATCTTAACTAAGTACAATTAATTTAGATTTTATGAAATTTTTGTTAATTAATTTTATTTGAATCGTAGCTAAATATTTTGTATTCTCTTATGTCCACCATATATTATCTTAAGAAACATCATAAGATTAATTGAAAATCTTATCCAAGAGATTAACCGAAATTATCTTACTATAAATGATAAGAATTTTTAATTTTCCATTTTTAAAATTTTAAGGATCGTGCAACATAATAAACTATTAAATTATAAATTTTAGAGTTTTACATTTTTTGTTATATTTAAACTATAATTTTCGATTTTTACAAAAAAAAGTTAATGTATGTTTTAACATTAATTTTTTTTTTAAATCTGTTATGTTAATTTTATTAATTTAAACGAGTCGAGGTGTCGTCGTAAGGCGACTCCGAGAAATTGTTCGAAAATATTATACAATAATTTATTTTCAATAGTATTAAAATTAATTATATTATACATACATTTTTCAACTAAATATTAGAATTTAACTAGTGGCAAAAAAAAAATTAGAATCTTAACTAAGTATAATTAATTTCGATTAATTTTATGAAATTTCTGTTAAATAATTGTTGATGAGTGGATTTCGTAACAACTTTTGAGAGGTTTATGGTGAGTTGTAAAGGCTAACGATCAACTAATCTATGGAGAATGGAGGTTTTTTGTGGGGGTTGAACTGAGCTCGATAGCGTTTACAAGAATCTCGCGAGTTCCCTTGAGGCTTGTGTCGTGTGTTCTCAAGAATCTCGTAGGTGTATCGCGAGGCTTGTAGCCATGTTCTCAAGGTGCCTACATACCCGTGTATATATAGGGATCAAGTTCACGTAGTTCTTTTTAGACTAGAAGTCTGGTTAGGCAGCAATATTCTAGGTTCCTAATTCGTGGGGAACTCCTTTTCTCCAGATTCAGCCACGAATAGGCGACCTATGTCGAATAGAACTCGAGTTCTAGTCCGACTAGGAGTATCTTTACTAGTTCTAGTTCTATTAGAGGTATTCAAGGATCATTTGCGCCCAAGGAATACAGTCCAATAAGGAGTTGACGTTCATGACTTGCTCCTAAAGAATAAGAGGCTTAATCATACTATAAATCTGCTGGCATAAATCTGTTCTCGTACATGAAGCTATCTCTCAGTTGCCTGTCGGCAGTAAGCTGTCTCTCGGGAAGCTGTCTGCAGAAAGCTGTCTCTTGGGAACCTGAACCTGTCCAAATCTATTTCACGTGCTATTTAGCCCCATTTAACTTAAAGGACCTCAATCATAACCCATATTAATCATAAGGATTGGATCCTTAAGCCCAATGGGCCTAAATCTAGCCCATGGAGATTTTGGGCACAACAACTACCCCCCCGGTTCCTCGAAGTCATAGTATGCGAGATGAACCTAAATATCCTGATATTTTAAGGTCCAATCCCTTCAGTGCTCCCATGTTTCTTCTAAGTGAACCATGCAGGTCTTTATCTTCTTCTCGAATCATGACAAGGGTACAAAGTGAATCCAATTAGATGCTGAGTGAATCCTTTTGACAAGGGCACGAATCTAATTGGGCACTGAGTGAACCTTAAGAATGTCAATGGAACCACGTGAATCCAAATAAGGGCATAAAGTGAACCTAACTGGGTATTATGTGAACCTATGTTGAGGGCACAAAACGAATCCAATAGGGCACTACATGAATCCTTAAAAGGGAAAAGGTGAATCTTAAGATTGTCAAGGGAACTACGTGAATCCAAATAAGGGCATAAAGTGAACCTAATTGGGCGTTATATGAACCTATACTGAGGGCACAAAACGAATCCAATAGAGCACTGGATGAATCCTTAAAAGGGCACGAGGTTAACCTTGAAAATCATAACTTGATTGCTCGAGATGTTGCTTCATCTTCTAAGTTGCTTTTTGCTTGACTATCTACTGTTTGTCTATTAGAGGTACTCTAGGATCAGTTGCGTCCTAGGAGTACTTTCTAATAATGAGTCTGCTTCTCTCTAGCTGGCTTCTTGATCTCTCTGTTGTCTATGCTCAGGAACCTACGTCTCAGAACCTGTTTCTCAGGAACCTCTATCTCGGAACCTGGTTCTCAAGAACCTTTCTACAGGAAACTGTACCTGCACAAATAACAAGTTCAGGAACCTACGTCTCGGAACCTGTTTCCACTAATGTAAATGATTATTTACATTATATATGATGTTACCTTCTCAAGTGGCATATCAATTAACTACTTGACAGATTCAACTAACAAGTTCGAGATCATAAATTAAGCATATATATTGCGTAAACTGTAAACCTATAGGGCATGATAACATCTTAAGTACAAGTTCACATAAATTTCATTTCTAAGGATCATGCAAAATGCGCATTAAAAGCTATATGTATCTAAGGATGACAGAATGTAATCTCTAGTTGATATAAAATGTGCATGATAGTTAAGGATATAAAGACATGAAAGTAGAACTTATCCGTGCTTCATTGTGCCGGTTTGGGTTGAGGTTTCGTTACTGAACATGGAAGATGGAAGCTCTTCTCTGTGTAAGCTTACATAGGGGAATTGAGCTACCCCCCGAGCCGTCATGACGCGTGAACCTCTTATAGCTTGTTGAAGCGGTTGACTGAAAACTGCTTATTTCGACTGAATATCACTGAACTTGGAAGTTGTAGCTATAAAATGTGGGTTGGAAACCGGAAGCCGGAAGCTATAAACTGGAAGCTTCTGATGATCATCAAGGATGCTGCAAGATGCTTTATCAAGAAATAGAAAAGGTTATATGTTTAAACTTAAAAAGGAAATTGATTAATAAATGAGAAATTTTAGTTAGATGAGAAATTTTAGTTAGATAAAATATAAAAGATATTGTATTTTACTTGGAAAAGTAAATTATTTAGTTATTGAAAATAGAAAAGATAATATGCGTAACCTGAAAAAGGAAATTGATTAGTTAATAGATCTGTAATTGAGTAAGGTTAATTAGGTAAATTCAATAGGTACCAACCAACCAAACTTTTAATGTTTCGGCTTTAATATAATAGAATAGATAGATAGATAGATTTATTAATAATTGAAAAATATGATATTATATTAATATATATATATACACAACATCTTTATATGCAACAATCTATGCATATATGTAATCAAAACCATCAACAACCCACTCGAATTCAGACTTTTAATATATTAATGATTATAAGATTAATTTTAAATTAAAAGGGTAACGTGTTTTAATTTGGAAGAAAATATTAAAGATTGGAAGATATGATACGATTGATGTTTTTAGGAGTTAATAAAAGGTAATATCTTCAATTAAAAGTAAATGTGAAAAAAGATAATTGACTACTTACCATTAATTTATATTATGTTATTATTTATTTTAGAAGTTTTAATAGTATATATATATAGGGTCTTGTTCTAATAGAAACTAACTTAGAATAGAAACTAGAAACTAAACCTAAATTAAATATTTCAAGTTAATCTAATGACCAAATTAGGGGTACCTCAATACAAAAAACGTTTAAAATTATTGGCTCTATTCAACAAAAAAATAAAAAATAAATTTTTTTTTTAAAAAAAAGTTACTGTTCACGTGATGACGTGGCACGTGAACAGTACTTTTTTTTAAAATTTTTTTAATTTTTTTTATATTTTTGTTGGATAGAGCCAAGAATTTTATAAGTTTTTTGTGAAGGTGCCCCTAGCGGGGCCATTAAAATAAATGAAATATAATTTATTTAGTGTAGGTTTCTAGTTTCTATTCTAAGGTTGGTTTCTATTTGAACGCTAGCCTATATATATATAGGCTTTTGCTCAAATACAAACCAATCCTTAAATACAAATTACAAACTAACACTAAATTAATTATATTTCATCTATTCTAAGTTTCCCGCCAAGGGTACCTTCACGAAAGATGCTTAAAATAATTGGCTCTATCCGACAAAAAAAAAAAAAATCCCTGCCGTGGAAATGCGAAGCATTTAAGACAGTAAACGGATGAGTTAGGTAGTCATGAGGGCCGAAGGTCCTCGACACACCCGTCAATCGTCTATTGCCTTTACCATTGATTGCCATTCCTTACAACTTTAGAATGATAAAGGCGCAAAGCGTCGTACAAGAAGGTGCGAAGCACCGTTAACCAGTGAAATCCACTGCCACGTCATCACGTGAACAGTGAATTTTTTTTTTGTTGGATAGAGCCAATTATTTTAAACATTTTTTGTATTGGGGTACCCCTAGTTTGGTCATTAGATTAGCTTGAAATATTAGATTAGTGTTTAGTTTTTAGTTTGTAGTTAATTTTAGTTTGTAGTGGAGTAGGACCCTATATATATATATTTTTTATAATGAAGGGTAAATAAGTAAATTCACTTAGTACAAAAAAACAGGTACCAAAACTTTTAATGTTTCGGAATTTATATAATAGTATAGATAGCCCAAAATCGTTTCCATAATGATTTCTAAATGATGAGGTATCACAATATATTATTGAATATTTTATCATAAACTAGCTTATAATCCGTGCAACGCACGATTCCTTTTTTAATATCTATGATTATATTAATTTTTTAATTTTATAGTTATTAATTTACATATCAAATTGTTGTTAAAAATTGATATATATAATTAAGATTTTACACATTCGATTTAATATTGAATTCTTAAATTTTGATTTGAACGATTTACAACCCACTTAAAATTAACAAAATAATCTTTAATTTAGTAATGGTTTAACAATTATTTTTCAATTAAACCTACGCAGATACAAAAGATAGAAAAAATTGACGATTTTTTACGTTGAAAATTCGTTTTAATTATTAAAATACCCTTATTATTTAGGTGTTTTATGTTTTGTACAACGTTTTTTATGTTTTGCAAAAAAAAAAAAGGAAGATTATGGCTCCGTTTGGTATTGCTGTTGCTGACAGTAACGGCAGCTTATTTCTGAAAAGTAGTTAAAATGCTGTTTGGTAAATTTTAAAAGTAGTTTTTCTGAAAGCATGTCCCCATGCTTTTGAAAAAAGCTGCTTTTCAGCTTTTACAGGAAGCAGTTACTGATATGAACATTAAATTTCACCAAAAACATTATTTTTTACAAAATAATATGCAAAATATGCATATATAAAAAATATTACCAAACAGTTATCTGATTTTCGCAACATCACTTATTTTAACAACACTTTTTTTCAATAACAACAACCGTTTTTAACAGCAATTCCAAACAGAGCCTAAATCTCCATGAATTGTGTAATCTCCTTATCTCCATGAATGAATTGCATTTGGTAATTTAGAAACTACTATGAAAAAATAAGAGCGTTGGTTTAATTAAAAAAAGGTTATTAAAAAAGAGTTAAATATGTAGAATCAGTGTTGCAGATTTCGGAAATCGGAACTATTCGGTTGAGGTACGATTTACGATTTATCGGGTGATTCGGTTAAAAAATCGGTAATTTATGTAAAATTGATCGAATCGATTCCAAAATTTTGACGAATTTTTGGCCGATTTATGGGCAATTTTTCCGCCATTTCTATAACAGAAAGCAGAATATAATTGTTATGTTGTTCCCAACGTCGTTAGGGTTTAAGAGTCGACAAAATTTCCTTGTATCTCCGTCTCCGCCGCCGTCGTCGCCGGTAATTTATATATTCTGCATAACAGCACGTTTTTACACGGTGTATATGTATATTACAATAAGTATGTGCTTGTGAATTATAATTAATCTTGTCAATTGTTCTAACAGTGAACTAGAGAGGCGCGATGGGCAAACCCGAAAAAATACCCGAGGAGAGCACGAAGAAGAAGCGAAAGAGAAAGAGAAGCAAGAAAGATTGTGAAAAATTAGAGGCAGCGAAGGTGGAACACCCGAACCCGAAACTAGAAGAGGAGAGCACGAAGAAGAAGCGAAAGAGAAAGAGAAGCAAGAAAGATTGTGAAAAATTAGAGGCAGCGAAGGTGGAACACCCGAACCCGAAACTAGAAGAGGAGAGCACGAAGAAAAAGCGAAAGAGAAAGAGAAGCAAGAAAGATTGTGAAAAATTAGAGGCAGCGAAGGTGGAACACCCGAACCCGAAACTAGAAGAGGAGAGCACGAAGAAAAAGCGAAAGAGAAAGAGAAGCAAGAAAGATTGTGAAAAATTAGAGGCAGCGAAGGTGGAACAAGTTGTTGAGGGTAATGAAATTGTCGAAAGCGACAGTGATGTAATAATCGAAGATATGGAGAGGAAAGTAGAGGGAGAAGATGATGGTGAGGTGAATAAAGAAGAACAAGTGGATGATGAGGTTGAGGAAGAGAAGGAGGTTAAGAAGAAGAAGGTGAAAAGTGGGAGTGGGATTATGAGTAGTGTTACTTTCGAGTCGATGAGCTTGTCGGAACCGACGATGAAGGCTATTAAAGACATGGGGTTTCATTACACTACTGAGGTATCGAATTGTACCACCCCTTTTTCTTTTGGGTATCTTTTGTTTGGTGAAAATGATGCATTTGATAGTTTGACCTTTTTGGTAGTTATTCGTAATATGTAATCGGTAAGTTAGCCATGGTGCTCATTTGTATATAATCTAAGTTATATTTTAGGGCAGTGTTTATATAGACAATTATGTCAAGCATGGACTAAATTATTTGTTTGCCACCACCGTGAGTGGTACTCCTATTCCTATAATGTGGTTACAAGTAACAATTTTGGGTTTCCTGAAATCAGTAATTGATATTCTATAAGACCGGAGAAGATCTATTTCCTAATTGACCAATTTTGTTAATTTTTCCTACTACTGGAAGCTGGGATCTTTGGATTGGAACTAGAAAGTTGAGCTATTCTGATAGAGAGAACTGTTTGATGATACTATTTTTTTGCCCGTAACATTTGTTGCTTTTGAGTATTTGTACTGTTTTCCATCCAGCAAATAGTAAGTACTTCTGATTGATTGTACAACAAGCACTTTCTTGTGCATAGACCCTGCCTTTCTTAAGTAAAACTATATGCAATTGCAGATTCAAGCTAGATCTATGCCACTTCTAATTGAAGGCAGAGATGTCCTTGGTGCTGCCAGGACAGGTTCTGGGAAGACACTTGCCTTTTTAGTACCAGCAGTTGAGTTGCTTTATCAACTTCATTTTGCTCCTCGGAATGGAACGGGTGTGATCGTCATTTGCCCAACTAGGGAACTTGCCATACAGGTATAGTCCTCCATTCTCATCAAAGTAACTTTTATATTGTTGTTTGCAACACTTTTAAGTCGGAGATCCTTGTAAAATGACTAGGAATTTCACACACTCGATGCTTTGTTTAATTACTGGCTTTGACTATTGATATCTTGATTTTTAACTGACATTTATAGCTAACTCATCTAATAAATGTAATGTTTGAAATTCGCAGACCCATGCAGTTGCAAAGGGGCTTCTAAAGTATCATTCACAGACCCATGGGTTGGTCATTGGTGGTTCAGCAAGGAAGACCGAGGCAGAGCGATTAGCTAAAGGAGTTAATTTATTGGTAGCAACCCCTGGCCGACTTCTTGATCATCTCCAAAACACCAAGGGGTTTATATACAATCGTCTGAAGGTATCTGTGGCTATCATCATCACAACCCTAAACTTTCGTATATGCAAGCCTTGATGGATTATATGTATCTCTTGTTCTGCTAACAAGATCATCAATGCCAATTATGCTCATTTTAACTTGGTATTAGGATAACATGGCAGAAACCTTGGTCGGAAAATATGATGGCATTTCTAGTTGTGAGTTTCTCCTGGATATTCTTTTAGCTATAAGAACAACTAGGAGGATAAAGAGATGATTTAGATGCTTATACTGAGTCATTCTGAATTGGCAGAGTACCAAGTGGTCTATGTCAGAAACACATTGCAAGACATTATTCAATTCATTTGTTCTGGGTGTGGATAGTGTATTAATCGAACCTGCTCTACTATATGGGCATCATGTGATAGAAGAAATGAATATTGAAATGGTAGATTGAACTGAATGAAACATTAAGTAGAGTTGCATGGTTGTAATTACTTGCTCGGGCTTAATGATATTTTAGTCATGTTAGTAGGTATAGCACTTGCGCTATTGCTTACTAGTTACTACTAAAAATGCCTGTCTGAACTCTGAAAGCCAATGAATAAATAAACTCCGTAATATAGTACTGAAGATAATAGTATATAACTATGATCTTGGAAGCCTCCTCAGTTCTCGATTTGTGATTTAGCACCCTCATCTAGTCATCCCAGTTGAATTGGGACTTGGAAGTTTGATCAGAACTTTAGATTCGACTCTAGATGTAGTCAAATGGACACAAGTGTCCGTAGCCTAGTGGCTTCCCCAGTTTGTGTGAATGCTGTGCCGCGGTAGCTAAGAATACTGTAATGCCCTGGCTTGCACTGCAGTATATATGTTCATGGTTGCCTCCTCAAAAGTTTTGATGCATTAACTGCATTTTATTCTGTTAAATGGAGTATCAAGTATGTCTCCATTAACATCGCTATTGTATTTTTGATAGCTGTTATGGATTAGGCTATTTTTATCACTTGTATTTTGAATGTTGCAGTGTTTGACGATTGATGAAGCTGATAGAATTTTGGAAGCGAATTTTGAAGAAGAAATGAAGCAAATAATTAAAATTTTACCCAAGGTCTTATTTCCTGGCAACCTTGTAATTTATACTAATAACTGATATTATCTTGAAATTCATGTTACAATTATTTTGATATTTTACTGACATTACTGTTAACTGCCTTATCGTGTTTCACCTCAATGACTTAAGTAAACTTGTCGTCATATCTGAAGCAAGTTCTTAACAAATGCTACTTGTCCTATAGTCTTAAGCTTTATTTGTTACTTGACTTGCAGGAGAGGCAAGCAGCTCTTTTCTCTGCTACCCAGACTAAGAAGGTATGGAAGCTTTATCCTTCCTATGTTGCCCCTTTTTTTCTGGTAGCTGATATATATTTAGTATCGGGGGAGTAGAGAATCAAACTCTGGACCTTTTCTAGCACTAGGAGTGCCTTTGCCACCATCGGGCACTACACAGTCCTTAATTCTTGTATTATATTGCACTTTGACATTTTTGTTGTAATGTATGTTGGATCCAGATTTCTCATGCTGTATTCTATTAAACGTCAGAGTCTCTCACACACACAACCCAAAATTTTGTTATCGTGAAGGACTCTTATAGTTCCGTGATGCCTTCTTTTGTCTTTTCCAGGTTGCAGATCTGGCACGCGTATCCTTAAAAGATCCTGTCTACGTTGGTGTAGATGATGAAAGGAAGAGGGTAAACAGACTACCTTATCTAATACATGATTGTAAAATAAACTGTCGTTTGCTCATGAATGACAAGTAATGATCTGTAGGTCACCAACGAAGGACTGGAACAAGGCTATTGTGTTGTGCCATGTGCCAAGAGATTTGTCGTACTCTATTCCTTTTTAAAACGATATCAATCGCAGAAAGTGATGGTTTTCTTCTCTTCAGTCAACTCTGTCAAATTTCATTCAGAGCTGCTGAAGCACAGTCACGTGGATTGCTTCGACATTCATGGACAGCAAAAGCAGCAGAAACGAACTACTACTTTCTTTGACTTCTGTAAAGCAGAGAAAGGAATATTGTTGTGTACTGATGTTGCTGCTCGCGGTCTTGATATTCCCGCTGTGGTATGTGATTCTTTAATATTATGCTTATGGAATTTGAATTTGAATTCGACAGGTTGTACGAGTATGAATTAAGGAGTAATACTAAGTTTCTTACTAACTACTATGTGTGTGGACGTGTGGAACCAGACTCTGTAATTTGGAGAGCAATAATTTTTGAGTAATTGTTTGAAGTGCTGTATTTTATGGTGCTCTATTATCATACTGAGATGCGGATGTACCCTTTTAGTGTTTCTCTTTCTGATTATAGAAACAGTACCACTACCTCAACTAAATGCTGATAAGTGTTACATTGATTGTAGGACTGGATTATTCAGTACGATCCGCCAGATGATCCTAAGGTGTTGATCAACTTTTTTCTAAATTGTTGTAGTTATTTCTTAATTTTATGTTACAAATGAGATTCTCAGTATTATCACCGTGTCTTCTTGAATTTCTAATATTCACCTTGTTAAACCTGCTTTTGATACCTAATCCAGGAATATGTGCACAGAGTTGGTCGAACAGCTCGTGGTGAAGGTTCAAAAGGAAATGCCCTGCTTTTCCTGACGCCAGAAGAGTTGCAGTTTCTCAGCCATCTTAAGGTCTTGCATATATTCATTGGTTAGCAATACATCATTAATAAAGGACATAATAACGATCCAACACTAGTAAACACAAATGTTACTACTTCCGATCATAGAGGCTAGCTCTTTCAGCAAAATTTTTGGAAGTCTTATATTATTAGGTTTTAGGTGGGGCACATGACAATTACTTTTATCAAGTACCATGATTTTATTTGTGCACAATGAAGATCTTTCAAGCTAGTAATAATTGTCCAAAAGATTTGTTTCTGGGTTTGATTACAAATTTAATTTTGGTGATCATTTAAAAGATGAGAGTGGTTTTAATCACAGAAGTTTATAGCACAGTGATGAACTAAATTTATCCATTGTAACCATATGCTAAGTAGCTAGTGTGCTTTTGCAGAGCTTTTTGGACTCCAATGCTGTTAACTGTTTGGATAAAATGTCCAAATGTCTATCTTATTCAAATATCACATTGAATTTTTCAGGCAGCTAAGGTTCCTGTAAAAGAGTGTGAATTTCCTGAAAAGAAGCTGGCTAATGTGCAATCTCATCTGGTAAATTCCATGTGTATGTAATTGTACGTTTCTTGTTGCTGTATACATCTGGGTGCCATATTTAATGAACTCTTTCTAATATTTGCAGGAAAAGTTAGTGTCTAACAGTTATTATCTGAACAAGTCTGCTAAAGAAGCATATAGATCTTATGTATTGGCATACAATTCACATTCTAGCAAGGACATCTTTAATGTTCACCGCCTTGATCTGCAGGTGACTCCTAGTACTTTTTGATCATTCTCATTTTCAGACATTTATAATTTATTTATTTGTTGTTAGGGATGTGAAAAAAGGGTTAGTGAGTCTCCAAATTAATTCTTTTGCAGAATTGTGTTCGATAATACTGATTGCTATGTGTTGTTTTACCCTTCGATTTGGTCTAGTAGTATTGGAATGATATAAGATATACGAGTATGAACTGCACAAAGGCATTCGTGCAGTTTCATTCGTCCATCAAAATTTTGAACTAGGGATCTCAAACTATTTGTGCCAGTCAGGATAGCAAGTTTGGTACATCACAAATAGTCAATAATCTGTCAGTCTTTATTGCGAGATATGATAAACTTTTACGTCTAGTGTTTTACAGTTCGTTGAGTGTCATTTCTATTGCATAAATTTTGTGAATGTTGATATTTGAATACTTCACAAGCTCATGACCAATTAATTATTCTTTGCAGGGAGTGGCAGCTTCATTTTGCTTTGATAATCCTCCAAAGGTTAGTATTAACATAGATAGTAGTGCATCTAAATTCAGGAATACAAAACGAAAAGAGGGACGGAGTCGAAATGGATTTAGCAGTAGCAATCCCTATGGGAACAGAGGTTCAGGCTATTGATGATCTTTTGAGAAAGGTAAAATGTGATGATAGTCCAGGAAGATGGACAGTGAGACCCAAGTATCAAGTATGACCCCAGAGGCTCAGAAAATATCAAATAGCAGCTCCACTCTGAGCTGTGTGCCAATTTTGTGTCGAGTTTTTCTTTTTCTAAATTTTTATCTGATTTATTTATCATTACATGTTCATGCCATAAAATGTGTATGTGTTTCTCCCAGCTCGGAAAAAGATGAAGATAATGTAATTGTTAGTTATTTAATGGTGTTCCATGGTTTCTGTTGTGTTACATTAGCTGACCAATTTCTTTTGCTGTTAAATTGTACACTACATTACTATGTTGAGCCATCTGCCAACAAATCCATTGAACTTTTCTCAATTTTGCACAATAACCATTATGGTTTTTTGGCATTATTTTAACCGTCTACCTTTCTAAAATTATGCAAAATTTTACAAAATCGATAAAATTTAGTGGGTTATTTTGATTATTTTTTTGACATCATTATGGTTACTTTGGCAAATTATGCAAATTTTTAGAAAGGTAGATGGTTAAAACGGTGACAAAAATGAGAATGGTTATTATGCAAAATCGAAAAAAGTTGAAAGGGTTTGTTGATCCTTATGGTTCAGATGTTTCAGTCAAATGATCCTATATATTTATGTAAACAATAGTCTAAAGTCATTAGGCTATAATTTACGGGCCCCGACGCTTAGAACCCTAAATAGTGATTAGTGATATAAATATTTTCGGAAGTTAAAAGCGCAAGTTCAGAATATGTGCAATGAGCTCGTGTGCGTTATCATGCTTTGTTTCAAAGGAGTGGAATGTCGTAAACTTGCTGCGCGGGTTATTCATCTATAGCATATAGTTTCTGAGATGTCGCATCTACTACAATCTGCTAATAAATTAAGTACAAAAGGCGTACATACAATTTGTGAGCATTGTCTTGGTTATATTTGATCAAATCAAGTGACATTAAAACAACTATTAGTTATTTTTCATTTCATCATTTAAAAAAAAATATTATGTTCATTATATTAAAACTAAAAAAAATAACAAATATAATAAAATATTGTCAAATTACTATAGAAGAATCCTTTCATATTTTTAATATTATATATAAAGAGAGGTAAGTTAATGACTTCTTGGTCCAATGTTATCTCCCCGTGCTTTCTATTGGATGTCAAGGTTACGAATTTGGTGACAAGATGTGATGTAGGAGGGTGAGTTTGTTTAATTAATAATAATAAGAGAATAATGTTCCTGAGATTATCTCAAGAACTTACCTAAGGTATTTACCTTACTTCTTTATAAAATCTTATAAAATAAATGTCCCGCAGGAGCATTTTTGTGAAAACTAGATTATCCATAAGATTTTTTTAATAATAATATCGCTTCAAATCAAAATTCTTTATTTATTTATTTATTTATTTTTTGAAAAATTCTTTATTTATTATTTAATAATAATAATAATGCTTCCTAGATAGTGGACTCATTCGGGAGGGAATGAACGGTACAACCATGGTTGTAAAAATCGGTAATCGGTATAAATCGGTTGAGGTACCGATTTAAGATTAATCGGAGTATTAATCGGATATTATAATAATATTTAATATATTAGTCTAATTTTCAATTAAACTTATCATTTTCAATATATTTACAGGATTAATCGGATTTCAAAAATCGAATCGGCTAGCTACCTTACAGAGGATTAATCGGGAATTAATCAGCTAAATCGGGGATTTTTAGAACCACGGGTACAACACAATGTCAAGTCTACGTGTACTTTTTTTTTGATAGGCTACGTGTACTTTAAGTATATCAAACAAGATTTTTCTCCAACAATATTACAGTAACGAAAGAAAAATCCAATAACTCGAAAAAAATTCACATAAATAGTACGAGCTTCCAATTTGACATTCCAAAAAGGCTAGTAAGTCTGAAGAACATTCCACTTTGCTGCTTTCAAATTTGATAATATATTTACATAAGAAAAAGTTTGTATTCTAAATTCCTCGGCTGCGGGGTCCATACACATCTGTTCTGTAAAGGTGATGTATGGAAGGGTCTGTCCACTGAAAGTGAGACTGGCAATCTGCTGAAACTCCTTGCGCCAGGATCATAATTACGACTTGTGTAAGCATAGTGAGGATAAGTGACATTGTTGTTCCTCTGATGTTCCGCTGCAATGTAAGTATGATCATCCACATAAGGCCTGGAATGAGGTAATCTCAAAGCATGATCATCCACATAAGGCCTGAAATGAGACCTCGTCGTATGAGTCCTTTCAAAAGGATAGCTTAAATGAGCTCTCTGACGTTCCCATTCTGATCGAGTTTGGTAACAATCTTCGGAACTAGTAGTGTATGACTGATATGTGGGAATCCTGACTTCATTATTGTGAGATTGGTCATGCTGCCTCCTGCCAGACTCACATTGTCTCGACTGAGATAATTGATTTGATTCCCTTCGTCCAACAGTAAGAGAGTTTCTATGGTGATCATTTGCCCTGAAATTTTTCAATTGAGTGTATTGGTGTTGGTGAACACCCCTTGTTTTATCAGCTTCAATACTTCGACTTGTTTGAGATAGTTGATGGTTAAATGGCTTCTGACGATTTCCACCTAATTAAAATTAAATCAAAATGAAAGTCCAACAGTCTAGTAATCCACAAATAAGTTAAAAAGATTATGGTGGAAGTTTTACCTCCTCCAGGCCTCAGTTCCTTTTTACCGGCTGTTGTGGAAGATTTCTTCATTTTCTTCCTAGCTCTAACCTCTCTTGCTGCAGCTCCCCGTTTGTGTTTTTCGGCAAGCACTACCAATCTTTCTGATTCATCCTTCCAACGCTACACGGAGATTGAAACCAACTAAAAACCCCGAAGCAAATAATTTGTTTGAGTAATAATATAAAGAATTTTATGCATCATTACCTGTCGGTATGTCCTCATCTTATAGAGATTTCGACCTTTCACAAGCAAGGGAAAAAGAGGAGCCAGTTTCTTAATCCCTTTACTCCAAAACACTTCAACCTTGAGAATCACATTAATTAAAAAAAATGTAAAGTTGGTAAGGAAACAGAAAATAATAAATTTAGGAGATGAAAACACTGGTTTCAGGAGGCATAACTTACACTATTAGCAACTGGTGCATTCACTCAAACAGATTAACAACTAGCAAAAATACATACATTTGTCCAATCAGACATTCTTAATGAGTGGCTCCAACCAAGAAATTTACCACAGAAAAAGCCTTACCGTGAATGTATGCTGCTGCTTGGCTGCACCATAACTTTCCTTGGTAATCCTGCCAGCAATAGTTCTCTTCCCCAGAATATTTCCACTCCGCTTCATTTTGTCAAACCTGTAGGCATAATAAGCTTCAATTCAAAGAATCTTATCTGACAGATTGTGAAGCAGAAGATGTATGCATATCATATAATTCTCGGCAATAAACTGTTACTTCTGGTATACTTTCTGCGTAAACAAAACAATGTCACCTTTACAGACATCACCTACACAACGGAACAAACTGCATATATTTAGTCAAAAAGTAGATGTATAAAGATATAAGTAAACGAGATAAAGAACTCGAAATATACCAGTACAGTTGATGTTAAAGGTGTTAGTATTGGTGCCCTAGAGGCAATGTATACATTATATTTATGTTTGAGTGATTTTATATATTTGATATATATATATGTTTATTATTGGCTTTATTTACTGCGAAATAAATAAAGTATAATAAATGTCCTTAGAATCTTGATACAAATTGTATAGTTGCAAGTATGTGACTTGAACATGAGATTATATAATGATTGTATCATATTCTTAAATGTTCCTAGCCGAGTATTATTATTAATTAGGACAATAGTAATACACTGAGGCTAGTATGATAATTGACTGATGACCACATCTCATTGGTCATAAGTATGAAGATACTAAAAGCAATGCATAGGTAACTGTACGAGTACAGGGTACTGGACAGACCCACCGTGAGATACATCATGGTAAATAATAAATGTGTCATATGTAATCTCACAGTGATAATGGTGTAATGATCCTTAGACCTAAAGTCGTTATAATTCTACATGAGAATTAATATATTTTGAATTCGTCAAAAGTTATCTTTAGCCGGATAATGATAAAGGTGAATATCGGATATATTATGAATCATGTGAGAAATATGAACGATCTAGATGGGATTTAAATCTCCTGATAAAGGAGTGATATTATCGGCCTCTTGTTTGAGTGAGACTATGAAATGCATGGCCATGCTCAAATGTTGATTTGATTAAATAGTCTACTCATCGATCAAGAAAATGAAGATTAAATTATGAAGAGGATGACACGTTACATGCCTCGAGTTTAATCTATAATATCATGATTTAAAGGGATTATATTACATGGAACATTAGTCATAAAAGGTTGATTGAATCGTTGATTTAATTATTGTTTTATTGGGTAGCAATAATGTGTTACTAGACGCCGCTTATTGTTTATAATTTTATTAGAGAATAAAATTATTGCCAATGAAATAATAACCTACAGGGTCACACACAAAGAATGTTTAAAAGGGAAATTAATTTAATTCATGAATTTAAATTAATAATAATTTAAATTATGATTTTAA
Source organism: Kitagawia praeruptora (assembly GCA_037693485.1). Taxonomy (NCBI): domain Eukaryota; kingdom Viridiplantae; phylum Streptophyta; class Magnoliopsida; order Apiales; family Apiaceae; genus Kitagawia; species Kitagawia praeruptora. The sequence goes on from CM075350.1 coordinate 42,887,491, forward strand.
ATTAATATTAAATAATAATTCGAATTTTATAAAATTAATTAAGTGAGACTTGATTAGTTAAAGATACAATTTGAAGATGTATTTTCTTGACTTATTTGATTAATTAAGTATGACTTAATTAATTTTTTTAAATAAATAAGATTTGTTTAAATAAAAAATGGCCTAATTGTTTAAGGCTCCATTTTACTTTATTTCTCTTTATAAGCCAAGAGTTGGCAAGTCATTTAAGTGACACTAAACTGAAATCTCAGTTCATAAACACAAGAGAGAAATCAAGCACAAGTCAAGAACACATCCGGATTATTTATTTTGGCTAGTACCAATTTCCGTGGCAAAATCGTTCGACGATTCAAGCAAGCATTCAAGTGTGGATACCGGTGGAGGAGTTACATTTTAGCTCTCAAGATCAACACTTTTAGCTCTCAAGATCAACAAGCTAGGATCTCCATTTGTCATCCATTGGAAAGGTTTAACAAGGTACAATCTTGTTCTTGAGAAATTTTATACCATGATCATCATTTTATACATGGATCCGGGCTTTGGAATTCGTTTTTAATTGTTATTTACGTCATTTCCGTTGCGTTATTATGCCCGAATTCCAACAATGGTATCAGAGCTACATGTATAAAAGGATGATTTGGTCTTGTGTTCTTGAAAATGAAACATACATGAATTTATGAATTATGCCATGCTTCATTTTAACATACAAAAGATCATTTATAAATTGTTATAATTGTTTGTATGATGTTATAAAATTGTTATAACATGTTTTGGATGATGTACTATATGCTAGATATGTTAAACACATCATTAGAATAATTGTTGAACTGATCAGAATTGAAAAGAAAACAATCTGCAATGTTTCTGGAGTTTCTGCAATTTCTGGGAAAAACTGGTATAAAAGGCTGTAACGCATTCGTTTGATGCGTGTCGTAGGATATCCACAGGTGTTACGTATTATAGTAATGCGTATCGTAGTATTTTTACAGGTAACGCGCATATCTATAATGCGCATCAGCAGTATAGTTAGTGTTGTTGCGCAGGACGATCATGCGCATCAGCCTGGTTGATTCAGATCTCAGTGGACGTTCCTTTATCAGTTGCTTTTGTTTTAAAATTCTAAAATTTCCTTTTGCTTTCACTTTAGAAAAGAAAAAGTTATTGGTTTTAATCATTATATTCCTAGTGCCATTAATGATTAAAGTTTTAATAATTGAATATTTAAATTATGAATTTATATATTATTATTAATTCAAAATGTTATTAATTAATTTAATTTCGAATTTTGGAATATATTTAAATTATGAATTTGAATATTATTATTAATTCGAATTTTATTTTAATTAATGCTTTTAATAATTGAATATTTAAATTTTGAATTTAATATTATTATTAAATGCGATTTTGATTAATTTTAATTTTTAAATTCGATTTTTTTATAATTAAAATTGATTTTAATTCCTTTTTTAAATAATTAGGTATTTAAATTAAGGAGTTAAATATTAATCGATGTGATCATGATTAATGTGATGTCTATAATTGTTATATGGGCATGGTGCATTAGTTATGGCCTAAAGACCCGTAGAATAAATGTTGTAATTTTATTTATGGTCTGTAATAATTAAATACGACTTGCATGTCGTTATTCTTGTAATTATTATATCTCGAATGCAACTCGAGTTCTTTTGTAATGTATTTCAAAACGAACTTGGAGGCAATCAATGGAGGCTTAGGAAGCAAAGAAGAATTTTGTAATAATTAGTTATTACAACCATAGATTGACCTTGATCTTTTCATTAGCTCGAAAAGATTGCATAGGATCGGGCCATAACCATCGCACGTTTAATTTTGCGTAACTGCACTTTACATATGATGCATGGATATATTAGATATATATATGGATGCATGGATGTATGGAAATTTTAGAATGTATGTATTAGATATGACACAAATGCCATGTTTAAACAAGATAAAATCTGTAACGATTTAAGATTTAAACAAACGATCAAGATAGTTAAATTTTTCTAAAAATCCCTTATGAAATATTAAGTTAAACAGATGCTTTCCAATAAATAACACTCATTAAATCCTAGATCATTGAGGAGTGGATTTGCCAAAGCAAGGGCTTCTCTTTTATCGTGGTGAGATGTGATTGAGTAAACAAGCTTACTTGAATTGTTATTATTGGGTCCAACTTAAATAAGTCGTCATAATAGGATTATGAACTTAGAAGCATAGAGTTTAGTGAAATCTATTAGATAGATCGGAGCAATATGTTGTTCACTAAGCTATCCAAGAGTTATATACGATATAATTGACATAACGGTCTACCTAAATAATATATTTAAGAGGAAAGCCAAAGCTGACTTAAAATATGACGAAATATGGATCTTGGCTCACTAAGAAAGGTTTTATGGGAACCATTTTCCGAATTGATAGTAAGGGCTATTAATTTGATTAAAATAGTGGGAGGTATATTATGAATATGCTATAAATCAACTTGAACATAATTTATTTTACAAACCTACGAACTAATTATTTAATGCACTTTTTCAAATTGTAGATAATAAATGGTAAACAACACAAACAACTTTTCGATACGATCACTTATAGAAAAGGAGAAGCTGACAGGGACGAACTTCCTGGATTGGTTTAGGAACTTGAGGATTGTCCTCAGGCAGGAGCGAAAGCTCTATGTCATTGAAGTTCCTCATCCAAATCCTCTTCCTGCCGGGGCCACACGTGCTGAGCAAAATGCTTATCAGAAACATTTGGATGACTCAACTGATGTGTCATGCCTTATGCTAGCATGTATGGCTCCTGAGATTCAAAAGCAACATGAATTGATGAATCATGAATGCTTCTGAAATAATCGGGCACCTCAAAAGCATGTATGAGGGACAAGCTCGACAGGAAAGATATGATACGAGCAAGGCATTGTATGCTTGTAAACAGGGAGAGCGAGACCCGGTTGGACCACACGTTCTTAAGATGATTGGGTATATTGAACAACTAGATACCTTGGGCTTCCCGATTGGTCCGGAGGCTCAAGTAGATCTGATCTTACAATCACTTAACAAGAACTTCTCTCAATTCGTCATGAATTACAACATGAATGATGGATAAGACACCCACTGAATTGTTGGGCATGTTAAGAACTGCTAAAACCAACATTCAGAAGGAATCCTCTACTCCCATGCTGATGGTGAACAAAGGGGGTGCCAAAGGGAAAAGAAAGTGGAAAGGCAATAAGAAGAGGATTGCATCCAAATCTGCTGCCAATCCTAATTCTGCTCCCAAGAAGGCTACCAAGCCCAAAGGAGGTGTCGAAAAGGGTGATTGTCACCACTGTGGTAAACCGGGACACTGGAGGAGAAACTGTCATGCTTATTTGGAAGAGCTGAAGAAGAAGAAGGCTGCTGGCCAGACTTCTGCTTCAGGTATTTATGTTATAGAAGTCAATTTGTCTACTTCTACATCTTGGGTATTGGATACTGGATGTGGTTCTCACATTTGTATAAATGTGCAGGAACTGCAAAGGAGTAGGACACTGGCTAAGGGAGAGGTAGACCTACGAGTTGGCAACGGAGCAAAGGTTGCTGCTTTGGCTGTAGAGACTTACCATTTATCATTGCCCACTGGGCTTATATTAAAACTTGAAAACTGTTTGTATGTGCCTTCTATTTGTAGAAACATTATTTCTGTTTCTTGTTTGGACAAGAAAGGTTTTTCATTTACTTTTAAGGACAATGGTTGCTCTTTTGGTTTGAATGACATTACCTATGGTGTTGCACAATTATTTAACGGTTTGTATGTTCTTAATTTAGATACTCCTATCTTGAACGTAAATAACAAACGACTTAAAACAAATGACTCAAATCAAACATACCTTTGGCACTGTCGTCTAGGCCATATAAACGAGAAACGCATTTCCAAGTTACATCAAGATGGTTTCTTGGATCAGTTTGATTTTGAATCATATGATGAATGCGAGGCTTGTTTACTAGGCAAGATGACTAAAGCTCCTTTTACCGGAAAGGGTAAGAGGGCCACCGTACGACTAGAACTAATACATAGCGATGTATGTGGTCCTATGAGATCGATGGTAAGGGGTGGCTATTTCTACTTCATTACATTTACTGATGATTTCAGTAGATACGGATATGTGTATCTTTTGAAGAACAAATCCGAAGCATTTGAAAAGTTCAAAGAGTATAAGGTAGAAGTAGAAAAGCAAACTGGCGAAAGCATAAAAACTCTAAGATCTGATCGAGGAGGTGAATACTTAAGCCATGAGTTTAAGAACTATTTGAGGGAGTGTGGTATTGTATCACAACTCACTCCTCCTGGAACACCACAATGGAATGGGGTTTCTGAAAGGAGGAATCGTACCTTGTTGGACATGGTGTGATCAATGATGAGTCAAGCAGATCTTCCAATTAGTTTCTGGGGTTATGCCCTGGAAACGGCTGCATATACACTAAACCGTGTTCCTACTAAAACGGTTAAACAAACTCCATATGAGATATGGACAGAAAAATGTCAAAGCATGTCCTTTATGAAAGTATGGGGATGTGAAGCGTTTGTGAAACGCCTAATGTCAGACAAGCTTGGACCGAAATCTGAGAAATGTAATTTTGTGGGATACCCAAATGAAACAAAAGGTTATTATTTCTATAATCCTTCAGAGAACAAAGTAATTGTTGCTCGAACTGCTGTATTCTTAGAAAGAGAGCTAGTCTCTAGAAAAGACAGTGGGAGGAAAATAGATCTCGATGAAGATCGAGAACCACTTGATAACATTGAACCTGAGATGGAGCATGAGCAAGATATACAAGATAACACTGCTCAAGAAACACAGGTGGTTCGTAGATCTAGTAGGACTCGCTATGATTCAAGAAGAAATTATGGATTTCTCCTAATTGAAAATGGCGATGTGATGCTCATAGATCAAGATGAGCCTCTCACCTATCAAGATGCTATGAACTCACCGGACTCTAAGAGATGGCAAGAAGCCATGAATTCTGAAATGGATTCCATGTATGAAAACCAAGTATGGACTTTGGTTGATCCACCTGAAGGGGTAAAACCTATAGAGTGCAAGTGGATTTTCAAGAAGAAAATCGACATGGAAGGTAATATACAGACCTATAAAGCTCGACTGGTTGCAAAAGGTTTCAAACAAATTCATGGTATTGACTATGATGAAACCTTCTCACCAGTAGCAATGATAAAATCCATCAGAATTATGCTTGCAATAGCGGCTTACTATGATTACGAAATATGGCAGATGGATGTCAAAACAGCCTTCCTTAATGGAAGCCTTGAAGAGGATGTGTACATGACACAACCTGAAGGTTTTGGAAATCCAAAGGATGTTGGAAAAGTATGTAAGCTGCGTAGATCCATTTATGGATTGAAGCAGGCCTCTCGGAGATGGAATATCCGGTTTAATGAAATAGTCAAAGGTTTTGGCTTTATTCAGCACATGGATGAACCATGTGTTTACAAAAAGTTTAGTGGGAGCCATGTGGCATTCCTAGTATTATATGTCGATGATATATTAATAATAGGGAATGACATTCCTTCTCTACAGGCTGTGAAGACTTGGTTAGGACAAAGTTTCTCTATGAAAGACTTGGGCGAGGCTACCTATATATTAGGGATCAGGATCTATAGAGATAGATCAAGAAGATTAATCGTCTTAAGCCAGAGTACATATATTGACAAAATTTTGCATCGCTTTGGAATGCAAGATGCAAAAAAGGGATATGTCCCTGTATCTCATGGGATAACGATCTCAAAAGAGAATGGTCCTAAATCATTGGATGATAAAGACCGCATGAGTAAGATACCATATGCTTCAGCAATTGGATCTATCATGTATGCAATGATATGTACTCGTCCAGATGTCTCGTATGCTTTGAGCATGACGAGCAGATACCAGTCTAATCCAGGTGAAGGTCACTGGACGGCGGTCAAGAATATTCTTAAGTACTTGAAAAGGACTAAGGATTCATTCTTGGTGTATGGAGGAGAAGAGAAGCTAACGGTAAAGGGTTACACGGATGCTAGTTTTCAAACTAACAGAGATGACTCTGTTTCTCAGTCTGGATTTGTGTTTTGCCTAAATGGAGGTGCTGTAAGCTGGAAAAGTTCGAAGCAAGAGACAGTAGCTGATTCTACAATGGAATCCGAGTATATTGCTGCATGTGAGGCAACCAAGGAAGCTGTATGGTTACGGAAGTTCATTACAGAGCTTGGTGTCGTTCCATCGATCGCAGATCCCATAGATCTTTACTGCGATAATAATGGAGCTATAGCACAAGCCAAGGAGCCGAGAGCTCATAGCAGAACAAAGCATATACTTCGGAGATATCACCTTATTCGAGAGATAAATGAAAGAGGGGATATTCACATATGTAAAGTGCATACTGATGATAATATTGCAGACCCGCTGACTAAGGCTCTGTCGCAGCAGAAGCATGAATGTCACACTAGTAGCATGGGTATTCGATACATGGGTGATTGGCTCTAGTGCAAGTGGGAGATTGTTAGTATTGGTGCCCTAGAGGTAATGTATACATTATATTTATGTTTGAGTGATTTTATATATTTGATATATATATGTTTATTATTGGCTTTATTTACTGCGAAATAAATAAAGTATAATAAATGTCCTTAGAATCTTGATACAAATTGTATAGTTGCAAGTATGTGACTTGAACATGAGATTATATAATGATTGTATCATATTCTTAAATGTCCCTAGCCGAGTATTATTATTAATTAGGACAATAGTAATACACTGAGGCTAGTATGATAATTGACTGATGACCACATCTCATTGGTCATAAGTATGAAGATACTAAAAGCAATGCATAGGTAACTGTACGAGTACAGGGTACTGGACAGACCCACCGTGAGATACATCATGGTAAATAATAAATGTGTCATATGTAATCTCACAGTGATAATGGTGTAATGATCCTTAGACCTAAAGTCGTTATAATTCTACATGAGAATTAATATATTTTGAATTCGTCAAAAGTTATCTTTAGCCGGATAATGATAAAGGTGAATATCGGATATATTATGAATCATGTGAGAAATATGAACGATCTAGATGGGATTTAAATCTCCTGATAAAGGAGTGATATTATCGGCCTCTTGTTTGAGTGAGACTATGAAATGCATGGCCATGCTCAAATGTTGATTTGATTAAATAGTCTACTCATCGATCAAGAAAATGAAGATTAAATTATGAAGAGGATGACACATTACATGCCTCGAGTTTAATCTATAATATCATGATTTAAAGGGATTATATTACATGGAACATTAGTCATAAAAGGTTGATTGAATCGTTGATTTAATTATTGTTTTATTGGGTAGCAATAATGTGTTACTAGACGCCGCTTATTGTTTATAATTTTATTAGAGAATAAAATTATTTCCAATGAAATAATAACCTACCACACAAAGAATGTTTAAAAGGGAAATTAATTTATTTCATGAATTTAAATTAATAATAATTTAAATTATGATTTTAAATTAATATTAAATAATAATTCGAATTTTATAAAATTAATTAAGTGAGACTTGATTAGTTAAAGATACAATTTGAAGATGTATTTTCTTGACTTATTTGATTAATTAAGTATGACTTAATTAATTTTTTTAAATAAATAAGATTTGTTTAAATAAAAAATGGCCTAATTGTTTAAGGCTCCATTTTACTTTATTTCTCTTTATAAGCCAAGAGTTGGCAAGTCATTTAAGTGACACTAAACTGAAATCTCAGTTCATAAACACAAGAGAGAAATCAAGCACAAGTCAAGAACACATCCGGATTATTTATTTTGGCTAGTACCAATTTCCGTGGCAAAATCGTTCGACGATTCAAGCAAGCATTCAAGTGTGGATACCGGTGGAGGAGTTACATTTTAGCTCTCAAGATCAACACTTTTATCTCTCAAGATCAACAAGCTAGGATCTCCATTTGTCATCCATTGGAAAGGTTTAACAAGGTACAATCTTGTTCTTGAGAAATTTTATACCATGATCATCATTTTATACATGGATCCGGGCTTTGGAATTCATTTTTAATTGTTAATTACGTCATTTACGTTGTGTTATTATGCCCGAATTCCAACAAAAGGATGATCTGGGATATAAAACTTCACCATTTCCATCTTTAACCCAAAATTTAAGCAAGTTCACGCAGTAAGAAACAATGTCATATCATGTAATTCTCATATAAAATGGTGAATTCCACTTCGAGATATAAAATTTACCCTAAACCTCATATAAAATTTACGTGTATGCAGTCCACTTCGAGATATTAAAATGTCAAATGATGGAATTCCACCGGACATTATCACCTAGATCCTACATAATTGTGGTGTAACTTTGAGAACAGATGCTAGCTAGAACAACTGGCAAATTAAGATAGGCCAGGTAGTCCAACCTTTTCTCAACTAAATTACTCCACTTAATTTAGATTGAACACGATAAGTCTATCATTCTATTTTTAGGTCCTGAAACTAGATATATTGTTTTTAAACAATCAACCAACTTAAGTTGACATACACATTTAGCAAGACACAACAAACAATACATACAAGAACTCGGATGATAAAACTTACATGCCCAATCAATTCATAAACATAAATTAGGTAAACAATAATACATGTAAACATGTAATTGGGTAGTACATAGATGGAAAATTTTGGTGGGGCCAATGGCCCGCCATGGGAAACAAGACCTGTCCTAAGTCTTCCATTTGCAGATACATTACACAGTTGTGATATGCCTTACTTGAATTTATAAGACTGTAGCTCATATCCTAGGAAGTACGGACTCTTCATTTTGTTTGCCGTATGCAAGTCCGACTCTCCGACTCGCCGACCCGGCCCCGACTTGGATGGACTCGGCCCCGACTCGCCAGGTGGGGAGTCCGGACGAAAACGCGGCCTGGACTCGGCATGGACTCGGCATGGACTCGGCCCTACTTAAAAAAGCCCAAGAAGATGAACCAGAGATGGAGTCTGTTCTTTTTACCAAAGAAGATGAACAGAATGTTGAGAATATTGACCGATCTTTTTCTAGTTTTCCACTTATTTTGAAGAATGAAACATTTATTACTTGTTATTAACTTATGAATTTATGAATATGTATTTTATATATATATATATATATTATTTTATTTGCCGAGTCCCGTATCTAAGACTCTTCGATGATTGGCGAATCCCCGAGTCCCCGTACCCGTGTCCCGTGTCGCCGTATCCGAGTCGGTGCTTATATTCACTTTCAACTACAACTATTTTTAGAGGAGAGATGAAGCACTTCATCTTGGAGGACACTGCATGATGAAACTATGGATTGACTAACATTACGGTCCTACTAGGTTATTCTTACATCAGCACATCAAATCTTCAAAAATATTGGAGATATGAATTTCTAAAATCCTATCTTACCAACATCGTGAAGGAACAATCAATATAAATGCCTGTATATTCGAACTTAACTACACACCATCTGACCAGAACAAACAACACTGCCACAGAAACCACAGTAAATTAAATGAAAAAGCTCACCTCCAATACTCTTTGATTCTGTTTATGCACTCTGCCTTTGTGCCCGACAATCTTAATTTAAGTTTCCTTAAATAAGTTTTGCATTCAATTAGATTTATCTCTTCTAATTGACTCCCTTCTGTAAAACACGAAGACATCCTCAAGTTAAGTAACCGGCCATAAATTCAAGTATCGGCATTTGAGAGCCTATTGTGGTAAAAATCTATTTACAGAAAGGCTCAACAAAGTTCTTTAGATACAAAAAGCGGTACAAGAATCACCCGGAACAGTCTAATTGAAACCTTCCTGTTTAACTATTTCAGTTAACATTGTAACCTACACAACGTGGAAGGAAGCAAACCAAGGTTATAGATAAGTTAAACCGGATAAAATTCTGGATCTATCAAGAACTTAAAGTTCCTTCAAATTAGATAAAAGACTGTATCGAAGTCCTTAAATCAAACACACCAATCAATTATAATTATTTTAACCATCCGAAAAATCATCATGATCAAGTCATTCATAACAACATTCATTTCAAAACGGCACCAAACAATTCTAATTTTTTTTAACCATCCGCAAAGTCATCATGATCTTATAACAACATTCATTTCAAAGTGACACATTACCCTAAGCACATAAATACAGTAAAAACAGCAGATGATTAAAAAACAAATGAAACGAAACGAAAAGGCTAAACCTCTGAGAAGGCGAATAACTTTGTTGCAAATAGCCTCTTCCTTGTCTGCATCATCATCCTCGCCATTACAATTATCATCAGAATTGGAAACATCTTTCTCGAAATCCGAGTCACTCACATCATCATTATCACTAGTTAAAGTGAATCGAATAATTTAGCAATCACAGTTTATAACTCAAAATCATAAAATTAGCAAAAAGAATTGATCAAACCAAAAAAATAAAAATAAATACACAACTAAAGAAAAAGAGAAGATTATTACCAGGAAGTAGAGGAGGAGTCAATATCTTCATCATCGTCATCGTCTTGGTAATCAGATTCATCTTCATCGTCGGATGAAATTGAAATGAAAGCGCACTTTTTGCCTCTTGTCTCACACATTTTTTTGTTTCCGCCCAAAATTATTTAAAACCATCTTTTAATCTTTTTGTTTAGGGATGGGCATTCGTCCCGGCCCGCCCGATCCCGATCCGATCCCCGCACCGAACGGGGCGGGGATTCGGGGATTTTTTCGGGTATGGGCTGGGGAGCGGGGACAATTTTCAATGAAAATCGGGGAGCGGGCCGGGGCCGGGTTTTTATGTGTCCCCGGCTCGATCCCCGACCCGGCCCCGATTTGCACTACCCGACTCGATGTCACCACATTATATATATATATATATATATATATTTTATTTTATTTACCGAGTCCCGTATCTAAGACTCTTCGATGATTGGCGAATCCCCGAGTCCCCGTACCCGTGTCCCGTGTCGCCGTATCCGAGTCCGTGCTTATATTCACTTTCAACTACAACTATTTTTAGAGGAGAGATGAAGCACTTCATCTTGGAGGACACTGCAGGATGAAACTATGGATTGACTAACATTACGATCCTACTAGGTTATTCTTACATCAGCACATCAAATCTTCAAAAATATTGGAGATATGAATTTCTAAAATCCTATCTTACCAACATCGTGAAGGAACAATCAATATAAATGCCTGTATATTCGAACTTAACTACACACCATCTGACCAGAACAAACAACACTGCCACAGAAACCACAGTAAATTAAATGAAAAAGCTCACCTCCAATACTCTTTGATTCTGTTTATGCACTCTGCCTTTGTGCCCGACAATCTTAATTTAAGTTTCCTCAAATAAGTTTTGCATTCAATTAGATTTAGCTCTTCTAATTGACTCCCTTCTGTAAAACACGAAGACATCCTCAAGTTAACTAACCGGCCATAAATTCAAGTGTCGGCATTTGAGAGCCTATTGTGGTAAAAATCTATTTACAGAAAGGCTCAACAAAGTTCTATAGATACAAAAAGCGGTACAAGAATCACCCGGAACAGTCTAATTGAAACCTTCCTGTTTAACTATTTCAGTTAACATTGTAACCTACACAACGTGGAAGGAAGCAAACCAAGGTTATAGATAAGTTAAACCGGATAAAATTCTGGATCTATCAAGAACTTAAAGTTCCTTCAAATTAGATAAAAGACTGTATCGAAGTCCTTAAATCAAACACACCAATCAAATCTAATTATTTTAACCATCCGAAAAATCATCATGATCAAGTCATTCATAACAGCATTCATTTCAAAACGGCACCAAACAATTCTAATTTTTTTTAACCATCCGCAAAGTCATCATGATCTTATAACAACATTCATTTCAAAATGACACATTACCCTAAGCACATAAATACAGTAAAAACAGCAGATGATTAAAAAACAAACGAAACGAAACAAAAAGGCTAAACCTCTGAGAAGGCGAATAACTTTGTTGCAAATAGCCTCTTCCTTGTCTGCATCATCATCCTCGCCATTACAATTATCATCAGAATCAGAAACATCTTTCTCGAAATCCGAGTCACTCACATCAAATAATCTTTCTAAATTTGTGGGTATTCAATTGAGATTTTAAAAACTCTTCTAAAATCTATAGGTATTCAATCCAGATTTTAAACAATCATTCAAAATCTCAAGGTATTCAACTTTCAACTTATTTGTTAAATTCATGGATTTTGAAATATTTGTGGCAGATTTTATATGTAAAGTTATCAACGTAAAATTTGTTCTTACTAGACAATATTTTGATGGATTTGTGAATTATGACATTTGTAATAAAAAAAATAAAAAAAATAAAGTATAATATTATTTCTATGTTCAGATGCAACAGCCAGAATAAAAAAGGCCTCTTCGACTTTCTTCCATGCATCATCAGCCAACAGAGGAGGTTCCATATAAAGTATTTTCCTCTTTAGGTCATCATAAGTCTCATTGAGACCTATAAGAAACTGCATCAAATTTTGTACCTGGAAATAATTTTCAGTGGATTCACAACTACAAGGAGTTACAAACAAATATAGGCTTAAAATAAAATAATACAGTATACAGATATTATAAAATAAAAAATGAAAGAAATCGATTCATAGAATCTGTGGGATTTTGTAATTCTACAAAAATCCATCAAAATCTGTAGGAATCTGTAGGGAATTAAAATAATATGTGTAGAGATTTTAAACAATTCATGGATTTACGCATTCCATTAAAATCCATGGATTATTAACAATCCAACAAAATCTCAATTGAATACACCCCTCTTAGTTTGTTTCTGTTAAGTTTACTAATGTTTGATCTATCAATTGCATATAACTATTTTTGATATGTATAATTTACATGAAATTGAAAAGTTCTATGGAGTATTTATTTAATTGAAATAATTGGAGTACATGTACGTTTTGCATTCAAAATTTATTATTTTGCAAATCTTGTTATATGAATATCATAATTTCATTGATAATCTTGAAAATCATGTATGTTTTGCAATATGTTTATCTTGAAAATTCTTTATGTTTTGCAATAATAACATATATGTTTTGCAATCCTCGCAGAACAATTCGTTTTGCAATATTTTATTAACAAAACATACAAAATTTTCAAGATTTTCGATGAAATAGTGATATTTATGTAAGAGAAAATGACAAAAATACACCACTTTTAGGAGCCCACTGGCCAAAATACATGTATGCGCTAAGGACCGACCAAAATACCCACCAAGTACGCATGTTGAATTTGCGTATTCATTTTCAGGGTTGAATACGCATGTTGGACATGCGTGTTTTTTTTTAAGCTTTACGCATCACAAAAATGTGTATACAATATAAAAAACTACCCCTGTTTCTTTAGGTCCTGTGGGGAAGCTTACTAAATAGTAATGCGTAGATAAAAAAAACACCATTTCTCGACAAGTAATATTATTATATATATTTGTATTATATTATGTTACTAATAGTGCATAGTCTAGTCGAGAGGTATAAGTTTTATGTATTTTATTTTATTTTATTTTTCTTTTTCTTTGTATATGTTTTGTTCGAGAGGTAGATGTATGGCATGGTCAAATCTTGTTTGACCAGGTGTGTCATTTTACTACTTTGTTTTGTTTTCGAGAGGTATAAGGAGGAGTAGTAGTAATTAGTAATTTACCACGCATATATATTTCAAATGCGTGGCTAATTAAGACAAAACATGCAAATGAACTACACGCACTTGTATTATGCAAATAAAATTTTGATTAACCTTGCTATTTCAATAATTAGCCTTTAGGGTTCAACGTTTCCATTTTGGATTTAGAAATATTCGGGATGACGAATAAACCGTATACGAATTTTGGGTTTAGGGTTGTTTACAACCCTAAACCCTTTATTAAAATTTTAAATTTTATCTGTATTCCCTCAGGGTTTCAACGGTTAACCTTTGGGGTTCAACAGTTCCATTTTGGATTTAGAAATATTTGGAACGACGAATAAACCGTATACGAAGTTAGGGCCCTAAACCCTAATTTATCATGCCGTTTAAAAATCAGGTCATCGGATTCAATTTTTTATTTAAAATTTTTAAATTTTATCTATATCCACTCGGGGTTTCAACGGTTAACCTTTGTGGTTCAACAGTTCCATTTTTTTGAAAATTTTAAAATTTTACTTTTTATTTTTAAATAAAAAGATAAGTAAAATTCAAAATTTTGCTTAATTCAAAATTATTGAACCATACGCATGCTACCAATGCGTTGTCCATTTGAGAATGAAAATTACCAATGAGCTATACGCATTGGTACAATGCGTGGGCTTATTTTATATTAAAAAAAATACACGCATGTTGTACATGCGTGGCCTACTTCAAAAAAAAACAAAGAACACGCATGTTGGATATGCGTATTCGTGGGTACACATATCCAAAATGCGTAGTTGATGGGTATTTTGGGTGGACTGTTACGCAACTAGGTATTTTGGTTACTTGGTTTGAAAAGGTTGGTATTTGGGGATTTCACCCATTTATGTAAGGCAAATGGTCTGGTGCAAACGTATGCACCAGAGTGTTTATGGAACATACGGTTCCAGAGCCGTTGGATCATTGATCCAACGACTCTGATTTTAAAAAAAAATTCATCGTACCGCAACAAGTTTCCGCGGTACGGGGCAATTACCAAAATGCCCCCTGTTTTCACATAAAAAATCTACTGTTCACCGTACCGCAGAAAGTTTCTGCGGTACGTGAAGAGTAGGGACATTTTTGTAATTTCTCCGTACTGCGGAAAGTTTCTGCGGTACGATACATTTTTTTTAAAATCAGAGCCGTTGGATCAACGATCCAACGGCTCTGGAACCGTATGTTCTATAAACAGTCTGGTGCATACGTTTGCACCAGACCGGACCCCTTTATGTAATAAGTTTTGCAAAATAATAAAATTTGCAAAATTTTGAATGTAAAATATATATGTATTCCAAGTACTCCAATTGAATGAGTACTCCAATTGAATGAGTACCCATAGCTGTGAAATTCATTTTAGTTTTAATTCATGAGGTTTGGCGTGTCATTTGAAATTTTAAATTAATAGTTAAAATATAATGCAATCAAAGCCAAAATAAAAACGAGTTAATTGCGTTTAGCACCCTCCAACTTTCATTCAAAAACCAAACTATACAACTATTTTGGGAAAAGCAGTTCACTACCCTTAACTTTCAAAGTTGGATGTAACATGCACCCCTTTCAAAGTTGGATGCAACATTATGAGGGGTAAAGTTGGAATTTTAGCATATCATTTAAATAATATTAATGTTAAAATTTCTAAATTAGACTAAAAGCTAGAATTTCAAATTATAATTTTTTTTATTAATCTTCATTGATTTAAATTTTACTGATATTAATTTTTATAAATTTAAAAATTAAAATTATGATTAATTATGATTAAATTTATTTGAATATAAATTTCACTTGACAATTATTTTAAAATTTATTTAACGTTATGATTATTTTAGTGCATTGATAATTAAAAACAGATTTCATATTAATTGTTTAATATAATTTTTCATTTAAAAAGTGCATTAATATAAAATTTAAATTAATTTTAAATTTTAGTTGTTAATATTATTATTCAAATTCCAATTTTACCCCTCAAAATAATAAAGGGAATAAACAATTTTAAGGGAAACTTGTCAAAGGGGTGCATGTTGCATCCAATATTGAAAGTAAGGGTAGTAAATTGCATTTCACAAAATGGTTGTATAGTTTTATTTTTGAATGAAAGTTGGAGGGTGCAAAACGCAATTGACTCAAATAAAAACTTAATACTTTATTTCACCGGTTTCTAAGATTCTAACACCTTGCACCTAACACTGTGTTCCGATAACTTTTTTTTTTGAAAGAAAAGAAAAGAAATGTGAAGATTTGATTTCTTTAACTTGTTCCCAAAAGATATTTGTAGAAAGAAAAGAAAAGATTTTTAAAGAAAATCATGTTATATTTGTATACAAAATCTTCTTCCCACTTTTGGAAAGATTTAGAGAGAAAAGAAAATAAGTCATTTTCTATTCTTTTATTGATTCGGGAACACAATATAAGTTCTAATTAGGGGAGGCAATAAGTGAAAAAAATTAATTAAAATAGTTTTATTTTTATTCATATTTGTGTTCTCAAATTTTTAAAATAGACGAAAATAAGTGAAATTAAATACAAATTGAACCCACTTTCATTCCAAAAATAATATGAAAATACTTTACACACTCGCCACTTACTTTCTATTGTAAAGAAATGAAAATTAATTTATATCGAGCATAACTTCGAGTCCGTTTGGCTCGGGCTTAAAGTCCGTGTAATAACCCTAACTTTTAGAATGCTATAGTGCCTAAATGAATAGTAATTTTGAGGATTTAGGGAAATGGTATGTAAGTACCCTAGATTTGAAATGGAAAATGAATAATCAGGAATCATATTGATGTTGTACTATGAAAATGAGTGACTCAAAATGATAATGGATTTCAGAAATTCCTGAATATGGACTTTAAGGATTTTCGATTTCGATTGAGACTCTATTGAATGTGATATTACGGAGTATAGAAATGTTAAAGGGTTTATATCTTAATAAAATAGTGAAATTAGGTTAAACCAAGGAGTGATCAAGTCAAGGAAATGCCAAGGGAATTTAGATTGTTAAACGAGTTTGAGAATGCTTCAGAACCCGAAAGATAACCGGGAGAGCAACTTCTGATAAAAAGAGAATATACCAAGGATATTGGATCTAATACCTACTTGAGGATTAGAATCACCCTAACACACTAATATATGATGTGGGAGAGGATATTATATATCCAAGGAATTACAAAGGAGAAACCACTGAGACGATCGCAGAAATCAATCGATGAATCAAATGATGAGAGAACTTTGAACGAAGCCCAAACTTTGGCCCAATACAAAACAAGGAGTTGATTTATTGATTTAATTAAGTGGCTTATGGTGAAAGCCAAGGGGAAAGGGCAGGAGTGGAAGAATTATGAAAGGGCAAGGATAATGTGGTAAAAACAAACAAAAGAAAACCAAACAAATATCAAACCAAGCTTCTTAGATACTTCTTGCACAAGAACCAAGGATCCAACACAGCCATACATCTGATCTTATCTTGTAAATATCATTAGATCAAAGTTGGATAAGTCAATATTGGATCAAAAGTGAAGAAAAAGCAAGAAACACACCATTCCACACAAACTGCCCAGCATGAATAGCTTTGAGAGAAAAATTCATAACCCAAGATCTAGAGCTCTAAAAATCACCAAATTTTAACCATAGCTTCTCCACTCTATGGGGAGATTCGTTCAAAATTTCATGGCCAACAAAGTAGTATAGCCTAGTCAAATCCATGGTCAAAGTTGGAGCACCCAATCTGTCCAGTTTCTGTCCAGCGGAAAGATGGAGCTCAAAACCATAGCTAGGAAGCTTTGTTTTTGGTGATCTATAGCTCAAATCAAAGCTTATGAGGAGGCCAAGATGTGGTAAAAATTTGAGAGTCAAACTCTTATTTTTCGATTTTCTATGATTTTTCGATTTGAGAGTCAAATTTGAGAACTAACTTTTGGTTTTATGATTTCTTTAGTTGATCCAAGCTACTTTAAGGTTGTTTAAGGACTATCCAAGGCTTATTAAGTGTTGTTCACTCTACAAAGAAGGTATAAAGCTCAAGAACCCTTAGTATTACTTTGAGTTGATGATGGATTATGGTTGGTTAAGTAGTTAAAGTTGTATAAAGTATGAAATCATGATGATATATGTGTTTATAAGTGATTTGATTGAGTATGGAAGTGAGTTGTGCTTGTAACCATGGCTGGTATGATGACCACATGGTGTAGGGAATAATATAGGTGTTGGATGATGGATTGGGAGGAGTGATGATTTGGGAATTGTTAAGAATATAGCCGTTATAATGTCCGATTTTCGTTAAAACTAAAACTACCTTGTATTTGGGCAGAGGTCACGAACTGGTAAGGGTGTGTAACACCCCAGTCCTACATCGAGGAGATTTGGGACTTATGTTCAGTTTATAAGGCAAAGTACTACTCCTAAGTGCACCAACAAATCATGATCTTTTTGGGGCCTGTGGTGGGCTTGTGGATTACCCAAGTTGGCTGCATTTGGGCCAGTATGCTTTGGCTTATTTCGGATTCGGAATCGGGACTCGACCCGATTTTCGAAAAAGGCTTGGGATTTGACCCGGGTTGTCACATATGGTATTAGAGCCGAATCTCGAAAGCTTGACTCGTCAAGTTGCCGGAGGTGGGGACACGAAGACCGGTGGTATTATCCCACAATGGACAGAGGTCCGGAGGTGGGGAGACGAAGCCAGCCGGTATTATCCCACAATGGCTAGGGAGGAACGATCTTGGACTTATGAGATATCCGTTAAGGCCTAACGAGGATGTCAGGAGTTTAAATGGGGGAGTTTGTAACACCCCAGTCCCACATCAAGGAGATTTGGGACTTCTGTTCAGTTTATAAGGCAAAGTACTACTCCTAAGTGCACCAACAAATCATGATCTTTTGGGGGCCTGTGGTGGGCTTGTGGATTACCCAAGTTGGCTGCATTTGGGCCAGTATGCTATGGCTTATTTCGGATTCGGAATCGGGACTCGACCCGATTTTCTAAAAAGGCTCGGGATTTGACCCGGGTTGTCACATAATTTATAACATCCAAGCCCATAACCGAATGTATACCGGACCCAACAACCCACCACAAGTTAGTCCAAAAATGCTAGCAAATTGGTATACATTAGCTATTGACTTGTATCTATAAAGGCCCCAAACACTCTTATTCTAATCGATGTGGGATGTTACAAACATCCCCTATTATAGGGTCGACGTCCTCGTCGAGCCCACAATCACACATTCGGAACCCGGGAAGTGCCTCTGCACTTCCGGCCGGGTAGAGCTCTGATACCATTTATAACATCCAAGCCCATAACCAAATGTATACCGGACCCAACAACCCACCACAAGTCAGTCCAAAAATGCTAGCAAATTGGTACACATTAGCTGTTGACTTGTATCTATAAAGGCCCCAAACACTCTTATTCTAATCGATGTGGGATGTTACAAGTAGGGTTTGTCAACTGACCATGAGAAGATAGAGCTTAGTTCATAGATCGTTTTGATATAAAGTACGTTAAAATCTGATGAACGGTTTAGGAGAAAAGTGAATTTTAGTGAAAGACGTTCGAAAACTGAGAAAACGTAATTGTGTCAACTTTGAGGCTATAATTACCATACTTAAACATTTTTAAAAATTATACAATTTTGGGATATTGTAGTAGGGTGGTCAGAGAACTATTACCAGTTGACCTTACATTAAAATTCGGAATTTATATTTTCTAAGAATTTTTACAATCGAGTGTGGTTATTAAGGGAAATGGTGGAATACACTAAAACTTTGATCAAGTTTAAAAATGGTTAAGTTCTTGGAACTTTTGGTACATAAAGGCTATGTTAAACATATATTATGTGTCAAGGTTATTACTATATAAAGGTTAGGAGGTTAAGTGGAATATATTCTAATGATGATCCTTTTCGTGTTTATGAAAACTCAGGACGAATACCGGGTCATACCTCTGGGCTTTAGAGATCGAGGCATGATTTCTTCTATCTTTACTTTGGAAAAGTATTTACCTTCAAAGAAAAATGATTTCATGGAATATATATGTGATTCTATTGTTAATATATTGTTAAGAATTTATTTCCTGATTTTGGGAATTAAAGAGAAATGGATATGGATTATGGATTATGGATTATGAATATGGATATATAGATATGAATATGAATAGAGCGAACATGCTTTATGTTTAAAAAGGATATGAAGGAATGGTATCAGTTGTTATCTAGGGTTATATGATTTATAATATTATGTTAAAAATATTCTTTTTAAATAATTGTGATTTAATAAATATTATTTGATTATTATTTAATACTTTTAAAATAGATGGAATATTTTATGTATATAATAGCGTATTTGATTTCATTGAATACAGAGGAGATGTCTGAGTCATAATCAAAGTATTATGACATATATATTTTTTAAAGGTGATGATAAATGGAAATAGAAATGATATATGTGAATGGAAATGTGAATGGAAATGGAAATGATATATGAGAATGAAAATGATATGTGTGAATGATATATGGAAATGGAAATGGAAAAATGGAAAATATGGAATGATGTTTTATAAATGAAATAACGATTTTAAAAAGGGGGATTGCAACAGTAAGCGTAAGAGGCTGTGTGGGAGTGGCACAGTCCGGCATTGCAACATAAAACGTAAGAGGCTGTGTGCGGCACAGTCCAGCACTCAATATTTATTACGGTCCAAGAGTTGCCGAAGGAGGATGTAGCAGGTAGCCTTCTTCCAGGGTTGATGACCAGGTGGGATCATCCCTTCTACTAGTAGTAAACAGAGAGCAGGTACGGTCAGGCGACTGATCATCGTCCTACGTATATGGCGCTAGCAGAATCCCCAAAACTTAAAAGAAAGAATTGATGATGGTTATTCAGATTTGTATACTGAAAAAGGAAAATGGTATGAAATGATGGAATTGTTTTTACAGTAAGAAGAGAAACTGATTTTATATTATTTTTATATAATTGTTGTATAAAAAGGAAAATGGAAAGATTATATTGAGAGATTTTGTGCAGGTGATATATTACCTTGAAGTATTATACTGAGATGATGTAATGATTTTTAATTATTTGAGAAGAGAAACTGATATTATGATTTTTAATTTTTTTTCATAATAATTATGATTTGTCTTCTGTTTATTATACAGATATATTTATGTTTTCCTTTGATGCTAGTTTATAAAGTTTATCTTGCTGAGCTATTATTGCTCACTCTTGCTATTTAATTATATAACAGCTAGGGCAGATGCCGATACTTCGCACTACACCCCGGAAGAGGGTAAGGGAAAGACGACCTTTTGAGAGAGTGCTGGCGCATATCCCTGAGGTAGCTGATAGACGAATGGGTATTGGTAGACTTTATGTACATTAAGTGTGTAAGCTGTATAATAAACTTTTGATTGTTGAAATGCTTCCTGTAGAAGTATTATTCAACAATGTACTTAGTAAGATTCTGGGTTTGTAATAACTGCTTAACTCTAAACTTTTAATATTGTAGATGTTGTTCTCTGAGCATATGACTGGTGTGTATTATTATTATTAAGTGTGGGGTCTATTGTGTGAGTTTTATTATGCATTGATATTCCAGCTGCCAAGAGTAAAATATGAATAAATGGAAATTGGTCCGTGACGGCCTGGATTCCTGACCCCGGATTTGGGGCTGTCACAGTCCGGGCTTAAAGTGATTTTTGACTTTAACTTGAAAAATGTATGTTTGTGTAATAAGTCAAAAAATGATTTAAAGTTTAAAAAATAAATTAAAGTCAGAAGTTGGTATGAGTTACTTTTTTGGACGATTTATTTTATTTTGATGATTTTATTTGATAAAAGTTAATAACATCATTCAAATTAATTATTTATCGAATTTATTTTTATTTTAACATTTTTAATAATTCATAAGTTATCCATAATATAATTAAAATTACCCAAATAGATATTGACTTAAAATTTTTATTTTTCATTTATCACTTTAAACAACTTTAAATCATAAGTAATAATTTTAAACCTCAGCCAAACCGCCTTCTAATCACCAAATGCATATTGATTATACGTGACTCAGTTTTCAACCCTAATTTTTTTTATAAAATAGAATCCTTCTAAAATGATATTCATCCTTAAAATGGGAAAACAAAAATACAGTATAGACATGTTATCACATTAATTTTTTTTATCATTATAAATAGATTATCATTTTTAAAAAATATTAATTTAGAAGGATTGTACTGTAAGTCTGATCCATATAATACGGATATGGATTTTACATGATCCAATCTGTTAAGAATCCGATCTGAATAATAATAATTTTATAATTATATATTTTATTATACATTAATATTTATATAATTATAATTATATAAATAATATATAATTTTCAAATCATGTGAGATCCAAAATATTTTAGTAGTATTTTATACTATAACTTGAAAAAATTATTATGTTTATAATGAATACCTTATCAATGTATTACATCTAAAATAGAATTCATATTTTAATTTCAATTATTTTTATGCTTGGAGTTCATTTCTTGATCATTCTAATTTTGTCTGGTACATTTCAGAATTAATAGATATTTATTTTTGATTTTCAATGTTCTATTATTCTTGTATTTGGATGTTAATGTGTACTTTTACGTCTCAAAATTATTTATTTTATCATTTTAGATTTTAACAAGCCTAAGTTAGAGCAAGATGGACTTCAAATTTTAAATGGAATATTTGGAATAAAATGATTTGATTATTATTTTTTGAAAGAAAATTGAAATATGAGTGCATTATATACTCGGGTTGAAGTAATTTTAGGATGAGGGACCTCTGGCAAGTTCAAATCTTTAAATTTTTTTCCTCATAAATATGAATATTATTTTTTGAAAATGCAAAAGGAGGAAAAGTTTGAGTAAATTTTTTCATGATTTAGGCTACTCTCATTTCGCTCGTCGCTATTACGGGAATCGCTTTTGCTTTCTTTTCCCAAGATGTTTCAGTTTGCCAGGTTGTCTTTTGCCTGTCCATGGATTCAGCAGCAATTTTAAAGGTTGACCTATTGGGAAATGTCCGGCGCTTACTACGCCCATCCTCGTTTCTGGGTGCCTAGGTTTCCACCGTAAATTTTCCTCGTTTGAACCTCACCCTTAACTTTAAGGCTATGCCATCCTAAGTTATTTTATAATTTTTTGAATTTTAAATGAAATATTTGGAATAAAAAATATATTTTTTTCAAATTTTATATGAAATATTTGCAATAAAATATAAATTTATTTTTTTTTAAAACTTAAATGGAATATTTGAAATAAAATATAATTTTATTATTTTTTTCAAATTTTAAATGAAATCCTGCATAAACCAGCGTAATTTTAAGTTTATAGGTCGGCTTCTAGTTCCGAATATTTATAAACTCTCACGAATAAAGCCAGCTTAAATTTTAACTGGTGCAAATTTCAAAATAACATACATGGAAGTTGCTAGTTTGGCTGCTTTGATTCGATACTTTACCCTCATTGTTGCTCAATAAGAATTTATATCACATGCGAACTGAGAAACAGAAAGAATTCAACTCACATTCTCTCGAAGTAAACGATAAAACACAGCATAACAAAATTTGTTGCAATTTTCTGTGAAGCAAAAAAAAACACGCATTCGATTGTCTAATTAGCTAGCCGGACCACTGGCTACTTTCTAATTTTCATCAGAAAGTAGCTTTGCAAAGCGAGTTAAAGCACGAGCATTGGTACCTTCTCCCACCACTGGCTCAAATAATCCTAAATCAATATTCACTTTGGCTACTGACTTCTTCAGTAACTTATTTCCTACCTTAGCAAGCGCCGCCATATTATCGGGGGTTGCAATATCAACAGATGATGTATTCCCTAGCTATGAGACTATCATCCTGAATACGTAAATAATTTTTTTCAGCTCCAAGAGCTTGAAATAGTGATGACGTACACTTGAATGTCAACCATATCAGTGCTCGAAGCACTATAAACGTCGATCAAAGGTGTGGCACCCTTGTTAAATATCCATTCGACCGCACTCCATTGAGAATCTGTGCTTGAATCGAACTCTCTTCTTGGTTGGCTGTACCAGTACCAAGTGATAACACTAATATCTTTTTAGTGTCCATTGGCTTAATATCAACAAACTTAAAGTTACCTTTAAAGGTTCCATTGAAAACATGCGTTATCGCCACCTGAGTCTGCATGAGGATTAGTTTCAACAAACGATATGTGAAATTAAATGACATTTGATGTATATAAGCGTATAGATATTACATAATAGAGAAAATATAGAGAGCAAAAACTACTACATTTTATTCTTAATAAAACTAACGATTACATGAGATTAAATAAGAGGAACAAAAGACAAAGTTACTGATGTATATAACCACTTACCTTATCAACCACCTACCTCCTAGCAATTACTCTAACAACTTACGACCAAAACAAACTACCAAATCAATGACTTCTTGACCAAATCAAATCAAATATTACAAAACATAAATAAATAAAACAAACTTAGATTAATTCCCAACAATCTCCCCTTAATCTAAGCTTGTTTTTTTGCAGATTCTTAACATAGCCCATATGACATTCAACTTAGCCCGTATGGCTATGAACTAAACCTGTTTGGCTTGCAACTTCTTTGCCCGTCTGGCAATCACTTTCATCAGCCCGTGTGGCTTTCGTTTTGTCCGTCTGACACTACTAAAACTTGCCCGTCTGGCAATACTTTATTCACCCGTCTGGTTACCATTTATTTGCCCATTTGACACATATTCTTTGCCCATCTGGCTGCCTTAATTTTGTCAAAGCAATGCTGGTTCATCATCAGTGATCTGTGCAAGATTCACTTCTTGTCTTTGTCCCCTGTCTCGTGGTGGTTTATTGCATTCTGAGGCGTAGTGTCCAAAGATGTTACAGTTGTAACACTTTATCCTACTCTTGTCACGGAAAGAACCACCTCTAGCTCTTTGATTCTGAGATGCCAAGAGAAGTTGTCCACCTGCGCCACCTACGCTCTCGGACCTGCCCTTCATCCTTTCCTCGTGAGCTTTGAGACGACCCACCACTTCTTCGACTGTCATCACCTTCATATCCCCAAATTGCTCGATGCTTGAGGCAATTTGAAGAAACTTGTCTGGGACTGCTCTCAAAATCTTCCTTACAACACTCGACTCCTCCATAGTTTCACCAAGAACCCGTATGTTCGTGACAATTCCGCTCAGCTTCATACAAAAGTCATCTACCTGGTCTGTTTCCTTCATGACCATAGACTCAAACTGTCCCTTTAATGTTTACACCTTTGCCTCCTTTACTCGTTCCTCTCCCATACACATCGTCTTAACCGCTTCCCATGCCTCCTTAGCAGTTTCTTTCTCAGCAATGGCCAACAATATTTCCTCGGGCACACCTTGATATATTGCTGCAAGGGCTACCTGTACCGTCCTCTCGTCAACTGCTGCCTTGGGATCCTTCTGCTCAATTGCACCCCAAACTCCTTGCGCCTTCATGAACACTTTCATCTTAAGGGACCATGTTGTACAATTGCTTCTTGTTAACATTGGATAGCTTAAACCCACATAGCCTTCTTTTGCCTTAGAAATTTCCATGGTTTCTTTTGTGTGTTTGGACTGATACTTAGGCATACAACGACCCAAGCTCTGATACCAAATGATGTATATAAGCGTATAGATATTACATAATAGAGAAAATATAGAGAGCAAAAACTACTACCTTTTATTCTTAATAAAACTAACGATTACATGAGATTAAATAAGAGGAACAAAAGACAAAGTTACTGATGTATATAACCACTTACCTTATCAACCTCCTACCTCCTAGCAATTACTCTAACAACTTACGACCAAAACAAACTACCAAATCAATGACTTCTTGACCAAATCAAATCAAATATTACAAAACATAAATAAATAAAACAAACTTAGATTAATTCCCAACAACATTACCTGTTTGACAACAAAATACAAACAAACCCTAATACATTTTTCAACAAAGTTGACCATAACTGAAATTGTAATTTCCATTGTTTATGCTCCATAAAGTCTGCCCTCTTAACCATGGATCAAACTTCTCCACACTATTTCTAGCCCAGTACAAATATCCCTCTCTTTAGCTTGCTTTACATCCTTAATACCGCCCTCTGCTGGGCCTTTGGCTCCAAGTTTATCCTATGCACTCATAATCAAATAGAGAATATGCAATGATAATTAGGGGTTGCATCTTACAAAATTAAGTTATAATAAGGAATTGGCTTTCAATAAGAAAAGGTGCTTTAGTACTAGAAAGATGGGCTTAATCATCCCCCTAAAAAGTTTCTTCTCAAACCCTCTTCAAATTTCAGACAACTATATATACACAGTGATACACATATATACCTAATTTCCAACATAGATGAAGTAAAAAAATGCACAGAAGAGAGCACAACCCTCTTTGAAGTTCATACAACTATTCACACACACACACACACACACACACACACACACACATATATATATATGCCTAATTTCGGCAGGAGGCATGTAGACTTGAAGTGAAAAGATGCATATATTAAAATAGTAAGGGATAAACATAAGGAAAAAAAACTGAGACAGAGGATGCATAGAAGATAGAATAAAATAGCAATGGATCAACAAAAAAACTAATTGGAGAGAGAGAATACATAAAAAAAGGATAAACCAAAAAAAAAAGAGAGAGGAAGCTACCGAGGCGGATAAACTTGGAACAGCTGCTGTAGATTGGGGATCTGTTGATGGAGACACAGACAAGTTTTCAGCCACGGATTGGAAATCTGTTGATGTCAGAGACTTATCTATGTCGTAATGAGAGAGTAGTTCAAATTTGGTACCAGCAAGGATTTTATCTTTCTGAGTTTGAGCTTCTTCCTCTGCCATAGTTTCATTTTGGGCATTAGATTCCAAGTCAGACAAGTCGCTGGAGGAGTCCTCAGAGAAGACAAATCTGGGGACATCATATCGTTTCAGTGGTTCGTACTTGATGTTTGGGTTGTAGCAATAAAGCTCTCCCTCTTTGTAGTTGGCAAGGATTTCTTTTTGAATTTGAGCTTCTTCTTCCGCCATGGCTATGGCTTTGACTTCCGCTTCATATAGCTCTGAACAATCAGAGTCAGAATCGTCATCGGAAGAGTCAGAAACAAATTATCACTAAAACACAAGTTTATAATATAAGCACTTACTGCAACGTTATCACTAAAACACAAGTTTATATTCTCACTAGTTTATCAATGGGTAAATGAACATTTTTATCGCTGTATTATTCAAAAACTTTCACTTGGGTCACCGGCTCAAAAAAACCTTTCAATCGCAGAACTGTACAATTAATTGCTGCCAATCGTAACACGATACTTTTAAAAAATTTCACGACCGTTAAATCTTGTTTGACTTTAACAAAAAACGTTAAACTATTCACCAACTATTTATCAACTTTCAATTAGGTCACCAGTTTTGATTAAAATCTAAATAAAGACTATTTATCTAAATTTAAATTGTAAAATTTTAGAAAAAATATATGAATATAAGTAAATTAAATAAGTATGTGTTTTCAATTTTAAATTTAATTAGATTGTAATCACTCGAAAAAAAATTTAATTCAAAAAAATTGAAATTTTTTAATTCAAAAAAAATTTAAATATTCGAATTACACGAAAAAAGCGTGAATAAACTGAAAAAAGAGTGAAAAAACTGAATATAAACTGAATTATACGAAAAAAGCGTGAATAAACTGAATAAGCGTGAATAAATTTGAAAATTTTGAATTTTTTAATTCGAAAAATTTATACACATACAGTTAAACCTTGATGAATGAATACGTTCGGGACCAGAAAATTTTATTAATTAATCGAGGTAAAAAATACACTATCTCTATCATGTTGGGACCGGAAAAAATTATTCATTTGATGAGTTTATTCGTTTATCGAATATTCATTTATCGAGGTTCTATTGTATCTTGAAAATTTTAGAAAATTTCAAATTTTTAATACGAAAAAATTTGAAATCTTTCGAAAAAATTTAAGTCGAAAAAATTTCAACTCATTTCTACTGGTTAGTGATGTAAATCTTTAACCCCAATTATTACAATTATTTGTTTCTAATTTTTTATTTTCACATTTCTTTCGGTTTTTAACATTTCTATAATTGGATTTTTCATATTATTTTGCATTACAAAGCTACTCGTGCAGTGCTAGAGATTTTATGCCTGACTTTATATGACGATGTTCTGTGTGTTCGCGAGTTTATGTACTGGTTGAACATACATTTAATTAAATTATAATCATCCGAAAAAAATTAAAAATTCATCATTTTTTTAATTTACTTAAATTCTAATCATTTGAAAAAATTTAAAAATTCAATTTCAATTTCACTTTGGATTGAAAAAGCGTGATATCTTAAAATATTTGTTCACATGTATCGATTTATACGCATATAAACTGAATGGGTATGTTCATAATTGAAAATTTTAAAAAAAAATTAAAAAAAATAAACTTCACTGAAAATTTAAAAATTCAAAAAAAAAATACCGATGACCTAATTGAAAATTGATATAAAGTTCGGTGATAGATTTGCACATAAACTTCATTCCGCCAGCTAACACGTCAACATTCCGTTAGTCAATTTAACGAAGACTGACGACAGTAACCTATTTGAAATGTTTTCATAGTTTAAGTGTTTGACTGAAAGGTTTTTTGGGCTGGTGACCCAGGTGAAAGCTTTCGAATAGTACAGTGACGAAAATGATCATTTACCCGTTTATCAATAAATGTAGATTTATACATAGTAGCAACACAAGTTTACATTCTTACTAGTTTTTTCTTAGATATGATTCATGAATTATTTTGTACTCCAAGTCATATACATTATTCAGTTGCAAAACGTATCCTGCGTTATCTTAATGGTACAAAGAATCATGGTCTCAAATACGTTCATAATGAAGATAATAGGCTGGTTGGGTATACAGATAGTAATTGGGGTGGATCGCTGGATGATGGCAAAAGTACATCTGGACATGTTTTCTTTCTTGGAACAAATGCAATTTCTTGGTCATCTAAAAAACAGAAAACAACAGCCCTATCTTCCGCAGAAGCTGAATATGTTTCAGCAACAGAAGCATCTCGTGAAGCTGTTTGGTTAAGACGAATTTTGTTCGATTTAAAGCAAGTGCAAGATAAATCAACTATTATTTAATGTGACAACAATTCAGCCATAGCAATGACTGAAAATCCTGTTTTTCATAATCTGACCAAGCATATTAAACTTCGTTATCATTTCATTCGGGACTTGGTGCAAGAGGAAGAAATTCGTTTGGACTACGTTAGTACAAATGAACAAGTCGTAGATATATTAACAAAGTCAATCTCAAGTGAGAAGTTCACATACTTCAGAGATCAACTGAGAATTACAAATTAAGAGGGGATGTTAAAAAGATAATTTGTAATTCTCATGAACTAAGTGTCCAGAATCTTCTAGTCCTAGATGAATTAAGTTCAAGATTCATGTTCAATGTATGAAACCAAGAGTCCCCAAAATTATTCATGTATCAAATTAATGATGATTTATAGGAAGAGTCTAGATATTTTATCTATCTATATAAAGGATATACTACCAGCATATGTAAGTAAGAAAAGTTGTAAAAAAAGTTTATCATCAAAATTCCCTTAGCCTAATTTCTTCAAGTTCTATACCCTTATTTACTACTATAGAGAATATCACAATACAACCTATAGTATAAGCACTTACTGCAATGTTATCACTAAAACACAAGTTTACATTCTCACTAGTTTATCAATAATGTAGATGTATACATAGTAGCAACACAAGTTTACATTCTTACTAGTTTTTTCTTAGATATGATTCAAGAATTATTTTATACTATACAATAGTAGTTTCTTGGTGTATAGATAAAATAAAAAATAAAACAGTCAAGCTAGAATTGAGAAGTAGTTAGGCATTAAATTGACAAATGTTAAGTAGCAAAATAGTAAATGTGAAGATACATTGGTATGCTAGTGGCAAGGCACCTTCCTACTTCCCTTATAACTCAAGTTATTTTAAGTTCAAATCCTTAATCGCTTCATTACTCTTCAAATCAGATACATTGGAAATTGGTAAGAATCCCCCACCTAAAAAAACAACTAAAATATGCGAAATCGATCCTTCTATAATTCTTTTTCACCCGTAACATCAGATTGTACAAATTGAGATAATTGTATTCTATTCGGATAGGGCAAGAAAACTTGTATTCGTATATCCTCAATTTGTAAAATTGACTTACATAAACATGTTGGGGAGCCATCTAGTCGCATCCGGTGCCATATCGATATATCATGCCGAAGTTCCACTACAGTTGTGGCTCGTTGCACCATCACAATAACATTAGGGAGAAGCTTGCATGTCCTGGTAACTGATAAACAATAGTTTGGTTTCTAAATTATTCAAACATCACAAAACTTGTTTATGTCCACTGCAATCCTATATTGGACAACGAATTTTAGGACTAGGCATTGGTCAACAAGTTCCAATATTTTGAACAAAAACATATTAAAATAAATCATATCAAGGTTTACTTCATCCAAAATACGATTGTTCATCAGTTCCTAATTTGTGGTATATCCCTCGCTTATATCACTAATATATATATATATATATATAGGCTAGTGATCTGTTAGTTACAGAGGCATGCCTGTACACATCTAATAACAAGCCTAATTGTTTGTAATGCTTTGCATTACTTACATGACCTCTTAACTGAGGGAACCTCTAGTTGTAGAGTTTCTGTTTGTATTGTACTTATAGTAAGCATCAAATCCTAGTTGTGTAATTGTACAAATAGAGTCTAGAATAATGCTTGAAAGAAGTTCCAAGGTTCATGCCTCAAGCAAGGAGTTAAAGACTATCAAATAATCACAGTTGGGATTTGAAGAAATAAAGAATTTGCCTAAGTACCAATTTGAGAAGTATATTTGTCTATTCGAGAAGTCCAGCATTCGAGAAGTCAGGGATTCGATATCTCAAGACACTATTCAATATCTCTGAATACACTGTTCGATATCTCATTCGATATCTCAGAGATTCGATATGTCTACTACTCTATTCGAGAACTCAAGAAGTCAACAAGTCAAGATGGTATTCGAGTTCTCAAAGAGTCAACAAGTCAAAGTTCCATTCGATATCTCAAGGACTCAGAAAGCTATTCGACATCTCGAGGATTTGATAAGTCAAATGTTCTATTCGACAACTCAAGGAATCCTGATGGAAAAGAGCTATTCGAGAAGTGGTTCGATATGTCAATATAACAGTGTTCGAGAACTCAGAGTTATCGATCAAGTCAATTCTAGTTCTCGAATCACTTACTTAGTCACTTCTCGAATACATTCTTGGAGACAAAATACTGAAGGAATTGTACAAGTCAGAAACCTGCAACAAGCAAATGCACTTTATGGACCACAATCTGTAACGTGCTCTGGAAAGCCTATAAGGAAGCTTGGAGAGATATAGAAGAGACAAGGAGCTAAAGAAGTGGATCTAAACAGGCTTTGCAAAGTCAAATCTGTAACCGTTTGGACACTTACTCAAAAAGGATAGACATGCTAGAAAGTAATTTGTTTAGCTACCTTATTTGTAGTAAGTAGGCTGTATCCATGTTCTATAAGGACACAGCCTCATTTCATAACTTAGTAACTTTTGTGAGTCAAGTTTTTCATACACTGTAAGCTATATCTCTCTGAGAAAAACGAAGCTGAGAATACTACCATTTGTATTCACAGATTGTAGCAACCTTTATCTAATAATACATTAGATTAAAGTGATATTGTGTCTTGTGTTGTTTCTTTATCCGCACCTAGTCTTCTACACACACAGGCACTTATCTGCTACATAGACTCAATCCAAGAAAAGTTCAAGAATCCATTCACCCCCCCTCTGTATTCTTTTACCGCATTTAATACTCAACAAGTGGTATCAGAGCGGGCTGTTTATTCAAAAACAGAAAAATGATCATGAGTTCGAATACACCAAAGACTACAGGAACGGTGAAGGTCCCTAAGTTTGACAAAGAAAACTTCAACCTCTGGAAGATAAAGATGATGTTGTTCATTAAAGCCTCTCATCCCTTGTATCTTGAGATTCTCAAGAATGGTCCTTTTGTTCCACAACAAGAGATACCAGAGAAGACTGTTGGAACCACAACTATCCCAAGATCTTATGAGGCCAAGGATCCATCAAAGTGGACAGAGTCAGAAAGGGAGAAGGTTGCTCTTGACAGCCACCTCATGCTGCTTATCATTGATTCCATGGATATGTCAATGTTTGCAAACATTGCATCATGCACGTCTGCTAAAGAGATGTGGGATCACATTGAGGTGTTGTGTGAAGGGACTGATGAGGTTAAGGAAAACAAGAAACAGATACTGGTCACATAGTATGAAGCTTTCATGGCACAGCCCAAGGAAAGCATCACTGAAATGTTTGAAAGGTTTCACAAGCTAGTTACTGAGTTGCAGATGAATGGCAAGGTTTACAGCACCAAGGAGTTAAATATGAAATTTCTGTTGTCTTCACCAAATCATCTGGAGCAAAGAGTCATTTCTCTAAGGGAGAGAGATTTTAACAAAGTCACCTATGATGTGCTCTATGGAGTCCTAAAGACTCATGAACTTGAGTTGCTTCAGAAAAGGGCTATCCAAGCCAACCAAGGTAGAATGATAAACACATCATGTGCCTTGATTGTCAACAAATCTATTCTGGACCTAGAAGCATCTACAAGCCAGCTAAGGATAGAGGAGGTAGCAGATGATGAAGAAACTGAAGCTGGGGTGAGTGAACCTGTTGAGGAAAAGGAGGAAGAAGAAGAAGAGTTTTACACTCTGGAAGAACTTGATGGGATGGAAAATACTTCATATGCTTTCATGGCCAGAAAATTTCCAAACATCAGATTTAAAAGAAATCAACCCTTCAAACCCAAAAACTCAAAACCATTCAGCCAACAAGAACAAGGCACCTGTGAAACCAAACAGAAATAAGTTCAAAACCAGTTATGTGGATAGGTCATCTGTAAGGTGCTATAGATGCAATGACCTAGGGCATTTTGCCAGTGAATGCAAGAAGCCTAAAAAGAAGGATAGAGATTATCTTGAGCTAGAAGCTAAGTATGAGGCCCTTCTGAAAAAGCAGACACAAGGTAAGGCCTACATAGCTGAAGGGAAGTGTTGGGATGATTCTGAGAGTGATGGAGAGGAACAAGAATTCTGCAATTATGCCTTGATGGCCAACTCCAAGGATGACTCATCTCCATCTGATTCTCAGGTACCATCTCTCACTACTATAGACATGTCTGTTTCTGAGTATAAATGCATGATCGAACAACTATCTGTTGAAATGTTTAATATTCATACTAGTATGACTGCTGCTAATGAGGAGATTGCTAGACTGTCTACTAGAAATGAAATATTAACCAAAAAGAATGAGGAACTTGAGCTAACTGCTATGCAAGTAGAAAACCTTAAGAAAGAAGCTGAATATTTTCAGAACAAGGTTTTATGTGCTAGTCAAGTAGAGAAGGCTCTTAGGGATGAATTAGCTGAAAATGAATTCAAACTGAAAACTTTCAAGAAATCATCTGGTCTAGTGCAATCCTACTGTGAGAAAATTGAAGCTAAACCCAAAGCAGCTATTGGACTTGACTATGACTCTCTCAAACAGAGGAAAGGCTATGCTGTCATTGAAGAGGACACAACTGTTCATGAGAAAGTGCCTCACATTTTTAGAAAGACTGAAAATCCAATTTTTAAGGAATCAACATTTGAAATTGATGAGGATGCCTTACTCATCAAACAAATGTTGAATGATGAGGATGAGGCACAATCTAGTGAACAACAAGCATCCTCTAAGAGTGAGAGGGTCAAGTCAAAGACCAAGGAACCAGTAGTTGATAGGCCAAGACCTAAGAAGTTTGTTAAGTTTGTCTCAGCTGGGAAGAGTGAATCAGAAAAGAAAGTGACTAAGAAGAAACAGAACAGAAATGGCAAGTTAGGGATTAACAAGGATAACAACTATGCTTATATGCCTAATGCCCCTAGGAAAACTTGTCAGAACTGTTTTAGTACCAATCATTTAACTCATGCATGCAAGAAACCTGTTGGTACTGTGTCTAAACCTTTCTATGATTGTTCTATGCCTCTAAGTCATAGAGATGCACCTTTTTGTGATAAATTTGACTGTATGCCATGCAATATGAATGTTATGACTAGTTGTTTTAATTTAAGAAGGCAATTCATTGATGGTTGTATCAGTCACAATTCTCACACACACTACACAAGGTCAAAGTCTTCAAGTCCTCCTAAAGCTAGGAAGGTACCTCTGTCACCTAAGTCTGAAACTTCAGGTTCTAAGACTTCCAACAGTGACAAAAAGACTAACACTAAGAAAGTTGACAAGCATGTTGTTTATGATAAAACTGTCTCTAAGTCACATGGACCCAAACTTGTTTGGGTACCAAAGGAAAAGTAATACCTTTGTGTTTGCAGGGCAAAGAAAGTGAAAAGAAGGTCATGTGGATTTTGGACAGTGGATGCTCAAATCATATGACTGGTGATATGGCCCTGCTATCACAGTATGAAGAAAAGGCTGGCCCAATGGTTGCTTTTGGAGATGACAGCATGGGTAACACATTGGGATATGGCAAGCTGAAAGTTGGTAATGTCATCATTGAAGATGTAGCACTAGTCAAGGGGCTCAAGCATAATCTGTTAAGTGTTGGTCAGTTTACTGATAGAGGATTCAAAGTGAATTTTGACAAAGATGAATGTTTGATCACCCACAAGAAGACTGGTGATTTTGCTCTATCTGGAGTAAGGAAGGGAAGCCTGTTTGTAGCCAATATGGACTCTGCAAACAAGGACAAAATTTGTTGCTTTTACTCAAAAGCATCAAATGAAGATTGTTGGCTTTGGCACAAGAAACTATCACACCTGAACTTCAAGGCCATTAATTCTCTAGTCAAAAGAGAGTTAGTGAGAGGCATGCCCACACTTGAATTCTGCCAAGAAGGAGTGTGTGAGGCTTATCAAAAAGGAAAAATGAAAAGATCAAGCCACAAGTCAAAGACAGTGACATCAATAACCAAGCCACTACAACTCATCCATATGGATTTGTTTGGGCATGTCAACATAATGTCACTTGGAAGAAAGAAGTATGCCCTGGTAATGGTTGATGATTTTTCAAGGTATACATGGGTGGAATTTATGGCATCAAAAGATGAGGCTCCACAAGTAATTATTGAGCATATAAAGAAAGTTGACAAGGAAGCAAAGGCAAACGATGCAAGTGTAATTGCACTGAGGAGTGATAATGGAACAGAGTTCAGAAATGCCACACTTGAAGCATTCTGCAAAGAGAATGGCATTTCTCAGCAATTCTCAGCTCCAAGGACTCCACAACAAAATGGAGTTGTTGAGAGAAAGAATAGAACTCTAATTGAGGCTGCTAGAACAATGTTACTTGATGCAAAAATGCCTACATGTTTTTGGGCTGAGGCTGTGAGCACTGCATGCTATATCCAGAACAGGACCCTCATCAACAAAAACACTGGAAAGACACCTTACAACTTGATGACTGGAAAGAAGCCTACTCTAAAGTATGTTCATACTTTTGGAAGCAAATGCTTTGTATTAAAGGATAATTCTGAATATGTTGGAAAATTTGATGTAAAAGCATTTGAAAGAATTTTTCTTGGCTATTCTATGGAAAGAATTGCATACAAGGTTTATGTCATCAGTCAAAAGAAAGTTATGGAAAGCACAGATGTAACATTTGATGACAGCAAACTACCTGGACTAGAAGAAGCCAATGATGAAGACAAAGATCCATTGAGGTTTGATAATCTAGATGATTCTGATGAAGAGATTGAAACTGGAGTTGAAACTCAAGTTCAACAAACTCAAGTGAATAATGATACAAGAGAAGAATTTGTGCCAATCGATAGTGGAGAAACAAGCATCCAAGACACACCTGTGAGTAATGGCAACTTCACAGGGGGAGGAAATGAGGATGACCATGATGTGGATGATGAAGCAACATCAAGAATGAGAAATCAGGCTGAACACTCGAGGAAATGGGATAGATCACACACTGCAGAGCAAATCATTGGAGATCCTAATGCAGGAGTAAGGACTAGGAGAGCAACTCAAAATGAGTGCCTCTATGGATGTTTTCTATCACAAGTTGAGCCTAAGAAACTTTATGATGCACTGCTGGATCCAGATTGGATTATTGCCATGCAAGAGGAGCTGAATCAATTTGAAAGGAACAAAGTATGGGAACTTGTGCCTGCACCAAAGAATAGAACCATTGTTGGAACAAAATGGGTTCTGAAGAATAAAATGGATGAAGATGGTGTAATAATAAGAAACAAAGCAAGGCTGGTTGCAAAAGGATACTCTCAACAGGAAGGCATTGATTATGATGAGACATTTGCCCCTGTTGCTAGATTGGAAGCCATCAGAATATTCTTGGCATTTGCTGCTCATTCAAACTTTAAAGTTTATCAAATGGATGTCAAGAGTGCATTTCTAAATGGAGAGTTGGAAGAAGAGGTTTATGTGCAACAACCACCTGGCTTTGAGGATCCAAATTTCCCAGAATTTGTCTACAGATTGCTTAAGGCACTGTATGGACTTAAGCAAGCTCCAAGAGCATGGTATGATACTTTATCACAATTTCTTCTTGAAAATCAATTCACTAGAGGCACATTGGACAAGACACTGTTTTACAAGAAGCATGGTGATGATATTATCCTAGTCCAAATTTATGTGGATGATATCATTTTTGGTTCTACAAATGAGAAGCTGTGTGAGAAATTCTCTAAACTCATGCAGAGCAGATATGAGATGAGTATGATGGGAGAGTTGACATTCTTTCTAAGGTTGCAAGTCAGTCAAAGGAAGGATGGTATCTTTATCAGTCAAACCAAGTACATCAAGGATTTATTGAAGAAGTTTGACTTGGAAGATTGTTCACCTGCCAAGACACCCATGGCCACTGCCACTAAACTGGATGAAGATGCTAAAGGCAAGAAAGTAGATATCTCAGTCTACAGAGGCATGGTTGGTTCTCTACTCTACCTCACTGCAAGTAGGCCAGACATCATGTTTGCTACATGCCTGTGTGCAAGGTTTCAATCAAATCCAAAGGAATCACATTTGATTGCAATAAAAAGGATCTTTAGATATCTGAAGGGCACTCCAAACTTGGGATTATGGTATCCTAAGGACACAGGGTTCAATCTGGTTGGTTATTTTGATGCTGATTATGCTGGATGCAGAGTGGATAGGAAAAGCACCTCAGGAAGCTGCCAGTTTCTTGGACAAAGGTTAGTCTCTTGGTATAGCAAGAAGCAACAATCTGTGTCAACTTCTACAGCTGAGGCTGAATACATAGCTGCTGGAAGTTGCTGTGCTCAAGTGCTTTGGATTAGAAATCAACTTAGAGATTATGGACTTGTGTTGGAAAGAATTCCAATCATGTGTGACAACACAAGTGCAATCTCTATAGTTGTCAGTCCTGTCAATCATTCTAGAACAAAGCACATTGACATCAGATATCATTTCATAAGAGAACATGCAACTAATGGAACCATTGAGTTGCATTATGTCTCTACAGATAAACAACTAGCTGATATATTCACTAAGCCATTAGATGAAGCCACCTTCACAAGGTTGGTAAGTGAGATTGGAATGTTGAATTCTTCAGATTCTGGCTAAGTGAATACAGCATCTAGGTTGTTGCAGCAGTAAACACTTACTTTATCTAAATTCTCAATATTTTTGGAGTAAGTGTTGGCTGAAATATGATTTATAAATATTTCAAATCTGTTGCATATGTTGAAAATCATATTTCTATTAACTTAAAATTTCTATGAAATTTTGAGAAAATCACTATTTAATTTGCTAGGATATTCTTCAATAAATATGTCTGGTAAATTTTAAAAGATAGTGAAAATCAAATTTTTATGAGTGATGGGTATAGTTCGATAAGTCAGACTTCTCGAATGATTCACTATTCGACATCTCTAACAAGTCTCATTAGAGTACTCTTGAGTTCTCGAATAGAGTCTTTCTGAGATATTGAATAGAGGCGTTCTTGACTTCTCGAATATAGTAACTGAGTTCTCGAATAATTGAGTTCTCGAACACTATATTTGAGTTCTCGAATCATTTGAAAAGGCTGAATTCTCGCTGAATTTTAACCGATTTTGGACTTTTGTCTAAAAATTTAATTCACTCATAAAAACACATTTTATTTAATTTGCAATTATTTCTAAGTTAGATAACTGCCAGCTGTGAGTTTCTATCTGCTTGAGTTATCGATTAAGCCTTTCTTGACTTCTCGAATAGTTGTTTTCTACTTCTCGAATGCTTGACTTGTCGATACAAAACTTTCATCTAATCGACAATTCAAGTACTTCATACTTATACAATTTCACATCTATTCGATTCATTTCATTCGATTTCTCAAGCATCTACACTCTCTAAACCCCTGAAACCCTATCTACGAAAAGCCAAATTTCTTCTTCAACCTTCAATCTCTTTCCTCTCTTCTACACAAATGGCAACAGTAAAGTTCAACACCAACTTCATCGCTCTCACTAGTGATGTTGAAGCACCCAATGCCAATTTCAAGTGCTTTGTGAAATGGATGGCTGAGTCATACATCAAGGATGCACTCTCTGCCAACCCAACTCTGTATCTAGATATCCTGGAACAGTTTTGGGGTACTGCTATTGTGGAGGTTGTAGCCCTGGAAAACGCAATCACTTCATATATCATCTACTGCAAGATTCAAGATAAGGAAATCACTATCACTACTGCAGACATGAATCAAGCACTGGGCCTACAACAAGAGTCATTTGACAGACTGGCCACTAATGCAGAGTTAGAGGAATTCTTTGAGTTCATCAACTACTCAGATGGGATCAATCTTGGAAAGCTAAATAGAAAGAATCTGAGAAAAGAGTGGAGCTATGTGTTTGCAACACTTCTTCAAGTCTTCACTGCCAGGAAATCAAGCTTTGATCAAATCAGTGCACCTGTGCAGCAAATTGGATATGCATTGGCCTATGGAAAAAAGATAGATGTTGGCCAAATCATCCTCCAAGAACTATATGGGAGACTTGGTAAGAACACAACCAAGAGAGGTACTGATATTTTCTTCCCTCGCTTTATTCAATCTGTACTTAATTTTAAGAATGCTTCATTGATTGAATTGCCTGGGATTGATAAAAATAGAATAGGCTATCCTAAGTCCATGACCAAACTCATTTTTGGTAATTTGGAGACTAGGAATGATGTGGATGTAAGACTGAACATAACTCCCCATATGGAGAGTTTGTTTAGAACTTATCCCCACAACATGCCAACATTTGATGCAAAATCTAAGTTAGCACAGCCCAAGCAAGTAGAACAAAATGCTAACCCAGGGCCTGCTAACCAACCCTCTCAACCAAACACTCTACCACATACTGAGCCAACTGCATCATCCTCTCAAAAGGGTGATGTTAGTAAAAAGAAGAGAAAGGAAGTAATGTCTACACCATTAAATATCTTATCTGAAGCAGCATTAGCTGTTGAATTAGGGCTAGAAAGTGAGGAACCTGAGTCACCCTTACACAGGACAAAGAAGAAGAAAACTAAGACCACCTCTTCAGTCACACAAATGGCTGAAGTTGTAAAATCAGGGGCACACAGCTCACTAGGTGTATCCTCTCAACAGGGTGCACCTATAGAATCAAGCATCTTCCCCAATGCACCTTCTTGTACAGAGTCAGCACATGGGAGTGATAAGGCTGGCACTACACTGAGTGGAGAGCACATCACACTTGAAACTCCCTCTATCTCTCAGGGGGAGTTGCCAAAATCTACTCTTAAACACACTTCTCTTCCAGAATCTAACACTAAAATTTCTTTGGAACCTGCAACTCAGGCAACTGAGATGCAAGGCATTGATCATCAAGAATTCTTTTCTCTTGATGAGCCAATAATTTCAAGTGACTTAGTGCATGACACTTTGTTCACCACTCAAAACCCACATTTAGATGGTGAGGGAATGCATGCTGAGGCATCTCCTGATGACACCATCACAAACACAGAGGTTCCACTAGTTCTTACTAGAGACTCTGTGCCTGTGTCAACTGCTGGTGTAATTCATCCCACTTCTGTGGTGACACCAGTAGTAGAGTCAATCCATCCGGTTGCAGAAGTTGCATCTGTAACTGAGGAGTCTAGCTTGCCTAGCTCTAGCTCTGACTTTATGTCACAATGGCTGAAGCCTGTGCAACATGACAGTGCTTCAGGATCAGGATCTGTTCCACAACAAATGACGGTTGAAGCACTTCAAAGCTTAATTGTGGATCAGATTCCTGAGTTCACAAAGATTGCTCAGAATCTTCTCACTGCAGACATGCCTAATCCAGACTATGAGGCCATTCTGTTATGCCATAGGGATGATGTGGAGTTGCAGAAGACAAAGATCATTGATGATGCTGAGAGAGATGGCAACATAGATGCCTGGTTGCAAAGAAAATATGATATTACTCTTGATAAAGCTCTTCAGTATCTCAGGGAGAAATATCTCACTTCACTGGGTTCCAATGCCAAATCTCTGACCCCTGGTGAAGTGTATGAGGCTATGAATGATTCATACAAGGGATTCCTCAAGGCTGCACACTATCTTGGAAAAGGGGTCAAAACTGAGGTCAATAGAGTGTGTGATAGGACAACCACCAAAGTAGAAGAAATCAAGAGGACCTTTGATGCCAAATTCCCTCAGCTAGACAGTGTGTTCAAGGACCTCAAACACTGCAACACCACCTGCACTAAGATGGACAATGGGCTAGCTCTGCTAAAGGATACTGTCACAGGTCTGGGGCATCAATTTCAAATTCTATCTGATCAGACCACAGATGCCAATGCCATGCTGAGGACCATGTTCAAAAATCTATATGGAGACAGACTGATCACTGAAGTCCCAGTACATGACTTGACTAGATTTGAAGTGCAGAGACTCAAAGAACAATCCCTCTCTGGCTTCAAATCTACTGAGTTATTCAGCAAAGTAGATGCTCTTGAGAAGGAGGTGGCTACTCTCACCAAATCCAATGCTCATCTTACAGACAAGGTTGCACTTCTGAATGACCAGTTGGACACTCAAGCATCCACCACAGCTGATGTCCTTCTGCATCAACAATCCATGTTAGCTGCTATGATGAAGCATATGGGTCTCCCTCTACCTGACGAATCTTCAATCCCACAGGACATTTCTACAGCCTCTGTGCCTGACAACAAGCCTAAGGGGGAGAAGAGGTCAAGGAACTCAAATACAAAGGGGGAGAAAGGCTTAAAATTAAATGAGGGTGGTAATCTCAGAGCACAATCTGCAACAAATGTGCCAGGCAAAGGCAAAGGCAAAGTTGATGAGCCTCCTACCTTACTGCCAGTTGTTACTCTACCAACTATGCACATTACTACTCCTGGTGGACAAAAGCAATCCATAACTACCACAGTGGTTGCAGGGAGTATGCCTTCTGACAAACTTCCATCCTCCATATCTGAGAGTACCAAGCCTGTAGAAGTTAAAGTTGTTACTGAGGCCAAGCTACAAGAAGTTGCTAACTCCAATGTTTATCATGATAAAGCCTTCTTGGAGTTTCTGAAAGCCACAAGGGAACAGGTTGGTGACACTCAGTTCTATCTGAGGGAGTTGAAGAAGCAGATTGATTGCATCACTGTCATTCCTAAGAAAGTCAATAATCTATGGATCAAGGAGATAGTGATGATATCCAAATTGAAGATATGGCATCTAACATACAAAACTCTACAAGAACTAAAACACTCAGAGATAGATGTCATACTTGAGCTTATTGAGAAGAAGAATGAGAACAACAAAAGTCTGTTTGATGACTTGAGGAATGACCAACCTTCAAGGCTACCAGAAGTGATCAAGAAGCCATGGACAATCATCTATCAGTCTGGCACCAGAATTGAAGACATCAAGCAATTGGTAATTCCCCATGATCTCACCTCTAGAAACCACAGACTGATCATTGCTATCATTGATCAATTACAGAAGAAGGTTGGAGCCAGAAATGCTGAAGAAACTAAGGCACTGCACATCCTCAGAACTTTTATAGCAACTGGTGAAATTCCAGAGATGGCTCAACCTAGGAGAAATAAGGATGATGATCCTCAAGATAAAAGTGATGGGAGGAGAAGACATCACAGGAGAGATAAGGGTGATGAAGACAAGAAGAAGAAGAAGGATGACAAGGATAAGAAGAATGATGATGATCAAGGAAGAGTCTATGAGAGGAAGATTGGAAAACAGCAAGCCTTAGGCATTGCTAGCAGTAACCTCACTACAACACAAGACTCTAAGTCTAGGGTGAATACTGTTAGTGGTGGCCTAGCAAAATCTACATCTATGGCTTCTGCAACTGTTTTGCCACCTCAAGAAGAGAAGAGGATTCAAATCAAGAAACCAGGTGTATGTATCCATAAGCAAACTGCTAGTGGAGTACTACAATGGTCTTCCAGCAAGGGTCACAAGTTACTGCCTGGCAATCATGTCAAAAAGTCTAAAATCAAACATGTTGCAAGAAGAGTGAAGCTATCCAAATCAAGAGCCCTAACAATCATTCCAGGATTGAAACTCCAGCCACTTGATGAAGACTTTGATGAAGAGCAACTGCAATTTCTAAGAGCTCAAAAGATATGCTATGCTGCAATTGTGGATGACCACCTTGAGATCAAGTACACTGATAGGAGAGAAATGAATTTCAAACAAGGGGGTTGTCAACATTGGGGTAAATTGTATGAGATAGAAAGAATCATTGCATTGCTAGACTCTAAAAACAAGGTGGAGAAAGTATGGAAGCTGGAATTGATTGACTTTGTGAAAATGAAGAGAGATTATGCTGAAAAGATAAGAAAGGGCTGCTATGAGAAGTGGTTAGAAAGGGAGAAAGAAATTGATAGACTGGAGATTGAAGCAGAAAAGCTAAGGGCAAAGGGATTGTGTAGAGTTCAGTTTGATCCCTATGTGGTGAAGTATATGAGAAGAAATGGAGACAATGTCAAAATAAGAATGAACCTACTCAGTCACTATCCTGTCTACATTCTGAAGCCAGTGCTTGAAGATTTCAAAAACTCTATCATGATTGAAGAATTGGATGCTATGGCAGAAATCATAAGAGCAATAGATGAGAATGCAAGAAAGGAGAAAGAAAGGAAACAGAAAGCATATGATGATCTACAAGCCAAAGCAATGGAGATGCAATCAAATGAAAATGGCTAGTACCTCATCATACTGTAAGAGCATTTATCTTGTAATTCCATTTATGTGTTCAATATACATACCTGTACTGTTAAAGTCTTATCTTTATGTATGTTAGGCTTGTTATCAGACATGAAATTGTGACTAAGGGTCTCACTCACAATTTGGGGGAGATTTTTAGTTACAGAGGCATGCATGTACACATCTAATAACAAGCCTAATTGTTTGTAATGCTTTGCATTACTTACATGACCTCTTAACTGAGGGAACCTCTAGTTGTAGAGTTTCTGTTTGTATTGTACTTATAGTAAGCATCAAATCCTAGTTGTGTAATTGTACAAATAGAGTCTAGAATAATGCTTGAAAGAAGTTCCAAGGTTCATGCCTCAAGCAAGGAGTTAAAGACTATCAAATAATCACAGTTGGGATTTGAAGAAATGAAGAATTTGCCTAAGTACCAATTCGAGAAGTATATTTGTCTATTCGAGAAGTCCAGCATTCGAGAAGTCAGGGATTCGATATCTCAAGACACTATTCGATATCTCTGAATACACTGTTCGATATCTCATTCGATATCTCAGAGATTCGATATGTCTACTACTCTATTCGAGAACTCAAGAAGTCAACAAGTCAAGATGGTATTCGAGTTCTCAAAGAGTCAACAAGTCAAAGTTCCATTCGATATCTCAAGGACTCAGAAAGCTATTCGACATCTCGGGGATTCGATAAGTCAAATGTTCTATTCGACAACTCAAGGAATCCTGATGGAAAAGAGCTATTCGAGAAGTGGTTCGATATGTCAATATAACAGTGTTCGAGAACTCAGAGTTATCGATCAAGTCAATTCTAGTTCTCGAATCACTTACTTAGTCACTTCTCGAATACATTCTTGGAGACAAAATACTGAAGGAATTGTACAAGTCAGAAACCTGCAACAAGCCAATGCACTTTATGGACCACGATCTATAACGTGCTCTGTAAAGCCTACAAGGAAGCTTGGAGAGATATAGAAGAGACAAGGAGCTAAAAAAGTGGATCTAAACAGGCTTTGCAAAGTCGAATCTTTAACCGTTTGGACACTTACTCAAAAAGGATAGACAGACTAGAAAGTAATTTGTTTAGCTACCTTATTTGTAGTAAGTAGGCTGTATCCATGTTCTATAAGGACACAGTCTCACTTTATAACTTAGTAACTTTTGTGAGTCAAGTTTTTCATACACTGTAAGCTATATCTCTCTGAGAAAAACGAAGCTGAGAATACTACCATTTGTATTCACAGATTGTAGCAACCTTTATCTAATAATACATTAGATTAAAGTGATATTGTGTCTTGTGTTGTTTCTTTATCCGCACCTAGTCTTCTACACACACAAGCACTTATCTGCTACATAGACTAAATCCAAGAAAAGTTCAAGAATCCATTCACCCCCCCTCTGTATTCTTTTACCGTATTCAATACTCAACATGATCAAATAGAAACCAATCTAAAAATAAAAACTAGAAACCACTATCTACACACCCTATTTTACTATCTCCACACCCTAATTTACTATCTCCCCACCATATTTTACTATCTCCACCCCTATATGACATCACCCATCATCATGCTACCCCCACCCCCCACAACCACGGCCGCCATCCCCACCCCCTGCCACCCCCGCCCCCAACCTCCGACGACCTCTCCCCCAACCTCCGACGACCTCTTCCTTCTCCGATCAACCCCTCCTTCTCCGATCAGTTCATCCGATCAACCCACCCCGACTGAGTTTATTACCGGAGGCACCAGAGGCGTTTCGACGCCGACGACGACATCGTCTTTTACTGATTGGTTTGAAATTCAGTCGACCTTTTACTGATTTAGATTAATTTGA
Source organism: Kitagawia praeruptora (assembly GCA_037693485.1). Taxonomy (NCBI): domain Eukaryota; kingdom Viridiplantae; phylum Streptophyta; class Magnoliopsida; order Apiales; family Apiaceae; genus Kitagawia; species Kitagawia praeruptora. The sequence continues at coordinate 42,932,468 of CM075350.1, forward strand.
AATTCAATCCATCTAAAAATCCAATCGATCTGAAATCCAATCGATTCAGTCGGTTCCCGATCGTTTCAATGGTAGTTCGATTTGAGATGTAGTTCGAGAGAGGAGATGTATTGGAAGGAGAAGATGATTCAGTGATGATGGGGTAAAGCAGATGATTCAGATCGGAGAAAACGTTGGACACCGGAGAAGACGACAACGCCGGTGGAGGGGTGAGGGTGGGGTGGGGTATTTTAGTAATTTTGGGAGTGTATTTTAATGATTTCAGGTGGGGTGGGGTGGGGTGGGGGTAGGTATTAGTGATTTTAGCTATATATATATATAAGTGATTTCAGGTGGGGTGGGAGTGGGGGTGGGGGGTAAGTATTAGTGATTTTAGCTATATAGGCTGAATTATTATATTTTTTATCATACTTTTAAATTAGTGATTTTTATTGTACAGATTAGTGATTTCTGTTGGGCTGGGGTTTGGTTTCTAGTTTCTATTCTAAGATTGGTTTCTAGTGGAGTAGGACTATATATATATATATATATATATATATATATATATATATATATATCCTTTTTGGCGACATAATCCAACTATATATTGTAATCGGGAGAAAAGTATATATCTTATTTGCCAGAATGCATTCGAACAACTGACCATAATTACTATTCTATACTATCCAAATCAATGAACCAATACAAAAAAATCCTGTAGATCTAAGATCCCGGATGCCAAAATAAAAGAATATACTCCCACAAAGAGAAAGAACAAAACCTAATATATGGATAGACAAAATCCACTATTGGGGTACAAACTATCAATAAAGAGATATGTTTATTGAAAAATAAAGTAAAATCAAGGAAAAGAAACGGGAGTTGTCATTCACAACAAAAAAAGTACAAAATCCAATATGTCAATAAATAAAAGCCACCAAAAGGGTACTAGACTCTCAATAAAGAGATATATTTATTGAAAAACAAAGAAAAATAAAGAAAAACAATAAAAATGGAGATCGTCAACTAAAACGCTGATGTCCAACCCCTAAACTATAGTTTAGTATTTTTTTTGGGAGAGGAGGAGAGAGAGGAACAACTATAGCATTCGTTATAAAAAATCATTATTATTGATAACTAGATAGGTCAATATAAAAAATATATATTGTCTAACATAAAAAGGTGCGCTTTTTAATTTTGTATTCTTGAATTAAAGTAATAGAATTCAATTCTCATATCTTAATCTAAGAGCGGACACATCGAATTTGCTTGATTGATTGATAATATTTATTTTAAATATCAATAAAACCTTAAATATAGGTTAAAAAAACTTAATAACTTGGTAGATATATTCTAAACAAACAGAGATATTTATTAACGGTAAACAAAATAAATAAAAAAGGAGGGTTTCATTTTATGTACTCTACTCTTAGTTTTGTTTTACAGCATCTCATTGTTGTTTTCAGTTATATAGTAACATACTTAGATAATTTGGGCAGAGAGTAACAATACATGTAATTGTCATATTTTTTCTTTTCGCGTATAATTTTTGTTTCTTATACAAAAATATCATGTAATTTAGTAGCGTTTTATGTTCGAATTTTGGGTGCACAAAAAAATATCATATCATTTTCATGCAAGACCTCAAAGACACTCGGCATTAATGTACACAACACAATGTCAAGTTTACTAAACGCGTTCTTCTAATATATGTCAGAAAAATATACCCACTCTTAAAGAAAAATTAATTTCATGTTTTTTTAACACGATAACTAAATTACAAGGACACATATATAATAACGTGATTACAGGTTTATATATTAGACATTTGATTTTAGTTTCATGTACAGTTTTCTGTTTTAACATGTTAGTCAAATAGGAAAAAAGATAGGTAATACTCATTTTCAAATGTCTTATTTTATGCGTTGGGATGACAACAAATTGAGTTCGGTCCGAATTTTATAAATCCATATCTAAATATTTTCGGGCTTTAAAAATAAATTCAAATCCAAAACTCAATATCCAAAACCAAATACGCTGGGTTTCGGATTAGATCTGGTTTTTTTGGGTATCCAAAATTAGTACTTATGTAGTCAAATTTAAAATAATTGCTAAACGCAAATAATATTAATTATATTTATTCAATAATTAAAAATTAAAATGATTAAATTAAGTAAGTAGTCAAATGTAACATATTGTACGAATTGACATACTAAGTAAAATTTAAAATTTGTTAAAAAATAATTCTTTGTACGCAACACAAATTAAAATTTTATATAAAACATAGAAAATTACATCTTAAATATTTCAATGAAATTTGAGATTGAGAAATAGAAGTTATAATTACTAAATCAGTTTTGACTATTTCTAATGAAATATTTAAATATAAATAAATAAATTATATGTCTTACATCTAAAATATTACACATAATAATTTCAAATTATGATATTATATTATTTATGTATCGGGTTTCAGATTGGATATTGGCTTAGAAAAACTAAAATCCAAATCCAAATCGAAACTATTTTGAGTTTAAAATTTAAATCCAAAGTTAATTCAAAAATTCGGGTTCGGTATATCCAATATTTCGGGTTTTGGATTGAGTATTGTGACAGCCCCAAATCCGGGGTCATGAATCTGGGCCATCACGGACCAACTTCCATTCAAAAATCAATATCTCTTGGTTTTTTTTTATAATTAATACTTATGCAATTGACCCCACAGTAATACACACGCACACACCAGTCATATGCTCAGAGAACAACATTCACCATAGTAAAAGTTTAGAGTTAGAAAGTTAATACAAACCCAGAATCATACTTAAGTACATTGTTGAGTGATGCTTCTACAAGAAGCATTTCAACAACCAAATTTATTACAACCTTGCACACTTACACACTTAATGTACATAAGACCACTAAACCCCTTGCGCTGGTCGTCTACCTCGGGGATTGATGCTAACGAGCTCTCAGAAGGTCGCCTTTCCCTTACCCTCTTGCGGGGCGTTCTGCGTAGTATTGGCATACCTAGCTGTATATAGATAAGGGGTAAAAGGACATTTTAACCACTGTACTATTTCCGGAATTGCAATTGCCCTAATGTACTACAAACGGACTACTGTACTTTAACGTTTTTAACAAGTTCACTATTGTACTTTAACGTTTTTAACATTTTCACCCTTGATTTTTGTGGCATTTGACTGACGGAAGTGATGAACTTGTTAAAAACATTAAAGTATAGTAGCCCGTTTGTAGTACAGTAGTGTAATTGCAATTCCGAAAATAGTACAGTGGTGAAAATGTCATTTTACCCTATAGATAAGTAGCAAGAGTGAGCTATAATAGCTCAGCAAGATAATATTATAACTAGAATTTAAAATGTAACCAAGTATACATGTATATACATATGTAAGTAGTAACCAAATTATAAACTTTAAGGGAGAATAAAACTCTTATTTAATAATACATCATCCACTTACTATTATAAGAAAGAAATCTAGGATAATACAGTATCAGTTTCTCTTCTTAATAATATACAATCAATATGACCTTTTCATGTAATATTCCAAGGTAACATGAATACTTGAATAAATCTCTCACTAGCACCTTATCATTTCCTTCTTATGCAACAATTTATAAATTAATATAAAATCAGTTTCTCTTCATCTATAACAATAATTCTATCTTTCATATCATTTTCTTTTTTCAGTATACCAATCTGACTTTATCATTGACTCTTTATTCAAATATTTGGGGGTTTTCACTGTTGTCGAATACGTGAGGCACGATGATCAGTCGCCCTCCGTATCCGTCCCTTTTTACTACCGGTAGAAGGAGGAAGGTCCACCACTACATCCCCCTGGAGGAAGGTCCACCACTACATCCTCCTTCGGCAACTCTTGGGCCGAATTAAAATATTGATTGCTGGACTGTGCAGCACACAGCCTCTTATGCTTTTTATTGTTATCCCCCTTTGTCCAATCATTATTCTATTTACTAAATGTCATTCCACATTTCCATTTTCTCACTTTCATTTTCACATATCATTCACTCATCTCATTTCCATTCTCACACATTATTTCTATAAAATATATACATAACATAATACTTTGATTATGATTCAGACATCTCTTTTATATTTAAGAATTCAAACATGCTTTTATATCATATTCCGTCTACTTAAAGGGTAGTAATTAATAATCAAATAATATTTGTAATACTACTAACACTAAAAGGAATATCTTTAATATAGTATTATAAACCATATAACCCTGGATAACAATTGATACCATTCTTTCCATATCTCTTTTACCCTAGAGCATATTCGCTCCATTCGTAATCATTTCTATATTCATATTTCAGAAAACATATCCATCTCTCTTTAACTTCCCACAATCAAGAAAATATACTCTTTGCAATATAGCAACAAAAGAATCACATATACATAAATATATTCCATGATATCATTATTATTCCGAAGATAAATAATTTTTTTAAAATAGGGATAGAAGGATCTTGCCTCGGTTTCTGTATCCTGACAGTATGGATGGTTCCTCCTCCGGAATTTCTATAAACACAAAAGGACCGTCATTAGAATACCACATCTCTTACTCACTACCCTCTCGTATAGCAAAACCCTTTACACTTCAACATATGTTTAACGTATTATTATTATCCCAAAGGCTCAAGAACTTAACCATTTATAAGCTCAATCGAAGTTTCAGTGGTTTTTCACTATCTCCCCTAACGACCACACTTAACTATAAAAATCCCCATAAATTATAGATTTCGATTTTTACTACAAGGTCAACTGGTAATGTCTCTTTGACTACCCTACCATATTATCCCAAAGTTTCATAATTTTTAAAAATGTCTAAGTAGGTTGATCATAGCCTCAAAGTTGATACAATTACAGTTTCTCGGTTTTCGAACACCTTTCACTAAAACTGACTTTTCTCCTAAACCGTTCATCAGATTTTAACGCACCTTATATCAAAACGATCTATGAACTAAGCTCTATCATCTCATGGTCCCTTGGTGTGCTGGACAGTAACCTACCGTGTGTGCACAGTTGCTAAAAACAGGGCAGATTTCGTTCTAACGAAAATCGGACATTATAACTGCTGTAATTTCATACTTTCCAAAATCAAACTCCTCCAAATCAATCATCAAACACCATAATCATCACCTACACCATGTGGTCTTCATTACCAGCCATGGTTACAATCCCAAACTCCTTCCAAAATCAACTTTAATCACTTACAAACACTTATAACATCATAATCTTAATCTTTACACCACTTAATCACTTAAACCAACAATATTCATCATAATATAAAAAGGGGCAAGAGTGTCTATACCTTCTTGAAGCTTTACAACACTTAACAAGCCTTGGGCACACCTTTAACAACCTTAGTATAGCTTGGATCAACTAAAGGATCCATAAAAACAAAGTTAGTTCTAAGATTCTACTATTCACTACTATTCATCAAGTAACTTGAATGATTTTATTATCTATGAAGATGATGATGATTGGCTTTGAAACTTTGTGAATATATCTTTCTAACCTCCAAGAAACTCCATGAATTTTCCTTAGATTTGTAGTTGATTTTTGCTAGGGTTTTGATTTTGATTTTTCTTCTTTTTTTTTCTTTGTAGCCGAATGGTGTTCTTAAGAAAGGGGGAGAGATTTCTTTGCTTTATTGTCTAATCTCATCTTATCATCTAATCTTTAGAGTGTTGTAGAAGCTTGGTAAAAATCTATATGTTAAAAGACTAATCTACCCTTGATTTTGGTTTAGTGGAATGTGACATCATTCTTGATGATCTAATAATTCTTTTTTCTTGATTTTCTAAGTATTATGCTAATAATCTTGGATAATAATAATGTGGGATGTATCTTTGTTATATTACTAATCTTGGTTGCTTGATCTCCATACTCGTCTAATTGTGGTTCGTTTCGAGAGTACCTCATTGTCTCAGTGGTTTTCGAAATCGTTTACAAATCCAAATTCCATTGGTATTCTCTTAACTTAATAATCCCCTGGCTCAAATCTAAATTCACTAATCCCTCAATATATAATTCTTATAATGTTTCCATGCTCCTTAATGTCCAATAGAAGCTTATTCGAAATCAAAATCCTCAAAATCCATGTTTCAGGAATTTCTGAAATCTAACGTCATTTCGAGTCACTTATTTTCATTGTACAACACTAATATGGTTTCTGTTTATTCATTTTCCATTTCCATTATAGAGTACCTATATACCATTTCTCTAAATCCTCGAAATTTACTATTCAGGTGACCACTGTAGCATTACTGAAGTTAGGGTTATTACAAGTACCATCAGATCGAAATAATTTGTCATCCCTAATTATGGGTAAAAGAAAACTAATATTTTCAAAAATAATTTTTCGTATACAACACAAATGAAAATTTTATGTAAAGGAAAGAAAATTACATCTTAAATATTTCAATAAAACTTGAGATTGAGAAATAGAAGTTGTAATTACTAAATTAATCTTGACTATTTCCAATGAAATATTTCAATAAAAATAAATAAATTATATGTCTTACATCTAAAATATTACTCCCTCTGTCCCTCCCATTTCTTTACATTTCTTTTTCACTGCTCGACACGCATTTTAAGGCTCCTAAAAAGTATAGTTCCATAACTTATTTTTTAAATTTTCTTTTTTTGTATAAAAATAGAACAATTCTATTTTTATACAAAAAAAGAAAATTTAAAAAATAAGTTATAAAACTATCCGCAAATTGCACCTTAAAATCCGTGCCAGAATTACGTCCCCCAAGGTAAAGAACCAAGGGGGACAGAGGGAGTACATATTACTCCCTCCGTCCCACCCATTTCTTTACAGTTACTATTTTGGGATGTCCCATTAATTTCTTTACATTCCAAAAATAGTAAACTTTTAATAATATAAAACACTATTACACCCACTAACTTTCTCCACTTTCTCAAATCTACTATTAATTATTGATAGGTCTCACCACTTTACCCACTTTTCATTATTTTACCTACTTAAATATATATATATATATACTAGCTTATAACCCGTGCAATGCACGGGTTTCTTTTAATATGTTATATAAATTTTATTTTATGCTATAATTATATTTTTATATAATCATTATTTTGTAAAAATTATTTTAATATTATTTAATATAATTTAATATAAGATTTAGTTAATCATGATTTAAAATTTACAATATTATAGAATTTTAAGTTAAATATGTCGTTGACGGGATTCGAAACTTGAATTTTTAGTAAAATACTTTAATCAAAAAATAAATCTTATAATTACATCTAATGGTTCTTATTAATTACTAAATATCTAACAGAAAAATGGTTTAATATTTTTCGGTGTACATTAATGATTGCAAAATTATGTGGTTTAAAATTTATATTATTAATTTTTTTAAAAAAATATGTCTGACAGAATTCGAACCTTGAAATTTTAGTAAATTAATTTAAACATATAATATATCTAATCATTAGATCTAATGGTTCTGATTTTTTACTAAAAATATAACGGTCATTATTCGTTGTATATATATACGTCTATTATCTTTTGTTAGTGCATAGTGATTAGACGCTATAGTGTTATTTTTTTGGGTATATATTAATTATTGTAAGATTATATTTTAAAATAAAAGTTAACGTGTTTTATTTAGAAAGAAATATTATTGATTGAAAGATATGATATCTTAAGTGTTTATAAAAGGTAATATCATCAATCAATTAAAAGTAAAACTCTTTTAATTAAAAAAAGGCAATCGACTAATTATATTATTTTACTATTTATTTTAATAATTAGGATGACCGTGCTGAAGATCGAACGGACAAACTTTCAATGCCTGTGTGATGCACAGGTTTCTTTCAATATATTATATAAATTTTATTTAATATTATAATTACGTTTTTATATAATCATTATTTTTAATAATTTTTTTAATTTTAATTTAATATAATTTAATATTCTCATGTTTACGGATTATACTAACGTTTCCTTATTATAAACAATGTATACGGATTTTTAATATATTTTATTAAATAGTGATATAATTGGGGAAAAAAGTATTTTAGTTAGAGAAAAAAAAAGATAAAAAATTAATTTATTAGTTAACAGTAATTATAATTTGTTTTTTAATTAGAAAAAATGTAAAAGATATTATATTTTACTTGAAAAAGGAAACTTTTTAGTTATTAAAAAAAAAGGTAACATGTTTAACCTGAAAAAGTAGATTGATTAGTAAAGTAAAAAATTTAGTTAAATAAAATATAAAAGAAGATTTTTTAAAGGTAACCCGTGATATAATTGGAAAAAGAGATATTTTAGTCAGAGAAAAGAGAAAAGATTATTTGAATGAAAAAATTAATTAATTAGTTAATAGTAATTATAATATGATTTTTAGTTTAGATAAAATATAAAAGATATTTTATTTTACTTGAAAAAGGAAACTGTTTAGTTATTAAAAAGGAAAGAAGAGGTAACATGTTTAACCTGAAAAAGGAAATTGATTAGTAAAGCAAAAATTTTAGTTAGATAAAATATTTTATATTTTATCTATAATTAAGTAAGGGTAAATAAGTAAAATCAACAGGTACCAACCAACCAACCAAACTTTTAATGTTTCGGCTTTAATATAATAGAATAGATAGATTAATTAATTTTAATTTAATATAATTTTAATATACTCATATTTACGGATTATAATAATGTATCTTTATTATAAACAACTTATGCAGATTTTTAATATTTTATTAACAATTGAAAAATATGATGTGATATTTTCGGGTATATATTAATGATTGTAAAATTAGTTTTAAATTAAAAAGGTTACATGTTTTAATTCGAAAGAAAAATATTAATGAAGATTAGTTTTAAATTAAAAAGGTAACGTGTTTTAATTTGAAAGGAAATATTAATGATTGGAAGATACATTGATGTTTTTAGGTGTTTATAAAAAGGTAATATCTTCAATTAAAAGTAAATGTGAAAAAAGGCAAGCGACTACTTACCATTAATTATATTATGTTATTATTTATTGTAGGTGTTTTAAAAGTATAAATATCATATATTTATTTTTCTTTTTAATAAAGGGTAAATAAGTAAATTCACGAAGTACCTAAAAACTGGTACCAAAAAATAGGTAGCAAAACTTTTAATGTTCCGGAATTTATATAATAGTAAAATATTAATGAAGATTAGTTTTAAATTAAAAAGTTAACGTGTTTTAATTCGAAAGGAAATATTAATAATTGGAAGATACATTGAAGTTTTTAGGTGTTTATAAAAAAGTAATATATTCAATTAAAAGTAAATGTGAAAAAAGGCAAGTGACTAATTACCATTAATTATATTATATTATGTTATTATTTATTATAGGTGTTTTAAAAGTATAAATATCATATATGTAGTTTTTTTTTAATAAAGGGTAAATAAGTAAATTCACGAAGTACCAAAAAACTTGTACCAAAAAACAGGTATCAAAACTTTTAATGTTCCGGAAAGGAAATATTAATAATTGGAAGATATATTGAAGTTTTTAGGTGTTTATAAAAAAATAATATCTTCAATTAAAAGTAAATGTGAAAAAAGGTAAGTGATTACTTATCATTAATTATATTATGTTATTATTTATTATAGGTGTTTTAAAAGTATAAATATCATATATGTAGTTTTCTTTTTAATAAAGGGTAAATAAGTAAATTCACGAAGTACCAAAAAACAGGTACCAAAACTTTTAATGTTCCGGAATTTATATAATGGTATAGATATATATATATATATATATATTGGTCTCCGTGCCCACCAAGGATGTAAAGATCCCGGTGGGACGGAGGGAGTATAATTTTAAATTATATATGGATCGGGTTTCGTTCCGAATTGGATATCGGTTCGGTACAACTAAAATCCAAATCAAAAATGAAACTATTTTGGGTTTAAATTTAAATCCAAAACTAAATCCGAAAATTCGGGTTCGATAAATCCAAATTTTGGGTTTCGGATCGGGTATCATATTCTAATAGAAAAAAATAAAAAATTCAACCTACGAACTCCCAAGTTGAATATACACATATTTTATTGTCATTAAAAACAAGCTGAGGGCAATCACCGTAAATTCTACTAGTCATATTTTACTCTTAGAACATGATTTATTGGATATGTTTGGTTGATTTAATAATTTTATTTTTCTATAGTAAATCAATTCACTAATGACGACAGTTTCCTTTTTCATAATTACGTTCGTTTAATGGATTGCACTGTAGAGATCGTTTCTCATATCGTTCAAACATGCAACCTTTTTTTGAGAGACAATCAAATGATTTGTAACGATTGTGATAAATAAGTGTTTATGAATTTTTAGTATTTATTTGAAAAATTGATCGTGACCCATACAAAAATTCTAGAAACCCAAAGTACTATACATTTAAATAAAACTAAATTTTCAAAAGAACAAAATTTAAAATATGGATAAATTTTTTTATGAAAGATTCTAAAAAATGAGAGAAATCAAATGAAAAACAAAATTAAGAAAAAACAATAAAGAGGGGTTTAGAACGTTTTAGCCGGGGATGTGAATGTTATGGTAATTGTTTGATAATATTAATATTAATGCAGTTTGTATACATTGACGAATAAGTAATTTTATACTTAAATTAATTACATCTAATGAAATTATATTTTTTTCTAAATAATATATTTATAATAATTAATTAGTTTTATTGTTCGGTGCGTAGCACGATACATGCATCCATGCATCCATCCATCCATCCAGACATACACACATACACACATACATACATACATACATATATGCTTTTACTCCTTTTTTTCAAAATTATAATTTTTTCTAAATGTAATCAAATTTTAAAATTTTTAAAAATTAATTTACATGTTAATCTATGTTTTAATGATTTAAAATAAAAATTATTATTGAAAATGAAAAAAAATTAGAAAAAGGAAACGAAATAACTAGTTGGGTGGGGAATATACGGAAGTTTATCATCCTTTGGCCTTGTTACTCGTATCCTCAACTTCAAAGACCTCTTCCATCACATTGCTTGTGGGAAAAAAACTCAACATCAAAACTTCGGTAAGTTGCATATTGAATATCCCGAGTTGCAGCAAAACTTTAGTTGCTAATCGAGTTGCATATTGAATATCCCACAATTATAAGTTGCAGCAAAACTTTAGTTACTACTCGAAGCCATACAATTATCATGTTTACAAATACAACTGAAAAAAATACTCCCTCCGTCCCAAAATACATGTCCCTTTTGAAAAACAAATTTGTCCCAAATTACATGTCTCTTTTCTTTTTTCAATGCAAATTTAAGGGTGGTTTTACAAAGCTATCCCTACATTTATTGTATCTAGAATTTGACAACTCTATTCTCATTTTTCAATGTATTAAATAAGGGCATTAGTTGGAAAATTTTATCCAACTAACTTTTATCTTAACATATGTGTTTTTTACAAAAGGGACATGTAAAATGGGACGGATGGAGTATTAAAGAGCATAAACTTCCACCTCAATTAAGCTAATTCACCACAAAATAACTGACCTCGAGTATAACAATGACAATATGACCACTGATCGGACTATAAGCCATAGGGACCACAGCCGCACCCATATCAATAGACGAGATCTTACTTCCCGTATACGCATCGAATTCTACATTATAATCAAATATCCCAAATTCCACATCAACATAAACAACTAATAAAATTTCCACAACACATTAAAACACACACACACACACATAATTACGAAAGACGATAAAGTATACCAATGATGTAAATTCCGATAGCGGCAGCAATGAGAGTTTGAGAGGGATGAAAAGTAACAGCATGAGGCTGTAACAGTTTCGAATTACGCCTAAAATGTCGAAGATCTAGATGCTGTACAGTCGTCCACTCCATCGATCTTCTTCAATTCTCACTTTTAATCCACATAATGATGTAAAAATCAAATAATTAGATAACAAAACAGATCAAATTAAACAACTGAAGTATTTAATTTAATTAATTGATTAGCGTGATCGTGAAAGAGCGAGACTTATAGTACAATTAATATGTGGATATTTAGATACACAAGCATGTATGTAGAGATTCAACAAGATTAGATGGGAGAATTAGTGAATGTTAGTCACAGAGACATGCGTGTTTAACTCTAATAACAAGCCTAATTGTTTGTAATGCTTTGCATTACTTACATGACCTCTTAACTGAGGGAACCTCTAGTTGTAGAGTTTCTACTTGTTCTGTACCTGAAGTAGGCAACAAATTCTAGCTGTGTAACTGTACTTATTGAGTCAAAAATAATGCTTGAAAGAAGTTCCAAGGTTCATGCCTCAAGCAAAGAGATGAAGACTGTCAAATAAATCATAGTTGGGATTTGAGAAATGAAGAATTTGCCTAAGTACCAATTCGAGAAGTAGTTTAGTCTATTCGAGAAGTCCAGCATTCGAGAAGTCAGGGATTCGATATCTCAAGACACTATTCGATATCTCTGAATACACTGTTCGATATCTCATTCGATATCTCAGAGATTCGATATGTCTACTGCTCTATTCGAGAACTCAAGAAGTCAACAAGTCAACGTGGTATTCGAGTTCTCAAGGAGTCAACAAGTCAAAGTTTCATTCGATATCTCAAGGACTCAGAAAGCTATTCGATATCTCAGGGATTCGACATATCAAAATGCTCTATTCGACAACTCAAGGATTTCCAGAGAAAAGAACTATTCGAGAAACGATTCGATATGTCATATAACAGTATTTGAGAACTCAGAGTTATCGATCAAGTCAATCATAGTTCTCGAACCACTTACTTAGTCACTTATCGAATACATTCTTGGAGACAAAATACTGAAGAAATTGTACAAGTCAGAAGCCTGCAACAAGCCAATGCACTTTATGGACCACAATCTGTAATGTGCTCTGGAAAGCCTACAAGGAAGCTTGGAGAGATATAGAAGAGACAAAGAGCTAAAGAAGTGGATCTGAACAGGCTTTGCAAAGTCAAATATGTAACCGTTTGGACACTTACTCGAAAAGGAAAGACGGACTAGAAAGTAATTTGTTCAGCTACCTTATTTGCAGTAAGTAGGTTGTATCCATGTTATATAAGGATACAGCCTCACTTCCTTAGTAGTTAACTTTTGAGGAGTCAAGTTTTTCATACATTGTAAGTCATATCTCTCTGAGAAAAACGAAGCTGAGAATACTATCATTTGTATTCACAGATTGTAGCAACCTTTATCTAATACAATATTAGATTAAAGTGATATCATGTCTTGTGTTGTTTTTATCCGCACTCATATCCTTGAACACACAAACACCTATCTTGCTACATAGACTCAAGAACAAGAAAAGTTCAAGAATCCATTCACCCCCCCTCTGTATTCTTTTACTATATTCAATACTCAATAAGTGGTATCAGAGCGGGCTGTTTATTCAAAAACAGAAAAACGATCATGAGTTCGAATACACCAAAGACTACAGGAACAGTGAAAGTCCCTAAGTTTGACAAAGAGAATTACAACCTCTGGAAGATAAAAATGATGTTGTTCATCAAAGCCTCTCATCCTTTATATCCTGAGATTCTCAAGAATGGTCCCTTTGTCCCCCAACAGGAGATTCCTAAAAAGACTGTTGGAACCACAACAATTCCAAGATCTTATGTGGCCAAGGAACCATCCAAATGGATAGAATCAGAAAATGAGAAGGTTGCCCTTGACAGTCATCTCATGTTGCTGATTATAGATTCCATGGACATGTCAATGTTTGCAAACATTGCATCATGTACCACTGCCAAAGTAATGTGGGATCACATTGAGGTGTTATGTGAAGGAACTGATGAGGTCAGAGAAAACAAGAAACAGATACTGGTCAAACAGTATGAAGCTTTCATGGCACAGCCCAAGGAAAGCATCACTGAGATGTCTGAGAGATTTCACAAGCTAGTCACTGAGTTGCAGATGAATGGCAAGGTTTACAGCACCAAAGAGTTGAACATGAAGTTTCTGCCATCTTCACCAAATCATCTAGAGCAAAAGGTCATTTCTCTAAGGGAGAGAGATTTGAACAAAGTTACATATGATGTGCTCTATGGGGTTTTAAAAACTCATGAGCTTGAGTTGCTTCAGAAAAGGGATATCCAAGCCAACCAAGGCAAGATGATAAACACATCATGTGCCTTGATTGTCAACAAATCTATTCAAGGCCTGGAAGCATCTACAAGCCAACTGAGGATAGAGGAGATAGTAGATGATGAAGAAAATGAAGCTGAGGCTAGTTGTTAGGTCCAAATGTGTTGTAGAGGGGGGGTGAATACAACTTTTCGAATATGAGTAGCAATAAATACGATGCAATAAATGAACACGCAGATTCAAGGAATATATTTCTTTATATATAACTTGAAAAGGTTGCTACAACATTCATTACAAAGTATAACAGAAGTTCAGAGAGAAGTGAATGATTCTAAGCTATATGAATATACTCTCTCTCTCTCTTTGTCTTGTGTTTTTCTCAATAATGCTCACTAACTTAAAACATTACACAAGTGCTTCTATTTATACTACATGTAATCTATGTCCTGTAGTCTTCAAAGACTAAGATGTACGTGGCCCAATGATGTCCACATAAATCTTGTCTTAACTTGAAAGCTTGGAAATCTGCCAATCAGAAGATGCCATGTGTCATGTTGAAGCTGCACTCTAAGTAGAACTTCTACTTGAGAATTTCTACTTAGCCATCTCGAAATTCTAAGTAGAACTTCTACTTGAGAATTTCTACTTAGCCATCTAGAATATTTAGTACTTAGAAAATATTCTGGTCTTCAACTTGAAACTTCAATGCACATCTTGAGCTTGTGATATCTTCATGTCTTCTTTATTCTTCAGCAAGCTCTTGAACATGGATCTTTATTACTGACATAAACTTGCTATCAATGTCCTGACACTTGATGCACTGGTCTGGTTCATAAGTGACTAGTCTTGATAGTGTTTCTGCTTCTTGAATAAATTACCATATTCACTTAGTAACTTGGCTTTCCAATATTCGCTTTCCTTCTTGTTCACTTGAAATCAATTGGTCTTGTTGATACTGATAGTTATGATCTTGATTCTCGATTTCTCAAATCACTGAGGCATGAACAACTTTGACTTGAACTTCTCTCAATGATTTCTTCTTGGCTTGATCATAGTTAACATGTTCAATTGTATCAATTACCTTGTCTTCATTTAGTGTTGATTTCTTGTGACTTCTTGTTCTTGATTGTCTTCTGGTTAAGTATCTTTTCTTTTAATTGAGTTACATTAGTTATAGTGTTACAAGTTAATACACTCTGCCTTTCAATCTCCCCCAATTTGATTGTCTAACAATGACATTCAAATTAATTAAGGATAACTCAACTAAACAATGAGACGAGAAAAGATAATTAACATTACAGTCTTGAAAAAATATACAATTGAAAAATACTTGAAAACAATACAAAGAACTTAAACTAGAAACAGAATTCGAACCTCGAATTAAAGATCATTTGAATGATTCCTATCACCTGGATTATTTCATATCTTTTAGTCAAACTTATATCACCTTATTGGATTCACTCTAAGATGAATTTTCCTCAAGTGAGTTAAAGCAACCGAAAGACATGAAGTTTTTCCAACTTCAAGTTCACACCACTCTGACCTTTAACCCTAATTCCGTTTCCTTTTCCTAGCTTCAGCAGCTTGGTCTTTTTCTTCTTTCTGCCTTCTGCGCTTCTCCTCCTGCTGCTTTTGTTTCTTATATACTGGATCATGAAGCTGCGTCCACCTAGCATTCAACAAACTTACTGCTTCCATTTCTAGAGGGTTCCTGGGTTCTGGGTAAGGATGTTTGAAAAGCCTTCTGAGTTTGTCCACCTCCTGAGTAGTCCTGATCTCTGGAATGTCCTCAAATTTCTTCATTATAAGCCGAGGTTTCCTATGAGCTTTATCAGCTTTAAACTGACAATAGATCATTTTGGGATAGCCTTTGACACGGTTAGTATTGTGGACACTAGCCGCATCTTGCTCCATTCGCTTCTTTTCCACTACTACATCAGACAGGTAACTCACGAGTCTCTGCTTTTCTTTCACATACTTAACTTCCACATCTTCCCATTTGAACACATATAACACTTTCTCCAGAAATGCAGCATCTTGAGTCTGCAGCAGCCAACTTTTACTCATATGCAAGATTGTATTATTCTGGTCTGCATCTATGAATACTAAGGCATCAGCTGTATCATCAACAAAAGAGTGTATCCAGTATACACTATCTCTTCCTGGAACACCAATTGACTCCCTTATCTCTCCTTGTTCCAGTTCTCCAGAAGGAAGATTCAGAGCTTCATCTACATTCTTCATAGCTTGAAGAATATTCCATTTCTTTTCAATCAGCTCCGGCTCAATCTTCACGTTATCAAGAGGGTTTGGAGCAATGATATCACACTTCCACACCTCATTGCTCTTCTTGAATATGGCACTTTCAATGATCTTCACTGATTTATCTTTAAGCTCAGACGCGAATCCCTTACTCATCATTTGTCTACAGACGGCCTTAAGAGATTCCACTGAAAGTTCCATTAAGTCCTTTTCCTCCATGCTCACCCTCTTCAATTTACTGTCAACTACCATCCGGACAACATTAGGATATGCTGAGAATTCTGGACCCTTGTCCTCTGCTAGCTGCATTAACTGATCCCTATACAGAATGCTTAGATTCTCAGAATGAGAGTATTGAATTTTTGTTGCTAGCAAGAACAACTCTGATGCAGATCTTCTCATCATGAATTGGTCATCCACATATAGGAAAGACATTGGGACTCCTTCTGTCAAAGACAATATAACCTGCCACTCCTTAAGCGTTGCATTGAATCCAACCCTGACTTTAGAAATTAATCTCTTTAATGCACTCATGTAGTCAGCAGTCATTGGATTCTGCAAATTTAGGTTGTAGAACAGATCATCTGCCTCCTTGTTATTAACTCCTTTCGTACATGGTCCCATCAGTATCTTCCTTGCTTCATCCCATTTCTGCCCTAACCTTCTCTTGTCCAGATCCACTTGAGGATCAGCTAGCCTTGCAAGCTCATGATCATACTGTTTCCCTTGTAGCTCCACTTTCTTTTCTAGAAACACAGCATGTTCTTGCATTGCCTTCATTTTAAAGAACTCAGCTTGATCCAAGGCTAACTGTTGAGATTTAAGGGTTTCCTCATCAACAGTAATTTCTTCAGGCATTCCGAAAGACATTCCAGCACCTCCACCTTGATCTTTCAATGATCTCTTTATAGCATGTTCCAAAGGTGCGTCTTCCATATCGGAATCTGAGTCAAGTACCACCTGTACTTTTTCTTGATGACTCAGGTCAACGAATGGCTCATCTTGCTCAATCGCTATTGCCTTACCCTTTTTCCTTCTCAGAGCCTCTTCATCAGTAGACGGCTCAATTTCTTTTTCTTTGACAAGATCAGCTTGTTCTTGAATTTCTTCGATTTGAACTCCCTGCTGTCTCGTCTCCTTTCCACTCTCCCCCTTAGGTGAGTTATCCTGAACTCCACCCTGGTCTCCAGATCCACCAGCTGCATAAAAATCTTCAAACCCAGAACCATAGGCTCCTGCTCCACTAGCACCACCTGTACCAGCATCGGGGGGAGGTTGTTGCGGCTCGAAACACTCCGGGGGCACAAAACTTCTGATTGCGAACATCACTCTACTGATCTCCACAGCCATAGTATCCATTGTAAGCTCCATTGCTCCCATCCTCTCATTCAGAGTGTTTCCCAAGACACCACCAGCTTGGCCCAAGTCATTTACCTTGTTTGTCAAAACATTAAAAGCTGTAGCTTGACTTGCCATTCGTGCTGCGTAGTCATCAAGAGCCCTTTGATTGTCTCCAATGTTCATCCCTAACTGCCCCATTGTCTGCCCAAAATGCTTCATCTGATTTTCCATAGAAGTCATACGTGTATCAAGATTTTCAATATTAAGGGACGGTGTTTGGTTTAGGTGACCTCGCTCTAATACTCGTTCTGTTGGTATTTGGCGCTCGGTTTCGGGCCTTAAAAATGAAGGTCCCTATCTCCCTAACCTCTCACACACACTCCCTGTCTCACGCTCGTGTATGTCTTCAATAATTGATCCAAAATATGAAGCAGTACCTGCAGAAACTGGATAAGCAATATAATTTGCAGTTATGGGATCAATTGCTGTTTGTTCCTGAGTTGGAATCTCAGGCTGAGAGGCTACAAAGTGTTCTTGTACAACATCAGAACCGATCCTCTTTGCAGCATCAGTACGTACCGGTGAAGGTACGGATGAAGCTTTTAAAGCTTCATGTCCTTTTGAAGCAACAGTATCTTCAAGAGGTACATAATCGTCATCAAAATCCCTATGTGCAGATTGTTCAAGGGGTGAACCACTCTCGTGAGGTGGAGTGGTTGCGTGTGACACGCTAGGGTTTGACTGAGGTTTAGAAGTAGCAGCATGAGAAATTTTGGCTTTCTTTCGAGTAAGAGGCTGCTCTTCGGGGTCACTCTCCTCATCATTTCCTACATTTATATGTGCTGGCTGTTTGGATTCCGGTGACAGAGGTGGCAGAGAATTAGAAATATAGCTCTCACCCTGGGATAGATCCTGCGGGCTAGCAGTCTCTTGGGTCTGGGAATCAGAAACATAGGAAGAGGAATGAGTAGAATGTAGAGAGAGATTACCTAATTCATTACCTTGTTCGTCACCGCTTTGCTCATCAGGAATCTCTTCAAATGCCTCAGCATGAGCAGACCGATTCTGAGCATGTGATGAAACTTGCGATGATTCCACCAAAGTGGTAACTCCCTCATCATATGTAAGCCACTGTTGTAAGGTATCAGGAATTGACATCGGTTTTCCATGATGTTTATTCTGATTATCAATTGTTGAAAGTGACTTAGTGCCCATCCCTAGTGGTGCAGATGTTGGACTTCTGGTAAAACTCTGTCTAACTGCAAGAGCATCCTTCGGTATTAAATCATTAATCAGCATCTGTAAGAACCGAGGAAACCAGCAGACAACATCTGTTGTGTTGAGGTCTCTGCTTGCAGGAGATCCCATTACACTCACTATCTCAGAGAGAACTATGCGTCCATAATTTATATCCAGTTCTCTTGCTAGGGCAATTCCAAAGGTTTGCATGGGAATGGAAATTTGATGGAAATCGCTTTCTCGTGCCCGAAAACATCTTGTGATGGCCTCGAAAAAGTAATTCCATTCCACATGAAAGAATTGTTTTTGGATGTTTCCAGTGATCCGGCCAGACGGAGGATAACATCCTATTTCTTCAAAGAAACTGAGGCGTTCTGCAGCTGTAGGTTCTGGATCATAAGCATCTTTTATCGGGAATCCCAGAACCCTGTTGACAATTTGTTCATTCACCTCATATTCCTGACCCGCTAAGGTAAACCTGAAACCAAAAGGGGTTGATTTGCTCCCAAAAGAAACCGCACTAGTCCATAATTGCTGTAAAGCATCATGTACTAGTGTAGGTTTAGCAGTAAAAGCATCGCTAGCTTTGGAATAAAAATTGAGAAATCGTATCCAAGACTTAAAGTGCGGGAGTTGATCACCAATTTCCGTAGAAATATTATAAAAATTGTTTTTAGCAAGTGAAAATTGGTGAGCCATTTTAATTAAAATGTTTTTCCTTAACAAATGTGAATTTTAATTTTAATTTTCGAAAAACAATTAATTAAAGAATTATCAGTTATAGCCCTTTTAATTTAACAAAAAGACCAAAAGTCACTCTTGAAAAATTAAACTACGGGTTATAGATAATTATCACTGTAAGAGGCGAAAATCAACAACCAATGAACAGAATCTGATACCAGTGAAATCAGTGAAGTTATGTGTGTACACACCAGTGAAATCGTGTGTATATGACTGTGAAGTGGTGTGTGTATATACGTGTGTATATATATCGAGAAAGAAGAACAGATACACAAACACACAAACTCAGATATTACTAGTCACTCAGATAATGGCTGTTAAAAAAATCGGGCAGTAATTCGTGGTCTGTATGAGTTTTATCACAAAAATCACGAACAGTGGTTGTAAGTCGAAATCGCCTGTATGTATATGGAGGCGGCTGTAAAACTTAATTAGGTAAAAGTGAATGAATTGATCGAGTTAGAGATGTATATATAGACATGAATGTAAAATGACAAAAATGCCCCTGTTAAAAAGTGTGAAAAACACTAAGTACATACAGGGAGAATCTAAGTCGAAGTCTATCTCGAAGTCTAAGTCGAAGTCTATCTCGAAGTCTAAGTCGAAGTCTATCTCGAACATTTTAAGTCGAACTTCGAGATAAATTTCGAGATAGACTAACTCGAAAACTTGAACCATTTTATCATTAAAAACCATTTAAACAGCAAAAACCACCAACAGTACTAGGGAAACCTATCTCGAAATTCAAGTAGAAATTCGAGATAAGTTTCGAGTTAGGAGTTAACTCGAAAAATCCCCTTAGGACCAACTGAGAACTCTATCTCGAACATCAAGTCGAAATTCGAGTTGAGTTTCGAGATAGAGGATAACTCGAAATTATTAACTAACTCGAAGTTATTCTCTCAGATCATTTCAAAAAATATCCCCTGTAAGATAGACATTATATGGAATATTTTGACTAAGGAAATAGGCACACTGGTAACTCAAATTCGAACCTTAAGTCGAATTTCGAGATAAATTTCGAGATAGAGGCTAACTCGAAATTCTTCCCAGACTTAGAATTTTCAAAACTTCACTCTAGAAGCTCAAATCGAAATTCAACTAGAATTTCAAGATGAGTTTCGAGATAGTGTTTAACTCGAAATTTTGAAGATACTTAGAATAATTTGGCAATTTTTCTTTGAAAAACTCAACACTTAATTTTGCCAAATTAATATAAATATCAATTCTAGGATTTTAATATATGACATAATTAAAACATTCCTTGATAATTCTAAGGCCTCTAATTACATGAAAAACACAGGTAAATTCATCTAAAAATCATGCAAAATTTAGAATATTATGAATTTAACTCCCCCTATGATCATGCAATCTAACAAGCATAAATTCAAAGATTTGTGCTATAAAAGACACTTAAAACACAATGAATTCATGTAAAATGACACTATATGCAACCTATAACAATCATTAATTAGGCATTTTAAAGTCTAAGCACATAATGATTAAATAGCTTGCATATACAAACATAAAAATGGATTTTACAGATAGAAGGCTTTACTAACTTGTGTTAAGCATTCCCAATTCACCAACCAACCTATTGAATGTTACTTCATCAAGAGGTTTGGTGAATATATCTGCAATTTGTTGCATTGTGGGCACAAAATGTAGCTCCACAGTCCCCTCCTCGACATGTTCTCTTATGAAGTGATACCTGATGTCGATGTGCTTGGTTCTTGAGTGATCTACAGGATTGTTGGTTATGGCAATGGCACTTGTGTTGTCACACATAATTGGAATTTTCTTGTGCTCCATGCCATAATCCTTCAATTGGTTCCTCATCCATAGTATTTGAGCTACACAGCTTCCAGCAGCAATGTACTCAGCTTCAGCAGTAGAAGTAGATACTGTATGTTGCTTTTTACTTTGCCAGGACACCAATCTTCTGCCAAGAAATTGACAAGCACCAGATGTGCTTTTCCTATCAATCCTGCAACCTGCATAGTCTGAATCCGTATAGCCAATTAGATTAAAACCTGTATCTCTTGGGTACCAAATCCCTAGATTTGGTGTGCCCTTGAGATACCTAAAAATTCTTTTGACGGCTATGAGATGTGATTCTCTAGGATCCGCTTGGAATCTTGCACATAAACAAGTCGCGAACATTATATCGGGTCTACTTGCAGTTAAATAGAGAAGTGAGCCAATCATACCTCGATAGCTTGTGATGTCAACTGATTTACCTGATTTGTCTTCATCAAGCTTCGTGGCTGTTGCCATGGGAGTCTTAGCTGCTGATGCATCTTCTAGATTGTACTTCTTGAGTAAATCTCTGACGTACTTGGATTGACAGATAAAGATACCATCTTTTCTCTGACTGATCTGTAATCCAAGGAAGAAGGACAGCTCTCCCATCATGCTCATCTCGTATTTCTCTTGCATTAGCTTAGCAAATTTCTCGCACAAGCGCTCATTAGATGACCCGAAGATAATATCGTCCACATAGACTTGAACAAGTATTAAATCATTCTTCACATTCTTATAGAACAATGTTTTGTCAATTACTCCCCTAGTAAAACCACTTTCAATTAAGAATACGGATAGGGTTTCATACCAACATCTTGGGGATTGCCTGAGGCCATAGACAGATTTGAAGAGAAGATACACAAAATCTACAAGTTCTGGATCAATGAAGCCAGGCGGCTGTTCCAGATACACCTCTTCTTCTAACTCTCCGTTCAGGAAGGCACTTTTCACATCCATCTGAAAAACCTTGAAGTTCTTATGTACTGCAAATGCCAAGAACATCCTGACTGCCTCAAGTCTTGCAACCGGTGCATAGGTCTCATCATAATCAATTCCTTCTCGCTGAGAATAACCTTTTGCAACCAAACGAGCCTTGTTTCGAGTTACAAGTCCGTTTTCATCCATTTTATTTTTGAATACCCACCTTGCTCCAATTACTGATTTGTTCTTTGGTCGGGGTACCAGTTTCCAAACTTTCTGCCTTTCAAACTGATTGAGTTCCTCTTGCATTGCAATCACCCAATCAGCATCACCAAGAGCTTCTTCTATTTCTTTAGGTTCAAGCTTGGATAAGAACCCAGAATATAAGCAAATATTAGCCAGGTCAGCTCTTGCATTTCTTCTAGTAGACACACCAGCATCTGGATCACCAATAATTAATTCAAACGGATGGTCTCTATTCCATACCCGTTCTCTTGGAAATTGTCTTGATGATTCAGCATGACTTTCTGAGTTGTGGTGCTGACTACTTTGATTACTTTCACTAACTCCCCCTGAGTTAGTGCCAGCTCCTACAGAACTAGAGTCAACTCGACTCGAGCCTTGAACAGTAGTTCTTGAGCTGCTATTTACTCCCCCTGAGTTGTTACCAGTTCGTACTGAAGAAGTCTCTCCTGATCTTGTAGGATTAGCTTGTTCACTAGACTCAGGTTCTTCACGTACACTTGGAACATTTAATGGGATAACCAACTCAGGTTCATCTTCAAGTTCTTCTAAGTCCAGATTCTGAAATTTTAGGGACTCAGGTTCACTAGAATCTCTTGAAATTGATGAGAGTTTGGTATCGTCGAATCTGACGTTGTAGCTTTCAGTCACTTTTCGATCATTTACTAAGAACACCCTATAAGCTGCTACCACATCTGTGGAGTAACCAACAAAGATTCCTTCACGAGCTTTTGCTGCAAACTTTCCTAGATTTTCATCATCTATAAGTACATAGCATTTTGCTCCAAAGACATGAAAGTATTTGATTGTTGGTCTTCTGCCGTTCATTAGCTCACATGGTGTCTTTTCTTTATCTTTTATAATCAAGGATCGATTTTGAGTGTAACACACGGTACTCACTGCTTCTGCCCAGAAATACAGAGGAAGTTTCGAATCATACAACAAAGTTCTTGCTGCTTCAACCAATGTTCTATTCTTCCTTTCAACTACTCCATTTTGTTGTGGAGTTCTCGGGGCTGAATACTGACGACGTATTCCCTTAGATACACAGAAGTCATTTAGCACTGCGTTTTTGAATTCAGTGCCATTGTCTGATCTAATCGTCTTCACAGTAAGTGTTGAAATATTCTCAATTTGAGTGATGTGATCAATGATTAGGAAAGGTACTTCGTCTTTCGTCATTGCGAACAATACCCATGTATACTTGGAGAAGTCATCCACGATTACCAATGCATATCTTTTCCTAGATAAAGATAGGACATTCACTGGGCCAAACAAATCCATATGAAGAAGTTGCAGAGGCTCAGTGATACTAGAAATTTCTTTGCTTTTATGCGATGCTCGTTTCGACTTTCCCATTTCACAGGCTTCACAGAGTCCTTTCGGAGCGAACTCCATTTGAGGTAGATCTCTCACCAATTCTCGCCTCGCGAGAGCATTCATCGTTTTGAAGTTTAAGTGAGATAACTTTTTGTGCCATAACCAGCTTTCATCATCCGAAGCTTTGCTGTAGAAACAGGTGACTTCATTCTGATTTGCTGAATCCATGTCTGCAACAAAAAGATCTGCCTTTCGAACTCCTCTCAAAGCCAGTGAGCCTTCCTTGATGTGAGTGATTGATACACCTTTCTTGTTGAAGACAATTTCGTAACCTTTGTCACAGAATTGACTGATACTCAACAAATTATGCTTTAATCCCTCAACATAGGAAATATCTTCAATGATGACATTGCCAGTTTTCAGTTTGCCATATCCCTTTGTCACACCTATGCTGTCATCTCCAAAGGTAACATAAGGGCCAGCTTTCATAACCAACTCTGTAAGCAGGGACTTGTTTCCAGTCATATGCCTCGATGCTCCACTGTCCAGCACCCATATAACTCTATTTCTATTTTGCTTAATGCCCTGCAATGACTGGTTGATTAGACTTTCTTCGGAACCCAACTTTGATTGGGCCCGGCTTTTCGATAAGATTTAGAATCAACAGATTTAACAACAGGAGATGCACTTTTCTTAACATTACTAGAGCTTTCGACTTTCTCCTTTCCTTTCTCAGACTTGACATATTTATCAGTCCTAGGAGAAGGTTTGTCACTCCTAACTTTAGGAGGACTGACAGTCTTAGCTCTCACATGCTTTTTCTTGATGTTTGAACTAGCAGCAGTATTTAAGCATGACTGGCTAGATGCATTCATTAAATTCACAAAAGTTTGCATGACATTAAAAGTGCATGGCATACAATTAGGTTGACCACACTGTGCATGGTTCGGATGCAGATTATTCATTGTATGTGTGACAGGCATGGCATGTGCAGCAGGAACATTTATGATAGCTTTACATGCATAAGAAAGATGTTCAGTAGATTTGCAGTGATAACATGCTTTCTTTATTCGTTCAACCTTAACCTCTTTTATGCCTTTCTTCCCTTGTTGTTTAACAGCCTTAGCTCCTATTCCTAGTCTAGATTCATCACTAGGGAAATTGATTTTAACTTGTTTGATAGGAGTTATGGGTTGTGCGTTCTGGCGATCTTCCATCTCAATCTCATATCTAGCTATCAATTCAGTCTCTTCTTCTTCTATTCTAGGAACAAGGTGTTTGTAGATGGGTTTGACAGAAGATTTAAAAATGCTAGGAATTTCATTTTTAAGGTCACTGGAACTAGAGTCGATAGGTCTCTTCCCTTCTTTCTTAGAAAGGTTAGAATAATCAAGTCCTACACCTACTCCAGTTATCTTCTTAAATACGTCATTATCTACATACACTTTACTAGCAGCTAGTTTGTAAGCTTCACATTTAGTTTCTAACTCAGCTAGTTTGTTCCTTAAACATGATTCTATTTCTGCCTTAAGGACGAGCTTGTGTTCCAAAGATTTAATAAAATCTCTTAGGGAAGTATCTACAGTGCAAGCAGCCTCTAACTCTTCCACTTTTGCCTCAAGCATTCTGCTTTTGGCGACAAGTGTTTTCTGTTCCTTTTGAGAAGTGTCTAGGCTTTTGCACAACATGTAGATCTCTTCGCTAAGAGCCCCGTTCTGTTCCTTATAATCATCAATAGACATTTCTACTTTAAGGGTTAGAACTGGTACCTCTGGTTCCTCTGATGTCTCAGCCATGAGCGCAAAGTTTGCTACATGAGTAACATCTTCCTCATCTGAATCATCCCAAGCTCTTCCTTCTGTTACTACTAAAGCTCTTTTACCATGTTTTTCTTTCACCAGCGATTCATACTTGCTTTTGAGGGCTTCAAATGTCTCTTTTGGATAAGTCTGTTTAGGCTTTTTGCAGTCCGAGGCAAAATGTCCAGGTTCACCACAATTATAGCAATTGAACTTCATTTTGAAATCCAACGGAGATTTGTAGCTGGTACTCTTGCCTTTGCTTTTGTAGCCTGACGAACTACCACCACCCTTAGCAGCCCGATAGTAAGATGAAGAATTTCTCTGTGGTCGGTTGCTCTTTCTAAATCTCATGTTGCTGAACTTCCTTGCCATGTATGCCACGACACTATCGTCCATGTTGTCCAGCTCTTCTTGGGTGAAGTAGTCATCATCACTGTTAGATGCGCACTCGTCATCATTATCAACTTGATGTGGTACAAGTGATGATTTAGGCTTTGCTGCAACCATTGCCTTCTTAGACTCTTCCTCATCAGCAACTAATCCTGATGCAGTTTCTTTTCCTTTTGAATCATTGTCCCATGCTTGATCTTGAAGTGTTTCCAGCTCATAGGTCTTTAGAATTCCATAATATTCTTCCAGAGAAGTTGTATGCAAATCTCTGGTTTCTCTGATTGCGTAGACCCTATGTTCAATGCTCTTTGGCTGGTTCCTCAGATATCTCGTATTGGTCTCAACCATGGGGAGAGTAACACCTCTCAGATTCAAATCTAATACCAACTGACTGAATCGTAGATAGACGTCTGTTATGCTTTCTCCTTTTCTTATTCTGAAGGTGTCATACTCCATCTTGAGTATAAGTGTCTTGTTGCTTCTAACCTCTGCTGATCCTTCCATGACAACTTCTATCTTGTCCCAAATCTTCTTTGATGTATTCAAACCTTTGACTATGTTGAACATTTCATGATCAAGGGATTCCATCAAGGTTTGTCTTACAGAAGTATCATAAGCTATTTGCTCCTTGTCAGCATCCGTAAAGTCCGCTGCCTTTTTAGGCTCAGACCGAGCAGGTATAACCTCCTCTCCTTCCGTACGCTCAGGAATAGCTTTCATTGGAACGAATTTACCCTTTTCAAGGACTTCCAGATATTCAGGGTTAATTGTCTCTAAGTAAAGTCTCATTCTGAAAACCCATTCTTCGTAGTGATCTCGGTTGAACATTGGGATCTTGAAAGAATTTTTAGGAGCCATTTCAAATCTGGTCACTAAAAGTTTCTAAGTACCCAAGACTAGGCTATGTAGAATATCTATGTAGAACTTTTGCCTAAGTCGAAATTTCTCTAAGTCGAAATTTTGCTCAAGTCGAAATTCACCAAGTAGAAATTGTCCAAGTCGAAATTCTATGTAGAAATTCTCAAGTAGAAATTCTATGTAGAACTTTTGTCCTTAGAATAAATTTTCTGCAGATTTCTTTAATATTGAATAAACAATATTTTCACTTTAACACCTTTTTGACTTTTGATACTTTACTCACCGAATCCACCTAACCCACATGCTAGGTACTGAATATGTCTTGTACACTTTCGGCCAAGGAATAATTTTCAAATCAAAAGTACAAAAACACCTTTTTGACTATCTTATTTGTTTGAAAAAGGAGATCAAAAAGTTGTTGGGTTGTCTTCTTTGATAAGAACAGATGATGAACACTCAAGAACACCAAATATCAATGAACCCAGATTAATTCACAAAAATTAATTAAAATACACCCAAGCTAAATAATCACACCTGGAGTATTTAAATAATTTTTTCCGGATGAGTTTTCACTACCAACGAATTAAAGCACACTTTTCGAAAAAATGAAAAGTAGATCTAGAAAATGAAAACTCACGATTCTTCTACCAAACACAAGGATCTATGTTTTGTATGTTAAACATCCGCTCTGATACCAATTGTTAGGTCCAAATGTGTTGTAGAGGGGGGGTGAATACAACTTTTCGAATATGAGTAGCAATAAATACGATGCAATAAATGAACACGCAGATTCAAGGAATATATTTCTTTATATATAACTTGAAAAGGTTGCTACAACATTCATTACAAAGTATAACAGAAGTTCAGAGAGAAGTGAATGATTCTAAGCTCTGTGAATATACTCTCTCTCTTTGTCTTGTGTTTTTCTCAATAATGCTCACTAACTTAAAACATTACACAAGTGCTTCTATTTATACTACATGTAATCTATGTCCTGTAGTCTTCAAAGACTAAGATGTACGTGGCCCAATGATGTCCACATAAATCTTGTCTTAACTTGAAAGCTTGGAAATCTGCCAATCAGAAGATGCCATGTGTCATGTTGAAGCTGCACTCTAAGTAGAACTTCTACTTGAGAATTTCTACTTAGCCATCTCGAAATTCTAAGTAGAACTTCTACTTGAGAATTTCTACTTAGCCATCTAGAATATTTAGTACTTAGAAAATATTCTGGTCTTCAACTTGAAACTTCAATGCACATCTTGAGCTTGTGATATCTTCATGTCTTCTTTATTCTTCAGCAAGCTCTTGAACATGGATCTTTATTACTGACATAAACTTGCTATCAATGTCCTGACACTTGATGCACTGGTCTGGTTCATAAGTGACTAGTCTTGATAGTGTTTCTGCTTCTTGAATAAATTACCATATTCACTTAGTAACTTGGCTTTCCAATATTCGCTTTCCTTCTTGTTCACTTGAAATCAATTGGTCTTGTTGATACTGATAGTTATGATCTTGATTCTCGATTTCTCAAATCACTGAGGCATGAACAACTTTGACTTGAACTTCTCTCAATGATTTCTTCTTGGCTTGATCATAGTTAACATGTTCAATTGTATCAATTACCTTGTCTTCATTTAGTGTTGATTTCTTGTGACTTCTTGTTCTTGATTGTCTTCTGGTTAAGTATCTTTTCTTTTAATTGAGTTACATTAGTTATAGTGTTACAAGTTAATACACTCTGCCTTTCACTAGTGAACCTGTTGAGAAGAAGGAGGAAGAAGAGTTTTACACTCTTGAAGAACTAGATGGGATGGAAAACACTTCATATGCTTTCATGGCCAGAAAATTTCCCAACATCAGATTTAAGAGGAACCAACCCTTCAAACCTAAAACCCAAAGCCATTCATTCAACAAGAGCAAGGCACCTGTGAAAGCAAACAAGAACAAACTTAAAACCAGCTATGTGGATAGGTCATCAGTAAGATGTTATAGATGCAATGACCTAGGGCATTTTGCCAGTGAATGCAAGAAGCCTAAAAAGAAGGATAAAGAGTTTCTAGAGCTTGAAGCTAAGTATGAGGCCCTTCTGAAAAAGCAAACACAAGGTAAGGTCTACATAGCTGAAGGGAAGTGTTGGGATGATTCTGATAGTGATGGAGAGGAACATGAATTTTGCAACTATGCCTTGATGGCCAATTCCATGGATGACACATCTCCATCAGACTCTTAGGTACCATCTCTCACTACTATAGACATGTCTGTTTCTGAGTATAAATGCATGATTGAACAACTATCTGTTGAAATGTTTAATATTCATACTAGTATGACTGTTGCTAATGAGGAGATTGCTAAACTGTCTGCTAGAAATGAAATGTTAATCAAAAAGAATGAGGAACTTGAGCTAACTGCTATGCAAGTAGAAAACCTTAAGAAAGAAGTTGAATATTTGCAGAATAAGGTTTTATGTGCTAGTCAAGTGGAAAAGGCTCTTAGGGATGAATTAGCTGAAAATGAATTCAAACTGAAAACGTTTAATAAATCATCTGGTCTAGTGCAATCCTACTGTGAGAAAATTCAAGCAAAACCCAAGACTGCTATTGGACTTGACTATGGCACTCTTTACCAGAGAAAAGGCTATGCTATCATTGAAGATGACACTGCTGTTCAAGAGGAAGTTCCTCACATCTTGAAAAAGACAGAGACTCCTATTTTTAAACATCCAACACTTGAAATTGATGAGGAAGCCTTACTCATCAAGCAAATGTTGAATGATGAGGATGAGGCACAGTCTAGTGAACAACAGGCATCCTCCAAGAGTAAGAGTGTCAAAGCCAAAGCCAAGGAGCCGGTAGGTAATAGACCTAAGATTGAAAAGTTTGTGAAATTCGTTTCAGCTGGAAATCATGAATCTGAAAAGAAAGTGACTAAGAAGAAACAGAACAGAAATGGCAAGTTATGGATTAATAAAGATAACAACTATGTTTATATGCCTAATGCCCCTAGGAAAACTTGTCAGAACTGTTTCAGTACCAATCATCTAACTCATGCATGCAAGAAACCTGTTGGTAGTGTGCCCAAACCTTTCTATGATTGTTTTGTGCCTCTAAGACATAGAGATGCACCATTTTGTGATAAATTTGACTGCATGCCATGCAATATGAATGTTATGACCAGTTGTTTCAATTTGAGAAGGCAATTCATTGATGGTTGTATCAGTCACAATTCTCACACACACTACACAAGGTCAAAGTCTTCAAGTTCTCCTAAAGCTAGGAAGGTACCTTTGTCACCTAAGTCTGAGACCTCAGGCTCTAAGACTTCTAACCGTGACAAGAAGACTAACACCGAGAAAGTTGATAAGCATGTTGTTTATGATAAAACGGTTTCTAAGTCACATGGACCCAAACTTGTTTGGGTACCAAAGGAGAAGTAATACCTTTGTGTTTGCAGGGCAAAGAAAGTGAAAAGAAAGTCATGTGGATTTTGGACAGTGGATGCTCAAATCATATGACTGGTGATATGGCCCTGCTATCACAGTATGAGGAGAAAGCTGGCCCAATGGTTGCTTTTGGAGATGACAGCATGGGTAACACATTGGGATATGGTAAATTGAAAGTTGGTAATGTCATCATTAAAGATGTAGCACTAGTCAAGGGACTCAAGCATAATCTGCTAAGTGTTGGTCAATTTACTGATAGGGGATTCAAAGTGGATTTTGACAAAGATGAATGTTTGATCACCCACAAGAAGACTGGTGATTTTGCTCAATCTGGAGTAAGGAAAGGAAGCATGTTTGTAGCTAATATGGACTCTGCAAACAATGACAAAATTTGTTGCTTCTACTCAAAAGCATCAAATGAAGATTGTTGGTTGTGGCACAAAAGATTATCACACCTGAACTTCAAAGCCATTAATTCTCTGGTCAAAAGAGAGTTAGTGAGAGGCATGCACACACTTGAATTCTATCAAGAAGGAGTGTGTGAGGCTTGCCAAAGAGGAAAAATGAAAAGATCGAGCCACAAGTCAAAGACAGTGACATCAATAACCAAGCCCCTACAACTCATTCATATGGACTTGTTTGGGCCTGTCAATATTATGTCACTAGGAAGAAAGAAGTATGTCTTAGTGATGGTTGATGACTTTACAAGGTATACATGGGTGGAATTTCTGGCATCAAAAGATGAGGCTCCATAAGTAATCATTGAGCACATAAAGAGAGTTGACAAGGAAGCAAAGGCCAACAATGCAAGTGTGATTGCATTAAGAAGTGATAATGGAACAGAGTTCAGAAATGCCATACTTGAAGCATTCTGCAAAGAGAATGGAATTTCTCAGCAATTCTCTGCTCCAAGGACTCCACAACAAAATGGAGTTGTTGAGAGAAAGAATAGAACTCTAATTGAGGCTGCTAGAACAATGTTGTTAGATGCCAACATGTTTTTGGCCTGAGGCTGTGAGCACTGCATGCTATATCCAGAACAGAACCCTCATCAACAAAAACACAGGAAAGACACCTTACAATTTGATGACTGGAAATAAGCCTACTCTAAAGTATGTTCATACTTTTGGAAGCAAATGCTTTGTATTGAAGGATAATTCAGAATATGTTGGAAAATTCGATACAAAGGCATTTGAAGGAATTTTCCTTGGCTACTCTATGGAAAGAATTGCATACAAAGTTTATGTCATCAGTCAAAAGAAAATTATGGAAAACACAGATGTGACATTTGATGACAGCAAACTACCTGGATTAGAAGAAGCAAATGATGAAGATAAAGATCCATTAAAGTTTGATAATCTAGATGATTCTGATGAAGAGAATGAAACTGAAGTTGAAACTCAAGTTCAACGAACTCAAGAGAATGATGATACAAGAGAAGAATTTGTGCCAATCAATAGTGGAGAAACAAGCATCCAAGACACACCTGTGAATAGTGGCAACTTCACAGGGGGAGGAAATGAGAATGATCATGACTTGGATGATGAAGAAACATCAAGAGTGAGAAATCAGACTGGGCATTCAAGGAAATGGGATAGATCACACACTGCAGACCAAATCATTGGAGATGCAAATGCAGGAGTAAGAACTAGGAGAGCAACCCTAAATGACTACCTCTATGGTTGCTTTCTATCTCAAGTTGAGCCTAAGAAACTTGATGATGCACTGATGGACCCCGACTGGATAATTGCTATGCAAGAGGAGCTGAATCAATTTGAAAGGAGGAAAGTATGGGAACTTGTGCCTGCACCAAAAGGTAGAACCATTGTTGGAACAAAATGGGTTCTGAAGAATAAGATGGATGAAAATGGTGTAATCATAAGGAACAAAGCAAGGTTGGTTGCAAAAGGATACTCTCAACAGGAAGGCATTGATTATGATGAGACATTTGTCCCTGTTGCTAGATTGGAAGCCATCAGAATCTTCTTGGCATTTGCTGCTCATTCAAACTTTAAAGTTTATCAAATGGATGTCAAGAGTGCATTTCTGAATGGAGAGTTGGAAGAAGAAGTTTATGTGCAACAACCACCTGGCTTTGAGGATCCACACTTCCCAGAATTTGTCTACAGATTGCTTAAGGCATTGTA
Source organism: Kitagawia praeruptora (assembly GCA_037693485.1). Classification (NCBI taxonomy): domain Eukaryota; kingdom Viridiplantae; phylum Streptophyta; class Magnoliopsida; order Apiales; family Apiaceae; genus Kitagawia; species Kitagawia praeruptora. Next base: position 42,965,140 of record CM075350.1, read on the forward strand.
TGGACTTAAGCAGGCTCCAAGGGCATGGTATGATACTTTATCACAATTTCTTCTTGAATATCAATTCACTAGAGGCACATTGGACAAAACACTGTTTTACAAGAAGGATGGTGATGATATTATCCTAGTTGAGATTTATGTGGATGATATCATATTTGGGTCCACAAATGAGAAGCTGTGTGAGAAATTCTCTAAACTCATGCAGAGCAGATATGAGATGAGTATGATGAGAGAGTTGACATTCTTTATTGGGTTGCAAGTCAGTCAAAGGAAGGATGGTATCTTTATCAGTCAAACCAAGTACATCAAGGATCTATTGAAGAAGTTTGACCTAGAAGACTCCTCACCTGCAAAGACACCCATGGCCACTGCCACTAAATTAGATGAAGATGCTAAAGGCAAGAAAGTAGATATCTCAGTCTACAGAGGCATGGTTGGTTCTCTACTCTATCTTACTGCAAGTAGGCCAGACATCATGTTTGCTACATGTTTGTGTGCAAGGTTTCAATAAAATCCAAAAGAATCACATTTGATTGCTATAAAAGGATCTTTAGATATCTTAAGAGCACTCCACACTTGGGTTTATGGTATTCTAAGGACACAGGGTCCAATCATGTGTGACAACACAAGTGCAATCTCTATAGTTGCCAATCCTGTCAATCATTCTAGAACAAAGCACATTGACATCAGATATCATTTCATTAGAGAGCATGCAACTAATGGAACCATTGAGTTGCACTATGTCTCTACAGATAAACAACTAGCTGACATATTCACTAAACCATTAGATGAAGCCACCTTCACAAGGTTGGTTAGTGAGATTGGAATGCTGAATTCTTCAAATTCTGGCTAAGTGAATATATCAACTGAGTTGTTGCAGCAGTAAACACTTACTTTATTTAAATGCTCAATATTTTTGAAGTAAGTGTTGGCTGAAATATGATTTATAAATATTTCAAATCTGCTACATATGTTGAAAAATCATATTTTGTCAACTTGAAATTTCTATGAAATTTTGAGAAAATCACTGTTTAATTTGCTAGAATATTCTTCATTGAATATGACTGGTAAATTTTAAAAGATAGTGAAAATTGAGTTTCTATGAGTAAAAAGAATAGTTCGATAAGTCAGACTTCTCGAATGGTTCATTTCATTGTTAGTGGTCGACTTCTCTAACAAGCCTATTCAGGACACTCTTGAGTTCTCGAATAGTGTCTTTTAGAGAACTCGAACAGAGACATGAGTGAGTTCTCGAATAAGGTATTTAAGTTCTCTATTGACAGAGTTCTCGAATAGCATGTTTGAGTTCTCGAATCATTTGAAAAGGTTGGTTTCTCGCTGAATCTTAACCGATTTTATTTTTATTCAAAATTCGGAATTACTCATAAAAACATATCTTACCTAATTTAGAATTTATTCTAAGTTAGATAACTGCCAGCTGTGAGTTACAACATGCTTGAGTTATCGATTAAGCCTTTCTTGACTTATCGAATAGTTGTTTTCTACTTCTCGAATGCTTGACTTGTCGATACAAAACATACATCTAATCGACAATTCAAGTATTTCATACTTATACAATTCTACATCTATTCTATTCATTTCATTCGATTTCTCAAGCATCTAAACCCCCAAAACCTCTGAAAACCCTAACTGCAAAAGCTTAATTTCTTCTTCAACCTTCATTCTCTTTTCTTCTATATACAAATGGCAAACACCCAACTCACCATACCCACTCAAACCAATTTCATCGCAATAACTAACGATGTGGAAGCACCTAATGTAAACTTCAAGTGCTTTGTACGCTGGATGTCAGAATCATACATCAAGAGTGCACTATCAGACAACCTAACTCTGTATCTAGACCTCCTAGAACAGGTTTGGAGAACTGCCACTGTGGAAGTCATTGCCCTCGAGAATGCTACAACCTCCTATGTAGTCTATTGCAAGATTCAAGGCCAGGATACTTCTATTACTACAGCAGACATGAATCAAGCACTGGAATTACAACAAGAGTCATATGACACACTGGCCATAAATGCACAGTTGGAAGAATTCTTTGAATTCATCAACTACTCAGATGTGATAAATCTTGGGAAGCTAAACCGGAAGCATCTGCGGAAAGAGTGGAGTTATGTGTTTGCCACCATTCTTCAAGTCTTCACAGCCAGGAAGTCAAGCTTCGATCAGATTAGTGCACCTGCACAGCAAATAGGCTATGCCTTGGCTTATGGAAGAAAGATAGATGTTGGTCAAATTATTCTACAAGAGCTATATGGGAGACTTGGCAAGAACATAGCCAAAAGAGGTACTAAAATTTTCTTCCATCGCTTTATCCAATCTGTCCTTAAATTTAAAAATGCTAAATTGATTGAATTGCCTGGAGTAGATAACAGTAGAATAGGCTACCCTAGGTCCATGACCAAACTTATTTTTGGTAATTTAGAAACTAGGAATGATGTGGATGTAAGACTCAAAATAACTCCCCATATGGAGAGTCTATTTAGGACTTACCCCCACAACATGCCAACATTTAACTCAAAGTCACAGTTAGCACAGCCTAAGCAAGTAGTACAAAATGCTAACCCAAGGCTTGCTAACCAACCCTCTCAACCAAACACTCTACTACACAGTGAGCCAACTGCATCATCCTCTCAAAAGGGCGATGTTAGTAAAAAGAAGAGAAAGGAGGTAATGTCTACACCCTTGAACATATTATCTGAAGCAGCATTGGCTGTGGAATTAGGTATAGGTAGTGAGGAACCTGAGTCACCCTTACAGAGGCCAAAGAGGAAGAAATCTAGGACCACCTCTTCAGTCACACAAATGGCTGAAGTTGTAAAATCAGGGGCACACAGTTCACTAGATGTATCCTCTCAACAGGGTGCATCTATAGAATCAAGCATCCTCCCCAATGCACTATTTGTACAGAGTCAGCACATCGGAGTAATAAGGCTGGCACAACACTGAGTGGAGAGCACATCACAATTGAAACTCCCTCTACCTTTCAGGGGGAGTTGCCAAAATCTAATCTACAAGACACTTCTCTTCCAGAATCTACCACTCATATTTCTTTGGAGCCTGTACTTCAAGAAATTGAAGAACAAGGCATTGATCACCAAGAATTCTCTTCTCTTGGTGAGCCAATGAATTCAAGTGACATGGTGCTTGACACTGTGCTCACCACCCAGGACCCACATTTAGATGGTGAGGGAATGCATGCTGGGGCATGTTCTGATGACACCATCACAAACACAGAGGATTCACTAGTTTTTACTATAGACTCTGTGCCTGTGTCAACTGCTGGTGTAACTCATCCCACTTCCGTGGAGACACCAGTAGTAGAGTCAATCCATCCGGTTGCAGAAGTTGCATCTATAACTGAGGAGTCTAGCTTGCCTAGATCTGGCTCTAACTTCATGTCACAATGGCTGAAGCCTGTGCAACATGACAGTGCTTCAGGATCAGGGTCTGTTCCACAACAATTGACGGTTGAAGCACTTCAAAGCTTAATTGTGGACCAGATACCTGAGTTCACAAAGATTGCTCAAAACCTTCTCACTATAAATCTGCCCAATCCTGACTATGAAGCTATTCTCCTATGCCACAGAGATGATGTGGAGCTACAGAAGGCAAAGATAAATAATGATTCTGAGAGAGATGGAAATGTAGATGCCTGGCTAAAAGGAAAATTTGATATTCCTCTCTCAGACAGTCTCCAGTACCTCAGAGAAGAGTACATCACTTCACTAGGGTCCAATGCCAAATCTCTCACCTCTAGTTATGTGTATGAAGCAGTGAATGACAGCTACAAGGGCATTCTCAAGGCAGCACACTACCTTGGAAAGGGTCTCAAAACAGAAATTCATGAAGTGTGTACAGCCACAACCAAGGAGGTGCATGAGATTAAGAGAGCTTTTGATGCCAAATTCCCTTTATTGGAGACTATACTCAAGGACATTCTAGCATGCAAGTCTACTTGTACCAAGATGGATAATGGCTTAGCTCTACTCCATGACACTGTCACAGGTCTGGGGAATAAATTTCAAGCTTTATCTGATCAGACCACAGATGCCAATGCCATGCTGAGGACCATGTTCAAAAATCTATATGGAGACAAGCTGGTTACTGAAGTCCCAGTGCATGATTTGACTAGGTTTGAAGTGGAGAGACTTAAAGAACAATCCCTGTCTGGCTTCAAATCTACTGAATTGTTCAGCAAGGTAGATGTACTTGAAAAGGAGGTAGCTACTCTCTCACAATCCAATGCTCATCTGACAGAGAAAGTTGAAACTCTTACTGAGCAGTTGAGCACTCAAGCCACCACCACAGCTGATGTTCTTCTGCATCAACAATCTATGTTGGCCGCCATGATGAAACACATGGGTCTCCCTCTACCTGAAGAATCTTCGAACCCTAAGGTCACTCCTACAGCCTGTGTGCCTGACAACAAGCCTAAGGGGGAGAAGAGGACATCAAGGAATTCAAATACAAAGGGGGAGAAACCTAAGGAGAAAGGTATAAAGATAAAGGAGGGTGGCCACCAAAGTGCATCTAAATCCCTAACTCATGTGCCAGGAAAAGGGAAATCAAAAGTTGATGAGCCCCCAACCACTCTGCCAGTTGTTACTCTACCAACTGTGCATATCATCACTCCAAGTGGCCAGAAGCAATCCATCACAACCACAGTGGTTGCAGGAAGTATGCCATCTGATAACTCCCCATCTACTGAAGTTGAAAGTGTCAAACCTGTAGAAGTAAAAGTGGTTACTGAGGCCAAGCTACAAGAAGTTGCAAACTCTAATGTCTACCATGATGATGCATTCTTGAAGTTTCTGAAAGTCTCAAGGGAACAGGCTGATGACACCCAAATATATCTAAGGAGGCTGAGGGATCAGATTAATTACTTCACTGTGATACCTAGGAGAGTCAATGGCTTATGGCGCAAGGAAGTGATGATGGTGGCAAAATCTAGTATCTAGCATTTAACATACAACACTCTACAAACATTGAAACATTCAGAGATAGGTGCACTGATCAGGCTTATTGAGAAGAGGGATGTAAATGAAAACAATAAAAGTCTATATGATGACCTGAGAAATGGCCAACCTTCTAGGCTCCCAGAAGTGTTTAAGAAGCCATGGACAATTGTCTATCAGGCTGGCACCAGAATTGAAGACATTAAACAACTGGTGATTCCACATGATCTCACACCTCAAAATCAAAGACTTATTATTGCAATCATTGAGCAACTACAGAAGAAGGGTGGAACCAGAAATGCTGAAGAACTAGAGGCACTGCAAATTCTCAGATCCTTTATTGCAACTGGTGTAATTCCAGAAATTGCCAAGCCTAGGAGAAATAAGGATGACAGAGATGAGGATAAAAGTGATGGGAGGAGAAGACATCACAGGAGTGATAAGGGAGATGAAGATAAGAAAAAGAAGAGGGATGACAAAGAGAAGAAAGATAGTAATGACCAAGGGAAAGTCTATGAGAGGACAAGTGTGAAACAGCAAGCCATAGGCATTGTTGACAGTAACCTCACCACAACACAAGACTTTAAGTCTAGGGTGAATACTTTTAGTAGTGACCTACAAAAGTCAAAGTCCATGGCCTTTGCAAATGTTTTACTACCTCAAGAAGAGAAGGAGATTCAAGCCAAGAAGCCATGTGTATGTTTCAGAAAGCAAACTGCTAATGGAATACTACAATGGTCCACAAGCAAGGGTAATAAGTTTCTGCCTAGCAACCATGTAAAAAGGATTAAATTCAAGCATGCTGCAAGAAGGGTGAAGTTATCCAAGTCAAAGGCACTGACAATAATCCCAGGACTAAACCTACCACCTCTGGATGAAAACTATGATGAAGACCAACTGCAGTTCCTATGGGCTCAAAGAATCTATCATGTTGCCATTGTTGATGATTTTCTTGAAATTAAATATACTGATGGAAGACAGAAGAAATTCAGACAAGGAACATGTCAGCACTGGGGCAGGCTATATGACATAGAAAGAATAATTGCAATGTTGGATTCTGAAGACAGAGTGGAAAGGGTATGGAAACTGGAGTTAATTGACTTTGTTAAAATGAATAGAGATCACCAGGTAGAAATGAAAAGGAACAGTGAAGAGCTACTAAAGAAAATGGAGGAAGAGTTTGCTACAATGGAAGCTAAGGCTGATGAATTGAGGGCTATGGGTCTGTGTAGAGTCAAGTTTAATCCTTACATCATTGAGTATAGGAAATATGGTAGAAATGTAAAGATTAGAATGGACTACATCAGTTCCTATTCTGAGAAATAGCTGAATGAAGTACTCAAGGATTTGTCAGGCTCCCCTCTAATTGAAGAACTCAATGCAATGGAAGATATTATTCTTGCCATGGAAGAAAATGCAAAGAAGAAAGCTAAAGAAGTTGAAAAGAAAATGAAAAATGAGAATCTGCAAGCCAAAGCTCAAGAGATGAATCCAAAAGGATATGGCTAGTTGTTCCTCATAACTTGTAAGAAAACTTTTATGTATTTTCTTCAATCAATCTACATACCTGTACTTTTTAAAGTTTTATCTTTATGTATGTTAGGCTTGTTATCGGACATGAAATTGTGACTAAGGGTCTTACTCACAATTTGGGGGAGATTGTTAGTCACAGAGACATGCGTATTTAACTCTAATAACAAGCCTAATTGTTTGTAATGCTTTGCATTACTTACATGACCTCTTAACTGAGGGAACCTCTAGTTGTAGAGTTTCTACTTGTTCTGTACCTGAAGTAGGCATCAAATTCTAGTTGTGTAACTGTACTTATTGAGTAAAAAATAATGCTTGAAAGAAGTTCCAAGGTTCATGCCTCAAGCAAAGAGATGAAGACTGTCAAATAAATCACATTTGGGATTTGAAGAAATGAAGAATTTGCCTAAGTACCAATTCGAGAAGTAGTTTTGTCTATTCGAGAAGTCCAGCATTCGAGAAGTCAGGGATTCGATATCTCAAGACACTATTCGATATCTCTGAATACACTGTTCGATATCTCATTCGATATCTCAGAGATTCGATATGTCTACTGCTCTATTCGAGAACTCAAGAAGTCAACAAGTCAAAGTGGTATTCGAGTTCTCAAGGAGTCAACAAGTCAAAGTTCCATTCGATATCTCAAGGACTCAGAAAGCTATTCGATATCTCAGGGATTCGACATGTCAAAATGCTCTATTCGACAACTCAAGGATTTCCAGAGAAAAGAACTATTCGAGAAGTGATTCGATATGTCATATAACAGTATTCGAGAACTCAGAGTTATCGATCAAGTCAATCCTAGTTCTCGAACCACTTACTTAGTCACTTATCGAATACATTCTTGGAGACAAAATACTGAAGAAATTGTACAAGTCAGAAGCCTGCAACAAGCCAATGCACTTTATGGACCACAATCTGTAATGTGCTCTGGAAAGCCTATAAGGAAGCTCGGAGAGATATAGAAGAGACAAATGGCTAAAGAAGTGGATCTGAACAGGCTTTGCAAAGTCAAATCTGTAACCGTTTGGACACTTACTCAAAAAGGATAGACAGACTAGAAAGTAATTTGTTCAGCTACCTTATTTGCAGTAAGTAGGTTGTATCCATGTTTTATAAGGATACAACCTCACTTCCTTAGTAGTTAACTTTTGAGGAGTCAAGTTTTTCATACATTGTAAGTCATATCTCTCTGAGAAAAACGAAGCTGAGAATACTATCATTTGTATTCACAGATTGTAGCAACCTTTATCTAATACAATATTAGATTAAAGTGACATCGTGTCTTGTGTTGTTTTTATCCGCACTCATATCCTTGCACACACAAACAACTATCTTGCTACATAGACTCAAGAACAAGAAAAGTTTAAGAATCCATTCACCCCCCTCTGTATTCTTTTACTGTATTCAATACTCAACAGTGAATATTTATTTACCTGGAAATTATGGAGAAGAGAAGATCTATACATACAAGTGCAACATACAGAGGTTTCTAAATTGAAATGGTGAGAGAGAGCAGGGGAAGATCTGTAGGTCGGGTCAAATTGATGTGGAGTTAACTTTATGGGTTTGATTTAGGGGGCTCGTCTGAGAAATCTTGTTTTTTGAAAATAAGTTATTTATTCTGGAAAAAAGTTAGGAAATATGTATTTTTTTTCTGAAATAACTTGTTTTTGCAAGATAACGAATATTAAACTCCCCGTACACATTTTTTTCTAAAAAAAGTAGGTAAATACGATTTTTTTTCAAAATAAGTAATTTATAAGTTCGATTTAAGATTTGGAAAACGGGGCCTTAGCCCACTACCTGCTTCAGCCCAAATCCATTTTACGCTTTTATAAAAATATAAAAGTGATAAATCTTATAGTGAATATTTTGTTCACAAGGGCAAATCTTATAGTGAATATTTGTATTTTCAGATTTTGTGAGAAATACGCTAAGAGGATAAGATATCAGCGTGGGGGTCATTTGCAGGTAGGTCATTTACAGATAATCGAGGATTTTCAAAGGTCTTTTTTTATAGTATAAAGATGTTTGTATGGTTCTTGCTAACTGAGTGTATTTAGAGCTGTAAACGAACCGAGTCGGACCGAGTTTCTACCGAGTCGAGTCGATCCCGAGCTTTTTCTTACCGAGTCGAGCTCGAGCTCGATTATCTTAACGAGCTTTTTTTTCTTGCCGAACTCGGGTTCGTTAACGACCGAGTCGAGTCGAGTCGGTAACGAGCCTACCGAGTCGATCCCGAGTTCGAGTCGAGTTCGAGTTTTTCGATATTTTTTATTTTTTTTTAATTTTTTTGGCTTATTTTTCTTAATTTCTTTTGGGCTTATTTTTTTTAAAAAAAATTAAAACTAAAATTAAAACATTAAAAACTAAACTAGATATATATATTATTGTTAATATTAATTTTATAAATAAAAACTAAAATTAAAACATTAAAAACTAAAAACTAAAACAATAAAAATATATTTATTTTTTATTTTTTTTGTATTTCTTAGCGATTACCGAGTCGAGCCGAGTCGAGTCGAGTACCGAGTCGAGTCGAGTCGAACAACCAAAAAACTCGACTCGACTCGTTAAGCTTAACGAGTTTTTTTTTCTTGCCGAACTCGAGTTCGTTAACGAACCGAACCGAGCCGAGTCGGGTTTTTACCGAGTCGAGTCGAGTCGATCCCGAGCTCAGCTCGGTTCGTTTACAGCTCTAAGTGTATTAAAGAAGGGTCATGGTCTTTAGCATACATATGCTAAATACTGTTACCCATCATACGGTTTCCCAGCCATTGGATCGTTGATCCAACGACTGGGGTTTAAAAAAAAATTGCACTGTATCGCGGAAAACTTTCCGCGGTACGGGGCCCGTACCGCAGAAAATGCCCCCCTCTTTTCACACCAAAAACAGTACTGTACATGTACCGCGGAAAATTTCCGCAGTACGTCTTTCACAGCATACGACTAGCAAACGTATGTACCTGACCGGACCCATTAAAGAATTGCTATAGATGAGATTTGAGATAGTTAATATAGTAAAGATAGTTGCACACACGAGTTTAATATTTGTCAAGTAAATTGGAGTTTTAATTAACATATAGAGTTATTGAAAAGCTGTAAACATAAGCTTATATCAGATAAAAAGAGAAGGTTTCTTTTGATTTTTCAGCTCCGATTATGGGAAGGAATATTCATTATACTATTTATCTATTACCAAGTTATAAAGAAGTGCATGCATAAAAAAGTTAGTTCTTACATAATCTTCTTTCTCACACGACACCAAAGATCATGGCTCCCTGTACATAAAAAATATTTTCAAATCTCTTCTTAAGAGTTATGGTCTGAACAAAAAACTCGAATGGCTCAGTTAATACTTAATTTATAAAAATTAATTCAAAAAATATTTTTTAAATTTTTAAAAATTAATTTACATGTTAATCTATGTTTTAATGATTTAAAATAAAAATTATTATTGAAAATGAAAAAAAATTAGAAAAGGAAAATGAAATAACTAGTGGGGTGGGGAATGAGATATTGTGTAATTTTAGAATTAAAAAGAACCAATGAAAATGACATTTTTTTTTCAAAACAAACATCAACAAAAGAAATAAATTCAATTAATTTTCTTTCACTTTGTTTAATACCAAAAACCAAATGTCCCATAAAACTAATTGAATCATTAAAATGGGGTGTTTGGGGAACTTTTTTTCAGAATAAGTCAACTTATTTTAAGACAAAGTTAGAGATTCCTAACTTTCCAACTTATTTTTGCAACTTATTGAATTTCAAACATACATTAAATACTTGTATAAATTATTTTTTATTCGAAAATAAGTCGATAAGCCCGTAAAAAAGGTATGCCAAACAGTCACTTTTATTCCGGTTTTGATATTAAATGGATGAAGTGTTTTTTAAATCAATTATAAAAAAATTACTAAAATTTTATTAAACTATCCCCTCCATTCCATTTCACCCAAATATTTACATTTGGATTGGGCACGAAAACCAAAGAAAAATATAGATACGCACTTGCACCGTTTCCATGCATTTGCACCGTTAAATATTAATTAGTCATGGTTTGTTAAGAAAAAAAAAAGCGTTGGTTTAATTAAAAAAAGGTTATTAAAAAATAGTTAAATAGCAGAATATAATTGTTATGTTGTTCCCAACGTCGTTAGGGTTTAAGAGTCGACAAAAGCTTCCATTTCCTTGTATCTCCGCCGCCGTCGTCGCCGGTAATTTATATATTCTGCATAACAGCACGTTTTTACACGGTGTATATGTATATTACAATAAGTATGTGCTTGTGAATTATAATTAATCTTGTCAATTGTTCTAACAGTGAACTAGAGAGGCTAAGCGATGGGCAAACCCGAAAAAATACCCCACCCGAACCCGAAACTAGAAGAGGAGAGCACGAAGAAGAAGCGGAAGAGAAAGAGAAGCAAGAAAGATTGTGAAAAATTAGAGGCAGCGAAGGTGGAACAAGTAGTGGAGGGTAATGAAATTGTCGAAAGCGACAGTGATGTAATAATCGAAGATATGGAGAGGAAAGTAGAGGGAGAAGATGATGGTGAGGTGAATAAAGAAGAAGAACAAGTGGATGATGAGGTTGAGGAAGAGAAGGAGGTTAAGAAGAAGAAGAAGGTGAAAAATGGGAGTGGGATTATGAGTAGTGTTACTTTCGAGTCGATGAGTTTGTCGGAACCGACGATGAAAGCTATTAAAGACATGGGGTTTCATTACACTACTGAGGTATCGAATAGTACTACCCCCTATTTCTTTTGGGTATTTTTTGTTTGGCGAAAATGATGCATTTGATAGTTTGACCTTTTTGGTACTTAGTCGTAATATGTAATCGGTAAGTTAGCCATGGTGCTCATTTGTATATAATTTAGGTTATATTTTAGGGCAGTGTTTATATAGATAATTATGTCAAGCATGGGCTAAATTTATTATTTGTTTGCCACCACCGTAATGGCGTTTTGTGGTACTTCTATTCCTATAATGTGGTTACAGGTAACTATTTGGGGTTTCCTGAAATCGGTAATTGATACTATAAGACCGGGGGAAGATCTATTTCCTAATTAACCAATATTGTTAATTTTTCCCTACTACTGGAAGCTGGGATCATTGGAATGGAACTAGAAAGTAGAGCTATTCCGATAGAGAGAACTGTTTGATGATACTATTTTTTTGCCCATAACATTTGTTGCTTTTGAGTATTTGTACTGTTTTCCATCCATCAAGTAGTAAGTACTTCTGATTGATTGTACATACAACCTTTGTACAACAAGCACTTTCTTGTGTATAGACCCTGCCTTTCTTAAGTAAAACTATATGCAATTGCAGATTCAAGCTAGATCTATGCCACTTCTAATTGAAGGCAGAGATGTCCTTGGTGCTGCCAGGACAGGTTCTGGGAAGACACTTGCCTTTTTAGTACCAGCAGTTGAGTTGCTTTATCAACTTCATTTTGCTCCTCGGAATGGAACTGGTGTGATCGTCATTTGCCCAACTAGGGAACTTGCCATACAGGTATAGTCCTCCATTCTCATCAAAGTAACTTTTATATTGTTGTTTGCAACACTTTTAAGTCGGAGATCCTTGTAAAATGACTTGAAATTTCACACACTAGATGCTTTGTTTAATTACTGGCTTTGACTATTGATATCTTGATTTTTAACTGACATTTATATCTAACTCATCCAAAAATGTAATGTTTGAAATTTGCAGACCCATGCAGTTGCAAAGGAGCTTCTAAAGTATCATTCACAGACCCATGGGTTGGTCATTGGTGGTTCAGCAAGGAAGACTGAGGCAGAGCGACTAGCTAAAGGAGTTAATTTATTGGTAGCAACCCCTGGCCGACTTCTTGATCATCTCCAAAACACCAAGGGGTTTATATACAATCGTCTGAAGGTATCTGTGGCTATCATCATCACAACCCTAAACTTTCGTATATGCAAGCCTTGATGGATTATATGTATCTCTTGTTCTGCTACCAAGATCATCAATGCCAATTATGCTCATTTTAACTTGGTAATTAGGATAACATGGCAGAAACCTTGGTCGGAAAATATGATGGCATTTCTAGTTGTGAGTTTCTCCTGGATATTCTTTTAGCTATAAGAACAAGTAGGAGGATAAAGAGATGATTTAGATGCTTATACTGAGTCATTCTGAATTGGCAGAGTACCAAGTGGTCTTTGTCAGAAACACATTACAAGACATTAGTTCACTTTTTATTCAATTCATTTGTTCTGGGTGTGGACAGTGTATTAATCGAACCTGCTCTACTATATGGGCATCATGTGATAGAAGAAATGAATATTGAAATGGTAGATTGAAGTGAACTGAATGAAACATTAAGTAGAGTTGCATGGTTGTAATTACTTGCTCAGGCTTAATGATATTTTAGTCATGTTAGTAGGTATAGCACTTGCGCTATTGCTTACTAGTTACTACTAAAAATGCCTGTCTGAACTCTGAAAGCCAATGAATATAAACTCCGTAATATAGTACTGAAGATAATAGTTTTTATAACTATGATCTTGGAAGCCTCCTCAGTTCTCGATTTGTGATTTAGCACCCTCATCTAGTCATCCCATTTGAATTGGGACTTGGAAGTTTGATCAGAACTTTAGATTCGACTCTAGATGTAGTCAAATGGACACAAGTGTCGGTAGCCTAGTGGCTTCCCCAGTTTGTGTGAATGCTGTGCCGCGGTAGCTAAGAATACTGTAATGCTCTGGCTTGCACTGCAGTATATATGTTCATGGTTGCCTCCTCAAAAGTTTTTGATGCATTAACTGCATTTTATTCTGTTAAATGGAGTATCAAGTATGTCTCTGTTAACATCGCTATTGTATTTTTGATAGCTGTTATGGATTAGGCTATTTTTATCACTTGTATTTTGAATGTTGCAGTGTTTGACGATTGATGAAGCTGATAGAATTTTGGAAGCGAATTTTGAAGAAGAAATGAAGCAAATAATTAAAATTTTACCCAAGGTCTTATTCCCTGGCAACCTTGTAATTTATACAAATAACTGATATTATCTTGAAATTCTTGTTACAATTATTTTGATATTTTACTGACATACTGTTAACTGACTTATCTTGTTTCACCTCAATGACTTCAGTAAACTTGTCGTCATATCTGAAGCAAGTTCTTAACAAATGCTACTTGTCCTATAGTCTTAAGCTTTATTTGTTACTTGACTTGCAGGAGAGGCAAGCAGCTCTTTTCTCTGCTACCCAGACTAAGAAGGTATGGAAGCTTTATCCTTCCTATGTAGCCCTTTTTTTTCTGGTAGCTGATATATATTTGGTATCGGGGGAGTAGAGAATCAAACTCTGGACCTTTTCTAGCACTAGGAGTGCCTTTGCCACCATCGGGCACTACACAGTCCTTAATTCTTGTATTATATTGCACTTTGACATTTTTGTTGTAATGTATGTTGGATCCAGATTTCTCATGCTGTATTCTATTAAACATCAGAGTCTCTCACACACACAACCCAAATTTTTGTTATCGTGAAGGACTCTTATAGTTCCGTGATGCCTTCTTTTGTCTTTTCCAGGTTGCAGATCTGGCACGCGTATCCTTAAAAGATCCTGTCTACGTTGGTGTAGACGATGAAAGGAAGAGGGTAAACGGACTACCTTATCTAATACATGATTGTAAAATAAACTGTCGTTTGCTCATGAATGACAAGTAATGATCTGTAGGTCACCAACGAAGGACTGGAACAAGGCTATTGTGTTGTGCCGTGTGCCAAGAGATTTATCGTACTCTATTCCTTTTTAAAACGACATCAATCGCAGAAAGTGATGGTTTTCTTCTCTTCAGTCAACTCTGTCAAATTTCATTCAGAGCTGCTGAAGTACATTCACGTGGATTGCTTCGACATTCATGGACAGCAAAAGCAGCAGAAACGAACTACTACTTTCTTTGACTTCTGTAAAGCAGAGAAAGGAATATTGTTGTGTACTGATGTTGCTGCTCGTGGTCTTGATATTCCCGCTGTGGTATGTGATTCTTTAATATTATGCTTATGGAATTTGAATTCGACAGGTTGTACGAGTATGAATTAAGGAGTAATACTAAGTTTTGGTACTAATTACTATGTGTGAGGACGTGACTCTAGTCTTGTAATTTGGAGAGCAAAAATTTTTGAGTAATTGTTTGAAGTGCTGTATTTTATGGTGCTCTATTATCATACTGAGATGCGGATGTACCCTTGTAGTGTTTCTCTTTCTGATTATAGAAACAGTACTACTACCTCAACTAAATGCTGATAAGTGTTACATTGATTGTAGGACTGGATTATTCAGTACGATCCGCCAGATGATCCTAAGGTGTTGATCAACTTTTTTCTAAATTGTTGTAGTTATTTCTTAATTTTATGTTACAAATGAGATTCTCAGTATTATCACTGTGTCTTCTTGAACTTCTAATATTCACCTTGTTAGACCTGATTTTGATACCTAATCCAGGAATATGTGCACAGAGTTGGTCGAACAGCTCGTGGTGAAGGTTCAAAAGGAAATGCCCTGCTTTTCCTGACACCAGAAGAGTTGCAGTTTCTCAGCCATCTTAAGGTCTTGCATATATTCATTGGTTAGCAATACATCATTAATAAAGGACATAATAACGATCCAACACTAGTAAACACAAATGTTACTACTTCCGATCATAGAGGCTAGCTCTTTCAGCAAAAATTTTGGAAGTCTTATATTATTAGGTTTTAGGTGGGGCACATGAAAATTACTTTTATCAAGTACCATGATTTTATTTGTGCACAATGGAGATCTTTCAAGCTAGTAATAATTGTCCAAAAGATTTGTTTCTGGGTTTGATTACAAATTTAATTTTGGTTATCATTTAAAAGATGAGAGTGGTTTTAATCACAGAAGTTTATAGCACAGTGATGAACTAAATTTATCCATTGTAACCATATGCTAAGTGGCTAGTGTGCTTCTGCAGAGCTTTTTGGACTCCAATGCTGTTAACTGTTTGGATAAAATGTCCAAATGTCTATCTTATTCGAATATCACATTGAATTTTTCAGGCAGCTAAGGTTCCTGTAAAAGAGTATGAATTTCCTGAAAAGAAGCTGGCTAATGTGCAATCTCATCTGGTAAATTCCATGTGTATGTAATTGTACGTTTCTTGTTGCTGTATACATCTGGGTTCCATATTTAATGAACTCTTTCTAATATTTGCAGGAAAAGTTAGTGTCTAACAATTATTATCTGAACAAGTCTGCTAAAGAAGCATATAGATCTTATGTATTAGCATACAATTCACATTCTAGCAAGGACATCTTTAATGTTCACCGCCTTGATCTGCAGGTGACTCCTAGTACTTTTTGATCATTCTCATTTTCAGACATTTATTTTTTTGTTGTTAGGGATGTGAAAAAAGGGTTAGCGAGTCTCCAAATTAATTCTTTTGCAGAATTGTGTTCGATAATACTGATTGCTATGTGCTGTTTTACCCTTCGATTTGGTCTAGTAGTATTGGAATGATATAAGATATACGAGTATGAACTGCACAAGGCATTCGTGCAGTTTCATTCGTCCATCAAAATTTTGAACTAGGGATCTCAAACTATTTGTGCAAGTCAGGATAGCAAGTTTGGTACATCACAAATAGTCAAATAATCTGTCAGTCTTTATTGTGAGATATGATAAACTTTTACGTCTAGTGTTTTACAGTTCGTTGAGTATCATTTCTATTGCATAAATTTTGTGAATGTTGATATTTGAATACTTCACAAGCTCATGACCAATTAATTATTCTTTGCAGGGAGTGGCAGCTTCATTTTGCTTTGATAATCCTCCAAAGGTTAGCATTAACATAGATAGTAGTGCATCTAAATTCAGGAATACAAAACGAAAAGAGGGACGGAGTCGAAATGGATTTAGCAGTAGCAATCCCTATGGGAACAGAGGTTCAGGCCATTGATGTTCTTTTGAGAAAGGTAAAATGTGATGATAGTCCAGGAAGATGGACAGTGAGACCCAAGTATCAAGTATGACCCCAGAGGCCCAGAAAATATCAAATAGCAGCGCTCCACTCTGAGCTGTGTGCCAATTTTGTGTTTGAGTTTTTCTTTTTCTAAATTTTAATTAATTTATTTATTATTATATATTCATGCTGTAAAATGTGTATGTCAAACACAGACTCCCAGCTCGAAAAAAGATGAAGATAATGTAGTTGTTAGTTATTTAATGGTGTTCCATGGTTTCTGTTGTGTTACATTAGCTGACCAATTTCTTTTGCTGTTAAATTGTACACTACATTTCTATGTTCAGCTATCTGCCAACAAATCCATTGAACTTTTCTCAATTTTGCACAATAACTAATGGTTTTTTTGTCACTATTTTAACCATCTATCTTTCTAAAATTATGCAAAATTTTACAAAATCGATAAAATTCATTGGGTTATTTTGGTTATTTTTTGTCACCATTATGATTATTTATGCAAATTATGCATAATTTTTTAGAAAGGTTCAAAAAAATTATAATGGTTATTATGCGAAATTGAGAAAAGTTGAACGGGTTTGTTGGTAGATAGCTCATTATGGTTTTGATGTTTCAGTCAAATGTTCCTATATATTTATGTAAACAATAGTCTAAAGTCATTAGGCTATTATTCTGTTACGGGCCTCGACTCTACGCTTAGAACAAT
Organism: Kitagawia praeruptora; assembly: GCA_037693485.1. NCBI lineage: Eukaryota > Viridiplantae > Streptophyta > Magnoliopsida > Apiales > Apiaceae > Kitagawia > Kitagawia praeruptora. Next base: position 42,982,336 of record CM075350.1, read on the forward strand.
AGAACCCTAAATAGTGACTAGTGATATAAATATTTTCGGAAGTTAAAAGCGCAAGTTCAGAATATGTGCAATGACCTTGTGTGCGTTATCATGCTTTGTTTCAAAGGAGTGAAATGTCGTAAAATTGTTGCGCGGGTTATTCATCTATAGCATACAGTTTCTGAAATGTCGAATCTACTACAATCTGCTAATAAATTAAATACCAAAGGCGTACATACAATTTGTGAGCACTGTCTTGGTTATATTTTTATCAAATCAAGTGACATTAAAACAACTATTAGTCATTTTTCATTTCATCACATTTAAAAAAAAATATTATGTTCATTATAGGGGGTGTTTGGGGGAACTTTTTTCCAGAATAAATCAACTTATTTTAAGACAAAGTTAGAGATTCCTAACTTTCCAACTTATTTTCCAACTTATTTTTGCAACTTATTGAAACTCAAACATACATTAAATACTTGTATAAAAAAAAATTATCAAAATATAAAATTTTTACCCGAAAATAAGTCCATAAGCCCATGTAATAAGTTTAGCCAAACAGGCCAATAATAAAACTACAAAAAATAAAAAATATAATAAAATATTGTCAAATTACTATAGAGTATAGAAGAATCCTTTCATATTTTTAATATCTATATATAATATAATGCCTGGAGATCGGAAAGTTACCAGAAACGTTTAAGGTATTTTTCTTGAATTTTTGGTTTTTTGATTTTTTTTTATTAAAATTGTTTTCTTGCATTAAATAGTTCTTAATGGCATATTAATTAGTCATTAATTACACCTAATAAATATGTATTAAATTTATTTTATTTATTTAAGAAATTATAAAACATTATTTTGAGCATTATAATTATTATTTCAGTATTAAATATTAGTTACATATATAATTAAGTTTTTTTAGGTAAAATGATGACTAAAAATTGTTTACATTTCGTAATTTTTTAATCCCTATCGAATAGCACTCCAACTTCTTTTCGGACAATTGTAGTACAGACGACCCTTAACTTTTCAAGCAATCTTTATCATTAGTGGTTATGGAAATCGTAATAGATTGTAGAAGTATTTAATGTTCGCTTAACATATGTAATAAAAATAACATGGGTTATGACCAAAATGATTAAATTGAAAAAATACATTTTTATCGGTAGACTAAATCGATAAAAAAATTTATATACCCGTTGTTCATTATATTATGTCGAAATAAATTAATATTCTAATTAAATAAATTATTACACTACAATTGAACATGTATGTTATGAGAGGGGCGTCGGCTTTAAAAAGTGTTATTATATATAATATTTATAACTTTTGATCGTAAAGATTACGTTTGTATTATAATTACTATTTTTTGTGTTTATGATATTTTGGAGATTATAAATTTTTAAATATACAAAGAAAATATCTTCAAACTTATAATTTATGTAAATTATTTTGAATCAATTTTTTAAAAAAATTCTTAAGAGACCAATCGATTTTTAAAAATAATAAAAAATAATTCATCTGTTTTCAATATTTTAAAATAAAAATTTGTGAACCGCGCGAAGCGCGGATAAAATCGAGTTGGTCACACCCGTGTATAATGTGTTCAGGTATAAATGTAAATTCTACGATATTACTTTTATTTAAATTGTGATTGTTAATCGAAAAATATATTTACTTATGTATCTTATCATGATTCTCACGATCATTGATCACGAATTTATCGAAAAGTTAAAATCGTCTATTAATTACTGCCAAAACATTTACAATGATTTTGAATAAGGATTAGAAATGACGATAAAAATTATTTTATTCTATTGTTTTACCTTAAAATAATGGTATTTTTATATAAATCATTAATATTTTATAACAAAATAATAATAATAATAATAATAATAATAATGTTCTAATAAAATTTTTAAACTTTTATGTTAAATATGAAATAAAGTGTATTTAATATATAATGCCTGGAGATCGGAAATGCACTAGAAGCGTTTAAAATATTTTTCTTAAATTCTCACTTTTTTGATTTTTTTTTTTGCATTAAGTAGCATCTTAATGACATATTAATGACATTTTAATAATCATTAATTACACTTATGAATATATATATATATATATAATAAATTTACTTCATATTATTTATAGAAAAGATTGACAAACTTTATTTGAGCATTATCATTATTATTCAAATTTAGAATATTAATCATGTCTATAAAATTATGATTATTTTTCATCTAAATTAACGACTTAAATTTGTTCGAATTGCGTCATTTTTTATTACATGTTGAAGATTTTTGAAAACTTTTTTTCAAACGATTATAGGATAAACGATCTTAACTTCTCAAACAATTTTTATAAATTATGGAAGTATAATCTTTTAGTTAAAATCTGGAATTTGTATAAAATAATATTGACATATTTTTATTTTTTACATAATAAACTCAACCATTTTATTGACCGATTAAGTTGATAAAAATGTTATATACATGTTATTTCATTATATTATGTCATAATAAATTACTATTCTAATTAGACTTAATTGCAGGAGGATGTGCTCAATTATTTTTTTTTTGCACAAAAATGGTCCAAATTTAAAAATAGACAATGTGATGACCTAACTATTTTTAAAAACAGATGAATGTATTCAGTTTATGATTTAATTACAACATGATGGCTGAAAAATGTATTTTTAACACAAAATGGCCCAAAAATAAATAGCAATATTTAGACTAATTTAGACGGAATGCAAGCATGTGCTTAAAAAAATATTTGGGTCATTTTTGTGCAAAAAAAAAATAGTTGAGGCCATACTCCTATGATTAAATCTTCTAATTATATAAATTCTTATGCTACTATTGAGCATGTATGTTATGAGAGGGGTGTCGGCTTTCAAAACGTTATTTAGTTATATTTAATATTGTAATTGTTACTTTTAATATTTATGATATTTTTAATATTATAATTTTTTTTAGGGCTCTTTTGAAAAATAAATAGGAAAAAGTAAATTTTTGCACATTTACTTTTGTTAAGAAAGACTATTTGCAATTTTACTAAACTAAGTTTCAAATTGCAAAAATACTAACCCTAATTCTCCCCCTCCCCTTTCCTCAATTTCTCTCTCCTCCCCATCAACATGCACAGCCGACTTCACTTGTGTCCTTTTTTTTTTTTTTTTTTTTTTTAAGGTGGGAGCTATTTTGGTGGATTTGGATATTTTGGCCCCGCAGGGGCATATTCAACTAAATTTGCAACTAATTGCAACTGAATGCAACTAAATTTCTGATTTCAAGTTCCATTTATCAGTTGTCATTTTCGACCTCATTTTTGAACTCTAATATATATATATATATATATATATAGGCAAGTGCTCAAATACAAACCACTCTTAAAATACAAACCTACAAACCAACACTAAATTAATTATATTTCATCTATTCTAAGGTTTCCGCCAAGGGTACCTTCACAAAAAATGCTTAAAATAATTGGCTCTATCCAACAAAAAAAAAAAATTCCAAAAAAAAAAAAAAAATCTTGCCGTAGAAATGCGAAGTATTTAAGACAGTAAACGGATGAGTTAGGTAGTCATGAGAGCCGAAGGCTCTCGACACACCCGTCAATCGTCTATTGCCTTTACCATTGATTGCCATTCCTTACAACTTTAGAATGATAAAGGCGCGAAGCGCCGTACAAGAAGGTGCGAAGCACCGTTAACCAGTGAAATCCACTGCCACGTCATCACGTGAACAGTGATTTATTTTTTATTATTTTTTTATTTTTTATTTTTTTTTTGTTGGATAGAGCCAATTATTTTAAGCATTTTTTGTATTGGGGTACCCCTAGTTTGGTCATTAGATTAGCTTGAAATATTAGATTATGCTTGGTTTGTAGGTTTGTATTTTAAGGAGGTTTGTATTGGAGTAGCCCCCTATATATATATATATATATTTAAGAAGGGTGATATTTTGGTGGATTTAGGTTTCCTGGCCCCGCAGGGGCATATATAACTAAATTTGCAACTAATTGCAACTGAATGCAACTAAATTTCTGATTTCAAGTTCCATTTGTCAGTTGTCATTTTCGACCTCATTTTTGAACTCTAATATATATATATATATATATATATATATATATATATATATATATATATATATATATATTTAAGAAGGGTGATATTTTGGTGGATTTAGGTTTCCTGGCCCCGCAGGGGCATATTCAACTAAATTTGCAACTAATTGCAACTGAATGCAACTAAATTTCTGATTTCAAGTTCCATTTGTCAGTTGTCATTTTCGACCTCATTTTTGAACTCTAATATATATATATATATATATTTAAGAAGGGTGATATTTTGGTGGATTTAGGTTTCCTGGCCCCGCAGGGGCATATTCAACTAAATTTGCAACTAATTGCAACTGAATGCAACTAAATTTCTGATTTCAAGTTCCATTTGTCAGTTGTCATTTTCGACCTCATTTTTGAACTCTAATATATATATATATATATAGGCAAGTGCTCAAATACAAACCATTCTTAAAATACAAACCTACAAACCAACACTAAATTAATTATATTTCATCTATTCTAAGGTTTCCGCCAAGGGTACCTTCACAAAAAATGCTTAAAATAATTGGCTCTATCCAACAAAAAAAATAAAAAAATTTCAAAAAAAAAAAAAAAAATCTTGCCGTGGAAATGCGAAGCATTTAAGACAGTAAACGGATGAGTTAGGTAGTCATGAGGGCCGAAGGCTCTCGACACACCCGTCAATCGTCTATTGCCTTTACCATTGATTGCCATTCCTTACAACTTTAGAATGATAAAGGCGCGAAGCGCCGTACAAGAAGGTGCGAAGCACCGTTAACCAGTGAAATCCACTGCCACGTCATCACGTGAACAGTGAATTTTTTTTTTATTTTTTTTTATTTTTTATTTGTTGGATAGAGCCAATTATTTTAAGCATTTTTTGTATTGGGGTACCCCTAGTTTGGTCATTAGATTAGCTTGAAATATTAGATTATGCTTGGTTTGTAGGTTTGTATTTTAAGGAGGTTTGTATTGGAGTAACCCCCTATATATATATATAGGCAAGTGCTCAAATACAAACCAATCTTAAAATACAAACCTACAAACCAACACTAAATTAATTATATTTCATGTATTCTAAGGTTTCCGCCAAGGGTACCTTCACAAAAAATGCTTAAAATAATTGGCTCTATCCACCAAAAAAAAAAAAAAAATTGAAAAAAAAAAAAAAATCACTGCCGTGGAAATGCGAAGCATTTAAGACAGTAAACGGATGAGTTAGGTAGTCATGAGGGCCGCAGGCCCTCGACACACCCGTCAATCGTCTATTGCCTTTAACATTGATTGCCATTCCTTACAACTTTAGAATGATAAAGGCGCGAAGCGCCATACAAGAAGGTGCGAAGCACCGTTAACCAGTGAAATCCACTGCCACGTCATCACGTGAACAGTGATTTTTTTTATTTTTTTTATTTTTTTATTTTTTTTTGTTGGATAGAGCCAATTATTTTAAGCATTTTTTGTATTGGGGTACCCCTAGTTTGGTCATTACATTAGCTTGAAATATTAGATTATGCTTGGTTTGTAGGTTTGTATTTTAAGGAGGTTTGTATTGGAGTAGCCCCCTATATATATATATATATATATATATATATATATATATATATTTAAGAAGGGTGATATTTTGGTGGATTTAGGTTTCCTGGCCCCGCAGGGGCATATTCAACTAAATTTGCAACTAATTGCAACTGAATGCAACTAAATTTCTGATTTCAAGTTCCATTTGTCAGTTGTCATTTTCGACCTCATTTTTGAACTCTAATATATATATATATATTAGAGTTCAAAAATGAGGTCGAAAATGACAACTGACAAATGGAACTTGAAATCAGCAACTTAATTTCTGATTTCAGTTGCATTCAGTTGAATATGCCCCTGCGGGGCCTTGCAACCCAAATCCACCAAAATCACCCAAACCAATAATATGTAGTTGCAACTAGTTGTAACTAGTTGAAAGTAGTTGAAAATAGTTGCAACTAGTTGTAACTAGTTGAAAATAGTTGAAACTAGTTGTAACTAGTTGAAAGTAGTTGAAAATAGTTGTAACTAGTTGAAAACAGTTGAAAATAGTTGATTTGGTTGAATATTGCCCCTGGCGGGGCCTTGGAACCCAAAATCACTCAAACCAATAATATGTAGTTGCAACTAGTTGTAACTAGTTGAAAGTAGTTGAAAATGGTTGCAACTAGTTGAAAATATTTGAAAACAGTTGAAAATAGTTGATTTGGTTGAATATTGCCCCTGGCGGGGCCTTGGAACCCAAAATCATTTAGTTGAATATTGCCCCTGGCGGGGCCTTGCAACCCAAATCCACCAAAATCACCCAACCTTTTTAAAAAAAAGTTGTATTTGGTTGCATTTAGTTGAATTTGATTGAATATGGTTGCAAACAAAAATCCACCCAAATAGCCCCCATCTTAAAAAAAAAAAAAAAAAAAAAAAAAAAAAAAGAAAAAGAAAAAAAAGTACAAATCAGCGGCGGCATCTGTGCTGATCAGGGGGAGGAGAGAGAAAGTTGAGGGAGGAGGGGCCTAGTATTTTTGCAATTTGAAACTTTGTTTTGGTAAAATTGCAATTTATTAAGTAAGGTGGTATTTTTGCAAAAAGAAACTTTAAATCTAGTATTCTTGGTAAATATCCTAAATAAAATATGGTGCACTAGTTTGACTTTAACACATTTATTCTAATGTTGGAAAAAAATTTAGGTTGTACAAATGATCACAAAATTGATTTATTTATATTTAACTTACAGAACTAAAGAAATAGTGTGAATTTTCTTTGATATTATAACTAATATTTAACTAAAACTTATATAAACATTCCATGTAATTCAAATTTATTTGTAAAAAATTTAAGTGAGAGTACATAATTCAAGATACAATAGTTAAATAAAATGAAAGGGATATAATAGTCAAATAGAATAAAAGGTGTTAATTAAATAGAATAAAAAGGTGTTAATTAAATAGAATAAAATTAAATTTCAAATGTTTAACCATCTGCATGTTCGATTTCCTTCCTAGACGCAACTTCAAATTTGTAAATTTCTTGAGGTTTTAATTTCAATTTTCATGAAACACGAAATTTCCAACCATATGAGTAAACAATTACGTATGAAATTACATAGCTGTGACCTCATTAATATAGAGAAGTAAATGTGGGCATGTTCGAAAGATAGAGACCGTAATAATGAGAATTAAGAGTCACACGAAGCTGGTAGCTGTAGCTGGGGCCACCTCAAACTTCCTAGTGCTCTCTCAGAGACAACATGTGAGTTCAGTAATTAAGATGGTAAACCCATTACATATCCAGTAATTAAGTACCCTAAATTTTTCGTGAAAATTAGAAATTTATAAATAAATAAAAAAATTGCAAGAAATTTATCCTTCTAAAATGGTTGCGACCTGTAGATTGTGGTTGATAAGACTTAGAAATGGGCTGCGACAATCTGATGAGTAGTTATTTTACTTTTTTTTTTTGAAAATTCGTACTTGCATTAATCAAATACCCTCCTAGGCAAGGTTACATAAAATAAATTATTTTACTTTTGTTTGGTGAATTAAGTACTTTTTCAGATAATTGGCATAATTTTAAGTTATTATTATTAATTTTAAATGAAGGATGGGACCTGGCAGAACTCATGTAGTTTCCCACTGAAGTTTGTTTTTGACCGATATTCAATTACACATTTTAGAAGAGGGCATCTAAAAAGATGAAATCAATTGTTTGTTTTTCGAACCATCTATTACAACTTCTATAATGCGCATTACCATTATTTCAAGATGTGTAAGGTTACTCTTATCCATCTATTACCACTTGTTATTCAAAAAAAAAAAAAAATGTGTAAGGTTACTCTTATATTTTATAATACTAGCCTATAATCCGTGCGAAGTACGAATTGTGATAAATTATCTTAAATTTCTAATTTTTAACTTTTTTAAATGAATAAATCTTGAACCACCAAGTTGTATATAATACTATATTCTCGATTTTTATTTCGATTGTTAGTTAATAGACTCCTAGTATATAACTTCAATAATAAATTAAATTAATATTTAATTTTATCATTTTAATTAATTAAATTTATATAACTTATCTTTGGTAATATAAGAATAATTATATTATTAATTGTATTTATTATTCATCTATTATATATATATTCTAAATATTAATTAATGGAGCCCTAAGTCCTATATTCTCGACTTTTATTTTAATTTTTAGTTAATAGACTCCTAGTATATAATTTCATTATTAAATTAAATTAATATTTAATATTATAATTTTAATTAATTAAATTAATTAATATTTAGTGGCATACCGATGTATACACAGTTTTTAAAGTAAGATCAAACAGTAAAATAAGTTATTATTAATTAACTAATTAGTTAAATAATTAATTGGCATACCGTAGTATACATGACATACCATTCAAAATGGGTTTCTGCTTTTAATAAAGAGTATAGATAATTAAGTTACCAACTTACCTTAAGCAAGTTGAGTTAGTTCATTTGGTTGAGTTTACCTCTAATCGATTCAGAGTTTCTAGGTTTGATACTCGCTTACCACCAGATTTGTCAATGAATAAATATTCATTATTCAGAGATTCTGGGTTCAATACTTGCTTACCACGAAATTTATCAATGAATAGATACTCATGGTAAAAGTATAAGTGTAAACTCCACCCTAATTTTTGACATACCATATTGTCCTTAACTTTGCGGATCACTTTTTTATCATTTTCTCATGCATATCATTATGTGCTCGTTTGCCAAAACTTTTTTTATGAACTTATTTTCGGGTAAAAATTTTATTTTTTGATAATTGTTTTTAATACAAATATTTAATGTATGTTTGAGATTTAATAAGTTGCAAAAATAAGTTGGAAAATAAGTTGTAATGTTAGGAATCTCTAACTTTGTCTTAAAATAAGTTGACTTATTCTGGAAAAAAGTTCCCCCAAACACCCCCTATATCAAGATGCATAAAATTTATCGATGGTGGAATCTTATGTAAGAATTCATTGTATTGTATGAGATAATTCATAAATTCGGTTCCACTTCTCTTATTTACTAGGTATAGGATCACTTTTTATTACTTTTTAAATTAAATTGATGTCAAAATTATGCTAACGAGATCAAGTTGGATAGAGATTCCGGGGTAGGTCAATGGATCGGATATTCGATCCGATCTAATCCGGTCTGTAGCTAAATTAATGGGTATGGATCCTTCCAAAAAAATCTGATCCATTAATAATTCGAACCGATAAGGGTCCGATCCGATAAGGAGTGGATATGAATTTTGTATGATCCGATCCGATAACAATCTGATCCGAATATATTATATTTATTGTCATATTTTAATTTTTATTTCGTCAAAAAAATTTAAAATACTATTTTTAAAATTAAAAATATAAAAAAAATAATTTTTTAAAATTTGTTAAACGGATCGGAGGTCCGATCCGATAACCCAAAATCCGAACGGATCAGATATGGATTGACGGATCCATATCCGACCCCTGATCCGAAATTTATTTAAAATAATTTTAACGGATTCAGATATGGATTTAGGATTTTTTTTAACTAAAAAATATCCGATCCCTGATCCGATCCGATCCGAATCCAAAAATTATTAACGAATTCGGATATGAATTTAGGATAATCCGAATCCGACCTGTTAACATGCCTATCCCGAGGTATTGACGTCATAAAAATTTACCCGCCTCCACCACCACCAACAAGAGCATCTAAAAACAATGTTCATGCAATTATCGAGGGGCATCGATCAGATACAAGGAGCCTTATTGCATACAATACTAAATTTGAGAGAATTCTTTAAACAATCCAATGTGCATAGATATTATTAGATGTTATAATATAAAAATATTTTTAATATATTATGCCATGAATTTCTCATATGATCTTTAACATGTACTGCAGTTATTGTATATTTTTTTTTTTTTGAAGAAAATGGAAATCTCATTACTCAAATAGCATCATACATCACTGAATCCAACACATAACGTGGAGGAATCCAAAAACTCACAGAAGAGTTTAGCTCACAAGGGATACGAGCCACATTATGGGCTGTCCTATTCGCTAATCTTCGAACATGCCTAACATCAACATCTCGTCTCGCACCTAAGAAAGATCTGCAAAATTCAATGCTAAATCCAACCTCCTGCTGGTAACTCTTAGTGCCGTTAATCGCCTGGACTGCAAGGAGGGAGTCAGATTCAACACAAACATTCATGATTCCCTTCGACTCAATCCACATAAGAGCCTCCTCAATAGCAGCCGTTTCCGCCTCCATGACTGAGACCTCCCTGTTAAACCTCATTGTTTTACCCTCCAATAACACTCCATTACTATCTCTGAGCAACATACCAATTGCAAAATGTGGCAAACCTCGAGTAACAGCCGCATCAACATTTATTTTCAGGGTATCAACAGCTGGCTTGGTCCATTTCGAGTTCACCCTGTTACTAGCTGCTACAGGATGATTTTGAGTACCCTGGACTCGAGCTACTGCAAGCTTCCACTCTTGATGCTGCCTCACTCCCCAATCAACTGCAAAACGCGGATTAACTGTCTTATTTTCCCAAACTCTTTTGTTCCTGAAGAACCAGATAGCCCAAAGAGTCATGGCAATTTTGATCAGGCGATCATGATTCTCCGTCTCCAACAAGTTCAGTAGCCACCTTGAGATATCTTAAACCTCTCCCACATCACCTAATACACCCAAAACCTGCCAACACTGCAATGCAAACACACAATTGAAGAAAACATGAGATAAGTCTTCGTCACCTGCATTACACATAGGACATTGAAGTGGAATTGCGTGACATCTGTTCTGGAGAACCGATCGAACTGGAATATTATTTCTGCAGAAACGCCACAAGAAAAACTTCACTTTTTGCGGAATTTGCAATCTCCAAATTTTCTTCCATCCATTAGAGCTATCAAGGGACCCCTGCTGTCTGTGATTATCCTGCCACATTTTATAGCCTGATTTGACAGAATAATGGCCATCCTTACTATAAAGCCAAGCCACCCTATCAGACTTATTGCACCGTGGAATTCGCATATTAAGTATAGCTCTAGCATCAGCCTCACTAAACATGTTATTAACACCCATTACATCCCACCCACCTGAGTTTAGATTAATAAGCTGAGACACCTTGAAACTACTGTCAACAGCACATCCAGCATCGACCATAAAGCCCTCCTTACCATTAATCCAGGGGTCTGTGCTAGCACAAATATCCTTCCCATTCCCTAAAACCCACTTGTAACCCCTTTTTAATTCCTCCTTAGCTGCGTAAATCCCAGACCAAACAAAACTATCTCCCCCTCCTCTATCTGCCTTCAATACATGCGATTTGGGATAGTATTTAGCCTTAAACACTCGAGCAACTAATGATTGAGGGTTATGGATAAGATTCCACACATGTTTTCCCAACATAGCCAAGTTGTAGCCATGAAGACTCCGGAATCCCAGCCCACCCCTGCTTTTTGTATCACTCAACCTGTCCCATGATAGCCAACGAATCCCTTTAGTGCTGTTAGAGGAAGAACCCCACCAAAAACCATTCAACATCCGTTCTATCTCCTGACACAAACTCTTAGGAATTAGGAAGCACGGCATGCTGTAAGAAGGGATGGCAGTGGCCACATTTTTAAGGAGCACAGCCTTACCAGCTTTCGACAGCTTCTTCCCATTCCACCCCTGAAGCCGTTTCCATATCTTGTCTTTTAAAAATTTAAAAACAGAGTTTTTTGACCTGCCTATTAACGAAGGTAAACCAAGATAATTCCCCTTCGAGAGATCAGTCGACACTCCCAACAAGTTAGAGAACTCAATTTGTTTATCTGTGCGTACATTCGAGCTAAAAAAGATCCCCGACTTTTGAAAATTAATAGCTTGGCCTGACAAGCAAGCATAATTGTCAAGAACTTCTTTGATTTTACTAACCTCCTCATGATCAGCTCGAAAGAAGAGAAAGCTATCATCAGCAAAAAGCAAATGAGTAATAGAAGGGGCTGTTCTACTTACTTTACACCCATGAATGAGATTAGCTTCTGCTGCTTGACTAATAGCTCGAGATAATCCCTCCACACATAACGGAAACAGATATGGCGACAGGGGATCCCCTTGACGTAATCCCCTCTTAGGCACCACTGGACCTAACTGATCACCATTAAAGCAAACCGAGTACTTGACCGTTTTCACACACAACATGATCCATTCTACCCACCTTTCACAGAAACCCATACGTTGCAATCTCGTACTCAAATAGCTCCAATCTACCCTGTCATAAGCTTTGCTTATGTCTAACTTTAGCGCCACTTCTCCCACATTTCCCGAGTGCTTCCTCTTCATGTGGTGGATTATTTCAAACGCCACCAGAACATTGTCAAAGATGTTTCTCCCAGGCACGAAGGCTGATTGATGCTCAGAAATGATCCCAGGCAGAATTTTCTTAAGTCTATTTGCTAACACCTTTGCAAGAATCTTGTAAAGCACATTGCAAAGAGCAATGGGACGGAGATCCGTCATACGATCCGCATTGTCCTTTTTTGGAATAAGCACAATATTGTATCGTTCAGCTCCGATGGAAACTTACATTGTTCAAGCCAGACTTTACAGCTATCAAAAACATCACGACCCAGACTTGGCCAAAAATTCTGAAAAAATGCCGGATTTAGCCCATCGGGCCCCGAGGCTTTATCGGGGTGCATTTTCTTAACAGCCACAGAAAACTCATCAAACGAAATATCAGCCACCAAAGCTATATTCTGCTCATCAGTCACTAAACGAGTCACCTGTTCAGTCATCAGAGTATTGCTTCTCTCATCACAAAATACTTTCTGAAAGTAGTCCACAACCACTTTATGCATATCTGCTTTACTTGTCACCAAATTATTCTCAACTGTATGAAGCTTCGAAGTAAAATTCGACTTCTTCCTAGCAGACGCGTAAGCATGGAAAAACTTTGAATTTGCATCCCCCTCAGCCAGCCAAAAAGTTTTAGCACGCTGCTTCCAATACGCTTCCTCGTGAGATAGCAATTCATGAAGTTTATCTTTTTCCAGAAAATATTGTTTAATACTATCCACATCTGTTTTGCCAGCTAAAACATTCACAATCTCTTTCTGCTTACTCAGTTTATCTTTGAATTTATGGAAAAAATTCCGTCCCCATTTCGCCATGAAAGACGACATAGAGATCAGCTTAGGCAAGAGTTGCAGACGAGGCAAATCATCCCAATGCTTCTTCACATCACCACGAAAAGTTGGCTCCTTGAGCCATGTGTTTTCGAACCTAAATCGAAACTGTTTCTTCGTCACCTTAACATTGCACAATTCCAAAAGAATAGGGTCGTGATCTGAGTAAACAACATGATGCACAGATAGGTTGCCTAGAGGAAACAGCAACCACCACTGATCTGTTGTAAAAGCCCGATCCAAGCGCTCTCTAACCCAATTATTAGTGCCCTTGCCCTTCTCCCAGGTAAAACGGCCTCTAGTAAGATCAACCTCCACCAAATTGCAGTCGTTTATTGTCTCCCTAAAACCATTCATCAACCACTGGGGGTGATCATGAGCACCCTCTTTGTCACTCTGATATAGTAGATCGTTAAAGTCACCTATTATGCACCAGGGCAACGTTGAGATAGAGGACAAATCCCTAATTAACCCCCATGACTCACGTCTCCTTTCTCTTTCCGGATAACCATAAAAACACGTAAGGCGCCACTGAGGAGATGTGTCATTCAGAACCTCCACGTCAATGTGATTCGTAGACGAACTCCCGATAACACATTTTACTGTATTTCTCCACATCACTGCTAACCCTCCACTTCTACCAACACGATCAACAGAAAAATTATTCATGAAACCAAGACTAGAACAAAGATCATTTATTTTATCACTATAAACAAGCGTCTCTGAAAGAAACAGAAAATCAGGCTTATGGGACTTAACCAAATCCCTCAGAACTCGAACTGCTCGAGGATTACCCAAACCTCGGCAGTTCCAACTTAAGTAATTCATAATGAATGGCTAGCTTGCTTAGCAAGCTTAGCCAAATCATTTTGAGAAGAAGCAGCACAATCCATTTCAGAAAGAGATGCCTCTGAATTATAAAGAACCAAATTCGTCTGGGCTTGAACATAAAGACTATTATCAGTATAAGACACTTCCTGGGCTGGAACAGTTTCTCTACGTCTTTTCCTTTCTAAAATATTAAGCCCATTTAATTCATCCAACTCCGGCCCATTGCTATATAAGTCCACCCCGCTCACAATACTAACATTTGAATTTTGAAGTGGAGCCAAATCCGTACTAACCTTATCTTTCCCCCTACAATCTCGACCCTGATTGCCATCCACCACCCTAGCTGTTGTAACCACCCCTCTTGATTTCACGCCACCACTGCTCCTTCCAAACTTAGATTCCCAATCATCATCTCCATCCTCCCGGAGCCACCTACTCTTCGTTTGACCAGCAAGCTTCCTTGGTGGTGCACGTAGCCAAGCACCCCACTCCTTCACAATGCCCTCTCCAAGAACTTTCGACAAAATCTATCCGTATGCGTAATCATGCCACAGATAAAACAGAATTCTCCCAAACGCTCATATTTGCATTGCACAACAAACTCCTTTCCAATTCTATTAGTTATCTTCTTCTTACGCTTCAGTGGTTTGCTCACGTCCATTTTTATCTTAATACGCATACAATCCCTCCATAAAGTGCTATCGTTCTTCTGATCATACAATAAGAATTCACCAAAAAAATTGCCTAGAAGCTTACTAACTGCTTCAGTCATAAACCCCGACGGCAAACCATGTATTTGGATCCAAATATTAATAGACAAAAGAGGTACTTGCAGAGGGTTCTCACCTGCAGGTATTATTGCCAATGCCAGCATCATGTTGTCAAAAGACCACGGACCTCCATTCATGACCCATTTAAGATCTTCAATATGATAAAACTGAAATAAATATATTCCAAGATCTATCTCCTTAATAGTTATCCCCATCGCCGGCTTCCAAATATCTGCCAATTTGCTCTTCATAGCTCTGTCATTGATCGTCTTCTCCGATAGAAATCTCCCCACAAGACACAACTCATACTTATTGACTTCCACCACACTCTCATCAAAAACCAATTCCTCATTTTCTTCATCAGCAATACCCAAGTTCGCCATATGTCTATCAATCTCTTCTGTGTTCGCCATACTATCCCAGAGAAAACTTATTGCAAAAACACACCTCCCACAATTCTTAAACCCCAAAGATATTAAGACGGAGAGAAACTCAAACGACTCTCACAAGATGGAGAGAAAAAACTGTTTTTTTTTGTATATTTAAGAAATGACGATTAACACTAATCGGAGATGTTTAGATATAATTAAGTTTAAGTTGGATTAGAATTATTTTTTTATAGAAATGGGTCAAATATGATTGTTTGAAAGATCAATAATCAATCAAATTAAAAAATATCAAAAATTGAAGATTGAAATGATTTAAAATAGACTAGAGTAATAGGGTTGATTAATCTCATTCAAACTAGTTTGTTTGACTTTTTTAGTTAAATTAATCAATTTTGTAATTTAAATTATCTATATCATATGTTGAAAAAATTTATTGAAAAAAATATGATAAGAAAATTTAGAAAATTTATCATAGTCTACACATTTTAGATTTATAAAAAATGTAAGTCAATAATTTTTTAAAATGATTCAAATTTTGGTTAATTTGACTAAAAAAATCAAATAAGCTAGTTTAAGTGGAATGGAAAGAGTATAAAATATTTAATATGTAAAATTTATTTAATCTGTAAGGTGGTATACTCCAATTTAGTTGGTTATAATGATTAATTACATTTTAAAAATAGTTTTTTATTATTATTATTTTAAGTTATTATAAATATAATATATTGTTGTAATATAGAAATGATTGACGTAACTTTTTATTGCAATTCTTTATAGTTTTGACAAATTTAACTAATGTATTTAGATTCATTATGATTTTAGATAACATGAATGATATATTGGAATGAAGAATTTTTTTACATTATTTTTTTTTACAAGTTATACATATTTTTAGATAAACATTTTATATGATTGCAATACTCTCGTGTAGGGCTGCACAAAGGTCCAAAATCGGATCGGACCAGACTGACCCGGACCGGATCGAAAACCAGATTTTATTGAATTCATGGACCGGGGATCGGACCGGTTATAACCGGTCTTGGGACCGGACCGGACCGGACAAACCCGGACCAGACCGGAACCGGGCCGGTATAGACCAGTTAGTTAATATTTTATAAAAAATTAATTTTATAATTTAATTTTCATTCCTTGTTGATATTAAAATTACTTGGCAAGTTAATTTAAATTTAAAAATAAGTAAATGCCATATTATATGTAAAGTAACATTAATTTGCAAATGTAATTATAAATTATATATACTATGAAATATGAAATTTAATCATTTTTGTTATGGTGTTTATATATACTATTTCATAAATTTATTATATACCAATTTAGATCATTAAAATATGTTATGTGTTAATATTTAATCATTAAACTATATAATTTAAAAGACAAAATAGTGTAAAATTAACTATATATATAAAATCCGGTCTGATCCGGTCCGGACTGGGTGTTTTCAGGATTTGGACCGGACCAAACCGAATCGAAGACCGGATTTTTTTGATTTTATGGACCGGGGACCGGATTCCGGTCCTTGGTCCAATAGACCCGGTCCATCTAGTTTACCTGTCCAGACCGGAAAGTTGTGCAGCCCTACTCTCGTGTACTTAAATTGAATATGCATGAATAGTTTTTATATCGAAAAAAGGTCAAATGTAAGTGGTAGTTATAGGGTGATGATGTTTGCACACCCTCAAGTGATGGTTGCACACCCTTTTAGTATATTTGACCATAATATCCTTAATCTTCCTCTTTGTTTTAATTTGTTATCAAATTTTATTACTTATTTTTTTTGCTAAATCACGTGGTACAAAATAAATAGTGTCTAAATAAATCATATTAAATTTTTAAATCAAAATTGATTGATATTAAAATTTTCATTCTATTAAACTCTATAAATATATTACTCAAGTAGACTCAAGTAAACTCTATATATTATTTTAATCAAATAATTCTTTGAGTTAAACTCAAGTAAATCAACATTTAATTAAAAAAAATAAAAAATTAAGCATATTAACCCATATTACATTTTTTGATTATTTTTATCGACACCGTATATCTTTTGATTATTGAATTTTTTAACTTTAAAAAAAAATCAAGCATATTATTATGATGTGAATTTGTATTTATAATTTTTTAATTGTATAAGATTTTAAAAAGTCCTGCAGCTATGATTTAAAAAAAAATTACAATTTCTTTACTTGTGTTATTCTTTGTTTCACACCAATTGTGTTTCTCTTTTATAATTTTTTTTATTATTATCTTATAATATTTTACTAGAATTAATGTTCTTTATGATAATTAATATCACATCTTTATTTATTCACTAAATGTTTCTAAAAAATCAACTTTTTCATATTTCACATTTATAATAAGATAAGAAAAATTAGAAAAGAATTACAATGTAATTTGCACGAATCAAATTAAATAGAAAAATGATTTTAATCAAGCAAATGCTTGAGTGGGAGGATAAAGTGGATATGAGATAAAATAAGGATAATTTGGTCAAACAAATAATTTAGGGTGTGCAACTATCAATTTAGGGAGAGCCTAGTTATAATAGTTAGCTTAGCTTCACTTAGCATTGCTGTTAAAAATTTGTGTGTTGTTAGAAAAATTGTTGGTGAAAAAAGTGCCATGGTAAAAAAGTTGAAAACTGTTTGGTAATATTTTTGATATGCACATGTTTTTCGCATGTTTTGATGTGAAAATATATTAAAAATAATGTTTTTGATGAGGTTTGATGTTGAAATCAGCTACTTTTCACAAAATCTAAAAAGCAACTTTTTTCAAAAGTATGAGAACATGTTTTCTCTAAAAACAGTTTTTAAGTCAAAAGCACTTTTCAGAAAAAGAGTTTTTAAATTTTACCAACACTTTTTCAACTGTTTTTCAGAAATAAGCTACCAAACACACCCTTAATTACGGAACAAAATTTTGTATTTAAATTTGAATTTGGTCAACAAATAAATTGGATCAGATCCATTTATACAAGCTAAATCCGAATTTTGATTATAAATAGCTTGATTTATTTATAACCTACTCAATATTAACGTATGATGCCAACGTACAATTTTAATCGTTAATAACTTTAATTTTATAATAGTATTAGATATAAAAAATTTTACTGTATTAAAGTACTCACAAGTACGAATCAAACAAAATTACTCATGATTATATTTTATCTTATAAATTATGCGTAAATTAGTAGTCAACCGCTTACTTATAATGAATAGTGTAAAAAGTTAAAACTGGAAAAGAATTATGAAACGGAGTGAATAATAATTAGATTTTATGAGAAGCACGTTTTGAAAAAAATTATACAAATTAATCAATAATTTAGTATTAAAAAATTATAATAAATGTTATTCCTATTTATTTATTTTTGCAATTTTACTATTTTTTGAAATTATGCAAAAATATGGTTAGCGACAAAAACAACCAAGTGCAACTTCATTTTATATTTTTTTTTTCTAAAAACTAATAGAAATTGTCTGATATTTAATTAATAATATTTTAAGAAAATCAAGAAAATACAACATACATGAATCCAATACATTATTTACAATTTAGCATATTGATAATAAAGAAATATATAATAGAAATTCAATTTCAATATTTTTATTAAAAAATAATATGGGATTGTAAGAAAAATAGGATTTAGAGGTTTAACCAAACTTGGTACCGAATTAAAATTAAGAAGAAGTTTTTCTATTTAATAAAGGTCGTGTGTAAATCAATAAGATATAATATGCAAACTGTAATTATAATCGAATTACAATAATTCTGGAAGATACAAATATGCTATAAAATCATTATAAAGATGAAATAAAATTTATGATTATTTTTGTAATCATTACTTAAGAATATTTGAAAAAAAAATCAAAAAACACAGCATACATGGTTCTCATAGTTACATTATTTGTACAACTTAACAATTATAAAGTATTCTAATAATTTTAATATTTTATTAAATGATAATACAAAATTATAGGGAAAATAATTTTAATATTTTATTAATAAATAATATAAAATTTAAGGAAAAATAAGAATTTAGGGATGTAGCTAAAATAAGAATGAAATCAAATTTGGTATCGAACAAATTTTGTTTATTAATAAAGATTATAAATACCTCAATCATTTTGAATATTGAGTCCGATTATCAATCAAATAGGAATTGTTAATACAAATTAATTTCAATTAATGATTGAAAAAATCTTAGCTAATTATTTTTTTTAACACAATCATAGCTAATTGTTAATTATTCAATTAATTCTCGAACAATTATTTCATCGATCGTGTCCAATTTATAGTTTTTATATTAATTCCTACATGTCATCGTTTCTTTCTCACCCAGAAATTTACTATCTTTTCCAAAAGTTAATGATTAATTTGATTTATTGTTTTTTTTTTAAATAATTTGATTTATTGTTAGATGGATGGATTCCAATCCTGATTTTTTTTTTCAAAAATTTAGTTAAAAATTGATCGAGATTGTGACTAAGGTTGAAATGGTCTCAAATTAAAAAGAGTAAATCCTGGACTACACCTTATGCACTACTAAAAACTAGTATTAAAAAAGTGTCTTTGCCGGTGACCATTTCAAGAAAATAAAAAATAAAAAATGGTAGGCTAGAAATAGCCCAGACCCAATTAGCCCCAGCCTCAGGCCCAGAAGTAACAAGCAATCCAACTTATGAGAATAAGAGCAACCCAATCCAGACTAGTGGGTCCCGGACCCGGAGCCATCGCTATGTGGCATGGTCCCCACCCCAGACCAGGGGACCCCAGATTGATGACACCTGGCGCACGTGGCAGTCCAACTCAGCCGACATTCCCACACTTGGCGCTGACCTACATTAAAGGCCAAGGAACAACATGTGTCAAATCATGTCCTCAACAACACTGTCACACTCAAGTCAACGGTCCCCACAAATAGGGACATGTGTCCTACATCCCGGAAATCCAGCGGCGTGTCTCCCGGATCCAACGGTCAGGAGCAGAGGTAACCTACCCCTAAACCCTAGGCCTAGGGCTATAAATATCCCTAGAAAATAGGGTTTAGACATTATTACACACCTACACGCATTTATTATCCTCGTGATACTCTACTTGATTATTATCTTCCAAAGCCAACTCTAAACTCTTATTCTCACGCCGGAGGCACCTCGGGGCCAAACTCCCCCTCCGGTGTTGTTTTGCAGATACCCCACCACCGCTACACCACTTCCGAGGCAGGAGTTGGCGAGGAAGTACCCGATCAAGATTCAGAGTTATCATTGGTGCTAGAAGGAGGGGTGAACCTCCGACCTCAAGCCAAACAACCGAGGTAAACGAACCCGAACCCCTCGAGCCAGCTAAAACCCCCAACCATGCGTTGACAAAGCAAGTCCACCCAACGCCAAACACTCAGAGCCCCTAGAGAAGAGCCCCTAGTTCCTATCCCGGATCAAGCACCGCCTAACCAGGTTCCGATCCAGGAGAGGCTCGAGATCGGCCCCAATGACACCCGGGTCACCGTTGAGGTAAACCGATATAAGTATACAGACGTGCCTCTTGACTCCGCACAAATGGAAAACCTGACCCCGGAGGAACTGGCCGAAGCAATCCGGGCTTACCGAAGCCGCCCCCCCCAGTACCAGAGCCCGAGCAAGCGGAGAACTCCGAAGGGTCAGCCAACTCCCACCAATCCCGAGCTTCGGTCTTTGACCGCCTCGGAGACCAAGGCAAAAGAACTAAGAAAGACCACAATCCCCAAAGCAAAGTCAGAGACGACGAGACCGATAAACTCAAGAAAATGGAAAGACTCGGGGAGAGAATAAGGTAGGAGGAACAGGCCAAGTTGGAACTTAGAGTCCAGAAAAGGCTCCAAGAAGAAGAAGAAAGGATAAGAAAGTCCAAGTCCAAAAGAACTCACCGAGAGATCAGCCCGGAGATCATCTCGGATGACGAAGAGCACCCCAACAACTTAGTGCAAATGATCCATGAGCTACAGAGAAAAGTCAATAGCGACTCCGGATTTGAGGTCCAGGACACACTCACCCCTTTCAGCTTTTCCCTCGAGGCCATACCCAGACAAAAGAACCTTAAGCATTACAATTTTGACTCCTTTGACGGGCTGGAAGACCCAGAGGAACACCTCAACTACTTCGAACAGATAGCCCTAATATACTTCTACAACGACCTGACAAAATGTAGATTCTTTGCCTCCACACTGAAAGGAGCAGCCCAGAGGTGGTTCAGCCGGTTCCCATCCCGGAGCATACATAGTTCGAAAGAATTCAGGGAAGCCTTTCTCCGGAGGTTCCGAGCTAACAAGACCCCGGAATACCACATGTGTCACCTCGAGACAATCAGGCAACGCGACAACGAGGCCCTCTCCGCCTTTATGAAACGATTCCAAGAGGCTATAAACAAAGTCACCAACCTAGATGAGAGAGAAGCTTTGAGCATATTCCGGAAGAACCTAGATCCGGAGCATAATGAGCGCTACGTACTAGAGCTCGTACACAAAGAGCCCCAGAGCCTGGCCGCGGCCTATGCTATGGCTGCCAAATTCATCAAAGAAACAGATATCTTACAGGCAATGAGAATGACCAGGCAGGGCGCCTCCTCCAGCAGAAACAGAGATGATCGCCCCAGAGGTGAATACCAGCCGGAAAAGAAATTCCAGCCCAACAAACAGAGTAACTACATCCCCAGCTCTCAGTTAATCGTCCCGGACAGAACCCACTTTTCCAAGCCCAAATTTGATCCCAGGCCACCAAGGCCAGAAAAATCCGAGCCCCGGCCCGAGTGGACACCCCTGAACCGACCCCGAGCCGACATATTGAAAGAGATCCAGGACAAACCCTTCTACTACCCACCTAAGCCTATGGCAACAGCTCCGGAAAATAGGCCCAAACACAAGCATTGTGATTACCACGCAACCCACGGGCACACCACTGAGAACTGTATCTCTCTCAAATTCTTTATTGAGGAACAGATAAAAAAGGGGAACATGAACCAGTATGTAGCCCGGAGAACTGCTGAGAGGGGACAGGGACCCGGGGTCCAAAAAGCTAAAAACGTGGTACATGTAGTGTTGGGCGGCTCCAACTCTCCCCCAAGAACCCCGGACTCCGGAGATGAGGTAATGATGGTGGAAACCGCTCCGGAGCAGGTCATATCGTTTAGCAACACCGATTTTGAAGGAATATACCCCAACTATAACGAAGCCTTGGTGGTGAGCCTAGATATTGCTGAAAATGAAGTAAAAAGGGTCCTTGTGGACAACGGCTCTTCGGTCAACATATTGTTTAAGCATACCATGGACAGGATGCAGCTCGGAAGTTTTAAAATGAATGAATGTAGAGAAGACCCACTGTACGGCTTCGGCCACAACTTGGTCCCTATTCAAGGAACCCTCTACATACCTGTCCAGTTCGGCACTGTCCCGAAGCAAATAACTCATATGGTCAAATTCTATGTGATCAACAGTCCCTCCTCCTACAATGTGATTTTAGGGCGCCCAGCCCTAACCAAGCTCCGAGCCGTGACCTCAACCCCGCACCTCAAATTCAAGTTCCCAACAGCCGTCGGAGTAGGAGAAGTAAGGGGTGATACTGAAACAGCAAGCCGATGCTATGGTCAAGCCTTAGTTATGGCTGAAACCGATCCAGAGAACAAACGCAAAGCCTCCTCTTACCACAAGAACCAAAGCAAAAAGAAACACAGGAACTCAACTTATAAGAACCCCGGGAAAAAGGTTCAGAATATCGAGAATGCCGAGGCCCCTACCCAAGAAGCAAGAACCGCCACAGCCCGGGAGTACCTGGCCTCAAACTCCCAGGCCCGGGTTCAAAAATCATCCATCATGAAAGATCAAGCCAAAGTCGAGCCCGCAGTAGGAACGGAGACAATTGAACTCATACCCGGAGATTCCGAAAGGAAAATCAAGATTGGGGCGGGGTTAGAAATAGCCTTCAAAGAAGACCTTGTGTCGCTACTCCGGGAGTACGTGGATGTGTTTGCATGGATCCCGGCGGACATGCCAGGACTCCAGGAATATCTAGCCATGCACAGCCTGGACGTTGACCCCAGGAGGAAACCAGTGAAGCAAAAGAGAAGAAACGTTGCCCCGGAGAGACAAAAGGCCATAGATGAAGAAGTAGATAAAATCCTCAAAGCAGACATAATTTGTGAAATCAAGTATCCGGAGTGGTTAGCCAATGTGGTCCTAGTAAAGAAACCCAGCGGAAAGTGGAGGATGTGTGTCGACTACACCGACCTGAATGAGGCCTACCCCAAAGATCCATATCCCCTACCAAGTATAGATCAGCTCATCGACGCCACCTCCGGCCATGTGATGCTAAGCTTTATCGATGCATTCTCCAGGTATAACCAAATCAAAATGAATCCCGCAGACATAGCCAAAACAGCATTCATCACCCACAGAGCGGTAGATGCTTATAAGTTCACGCCCTTTGGGCTCCGGAATGCTGGAGCTACATACCAGAGAGCAATGATAGAAGTGTTCAAGGACTAGATAGGCCAAAATCTGGAATCCTATGTTGATGACATCATAGCCAAATCTAAAACCATCGAGGAACACATCCCCGATCTGCGAGAATGTTTCAAGAACTTGAGAAAACATGAGATGAAGCTAAACCCGGAAAAGTGCACCTTCGGGGTGGCGGCAGGGAAATTCTTAGGCTTCATGATCAGCCAGAGGGGAATCGAGGCCAACCCGGAAAAAATCAAAGCAATCCTAGACATGCAACCACCTCAGACTCAGAAAGACATACAGAAATTGGTCGGGTCCTTGGCCGCACTAAGGAGGTTCATCTCCAAATTAGCAGAGCGATGCCTACCTTTCTTCAACTTGCTCAAAGGGGCCAACAACAAAAGGGAAATAGTCTGGAGCCCGGAGTGCCAACAAGCTTTGGATACAATTAAGGAATACCTAACCTCCCCACCTCTCCTAACGAAGCCCGAACTCGGAAAACCTCTGCATTTGTACCTTTCCGCCGGACCCCTAGCCGTGGTCGTCGCTTTAGTCCGAGAAAATGGGGGGATCCAACAACCAGTATACTATGTAAGCCAAGTTCTAAAGGATGCAAAAACCTGGTACCCCAATCTGGAGAAGTTTTCCTTTCCCTTAATCACAGCCTCGAGGAAACTCAGACACTATTTCCAGGGAAGAGAGATCAAAGTAGTAACAGATCAGCCGTTAAGACGAATAATCCACAAGCCGGATGCGTCCGAAAGACTGATAAACTGGGCAATCGAGCTAAGCCAATTCCACCTGACCTTCATACCCCGGACGCCCATCAAAGCACAAGCCCTGGAAGACTTTATAGTAGAATACTCCTTCCCCGAACCAGAGCCCACTCCCCTGGCCGAGCATGGAACAACCCCGGAAAGGAGCCCAGAGTCATGGGCTCTCTTCGTAGATGGATCATCAACAGCTGAAAGATCCGGGGCGGGGGTAATTATGAAGAGCCCGGATGGTTTCCAGATCAGGCAAGCAATAGCTTTCAAATTTCAAGCGACCAACAACCAGGCTGAATATGAAGCTCTCCTTGCCGGGCTAAGGTTAGCCCGAACTTTGAAAATTCAAAGCTTGAACATCTATAGTGATTCCCAAATTGTAGTAAGGTAAACAAAAGGGGAGTACGTTGCCAAAGACCCCAAACTGGCACAATACCAAGCCCTGGTCAAAAGCTATCTAGCCACCATTCCGGAACAACAAATCAGCCAGATTAACAGAGAAGAAAACTCGGAAGCAGACGAGCTCTCAAAACTAGTTAAGAACTCGGCCGAACTAGATAGTTCGGTCTATTTCGAAGAGCTGGATAATCCAGCTATTGACCAAGAAGAGGTGATGGAAATTGATGATAGCCCAAATTGGATGACCCCCTTCATCCTCTATTTGGAGAAATGGGAGCTACCCGGAGACAAGAACGAAGCTAGGAGGTTGAAAAGCAAAGCAGCCAAGTACTTCATTGAAAACAAGCAACTCTATCGCAGAACCTTCTCATCTCCAATTCTGAAGTGTGTTGGCCCGGAGGAGGCCAACTACTGTTTACAAGAGGTGCATGAGGGAATTTTCGGAGACCACATGTCTACAAAAGCCCTTGCCTACAAAATCATAAGGCAAGGTTACTACTGGCCAACCATCCACTCAGATGCAGTAGAGTTTGTCAAGAAGTACAGAAACTGTCAACTATTCAGCAATGTGCCGAGACAAAGCCCGGTCCTACCCTCCTCGGTCCTCTCCCCAATCCACTTTGCTGTATGGGGCATCGACATAGTGGGACCATTTCCCCGAGCTAAAGGGGATCTGAGATACCTGCTAGTAGCTATTGACTACATGACTAAGTGGGCGGAGGCCAAAGCAATGAGGACTATCAATCAACAGGATTGCATCAAGTTTATGGACAACATCTTAATGCGGTTCGGGCTACCCAGAGTCTTGGTTTCAGATAACGGATCCCAGTTCGTAGGCTCAGATTTTGAAAACTACCTCAAGGAGAGGGGGATCAAACACAAGAAGTCATCAGTAGCATATCCCCAGGGCAACGGGCAAGTTGAAGTCATGAACAGGATTCTACTAAGGGGAATTGAAAAAAGGTTACAAGAAAGCAAGAACAAGTGGCCCGAAGAGCTACCAAATGTGCTATGGTCATACCGAACAAGCCCGAGGTCCGGGACGGGAGAAACTCCATTCAAGCTAGCCTATGGGACCGAAGCCCTGTTACCATTTGAAGTGGGCTCCGTACAAACCTCGAGCTAGTAGACGAGGTCAGGGACAAAGCAGTGGAAAGAATGGAGAAATACAAAGAAAAAACAAAGGAATACTTCGGAAAGAAATTAAGGGTAAAGAATTTCCAAGTCGACGACCTAGTACTCCGAGACACGGAGGCATCGGACCCCATAAACATTGGCAAGCTCAAGCCTAAGTGGGAGGGCCCCTACCAAGTCAAAGAAGTACTCCGCCCCGGGACCTACAAGCTCAATCACATGGATGGATCCGAGGTCCCCAACACTTGGCACGGCCTCAGGCTCAGGAAATATTATCAATATATCCAAGAACTTCAGCTAAAGCTACATCTACTTTGTAACAGGAATGCAGAGATGCTTGTAATCATTCAAAGCTATTAATGAAAAAAAGCACGATTCCCTATCAAAAACTGGTCTTTTCCAATGTTTCTTTACAATACAAATTGCTACTTGGAAAGTTGGCATACTTTCCAAGTATGGCTGAATCCCGGGTCAAAAGGTGAATACCTTGGCCCGGAGTAAAACAACTAAAACAAAATTCCTACTTGGAAAGTTTGCATACTTTCCAAGTAAGGCTGAATCCCGGGTCAAAAGGTGAATACCTTGGCCCGGAGCAAAACAACCAAAACAAAATTCCTACTTGGAAAGTTTGCATACTTTCCAAGTATGGCTGAATCCCGGGTCAAAAGGTGAATACCTTGGCCCGGAGCAAAACGACCAAAACAAAATTCCTACTTGGAAAGTTGGCATACTTTCCAAGTATGGCTGAATCTCGGGTCAAAAGGTGAATACCTTGGCCCGGAGCAAAACGATCAAAACAAAATTCCTACTTGGAAAGTTTGCATACTTTCCAAGTATGGCTGAATCCCGGGTCAAAAGGTGAATACCTTGGCCCGGAGCAAAACAACCAAAACAAAATTCCTACTTGGAAAGTTTGCATACTTTCCAAGTATGGCTGAATCCTGGGTCAAAGGGTTAAATACCTTGGCCCAGAGCAAAACAACCAAAACAAAATTCCTACTTGGAAAGTTTGCATACTTTCCAAGTATGGCTGAATCCCGGGTCAAATGGTGAATACCTTGGCCCGGAGCAAAACAACCAAAACAAAATTCCTACTTGGAAAGTTTGCATACTTTCCAAGTATGGCTGAATCCCGGGTCAAAAGGTGAATACCTTGGCCCGGAGCAAAACGACCAAAACAAAATTCCTACTTGGAAAGTTTGCATACTTTCCAAGTATGGCTGAATCCTGGGTCAAAAGGTGAATACCTTGGCCCGAAGCAAAACAACCAAAACAAAATTCCTACTTGGAAAGTTGGCATATTTTCCAAGTATGGCTGAATCCCGGGTCAAAAGGTTAAATACCTTGGCCCGGAGCAAAGCAACCAAAACAAAACTCCTACTCGGAAAGTTTGCATACTTTCCAAGTATGGCTGCATCTCAGGTCAAAAGGTTAGCTCCTTGGCCCAGAGCTAAACGACCAATACAAGTCCCTACTTGGAAAGTTTGCATACTTTCCAAGTGTGGCCGAACCTCGGGACACACGGAGAATACCTTGGCCCGAGGCTACATAAACATAAAACAAATTTTTACTTAAAAGCTTTCTGACCACTACCTCCCCTATCCGGATTACCCGTATAAGGGAGTGGGGGGGCAAGGCAAGCCACACCAAGCTAAAGTTACATAAAGATGAAGGCAGAAAATACGTTGCATAAAATAAAAGGAACAGGTCGGGCTGACCAACAGCCCGAAACACCCGACAGTTAAAGATTACAACAATTCAAATAAAAGTTCAAACATCGATGAAATAGTTAAAGATTACACGGGCATTTCCCGAACCCTGGACGCAGCCAGTCTGAATAATCAAGCTTCTGGAGGAGAAGAAGAGTTGGGAGCACAATAAGGGGTAGGCTCGCCCTCGCCCCGGACCAAAGCATCCTCAGCATCAATATACACTGCAATGAAGTTGTCCCAGGTTGCAGTCCCGGGATAGGTCTTAAACATTTTTTCAGCAACCACCCAACAACGGTGGATTTTCTTCGATGCTACGGCGGCCAAGTCGTCATCATAGGCATCCGAATCCCGGAACTCAACAATCACCTGCTCCTCGGACTTCTTAGCCTTTAGCTTGTCCCGAAGTTTCTTTACCTCATCCTTGTACTCCTTTAGCTTGGACCGGGCCAAATCCCGCTCCTCAGCGAGGGCTTTCGCCGCATTTTTGTAATTATTGATCCGGCCTTTAGTTGCCTCCTTCAAATCCGCAAGCTCCTTCTTGGCGGTGTCCAACTTTAGCGTGGCCTGCTTTCTCTTCTCTGTCACCGAGCTTAATACATCACGGGCCTCTTTAATTGTTTCTAGCTCTCGGCACACAGTAGTAGCAGTGGCAGCCATCCGAACTCCGAGCTGCCAAAGCAAAAGTAAAAGTTAGAAACAAGGATAAAAAACTGAAACCTAAAAGGAGTCCGGAGAAATGCATACCTGACCATAGACCCCCATCGTCTCCTGGAAGAGGGAAATGGCCGAAGTCTTGCCCATTTCTTCCCACTCCACCTTGCTGGGGAGATCAGCCAGGAACCCGATGAAGTTCCTCTCCTCCGGTGAGACGGGCGCAGGCTCGTGAGGTCCGAAGTTGGCCCTCTTTGAGCTGCCATCAGTTGTTGGCTCCTGCACAATCTCACAGTCTGAGAGCATAGTTCCAAATTTCTCGGCCTGAACAGCAGACTATAAACAATAACAATGATCCCATGAAGTTATTACATATGCCGACTATCAAGTACACAACCAAACCCAATTTTAAATATTTCCCCCAAAATTTTGACCAACAATAACCCCTCCTTGCACACCTTATTACTCCCTTAAGCACTCTACTAGCCTTTGACAATGTTGGTTCAAATTAATGTAAGGCCAATACAAGAAAAAGGTCTAGGCAAGTAATGTGGTATGTCACCGAAAAAATAGGATTAAGCTCAACGGGTTAACTAATTGATCATGTAAATATGGTGTGGTAATATGGGAAAATAAGCGGTTAATCCTAAATGCCTTTATCATTTTAATCGTCAAATAATGTCATGCGTTTCAAGAAAGACCTCAAACAACTGCTAGCAATGCAAACAATCTGTGGTCACTCAAACCAACAAATAAATTGCAAATAATATGCAATAAGGCTCAAAAACTCACTTGGTGGAAAAATATACTCAATCCCAATCAAAAATCTCTCTAATGCACCTACTTGTATTCAAAGCATGCAAACTAAATCATCTTGCACATATTCATGTCCTTCTAATCACTTACAACATTCAATAAGTCTACTAGCTTCAACTTACTAGTGTATGTGTGTGCCTGCGTTACAGGGGTGCTGCCTGCTTAATTTTTATTTTTATTTTTAATTTTTTTAAATTTTTTTTAAGAAACACTCAATTTTTTTTTCTACACTAATGCGTGGGTTGCCTCCCACCAAGCGCTTCTTTAACGTCAATAGCTTGACGTTACTTCCAAGCCTCCATTAAGGATGATAATAGTTGGCCTGGTCATCTCTTCGCGAGACTTCATCGTCATCACGGCGACACACTTTCTGCCACTTCTCCTCGCTTGGCCTATTCGTGGAACAACTATGTCCTATTCCAATGCCTTCATCTGTTGACCCAAAATCTATCAATTTGTAGAACAACACACATTCACGGGCTTCGCTTGAATATAATGGAGGAGGATAAATGTAAGTTGCTGAAGCCTTTGGTTCCTCAAAGAGAACTTCCTCCATTGGCTCTAATGCGCTACCTCCATCTTTATACTCTGAGACAAGTAGAAGACCTGCATCTATCCGAGTTTCCTGACATCTTTTCCACTCTTAAGATATTAACTATCCCCTCCTTCTAGCGCCAATGTTGATGAGTGGATTTCGTAATCAACTTATGTGAGGTCTACAGGTAGTTGTATAGGCTAGCGATCAACTGTTCTATGAAAAGGTTTGGGTTGTGTTTGTGGGGGTTGAGCTGAGCTCGAGGGTATCTCCAATAATCTCAGGTGCCTTTAGAGAAAATCAGAGAACTTAATGCGTCGTACCCTGAGGTGCCTACGTACCCTTGTATATATAGGGATCAAGCTCACGTAGTTCTAAGATGATTCTGTCTCTTACTGGAATAGCTGTATTCAGTCACCTAGTTCGTGTTGGACTCAGGTTCCTTTAGAGCCTTTCACGAACTAGTTGGCTAAGTAGAGTAGAACTCGAGTTCGTACCCCACTATGATTCTCTCATTGGTTAGAGTTATTCTAGGATCATCTGCGCCCTAGAATTATACTCAGATACCAATTCGTTTATCTGTTCTAGATGGCTTCTAGAACCATTCTGTTGGCAACTCGTAGGAACCTGGTGCTCAGGAACCTACATCTCAGGAGCCTGTTTCTCAGGAACCTCCTTATTTCGGGACATATCGATTAGGGACCTCCCTTTGGGTGTCAGTACCTGCACAAATAACAAACTAGTTAGACTGGATAACTCTTCACATGTTTTTATCATCTTTATGGCTGTTGCTATGCTAACTCGAACTCTTTTGCTTGGAGGAACCTGGTCTTCTAGTGCTCAGCTCAGCTTCCTGACCATTGGGAACCTCCTGATACTCATACTTCCTTAGTCATTTCTTCTATTTAATCTTCATAACTCGTACTGGATCAATCTTCTAACTTGTATGGACCGAACCCTATAGATTAATGGGCCTAAATCTAGTCCATGGAGATTTTGGGCACAACAAGTACCCCCCGGTTCCTTGGAATCATGTAATGTGAAAGGAACCTATTCTAATTCTACGATCAAAGGTTTAATGTTAAACCATCCTGGTAACTATATCTCGCTTCAGCATTGTATATCCAAGCCTACATGAGCTAACTCGGTATAGGAAACAGGACATAAAATATTTTTAGCTTGATATAATCTTGAGTAAGCTTCCTTTGTATTAAGGAACCTGTTATTTCGCTATTTTCTTCTTCTTGCTTCAGCTCTCGAAATCTACTTCATGTTTGCATTCAACTTCTCAGGGAATCTAACTTGTCACTCAACTTCACGCCTCTTTAAATTTAATAATTTAAAGGGGATAATGGTTGGTTGCAGGAGATAATTCAAAATTTGAATTAAACTTATCACTTACCAAAGCTGTAGTTAATGCGTGAGTTCCCGAGGTTCACACGCCTCTTACGCCTGTACCTCTTCATTTTACCGCTCCAATAATATTCTGCCATGTGTACGGAGCTGCTTCATTTACCTTGACTATTTAATCGCCATCTCACCCCCTTCAGGTCCATTTTTACCTTTACCAAATTCTTGCAAAAACCCTTGGAGAGAGAAGAAGAAAACCGACGATCCTTCGCTCAATTCAACTTGTTCTTCGCCGTTTGCTTCAATTCAAGGTATGACTTCGATTCATTTCTTTCTGTCCTTGCGTATTCTCAATTTCGTTTCATACTATTTATGCATCCATGTCTTGCATGTTGTCTGTTATCTGATAATATATACATATGTCTGCATCTGTTCGTCTCACTCCATATTTGACACACAAGAACGTTCACAATCTTTGGCTTATCATTACTTTAACCATCGATTCATCTTCTGCATTCACGTGTGTTTTTTCTTTTACTTGCGTAACTCCCATTGAGATCTCTTATAAAGTTTCCTGCTTGTTAATGTATAACTGTTTAAGCATCTCAAAACCTTAGTATCTCTCTTAGGTCCCTGACCCTTCTTCGTCTGTCTTTGCAGATGTCTTCTGATTCAACACATTCAGATCACCATTCTTTGATAAACCTTGCTTTCACCAAGTCAGTCAACAATAGGACCAGGTCTAAAATCTCTATCCCAGATTTAGGTGAGCCTCAAAACATTCTTATTAGACTTCCAACTAAACAAAATAGAACTCTAAACTCCCCTGATTTCATTGACTTAGGAGACGATTGGCCCTCTGACGAGGAAGAAGTGTCAAAGCCTGATCAGAAAGTACTCCCTGAACCCGATTTTGACAATGAGATAACAGTCAAGAGAGAGTCATATAAACAAGAGATTGTGCCTTTCTGTGAGAAAGTTGATTCATCCATGACTTCAGCTAGGTTAGAGAAGTTGTGGGAAGAGTGTGTTCGTCCAACCTGTCCAATTATTGCCCCAGAACCTGGTGAGAGGGCTCACAGGTTTGACACTAAAATCCCTGAACGTGGTATTCCTAATGCAGTGACCTCTGCTGCTTTTTCAAAGTGAGTGTTTATTTTCCTCTACATCCTTTTCTTCAAGAAGTTCTCGACTTTTATGGTTTAGCCCCTCTCCAACTGACTCCCAATTCCTATAGGCTAGCCATGAGCACATATATTCTGTATTCCAGTCTGTTCACTACTCCTTTATCTGCACCTGAGTTAGGTTATTTCTTCAGATTAAAGGATACTGGAAAAGGTTCCGGTTGTTTTTATCTAACTGCCTGGCCCTGTCATCAAGGTCAGTGTATAAAAGGCATTAAGCAAAATTTTGATCAATGGCAGGAGCAGTTTCTTTATTGTTATGACTGTCCCCCTATCCGTTTCCAATTTAACCGTCGTCCTCATGTTCCCAAACAAACATGTCTTTCTGGAGTCTGTCTTCAAAGAGCTGAAGAGGCTTTGAAACATTCTTCATCCCTTAGGGATTGTATGATTCTATTAACGCCTGAGAATCTCATCACCCTAGGTTTTCTCCCTGCTTCGTCTGGTAATACTTTATTTTACTTTTCCCTTACTGTATTCCTGCAGCTACGTTCGCTTTTCTCATGCTCTTTGTTTATCCTGATTTACTTTCTGATTTTGTATTCACAGGTATGGCTCCCAAAGTTCCTTCTTTCATAAGAAGATCCAAGAATGTTGACGAGATCTTTAAGGTTGAAGATAAGGAGGTTTCGCTTGCTGCAACTCCTATCAACCAAGTTCCCACTCCAGCCTCAGTCCAGCCGTCTGGTTCCTCTAAGCGTAAGCTAGCTCAATCTACTCTTGACCTCTCTGGAAGCTCCCAGACCAGGTCTATGAAAAAGGGAAAAGCTGTGAAGATTGAATCAGCTGTGGCACAGAATAAGTTCAAATACTTGATTGACACACACGTGCTTCCAGAAACAGTTGCCAGCTGGGCTAAAATGGATACTGTCGAAGCTATGCATGCTATGAGGTTCTCGGCTGCCCAGAATGCTTTCTTTACTCTCCGCTTTTGCGATGATATTGCCGAGAAAACTCAATATGATCTTCGATTACAAGGGGAAGTTTCAAGGTTGAAGGAAGAGTTGATTGCTATGGAAGGTAAGGTGAACATAGCCACTGCGGCTGTTCGAAAAGCAAAAACCGTTGAAACCTCACTAAAGAATAGCAGGGATGAGCTTCAGGGACAGGTGAAGAGTTTGCAGGATGAGAAATTGCCCATGCTGGAGAAAATCAATGGGCTAAAAGCTCAGGTTGATGCTTTAAGTGCTGAGGCTGCTATTGCCAAATCATCCATGCTCATCCAGGAAAAAGCTCGGTATGATGAAGGTTACGACGAAGGCGTTCGTGACTACATGAGGTCCATGTGGGAGAAAATGCCCGAGCTGAACTGGTCTCTCCTAGGCGAGGACGTAGTGGGGATGATCAAAGATTTTGAGAATGAAGCTGCTGCTGCAACCTCTGTTCCTCCCGTGAAAACGGTTGAGAGGTCTCCAGGTGCCAACCTTGAGACTGCAGAGGTTCCTGCTCCCGAAGTTGTTCAGCCTATCCTTCCAACTCCTCCTGTTGCCACCAAGGGTTCCGATGAAGTTCCTCCTCCGTAATTTCAACAAGATCCTTTTTTGTAAAAACTTTTGATAACTTTTTGATGAGGTCGCGGGCTCCTCGTAACGCCTCGCAAAATGTAATTTTAAATTTGGTTTCCATGGCCTTCGTGCCAATAACTTTTATGCTGGTTTTCTGGGTCTCTGTACCCATAACTCTCTTCATGGTTTATGATATTTACTTTTGCTACACATCTCTTGTCCAGGGTAAGCTCATACATACTTCTTTGTTCGAATCTTAATTCACTACATACTTTTCTTCAAAACCTCACGGAATACTTCACTGTTATGCACTAGAGAATAATTCAGCTTCCTTACTCATATGTTCAAGCTTACGTGGGCTAACCCATTGTAAGAAACAGAACACACGCATATTTCCACTAGAAAAATCTCAACATAAATGCAACAAACTATAGCTGAGTTGTAAAACTTGGAACCTCTGTGTTTATACCTTGTATCGATAATCTAAACCGTAGCCTTCTTTAATTTCTTCTTCATCAAGACCAGGTTCCTCGAGTATTAATCCTGCAAAATAAACATAAAACAAAAACAGTTAACGTTAGTAAAATCTTTCTCTTGTTTAATTCGGGTCATCTCTTGGAAAGGTTGCCTTCTTGGCTCCCAATCCTAATCTCTTGGTCCCAACATGCCTCGAGGCATGTTGGTTCCTTTTTCTCTTGGAAAGGTAACCTGCTTGGTTCCCAGTCCTATTCTCTAGGTCCCAACATGCCTCGAGACATGTTGGTTCCTTTTTGTGCCTCGAGGCGATTCTAGGAACCTGTGCGCCGTTCTAGGAGTCCACACAGATTCCTCTTCTTCATGTGTCAGGCTAGACATCTTATGAAGGTAAATGCTAAGGATTTTATCCCTTCTTCCCACGTGCCAAAGGCGGTTCCACATGAGGGAGAGCTTATTAGGCTTCTCTTTAAGGTGCCTTTTGTCAGGACTTTAGATGCCTTTTGCCAGGACTTTAATTCTCGTGCTCAAGGAACTTGAGGCTTTTCAATCACATTTGCTCAGGAAGCTACCTGAGGCTTTTCTCGTGCTCAGGAAGCTACCTGGGACTTTTTCTCGATGCCCAGGAAGCTACCTGGGACTTTGCTCAATGCCCAGGAAGCTACCTGGGACTTTTCTCAATGCCCAGGAAGCTACCTGGGACTTTGCTCAATGCCCAGGAAGCTACTTGAGACTTTACTCAATGCCCAGGAAGCTACCTGGGACTTTGCTCAATGCCCAGGAAGCTACCTAGGACTTTTCATATCAATCATTCGTAGTCCACGTATGTTGTTAAACCGTATTCATACTTCGCACATACTGTCAATGCTACAGGAACCTGTCAGCTTAGGTAACCTGCAAAATACAACACAATGCTACAGGAACCTGTTAGTCTAGGTAACCTGTTTCAAAAATTTCAAATTGGCATATGAAATATCAAATCATAGCATGTACAATACTGTCTAAGTAGGAATACTACCCCCCAGTTCTTTTGGGTAATGATTGTTACGTAAAAGAACTATTAAGGAGCTATAGCTGCAAAGAATGCACTCAAAATATTCAACGTAGAGCTATCCATCGCTCAATACTTGAAAAAAAAATCGTCTTGCAAGTAGGGAGGTTCACATCAAGTACCCCCTGAGTACATGCATAATTAAATACTGAAATCAAAATACTGGTCAGCTATAACTAATAAGCTGCCTTTATTCGTGGGCTGAAAGAGCCTTACTTTTCCTAAGAAAAAATTCATAAAAGAATTACTGATAATACTTCTTG
The DNA here is from genome assembly GCA_037693485.1 of Kitagawia praeruptora. NCBI lineage: Eukaryota > Viridiplantae > Streptophyta > Magnoliopsida > Apiales > Apiaceae > Kitagawia > Kitagawia praeruptora. Next base: position 43,017,947 of record CM075350.1, read on the forward strand.
AGATGTTCTACATTCCAAGCTCTCGGAATGAGGTTCCCATCCATATCCATCAAGTGGTAGGTTCCTTCCCAAATTGCTGACTTTATCTGGTAAGGTCCCTCCCAATTTGCTCCAAAGGCTCCATGTGCCAGAACCCTGGTATTTGGCATGACTTTCCTCAGAACTAGGTCTCCAATCTTAAAAGGTCTTGCCTTCACCTTTTTGTTGTAATACCTTCGAACTCTCTGTTGATATGCTGCTAACTTCACTTGCGAATCTGCTCTCAACTCTTCGACCATGTCCAAATACAGTCTATGATTGACCTCATTGCTCTCGGGGTCAAAATACTTTCTTCTCAAGGAACCTGTTCCAACTTCCACAGGTACCATAGCTTCACAACCATAAGTGAGGGTAAAAGGAGACTCACCAGTTGTAGTTCTAGGCGTGGTGTTATACGACCACAAGACTCCAGGAAGCTCCTCTGGCCAGCTTCCTTTCTTATCTTCAAGCCTCGTCTTCAAAGTGTGCTTGATAATCTTATTCACTGCTTCAGTTTGTCCATTACTCTGCGGATAATATACTGCTGAAAATGCTTTTTGGATTCCAAACTGCTCACATAACCCTCTAAGCTCTCTACTATCAAACTGCTTCCCGTTGTCAGAAATCAGTTTCTGCGGAATGCCAAACCTGCATAAAATTGCTCGAAACACAAATTCAGTCAGTTTTGATGCTGTAATCTTAGCAAGTGGTTCTGCTTCTGCCCACTTTGTAAAGTAATCGACTGCACCCACTGCATATTTCACTCCTCCTTTTCCTTTCGGGAGTTCTCCAATGAGGTCTATTCCCCAAACAGCGAATGGCCAAGGGCTAACAATCGGTTTGATAGGTGCTACAGGACGACTATCAAAATTTGCAAACCTCTGACAATTACTGCATGCCTGCACGAATTTTATAGCATCTGCTTTGATGGTTGGCCAATAATATCCTTGTCGAAGGACCTTCATGGCTAAAGAATTACCCCCCGAGTGATTTCCACATACTCCTTCATGAATTTCCTCGAGGATATACTTGCATTGCTCTCCAGCTACACACTTGAGCAAAGGTTGATTGAATCCTCTTCTAATACAGAATTCCATCATAGATTACATATTTGGCTGCATGATACCTCAGCTTCCTGGCATCATCTTGACTGGGAGGTAGCTCCCCTTTATCCAGGTAACGATGTATTGGGGTCATCCAGGAATCTTCAACTGGGAACTCGATATCCATCACTTCTTCTTTGAAAACACTAGGTTGCTCCTGAATCTGAAGTGGAATTACCCCCAATAATGTGGATTCTCTCTGAGATCCTAGTTTGGCCAATGCATCCGCCTTGGTATTCTTTCCTCGAGGTATTTGATCTGGCTTCACCTCTTTGAACCTTGCAATCAACTCCTGGGAGTACCTCAAATATAAGTCTGTTCTTGGCCCTCTCGCCTGAAAACCACCACGAATCTGCCAAACTACTAACATCGAATCACTAAACACTCTGATATTCTCCACTTTCATCTCCAAAGCCAATTTGAGGCCTGCAATCAATGCCTCATATTTTGCATCATTGTTCGTGGCTCTAAAAGCAAAATGAATGGAGCTATAGAGTTGGTGTCCATCCGGACTAACTAGTTCTATGCATGCACCTGCTCCACCACTGTTAGCAGCTCCATCTACATACAGTGTCCACCAAGGTGCACAGTTGTCATTGTATGCCTGTTTTTCTACCACCTCTTTTGGCCCCTCTTGGCCAGTAACCTCTACATGAGGTGGAAACTCGATTAAGAAATCTGCTAAAGCTTGAGCTTTGATTGCTGTCTTTGGCTTATATTCTATGTCGAACTGTCCTAGCTCCACAGCCCACTTTAACATTCTTCCACAAGTTTCTGGCCTATGCATCACTTGCTTAAGTGGATATGAGGTTCTTACCTCAATCTTGTGAGCTTGGAAATAAGGTCGCAACTTCCTGGAAGCCAGAATCAATGCGAAAACCAGCTTCTCCATTCCTGTGTACCTCGTTTCTGCATCAAGTAATCTTTTACTGACATAGTAGACTGGGCTCTGCTGTCCATTCTCTTCTCGAACCAGAACTGCACTAATGGAATACTCTGATACAGCCAAATAAAGTATCAATGTTTCTCCATCCACAGGTTTGGCTAACAGTGGGGGGCTCCCCAAATGCTCCTTTAACTTTCCAAACGCTCTCTCACATTCTGTGGTCCATTCGAATTTACTTCCTTTCTTTATAGCTTTAAAGAACTCCTGACACTTATCAATGGACTTCGAAATGAATCTATTCAAGGCTGCAACTCTTCCTGTAAGAGACTGAACCTCTCTCAAAGTTCTCGGCGACCTTATGTCAATCAATGCTTTAATCTTGGCTGGGTTGGCTTCGATACCTCTGTGGTTTACCATGAAACCCAGAAACTTTCCTGATTCTACCCCAAACACACATTTTTTAGGGTTCAGCTTCATTCTGTACTTTCGCAAGATTCCAAACATTTCTTCTAAGTGCTTTACATGGTCAACAGCTTCCTTAGGCTTAACTAGCATATCATCCACATATACTTCCATAGTATGGCCAATTTGGTCTTTAAACATCATATTCACTAACCGTTGGTATGTGGCTCCAGCATTAATCAATCCAAATGGCATGCATACATAGCAATAAAGACCTCTATCCGTAATAAAAGAAGTATGCTCTTGGTCAGGTTCATACATAGGGATTTGATTGTAACCTGAATATGCATCCATGAAGCTAAGGAGGGCATGTCCAGCTGTTGCATCCACTAACTGATCAATCCGTGGTAGTGGGAAACTGTCCTTCGGGCATGCTTTGTTGAGATCTGTGAAGTCCACACAGGTTCTCCATTTTCCATTAGGTTTCTTTACCAAAACAGGATTTGCCAACCATACTGGGTAAAAAGATTCTTTAACCAATCCTGCATCCAATAATCTGTCGACCTCTTCTTTCAATGCTTGAGCTCTTTCTCCACTAACTGGTCTTCGCTTCTGTCTCATTCCTTTCTTTTCTGGATCAATATTCAACTTATGACACATGACCCTTGGATCTATCCCTTCCATATCTGCATGACACCATGCAAACACATCCAGGTTCTTGCCCAAAAAGGTAATGAGAGATTCCTTTAAGGCTGGATCGAGTTGAGCTCCAATCTTCAACACCTTTGTACCATCTTTGTCATTGATCTTCACATCCAAAGTTTCACCAGCTGGTCCAGCCTTAACCATGGTTTCTGGCATTCGAGGGTCTAAGTCTACCTCCATCTCTGTGGTTGAGTCCTCTTGAGGTTCCTGGACTATAGACGGTTCCTGAACTTCGTGCATGACATTCCTTCTCTTTGATGTTGGCTGACTGTCTTCATGGCTTCCATTATATTTCAGTTTTCGAGATTTTTCTTCATCCAATCCTTCTACCATACACACGTCACCATCCTTGTCCGTAGGGGGTGCACTTTCTATCAGTAAGTAAGGGGTATCTGGTCCCCGAAAAATCGGAATCTCAGCATGAGGTTCCTCTTCTATGATCTCTTCAATTCTTATAGCTCTACAGGATGCTGACACAAAACCTTCCAAGGGCGGACTGCGCAGGTCGAGCGTTATCTTGTCTGGGTTCTTTCCTGGAAAATCATCAGGAACCTCGTCCATAGGTTAAGGCAATTTAGCAGCCTTAGCAGCATGTTGCAAAGCTTTGGTGTAACACTCTCTAGACTCATACTGACATCCTCGAACTATACCAATTCCATTTGGTGTTGGGAACTTCATAGTTAGGTGGTAAATGGAGGTTACTACCCTCATCTCCTTCAAAATGGGTCTTCCCAAAATAGCATTGTAATTCATATTCTCTTCTATAACAATGAATTCTGCCAACTGTGTAATGCAACATGGTTTATCACCTAAAGTTACTGGCAAACGAATCTTACCTTTGATAGGAACCTGATTATTAGTGAATCCATATAAGGTATCGTTTGTTGGAGTTAAATCTTTATCCAGAAAATGCATCTTCTTGCAAGCTGAGTAAGATAGCAAGTTTACAGAGCTTCCATTATCAACTAGCACTCGATGAACCTCATAAGACCCAATTCCTGCCTCAACTACCAAAGCATCGGTATGGGGATGGTGCACCCAGGAAGCATCTTCTTCAGTGAAAGTGATATCTGCATCCTCTCCTTCAAACAGCCTTGGGGACCTCTGTGACAGATTGTAAATACTGGTTAAAGGACGTTCTTTAGCCTCACGAGTATACCTCTCCATGGCATTCCTGCTGCTTCCTCCAATGTGGGGACCTGCTATAATTGTGCGTATGCACCCAGCCTTAGGTGGTCCTTCCATCACGACAGGTTCCTGTGTCTGTGTCTTCTGAGTCTTCTCATCTCTATACTTTTTTCCTTCCTGAGCTACCCATTCACTCAATTGCCCTTGTCTGATTAGAGTTTCAATTAGATCTCTGAGGTGACGACAATCTGCAGTATTATGCCCATTATTATCATGGAAGTCACAGTATGGGCGCTCATTCTTATTCCCTGGGGGACCAGTTCTGAAAGGCTTCTTAAACCATGAGGACTTCTCATTCACTGCGTAAATATGATCGATCGGGGCTACCAAAGGGGTGAAAGTTTCATAGACAGGTCTCTCATGTTTATTGTTGTTATAGGAAGCTGGTGGCGGTACCTGACTCATGACAGGTTTAGTAGGATTCACAGCTTCAGGCTTCATCTGGGATGTGCGACTAACCACCTTTTTATTGTCACGACCATTGGGGCTTCTTTGTCTCGACCTCTTGCTTCCACTTTGCCTTACAAAATCTGGATCCTTCCTTAATTCAGCTAGAGATTCCTCCACCAGATGAAAGGGTTCTGCCTGGGCATAAAAATCTGCCAACGTCTCTGGTTCTTTTCCTTGAAGTGCTTTCCAAAAGTCCGAGCCTCCTTTGACTCCAGCAATTAAGAAATTCTTTATAGTTTCCTCAGATGCTTTCCTAACTTTAGGAACCTCCGCATTAAACCTCTTGAAATATTCTGTCAACGTCTCACTAGGTCTTTGTTTGATATTGGCTAAGGTATTGGTCGGTGGTGCGAATGCAACAGATGCTCTAAATTGAGTGACAAAGAGCTTCCCCATACTTGCCCAAGAACCAATCGAATCTGCGGGTAACCTTTTGAACCATTGATGGGCTCCACCCTGTAGAGTTGCAGCCAGTAACCTGCATCTGGTGGCTTCCTTCACTTGATAGACATCCATCTCTGTGTCAAAACGACTAAGGTACTCAATGGGATCAGTAGTCCCATCGAATTTCAACTCATTCGAAGGCCTATAAGACCTAGGCAGAGCTGACTTTCGAACCTTTTTGGTGAAAGGAGAATCTGTTATAGGATTCACAGCAAGATTCTTTTCGTCCTTGAGTTGAGCCAAAATTTTCTTGACATCTTCTGCTATCACCTCCCCAGTAGCTTCCGCCTTTGTCTTCTTACTCGTTCCTTCTTCCTCTTGCGACTCTGCAGTGCTTGATTCTTCAGTATCCTCATCTGAATCCGTGCTTTCTTCTTCAACTATCTCGATAGATGGGTCTTTATCTTTCTTCTTTTTCTGTGAGGAACCTCCAGTCTTGGTTTTCTTTTTTCCCTTGGACCCTGTACGGCCCTTGCTAACAGTTTTACTCTTCTCAGGATTCTCTAGCTCTTCATCACCATTATTTTGCTTCGGTTCTCCACCATCGTTTGGAACCTCCTCTCCATTCTCAGATTCTTCAAAGTTCAACTGTTTCGGAGTAACCTTCGACTTCTTGCCTTTCTTTGCCTTCTTTTTCTTCTTTTTGCTTGAAGCCTGCTCCAAAGTCGACAAACGTTCTCCCACAGTCTTTAAGATTTCCATCATAGCTGCTTTAGTAACCTTCGGTGCTCTGGGAGGAGATGTGTTCCCCTCATGAATCTGTCGCTCAGAACGGGTTGCTTCGCTATCCGAGTTGCCTGACATCTTTTCCACTCTTAAGATATTAACTATCCCCTCCTTCTAGCGCCAATGTTGATGAGTGGATTTCGTAATCAACTTATGTGAGGTCTACAGGTAGTTGTATAGGCTAGCGATCAACTGTTCTATGAAAAGGTTTGGGTTGTGTTTGTGGGGGTTGAGCTGAGCTCGAGGGTATCTCCAATAATCTCAGGTGCCTTTAGAGAAAATTAGAGAACTTAATGCGTCGTACCCTGAGGTGCCTACGTACCCTTGTATATATAGGGATCAAGCTCACGTAGTTCTAAGATGATTCTGTCTCTTACTGGAATAGCTGTATTCAGTCACCTAGTTCGTGTTGGACTCAGGTTCCTTTAGAGCCTTTCACGAACTAGTTGGCTAAGTAGAGTAGAACTCGAGTTCGTACCCCACTATGATTCTCTCATTGGTTAGAGTTATTCTAGGATCATCTGCGCCCTAGAATTATACTCAGATACCAATTCGTTTATCTGTTCTAGATGGCTTCTAGAACCATTCTGTTGGCAACTCGTAGGAACCTGGTGCTCAGGAACCTACATCTCAGGAGCCTGTTTCTCAGGAACCTCCTTATTTCGGGACATATCGATTAGGGACCTCCCTTTGGGTGTCAGTACCTGCACAAATAACAAACTAGTTAGACTGGATAACTCTTCACATGCTTTTATCATCTTTATGGCTGTTGCTATGCTAACTCGAACTCTTTTGCTTGGAGGAACCTGGTCTTCTAGTGCTCAGCTCAGCTTCCTGACCATTGGGAACCTCCTGATACTCATACTTCCTTAGTCATTTCTTCTATTTAATCTTCATAACTCGTACTGGATCAATATTCTAACTTGTATGGACCGAACCCTATAGATTAATGGGCCTAAATCTAGTCCATGGAGATTTTGGGCACAACAGACACCAATTATGCTTAGACCCTATATGTCTATAGAATTTGAAAACATAACGGTTGAAGAGCAAGTTATCCACATTGATCACATAGGGCAATACAAGTATTCTCATCTCATACCACGAATCATATTGATAAACAATTATGAACCTATGCTAGCATGGCAAGTTCTAAATCTCAAGATCCACTTTCACTTCACAAGAGATTAATAAATTAGATGTTCATGACGCATCTATCAATTAAGCATAACCATACGAGGATATCAGATATACATCACACACAGATCTTTAAAGCATCAAGATACTAAACTTCATAAATAAATCCGTTAGAATCCCATGACAACGATTAGTTCATAATCGAACCTCTCGTCATCATGGGATCTGATGAAACCATGATAAAAACAAAGTATGAAAAAAAATACAAATAAACCTAATTAATTGATATGTAATGGTTCTCTAAATTACAATGATAGGATGTGTTTATATAGGCTTTATAATTCTTGCCCAGCAATAAATTGCCTTCTATTACAATTAGAATTCAATTAAGGTACTAAAAACTGCCCAAAATACAATTAGAACTTGAAAAGGGCAAAATAGTAATTTCCTGCTCCCATCAGTCTGACTGTCGAGCTGTCTTCGCCCAACACACGCAACCTGCTCGTGCAAGACCTATCCCATGTTGTAGAAAATCTCCCAAGCTTCGCGTGGACAGTAAGATCGCTGAAAACGGACTTCTAGAACTCCAGATATGGCCAAAACAATGTAGACTGCGCAACCTTCCCGGAAAATCCGAATTTTAATAAATTTAATCTCCAAAAACGACAGAAGCATCACCTTAATCGACATTCTTGCAAGCCTGTACATCTACACAAAACACATCAAAACTACGACAAACTTGAGTCCAAGACAATCAATTTAAGCCGATATAGAACGCTCCAAGTGGATATAAAATCCATTTATCAGACACCCTCGGCCTCTTCCTCGGGACCAGCTCGGATTCTTCGACCCCGGCCTCCAAGTTCCCAAGCTTTGGATTCACCGCCCTGTTCTCGGACCCCCTTCCGGATTGGCTTGGGAGCCGCTGGCCTCCCCGGGGGCTTTGGTATTGTCGCGAACATGTCCTATGTTCCGAAGAGCAACAACCTGGGATTTGTTCGCCTTGCTCATCTCCACAAATTGTTCAAATTCTGGCTTATAGCCGGGGAGACCTGAAAAAGCGACAAGAAGCACATTAGCCCGAGACAAAGCAAATAACCACATGGAAAGTAAAAACAAGCTAAATATAACCCGAACTTACATCCTATCCCGGAAAGATACTCATGACTCATGAGGTCATCCCTAGTCACTTGCCTCCTAAGACCCCGGCAGAAGGCATGAACCCGGTCCATCGCCGCATCCTAAAGGTCGAATACTTCAAAGTACATGGCCAAAGAAGCATCCTTAAAGGTGGGCATGAACCGGATATCAACGCCCCGAAGAAAGACGAACTCACCGTTCCAACCCTTTAAAGAGGGAAGCATCCCGAGAGGCTTGGAGGTAGAAGAGGGGTACCCACATGCCTTACCCCGGAACCTAAACTCGTACATAGGGACGTTGTTGGAGTGTACCAGTTGAAAGAGATGGTGAAAAAGATTAAAGGTTGGTAACACCCCGGCAACCTCGCAACATCCCAAGAAGTAAGAAATCCACTTCACCGCGTTCGGAGTCAGTTAGGTAATAGGAATCCCATACTCAAACAAGCATAACGACTTAACAAACTGGTGACACCTAGGCCCATACCCCGACCTCAGGTGCTCCAACCAAACTCCGACCCAACCTCCCTCAGGCCTATGATAGATTTTCTCTCCGGCCACCTCCACTCTACGTCATCATCCAAGTGGAAGGTAGCCCGGAAAATTTGATCCCACTCAACTGGCTCCTCTATATATTGGGCTCGGAATGGACCGACATCTATCCCGGAGCCAGGCTTGCTCCCGAACTTAGAATCCAAAAAAGCATGGTCATACTCGGTCATAACGGCCATATCCGGGTTCTGTGAAAATTCTGCGCTAAGGTCCCTAAAGAAGTAAGCTTGCGGAATCCCCGGGTCCCTCTTAACAAAATAATATTTAGAATAGTCCCAACTACCATCCGGTTCACTAAGGCTGAACCCCGGGCCCATATCCTTCGTCACGATCTTTGTAAGAACTGGTAGACTACTCTTCTTTTTACCCATTATGCACCAATCTAAGTCTATCAAGTCAAGACTATTGTGACGAAGGACTAGTGCTAGTAGACGAACTACTGGGATCGGAAAGAGGGACTAATACTCGCCTGGCAGTTACACGAAACTTTCTAACCATAAAAGGAAAAGCTATCCCGGACTACCCACCAAAGCAAGAAGACAAGAATAAGAAGCTACAGATAGGAAACTACCCCGGAGATAACGACACAATAAAGCTAAAAAATAAAGAGCCAGAGTAAGGAGACTTACAAAGAAGCGAAGAAACCAAAGAAAAGAGAAGCTAGAAAATCCGAAGTGCACCTAGTCCGGAGTTCGCGTCCTCAGAGAAGCGTGATAACGACAACAAGTTGAAAACTCGTAAAAGACAAGAGAGAAGAGGATGACAACTATTTATATGCGTAAAGATGGGATTGAACCGTCGAAGACACGCGGCAGCCAATGAATGGCCGACGGTCCAATAAATCAGATAAAAGAAAAAGAAGAAAGAAAAAGAAAATAGCTGGCGTCCACTATCCGGCCCAGACATCTTCAAAAAAAAAGTTTTTTAGAACATGCACATATACCAAAATATACATACATATATACTAGCCTAAAACCCGTGCGATGCACGGATTTTTTTATATTATATAAAAATTTTCATTAATTAAAATTAATTTTTTTTAAAACATGAATTTTGGAGGCTTACTTTTTTATATGAGATGATTTGATAATAATTATATAAATGTTATTCGTGATATTTCTAGAAAAGCAGGGATTTAGTTAGAAAATATAGAAAAGATGATAGGTTTTAGTTAAAAAGAATAATCAATAAATTATTAGTAATTATAAAATTATTACTTCATTTTATTAAATAGAATGTCCGTGGTATGATTAGAAAAATAGAGAATTTAGTTAATGAAAATTAAAAAGATTATATGTTCTAGGTGAAAAAGGTAATTGATTAGTTTATAGTAATTATAATTGAATTACGTTATTTTACTATATACAATTGCTCGTAATGTTTTTAGAAAATGAGAAAATAATATTGTCCATGGTATTTCTATTATAAAAGGGATTTTAGTTAGAAAATATAGAAAAGATGATATGTTTTAGCTGAAAAAGGTAATCGGTTAATTAAAAATATTATAATATTATTAGTTTATTTTATTAAATAGAACCGTCCGTGATATAATTAAAAAAAATTTAGTTAGAGAAAATAGAAAGGTAACGTGCATGATTTATGTGGAAAAAGTAATTGATTAGTTTATAGTAATTATAATTTAATTATGTTATTTTACGAAATAAAATTGTTCATAGTTTTTAGAAAATGAGAAATTAACGCTACCCGTTATATTTCTAGAAAAAAAAGGGAATGTAATTAGAAAAAAATAGAAAAATTGATATATTTTAGCTGAAAAGTTAATCGGTTAATTATTAGTATTATAATATTATTATTTTATTTGTATTAAATAGAAACGCTTGTAATATAATTAGAAAAATGGAGGTTTTAGTAAGAAGAAAGAAAAAAGGTAACGTGTTTTGCTGAAAAAGGTAACCGTCCATGATATAATTGGAAAAATAGAGATTTTAGTTAGAGAAAAGAGAAAAGGTAACGTGTTTTGACTGAAAAAGGTAATTGATTAGTTAATAATAATTATTAATAATTATGTTATTTTTTAGCTGAAATGGTAATTGGTTAATTATTAGTATTATAATATTATTATTTTTTTATTAAATAGAAACGCATGTAATATAATTAGAAAAATGGAGGTTTTAGTAAGAAGAAAGAAAAAAGGTAATGTGTTTTGCTGAAAAAGGTAACCATCCATAATATAATTGGAAAAAGAGAGATTTTAGTTAGAGAAAAGAGAAAAGGTAACGTGTTTTGACTGAAAAAGGTAATGGATTAGTTAATAGCAATTATATATAATTAATTTATTTTTAAAACAAAATTGCTCGTAGTGTTTTTAAAAGGAGAAATTTTAGTTAGATAAAATGTAAAAGATATTCTATTTTAAATGAAAAAGGAAATTATTTAGTTATTGAAAAATAGAAAAGGTTATATGTTTAAACTGAAAAAGGAAATTAATTAATAAATGAGAAATTTAGTTAGATAAAATATAAAAGATATTGTATTTTACTTGGAAAAAGAAATTATTTAGTTCTTGAAAATAGAAAAGATAATATGTATAACCTGAAAAAGGAAATTGATTAGTTAATAGGTCTGTACTTGAGTAAGGGTAATTAGGTAAATTCAATAGGTACCGTTGAACCAAACTTTTAATGTTTCGGCTTTTATATAATAGTATAGATGTATATGTACGTGTGAACCAGCCAAAACACTCCTAGCCCCGGGGATGCACCTTTCAGCATACACCCCGGGCCTGGGGGGCAACCAAAAACAAAAATTTTCTTCTAAGTTACCCAAAGTCACGAAACTTTGGACTTGTGGAGATAACATATCACTCCTAGCCCCGGGGATGCGCCTTTCAGCACACACCCCGGGCCTGGGGGCAACCAAAAGCAAAATTTCCTTCTCAAGGCAAGGGAGCTCAGTTATACCTACTACTCCCCCATCCGGAGAATCCGCATGAGGGAGTGGGGGGCAAATAATAGGCTAGAAATAGCTCAGGCCAAATTAGGCCCAGCCTCAGGCCCAAAAGTAACAACAATCCAACTTATGAGAATAAAAGCAGCCCAGCCCATGCTAGTGGGCCCCGGACCCGGAGTCACCATTACGTGGCATGGTCCTCTCCCCAGACCAGGGGACCCCAGATTGATGACACCTGACGCACGTGGCAGTCCAACTCAGCCGACATTCACACACTTGGCGCTAACCTACATTAAAGGCCAAGGAACAACATGTGTCAAATCATGTCCTCAACAACACTACCACACTCAAGTCAACGGTCCCCACAAATAGGGACACGTGTCCTACATCCCGAGAATCCAGTAGCGTGTCTCCCGGATCCAACGGCCAGGAGCAGAGGTAACCTACCCCTAAACCCTAGGCCTAGGGCTATAAATACCCCTAGAAAATATAGTTTAGGGGTTAGACATTATTACACACCTACACGCATTTATTATCCTCGTGATACTCTACTTGATTATTATCTTCCAAAGCCAACTCTTATTCTCACGCCAGAGGCACCTCGGGGCCAAACCCCCCTCCGGTGTTGTTTTGCAGATACCCCACCACAGCTACACCACTTCCGAGACAGGAGTTGGCGAGGAAATACCCGATCAAGATTCAGAGTTATCAAAAAGTGTAATTATAGAGTAATATACTAGTCCTAGTCCTAGATTCTAGTTAGTGTTTAAGTAGTGTATAATGTTGTAGCTCAAAATTTATTCAATTAAAAAATATCGATCAAAGTTAAAATAATAAATTTATTTTTAAAGAAATAATGAAAGTAAAATATATATAACTTTAAATCTTTGATTTTAAAAATTCTCCCAATTTCAATTTAAAAATCATTTTAATTAACTAAGTTGGAAAAATTGGGTAATATTTAAGTGTGAAACTTCTCGTTTATTTATTACAAAATTCGTAAGTTCCATACTAACGAAATTGTATGTACTTTCTCACAAATTATTTGTTCTTAAAATTGATTTTGATTATTGGTGTATATTCATAATAATTAAATTATAAGTTTGGTAAAATTTACTAATTTAAAATGAATATTACAAAAAATAAAAGTTTTCTTTAAATTTGTTAAAATGAACTCAATACTAAATATATAGGTAAATGAAATATTAGTTGTTTTGTAATATTTTATAATAAATGTTTTTCTTGTGTATAAATATAATAATATATTTATTTATTAAATAAATTATTTCAAAGTAATTTTTTTGTTTAATTATTCCAATAATTGTTATAAAGTAACTTCACCAATTAATATGGAATTTTGCATTTCAGAATAATGAATTTACCAAGTTGATTGATTTAATATAAGCGGATGTAATATGATTATCATCACATAATCCTTTAGCTACTTGATACTCCCTCCGTCCCACCAGATTTTATATAGTTTTTTCACTGCTTGACACGTATTTTAAGGTTTCTATAAAATATAGTTTTATAATTTTTTTTAAAATTTTTTTTTTTTATAAAAATCTAACAAATGCACTCGCGTCCCCGATATTTAGAGGAAGTATGTTTTAGCGTTATTTTTACTTACACCCCCATTCAAGATGCTCTAATCATGCAACTTACGGCTTATAACGTCTAGATGAGTTCTTTTCTAAAATTTTTAAATACCAACAGAAAGTAGTAGTAATAGATAATATGTGAGTATTATATTGTGTAACCCGTCAAAAAGAGGTCGAAGAAAGAGACATTAAATTTAAATATACTCCCTACGTCTCTTTTTGTTTCTCCTATCTGAAATGTCGGGATTGTTCATAACATGAGACAAATTACTAATTTACGTTTAATTTATAAGACCAAATATAGTCATAAGTGATCTTGTTGGATTCATATTTATGAGTAATTTAACGAATAAAAGTGTGTGTTGGCAAACGTGTCCAGTCAAAACATGAATGATATTTAGGGACGGACGGAGTAATAATTTTCACTTTTCTGGATATTAGGTGAAAAGTAAATAATTTCCTTTGACTCGAGAATCACATCCACGTCGACTCTAAATCTAATGCAGCTAGAAATTCGTAGAGCAAGTTTTTCTTTTTTGTTTGTTTAAATAAAGTATAAAATTTATTACTATATATTAAAGGAGAATACAAGGGCAAAAAGTGCCAAAAAAAAATGATTGTGAAATGTCCAGTATACCCTTATTTATCACATGATTACAAAAATGTCATTTTAATTTTATTATTAAAAATTATAGTAGGGATGAGAATTGAACTCATGACCTTAGACTTAAAGATGACAATCTTGACCACTATACTAGATTCTCATTTTGTTAAAAATATAAAACTCTTTATCTATATGTGCAAGCATCCCATATATTATATTATATTAACCTTTTTTTATTGAAAAATTCTCAATGGTGCCCTTCTGTTATTGACTTTTCCAAGCGGTGCCATTTCGTATTTTTGACTTACGAGTGGTACCCTTATATTTTTGGCTTTTTCATGAAATACCATTCTATCAACCAAAATGTTAGTATCTGAAATTCTCAATGGTACCCTTGCCAGTTGAATAATGAAGGGTACCAACGGGAAAAGGGTACCATTGACAAAAGCCAAAAGTACAAGGGTACCATTGAGAATTTCCCTTTTTTATTTTATCTTTTATTATATTTGACAAGATAGAAAATTTATGTAAAAAGTGTCCTGAAGGTATACAAAATGTTAAAAATCTTTTTAGTCTAACGAATTGGTTCGTAAAATAATTTAAATAACTAATTTGGTTTTAAATATAAAATTTTAAATTATGCACAAATAATCGACTTAAATTATATATTTTTATTAACGTATAAGATTTAAAAATAAGATACCAAGATGGAAAATTTATTAGCACAAGTGACTTGAAATCATGTTTATAACAAATTTTTACAAATCCAACATACTAGAAGAAGAGATCGCGTAAAATTAGGAGGTACACAAAATGTTAAAGATCATTTTAGTCTAATAAATTGGTTGGCAATGTAATTTAAATAAGTATTTTGGTTTTAAATATAAAATTTTAAATTATACACAAATTATCGAATTAAAGTACAGATTTCTATTAACGCATAAGATTAAAAACAGGATACCAAGATAGAAAATTTTTCTACACAAGTGACTTGAAATCACGTTTTTAACAATTTTTTTTACAAATCCAACCATACTAGAAGAAAAGATCGCGTAAAAATAACTAGGTACATAAAATGTTAAAGATCTTTTAAGTCTAGCGAATTAGTTCGTAAAATAATTTAAATAAGTGACTCGGTTTTAAACATTGTTAAGAATAAATTCATGAGTTATGATGTGTAGAATAGAATAACATTACACTTCTTGTAATACCCTGATCTTATAAAGGGTTTAGCATTTGATTAAGAAGATATCAGTTTTCCAAGAACTGCAGAACTGTGAACAGTACATGATCAGAGACTGGAGTCACGGACTATGAGTTTCCAGTGACTATGACAGACCCTGACTATGTTGAAACTGCAGAATTGGAAAGTGCTATACTTTAGGATCGTGTATTCAGAAGAAAGAAAGAAGTGTGCATGAAGAAAAGAATCAGAATATTATTGGAAACTATCAACTGGACGATAGAAGATTACCATGTATAGATTGTTCTTTCTATTATTAGTTGATAGGTAGCATTATAAATATTCTCTCTATATCATTGTATTATGTGTGAGATTTGTGATCATCGTGAGTATACGAGTGAACAAACCGAGAAAGATTTGTATTGAGAGCAGCTACTAAAGGTATTTGTACACCTTTGGTAGAGTTTGTATTTGATCTTATTAATACAAACAATTTGATTTATTTGTTTATTCTTGTTTATTTATCTCAGCAAAAATCAGACACGATTACTTAACTTGTATTCAAACCCCTTCTACAAGTTATTCGAGTTAACAAACATAACGTTTTAAATTATGCACAAATAATCAACTTAAAGTATACATTTCTATTAACTTATAAGATTTAAAAATAAGATACTAAATTTTATACAGTATTATAATCAAGTAGTCTGTATATGCTTGAAATAAAATTATTAAATTTTATAAAACTAAGTTTCATAAATTAAAATTTAGTTATTATTTAAAATGAACTTAATTTACGTAAATGTATATATTATGTACACGTGTTTGAACAAATTAAAATTATCATTCATTGGGAAATATTTAAATTTAAAATATAAGATCATCCAGTTAGTTAAATCAATTTTTAACTGTTTACTAATATTTTTAAATTAAATTATTTATATTGTTAAATTTGAGTTAAGCTTTTTAAATGATCGTATAATCATAATTTAATTTTAATTAATATATTAGTAAAAACTTGATTTTTTTGAAATAAATTATTTTTAAAATTCACTAAAAATAAATATGTAGTAAGAAATTTTAAATTCAATTTTATAATCACAATAAATAATATAGCAAAAAATACAATTTAAATAACAGGCCCGTGCTTTGTACGGGCTTTTGCGCTTCCATGTTATTTGCATTTAGTATAAATGCCTTATATTTTATATATTATCTGATTATAGATTGCATCGTCTACCATACCAATTTTTAACTAACTTAACATAATTAATAATATTTTTGTGATCTTTAAATCTGTATGGTTGGATCTATGAATTTTTTTAAAAAAAAGTTTACTGTGAATTTAAAGAAAATCATGTCAAAAGAATTTGTAATCGAATTTACCAGTGTAAGACTTGACTTTTGAACACTGTATCAACTATAACTTTATTTCTAACTATAACTTTATTAATTAGATAAAATGCATATCTATAATCTAGCCAAAATGAAGATAATACATAAAAAAAATTGGATTAAAATTTATCGTTGGTTGAATCACTGACCAATCCATACCCACTTAATTTTATCCAATGGTTCAACAACATACCCGTTGACGGAAATTTCGTTCATAATCTTTGATTTATTATGATCGTAATACACATGAATTAATTAAAACACTTCCCGGGTATATTCTTCTATATCTTAATATTCTAACCGACATGTGACACATTCGAAGATTGTTCTTAATTTTTTTAAAAAGTTGTCATGCGTACACTGCAATCGCAATCATAGTGTAATGTCCACGAATATTTATCACAATCCCATGTCACATCAGGGTATGCACCACTACACTTGGATTTCATCATAAAAAACCGAATCAATAAATTCTCAATCGTTACAACTTACTACTCATTATGAACGATCATCAAAATTATTTGTGTTTTTTCTAATCACCGTAAACAACTAGCAAATCTCGACACTGATGCATTCGTGGTTCCAAATATTTACGTTACTCGACTGGGAGGTTCATTAATCCTCATTATCAACACGCATTGCTATTCATATTACGAGTTCAAAATACAATCATAAATAATTCAACCGTCACTTTCATCCTTAAAATAAAATTAGAGATATTTCTATAGAGGCCCGTACCTTGTACGGGCGGTTACGCTAGTATATATTGAAAAGAGATTAGGGAGCCTGAGATGCATCTCTGGTAAATTTCCTGAGATATATGAGAATTTTAAGCAAACTAGCATTTTGCCCGTACTTCATACACGGCATCTTATTTAATTTAAAATGATAATACCAAAAATTTAACAAATTTGATTGATTTCTTAAAACATCTTATTTAATTTAAATTGACAATACCAAAAATTTAACTAATTAATTTGATTGATTTCTTAAAAAGATATTGTATGCAATTATATAAATAATCAATTCTTAGAAAGATATTATATACAGTTATATAAGTATTTAATAAAATAATGATATACTAAAATTTATATAAAAAGGTAGCATACAATTCTATTTTAACAATGTTGAAAATTTATTTAATCCATCAAAATCTGCAATAAAAGTAATAAATATTTTTACAAATATTGTTCTCTAAATGAAAACAATAATAAATTGTCTTCATTATTCAAATGCGAAAATGATAATTCCTTCACCCCCAATGGCTCCAAAACATAAAACCTCATATAATATCAAGAACATATTATATTAACTATTAGACCTCATAGTTAATATAATATGTAAATGTTGGATAACAATGAGATCACATTTCAAGCAAATTTTAATTTTTTTATGAATGGATAGATGGTAGAATTATAAGAGTTTTGTGTGAAGATGCCCCTAGCGGAGCCTTTTAAAATAGCTTTAAATGTAGCGAATATGTGTGTTCTCACTGTTCTCATTTTAATTTTTTTTTTGTTAATTTTTTTTTATGAATGGATAGAGGGTAGAATTATAAGACTTTTTTTGTGAATATGCCCCTAGCGGGGCCCTTTAAAATAGCTTGAAATGTAGTGAATATGTGTGTTCTCACTGTTCTCATTCTCACCAGAGCGTGGCCATTAAACTGTATTAGTAAGTTCATGTATGAAAATACAGTGTATATTTATTATTAATATAGATTCTTTTATTAAAAATAAATAAATTATACAATTAAATAAGCAAGCCAAAATATGAGATAAATATTCTAGTAGATTTATAGTTTATGTTCAAATTAAGGTCTTTCACCATGGCTCTCGCTTTCTGAAATTGTTGAATTTTTTTTTATTGACTTTATTATATTAAAAGTATGTTCTTATTGAAACGAATATAATAATTTGAATTTGAATATATTTTTAAACTACTTATTTTGATGGGTTGTTAATTTTTTTGTGATCAACTTAGAGGGGTGACCAAAAATAAAATTAATGGGAATACATAAACCCATTACCCACGTTATGATAAACAATACCAATAAAATGGAAGTTGCTTATGTGTTTCAGGCTTGTTAATTACTTCAATACTTCATTAGCTTGATCATCATGTGGACCATCTTTCTTTTTATCACTTATGTTGCTGCTATGTAGTCTATCTGTAACTAACATCTTTCTTTTTATCACTTATGTTGTTGCTATGTAGTCTATCTATAACTAAACATCTCTCTCTGCTTGTAATCTATATTTATAAATGCAAACTTCTTCTTGTATTGTATTTTGTTTTCAATATTTAAAATTATGTAGCTGGAGCCGGAGGAGAAGAGAAAGGCTGGAGGTGCAATCGTAGTACTACAACATTACTGAAAATAAGTAAAATATCATAATTGAATTTTTTGTTCCAATCTAACTTTGGTCGCTCCAAATGTTGTGTAATGACAAAAAGGGGCATTAAAGAAATAAAGAAGATTAAAAAAATGAAGTATAATACTGTTTACCAAAAACACAGGTCTTCGCAAGAAGCTCACTTATTCACTTTTATCTTCAAATAATGTATGATTACAAATTATAACAATCACATTTTCCACTACCTATTCTCTCTCAAAAAGCCAACTAAACTGAAAAAGGGAAAAGTTAGTGCTTTTATATTTTAATATGGAGCTCAAGTGAAAGTGCTAAATATGAGATCATATATGAAGTGAAATTGAACGCGAGTAAAGAAGATATTTAGAGCATAAATAAGAGCAATGTTGCCTGACCCAGATGGTGAGGCTTGTGACGTAGGTCTGAGCTTCTAAGTATGCTATTCCATAGTCCCTTCGGAGACATCCGATAAAAAGTATGTTATTCCATAAGACCTTCTGGTACGTAGCATGTCTACCCCATAAACCTTAAGTTGAACAAATCCATAAAGAACATAAACTTGCTTGAAAACAAAATAATGTCTATAAGTATCAAACTGAGACCCAAGATTATTTACAAATAACATGGTCTGTACTGTGTCAATATTATTAACTGGTAATCTTTCCAACTACCTTTGTTATTATGACATGTAAAATCGAAAATTGAAAGGCCAAACAAATATTTTAAAGGTACCTTTCTGGTGTCCTGTATATTATTATAACATCAGGTAATTCATTAAAAATTTAATTCTTAAATTCCAAACCAAAATCAAAACCAAACAAATATTATCCTGTCTAATTTTTAATACTGTGAAATCAATAAATACTTAACTCTTATGGCCAAACTAAAAACCGGAACCAAACATATGTGACCCGTACGAAGGTCTAGTACACATACCTTAACCATACTTCAGGGGGTTGAGATGTTAATTTGGTGAAAAACCCAGCTTTCAAATCTAAAAAGTGCAGTTAATTATTAGTACTATAATATTATTATTTTATTTTTATTAAATAGAATCGCCCGTGATATAATTGGAAAAAGAGATATTTTCGTAAGAGAAAGGAAAAAAGGTAACGTCTTTGAGAAAGGTAACCCTCCATGATACAATTGGAAAAAGAGATATTTTAGTTAGGAAAAAGAGAAAAGGTAACGTATTTTGGCTCAAAAAGGTAATTGATTAGTTAATACTAATTATAATAAAATTATGTTATTTTATTATACAAAATTGATCGTAGTTTTTAAAAAAGGAGAAATTTTAGTTAGAAAAAATGTAAAAGATATTGTATTTTACCTAAGAAGGAAATTATTTAGTTATTGAAAAATAGTGTTTAACCTGAAAAAGGAAATTGATTAATAAAGGAGAAATTTTAGTTAGATAAAATATAAAATATTTTGTATTTTACATGAAAAAGGAAATTATTTAGTTTTTGAAAAATAGAAAAGATAATATATTTAACCTGAAAAGGGAAATTAATTAGTTAGTAAGATAGAAATTTTAGTTAGATAAAATATAAAAGATATTTAATTTACCTGAAAAAGGAAATTATTTATTTATTGAAAAATAGAGAAGATAATATGTTTAAACTGAAAAAAGAAATTAATTAGTTAGTATGATGGATTTTATTTGAGTAAGGGTAAATAAGTAAAATCAACTGGCACCGTACCGACCGACCGACCAAAATTTTAATGTTTCGGCTTGTTCGTAATATTATTAGAAAAGAGAAATTAATATTGTCTGCGATTAAAAGAGGGATTTTAGTTAGAAAATATAGAAAAGATGATACGTTTTAGCTGAAAAAGGTAATCGGTTAATTATTAATATTATAAGTTTATTGTATTAAATAGACGGCCCGTGATATAATCGGAAAAGAGATATTTTAGTTAAAGAAAATAGAAAGATAACGTGAAAATTAAAAAGATGATACGATTTATGTAAAAAAGGTAATTGATTAGTTCATAGTAATTAAATTTAATTATGTTATTTTACTAAATAAAATTACTCATACTTTTTAGAAAATATGAGAAATTAATGTTGATCGTGATATTTCTAAACAAAGGGGGAATTTAGTTAGAAAAAATAGAAAATAAGATACGTTTTAGTTGAAAAGGTAATTGGTTAATTATTAGTATTATAATATTATTATTTTATTTTTATTAAATAGAAACGCCCGTGATATAATTGGAAAAAAAGATGTTTTAGTAAAAGAAAAGAAAATCGTCCATGATATTATATAATTGGAAAAAGAAAGATTTTAATTTGAGAAAAGGTAACGTGTTTTGGCTGAAAAAGGTAATTGATTAGTTAATAGTCGTAATAATATAATTATGTTATTTTACTAAACAAAATTGCTCGTAATGTTTTTAATAAAGGAAAATTTTAGTTAGATAAAATATAAAAGATATTGTATTTTCAGTTTATTGAAAAATAGAAAAGGTAATATGCTTAACTTGGAAAAGGAAATAGATAAAAAAAAATGAGAAATTTTAGTTAGATAAAATATAAAAAATATTGTATTTTAACTGAAAAAGGTAATTACCAAGTTATTGCAAAATAGAAAAGATAATATGTTTAAATTGAAAAAGGAAATTGATTAATTAGTAACTGAAAAGGTAATTGGTTAATTATTAGTATTATAATATTATTATTTTATTTTTAATAAATAGAAACGCCCGTGATATAATTGGGAAAAAAAAGGTTTTAGTAAGAGAAAAGAAAAAAGGTAACGTGTTTTGGCTGAAAAGGTAACCGTCCATGATATTATATAATTGTGGCAATGTTTTTAATAAAGGAGAAATTTTAGTTAGATAAAATGTAAAAGATTTTATAAGATTTTATGTTTACAGGTTATTGAAAAATAGAAAAGGTAATATGTTTAACCTGAAAAAAGAAACTGCTTAAAAAATGAGAAATTTTAGTTAGATAAAATATAAAAGATATTGTATTTTACTTGAAAAGGGAAATTACTTAGTTATTGCAAAATAGAAAAGATAATATGCTTAACTTGAAAAAGGAAATTGATTAATTAGTAGAATGGATTTTAATTGAGTAAGGGTAAATAAGTAAAATCAATAGGTACCAACCAACCAACCAACCAAACTTTCAATGTTTCGGAATTTATATAATAGTATAGATATAGATTTTATTAGTGGTTAAAAGATATGATGTCATATTTTTGGGTATGTATTAATTATTGCAATATTATGTTTTAAATTAAAAGTCAACGTGTTTTAATTAGAGAGAAAAAATTATTGATTGAAAGATATGATATTTTAGGTATTTATAAAAATTTGAACCTTGAAATTTTAGTAAATAAATTTAATCATGTAATATATTTAATCATTGAATCTAACAATTCTAATTTTTAACTAAAAATCTAACTGATATTATTCGTTGTATACGAATTTTTATTATATTTTTTTAGTGGTTATAAGATATGATGTCATTTTTTTGTGTATGTATTAATTATTGCAATATTATGTTTTACATTAAAAGTCAACGTGTTTTAATTATAGAGAAAAAAAATTATTGATTGGAATATATGATATTTTAGGTATTTATAAAAATTCGAACCTTGAAATTTTAGTAAATAAATTTAATCATATAATATATTTAATCATTAGATCTAACCGTTCTAATTTTTAACTAAAAATCTAACGGATATTATTCGTTTTATACGAATTTTTATTATATTTTGTTAGTGGTTAGAAGATATGATGTCATATGTTTGGTTATGTATTTAGTAAATAAATTTAATCATTTAATATATTTAATCATTAGATCTAACAATTCTAATTTTTAACTAAAAATCTGACGGATATTATTCGTTGTATACGAATTTTTATTATACTAGCTTATAACCCGTGCAATGCACGAGTTTCTTTTAATATGTTATTTAAATTTTATTTTATGCTATAATTATATTTTTATATAATCATTATTTTGTAAAAATTATTTTAATATTATTTTAATATAAATTTAGTTAATCATGATTTAAAATTTACAGTATTATAGGATTTTAAGTTAAATATGTCGTTGACGGAATTCGAAACTTGTATTTTTAGTCTAATACTTTAATTATAAAATATATCTTATAATTACATCTAACGGTTCTTATTAATTACTAAAAATCTAACAGTAAAATGGTTTAATATTTTTCGGTATACATTAATGATTGCAAATTATTGGTTTAAAATTTATATTATAATTTTTTTAAAAAAATAAGTCTGACAGAATTCGAACCTTGAAATTTTAGTAAATTAATTTAAACATATAATATATCTAATCATTAGATCTAATGGTTCTGATTTTTTACTAAAAATATAACGGTCAATATTCGTTGTATATATATGTCTATTACTTTTGTTAGTGATTAGACAATATAGTGTTATTTTTTTGGGTATATATTAATTATTGTAAGATATTAGGTCGAATACACAATAAGCAATCAAATACTGTATGAGTAACTTAACAAGAACACACTGTTTAACAATTAAAAACTGTTTGGAATTAATAATTCCTCTCTCGGTGATGTAAATATCACAGAGAGCTGCTTAGGTTACAATCAATGAATTTCTCAATGTTCGATCACCCTTCTAGGGTTAACCTAACTGTATTTATAGAACATACAGCTTCGTACAATCAGTAACTGATTCTCCTAAAATCAAGCTATACAATTGATATCAATCACGATTGCTCCAGTCTTCCAAGTCAACTCAATCTCTTTGACAGCTTTCCAATCTTCAAAGATATTGCTTCCATATTTATCAATCTTCAAACACTGTTGACTCTTCAGACAATACCGCTACAGAGTTTATCAACCTCTGTTGCGCTTCCAGTCAGTGTTTAACTAAACTCTGACTGCTTCCAGCTAAACTCTGTTTTCTGACTTTAGCTTCCAAACACTGTTCTCATCAATCATTTCTAACAATCTCCCCCAACTTGTTCATTAGCAAGAATGTACAAGTTTTACAGTAAATGATGATGTCAAAACAAATACAAAGTTTACAGTGTTTAACATACAAACAGAGTTTAAGCTATTACTTAACAAATTCTACAGAAAATAAGAAAATTCTTACAGACTTTAATTTCTAATCTCTTGAAGATCAGGCATTGTTCTGAGATAGTCTATAAGCAATCTTCTTTCAGCATTTTCAAGCTCTATCTGCATAGCTTCCTTGATTTCTCTCAACTGAGGATCATTCTCATCAGTTTGATAGATAGCATCTCTAAGATCGTAGATTTTGTTTCTTCTCATCTCATTTCCCAGCCTGATGTATTTCAATTCTTCAGACCTCACATTAAAATCCAGAACAGTAACTCCAAGATCAGTCTTCAGCTTTGTAGTTCCCTTCTCCATTTCTATCAAATTGCCATCCCAATCTCTGTATTTAGGAACATACTTACTGTTGATTTTCATTTGTCTTCTTGCAAGGTTCTGAATCATTCTTTGTCTGAGCACATTTGCAACTGACTGAGCTCTTTGACTTCTCACTCTGAAAATATATAGAACATATTCAAGTTCTTCAGCATATTTTAATTCGATATCCTTTTCAGAGACTTTAAATACTGTTCCATCAGCCATGAAATATAGCAAGAAATCCTTTTCTAGACTCTTCTGATATACAAGCTGTACTGACTCCAGTTTGTCTAAACTCTCTTGAGTGACACCACGACCTGGAACAGACAGTGAAGAAGGATCTCTGGGACCAACATATTGCCTTTTATCTCTGTGTGAGCCTATGCCTTCTTTGTTGTATCCAACTTTACCAGATAAAGCTCTACCATCAGTAAAATCCATTGGAATTGTAGCTTCTAGTCTTGAATCATGAGGAGCACCTTTCTTAAATGTTGATTTCAACTGAGAAGACAATAATGGTGTGGTCACAACTTGTGCAGCAACAGAGGTTGTGTTTTCATTCTTCTGTACAACATGTGTATCAACAGAGGTTGTAACTATACTTTTCAGCTTTTGCTTAGCTTCTGCATCTGTTGGTTTTCTGAATACTTGCATTCTTTGATTTGTACCAACAGGTTCTTTGATTTGAATGCCTTTAAGAACAGGCTTTGCAGCTTTAGCAACTTTCACATTCTTCTTTGCTTTTTCAGACTTTAGAGCTTTCAGATGCTTTTCTTGTAAACTCTTCTCTTCAGCTTTAGCATCTTCTAAAGTAACTCCTTCTGCATTCTCTTCCATGAAAAGCTTAACAGCTAACTCCTCATCAGTCTTTGGGTTTGATGTTAATTCCAAACTCTTGGTTTTTGAAGTACCTTGAGTTTCAGTATTTATTCCAACAGACTGTGGTTTAAAAGATTTGCCAGATCTCAGAGTTTGCCTTTCAGAGTTTAACACCTTACTTTTTTCACTTGCCCCTCCATCTCCAGCATCATCCTTTTGAGTCAGAGTTTGAGAAACTTTGCATTTAGACTTAGCAACTCTCTCCCCCTTTTTGACATCATCAGGTATAAGTATTGATGTAATAAGCTCCAAAGAGTTAGCAATGGAATCCACCTTAGAAAACAAAGCAGTTTGATTTTCTTCAACTTTTCCTAGCCTGGCAAAGAGAGTGTCTTGAACTTTAGACAGCTGGACAGCTTTTATTTTGGACTCTCTTTCCATCTTCAATTCTCTTGACTGTATCTCAGTCTTTAAAGAAGCAATCTCTTGTTTTGTTTCAACAAAATTTCCTTCCAGAGTCTTGACTTGTACCACAGTTGCCTTTAAACAGGATAAGATTTCTGGATTTGAAATTTGCTTTGCAGTTTGCTTAACAAACTCAGATGCTCTCCCTTTTGGAAAAATACAGTCTTGTTTATACCAATTTTCAGCAGATTTAGCAAGATGCTCTACTTCAACTGCATGAGATGGACAAGGCTGATCAAAAGGTGTATGCTTATTATCTGTCTGTGCTGGTGCACTCACAAAAGAATCAGAGTTTGCACTACTGTCAGAGTCATCTTCAGCACTTGCATCTTTAGCTTGAGCATCCTTTAAAGAACCACTGTGCTGAGCTGTGTCAGCCACAGTTTCTTCAACAACTTCTGCAACCTTTTCAACAGTCACCTCATGTTGCACAGGCTCTGCAACAGAGTTTATAATTGTATCTTCAACAAGCATAGATTCAGAAATTATCCTAGTTGCTTGATCAACTTCATCACCTTTGTCTTGAATTGGAGAAGATACCAGCTCTGTGTGTGATGCTGCAGCTTCAGGAACA
Organism: Kitagawia praeruptora; assembly: GCA_037693485.1. Classification (NCBI taxonomy): domain Eukaryota; kingdom Viridiplantae; phylum Streptophyta; class Magnoliopsida; order Apiales; family Apiaceae; genus Kitagawia; species Kitagawia praeruptora. Next base: position 43,044,016 of record CM075350.1, read on the forward strand.
TTTACTGCAGGCTCATCAGCTACACCAGGAGCTTCAACATGAACAATAGGTGAGACAGGATCAAGAATTGATTCAGGAACATCATTCACTGGTGAAAAACCATCTCTGTGATCCTCTTCTACAGGCATTTTATCCTCTGTAGGTATTTCAACATTAACAATATCCTCTGCAGGCATTTCAACCTCTGCAGGTATTTCAACTTTGTCAGCCATAATATCCTCTGCAGGCATGTCAACCTCTGCAGGTATAACAACATTCACTGTAACCTCAACAGTAGGTGTTTGCTGTGAAACCACCTCTGGAGCTTCAACAACATTCTCTTCATCTGACTCAGAAAAAATTAATCTCCTCTTCTTGATTGGAGGCACTACAATCTCCTCTTCATCTTCACTTGAGCTCTCTTTAGGTGGTGAAAATGAAGGTCTGTTTGCATGTTGCTTCATTCTTCTTGTATAAACAGCTCCAGGGAATGTCTGTTTAGCCTTTGAGTGTTTAGTGTTTAGGGCGGTGTGTTTCTTTCTTTTTGGCTTGGTTGTGACTGTTTCAGTAGGTGCTGGCTCAGAGTTTAAGGTTTCAGTGTTTAAGATTTCAGTGTTTGAGGTTTCAGTGTTTAATGGTGGAGAGTTTATTTGTGGAGAGTTTATGGTTTCTGGTTGTGGTTGATGAGATGTAGTAGGTACAGTGGTTGTGGGTACAGTGGTTGTGGGTGTTGTAGGTGTTGGTTCAGAGTTTATGGTGTCTAATGGTTCAGACATGTGTTGTGGTGATTGAGGGTCTTGTGGTTGGTTCACATAGTTCTGTAAGGCTAAAGGCATAAACATCTCAGGTATTTGCTGTTTAGTGACATCTTTGTTTGTCAAATCAGAAAACATTCTTTTAGCAACTTGAAAAGGCTGAATTACATCAGCTTCATCAATTGGAATGTTAGGCACACAAGCAGTGAATAATATTTGACAAAAACGAGCAAAATACACAGTAGTAGACTCAGACAAACGCTCTCCCAAATTCATTAGCACTAGTCTACCAAAATCGAAGTTACCTCCATATAGTAGAGCATGACCAATTTGAAGAGTATCAAGAGGAAGTGCATCCCAGTTTGTTGTCTTCTTTCCAAACGCTCTTGTAATACAATCAAAGAAGAAACTCCATTCTTTTCTCAAACTTGGCCGTCTCAAAGACCCTATCTTATTCAAGTTTCCTGCACATCCAATTTGCTCCAACATTGTCCTCAAGCGATCATGACCAACAACACTGTAAGAAGTGTGTGTCTCAAAATCCAGAGCATCCCTAACAGTAGTTGGAGTAATGATATACTCTGATTCATCATGAGTGAAAATGATTGTTGGAGTGCCAGACTCTCCTCCATCATCATATTCAGAGTTTGTCCAGAAAGTAGCAATTTGTGAAGCAGATAGTGTAGGTGGTGCTGTTAGAGCCTTCCCTATCTCAGAATCGTTCAAGAAATTTTGGAACAAATGAAATGCCTGTGGAGCATTTGCATTCTCCAATGGTGCTGCATAGTTACTAGGGAGAAAAACTAACCCTGCTGCATCAAACGATTTAGTTGCCATTAGTAAAAATGATACGAAGATATTCAGAGAAAAGATGTGTATGCACTGTAAGTGTTTATCAAAATGTGAAGGAGAGTATATGAGAAGTGTGAAAGTGAATGAGTATGCAAGTAACTGTGAGTGGGTGAATGTGAATCGATATGGAGTGAGAGACTAAAGACGATTAGAGTAAAATTAAAACTCAATCGTTTATTTAGCAAAAGTGCGCAACTGTTGTAGAGTAGTGTGTGAGTGGGACACAATCATGGGACACGTGTCATACAACCAATGGAGCACTTAATAATTACCGCTGTCATTCCTATAATCACGACACTTAGACACATTTACACTAATTAACAGTTGTCAACTACCCCAATTACTGCAAAATAGTCAAATCATCTCAATGAGACTTTACCTCAGAGTACTTAACACAACTCAACAGTGTTTATCAATTATCCAACTTTATCACTAAAACCCTTTCAAAAATTGCACAATTGTGAATTAAGTGTGTGTGAAGCAGAGTTTACCATAATCAATTTTTAAAGCATCTAATATTTCATAAAATCCATAACAAACAGTCAATAAACACTGAATGCACAAACTCTCATAGTAAACACTGATTGTTTGATGAATGCTAAACTCTGTAGTTACTGTAATACAGAAATCTGAAAACTTCCATTCCCTTTGATGTTCATGATTATCCAAGTAAGCACACAGTCTTTGAAGACAAAAAAGATCAAGAGATAGAAATCAGAGTTTCATTCAGTGAATAACAGTCATGAACTGGATAATCTCACAAACTCTCAAACACACAAGTGTTTAGGTGAAGTGTTTACACTCACATTCAATCAGAAATAGTAGAATCTACCATATGCTTGAATGTCCACCAATTCTACACTACTTTGAGTACATGAATTCACAAATCAAAAGGACTTTATTCAGGGTTTAAATGAAGTAAAATCAAACAGATGAAAAGAGATGTTTTATTCATGAGTGACTTCAAGCTGAACATCTTAATAGAACAAAGTGTTCAGTCACAATGTTAGTACATATTTGTACAAGATCAGTATATATGTCTTTTTTTTTTTTTATTTAGCATATATACTGAGTAAACTTTTCTTTTCTTGAGAAACACTCATCTGTTTGAGAAAAAAAATTTAACTGCTCTTAACACTTCAGAGTATAAGAAAAATGAGCAGTTAATAAGGCTCAAAGGGGTTTACTAAGGATGAAATTTATGAACAGTGTTTATACAGTGTTTGAACAAAGTTCAAAAGAATTTTGAACAGTGTTTGAAGAAATGGTGAATCCTATTGCCTTTATCATTTTCATGTACACACATATCATGTAGTCTCAAAATGGTTTAATACAAGTTTTAGAGAAACATACTACCTGATGAATATCACACAACAATAAATACTGATTGATAGAAAATGTATCAATCACTGATTTGGCTCAAACTCTCACAGGGTGTAGACATGAATCTGAACTCACCAAACTAATCAATGACACATCTCAAGTTTTATGGTTTTCACAAGTACAAACAAGGAATCATCATGAACCATACCTTTGGAAACAGAATGTCACTTATCAGAGTTTAGAGTTCATCAATAACCAAAATTATTTATGAGAGGCAATGCACACAATATTCATAGACTCAGAGTTTAGGACTGAATAAACTAAGAGATGCTATAAATATGAAACAGTATCATGCTGTGTTGATTTACTGCACAAAGTCTGATTAGATTACAGTGACTCAGAAAGAATCATGATTTATTTACTGAGAATCATGCTTCATTTATTTTTCTTCATTGGTGATTTCATTCAGACAATAATCAATTCTGAATTCACTGAGTGTATCTAACATGTTAACAGTGTTTAACAGACAGACATGCTGACAGAGTTTAAAAAGTTTTAAACATAAGCATGCATAATAGAGTTTAATGCTAAGGTTCACATAGCACTTAACAATTTACAGAAAACATGAGCAATATATATTAGAGATAAGTCTATGAGTCTAACCAACATCTCTAGTCAAAACTAGAGACCATTCCTAGTTCATTGACCAGTCTTGTAAATTTAGCTTCACTCAATGGCTTGGTGAAGATATCTGCAAGTTGTTGTTCTGTAGACACAAAGTGAAGCTCAATGTTGCCTTCCTCTACATGCTCTCTGATGAAGTGATACCTTATGCTGATGTGCTTTGTCATTGAATGTTGCACTAGATTACCTGTCATTGCAATAGCACTTTGATTATCACAGTAAATAGGTATCTTGGTATACCTTAATCCATAATCCAGCAGTTGATTCTTCATCCATAAAATCTGTGCACAGCAGCTACCAGCAGCAATATACTCTGCTTCAGCTGTAGATGTAGATATTGACTTCTGTTTCTTGCTGTACCAGGAAACAAGTCTGTCACCCAGAAATTGACAACTTCCACTGGTGCTTTTTCTGTCTATCTTACATCCAGCAAAGTCTGCATCAGAGTAACCAAGAAGTTTAAACTCTGATTCTCTTGGATACCACAGCCCCAAAGTTATATTGCCCTTGAGGTACTTGAATATCCTCTTTACTGCTGTTAAATGTGGTTCTCTTGGATCTGCCTGAAACCTTGCACACAAACAAGTTGCATACATGATATCAGGTCTGCTAGCTGTCAAATAGAGTAAAGAACCAATCATTCCTCTGTAACTTGTCATATCTACTGATGACCCTACATCTTTGTCCAATTTTGTTGCAGTTGCCATGGGAGTTGTTGCAGATGAACAGTCAAGCATACCAAATTTCTTGAGAAGGTTTCTGGTATATTTTGCTTGATTTATAAAAATTCCATCATCTGTTTGCTTCACCTGTAGGCCTAGAAAATAACTAAGCTCTCCCATCATACTCATTTGATATCTAGACTGCATGAGTTTGGCAAACTTCTTACAGAGTTTATCATTAGTAGACCCAAAAATAATGTCATCCACATATATCTGAACTAAAAGCAAGTCACTACCATTTTGGAAGTAAAACAGAGTTTTGTCAATAGTACCTCTGTGAAATCCACTTTCAAGTAGAAATTTGGCAAGGGTTTCATACCATGCCCTTGGTGCCTGCTTAAGTCCATAGAGTGCCTTGTCTAACCTGTAGACATAATCTGAATATTTTGGATCTACAAACCCTGGTGGTTGTTCCACAAACACTTCTTCTTCAAGTTTTCCATTCAAAAATGCACTTTTTACATCCATCTGAAACACTTTGAATTTCATGTGGGAGGCATATGCTAGAAAAATTCTGATTGCCTCCAATCTAGCCACTGGAGCAAATGTTTCATCATAGTCTATTCCTTCCTGTTGTGAGTAGCCTTTTGCAACCAGTCTTGCCTTGTTCCTTGTGATAACACCCTCACTGTCAGTTTTATTCCTGAAAACCCATTTAGTACCAACAATGGATCTGTTTTTGGGCCTTGGTACAAGTGTCCACACTTCATTTCTTTCAAATTCATTAAGCTCTTCTTGCATTGCTGTTATCCAGTCAGCATCTTTAAGAGCTTCTTCCACTTTCTTTGGCTCAGTTTGTGACAAGAATGCATGAAACAGACATTCATTTGTTGTTGCACTTCTTGTCCTTACTTTTGCATCTGGATCACCAATAATCAAATCAGGTGTGTGAGATTTAGTCCATTTTCTTGCAGAAGGCAGATTGCTTTTGTCATCATGTGATCCTCCCCCTTGATCCATGCTCTCCTGATTTTCTTGGTGCCTATCTTCATTTTCTGATGCTCCCCCTGAATGTGACTGCTCAGAATTATCAACAGAGTTTGAATCAACAGAGTTTGATTCAGAATTATCAACTGAGTCACTTTCAGTGTTTGAATTATCACTTTGATGTGATTCTTCATGCTCCCCCTCAACTGGTTCTTCCCTTGTTTCTGATTGAAGAGTTTCTTCAGTATTTACCAGTAGAGGTTCAGAGTTTAGATCAACAGAGTTTGTCAAATCAGTCTGATCAGAGTTTACTTTTTCAGAGAATAAATCTTCATTTTCAAAGTGCAGTTGATCATGTTCATTTACATCTTCAAGTCCAGCTATTTTCTTGTCATCAAATGACACATGAATTGATTCCATGATCACTCTAGTTCTCAGATTATAAACTCTGAATGCCTTTGTTGACAGTGGATAGCCAACAAAAATTCCTTCATCTGCCTTTAGGTCAAACTTGGTCAACTGTTCAGGATGAGTCTTCAACACAAAGCACTTGCATCCAAAAATATGAAAATATTTTAGATTTGGCTTTTTCTTCTTCACCATTTCATATGGTGTTTTACCATGCTTGTTGATCAGTGTTGCATTTTGAGTAAAACAAGCAGTTTGAACTGCTTCTGCCCAGAAATATGTTGGCAACTTTGCTTCATCTAGCATGGTTCTGGCAGCTTCTATCAAGGTTCTGTTCTTCCTCTCCACTACACCATTTTGTTGTGGAGTGCTAGGTGCAGAAAACTCTTGTTTTATCCCTTTACTCTTGCAAAATTCCTCCATAGATGAATTCCTGAACTCAGTTCCATTGTCACTTCTGATTATCTTCACTTGTTTTTCTGACCCTTTGTCCAGTTGGATTATATGTTCTGTCAGTGTTAATGCAGTTTCATCCTTCTTTGCAAGAAAATATACCCATGTGTACCTGGTATATTCATCAACAATGACTAGAGCATATTTCTTCTTTCCAAGAGACATCACATTCACTGGACCAAAAAGATCAACATGTAGTAGATGATAAGGATCAACAATTGAAGACTCAGATTTGCTTTTGAAGGAGACTTTTCTCTGTTTGGCCTTTTGACAAGAATCACATAGGCCTTCTACATTCAACAAGGATTTTGGTAGACCTCTTACAAGATCATTCTTGATTAGCTCATTGATATTGTTCAGATTCAAATGAGAGAGTTTCTTGTGCCATTTCCAACTCTCTTCACTGGACATCCTTGTAGACAGACACACTGCTTTGCCATCAGTGTTTGTTGACAATTTAATTTCATATATGTTATTGTGTCTGTTTCCAACTAGAGCAACTTTCCCTGTAGATTTACTAATCACTTGACAATATTCAGGCTGAAAATCCACATGATATCCTCTGTCACAGATTTGACTCACAGATAGCAGATCATGCTTGAGTCCTGGAACCAGAGCTACATTTGTGATGATGACATTTCCAAGATTAATATTGCCATATCCCAGTGTATGTCCTATGTTGCCATCTCCATAGGAAACTTCTGGGCCAGCCTTCTCCTCAAACTCTGATAGCAGGGCTTTATTTCCTGTCATGTGTCCTGAACATCCACTGTCCACGACTAGGGTACTAACCCTGTTGCCCTGCAATCACAAACAATCACTGATTATTAGTTTTAAGGATCCAGACTTGCTTGGATCCTTTGGCTTTCTTAATTCTGTTAGCTTTTGCAGCGGAATTCATATTAACAGAGTTTAAGCTAACTTTTTCAGAGTTTACATTTGCAGAGTTTACTTTAACCCATTTCAAATTTGGCTTGGGTTCATAGTAATTATAGTAAATAGCATGATAATCTCTGCAAGTGTAAATAGAATGCCAAGTACTTCCACAGTGTTTGCATAAAGTCTGTGGTCTAGTTCTCACATAATCACTCTTTACTGCAGTTTTAGAGGGCAAAGAATTAATGTTCTTATTCTTACTGCAGAAACTAGCAAGATGATTAGTGCTACCACAATTAAAGCATGTTTTTCTAGGAGCTAATGAAGTAAGCATTGGCTTAATTCCTGATGTTATGCCTACCTTTCCATTTTTGTTTTTCTTAGGCAATCTCTGTTTGTTGACAGATTTTATCTCCTTAAGCTTATGCTTGAGTTGTTTATCTGTCATTAAACCAATGTTAGCCTCTTTAACAAAAGTTTTAGCATATGACTCTTTAACAGCCTTTTTCTGTGCTTCAGTCTTAGGTCCACCTGTTCCCATGACATTACCTTCAGATGAACAATGTGGTCTAACTTTTACCTGATTTTCAAATCTAAGTTCATCTCCTACAGAGTAACCTAGACCTACTGTATCTGACTGAAACACTTCTTGAGTGTCTTTACCAGAGTGTGTCCAAGTTTTAATGATGTGTTTAGTATCCTCCAATTCAGATTCTAGTTGCTTATACTTACCTAGCAACTCCTGTTCAATAAACACTGCATCATCTCTCTCTTTTTGAATTTTATTCATGTTCTCTAGCTGTTCCTCAACAAGTTTATTTCTTTCTTTGAGTTGAGAGCACTCAGACTTTATCCTCTCATTTTCTAAAGTCTGATCCCTATAACTGATATGCAATGCCTTAAGATAAATTCTCAATTCAGTTATATTATCAGTGTTATAAGCATAGGTAGTTGGGGGTACCTTGAGATCATCATTTTCAGTCTGAGTAGTAGCCATGAGAGCATAGTTGACTTCCTCATCTGAATCTGAAGTGTCTGCCCAATCTCTGCCTTTGGTGTAGAGTGCCTTTTCAGTTTTACCCTTCTTGCACTCAGGAGCATAGTGTCCCATCTCCTTACACTTGTAGCATTGAATTTCAGACTTATCTTTCTTACCAGATTTGAAGTCCTTTCCCTCAGGTTTCTTGAAATTCTTCTTGTCAGACTTTGAGTAGTCCTTGGAGAATCTCTTTCCCTTCTTGAAGTTCTTGTATCCCATCTTCTTGAAGGTCTTTACCATCAATGCAGCCATTTGCATCATCTCTTCATCATCTTCAGAATCAGATGATCCATCAGTATTTGAGTCAACATCAGTGTTTGATGACTCATTCTCTGAATGTATGACTAAGGCTTTCCCTTTTGCCTTTCTCCTTGATGCCTCCTTCTTTGATGGTTTCTCCTCAACCTTAAGAGCAACAGACTTTGACTTTCTACTAGATCTTTTGTTTCTCTGCTCCAATTCCAATTCATGGGTTTTGAGCAGCCCATAAATTTCATCAATCTCTGTTTCACCAAGTTCATAATTATCTCTAATAGTGGTTGTTTTCACATCCCACTTTTCAGGTAGAGAAAGAAGAAACTTGAGATTTGAGTCTTCTAAATCATACTCTTTGTTAACCAATGACAAATCATTGAGCAGTTTACAGAATCTGTCAAATGTTTCTGTCATGGTTTCTTCAGACTTTGCCTCAAAGTGCTCATACTCCTGAGTGAGTATGTTTCTTCTGTTTTTCTTGATTGCAGGAGTTCCTTGACACCTAACCTCAAGTGCATCCCATATTTCCTTTGCAGTTGTGCAGTTAATCACTTTATTAGACATAACATTGTCTAATGCACTGTGAAGTAGATGTCTCACTTTTGCATCCTTTGCAATAGATGAAAGATCCTCAGCAGTTAGATCTTTCTTTTCCTTTGGAATGACCTTTGATTCCTCACCAGCAGCAGCAGCAGATAATTTTGTTGGTTTGTGAGGACCTTCATATATTCTATCAAGGTATTCTGGATCTGTAGCTTCCAGAAACATGGTCATTTTCACCTTCCAAATTGCATACTCTGATGGCCTAAGTATAGGAACCCTTATTGTCTCATACCTACTAACAGTAGTAGGGGCTTTCTCAGATGGTGGAGGTATCTCTGCCATTGATTACTCTTGTGTTTGGATCTTTAACTGTAATAAAGTAACAGATTATGCTCTGATACCACTTATTAGGTCGAATACACAATAAGCAATCAAATACTGTATGAGTAACTTAACAAGAACACACTGTTTAACAATTAAAAACTGTTTGGAATTAATAATTCCTCTCTCGGTGATGTAAATATCACAGAGAGCTGCTTAGGTTACAATCAATGAATTTCTCAATGTTCGATCACCCTTCTAGGGTTAACCTAACCGTATTTATAGAACATACAGCTTCGTACAATCAGTAACTGATTCTCCTAAAATCAAGCTATACAATTGATATCAATCACGATTGCTCCAGTCTTCCAAGTCAACTCAATCTCTTTGACAGCTTTCCAATCTTCAAAGATATTGCTTCCATATTTATCAATCTTCAAACACTGTTGACTCTTCAGACAATACCGCTACAGAGTTTATCAACCTCTGTTGCGCTTCCAGTCAGTGTTTAACTAAACTCTGACTGCTTCCAGCTAAACTCTGTTTTCTGACTTTAGCTTCCAAACACTGTTCTCATCAATCATTTCTAACATAAGATTATATTTTAAAATAAAAGTTAGCGTGTTTTATTTAGAAATAAATATTATTGATTGAAAGATATGATATCTTAGGTGTTTCTAAAAGGTAATATCATCAATCAATTAAAAGTAAACCTCTTTTAATTAAAAAAAGGCAATCGACTAATTATCACTAATTATATTATTTTACTATTTATTTTAATAGTTAGGATGACCGTGCTGAAGATCGAACGGACAAACTTTCAATGCCCGTGTGATGCACAGGTTTCTTTTATTATATTATATAAATTTTATTTAATATTACAATTATGTTTTTATATAATCATTATTTTTAATATTTTTTTAATTTTAATTTAATTTAATTTAATATTCTCATGTTTATGGATTATACTAATGTTTCCTTATTATAAACAATGTATACAGATTTTTAATATATTTTATTAAATAGTGATATAATTGGGAAAAAAACATTTTAGTTAGAGAAAAGATAAAAGATAAAAAAATTAATTTATTAGTTAACAATAATTATAATTTGTTTTTTAATTAATTTTAGTTAGAGAAAAGAGAAAAGATAAAAAATTAATTTATTAGTTAACAGTAATTATAATTTATTTTTTAATTAGAAAAAATATAAAAGATATTATATTTTACTTGAAAAAGGAAACTGTTTAGTTATTAAAAAAAAAGGTAACATATTTAACCTGAAAAAGTAGATTGATTAGTAAAGTAAAAATTTTAGTTAAATAAAATATAAAAGAAGATTTTTAAAAGGTAACCCGTGATATAATTGGAAAAAGAGATATTTTAGTTAGAGAAAGGAGAAAAGATAATTTGAATGAAAAAATTAATTAATTAGTTAATAGTAATTATAATATGCTTTTTAGTTAGATAAAATATAAAATATATTATATTTTACCTGAAAAAGGAAACTGCTTAGTTATTAAAAAGAAAAGAAAAGGTAACATGTTTAACCTGAAAAAGGAAATTGATTAGTAAAGCAAAAATTTTAGTTAGATAAAATATAAAAAAAAATTATCTATAATTAAGTAAGGGTAAATTAGAAAAATCAATAGGTACCAACCAACCAAACTTTTAATGTTTCGGCTTTAATATAATAGAATAGATAGGGAGTATAGATTTAAACTTGATATCTTATCGTCTTGTTAGTAAATCAAATCTATACTATTATATAAAAGCCGAAAAGGTTATATTCACCTTCCGTCCAAAAACAAATTGTTTCTAACATTCTTTCCATCTAACCAAACTTTCAAGGCTTTTATATATTTTACATGAAAAGAAAATTACTTAGTTAGTAAAAAATATAAAAGATAATATGTTTAACCTGAAAAAGGAAATTGATTAGTAAAGTAGAAATTTAAGTTAGATAAAATATAAAAGATATAAATAAAGGAAATTATTTAGTTATTGAAAATTTGAAAAGGTAATATATTTAACCTGAAAAAGGAAATTGATTAGTAAGGGAGAAATTTTGTTAGATAAAATATAAAAGATATAAATTGATTAGTTAGTATGATGATTTTATAGTAAGGGTAAATAAGTAAATTCGTACCAACCAACCAACCAACTAAACTTTTAATGTTTCGGCTTTTATATAATAGTATAGATTTTGTTAGTGGTTAGAAGATATGATGTCTATGTATTAATTATTGCAATATTATGTTTTAAATTAAAAGTCAACGTGTTTTAATTAGAGAGAAAAAAAATATTGATTGGAAGATATGATATTTTAGGTATTTATAAAAGGTAATATCATCAATTATAAGTAAACATCTTTTAATTGAAAAAGGCAATCATCTAATTATTTGGGTTGATCCAATATCCAATTGGATGGTCCCAAATGTTGATTAGAGAGAAAAAAATTATTGATTGGAAGATATGATAATTTAGTTATTTATAAAGGGTAATATCATATAAATTATAAGTAAACATCTTTTAATTGAAAAAGGCAATCGGCTAATTATCATCAATTATATTATTAATAAAAAAACTGAAGGATAATAGTAGAGGTTTAGATTTGGGTTAATCCAATTGGGTCGATCCAAATGTTGTGTAATGATAAGAAATAGTATAGATTTAGATTTGGGTCGATCCAATCTAAATTGGGTCGCTCCAAATGCTGTGTAATGACAAAAAAGGATATCAAAGAAATAAAGAAGATTAAAAAAAATAAAGGATAAAAGCAGTAATTTTCCTGTGTAATGACAAAAAAGGGCATCAAATAAATAAAGAAGATTAAAAAAATGGAGGATAAAATAGTAATTTTCAAAATACAATACTAGCATACAATAGAAATATATTGATCAGGGATAGGTATTTTTGTAAAATCAAAAAATTTTAATTAGTCCTACAAACACAGGAAAAGTTCCCTAAGATGGTCCTTTTTCTATAATTGCCTAAACAGCAAAAACACCTTCCTTACCATTAAACAGCTTTCAAGTGAAAAACAGTTAATTTCAAAAAAAAAAAAAAAAGTGAAAAACAGTTAAAATTACCATAGAGACACTAATAAAAACCGCTAAAAAAAATTGCAAAACTCCATTTTTTTAGGACAATCGTATAACTAATCATTCATTAGATTTTTTATACGAAAAAAACAAAGTACATTCTGTATTTAAACATGCAAAAACAGCAAGTCTCAACTTAGACAGTATTAAAGTACAGTCTGGTCAAGACCATTACACAGTCATACATACATAATCTTCAACTGCTTACAAAATCACACACACCTATACGCACATACTTCTGTATATATATATATACAAAAAGTGAACCCATCGTCGTTTCCTTTTTATCGGATTCTACCGATCCCCATTATCCCCATCCACCTCCTCTCTCTCTCTCTCTCCGGACAAAATCTTGCTTATATTAAACTCTAAAAAAACACACACAAACAGTTTGAAACCAGCAGAGAATTGAGTAAAGAGAGATGGGTATTTGCGTTTCAAAGCCCCCGCCGGAACCCAATCTCTCCGATCACATTGAAGTTAAAGAAAACCCAATTAACCCAGAAGTGAAAAACTCGCCGAAAAAGTCGAGAGAAGACGGTGAGTTGGGCAAGAAATCGCCGTTTTTCCCGTTCTACAGTCCGAGTCCGGCGCACTTTCTGTTCTCGAAGAAATCTCCGGCGAGATCTCCGTTGAATTCCAGCTCAAATTCGACGCCAAAGAGGTTTTTCAAGCGGCCGTTTCCTCCGCCGTCGCCGGCGAAGCATATAAAAGCAGTGTGGGCTAGGAGAGTGAAGCCTAATGAGGCGGCGATACCGGAAGGAGAAGAAGTGGATGGGAGTGGGTTGGATAAGAGTTTCGGGTTTTCGAAGAATTTCGAGAGTAAGTGTGAGCTTGGAGAGGAGGTTGGGAGAGGGCACTTTGGGTATACTTGTAAAGCTAAGTTTAAGAAAGGGGAGAGTAAAGGGAAAGATGTTGCTGTTAAAGTTATTCCGAAAGCAAAGGTATCGATTTCGAGTTTTAATTTGAATTTGAATTTGAATTTGAATTGTGTTAGGATGATTTTGATGTTCCATGATTAATTGTTTGTGTTTAGTTGTATTTTTGTGTGAATTGTTGATGGTAAGATCAGATCTGTGTGTAGAGTGATTTTCAGCAATGTCAATTGGTGATCTTAGGATGATAAACTCAACTGATTGTTTTACTTTAATTATGTGTTTCTTTTTCGGTTAAGTTGATTTTGTTCAGCTTTATACAAGAAACGTTTTAAACTGGCCAGGGTAAAGCATTCGAATTGTGTGATTGACTGACAGGAATTTGCATTTTTTGATATTTGTTTGGAGATTTATTTAAGTTTTCTAAACATGGAAGATTAGTTATACATTGTGTATACAAGTTGACAATTGCTGCTGCAGTGGACTGAAGGTAAATAGACTGTTAGGATGGAGTGTTGTTCCAACCGTGTCACGATGAACATGGTAAAGGTTACCGAGGCACATTTGTAACGGTTTTGAAAGGAATAAGGGAAACTAGAACGCATATGAGAGTGAGAAAGAGAGATGATGCTAACATACAAGTGAATCTTAATGCTTTTCTACTAGTAATCTTGGCTTAAGTAGAATATTAAATGTATCTTGTAGTTGCACACTCGCTCCTAAAAAACATTCCTTTCTTTTCGTGCTTGCCAGCTGGTTAGACTGGTATGTTGTACTAAATATGCATGTCAATTGCCAAATGATCTTAGGTTTATTGAAGTATGTAATCCAGTGGGTGGCTCTGTAATATTGATGCTTCTTGCTCTAAGATTAGTGGCCGGTCAGATTTAATACACAGGCATAGGCGTTATAACACGAAAGCTACCCTTTGTGAGTTGTAGTAGTTTATACTCGTGTATTCGCTATGGTTGTGACGGAGACCGAGGCCCAGCAGGAACAACTCACAGACACCCACTACATTAAACACATGCACTCACCTTTCGGCTTCAGCTTTAGGTTGTCTTAACGTCTGTACAAGTCCAAGTCTAATTAGGCTAGGTTTACTGTTTTTGAGAGGTTATATTGTTTGAATCTCTATATGTAAATTCAGCAGAATTCAATTCTTTTTATTACTTGCTCCACCTACTGGGAGACTGATATTGCGTCATACAGATTACAGTGAACATATATTATTAGTATATTACAGTGGTTTTTTAGTCTATTGCTTCACTGTGCCTTTCTTCAAATTTGATTGTAAGATCATTTTCTTTTTGCTCCCAGATGACTACGGCCATAGCCATTGAGGATGTGAGAAGGGAGGTGAAGATTTTGAGAGCTTTGACAGGACATAGTAATTTAGTGCAGTTCTATGATGCATATGAGGATCATGAAAACGTTTATGTTGTGATGGAGTAAGTCTATACTTAACAGTCAATATGTATTATATGTATCCGTCTCTTTTTGTCATGTTAGCTGTTAGTTTTGTTTATACAACATTCTCTATCATCGCTAGACAACATCCAATATTTTTCTTTTATCGAACTGAGTGTTGTTATTTGATAAAGAAGAGATTTCCAATGTTGTTATTTGATAAAGAAAATCCTCGTCCCCCTTCCCCCAGAAAAAAGAGGGGAGATGTAATGAGGAGGTAACAAATAGTGTTTTGTATTAATTAATATACAATAATCTTTATCTTGTAAGCTTTAAAGCTGATTAAATTGAAGAGGGTAATTTTTATGCAAAAAATATTTTGATCATTTCTCATACTGATTAGTCATAGACTCATAGTAATAATTAATAATTACAACATGATGTGTCTAGTTGTATTTGTCAACATGTGTAAGGAGTCTGTCTGCTTATATCTCTGTAATTTGGACTGAAATAATGAAGTCTTACACATATTTCAGGTTATGTGAAGGTGGAGAACTTTTGGATAAAATACTTGCGAGGTATTACTTGTACTGTTAGCTACTCAACTGTTTTATTTATGTTTATATATGGATCTGAAGAGCAATGGGAAATAGTTTTATATGGACTGAATTCCTCAGCATTCCATGTCTTTAAAATGCTCATGATCTTGTATTGCAGGGGCGGAAAGTACACAGAAGATGATGCCAAAGCTGTGATGATACAGATATTAAATGTCGTCGCATTTTGTCATCTGCAGGGCGTGGTACACCGGGATCTTAAGCCAGAGGTGAGAGATGTTTTATAGCTTAAAAATCGTATTTGCATAGTACTGCATTTAAAGCTCTTGTCGACAAGAATTAAGGAATTTTTACTTATGGAATGCACTGCAATGGCATTTATTTTGTGCCTGGTCTTTTTACAAGTTACTAGTTAGTCATATGTTGTTGGCTTCTTCATTGGCGAGTTGCATGCATTTAACGTATAAATGATTTGAGAACATATGGACAATTGAAAAACATATGGTAACTTCCTAGTCACAAGCTTAGTAACTGTTTGTGTAGATATGTATTAATAAATTGCTTATAAAAATCATTCATGGAATATCTTGGGAACTCCCGATTGAATAGGTTTTTCATGAATTTATGGCAGGTTCTTTTTCTAATGTTCAGGCTAAATATTAATTCTCTTAAATGATATCAGCATATTATATGGAGTATATCTATCACTGTCCTCTGCTGCATTTATATGTTGTCTCTTGTCATTAAATCTGACTGCAGCTAATCTCTTGTACAGAATTTCTTGTTTATGTCAAAGGACGAGGACTCACCACTGAAGGCCATCGATTTTGGTCTTTCAGATTTTGTGAAGCCAGGTATTCCTCTTAACCTCTTACTGCCGTGTTTTCCACACTGGTTTGTATTCCGAAAGATGACCATTATAAGTGTTCATTTATAGATGAAAGGCTCAATGATATAGTTGGCAGCGCTTATTATGTTGCGCCTGAAGTTTTGCATAGATCTTACAGTACAGAGGCAGATGTCTGGAGTATTGGTGTCATATCATATATATTATTATGTGGTAGCCGTCCATTTTGGGCTCGAACAGAATCTGGAATCTTTAGAGCAGTTCTAAAAGCTGATCCTATATTTGAGGAACCACCTTGGCCTTCTCTATCTGCTGAGGCAAAGGACTTTGTCAAACGTCTACTAAATAAAGATCCAAGGAAAAGGATGACTGCTGCTCAAGCTCTCAGTGAGTGCCTCAACTTTGACATTCTTGATTCTTAGATACCATTCTGTTCCCCTTTCCCATATGTTCATGAACGATACAAAATGTACCTTGCAGGTCATCCATGGATTAGGAACAATAATGACATCAAAGTGCCACTGGACATATCGATATTTAAACTCTTAAAGGCTTATATGCGTTCATCTCCTCTCCGGAAATCTGCGTTAAGGGTGTGTATGGTTCTTCTGCTTATATTGTACTCACCACTTTTAGTGTTTTCCATTTATACAGAACCTTCTTTTTGTGTGTGTAGTTTCAGTCCCCATGTCATATTACATTATTACTGGCTATTGCTGATTAGTTTTCTTACTTTATATATATATATATTTAAAGCTAGTTGCCTGAAGTGACTAGTCTCCTGGAGAAATATGTGTGCAAGTTGGTACAGAATATTTGTACTAATTTTGACCTAAGTTTTGATTTGTGGCCGGACTTAAAACTTATGAACTTAAAGTTTAGACAAAGATGATCACTGTTGTTTACTCAATCTTACTCCCAAATTGAATTTGACAAAATGAAGACTTTAGTATTCTGGTAGTTCTGGACTTCTGGCTTCTACAATCCCTGGTTCCATATAATTTCAAAAAGATTGTTCTTGAAAAAAAGTTTTTGCTTGCGTAGTGTTCAAAATCATATAAAGATACAACAATTGATATTTGTTTTAAAAACCCATCTAGAGGAGAGAAAGCAAATGTATGGAAAAAGAATTGATAGGAAATATATCCAGGCAGATTTGCCTCTTCAATTAGAACCTTCATATGGAAATCATTCAAATTTATAATGCCTTCACTGACTCGATTCTGCATTTACTTGCGGTGGAGTGCTAGTGTAGGACTAGCACCAGTAAGTCATTGGTTCTTAAATAGTAATGATTATCATGTTCTGTGAATTGAGGACTACCTGTGTGGCTGTGTTTCTCGTCTGGTTTTTTGCGAATGATTTATTAAGGCTGCTGCGTTTGTAGTCTTTGTGACATGTTGCATAATTCTTTTGAAAATTGATTCTTTTTTTTTTTTAAAAGTAATTCTTGGTGTGCAAGTGATGTTTTTGATACACTTTGAGGTCCTTTACACATTCTTAATAGTTCTATTCACTTTTGCAATCCTTCGCAGGCTTTATCCAAAACATTGACTGTAGATGAGTTATTTTACTTGAAGGGGCAATTTGCATTGTTGGAACCGAACAAAAATGGGTCCATATGCTTGGATAACATCAAACAGGTTAATTTCTTGCAAAATGTTATGTTTCTGTAGTTATCTTTTATTCGAATTGTAATCTTATATTCAAGAATTGTCAGGCTTTGATGAGAAATGCGACAGATGCCATGAAGGAGTCACGTGTTCATGATTTTCTCGCATCAGTAAGTGCTTCAACTTTTACAGATTTTGAGGCTGAGATCAACCCTTCGCCCTAAATAAAAAAGTTGTTTTCAAGTAGCTAAATTATTTTATCTTTGTGTTAGCTTAATGCCCTACAATATAGAAGAATGGATTTTGAGGAATTCTGTGCAGCAGCTACAAGTGTCTATCAGCTTGAGGCTCTTGATCGATGGGAGCAACATGCTCGTTGTGCCTATGAACTTTTCGAAAAAGATGGTAACAGGGCCATTATGATTGAGGAACTGGCTTCAGTAAGTTGCTTTCTTCCTGTTAGGCTATCAAAATATATTCTCATAAGTTTCTTATATTTAAGCAAGTTTAAGGAAATTACATGTTCTATGATCGTAATTTTTTTTTTTTGAATTATCCAATTTTTTAGAGTTTCTTGTAGAAACATCATACATGACATATTGTTTCAGGAGCTTGGCCTTAGCCCATCAGTCCCCGTTCATGCCGTCCTACATGACTGGATCAGACACACTGATGGAAAGCTTAGTTTTCTGGGATTTGTCAAATTGTTACATGGAGTGTCAAGTAGAACCCTTGCGAAAGCTCAATAACATAGCCTCCACCTCAATCATCGCTTCTTCATTGCCATGTGAGCTATGCAGAGAAGAGGTGTTTAAGATTCTCCCAGACATCATCAGTTCATCTAGTTTATTCTGTTGCAGGGGGGCTTTTCAAAAATTGTCATAGTTAGAAATATATTAATTTTATTTCTTGTAAAATGAATTTTTTAAGTGGAAATGGGATGGGGAGCCATTGCTCAAACTCCGAGTTATCATTGTTGCGCAAAAAGAACTCGTGAAAATGACACCCCCTACCCTTTTGTCAAATACCCACATCTTTCGTCGTCTGCACTTGATTTTCATTCTTTTTTATTTGTAATTATTTAAAAGTGTGTTGTGTTGATGATGTTAGTTGTGTGACACAATTTAAGTTCTGCAATTATATTGAAGTTCTGTAAATACATGTTCTGGTAATATAGGTTTAGTGGTTCAGTGTCGAGGTGTTGCTGATAGACTTTGGTATAATACAATTGGTTTTTGGTCATTACTTACAAGTTTCAACTGTTGGATCTAATTTGTCTTTGTAATATTGCTATTAAAAACAGAATGAATTATCGAAATCTGGAAAAGGCCAATTCATTAGCATAGTTGAAAGTTAGAGAATGGGGTTGATGTACACGAGTAGAGAAAAATTGTGGAGGTGTTTGTGAATAATGTAAGTTTGCTATATTAATGTGTTTGGCTCGACACTAAAATTTCATAAAATTAACTTCTTAAATAAAGTAAGGGCTGGTGAGTGATAATTGTTTGGTGCAGGATATTGTATCACAAAATTTTTATTTTACCTACGTATATTAGAGGATTTTTGGTGTGAAAATGAAGATATGGGAACCATCTTAAAATATTTGATAAATAAATAACCTCATCAAATAAATAATTTTTTAAATAAATAATTTTTTTCGGTCCCGATATAATAGAGATAATGTATTTTTTATCTCGATAAATAAATAATCTTGATTAATGAATAAATTTTTTTGATCCCGAACATATTCATTTACCGAGGTTTAACTGTACATATTATAAAAAATATTTACGATATAATATGTTGGAAAAATCGTTTACCCTTAACCATACACCAAACAAACAGCCTGTTTGGCTTCTCCCGCTTAAAGGAGTAAGCGACTTTTATGAGCTTTTTGTCCGTTTGCCTAACTTGCTTAAAGCTAGGCTTTAAGTTAAAAAACTGCTTTAAGTCAGAAGTTACATTTAGGTACTTTTGACTTATGACTTATGACTTATGGAGTTTTTTTTTTTTTTTTTTTTTTCAAAATTCTTATAAAGCTTAAATATCATGAATTTAAAATTTTTTTAAGTCAAATATCATTTTAAGTCAAAATTATTAAATTCCCATTTAACTTTAAGTAAAATTACCCAAACACATTCATTCAACTTAAAGTAAACAACTTTACTTTCTCCTTTAAGTTAAAAACACCTCCATTAAGTCAAAAGTAACTTATTTTAAGCAATCCCAAACACCCTCAAAGTAATTAGGTGATTCTCTTTTTCCACCGATTTTTCATGCAAGTCGAATGCTCTTGTAAGAGTTTTTCTTTAAGTTAACCGAATGGTCGATTCCCACCTAAATTAATTGAAAAAAAGTGTGAAAATGCAGAAATGATGACCAAAAGCAAAAATGAAATTATAGTACAACTCTTCTAAATTAATTTTTTTTAAATGATAAATTTTTTTATAGTGATAAAATAATCTAATGTGATAAGTGATAACATGCTTGCTGATAATTTTTTTCTATTTTAAGGATATCATTTTAGAGGGGTTCTATTCAAAAAAAAAAAATTAGGATTGAAAACTTAATTAACACATAATCACTATGCATTTGGTGATTAGGTTACGCTGGGTATAAATTAATTTTCATTTCTAGAAATTAATTTAAGTTCGAATTTTTTAAACGGGAAAAATTAAGTGGCGAGTGAGGAAAATACTTTCATTCTATTTTTGTAATGAAAGTGGACTTAAATTATATACACTCTTATTTGCTTTCTCTTTTAAAAATTTAAAAATACAAAAATAAATAAAAGTGAAACCATTTTACTTAATTTCTCACCTACCTTTTTTTTTGAAGAACAAAGGTGCCAATTCATTAATAAAAAATCATACAGCATCTACACCAATGATCGAGTCGAACAAACTGTAAATTGCAATCGCCTGTTCTCTTGAATAGACGGTTAAACGATATTTTGAAGATAAAGTATATACAAATACAAGTACCCACTTCGAGCATCCTCGTTAGATTACCGGTACCCACTTCAGCATGTCTCGATGGAGCTATCGTTTGAGCTATCGACCAGCACTGCAATTTCATACGAACTTTCATCACTAAATCAACACCCCGCTCACAAAAAGGCAGCGAAAAACAAACCTCCCACGCAATGGAGAGAACCCAAATCAAAGCAAGTCGAAAAAGGCTTTGAATTCTTAGATTCGACAAAACAAACTACTACCAAACCTTAAAAAAACACACCAATCTTACCTAATAAAGGAAGATTTTTAGGCAAATCGAAGCTTTAAAACAGGGTTTATTGAAAAGAAGGAAGAAAAATACAAGGGAAACTAAAGGTTTTGGGGCTTTCCACCGGTGGAGATCTGGTGGAAGCCCCGGCGAAAGAAAGAAATAAGAAGAAGAAGACGAGCGGCGCTGAAACCTTTTTTGAAAGAAAAGCAGTGTTGTAAAAAGCGGGAATCGGAATTAATCGGTAGAAGCACTGTCCAGGGATTAATCGGGTATTTGGGGATTAATCGTAATGATTAATCGAATAATCGGATTATTAATCAGTTCGGTAACCCATGGAACATGGATTAATATGTAGAAAGAAAATAAAAGATTTCTAAAGATTTGGGAAAAATTTATATTGTATTTGTCTACAAAATATTTTTTTCACTCTAAACAAATTTAGAGAAAAAAGAAAATAATCAATTTTCTTCTATTTTTTTTTCTTTTATTGATTTGGGAACCCAACGTAAAATTGAGGAACAAGGTACTATAATCTTAGAAACCCGTGAGGCTTCAAAAAAAAAAAAAATCTTAGAAACCCGTGAAATAAAGTGGTTAGGACTTGAACACAATTATTTAGCTTGATTGCATAATATTTGAACCATACATTCAAATTTTAAAATTTCAATGACATGCCAAACCTCATGAATTAGAACTGAAATGAATTTCACATTTCCATGTATATCATACATATAAAAAATAGTTATATGCCATTGAAAGATCAAAACATTAGTAAACTTAACAGAAACAAACTAAATTAATCTGAATTGCCCACATTTTTGGCTATTTAAACAAAAAAAGTTGTTTCTTTTAGCTATTTGTTTCCTTGTATCAGTATAAATAAATAGACAACGGAAAAGATCAAAGAGGGTTTTAAATTTGGGCGAAAACAAAAAAATGGGTGAGACAAGAGGCAAAAAGCGCGCTTTCATTTCAATTTCATCCGACGATGAAGATGAATCTGATTACCAAGACGATGACGATGATGAAGATATTGACGCCTCCTCTACTTCCTGGTAATAATCTTCTCTTTTTCTTTTTAGTTGTGTATTTTATTTTTTATTTTAGTCTGATCAATTGTTTTTGCTAATTTTATGATTTTGAGTTATAAAGTGTGATTGCTGAGTTATTCGATTTACTTTACTAGTGATAATGATGATGTGAGTGACTCGGATTTCGAGAAAGATGTTTCCGATTCTGATGATAATTGTAATGGTGAGGATGATGATGCAGACAAGGGAGAGGCTATTTGCAACAAAGTTATTCGCCTTCTCAGAGGTTTAGCTTTTTCGTTTCGTTTCGTTTGTTTTTTTAATCATCTGCTGTTTTTACTGTATTTATGTGCTTAGGGTAATGTGTCATTTTGAAATGAATGTTGTTATAAGATCATGATGATTTATGTGTTGAAAGTTTGTTCCGGGTGATTCTTGTATTGCTTTTTGTGTCTGTAGAACTTTGTTGAGCCTTTCTGTAAATAGATTTTTACCACAATAGGCTCTCAAATGCCAACACTTGAATTTATGGCCGGTTAGTTAACTTGAGGATGTCTTCGTGTTTTACAGAAGGGAGTCAATTAGAAGAGCTAAATCTAATTGATTGCAAAACTTATTTGAGGAAACTTAAATTAAGATTGTCGGGCACAAAGGCAGAGTGCATAAACAGAATCAAAGAGTATTGGAGGTGAGCTTTTTCATTTAATTTACTGTGGTAGTGTTGTTTGTTCTGATCAGATGGTGTGTAGTTAAGTTCGAATATACAGTTGCATTTATGTTGATTGTTCCTTCACGATGTTGGTTAGATAGGATTTTAGAAATTCATATCTCCAATATTTTTGAAGATTTGATGTGCTGATGTAAGAATCACCTAGTAGGACCATAATGTTAGTCAATCCATAGTTTCATCCTGCAGTGTCCTCCAAGATGAAGTGCTTCATCTCTCCTCTAAAAATAGTTGTAGTTGAAAGTGAATATAGATATGAGCTACAGTCTTATAAATTCAAGTAATATCACAACTGCGTAATGTATCTGCAAATGGCAGACCTAGGACAGGTCTTGTTTCCCATGGCGGGCCACTGGCCCCACCAAAATTTTCCATCTATGTACTACCCAATTACATGTTTACATGTATTATTGTTTACCTAATCTATGTTTATGAATTGATTGGGCATGTAAGTTTTATCATCCGAGTTCTTGTATGTATTGTTTGTTGTGTTTAAGCTAAATGTGTCTTGCTAAATGTGTATGTCAACTTAAGTCGGTTGATTGTTTAAAAACAATATATCTAGTTTCAGGACCTATAAATAGAATGATAGACTTATCGTTTTCAATCTAAATGAAGTGGAGTAATTTAGTTGAGAAAAGGTTGGACTACTTGGCCTGTCTTAATTTGCCAGTTGTTCTAGCTAGCAGCTGTTCTCAAAGTCACCACAATTATGTAGGATCTAGGTGATAATGTCCGGTGGAATTCCATCATTTGACATTTTAATATCTCGAAGTGGACTCCATACACGTAAATTTTAGGGAAAATTTTATATCTCGAAGTGGAATTCACCATTTTATATTAGAATTATATGATATGACATTGTTTCTTACTGCGTGAACTTGCTTAAATTTAGGGTTAAAGATGGAAATGGTGAAGCTTTATATCCCAGATCATCCTTTAACATCAACTGTACTGGTATATTTCGAGTTCTTTATCTCGTTTACTTATATCTTTATACATCTACTTTTTGACTAAATATATGCAGTTTGTTCCGTTGTGTAGGTGATGTCTGTAAAGGTGACATTGTTTTGTTTACGCAGAAAGTATACCAGAAGTAACAGTTTATTGCCGAGAATTATATGATATGCATACATCTTCTGCTTCACAATCTGTCAGATAAGATTCTTTGAATTGAAGCTTATTATGCCTACAGGTTTGACAAAATGAAGCGGAGTGGAAATATTCTGGGGAAGAGAACTATTGCTGGCAGGATTACCAAGGAAAGTTATGGTGCAGCCAAGCAGCAGCATACATTCACGGTAAGGCTTTTTCTGTGGTAAATTTCTTGGTTGGAGCCACTCATTAAGAATGTCTGATTGGACAAATGTATGTATTTTTGCTAGTTGTTAATCTGTTTGAGTGAATGCACCAGTTGCTAATAGTGTAAGTTATGCCTCCTGAAACCAGTGTTTTCATCTCCTAAATTTATTATTTTCTGTTTCCTTACCAACTTTACATTTTTTTTAATTAATGTGATTCTCAAGGTTGAAGTGTTTTGGAGTAAAGGGATTAAGAAACTGGCTCCTCTTTTTCCCTTGCTTGTGAAAGGTCGAAATCTCTATAAGATGAGGACATACCGACAGGTAATGATGCATAAAATTCTTTATATTATTACTCAAACAAATTATTTGCTTCGGGGTTTTTAGTTGGTTTCAATCTCCGTGTAGCGTTGGAAGGATGAATCAGAAAGATTGGTAGTGCTTGCCGAAAAACACAAACGGGGAGCTGCAGCAAGAGAGGTTAGAGCTAGGAAAAATGAAGAAATCTTCCACAACAGCCGGTAAAAAGGAACTGAGGCCTGGAGGAGGTAAAACTTCCACCATAATCTTTTTAACTTATTTGTGGATTACTAGACTGTTGGACTTTCATTTTGATTTAATTTTAATTAGGTGGAAATCGTCAGAAGCCATTTAACCATCAACTATCTCAAACAAGTCGAAGTATTGAAGCTGATAAAACAAGGGGTGTTCACCAACACCAATACACTCAATTGAAAAATTTCAGGGCAAATGATCACCATAGAAACTCTCTTACTGTTGGACGAAGGGAATCAAATCAATTATCTCAGTCGAGACAATGTGAGTCTGGCAGGAGGCAGCATGACCAATCTCACAATAATGAAGTCAGGATTCCCACATATCAGTCATACACTACTAGTTCCGAAGATTGTTACCAAACTCGATCAGAATGGGAACGTCAGAGAGCTCATTTAAGCTATCCTTTTGAAAGGACTCATACGACGAGGTTATCTCATTTCAGGCCTTATGTGGATGATCATGCTTTGAGATTACCTCATTCCAGGCGTTATGTGGATGATCATACTTACATTGCAGCGGAACATCAGAGGAACAACAATGTCACTTATCCTCACTATGCTTACACAAGTCGTAATTATGATCCTGGCGCAAGGAGTTTCAGCAGATTGCCAGTCTCACTTTCAGTGGACAGACCCTTCCATACATCACCTTACAGAACAGATGTGTATGGACCCCGCAGCCGAGGAATTTAGAATACAAACTTTTTCTTATGTAAATATATTATCAAATTTGGAAGCAGCAAAGTGGAATGTTCTTCAGACGTTACAGTGATAGTTGGTGAGTTCCTTATGGCAAATGTTACTAGCCTTTTTGGTATGTCAAATTGGAAGCTCGTACTACTTATGTGAATTTTTTTTCGAGTTCTTTGATTTTTCTTTAGTTATTGTTGGAGAAAAATCTTGTTTGATAAGTACACGTAGACTTGACATTGTCTTGTACTGTTCATTCCCTCCCGAATGAGTCCACTATCTAGCAGCATGTTTGGCTAACGCTCCTTAAAGGAGTTTGAAGCTTTAAGTTAGTTTTGCCCCGTTTGTCAACTCCGACTTTAAGTCGGCTTTAAGTTAAAAAACTGCTTTAAGTCATAAGTTATATTTAGGTACTTTTGACTTATGACTTATGACTTGTGATTTTTTTTTTTAATTTTTAAGTTTTCACAATTCTTATAAAGCTTAAATATCATGAATTTAAAATTATTTAAAGTCAAATTTCACTTTAAGTCAAAATTATTAAATCCCCATTTAACTTTAAGTAAAATTACCCAAACACTTTCATTCAACTTAAAGTAAACAACTTTACTTTCTCCTTTAAGTTAAAAATACCTCCATTAAGTCAAAAGTAACTTATTTTAAGCAATCCCAAACACCCTCTAGGAAGCATTTTTATTATTATTAAATAATAAATAAAGAATTTTGATTTCAAGCGATATTATTATTATTAATTAAACAAACTCACACTCCTACGTCATTGTCACCAAATTCGTCACCAATTATTATTATTATTATTATTATTATTATTATTAATTAAACAAACTCACACTCCTACGTCACATCTTGTCACCAAATTCGTCACCAACTTCGTAACCTTCACATCCAATAAAAAGAGCACGGGGAGACGGAGAGATAAGAGATAACATTAGACCAAGAAGTCATTAACTTACCGCTATTTATATATAACTAGGTAATTTAGCCGCGCTTTGCGCGGTTAATAATTTTTAGGATATTTACCAAGAATACTAGATTTAAAGTTTTTTTTTGCAAAAATACCACCTTACTTAATAAATTGCAATTTTACCAAAACAAAGTTTCAAATTGCAAAAATACTAGGCCCCTCCTCCCTCAACTTTCTCTCTCCTCCCCCTGATCAACACAGATGCCGCCGCTGATTTGTACTTTTTTTTTATTTTATTTTATTTTTAAAGATGGGGGCTATTTGGGTGGATTTTTGTTTGCAACCATATTCAATCAAATTCAACTAAATGCAACCAAATACAACTTTTTTTTAAAAAGGTTGGGTGATTTTGGTGGATTTGGGTTGCAAGGCCCCGCCAGGGGCAATATTCAACTAAATGATTTTGGGTTCCAAGGCCCCGCCAGGGGCAATATTCAACCAAATCAACTATTTTCAACTGTTTTCAAATATTTTCAACTAGTTGCAACCATTTTCAACTACTTTCAACTAGTTACAACTAGTTGCAACTACATATTATTGGTTTGAGTGATTTTGGGTTCCAAGGCCCCGCCAGGGGCAATATTCAACCAAATCAACTATTTTCAACTGTTTTCAACTAGTTACAACTATTTTCAACTACTTTCAACTAGTTACAACTAGTTTCAACTATTTTCAACTAGTTACAACTAGTTGCAACTATTTTCAACTACTTTCAACTAGTTACAACTAGTTGCAACTACATATTATTGGTTTGGGTGATTTTGGTGGATTTGGGTTGCAAGGCCCCGCAGGGGCATATTCAACTGAATGCAACTGAAATCAGAAATTAAGTTGCTGATTTCAAGTTCCATTTGTCAGTTGTCATTTTCGACCTCATTTTTGAACTCTAATATATATATATATTAGAGTTCAAAAATGAGGTCGAAAATGACAACTGACAAATAGAACTTGAAATCAGAAATTTAGTTGCATTCAGTTGCAATTAGTTGCAAATTTAGTTGAATATGCCCCTGCGGGGCCAGGAAACCTAAATCCACCAAAATATCACCCTTCTTAAATATATATATATATATATATATATTAGAGTTCAAAAATGAGGTCGAAAATGACAACTGACAAATGGAACTTGAAATCAGAAATTTAGTTGCATTCAGTTGCAATTAGTTGCAAATTTAGTTGAATATGCCCCTGCGGGGCCAAAATATCCAAATCCACCAAAATAGCTCCCACCTTAAAAAAAAAAAAAAAAAAAAAAAAAAAAAAAAAAAAAAAAAAAAAAAAAAGTGAAGTCGGCTGTGCATGTTGATGGGGAGGAGAGAGAAATTGAGGAAAGGGGAGGGGGAGAATTAGGGTTAGTATTTTTGCAATTTGAAACTTAGTTTAGTAAAATTGCAAATAGTCTTTCTTAACAAAAGTAAATGTGCAAAAATTTACTTTTTCCTATTTATTTTTCAAAAGAGCCCTAAACTTTTTTTAGTAAAATTTAGTTTTAATTTTACATCTTAATTTTTAATTTAAGAATATGTGATATATTCAAATATATGTCTTTTTCATGAATCATACATAAATTATAAAATTAGGTATTATTATAAGAAATTATATTTAACCCATTTTACAATATAATGAATTTTCTAAAATTACAATAAAAATTATATTTTAATTAAAAATGTGTCAAATTGACCACTGAAAATCAAATATGATTATTATTGCTAGTTTGAAAAAATAATAATAAATAATAATTTTTAGTAATTGAACTATAAAATGGTAGCTATTTTGCACATGATGTTTTTTAAATAATAAAATATTATTTTATTGAATGATAATAATAAAATAATTATTATTTCTGGTGATTGGTAAGTTTTTACTTGTTAAACGATTGTTGCCAAAAAAATATATAATATTAATATTCAAAAATCATATTAGCATAGTAAAAAAAATCAAGCATAAAAAGTATATATGTACTTTAAAAAAAATGCATAAAAAATATGTTTAACAATTTTATATTCATATATCAGTATTCATTGGTGATTATTTTTTATTTCTCAATATGTAAAATATGCTTCTATTGATAGGAAATTAAGTTAAGGGTATTCTAGTCTTTTTTATTATAAAGGGTGTGCACCTATAAGTGATGGGTGTGCACATATCAGCTCCCTTTTTTTATTCTTATCCCCATCTTACCTGTTTTCAATCAGTTTTATGAGATTTATCTATTTTGCCTCTATACTAGGGGTGAGCAAAAGGTCCGGTTTTAAAATTCAGATCAGATATTCGGTTTTTCGGATCATGAAAAATCTATTCCGGTTCCGGTTCCGGTTTAGCCGGATATCCGAAATTCGGATATTCGTTTAAATCGGATCGGAAATCGGATAATCCGGATCCGAATTAATTAAGTAAAATTTAGTTAAGTTTGTATAAGTAAATGAATTTTATTACATTTTCAATAAGTTATCGTTAACTTTATAAATGATTAATTAATAAATTTTAGATAGGGAAATTATGAATGGTACCCCTCTGGTTTTGGCTTTTACGAATGGTACCATTACTTGTTTTTGACTTACAAACGGTACCACTGTGTAAATGATTTGCTATTAAACCAGCCACTCCGTCCATCAAACGTTAATTAAACGTTACAAGTAGTGGTACCATTCGTAAAAGCCAAAACCATAAGGGTACCATTCATAATCTTTTTATAATATAAATAATTTCTTACTCCCTCCGTCCATTTCATTTCTTTACACTTTCTATTTTGGGCCGTCCATTCCATTTCTTTACATTACTAAAAATAGTAACTTTTAACAATAAAATACATTATTACATCCACTACCTCACTCCACCTTTTCAACCCTTTACACTATTACACCCACTACTTCACTTATTTTAACAATAAAATTACTATTACATCCACTACTACATTTATTTTAACAATATTACATCCACTATCTTGGTCTCCGTGCAAAAAGCAAATGATAAGAAATGAAAAAAACAGAGGGAGTAATTTTTTTGCTGAACAATAATTTATGAATGGTACCCTTCTGGTTTTGGCTTTTACGAATGATACCACTACTTGTAACGTTTAGTTAACGTTTGATGGACGGAGTGGCTGGTTTAATAGCAAATCATTTACACAGTGGTATCGTTTGTAAGTCAAAAACAGGTATTGGTACCATTTATAAAAGCCAAAATCAGAAGGGTACCATTCATAATTTCCCTTTTAGATATCATCATCTCATATTTTAACATGTGTATATTCATTTCTTTCCTAATTTTATTTTGACCTATCATAAACTACCATTCATTTCTTTAATGTGTTTTTATAAATATTTTTTATGTGATATTAATACTCTCTTTGTTCCGTTTATATTGGCCACAAATCCTGTTTTGCATATCCCAAAAATAGTGGCCACATTTCCTAAAAAAAGCAAATTAAATATTAATAATGTTATGTTTTTCAAAGTATGCAAACAACTGAGAGTAAGTTTGTCACTGCTCAATACGTATTTTTTGATTAAATGTCAATATAAACGGGATTGAGGAAGTAATACGCTAGCTCTCGAATTCATAGTTTTAAGTAAAAATTATTATTAAAAGAATTTGTTCTTCCATTTGCTTTTTTTTTTTATTTTTTTCTAACATCTTAATTTCTTAATCAATCACTTTGGATAAAATGATTAAGTAAGAGAAAATATTTATCAAGGTTGATTTAGGAAAACTTACATGAGGTTCCGAAATTTTCACATACAAATATACAGAGTTGTATTTATGAATTCACACTTAAGTACATCTTTATTTAAGTTTTTACACCTAAAATGCTTATAAACTTAGGTGATACACAATAAATTCATTAATTTATTATTGATAATTCATTACTTAATTTAATATGTTCAATGTTGAATTATTTGTTTAAAATAAGTTCATTATTTATTAATTAAAAAATTAATTTTTAATATATATCAAAACCGGATCGGATCCGGATTTGTAAAAAGTTGTGATCCGGATCCGTATCCGAATTCATAAAAAAAATCCGGATCGGATATCAAATCCGGTTTTTTCGGATCGGATATCCTAATTTTTGGATTTTCATAATCGGATACCGGATCGGAAAATTGGATAATCCGGTTTTCAGATTGTTTTGCTCACCCCTACTGTATACTCTCCAGTGTAGTGATTGTATTTATAAGAGCATCTCCAATGACGTTAGCTAAAAATGATTGTCGATAATGATTGGCTATATTTTAAAAATGGTATGTTATTAATATTTTAAGTTGTTATTAATGGAATATATAATTTTAATATAGAAATAAGTGATGTGGCAATTCACTACAGGTCTCTAGAGGTTCGACAAATATAGCCAACATCAAGAGATTATCTATAATTATAGACAAGGGTTTTGTCCCATTGCAATACAAAATTTTTACACATCTATACTATACTATAATAAGCGAAAGGAGTATAATTTGTTGTTTGGTTAACCCCCTATTTTGGTTATCCCCTCATTTTGGTTATCCTTCATTCATAACCGTTAGATTTTTAACTCAAATAGATCATGACCGTTAGATATAATAATACTAAAAGTTGCTACATAAAGAGGTCTAAGGTTCGATTCTCGCCAACAACATATTAATTTACATTTAATACCAAAAATTATTATATACAAAGATGTAAGGTTCGAATTCTTCCAATAACATATTAAAAATAATATTTATAATATTATATTAAACTATAAATAAATTATAAAAAAATATAAAAGTAACTCGTGCTTTGCACGGGCTATAAGCTAGTTCTTTATAATTCTTATTTATGATAATTGATTTCAAATTTTAATTAAGAGTTCTCTTCCATTGGAGATGCTCTAACACCAGAGTATTATTTTAAACAACAATTAACGTAGATTGTGTCCAGTAAATACGTTGTAGAATTAACATTATCAGAGTTCTAAATTTTCTGAAACTAGTTAAATAGTACTACAGTTTTAAAATCTTTTCACTTTATGCAAGGGTGTGAGTGGCTGACCTCTTGACCTGTATAACGGACCTGTATATAATCATTCGAATTTATAATAATTGTTCTTAATTTCTGACATCTAAGTTCTAACTATCTGATGGTGCGTTTTTCTTGCACAGTAGTACTGTTACATCTAGTAGTGATAATCAGTTATAATCAATAAAAGTCAATATCTCCTTATGATGAGTTGACTTAGTTTGTTACAAGTTAGTTACAAAATGTGAGTAGTATAAATACAACTGTAGTGCTAAGTTTGTCATTATCCATCATTTTTCATTTTGTATTCTTCTGTAATGTTCACTACAATCTAATTAGAGTAATTGCAGAGTGCTTCTTCTTCATTGTTTAGTTCTTCATTTCTGTAACTGTCTTCCAGTTTGTCATGGTATCAGAGCCACAAGCTTCATTCTTCCGCATCTCTATCTGATTCATACAGTTCTCGATCTGTAATCTCTCTCGATCTCTATGGCGTCTTACGCTGCTGCAACGATTGGAACCACAGGAACATCTACCTCTACTGTTTCGAGTGTTATTGATGTTAATCATCCTTATTTTCTGCAAACTTCAGATAATCCAGGTACTCCTCTGGTTACTCAAGTTCTTACTGAGCAAAACTATTATCAGTGGAGTCGATCTGTTTCTATTGCCTTATCTGCGAAGATGAAACTCGGTATGATTGATGGATCATTGCCTAAACCTTTATCTACTTCTGTTCATTTTGCTGTGTGGTCTCGTTGCAACGATATGGTGCTTTCCTGGCTATTAAACTCAATGTCTGTTGAAATTCGTAATAGTGTTGCTTATTTTTCAACTGCAAAAGAAATTTGGGATGATCTTGCTGTTAGATTTTCTCAATCAAACATGCCTCGTGTTTTTCATCTTAGGAAAGAACTCAGCTCTCTGATTCAGGGTAATATGAGTATTACAGCCTACTTTACCAAATTTCGTACTCTAATTGCTGAGATTGATACTTTGAATCCAATGCCTAAGTGCATATGTGTGACTCGTAACTGTACTTGTGAAAGTGCTCAAAAGCTTGATAAATATGAGGATACACTTAAGTTGAGCCAGTTTCTTATGGGACTTAGTGATCAGTATACTGCTGTTAGAGGTCAACTACTCATGATGCAGCCTATACCTACTATAAGTCAGGCTTTTTCTTTGCTGTTACAAGAGGAATCTCAGAGAGAATTTACTAAACCAAATCAATCACCTCTTGCTGACAGTATGGCTATGAATGTCAAGTATAATAATCTGGCAAAATTCAAAACTGGTGCTCAGGCTATATCTTCTAATTCTCAAAAGAAGCAAGCATCTGATGTTGTTTGTGACTACTGCAATACTGCTGGACATTCACGAGACAAGTGTTTCTGCTTACATGGATATCCTGATTGGCATAAGTTCTATGGTAAACCAAAACCTAGGCCAAGAAAAGTGCAAAATACTCCTGGTTCTAGTTATAAATCTGCAGCACAAGTTTCAACTCAGTCTCCTCTTGTTAGTTCAGCTGAAAGTGTACCTGAAAATGTAAAACAATCTATGCCATTCACAGATGCTCAGTGTCAGCAATTGTCTAAAATGATTCAAGACACTATCAGACAAACAAACAATTGGAGTGTGACTTCTGCATCTCAGATGACTGGTAATGATTTCTGTGAATTGCAATCACACTATTCATGTTCTATTGTCACTGTGCATTCTGTTGTAAATCCAGATACCTCTTAGTATCATACCTGGATTTTGGATTCAGGAGCTACAAATCACATTACTTGTCATAAACACATTTTGCATGATCTAAATCCTTTACATGCTGAATTGTATTTACCTGATGGTAAAACAGTTGCTATTACACATTCAGGTTCATTGCATTTGACCAAAGACATTTGTTTATCTGATGTCCTTTGTGTACCTGAGTTTAATTGTAACCTCATTTCTGTTGCCAAATTAATTTCTCACCCTTCACTTGCCCTTGTTTTCTATACAAATACCTGTGTTTTGCAGGACCTTACCTTGAAGAAGGGGAAAGAGATTGGTAGTCTACAGGATGGTCTGTACAAGTTCACTGTTCCAAATCTATATCCAGAATTTTCAACACCTAGTGTCAGTACTAGTACTTGTACCTCTGTTTCTGTTGACACATCTTTGAACAAAATGAACAAACCTGTGTGTAATACTGTTCTTGATGCTGATACTCAGTTGTGGCATTGTAGATTGGGACATCCCTCTACAGTTATTCTTAATAAAATTTCTGTAGTTTCTCCTCATTCTATGACTTTTGATGACTGTGATATTTGTCATTATTCTAAACAACACAGACATTCATTTCCTACTAGTCTTCATCATAGTACAGAAATTTTTGATCTTATACACCTTGATGTTTGGGGACCATACAAGCAAGTTACTCACAATAATTACAGATATTTTTTAACAATTGTTGATGATTACTCAAAAGCTACTTGGGTGTTTTTGTTTACCTCTAAAACTCAAGTGTCATCTCTTATCAAAAATTTCATAGTCTATTTCCAGAATCAATTCACTAAATCAGTAAAAGTCATACGATCAGATAATGGGACAGAATTTACTAATAATGATATTCAGTCCTATCTTACTTCTCTTGGCATTGTGCATCAGACTTCTTGCCCAGCTACTCCTCAACAAAATGGTCAAGTTGAGAGAAAGCATCAACACATTCTAAATGTAACTCGAGCTTTAAAATTTCAATCTAATCTTCCTAATTCTTTTTGGGGAGATTTTGTGCTTACTGCAGTCCATATTATCAATCTTCTACCTGTTAAATCCCTGAATTTTAAAACTCCTTTTGAATTACTGTATAAACAGTTGCCAAATTATTCTCATCTTAAGACATTTGGTTGTTTATGTTATGCAACTAATCTTCATGTTGCTGATAAACTTGAGCCTAAGGCTACTAAGGGAGTATTTCTGGGTTATCCTTTTGGTAAAAAGGGTTATAAAGTGTTTGACCTTGTCTCTAAGAAGTGTGTTTATTCTAGAGATGTTACATTTGTTGAAACAGTGTTCCCTTTTCATACTGCTTCATCCCCTATATCTACTGTGAATCAAACACCTCTATTTCCTGTTTCACAACCTGTGAATTCTGATAATTCATCTTCCTTAGTTCTAATCGAGGATCATCCTACTTCTGAGTCTCATGATACTTCTGTTCCTTCTGAGTCTCATGATACTTCTGTTCCTCCTACTTCTACAAACACTTCCATTCATGATACTCTCCCTGTTGTGTCTGTTCCTTCTTCTAGACCTATTCGCACAAAACAATTACCTGCTAGATTTCGGGAATTTACATGCCTTCCATCCATCAATGCAGTGGCTACAAATCTCTCTTCTCCTTCTCCTGCAACAGGTATAAACTCTCCTTCTTATCCTATACAACATCATGTTTCTTATCAGAAATTTACTCCTACATATATTGCATATCTTACTGCTGTTTCACAAATTCCTATCCCTTACACATTTCATCAAGCTGCACCTCATCCTAAATGGTTTCAAGCTATGAAAGATGAAATTTTGGCTTTGGAGGACAATCATACTTGGGATCTGGTTTTAAGACCTGCAAATCAACACATAATTGATTGTAGATGGTTATTCAAAGTGAAATATCACTCTGATGGTACTGTGGAACGCTACAAAGCTAGACTTGTAGCACGTGGATTCACTCAAACATTGGGTGTTGATTACTATGACACTTATGCTCCAGTAGCTAAGATGGTCACAGTTAGATTGTTTTTAACTATAGCTGTTGCTAAAAACTGGAATGTCTCTCAGCTTGATGTTAATAATGCCTTTCTCAACGGTGATCTTCAAGAGACTGTTTACATGAACTTGCCTCCAGGGTACTCTTTTCTCTCTGCATCACGTCCTGTTAATTCTCAAGATTATGTATGTAAACTGTGCAAGTCTTTATATGGACTCAAGCAAGCTCCTCGTTGCTGGTTTGCTAAGTTTTCTACTGCTCTCAAACAGTATGGTTTTTCACAGTCTCAAAGTGATAATAGTCTCTTTACTCTTCAAGCTAATGGTCATTATCTGGCTGTTCTTGTTTATGTCGATGACATATTGTTTACTGGTTCCTCTGAATCTTTTATTCGAGATGTCAAGTTATATCTCAATACTAAGTTCAAAATCAAGGATCTTGGCCATGTCAAATATTTTCTTGGCATAGAAGTGGCTCGTTCAGCTCAAGGTTTTTACTTAAATCAAAGGAAATATGCTTTGGACTTGCTTCGTGATACTGGCATAACTGCTGCTAAGCCTTCTGTCATTCCTCTTGAGCAAAATCACCATTTGCTTGCCAATACTTCACCTTTGTTATCTCCTGCTGATGCTTCTACTTACAGACAATTGATTGGTCGTTTGATTTACTTAACAATCACTCGTCCTGACCTTTCTTATACTGTTCATATCTTATCTCAATTTATGAATTCTCCTCGGGTTGATCATATGCAAGCTATTTTTAAGGCTCTGAGATACATCAAACAGTCACCTGGCAAAGGTTTGTTTATTTCTGCATCTTCTACACTCAATCTTCGTGCCTTCTGTGACTCAGACTGGGGGGTGATCCTACTACTTGTCACTCTTTGACTGGTTACTGTGTATTACTTGGTGACTCTCTTGTTTCCTAGAAATGTAAGAAACAGCATACTGTTTCTAGATCTTCGGCTGAGGCTGAATATCGAGCCATGGCTGATACTTGCTGTGAAGTGTTGTGGTTACTTGCAGTGCTCAAAGATTTCTTGATTACTCCTAAACTGCCAATTCCTTTTTACTTTGATTCAAAGTCTGCCATTTACATAGCAGCTAATCCTGTCTATCATGAACGTACCAAGCACATTGAGATTGATTGTCACTTGGTACGTGAAAACTTTGACAAAGGCATTCTAGTTCCTACACATGTCTCCACAACTGCTCAACCTGCTGATATGTTTACTAAGGCTGTTGGTGCTACAACCTTAGCTACTCTGAGTTCCAAG
Source organism: Kitagawia praeruptora (assembly GCA_037693485.1). Classification (NCBI taxonomy): domain Eukaryota; kingdom Viridiplantae; phylum Streptophyta; class Magnoliopsida; order Apiales; family Apiaceae; genus Kitagawia; species Kitagawia praeruptora. Next base: position 43,080,084 of record CM075350.1, read on the forward strand.
TTGCAAATCTGCGATTACTTTCAGCCTTCCAACTTGAGGGGGGCTGTTACATCTAGTAGTGATAATCAGTCATAGTCAATGAAAGTCAATATCTCCTTATGATGAGTTGACATAGTTTGTTACAAGTTAGTTACAAAATGTGAGTAGTATAAATACAACTGTAGTGCTAAGTTTGTCATTATCCATCATTTTTCATTTTGTATTCTTCTGTAATGTTCACTACAATCTAATGAGAGTAATTGCAGAGTGCTTCTTCTTCATTGTTTAGTTCTTCATTTCTGTAACTGTCTTCCAGTTTGTCAAGTACATATCATTATTATTTAACACAAAGGATTCTCTTTTCTTCTTTTATTCTGTTACTTTGGCATTGATCAAATGGTGAAGTACAAATATTTAGATACTTTTTGGTTCTTTTTTTTTTTTTTGTTGCTAAATAGAGGTTTAAAAAATAAATTTCTATTATGAATAAGAGCATCAAGAATCGGAAGAATAACCTTTGGTTGTCTGGAATCTCAAGTACAGGTTATTTAAATGTTCGCTCTACTGTAACATTTGTTGATTGTGAGAATATCAATCAATTCTATTTGATTTTGGTTGTTTTTTGTAAACTTTAAGTTTATTCAACAAAAACTGAAGTTACGTTTTCTTGTAAGAAAAAATCAAAGCCCGCTAACATCTGATTAGTTTTTTTGAATCATTTGGTTGATTATTTTATTTGGCTTGATCGAAATAAAAATTAATATTATATTATTTATTAAATATTTGGTCGCATTGAGTTGTGATAAGCATATTCAGGAAAGTCAACACTGTTCACCTCCACCACAGCTTATGGAGTCAGCATGAGTCAAGCTTCTAGAAGAAATGTTCGTTACAAGTTTGACAGCTGGAGTTTGTTAGAGTATAGATATCTTTGCTTTATCCTTTCCATTAGAGAATGTAGATTATCTTCTTCTTCTTCATTCTTCTTCTGTAACAATACATTTCTAATCTTTAATACAAGAGTGAGTTGTGACAAGTTGTGGTAAGTGGTAGTAACATTTAAACTTTCAAAGGCATGTTGTTGTCAATAGCCAACTTAGCTAGTTTTTATTCTGCAGAAAATGTACAAATTTAAACTTACCTCTGACTGCAATGTTTCTTAAAACATGTTGTTGAAATTTTGTGAAATTTCATAATTTATAAAGAGATTTATTTACAACTATAATAATATTATTAGTTCAAATTTTAGATTCATAATATGAATGTAAATTATTAGCATCTTTCCCATTTTAAATTAGCTAGAGTGCTGATGTTTGCACACCTAGATTGATTGTTGCACATCCTTATATGTTTAATTGACCAAATTATCCTTATCTTATTTCATATTGTCCATTATTTTCATTCAATTAGCATGCATTTAATCAAGTAAATTTATATGTATGTATATCATTATTGTTTCTTGTTTTTTTATATTATTACATTATAAAATTATAAAATTATATTTTGAATGGTCATATATGATATAACACATACTTCTTCTTTTTTTTTTAAATTCATTTTGCTAAATATAACACATACATTTTTTCAGAATTTGAATACAATATTTATTTCTCAAAATCCGTCTTCTTTACGTTATATTACGAAATTAATAAATTTTGTTTCAGTTATAATTATTTAAAATTACGATAAACATTATTAATGTAAAACATGAAAAAGTTTATTTTCTTAAAAATCTAATGAAAGTAACGTTAATAATAAAAAAACATTATTTAATTAACATGAAACAAAGAAATGTGACATTGAGGAAATATGTAATTTTGTTGTAAATAAAAGGGCTCTTTTGAAAAATAAATAGGAAAAAGTAAATTTTTGCACATTTACTTTTGTTAAGAAAGACTATTTGCAATTTTACTAAACTAAGTTTCAAATTGCAAAAATACTAACCCTAATTCTCCCCCTCCCCTTTCCTCAATTTCTCTCTCCTCCCCATCAACATGCACAGCCGACTTCACTTGTGTCCTTTTTTTTTTTTTTTTTTTAAGGTGGGAGCTATTTTGGTGGATTTGGATATTTTGGCCCCGCAGGGGCATATTCAACTAAATTTGCAACTAATTGCAACTAAATTTCTGATTTCAAGTTCCATTTATCAGTTGTCATTTTCGACCTCATTTTTGAACTCTAATATATATATATATAGGCAAGTACTCAAATACAAACCACTCTTAAAATACAAACCTACAAACCAACACTAAATTAATTATATTTCATCTATTCTAAGGTTTCCGCCAAGGGTACCTTCACAAAAAATGCTTAAAATAATTGGCTCTATCCAACAAAAAAAAAAAAAATTCCAAAAAAAAAAAAAAATCTTGCCGTAGAAATGCGAAGCATTTAAGACAGTAAACGGATGAGTTAGGTAGTCATGAGAGCCGAAGGCTCTCGACACACCCGTCAATCGTCTATTGCCTTTACCATTGATTGCCATTCCTTACAACTTTAGAATGATAAAGGCGCGAAGCGCCGTACAAGAAGGTGCGAAGCACCGTTAACCAGTGAAATCCACTGCCACGTCATCACGTGAACAGTGATTTATTTTTTATTATTTTTTTATTTTTTTATTTTTTTTTGTTGGATAGAGCCAATTATTTTAAGCATTTTTTGTATTGGGGTACCCCTAGTTTGGTCATTAGATTAGCTTGAAATATTAGATTATGCTTGGTTTGTAGGTTTGTATTTTAAGGAGGTTTGTATTGGAGTAGCCCCCTATATATATATATATATTTAAGAAGGGTGATATTTTGGTGGATTTAGGTTTCCTGGCCCCGCAGGGGCATATTCAACTAAATTTGCAACTAATTGCAACTGAATGCAACTAAATTTCTGATTTCAAGTTCCATTTGTCAGTTGTCATTTTCGACCTCATTTTTGAACTCTAATATATATATATATATGTATATATATATATATATATATATATATATATTTAAGAAGGGTGATATTTTGGTGGATTTAGGTTTCCTGGCCCCGCAGGGGCATATTCAACTAAATTTGCAACTAATTGCAACTGAATGCAACTAAATTTCTGATTTCAAGTTCCATTTGTCAGTTGTCATTTTCGACCTCATTTTTGAACTCTAATATATATATATATATATATATTAGAGTTCAAAAATGAGGTCGAAAATGACAACTGACAAATGGAACTTGAAATCAGCAACTTAATTTCTGATTTCAGTTGCATTCAGTTGAATATGCCCCTGCGGGGCCTTGCAACCCAAATCCACCAAAATCACCCAAACCAATAATATGTAGTTGCAACTAGTTGTAACTAGTTGAAAGTAGTTGAAAATAGTTGCAACTAGTTGTAACTAGTTGAAAATAGTTGAAACTAGTTGTAACTAGTTGAAAGTAGTTGAAAATAGTTGTAACTAGTTGTAACTAGTTGAAAACAGTTGATTTGGTTGAATATTGCCCCTGGCGGGGCCTTGGAACCCAAAATCACTCAAACCAATAATATGTAGTTGCAACTAGTTGTAACTAGTTGAAAGTAGTTGAAAATGGTTGCAACTAGTTGAAAATATTTGAAAACAGTTGAAAATAGTTGATTTGGTTGAATATTGCCCCTGGCGGGGCCTTGGAACCCAAAATCATTTAGTTGAATATTGCCCCTGGCGGGGCCTTGCAACCCAAATCCACCAAAATCACCCAACCTTTTTAAAAAAAAGTTGTATTTGGTTGCATTTAGTTGAATTTGATTGAATATGGTTGCAAACAAAAATCCACCCAAATAGCCCCCATCTTTAAAAATAAAATTAAAAAAAAAAAAAAAAAAGTACAAATCAGCGGCGGCATCTGTGTTGATCAGGGGGAGGAGAGAGAAAGTTGAGGGAGGAGGGGCCTAGTATTTTTGCAATTTGAAACTTTGTTTTGGTAAAATTGCAATTTATTAAGTAAGGTGGTATTTTTGCAAAAAGAAACTTTAAATCTAGTATTCTTGGTAAATATCCAAAAGTTTATTCACTTGTTCAACTATTTTTTTATAAAATTATAATTAAACTAGTAATTAAATGAAAATGTAAGTTGAGGATATTTTGGTCATATTACTATATTAGGGTGTGCACGTATAAGTATGGGGTGTGCACATATCACCTCCCAAAAAAAATTGAAGCATGCGCTTTGACTTTGGAAGATAATATGAAATGTTAAAATGCGCATTGTCAAACACCCCAAGAGTTTGCTTCGCCACTTACAAAATTATGATCACTCCACCAAATTCTCCAAAAAGCAACGTCAAACTTTTCTCTTTCAGCGTGCATAATAACCGGTACCAGAATGGTTAATTGATTACTGTACTATTCATTTTCTTTGCAAATTAGGAAAGAGTAAAGGAAAAGATAAAAGATTAGAATTACCCTATTTTAATGGGAAATACTAATAATAGTCCTAAGGACTATGATTAATCATTAAATATTCTCATTTTTTCAACATTGATTTTAGTTATTTAATTATTTTTTAGTTTTTCAATGTTCTTTTACAACATCAATTCAATTTTCCAAGTAATAATAGTGGACCCCTTGCATTCACATTAATTTCCACTAATAAAAAAAATCCCAAATTGCTAAATAATTATATTGAAATTCGTGCAAACTTGATACTCCCTCCGTCCCAATTTACATGTCCCTTTTCTAAAAAGCACACATATTAAGATAAAGTTAGTTGAATAAAATTTTCCAACTAATACCCTTATTTAATACATTGGTAAATGAGAATAGAGTTAAGTTTAAAAATGTCAAAATTTTGATACAATAAATGTAGGGATAGTTTTGTAAAACTACACTTAAATTTGCATTGAAAAGAGAAAAGGGACATGTAATTTGGAACAAATTTGTTTTAGAAAAGGGACATGTATTTTGGGACGGAGGGAGTATATTAAGTGCAAATTTGACATTTTAATGCATGTATCCACTTACATTAATGCTTAACCATAGCCCTTAGGGGGCAATGTGAGGGGCTTGGGGTGCGGCTTGGGGTGCAGTGCAGGGCATGCTCAAGTCCGGTGTCGGTAAAATAAAGTTTGGATCTTTATAGTGCGTGTCCAAGGATATATTTTAATAACAATTTTTTTATGAATTATCCAATCTAATTGATTGAAATTTTTATGCATGTACGAGGTCATTATCATTAATGAAAATAAATCTATTATTATATATCTTATAAAGCAACATACCACTTTGGTGAATGATTTTATTCGAGTGAAATCACATTTTTGCCCCTACCATTATGTATACGTTTGTGTGACGCGTCTGCTCATTTGTGTCAATTGTGATGCGCCTGCTGCTTTTCTTTCCTCTCCGACTCTTGTGCTTCGCACTCAACTTTTCAGCGTGGCGCCGGTCTCTCCGCAACTAGGAAACCACCCAAGTCCTTCAAAATCAAGAAGTGGAACGCCGTTTCTCTTTAGGTTTCGGGTTAGTCTTTCATCAAACCCTAACTTTACTTTAATTGATCTTCTTTTTAATTTTTGCACTGATTTATGCAGATATCGTTGTTGATAACTGCGCGATTTGCAAGAATCATATCATGGATCTCTGTGACTAGAACCCCAACGATGCTGATGTTAGAACTCCTCTCTCTATCTCTCTCTCCCTCCATTATTTATTCTTTTTGTATCTCTGTGTTTGTGTAATAATATGCCCGTGTCTCATTCTCTTTTTATATTTAGACCTAAATTTGTTGCATTTTAATATCTTCTTGATCTTAAGTTGTTTTTGTGTTGTTTATAAGGTGGATATATGTTATTGATGCCTTACAATATATACGTTTATAGCATTTTATTTATCAATTGACTAATCACATCTAAGAATTAATCATATTTTGCTTGGTGTTTTACATTTTTTTTGACCAACTTGATAACTAAATATTGAATTATTTGTGGTCAGTATTTGCAAATGCTTGTGTACAGAAAAAACTAAATTTACCTATCTTATATATGTTTACCTGCCAGGGACTACATCTAATAGAATCATAACATTATTTATGTTAAAGAGTAATATTAATGAACCCAATCCTTTACAATGTTGGGGCTACACATATATTTATAGTGCTCTAAATGGGCCTTTATTTGGGCTAGACTATCTTAGTGGGCCTGAGGCCCAACATTCAGTCCCCCCCTTAAGTGCAAAAGTATCTTTTAGATCTTTGCTTTTAATTCTCCTATTTACAAGGCCCATTGTTCTAAAGTAAAAAATAAAAAGAAAAAATTTACATGAAGAGAGACTTTTCAGTAACATTTTTAAAAGCAAGGTTGCGTGTTTTGACAGTTGTGCAGTCCTGTCTTCTCCACTTCCCCATGCTTCGAAATTAGTGCCTGCATTTGTAGAGGTAAAAGCATTCTCTTCTTTTTTCTTTTCCTTCTATAAATGTTCTCTACTTTGTGCCTTTTGCTTCTTTTCTTTAACTCTCTTTCTAATTGTTCTTCCCGGTGTGAGGTACTCTCTCTGTCTTTTACTTTCTTGTTTATCTCTTCATTTTGTAACTATGAAAGCCATTATCGCCTCTGTTTCTTCTACTGACAATGAGAATTCTCTTGATGGGGATGGTAGTGTTGAAGTCCTTCACTCTAAAACTGTTGCTCGACCTCGTTATCATCTTCGTGTCTGTTCTTCTGCCAAGGTTTTAGATTTCTCCCCTGATAAAGATGAAAGTTCTGCTAGTAAGGCTTTTCCAGTCACTGGGTCTGCCTCGCAGGCCCCTTCTACTGGTGATGCCTCTAGGCCTCGATCTGGGGCTAATTTCGAGTCTAATAAGTCTTTTAATAAACCCAGTCATTACTCCACGCACCCCTTAGACCTTGATAGGTTGTCTCGGTATGTCTCCTTTTCTGAGGGCTATAATGCCTTTGCTCCGAGCCCCAATGATCGAATGTGGCGACCCCCACGCCCCGGGTGTGTTGCCATTCCAGATGTATATTTTGAGTATGGGCTTAGGTTGCCCTTGCACCCCTTCTTTCATTTTCTTCTTCAAGCCCTTGGTTGTAGTCTGGGTCAGTTAGTACCCAACGCAGTACTCCAGATAAATGGAGTTATTGCGAGGTGCTACGAACTCCGCCATTTTCCCAGTCTTGATTTGTTCTTTTCTATTTTTCGGGTTAAAAGCACTGGGATACAACTTTATGTAGATAAGAAAGAAGGGTGTAAGAAGTTGGTTGAGGCTCCCCCCTCTAATTCTGGTTGGCATGGGTTATGGGGTTGGTATGAGGGAAATGAGCTGGAGACTATAGGACCCTGGCAAATTATTTGCTCTGGTCGTGTGAAGTTCGTGAACCGCTTGGGGTCGAGGACCTCAACGGAGTTGCGGGTTTTTCTTGGTTCCGAAATTAGATACCAGACTGATGATTTTTTAGACGCCAATTTCTTGATTACTCACTGTTGTAAGCCTATGCTCTTGTACCCTTCTTTTATTTGCATGCTTCTTTTACTTTCTTTTGCTTTGTTATTTGATTTACTTGTTTTCTTTTCCTGGCAGTATCTGGTCCCGAAGTACTGAACTTGGCGAAGCTTTTTTCAGACATGCCTACTGAGGATTTTTTAGATCGTCTTGTCAAGAGTAAGGCTGCTGGAGCCTCAACTATGATGCCTAATGCTGAGATAGAAGGTGGTCCTGAGGCTGTCTCAAAAAGTCTTGTGTCTCCTTCTGATGTGGCTGATGTTAGTGCCTCTGAGATTGCTGCTGAAAAATGTAAGGAGAAGAAGAGGCACCGTGACGGTCATTCTTCTAAAAGTCTTCATTCAAAGAAGTTAAAAGAGTCTGTGGGCTGCCCGACCTCTGGGACTTTGGTTTTGAACTCTGGTGAGCCTGTTGGAACTGTACTTCCTCAAGGCAGTGATGTGGTTGCTTCCGGTTCTATTGTTGGAAATGGACTTCGTGGTTGCAAAAGCTTGGTTGATAAGGTAGCTTTGATATGACCTTCTTTTCTTTTCTTATTCTTTCCTTTAATGGTGGAACGATTTCTTCTCTATGGCGTCGCTTTAATTCGGTCGATTGACTTTTTTTATTTCACTTTTGTTGTAGTTATCCGTTGAACTGGAGAGGTTGTTAAAGCTTGATGACTCGGCTGGTGTGATTGAGGTGAAGAAACTCCGCGAGGAGGTTAGGGATCTTAAGAAGGCTAATAAAGATTTGGAGAAGACCTCGGAGAACCTTACCAAGGATAACAATCTTAGTGCCGAAAGGCTTTTTGCTGCGTTAACCGAGAAGTCTGAGTTAATTACTGAGTGTGATGCCTTAGGTGCTCAAGTAAAGGGTTTACAGCTGGAAATTCAAGCTTCATCGGTGGCTATCAAGGCATCAGAGGAAAATCTTGCTAAAGAGGTGAATGCATGGTCGTCTGAGAAGGCTGATTTGGCTGTTAAGATAAAGAATTTGTCCGTCCAGCTGGCTAAGCGTGAGGCTGAATCACTATCCTCTTTTGAAGAAGGGTATGGAGAATGTGTTAAGCGCCTTGTCTCTTTTGGAGTTGATATGTCAAGCCATTCCTTCGATCGTTACCTAGAGGATGTGACCAAGAGAGGAGAGGTTGGAAAGAGTGGCTCATCTGACGTTCCCAAAGTTTAAGGACTCTGCCATCTGCCTGGGGAATACCCCTGTAGGCTTTTATGTAATCTTCTTTCTTTTATGCTATGTTTCTCGAATGTTTTCAGAAGTATTTGAACCTGTTAAACTGCTTTTGTCTTTTGGACCTGTTGAATTAATCATGATATTATCTGGCGCTTTGGTAAATATTTTCCTTTTGTTCCTGTACTCATGCTATTCATTTTTTCTTGTAATCTTGGAGTATGGTGTTTTTATCGCTCGTTTGTGGAGATTTTTACCTGTCGTAAGTGTCTTACTGTTTCTTTTGCTGGTGGGCTTTGGCGCCTTGCCTTTTCGGCTATAAAATGGAGATTTTAATGGAGATGATTTTTAAGCCTGTGCATTTTTGGAGAATTCTTGATAGTTCTAATATGTCGCGGCGTGAGTTTACCTTTATATAACGTTGTCCGAGTTTGGAGCTCACTTGCTTTCCCGTTCCTTCTTTGTTGTATTTTGAACTTACTCTGGCTTTTGTCCTTGATTTTGTCGCATATCCTTATCATTTTTATAGCAAAGTTTGGAGACGTTTTGTATGTTGCGAGTGTTTTTGTTATCGACATTTGGAGATCATACCTTTTCGTCTATGTCGCCTAAATTTTTGGAGATTTGACATAGTATTCCTTTTCCATATCCTTTCTTTAAATTTTGGAGTTATTTTGTTTTTCTTTTTCCTCTTTTGGCGTTCTTCAGCCTTACCCTTACTTTGATGCTTGGCGATTTTGCGGTGTGATTGTGGCGTCTGTTACCTTTCTTTTTGGCAAATCTTTATGAACATTTTATCGGCTTCGAATGTATTCTTGATCTTTGGCTATACTTACCCTTTCTTTTGTAGTCATGATGAATTTAAAATGTTTCTGGGGAGATGTTGAGCTCTTTTGAGCTGTTTGGGGTGGTTGAAGTATTTTACCTCATTGAATTTTACTTCGTCTCTTTTTTTGTTCTGGCGTTGGAGATATCTTTGGAGCACTTCACCTTTTCGATATTTTGTGTTTTGCAAAGTTGTCATTTTAAGACAAAATTGTCAACTCAATATGATGAAATAAAATTCAATCAAGTAGAATATGGAGAAGTTTGCAATAGAATAACTTAAGACATTTCTGCTATTACCGGAGCCTTCATAAAAATTTGAACAAATGTCGACTTACATTATGACTCATTCATATAGAACGAATCACGAAAGCAACTTGATTACAAAGAAAAATTTTAGAAACCTAATTCATACCTTAATTTAAATAACTTAGAGATAAGGGTTTACGGGTAGAATTTTTTGAGGTGGATGGCGTTCCAGGCGTTTGACACTGGCGTTCTGTCGAGGTGCTCAAGGCGATAGGAACCTGAGCTGATGACCTTCGTGACCCTATATGGTCCTTCCCATGGTGGAGACATCTTGCTTTGTTTTGAAGGCATCGAGGCCGCGGCCTCTCTTAGAACGAGGTCATTGACCTGGAAGGCTCGAGGTTTTACCTTTGAATTATACAACTTTGCTACCCTTTCCTGGTACTTGGAGACGTTGGCCTGTGTGGAGTGTCTGAGCTCTTCGAGGAGATCGACGTTGAGCCTTAGTCCCTCTTCGGATGATTTTGGATCGAACCTTTCAACTCTTAGTGACTTGGAGCCTATTTCCACTGGGAGTACTGCTTCAGTTCCGTATGCCATCCTAAAGGGTGTTTCACCCGTGGATGCTTTTGGCGTAGTCCGAAGACTCCATAACACGTTTGGTAATTCATCCACCCAATTCCTGTTGGCCTCAAGCAGCCTCTTCTTCAGGCCTTGCAAAATTGCTTTGTTGGTGATTTCCACCTGTCCATTTGCTTGTGGATAAGCAACCGAGGCTTTGAGATGTTGAATTTCAAGTTCACTCATTGTATCGACCCATTTTTTCCCTGTGAACTGGGTTCCGTTATCCGTAATGACCATTCTGGGTACTCCAAATCTGAACACTATCTGTTCCATGAAGAAGTGAACTGCTTTGGTCTCTTTTATCCTTGCTAAGGGCCTGGCCTCTATCCATTTTGTGAAGTAGTCAACTGCCACGATGATATATTGACATTGTTTGGAGCTTTTTGGCAGTGGTCCCACTAGATCAATACCCCACATGAAGAAAGGACATGGAGTTGTCGTTGGATTGAAAGCAACCGAAGGTCTATGGTTCATGGACCCGTATTTCTGACATGGTTCACATCGTCTTGTGAACTCCTCACAATCCTGGCGCATCGTGGGCCAATAGATTCCATGCCTCATGATTTTCAATGCCATGTTCTTCCCGGCCAAATGGTCGCCACAAATTCCTAAGTGTACATCAACCATGACTATCTTGGCTTCATCTTGATTGACACACTTGAGTAGCGGCTCGACTAGGGCTCTTCTGAAGAGTTTGTTGTCAATTAAGCAATAATGCCTTGTGTTACGACCAACTCAACACGCAAGTGCACGTGATCTCAAGTAATACAGATAGCAAATAAGGTTCGTTCCTACAGGGACTCGTTGTATTGTCTAGCTACTCACTCACCAATGTATGACTGTTTTCCGATGCTAAAACAATTAAATAAGTGGATTGTTGTTATCACTAAAATTTATCTAAGAAATATAACTAATTATCAACTACTTGAACTGAGATTTATATCGAATTACTTATGCAAATAAAACATGGGAATTTAGTTTCTTTAAACAATCCATCTATAGTCTCCAAATCCCTAGCCTGGTTCATGTGATTTAGTAACACCTGATCGAACACACAAAACTGATATAAGCCAACTTCCGTTAAACAAATACCATCCTTAACAATATCCACAATAAAGATAGAAATCATTTAGTCTCCCAATTATGCCAAGTCTTCATATGTCTATAAAGAATAAAACATAATGGTTGAGGTGCAAGCATTCAATTGATCACATAGTCGTCATAAAACGATTAGAGTTACAACACTAATTATGAATGATAATATCACGCATAATCCTACGCTAACATGGCAAGTTCAAAACTCTTGTTTCCACTTTCGCTTCAACAAGAATTAACACACAATTACAGGAGTTAGCTACTCTCCTATAACGAATTAAATCAACCATGATAGGGTATCACATCAATCACACTATAGGCATCGAGAAGATTCAACACATAGAATTCATGAAAAAGTCCACTAAACCCCCATGACAACGAATTAGTTCATGATCGAACTAATCATCATCATGGGTTCCAATGAAAACATGACTCTAAAATAAACAAGTAAATAAAATAGAGAAGAAGAAGAATAAGGTTTAGAATTAATCCCCACAATCGAAGAATACAAAGGTTCAAGAATAGCTTGGAGGAATTCCTTCTCCTTTTCTCCTCTTGTAAACCCTAGCTTAATAATACTAACGTGCGTGTCTCCCTGTTCTAATTACAAGGGTTGGATGATGATATATAAAACACGTTTCCTACCTTTGCCCAATAATAAAAAATACCTAAAAAACTACTCGGAAACGATTTTAATGTCAAAAAACACTTAAAATACAATTTCAGATCAAATAAGGGCAAAACTGGAAAATCAGCACGTCCCCGAGCACTTTGCTCAAGAACTGGCGCACTTTGCTCGGCCAAAATCTGCTCATCCCGAGCACTTTGCTCAAAACTGGCGCACTTTGCTCGGGACAAATCTGATCCCGTTCTTTTCTCCTTCGTTTTTCAGCTTTTTCTCCTTCGTTTTTGCTCCGTTTGCTCCCGTTCTTTTTGCATTCTCTTCCGTTTTCAATTCTCTATGCTTGGAATCCTCATGGTGAACCATAACAAGACTCCATTCTATATTATTAAGCCCGAATCCAACTCCAAAAGCAACGGAAACAACGATCTTAATCAACATTATTCCAACCCTGCACAATTAAACAAACACATCAAAACTACCACAATCTTGAGACCAAAGCAATCAATTTAAGCCAATTTAGAATGTTCCAAGTGGATATCAAATCCACTTATCACACCCCCAAACTTAAACTGATGCTTGTCCTCAAGCATATACAATTACAACTAACTAACTAATTAGTACCACTTCCGTAGGTGATCACGGTTGCATTTGGCATATGCAACAAGCCCTTTAAACCCCTAGGCAGCCCTAGTGGACGAGTAAGGTCTCGTGAGGGCCTATAGTGAATGTACCCACAAAATCCATCTAAAAATGCAACTAACAATGCAACTAACTATATGAATGCAACTATATGAAAATGCAACAATCCCCTTTAAACTGACCAAAACCAACTAGCAACCAGCTGCCTCAAAGAATGCAACTAAATCCGAATAGAGCTCGACTAAGCCCCCGTACTCTAACAATACATGAACAGACACGTGTGTGTGTGCAATGCTCATCAGAAATGCTCCCAACACTAGGTCAAAAACCATACCTATCCTTCACCAAGACAATCACAGGTTTATAAAAAGAATAGACTGTAGACACTTCATAACCTAGGAACACCACCATCCTTATTCAAGTTAACCAAGAATTCATGCTTTATTACTACGACACTAAATACTATATACACTACGCATGCTTATTTAACCGTGCAATGAGTGAGACCCCAAAAGGCTTATACAATAATACCCATGTAGCGAGTGTTAGGTCAGCAGGATCCCAGACTATAAAGCCTTAGGTCACTAGGACTAAGTCCCCTCGGACTTAATAACTCGAGTATTAAAGAGCTCACTCTGGTTAATTTTGCATTTAAATTATTTACATGACTCTTTTTTTTTCATTTTTTTTCATTTTTTTTTTCATTTTTTTTTTTTTTTTTTTTTTTTTTTTTGTATGCAATCTGGAACGAGAATTCTCAATTCCAACCCTAGACTACTCATATAAAAATGAGCCGGCTACTAGCCGTTTGACGCCTAGCCATTATCGACAAATATTAACAACTAGCATGAAATCCTTGGTGTCCCCCAAACTTAGACTTTATCGCTCCTACGCCATCAAGGGAATAACGAAAATTCTAATTATAATCAAGTGATTAAGTCTCAAACATCCAAACAGGCATGACCCTAACCTAGCCCAAAAGCACCTAATGAGACTAGTGAAAAGATTCTGTTTCCGTAACATGTAAGTCAATTCCATGGGAACTATAAATCAACCCTCTATTCATCATTACCACACCCAATTAGACATCTGTCCACCAATCAGAATTAGCTCGTTCTAAGGGATCATGAAAAATGCATGCTATGCAATGCAAATGCAACTATATGAACATAAATATCACAATAAACAGAATGTCCTATATGGCATACATAAAAACAGAACAAAAATGCTCTACACTAACATGCAATTATGCTCCTAACATGACATGCAACACATCTAATATACAACTAATACAAATGCACCTTTAATCCCCACCCCCAAACTTAAATTCTTCAATGTCCCCATTGAAGGCGAGAAACAAAGAAAGTGCACAGGAATACCTCAATCATCAGCAGGGTCACCCTCCTCGGGTGGTAATGGCTTGAGCCCGAGTGCAAAAACTTCCTCATTTGACAACTTACGAAGCACCTGAAAATTATTAGAATCAGCTAGCCCACGAGACTTATGTAGAATGTCAACTCTTCTTTCCCATGGAGTTGCATCCAACAACTGAAATAGCCCCTTTCTTCCTTCGTTCTCAATGCCAGAAATCCCACTTGAAGCTTTTTCCACTGGATCTGATTTTTTTAGCTGCTCAATCTCCTTCTTCACATTCTTATCAACAACGTCCACTTTGAAACACTCCTCTGAATCTGACGGATATTTTGTTGGCTTGAACACATTGAAAGTGACTTTCTGATCATGCACTCTCATGGTAAGCTCTCCTTTTTGCACATCAATCAGAGTTCGGCCCGTAGCTAGAAATGGCCTTCCCAAGATGATAGGAATCCTCTTATCCTCCTCAAAGTCCAGTATAACAAAATCAACCGGAAAAATCAGCTTATCCACCTTTACCAATACATCCTCCACTATACCCCTAGGATATGTGATCGACCTATCTGCCAACTGCAAGGTCATATTAACAGGTTTCGGATCAGGTAACCCAAGTTGCTTAAAAACAGACATCGGCATCAGATTAATGCTCGCTCCCAAATCACATAAGCACTTGCTGAAAAGTTGTTTGCCAATAGTGCAAGGTATGGTGAAGCTCCCCGGATCCTTCAGCTTAGGTGGCAACTTTTGTTGCAAGACAGCACTACACTCCTCCGTCAAAGCGACGGTCTCTAAATCCTCGAGTTTCAATTTCCTCGAAAGTATACCCTTCATGAACTTCGCATAGCTCGGCATTTGCTCAAGAGCCTCCGCAAATGGTATGTTAATCTGCAACTTCTTGAATACATCCAAGAACTTAGCGAATTGCTTGTCTAACTTTTGCCTTTGAATTCGTTTTGGGAATGGAGGAGGTGGAAATACCTTATCTTCTACTTCTTTTTGAGAATTAACACTCTTGTGAATGATAGGAGTTGAAGGAGTAGCATTAGGAAGCGAATCAGAACCAGATTCGACCTCAACTGAAGATTCAAGTTTTTCCTCGGTTGCTTTTTCTTCGTTCTGACCTTGTAGACTTCTTCCTGATCGTAATGTTATTGCCTGAACCTGTTCCTTTTGATCTTTCTTGCCTGGATTCACCTCTGTGTCACTCGGAAGCGTTCCTGGTTGACGGTTCAACAAAGCATTGGCTAGCTGGCCAATTTGATTCTCTAAAGTTTTCAATGACACTGCCTGACTCTTATACATCATCCGAAGCTCTTCCAATTCCGACTTCTCAGACTGATTCAATGAAGTTCCTTGAGATGGTTGAAACCCCGGTGGATTGAATGGTTGCCTTGGAGCATAAGGTGGTGGTTGGTAGTTCTGATTACTTGGCCTTGCATTGAACTGCTGATTATGTGGTTGCTGAGCACCTCCCTGATTGTTGCTCCAACTGAAGTTAGGATGATTCCGATTGTTGGGATGATAAAAATTTGGCACTGGTTGCTGAGATCTTTGAAAATTACTAACAAATTGTGCGGATTCAGCTGAGATAGCACACATATTTGTATCATGTGCCCCTGCACACAATTCACACACCATAGCAACCTGGTTAGTACCAAGATTAGAAAGGGAATCTACCTTCATTGTCAACGCTTTGAGTTGGGCAGCAATAGCAGTAGCTGCATCCAAGTCAAGAACTCCAGCCACTTTAGCAGGTGGCAAGCGTTGAGTAGGATTCTGAAACTCATTGGCCGACATCATTTCAATCAGATTATAAGCATCCTCATAGCTTTTTGCCCATAGCGCACCTCCAGAAGCTGCATCTAACATAGGCCGGGACTGAACTCCCAACCCGTTATAGAAATTGCTGATTATCATCCAATCCGGCATTCCATGATGAGGACAACGTGCCAATATCTCCTTGTACCTCTCCCAAGCTTCTCCCAAAGATTCCTGGGAATGCTGAGCAAACTGAGAAATTGCATTCCTGTAAGCTGCTGTCTTCGCCATGGAGAAATACTTGGTCAAGAACTTTTGAGCACAGTCTGCCCATGTTGTAATAGAGCCTGATGGCATAGAATGTAACCAACTCTTGGCTTTATCCTTAAGAGAGAAGGGAAATAGCCTCAATCTGATTGCGTCATCTGTAACTCCGTTGAATTTGAAGGTGTCACAGATCTCAAGGAAGTCCCTAATATGAGCATTGGGATCTTCAGCAGGACTACCCCCAAACTGGACTGTGTTCTGAATCATCTGAATGATGTTTGGCCTTAGCTCGAAATTGTTAGACCCTATAGCTGGGCGAACAATACTAGTATGAATGTCCTCCACTTTCGGCTGAGAGAATTCACTCAAAGCCTTCGCTGCTTGATCTTGATTTGCCATAACTTCCTTTGCTTCAAGATTGTCTTCTAACCCGAAATCAAGTCTTCTCCTAGCTAGTTCGTATCTACGTGCCCGAGCTCGTGTACGCATAAACTCTCAACAAGTACCTGAGATTCACCAACAAGAAATTTTATGAAAACGTCCTAGTCACCGAAATTCAATGACCACTGATGGCAAATATTGAAACTAAACAAAATAAAACCGCGTCCCCGGCAGCGGCGCCAAAAACTTGTTACGACCAACTCAACACGCAAGTGCACGTGATCTCAAGTAATACAGATAGCAAATAAGGTTCGTTCCTACAGGGACTCATTGTATTGTCTAGCTACTCACTCACCAATGTATGACTGTTTTCCGATGCTAAAACAATTAAATAAGTGGATTGTTGTTATCACTAAAATTTATCTAAGAAATATAACTAATTATCAACTACTTGAACTGAGATTTATATCGAATTACTTATGCAAATAAAACATGGGAATTTAGTTTCTTTAAACAATCCATCTATAGTCTCCAAATCCCTAGCCTGGTTCATGTGATTTAGTAACACCTGATCGAACACACAAAACTGATATAAGCCAACTTCCGTTAAACAAATACCATCCTTAACAATATCCACAATAAAGATAGAAATCATTTAGTCTCCCAATTATGCCAAGTCTTCATATGTCTATAAAGAATAAAACATAATGGTTGAGGTGCAAGCATTCAATTGATCACATAGTCGTCATAAAACGATTAGAGTTACAACACTAATTATGAATGATAATATCACGCATAATCCTACGCTAACATGGCAAGTTCAAAACTCTTGTTTCCACTTTCGCTTCAACAAGAATTAACACACAATTACAGGAGTTAGCTACTCTCCTATAACGAATTAAATCAACCATGATAGGGTATCACATCAATCACACTATAGGCATCGAGAAGATTCAACACATAGAATTCATGAAAAAGTCCACTAAACCCCCATGACAACGAATTAGTTCATGATCGAACTAATCATCATCATGGGTTCCAATGAAAACATGACTCTAAAATAAACAAGTAAATAAAATAGAGAAGAAGAAGAATAAGGTTTAGAATTAATCCCCACAATCGAAGAATACAAAGGTTCAAGAATAGCTTGGAGGAATTCCTTCTCCTTTTCTCCTCTTGTAAACCCTAGCTTAATAATACTAACGTGCGTGTCTCCCTGTTCTAATTACAAGGGTTGGATGATGATATATAAAACACGTTTCCTACCTTTGCCCAATAATAAAAAATACCTAAAAAACTACTCGGAAACGATTTTAATGTCAAAAAACACTTAAAATACAATTTCAGATCAAATAAGGGCAAAACTGGAAAATCAGCACGTCCCCGAGCACTTTGCTCAAGAACTGGCGCACTTTGCTCGGCCAAAATCTGCTCATCCCGAGCACTTTGCTCAAAACTGGCGCACTTTGCTCGGGACAAATCTGATCCCGTTCTTTTCTCCTTCGTTTTTCAGCTTTTTCTCCTTCGTTTTTGCTCCGTTTGCTCCCGTTCTTTTTGCATTCTCTTCCGTTTTCAATTCTCTATGCTTGGAATCCTCATGGTGAACCATAACAAGACTCCATTCTATATTATTAAGCCCGAATCCAACTCCAAAAGCAACGGAAACAACGATCTTAATCAACATTATTCCAACCCTGCACAATTAAACAAACACATCAAAACTACCACAATCTTGAGACCAAAGCAATCAATTTAAGCCAATTTAGAATGTTCCAAGTGGATATCAAATCCACTTATCACCTTGCCTTTATAGCCATCTTTCTTATCTCTTGTTTATCTAACTCCTCATGAGTTCCCTGGATATACTTGATAATTGGAACCCGCCAATCTTCTTGAGCTGTTATGCAGAGAATCTCCCTTCGAGCTATTGATGGCTCGTGGAGCTCTCTGAAGTATATAGGTTCCAAGGTATTTGAGGTTTCCGAGGTGGCCAACTTTGACAATGCATCTGCCCATTTGTTGTTAGATCTATCAATGTTGCTGATGGTCCATGACACAAAATTTTGCATTAATTCTGAGGTGATTTTTCTGTATGAAGCCATCCTTTCATTGAGGGTTTTGAATTCGCCCAAAACTTGTTTCACTACAAGCTGAGAGTCACAAAATACGTCTATGGTGGATACCTCTAGATGGCGAGCTAGAACCAGGCCTGCTATGAGACCTTCATACTCTGATTCGTTATTAGTCGTTGGAAATTTGAACTTGATAACCTGTCGAATAGTGAAGCCCTCAGGACTTGTGAGAACAACTCCCGCTCCACCAGCCTGTGAAGTAGATGACCCGTCCGTGAACAGGGTCCAAATTTTGTCTTTTGAGTCTGAAATTATCTCTCCTGGTTCAAAAGAAGTGAATGTGCATTCTGTAATGAAATCCGCAAGGACCTGAGATTTTGTTGAAGTTCTTGGTTGGAATTCTAAATGGAACTGGCTTAGCTCCACAGTCCATGAAGCCAACCTTCCCGTCATGTCAGGTTTATGAAGTACTCGGCGTAAAGGTTGATTTGTCATCACGATGATTGTTCTTCCTTGAAAATACTGTCTTAACTTTCTGCTAGCCATAACCAAGGCGTACGTGAGTTTTTCTATATTGGAGTATCGCGTCTCCGCGTCCTTAAGTATATGGCTCGTGTAGTACACGGGTTTCTGGTCTGCATCTACCTCTTTAACTAGTACTGCAGCCAAGGTCGAGTCTGATGCCGATAGGTACAGCTTTAGAGGCTCACATTGCAAAGGTTTAGCCATGACTGGAGGGGATACCAAAAAATCTTTGATTCCTTGCAAACTTTCTTCACATTCTTTTGTCCAATTAAAGGTTTTACTTTTTGAAGCTTCCTTGATGGCTTCGTACATCGGAAGGCATTTCTTCGAAGATTGAGGTATGAAGCGTCTAAGAGCTGCAATGGACCCTGCAAGGGCTTGGAGCTCCTTGAGGCATGTTGGTGATGACATATTCTGAATAGCTTTCACTTGGTTTGGGTCTGCCTCAATGCCCCTCTGGGTGAGTAGAAACCCCAAAAAACGACCTCCACTTAGACCAAACGAGCACTTTGCTGGGTTTAGCCTCATAGAACTCGCCCTTATCCTTGAGAATGTTTCTCTGAGGTCTTTGACGTGTTCTGATGCCGTTGGTGACATTGCTATAATGTCATCAACATACACTTGGATGTTTCTTCCAATTTGGGGTGCGAAGATCTTGTCCATTGTATGTTGGAACGTTGCTCCAGCATTTAGGAGACCAAATGGTGTAACTTTGAATCCAAAAACGCCCTTATGAGTTATGAATGCTGTGTCATCTTGATCTTGTGCAGCTAATTTTATTTGATTATATCCCGAAAATGCATCCATAAAAGATAATAACTCATTTCCAGCAGTGGAGTCGATGAGCTGATCTATGTTAGGTAACGGATAAAAATCTTTGGGACAAGCTTTATTGAGGTCCGAGTAGTCTATGCACATCCTCCACTTGCCATTACTTTTCTTGACTAAGACTGGATTAGCAATCCATTTTGGGAACTGAACGGGCTTTATGAAGTCCGCCTCAAGCAGTCTGTCGATCTCTTTTTCAATGGCTTCTTGTTTTTCTTTGGAAAAAATTCGTCTTTTCTGTTTCACTGCTTGAACTTCAGATTTTATGTTAAGATGGTGAAGGGCTAACTCAGCTGGAATCCCGGGCATGTCTTTCGGGGTCCAAGCAAAAATATCAGCGAACTCTCTTAAAGTCTGGATGAGTGCTTCACGAAGTTCAGGAGGCAATTTCGTTCCGATCCTTATGACTTTCTCGGGTATATCGAGGTATAAAGGAACCTCCTCAACAGGTTCAACTGGTTCGTGGCTTGGAGGTTTGGGGAGTTCGATTATGTCTCTTGGATCCATTTCAACGACCTGATTTACCGAAGTCGATGAATTAGCCGATCGCTTTGGGAGTGCTGAATTGACATAACATTGTCGAGCTACTTTTTGGTCTCCGCAAACCTCACCAACACCGAAATCTGTAGGAAATTTCATCTTTAGATGCGTTATGGAGACTATACCCTTCAAAGCCGCAATGGTTGATCTTCCCAATATCGCATTGTAGCTTGAAACGGCATTCACGATGTGAAATTTAACCATGAGCCATCTTTGGCAGGGTGGAGATCCAAACAGTACAGGCATGTCAATGATTCCAACTGTTTTAACTTCATTGCCTGTAAAACCATATAATGGTGCCTCTTTCGCGCTATTAACTTTTCTATCACCCAACTCCATTCTTGAAAATGCGCCTTGATATAAAATATCAACTGAACTACCGTCATCGATCATGATCTTTTTCACCGTATTTGTCCCTATTTTAGTGGTAATTACCAGGGCATCCTGGTGATCCTCAATAATTCTGTCTCCATAATCCTCATCTGAAAATGATATTACTAAAGAGGGATTTCTCTTTGACTTTTTGTTGTCCACTCGGAATACCTCTCTTGCGTAAGCCTTCTTTGCTCTATTCGACGATCCTCCCGAGGTGTTTCCACCCGATATGGTGTCGATAATTCGGTCTGACTCATTTCTCTGCTGTTGCATAGTGTCTCCTCTTTCTACAAAATGTGACAACTCTCCTTTCTGAATCTTGTCTTCGATTAAATTTTTTAACTGATAACACCTCTCTGTATCATGACCTGTGTCCTCATGATAATGACAGAATTTATTGCTCGGAGGTCTATTAGGATTCATCGGTCTTGGAGGTATATACATTGGGTCAGCTTTAAGGATTCCAAGTATTGCAAGTCTATCAGTGTTGAGCTTTGTGAAATCCTTATCACCCCGTGATTTTTGAACCCACAGATGTTGCTTGGGTGGAGACATGCGCGACCTGGGTGACCTGTTTGATGCATGTGAAGTGTCATCTCCTCTCTTTATTTGAACTGGTGACTTTACATGTGATCTTCTTGTTCCTCGAGCACCCCTGTCACCTCGATCACCTCGTCGGTACTCCCATTGTGAAGTCTGTTCAATAAATTTACTCATTCGTGCTCTTGGAGATCTCGAAGATTGGATACTACCAACTGCCTCTTGGAGAGTTAGCCTCTTCTCGAATAGCTGTATAGCGGCTTGAAGTGATTGAGGCTCTTTTTCGAAGTATTCTTCCAAAATTGTATTGTGCCTAGTTCTATCCACTCCTGCTGCTAAATATGTCATTGCCAAGTTTTCTACCAAATCTGGAACTTGGATCATTTCTGCTCTGAAACGATTTAAGTATTCTCTCAAACTCTCATTTGACCTTTGGCGAATATTTACAAGAGAGGCTGTCAGCTTCCTGCCTTTCTTGTTTGTAGAGAATCTTGATTTAAACTTTTCTTTCAAACTGTCCCACGATTTAATCGATCTTGCTGGTAAATTGTTGAACCACATGAGGGCCGTGCCCTTCAAGCACGTCGGGAAGAACTGACACTTGGCTATACTGTTGTGTCCGAAAAAAGACATCCTCCCATCGAAGAGATTAACGAAGTCATAGGGGTCTGTGGAGCCATCGAACTGGTCGATAGATGGGACCTTAAGATCCCTATTCACCTTAGCCTTCTCAATACTTCTAACAAACGGACTCTCCGAAGAGACCTCAGCCTCTCCCGAGTGAGATTTTATGAACTCTTTGAACTTTAATATCTCCTTTGACGACAAACCAGCTGTATTCAGTTCTTCTTCCTCATAGTCATCGTCCTCTTCATCCGAATACTCCTTTTGCTCACGCTTATATCTCCGTTTTCTTGAAGAAAACGAAGCGGAAGATACCTCCGTTTTAGAATACTTACTTCCCATGGATGTCCTCCACGAAGGCTCGTAGGTCTCTGTTTGATACTCGGAGGAAATACGACCCTCGGACACCTCGTGAAGCTCTTTCTGCAATCTAATTATCTCTTTCTGCTTTCGAATTTTCTCCGCTAATATCTGCCTTTCTTCATCTAGATGACGAAGCTCTTCATCAAGAAGAATGCGTCCTGGACGCTCCTCGAGGCTCTCCTGGTTTCGCCTTTGCTTCTTCATCTTTTCCAGGTGCAACCGAGCATCACTAGTAAGCACATGTTTCCCTTGAGGTGTTAAGACCAGCTGGCGAGAATCATTTTTCCATTTACAAGGTCCATGTGACGGATCTGATAAACTTGGACCAGGAGGTGATGAGAATAGCGCTTGAGGCTTCATTGGAGCCTTGGATTGTGCTGTTCGCTTAATGCTCGAAACGTCTCGAGTATTCGGAACTGACTGCTTGTCCAGTTTGTGGTTGTCATCGGCCATTCTTCGTTTTGAACGAAGAATTAGAGTCGATCACACGCTTTTTGGACCTCGATCTGTTTACTAAAATGAATGATCTGATTTGTTCTTAATTTTTGAATTTGATGTGTTTGTTTTTGTTTTTTCAGGAGGTAAGAGCTCCTTCTAGCGCCATTGTTAAAGAGTAATATTAATGAACCCAATCCTTTACAATGCTGGGGCTACACATATATTTATAGTGCTCTAAATGGGCCTTTATTTGGGCTAGACTATCTTAGTGGGCCTGAGGCCCAACAATTTACTAAATAATGTTATGATTCTATTAGATGTAGTCTTGTCAAACTGGTACAAGAATTATATATGTTCTGCAATCCGTTTTGTGTCAACAAAATAAAAGAAAACGTAATAAAAAAAATTCATAAAGCTCTTACCGATCATAATAAATATTATAGCAACATCTTTTTCCTTTCGTTTTTCACCTCTTTTGTTAGTTCTTTAAATTTACTTACCTGACCTTGTCCCTACCAGGGAAGCTACAGGAAGAAAAAACAAGGACAAAAATAGAGGCATTAGGATTATTATCGTAGATGAAAATGATAAACTGCTGAAAGTGTCAGTCTTTTAACCATGGAATAGCTAGGCATTCTCATTTTTTCCCCAAAAAAAAATATCTTGGAGATTGTGTAATGCTTACTCTCAAACTTTTCGTTAAACAGTAGAGATATTCTTTTCAAATCTATGGTAAGTTTGACTCACTATAAACATGCTACTTTTGCCAATTAAATTAAGTTTTTGACTATGTGAGTTTTTGGCTATGTGAGCATCTTTTACCAGATTGATTCACTTTATAGTGTTCCCATTTGTTATCGTATTGTCTGAGAAAGGCACAATTGAAGGCTCTCTGGTTTCATATTTGCATATGTTGACGCCAAGTTATTAGCTACTCAAACTTAATCTTTTAGAACTTGTTCAAGTTATTTGGAAATTTGGGTAGTTGCACTTGTAACCATGGTATTCACAATTTAATTTTAGCTTGCATGTGTTTAAAATTCCTGAGACATGTATAGAGTTATAGTGAACATCTTGATCTTCCTAATTAATATGTACTTTGCCAAGCAGTTGGATTTTGATTTTAGTTTTTTGCACAAATGATGTTTTTACCAGCTTAATAGGCATTGTATATTCTTCATTGCATATAAATAAAGCTCGGGGGTGTTATCTCACATATGGTCATGGACTTGTTAATATACTTACCTGGTGGTTTAGCTAACTAAAGCATACTTTGTAAAAAAAAAAATAGCCATTAAACTTGATCTAATGAGCGTATATTAGTACTATGTACAATTGTTTTGGAAGTGCGTAAGAAGCTCATTTTAGTCCTCGAAGATATAAAGGTATTTTAAGTTTGTTTATGTTGCAATTTGTAACTTCGTAATTTTCTGGATGTGACGTTTTCCTCTTATCATAGTGCGGATCATATCCCGCGATTATGCTTTCAACTTACTAGCTTTGAGGTCGTGTCAAACCTCTTTAAGTACTAAAACACATTTTCTCCAATTTGTATCTACTTCATTTGGACAAAACTATTTAATATCATTTTTCGCATACATGCAGATGTTATTGGTATGGTCCGAGATATTCTGAGATATTGGGGCTCTTGAACCAGCCTCAAACGGTGAGCAATACTAGGTAAACACGCTCATCAAATATATTTTGTCATGTAGTAGGCATTAATATTATTCCAACCTGGCCTGTTGTCCATGATATGATACATGTATGCATGAGGGAACCCCGGGATTAAAAAAAAACTTTTGTTCACGTACCAAGATTTATGGCATAACTTAATATTTGCTTGTGCTTCCGGATTATCATCTTAGCATAATTAAATACTGGACTTAACTTTATTTTCGCTACCGTTCAAAGTCAATATCAATCATCAAACAACAAACTCCAGAGCAGATTATGAGTCTTGCTGGTTTCTTACATAGGATTGGAGTCTCAGACACAATCCCAGTAGAGTATGACGTTAAAGATTATTTCTCCAACATAATACGAGGTCTGCTTGAGCTTGTTCATGTCCAAAGCGGCCGCATGTCTTTCCTCCTCCGTGTCAAACCTGTTGTCACTCTAAACTACTCTGTTTCTCTTGCTCTGTTTTACTTTATAAATAATTTTGTTATTTAAAATGTTAATCAGACTTGTCTATATGTATGTATATTCGACTTTTTTAAAATGCTTTGATGTTCCCATGTTATGTAAATCATGCTTGTGTAGATAGATATGTTAGTGCTCCGACACTTGAAAGTCTATTTTTGGGTCGATAATTAGGGTCGATATTTTGTATTTGAGAATATTGGGCTTCCAGAGATTGAGAATTCTGATATTACCGGAGTTCTAATAACATGTTGAGTTACTGTAGCACTAGGTTAAATTACTAGCTCTCGAAGGTTTGAGCTCTGATAGACTGATATGGAGTTTAGGTCTTACGAAGATGACTTGTTGTTTTATCATGTTTATGTTAATTCTGAAATATATTTTTTCAACTCTCTCTGTTTAATCTTGCATCTAAAAATATGGGACTAAATATGGCAAAATTCCAACAAGCTAAAGTTATATGAGTTGATAATTTGAGCATTTGAATTCGCGAATGCCCACAACATTGGAATTTATCGTGTCTTTGAGTGTTGTTTAATTCAATTAGCATTACATACAAATTGGACATGACTTCTCCGAATTTACTCACGGAAAATCTCAACTTTATACTGAATTGAGACCTCCAATCAAAACAGCTTGAACTTTGACACTGTTTGTTGTTTTAATATTACTCAAATTTTGGTAGAAGACTGATTTTTTCTCAATGGGGGCTTAGAATGTGTACGGAGGATTGCATGGTGGGGCATTAACATTTGTCGCAGAGATGGTTGCAGTAGATTATGCACAAATTATTGTGGGCAAAGAAAAAGAACTTTTTCTTGGAGAATTGAGTAATTCTTACCTCTCTTCTGCACCACACAATGTAAGTTTGTTGCATTCAAGTAGTCAGATTCTTGATTGTTCATTTATGTTTAAAAGTTATTGATTAAGAGTTACACCATATTTTATTGAGATAAAGATCATTCAGCTACATTTTAAAGTAGTGTTCTTTTAGCTTACTCCCAAAGAGTTGATCTGAATATGTATTTCTTATAACTCGTCAAAATATGTAGTTCTTATATCTCATCATCAAACCTGTTAGTTCTTTGAGCTTTTTACTCTTTTAGCTCATTATGTCAATGATGGTAAGAGGAATTCACAGCAAAATTAGGATAACAATATTTAGTTTTATTGGATTCATGTCTAATGGTAAGACTTGGAACACCTGGTGCAGTGGCTTAGTACCCGAGTATGTTTTTTCACAGTTTTCAGGTACAAACAGGCATCAAGGGTATACAACATTTTTTAAAGTAACATTAATGTTGTCATGAGGTGGATTCGTAAAACCTTAAATACTTGTTAGACGTATATGCAATATATTTATCATCTCCTTCGTTCCATTCCTTCTGATTCACACATGAACCACTCTTCCCTCGCATACTCGATTTTGTTTTGCAAGATTGTGTATAATTTAAATGTACCATAGTCGATTTTAGGCTGTGCATCGCATGTACAACACAATACACTTTGATTTGGTCAACTTACTGTGTTTTTTAATTTAATGCTTTATTCAAATTTGCAGGCAGAGGTGGTAGTTAATGCCTCCGTTGTAAGGAGTAGAAGGAATTTAACTGTGATTGCAGTTGAGTTCAAAATGAAGGAATCTGACAAGCTGGTCTATACATCTCGTGCAACCTTCTATAATATGCCAGTTGCAAGCCTATGAGTATTACAAAATTGTCTCTCTGAAATTGTCACTCAACCACCAAACATCCAGCCACCTACATCCAGTGCGGAGTCGGGCCCAAGCACGAAGCAAAAGATCACTTGAGGAGCCACCATTATATATGATCATACCAAAATATTATCTAAGCAATATATGTAATTGGGCCTATATACTACTAAACACCATCTCATATTGCATGCATTTGGACTTTGCTTCATTAAAAATATTAGTAGCATTGGGTTTTCAACCAAATGTTCATCCTTTTATATTCGCCTGAAACTTGCCTTGATGTTTATTGTCTGAGGTACTTGGGTTAACGTTTAGAAATGGTGGTTTTAAAGTTTTTACATCCCTTTTATGTTATCCTGTTGTGATGTCGCAACAATTACAACTTTTATATTTCTAAACATACATGTTGGAACCAGATATGCCTTGATTGGCCTTAATTTTATAACTAAAGAGGCTACAATGTTATAGGGAAAAGGTATATGTTCTCACAAAAGGTATATGATTGGAAGTTGGAACCTCCTTTCATGAACAATTCACATATTAAAAATAATGTCTAAAAGACATCTTGGAGAGCTATTCTGGTATGATCTAATCCTTAACTTTTGTGTAACTAATCAAATAGACAGGGAACCTTTTCCATCAAACCAGAGCGTTGTTTCAGGAGTTCTTTTTACAAACTTGCTACTACTTCAAACGTACATATTTAAGGCAAAAATTTCATGTTAGTGAGAACGATGATGGAGAAACCTCAGCCTCACAAACAGCTAGAGAAGACCCGTGCCTTGCACGGGTTGTAAAGCTAGTTAATTACAAATTGTCAACTAAATTCTTATTACAATATATGTCCTCTAGAAAAATCGAAAAAGTTTGTATAATTTGTTTATCCTCAATATTTAGAAAATAAAATTTATACAATTTTAGTCGGGAATCTTTTAAGACCCTGATTTTAAATAAATACCTTTTTTGATTATTTCTTCCAACTTACAAACCAAACAAAATCAAACCAAATCAATACAAATGGCGGGAAGGGCAAACATTAAACCAACCAACTCATGCTTAGCTTTGCATAATTCAGTTTGTAGCTGTCCTACGGACAATAAATAATGGCCCATTGACATCAATTGAAAATACTCCGTCCCAAACTATAAGTCCCTTTTGTAAAAAAAATTTATCCCAAATTACATGTCCTCCTTTTCTTTTCATACAAATATTTCCTTCTTTCTACATAAATTTAAGTTTAATTTTCCAAAATTATCCCTATATTTGTATTTTCAATGCTGGACTTCTTTAAAACTTAACTCTATTCTCATTTTTCAATACATTTATTAAGGTTATTTATTGAAAAATCTTATCCAACCAACCTTTTTCTTAATATGCGTATTTTTTTTCAAAAATTACATGTAAATTGGGACGGAGGAAGTAGGTTAATAGTTTGTAGCATACTAGCATGCGTATTTTAATATCAATGTCTTTTTTATTTATTTATGACATGGAAGCATAAGCATTCAGTTTGCTCTGCCCAACGTGTTTCTAAAAAACAACTTATAACCCTAGTACCCTACAAATTCAACAGAAACACATTAATTAGGCTACTGAATTTCAGTGAAACTTTAAATTAAAGCAAGCGTAGGCAAAAGTAGAGTGGGAAAGGTTGCATTTAAATTACGAGAGTAATACTGTAGTAGTAAATTGTAAGCAGCACAGGCACAGCAGGTTGAGTGAAGATATGACTTTGATACTCCCTCCGTCCCACCTAGTTTTTTACATGGCGGCTGGGCACGGAGGTCAAGGATAATGGGTGTAAAGTGAATATAATATTGTTAAAATAAATGAATTAATGGGTGTAATAGTGATTTTATTGTTAAAATAAGTGAAGTAGTGGGTGTAATAGTGATTTTATTGTTAAAATAAGTTAAGTAGTGGGTGAAATAGTGTAAAGTATTGTTAAAATAAGTGAAGTAGTGAGTGTAATAGTGTTAAAACTTAGTATTTTGGGTAATGTAAAAAAATGGTGGGACGACCTAAAAAAGAAATTGTAAAGAAATGGATGGGATGTGTCATGTAAACAGCAAACTCAACCTAATCAGCCACGTGAATCATCTCCCTACTCGAAGCAATCTAATTAAACAAGTTAACCTGTGAGTATTATATAAGAGGTTGTTAGTTAGTTGGAGTCTCCATAATGGCTGGCCAAGATATTTGAGTCCCGGAGATATAAGAGAGTCTGTTTTTTGTTTGCTTGAAAGAGATGGCAGGCTATCATGCTCAGGGATATGAGTATACTAGTATGTGCTTTGGATTAGTTGAGGCGCGCCTGAATAATAATAATAATAATAATAATAATAATAATAATAATAATAATAATAATAATAATAATAATAATAATAATAAAGTATATTGGTGTTTCCTGTAAAAAAAAAGGAGTACATAATTATTCATATTTTTCAGTTATCTATTTAAAAAATCCAAGAAACATGCTTGGAATTGCTAATTCTTAGGTCATTTTGTGTGATAATACCGTGAGTTACTTGAAATCAATAAAAACTAGAGATGGACAAAAGGCTCATCGGGTCGGGTTTTGATCGGGCTTTAAAAAGCCCGGGCTTTTTGGTCAAAGCCCGGGCTTTTTGATCAAAGCCCGGCCCGGGCTTTGACTTTGACTGGGCTGGGCCGGGCCTGGCTTCTGTGAAAAATGTGAGCTCGTTTAGGTCCTCGAAGCGGGTCGTGGTGGGCTTTTTTCCGAGCCTGAAGCGGGCCGGACCAGGACGGATCGGGCTTTTTCCGGGATCAAATCGGATCGAGATTTTATGTTACATAAGAATGTTCTTTATGTAATAATGGCAGACATGTGTTAAACAATCTATTTTGCCGATACAAATATTACATTTATCGATTTACTTTTTGATTTGATGATATATTAATTGATTACATGTGTACTTAACTTGTTTTCGTTCATGTATCGTAATATATGCATATAAATAATCTTATTATTAATAATGAATATGAAAATATATATGTACTTAAATTATTTTTATATTTGTAGGAAGTGTAAATACATAAATAGTTATGTAAGTATACTAGAATAATCGAATTTTACCCGGGCTTTTTCCGGCCGAACCGGGCTTTTAATCGGGCCGGGCCAAAGACCGGGCTTTTTAAAAGACCGGGCTAAACTAGGCTTTTGCCGGGCCGGGCCGGGCTTTGCCCAAAAATATAGGGACCGTTTAAGGTCCTCGGGCCGGGCTTTGACCGGGCCAGGTTTTGACCGGATTTTGCCGGATCGGGTCGAACCAGATTTTCGAATTCGGGCTTTTTGTGCATCTCTAATAAAAACCACATTTATCGTGCGTGGTAATAACGATTCTAGTATCAGTTATATTTCTTTGTTCTGTTTGTGATGAAAGTAAGGGTTCCCATATAAATATCAACACCAATGATAACATTACAATATAAAGTTTCAATGATATGGATGTAACTCAAAAATATAAACATATATGTGGGTTTAATGTGTAAATTATTATGGATTAAATTATAAAAAAAAATTTAAAATAAAAAATGTGTGGTTTAATAAATTTTTAATATGTAAAAATACACTTATCATAAGACTAGTATTAAGAGCATGTTTGGCAAACCTTGCTTAAAGTAAAAATTAGCTTTAAGTTGTTTTTGGAGTGTTTGTGTACCTTGGCTTTAAGCCCGTTTTAAGTTAAAAAACTGCTTAAAGTCATAAGCTCCTTTTAGGTACTTTTGACTTATGACTTATGACTTATGGATTTTTTTTTTAATTTTTTTTTTCACGATTCTTGTAAAGCTTAAATATCATGAATTTAAAATTTTTTAAAGTCAAATTTCACTTTAAGTCAAAATTATTAAACCCCCATTTAACTTTAAGTAAAATTACCCAAACACTTTCATTCAACTTAAAGTAAACAACTTCACTTTCTCCTTTAAGTTAAAAACACCTCCATTAAGTCAAAAGTAACTTATTTTAAGCAATCCCAAACACCCTCTAACTCTTTCTTTTCGGGTTCGGCAAACCTTGATGGTTGTAAATGACCTTTTGAAATTTTAGTAATTGACTAGCTTATAATCCCTGCATTGCACGGATTTCTTTTGAATTTTAAAATAAATATGTTTTTGATGGAATTCTAACCTAAAATTTTAGTAAATTATTTTAATCATGTAATACATCAATACATCTAATCATTAGATCTAACGAATCTGATTTTTTACTAAAAATCTAATGATCATTATTCGTAGTATACGGATTTCTATTATATTTTGTTAGTGATTAATAGATATGGTATGATATTTTTGGGTATATATTAATTATTGCAAGATTCTATTTTTGTTTTGGGTTTATATTAATTACATTATATTATGGTGGTTTTGTTTTTGTTTTGGGTATATATTATATTTTGTTGGGTATATTTTTTTTTTATAATGAAGGTTCATTCGGAATTCCTTGCCAGTGATGTTACAAGAAAGGAAAATGTTAACCACAATCCTTAGGGCTATGTTTAAGGTGTTATGTGGTAGTTTTTAATTGGCTCAAGGTTGTGCCCCACTTGCAAAAAAGTATATGCCCCCATGCATTCACATAAATCATCCAATAAAAATCCACCACATGGCAAAAATTAATCCTTAAACATAGCCCTAAGAGCATCTCCAAGGACCCATAACCCTTACCTATATATGAGATAGTTGGATACTTTTAGGGTTTTGCTCCAAAAAAACAAGCTCCAATGGTTGGGTCCCTTCCCAATACTTTTTAGGGGAGAAAAAGTAGGACCCTACATATGAGGAACGTGATTGCACACCCTATTTTGGCCAGGTCATCTCCCGCTACAATTTCTTGTTCATGGAGGCCCAATGTGCTATTTTTCTAATTGATATTTTTAAATTTCAAACTTTAAAATTTCAAAAAACTAAACTAAAAATATTTTGAAAATATAGGGTGTGGATATAAGGGTTATCATTGGAGTAAAACTTCGCTTTAATTCCCTATACTTTTTAAAATCCTTATTTTAGGAGTTGAGGAAAGGAGATCTCCTTGAAGATGCTCTAAGGGCTGTTGTTAACAGGACCCTATAAGAAAAGTGAAGCTCATGCAAGAAAGCATGTTACATATCCCTTGGCAGGTCTGAGAATATGATAGGGTCACACATCCCATACAACAGAAAACTAACTTGGTCAGTTAGAACTGTCAGAAATTTGAATATCATTCGATACATATATTTTGAGGTACACAATTATATACAACATGAAATCGACTCTCTTGCTATTGGCTCAGTTTCATAAAATGCAATGCCGCAAGTGCTAGCTAAGTAGCTAGTATCAGAACAACCTCTCTGAAGCATCGGATTGTGATTGCAGTCTATTGGCTTGAGGTGCTTAATTTTTGTTGACAAGTTGACATGAAAGCCTAATAAGATGCTCCATATTTCAATATCATCGTGTATAATGTAGTTTCTTTCGCTCCTCCGTTGAAGAAATGTTTTAACAGGAAGCAGGCAGTTGGCTTTACCTTAATATTGATATTCTGTGTCATAACAAAATTTTACAGAACTACTACTGCATATCAGCCATTGCTTCAATCCAGTAATAACATTGCACTGGAAACTGACAGGATGAATTGAATACTCCATGAGCCAAGTTTCAAAAAACTATCTGAGGATCAAAAGATTTGCTTTTGTTACTTATTAAGTACATGTGACGGGATCCAATATTTTGCATTAGGAATCTAAAATTGCCTTCCAATCTGTTCACTTATCTACCGCATGCCCGCATCTACGTTAGATTAAGAATTACACACTTCCACTGTGATACTTCAACTGTTAAAGAAGAAAAGAGCCAACATACCTTTAATTTATCTAGAGTGTCATTGTGCTCCTGTTTAACTGTCATGGATACATTCAGCACCTTCAGATTTAACCTGAATAAGTTCTGGGGGGCATAACAAAGCATACAGATTATGATCTTACATCTTCATATTAAACCAGGAAGAGCGCATGCAGAGTTTAGATTTGGCAATGTGCAAGATGCACACCCATGATTTGAAGAATGGGGTCCCTCAGTCTTTTGACCCACAAATCAACAGGAGAGAAACCAAATTTGAAGAACTTCCTACCAGTAATCACCGCAAGAACATTTTCCTTCATTGAAATGATGGAAACAGTTCGAGTCCCTTAATATGATATGCCTCTGAAAAACTATTGATATAAATTTCATTGCAATATGGCAGTCCCCACACACCCTTAGATTCTTGAATATCCGGATAGGTGCCGACTTTGGCACAAAAAGGAGCCCAAAAGCAACAGCCAACTTTTCACTGTGAAAGGCAAGACCATGTTCCTTACATTTTTCGTTTACATCGTGCAGTGCATAATTCATGTCAGGCACATAGCCAGCTTCCTTGATCAGTATCATCACTTCATCGATCTTGTGCTCTTGTTTGTGTGCATTCTTTTATTTCTAATATATTTCTCCACGAGGTTACGACCTCATTTACCGGAAAAAAAAAAGAATAGATATTTGATAACATTACATAGGGCATGGCATTTTGCGGTTCCAACTTAAACAGGGCTTCTGCGGACCTCTCAGCCAGTTCCACAACTCCATGTACTCTACATGCTGAAAGCAATGCTTTCCATACAGTTGCATCCGGTTCGACATCCATCTCATTTAGTAACTTCTCTGCCTCAAGCATTTTCCTAGAGCGCCCTAAAAGATCGATCATACAAGCATAATGATCTGGACCTGGCTTAATTCCATAAATTCTAGTCATATATTCAAAGTATTGACGTGCCTGTTCCTGCAAGCAAAAAGTAGGCCGATGAAAGTAATAAAATCAGGTTTTATACCACTTTCAGTCATCGAGTCATATAGTAGCAAAGATTCCTTTGCCCTTCCATTTTGAGCATATCCAACAATTAGAGCAGTCCAAGAAATTACATTCCGTATTTGCATCAGATTGAAGATACTACTTGCATCTTCTATATTCCCACATTTTGCATACATAGTTACCAGAGAATTATCAACAGGCAAGGATGAACCAAAGCCAGATTTGATATAATTTGCATGGACCTGCTGACCAAATTCCAGAGTTGTGAGTTTAGCACACGAACTCAAGACACTTGAGATGACAACCTGATCAGGCTCAATTCCTGCAATTCTCATCCCGCAAAACAGCTTTAGAGCTTCTTCAGGGGAACCAATGTGAGCATAGCCAGTCACAAGGGAGGTCCATGAAACAACATCCTTGTCTGTCATGCTGTTGAACACCTTGAATGCTGAGTCTAAGTCATTCTGTTTTGCATACATGTCCATTAGAGCATTGCCTACTAACTTATAAACATCATATCCAGTTTTGACAATTATAGAATGAACAGATTTCGCATATTTGTCATAGTTATGGAAGCAAAAGAGTTTAAAACTGAAGGGAATGTATAGTGGTCAATTTCCATATCTTTTGAATGCATTTTTTTGAACAACAATAGTGCTTCCTCTTTCAAACCATGCCTAACACACCCAACTATCATAGAATTCCACGAAATCACATCATCAGTCTCCCTCGATTCCAACGCCTTCCTTGCACTATCAAAGTCCCCACATTTCGCATACATGTCAACTAAAGCACTCTCAACAAACACATTTCTCTCAAAACCACCACGAACAATGCAACCATGGACTTGCGTCCCAAACCCACAAGCAGATACCGCTGCACAAGCTGTGAACACACTAGGAAATGTATATTGATTACACTCAACACCTTCAGCCCGCATATCACGAAAACACTCAATCGCCCGAAGCTCCTCCCCATTCTGAGAGTAACCAGTAATCATAGCAGTCCAAGAAACATGATTTCTCCCATTACTCATCCCCCCAAACAAATACTCAGCTTCCAAAACTCTCCTACACTTCCGAGTACATATCAACGAGCCCCGTGACAACAAAATCATTCTTATCTAGCCCGCATACCCATGAACCTGTTCCCCTCTCGACAACAAACATTTCATCTTACACAATTGAAGAACACTCCCAAATGTAAATTGATTAGGCTTGTAACCCTCAAACCCCATTTGCCAAAACAACTAAAGAGCCTCAAACTCACTTCCATTTCGACAAAACCCCGTGATCAAAGAAGACCAAGTAATAGTGCTTTTCTTTGGAGTCTCATTAAAAAGTTTTCTAGCTTCAGTTAAGTTCCCTGAATCAGAATACGCAGCAATCATTGTATTCCAAGAAACCTCATCTCTGTGAGGCATTTTATCAAACACTTGGCGAGCTTCACTAATTCTACCAGATTTCCATAGATCACGTAGCTTTTGATTCATGTCATAACTGGAGACTCTGTAACCTCTATTACACAAAACATGCATGCCCATGTTTCAGTGTAAGTTGATACAGGCTTTGTATAATTCAAATGTAACATTGACATTTTTTCAGTTTTTAAGATTTTCTAATTTTATATATTTGAAATATAAAGAAATTTTAAACTAATCTGAACTTTTTTTTTTTAACATTAACATCTTCGAAATAAAAAATATTTTTGAATTTATATGGAAGAAAAATTTAAATTTACATATTCGAAATAGAAAAGAAATTTTATATTCATATATATATATATATATATATAATCATCGCTTTTAATAATTAAATTTTATCACCATGTTTGTAACACCTCTTGCTTCTCTTTGCTTTTGTCTCCATTCATTTGTTTTGTTCTTTTTTATTTACTCTTATTTTGTTTAATTTTCAATGTACTTGTTTTGTATTCGAGGAGGCAATGGTGATGTGTGTGTGTGTGTGTGGGGGGGAGGGGGATAGAAGAAGAAATGAGTTTTGTTCTGAAGTTTCTGCTGAACTAGTTGGTGATTTCCACCGTATAATTTAGTGATTTTTGTATTATACACGGCTGATTTCCATAATATAATTTAGTGATTTCTCAGGTGGTTGGGTCTAGTTTCTAGTTTCTATTTTAAATTGGTTTCTAATGGAGTAGGACTCTCTCTCTATATATATATATATATATATATATATATATATATATATATATATATATATATATATATATATATAGATATATATATATATATATATATATATATAAATATATATATATAAATTTGTACAATATTGTGTTCACTAATTTATTTATAGATATTTTCTTTTTAATTTATGTCTTAAATAGTCTATATTTTGAATATTCTTAAAAATATTACAAGGCCGCCGCGAAACGTGGCTTTATATGTATTTATTACTGATAAGTGGATTTTATATCCACTTAGAATGCTTTGTATCGACTTAAATTGATTATTTGACCTCAAGTATGTCGTGTTTTTAACGTGTTTTCATTGAGTTGTGCAGAACTTCTAGCTGGAGACAGGAAGTTACTTTTCTGTGATTATTTGGTGGTTTTGAACTCAGTAACTGAAGGACGGGAACTCGCGAGAGAATCAGAGCGAAAATAAGAAAAAATCAGAATTCTTTCCAAAAGCTAGGGCACGGGTGCACTTGGGAGAGCGCGGGCGCGCGTGTTGGACAATTCAGAGAGCGCGTGCGCGCTTGGTGGGGCGCGGGTGCGCTGCACTCAACTGCCAGAAATCCTGTTTTAAGTCAGTTTTGGAAATTTCTTGACAGCCAAGGCACGAGGGGCTATAAAAACACATGCTACTAGAAGAAAAAGGGAGATACGACTGAGAGACAAGAGATAGACGGATATACAAGACTTGAAGACGAATTTACCGAAGAACGTGACATCTAACGGAGATCTAGATCTACATCTTTTGTATTATTCTAATTAGGCGATACTTTTGGATGCTCGTTTTGGATTTGTTTTCTAAACTTTATTACTCTAGTACTATCGTTATTATTAAGATCTTGTTCATTATCATGTTTTCACTAGATCCCATGATGACGAACCGTTCAATTATGAACTAATCATTGTAATGGGATTCTATTGGATTTATTTACGGAATTTAGTAGTTTGATTGCTTTAAAGATTTGTGTGTGATGACTTATTGATTTCCTCGTATGGTTGTGCTAATTCTTCTTGGATGCGTAGCTAACATCTAACTTGTATTGTTAATTTCTATTGAATGCGAAAGTGGATATAGAGATTTAGAACTTGCCATGCTAGCATAGGTTTATGGATGTTTTTACATGTATGATTCGTAGTGTAATTTTAACCATCTTACGCTGCCCTATGTGATCTCAATGGATAACTTGTACTTAAACCGTTATGTTTTCAAATCTAATAGACATATAAGGTCTAAGCATAATTGGTGTCTGCCCAGCCTCTATCTGTTTGTGGATGTTTGAGTGGTTTGGTATACGTATGCCGAAAGGTAGCATGTACTAATTTCGTGTTGTCTGATTAGTTGTCGTAACCGTCACATACACTGATTAAAGGCATCAAATCTAAACGAAGTATTTATTGAAGTTAGGATCCCATTTTTATCTCTCATAAGTAATTCGGTTTTAATCACATTAGTTAATTTATTCTTAGTATTGTTAAATTGATTGTAAGTTAAATTAGTTAATCAAAACACACCTTTGATATTTGTCTTAGCAGTGAATAATAATCATACATTGTTGCATAAGTGCATAATCTGAATTACACCAAGTCTTCGTAGGAACGAACTCTACTTACTGTGATATTACTTGTGACCGCGTACGCTTAGTGCGAACAAGTTTTTGGCGCCACTGCCAGGGACTCGGTGTTTATTATAGTTTATGTGCTTGTCATCAGTGGTCGTTAAAGTTCACTGACTCGGATTATTTTTCTTACTTATCTTGCTTTGTTCTGTGTGTTTCAGGTACTTGAGCGTGTATGCGAACACGTTCTCAATCTCGTATGGATAAACTGGCAGAAGAAGAACTTGAAGCAGCAGTAGAAATGGGAGAACCAGCAGGAGCAACGAAAGCATTGAAGGATTATTCTCAGCCGAAAATCAATGACATTCAATCTAGCATTGTCAGACCAGCCATTGCCGCTAATACCTTTGAAATCAAGTCTGGCATGATTCAATTGGTGCAGAATTCAGTTCAATTTGGGGGTGCTCCAACGGAAGATCCCAATATTCACATCTGAAACTTCATCGAGATCTGTGACACTTTCAAGTTCAACGGTGTGTCGGAAGATGCTGTGAAATTGAGACTTTTCCCATTTTCTCTGAGGGATAAAGCTAAGGGCTGGTTGCACTCTTTACCAGCAGGTTCTATTGTGACACGGGAGGATCTTGATCAGAAATTTCTCACTAAATTATTCCCTATGGCAAAAACAGCAGCAATAAGCAACGCTCTTACTCAATTTGCACAGCAGTCAGGAGAATTTTTATGTGAAGCTTGGGAGCGCTACAAGGAGATGCTTAGGAAGTGTCCTCATCATGGAATGCCCGACTGGATGGTGATCAATTGTTTCTATAATGGGCTGGGAGCACAATCAAGACCAATGCTAGATGTAGCATCAGGTGGAGCTTTATGGGCTAAGAGCTACGAGGAAGCTTACGAGCTAATTGAGATGATGATTGCTAATGAATACCAGAATCCAACTTAGAGACTACCACAAGGCAAAGTAGCAGGAATTCTGGAAGTTGATGCAGATACAACTATAG
The DNA here is from genome assembly GCA_037693485.1 of Kitagawia praeruptora. Classification (NCBI taxonomy): domain Eukaryota; kingdom Viridiplantae; phylum Streptophyta; class Magnoliopsida; order Apiales; family Apiaceae; genus Kitagawia; species Kitagawia praeruptora. The sequence goes on from CM075350.1 coordinate 43,118,295, forward strand.
CACCTCAGTTAAAGGCTTTGACCATGAAGGTGGATTCATTGACTAATTATGGATTTCAATAGGTGGCAAGTGTTTGTGAGCTTTGTACGGGTGCACATGAGACGAATCAATGTGCCATATCTAGTGAATCAACGCAGTTTGTGAGCAATTTTCAGAGACCATAACAACCAGCTCCAGCCACCTATCATCCTAATAAAAGAAACCATCCTAATTTCAGCTGGAGCAACAATCAAGGTGGTATTCAGCAACCACAATAGCCTTATCAGCAGTTTCAGGGTCAGCAATATGGATCTAAGCCATCCAATCCTTCTGGTTTTCAGCAGCAGTATGCTCCAAGGCAACAATTTCAACCTCCGGGATTCCAACAACAGTCTCATGCAAGTGCGGGGTAGTCTTCTACTGAAAAATCTAAATTAAAAGAATTGAGGTTGATGTGTAAAAGCCAAGCGGTTTCGATCAAAACCTTGGAGAATCAGATAGGGCAAATTGCTAACGCGTTGTTGAATAGGCCACAAGAAACTCTTCCAAGTGATAAAGAGGCTAATTCAGACAAGATGGAAGTCAAAGAACAGGTGAAGGCAATTACTTTGAGATCTGGAAAAGTCACGAACGATCATAAATCAGTAGCTCAGGAAGACGAGGAATTTCAGAAACAGCAGCTAGAGCGCGCCCGCGCCCTCTTCAGAACCAGAAAATGTAATTTCTGATGTGGTAGCTGATCAGTTGGATGGCGAAGCGGAAAAGAGCAAAAATTCTGCTGAAAAATCTACTCCGGAGCAGACTATAGAGAGCAATCAGATCTATATATCCTCCTCCTCCATATCCAAAAAGACTCCCAAAGTAGAAGCTTGACAAGCAGTTTGCCAAGTTTCTTGAGGTTTTCAAGAAGTTGCATATCAACATACCTTTTGCGGAAGCTCTAGAACAGATGCCGAGATATGCTAGGTTCTTGAAGGGTATTCTATCTCGGAAATTGAAACTCGAGGAATTGGAAACTGTTGCTTTGATAGAAGAGTGCAGTGCGGTGTTACAAAAGAAACTGCCACCGAAACTTAAGGATCCTGGAAGCTTCAAAATACCGTGCACTATTGGCAACTTATCTTTTGACAAGTGCTTGTGTGACTTGGGAGATAGTATCAATCTAATGCCATTGTCTGTCTTTAAGCAACTTGGGTTGCCTGATCCGAAACCGGTTAATATGACCTTGCAGTTGGCAGATCCGAAACCGGTTAAAACGACATAAAAATAAGTATAGTTTGTTTTTAAATAAAATAAAATAAATAATAATATTATAATAATTAATAAATAGCCGTTTACCTTTTTAACTAAAACATATCATCTTTTACAAATTTTTAAAGTAAAATCTCTTATTTTCTAAAAATATCACAAAATATATATTGTTGTGCCCAAAATCTCCATGGGCTAGATTTAGGCCCATTAAGCTATAGGGTTCGATCCATACGAGCCAGAAGATAGATCCAGTACGAGTTGTGAAGGTCAGATAGAAGGAATGACTAAGGAAGTACGAGTATCAGGAGGTTCCCAATGGTCAGGAAGCTGAGTAGAGTATTAGAAGGCCAGGTTCCTCCCAGCCGAAGAGTTCGAGTTAGCATAGCAACAGCCATAGAGATAATAAAAGCATGAGAAGAGTTATCCAGACTAACCAGTTTGTTATTTGTGTAGGTACTGACGCCTAAAGGGAGGTCCCTAAGCGATATGTCCCGAAATAAGGAGGTTCCTGAGAAACAGGCTCCTGAGATATAGGTTCCTGAGTACCAGGTTCCTACGAGTTGCCAATAGAAGGTTCTAGAAGTCATCTAGAACAGATAAGCGAATTGGTATCTGAGTATAATTCTAGGGCGCAGATGATCCTAGAATAACTCTAACCAATGAGAGAATCATAGTAGGGTACGAACTCGAGTTCTACTCTAGCCAACTAGTTCGTGGAAGGCTCTAAAGGAACCTGAGTCCTACACGAACTAGGTGATCGAATACAGCTATTCCGGCAAGAGACAGAGTCCCATTAGAACTACGTGAGCTTGATCCCTATATATACAAGGGTACGTAGGCACCTCGAGGGTAAGACGCATTCAGTTCTCTGATTTTCTCTAAAGGCACTTGAGATTATTGGAGACGCCCTCGAGCACAGTTCAACCCCCACAAACACAACCAAACCTTTCATAGAACAGTTGATCGCTAGCCTATACAACTACCAGTAGACCTCTCATAAGTTGTTACGAAATCCACTCATCAACATTGGCGCTAGAAGGAGGGGTAGTTAATATCTTAAGAGTGGAAAAGATGTCAGGCAACTCTGATAGCGAAGCAACCCGTTCTGAGCGACAGATTCACGAGGGGAACAAATCTCCTCCCAGAGCACCGAAGGTTACTAAAGCAGCTATGATGGAAATCTTAAAGACTGTGGGAGAACGTTTGTTGACTTTGGAGCAGGCTTCAAGCAAAAAGAAGAAAAAGAAGGCAAAGAAAGGCAAGAAGTCGAAGGTTACTCCGAAACATTTGAACTTTGAGGAAGAAGAATCTGAGAATGGAGAGGAGGTTCCAGAAGATGGTGGAGAGCCAAAGCAGAATAATGGTGACGAAGAACTAGAAAATCCTGAGAAGAGTAAAACTGTTAGCAAGGGTCGTACAGGGTCCAAGGGAAAGAAGAAAACCAAGACTGGAGGTTCCTCACAGAAAAAGAAGAAAGATAAAGACCCATCTGTTGAGATAATTGAAGAAGAAAGCACGGATTCAGACGAGGATACTGAAGAATCAAGCACTGCAGAGTCGCAAGAGGAGGAAGGAATGAGTAAAAAGACAAAGGCGGAAGCTACTGGGGAGGTGACAGCAGAAGATATCAAGAAAATTTTGGCTCAACTCAAGGACGAAAAGAATCTTGCTGTGAATCCTATAACTGCTTCTCCTTTCACCAAGAAGGTTCGAAAGTCGGCTCTGCCTAGGTCTTATAGGCCTTCGAATGAGTTGAAATTCGATGGAACTACTGACCCCATTGAATACCTCAGTCGTTTCGACACAGAGATGGATGTCTATTAAGTGAAGGAAGCCACCAGATGCAGGTTACTGGCTGCAACTCTACAGGGTGGAGCCCATCAATGGTTCAAAAGGTTACCTACTGATTCGATTGGTTCTTGGGCGAGTATGGGGAAGCTCTTCGTCACTCAATTTAGAGCATCTGTTGCATTCGCACCACCAACCAATACCTTAGCCAATATCAAGCAAAGACCTAGTGAGACATTGACAGAATATTTAAAGAGGTTTAATGCAGAGGTTCCAAAGGTTAGGAAAGCATCTGAGGAAACCATAAAGAATTTCTTAATTGCTGGAGTCAAAGGAGGCTCGGACTTTTGGAAAGCACTTCAAGGAAAAGAACCAGAGACGTTGGCAGATTTTTATGCCCAGGCAGAACCCTTTCGTCTGGTGGAGGAATCTCTGGCCGAGTTAAAGAAGGATCCAGATTTCGTAAGGCAAAGTGGAAGCAAGAGGTCGAGACAAAGAAGCCCCAATGGTCGTGACAATAAAAAGGTGGTTAGTCGTACATCCCAGGTGAAGCCTGAAGCTGTGAATCCTACTAAACCTGTCATGAGTCAGGTCCCGCCACCAGCTTCCTATAACAAGAACAAGCATGAGAGACCTGTCTATGAAACTTTCACCCCTTTGGTAGCCCCGATCGATCATATTTACGCGGTGAATGAGAAGTCCTCGTGGTTTAAGAAGCCTTTCAGAACTGGTCCTCCAGGGAATAAGAATGAGCGCCCATACTGTGACTTCCATGATAATAATGGGCATAATACTGCAGACTGTCATCACCTCAGGGACCTAATTGAAACTCTAATCAAACAAGGGCAGTTGAGTGAATGGGTGGCTCAAGAAGGCAAAAAGTATAGAGATGAGAAGACTCAGAAGACACAGATAAAGGAACCTGTCGTGATGGAAGGACCACCTAAGGCTGGGTGCATACGCACAATTATAGGAGGTCCCCACATTGGAGGAAGCAGCAGGAGTGCCATGGAGAGGTATACCCGTGAAGCTAAAGAACGTCCTTTGACCAGTATTTACAATCTGTCACAGAGGTCTCCAAGGCTGTTTGAAGGAGAGGATGCAGATATTACTTTCACTAAAGAAGATGCTTCTTGGGTACACCATCCCCATACCGATGCTTTAGTGGTCGAGGCAGGAATCGGGTCTTATGAGGTTCATCGAGTGCTAGTTGATAATGGAAGCTCTGTAAACTTGTTATCTCACTCAGCTTTCAAGAAGATGCACTTTCTGGATAAAGACTTAACTCCAACAAACGATACCTTGTATGGATTCACTAATAATCAAGTTCCTATCAAAGGTAAGATTCGTTTGCCAGTAACTCTAGGTGACAAACCATGTTGCATTACACAGCTGGCAGAATTCATTGTTATAGAAGAGAATATGAATTACAATGCTATTCTGGGAAGACCCATTTTGAAGGAGATGAGGGTGGTAACCTCCATTTACCATCTAACTATGAAGTTCCCAACACCAAATGGAATTGGTGTAGTTCGAGGATGCCAGTATGAGTCTAGAGAGTGCTACACCAAAGCTTTGCAACATGCTGCTAAGGCTGCTAAATTGCCTGAACCCATGGACGAGGTTCCTGATGATTTTCCAGGAAAGAACCCAGATAAAATAACGCTCGACCTGCGTAGTCCGCCTTCAGAAGGTTTTGTGCCAACATCCTGTAGAGCTGTAAGAATTGAAGAGGTTACAGAAGAGGAACCTCATGCTGAGATTCCAGTTTTTCAGGGACCAGATAACCCATACTTGCTGATAAAAAGTGCACCTCCTACGGACAAGGATGGTGATGTGTGTATGGCAGAAGGATTGGATGAAGAAAAATCCCGAAAACTGAAACATAATGGAAGCAATGAAGACAGTCAGCCGGCATTAAAGAGAAGGAATGTCATGCATGAAGTTCAGGAATCGTCTACAGTCCAGGAACCTCAAGAGGATTTAACCACAGAGATGGAGGTAGACTTAGATCCACGAATGCCAGAAACCTTGGTCAAGGCCGGACCAGCTGGTGAAACTTTGGATGTGAAGATCAATGACAAGGATGGTACAAAAGTGTTGAAGATTGGAGCTCAACTCGACCTAACCTTAAAGGAATCTCTTATTACCTTTTTGGGCAAGAACCTGGATGTGTTTGCATGGTGTCACGCAGATATGGAAGGGATAGATCCAAGGGTCATGTGTCATAAGCTGAATATTGATCCAGAAAAGAAAGGAGTGAGACAGAAGCGAAGACCAATTAGTGGAGAAAGAGCTCAAGCATTGAAAGAAGAGGTCGACAGGTTATTGGATGCAGGATTGGTTAAAGAATCTTTCTACCCAGTATGGTTGGCAAACCCTGTTTTGGTGAAGAAACCTAATAGGAAATGGAGAACCTGTGTGGACTTCACAGATCTCAACAAAGCATGCCCGAAAGACAGTTTCCCGCTGCCACGGATTGATCAGCTAGTGGATGCAACAGCTGGACATGCCCTACTCAGCTTCATGGATGCATATTCAGGTTACAATCAAATTCCTATGTATGAACCTGATCAAGAGCACACTTCTTTTATTACGGATAGAGGTCTTTATTGCTATGTATGCATGCCATTTGGATTGATTAATGCTGGAGCCACATACCAACGATTAGTAAATATGATGTTTAAAGACCAAATTGGCCATACTATGGAAGTATATGTGGATGATATGCTAGTCAAGTCTAAGGAAGCTGTTGACCATGTAAAGCACTTAGAAGAAATGTTTGGAATCTTGCGAAAGTACAGAATGAAGCTGAACCCTCAAAAATGTGTGTTCGGGGTAGAATCAGGAAAGTTTCTGGGTTTCATGGTGAACCACAGAGGTATCGAAGCCAACCCAGCCAAGATTAAAGCATTGATTGATATGAGGTCACCGAGAACTGTGAGAGAGGTTCAGTCCCTTACAGGAAGAGTTGCAGCCTTGAACAGATTCATCTCGAAGTCCACTGATAAGTGTCAGGAGTTCTTTAAAGCTATAAAGAAAGGAAGTAAGTTCGAGTGGACAGAAGAATGTGAGATAGCGTTTGGAAGGTTAAAGGAGCATTTGGGAAGCCCCCCACTGTTAGCCAAACCCGTAGATGGAGAAACATTGATACTTTACTTGGCCGTATCAGAGTATTCCATTAGTGCAGTTCTGGTTCGAGAAGAGAATGGACAGCAGAGCCCAGTCTACTATGTTAGTAAAAGGTTACTTGATGCAGAAACGAGGTATACAGGAATGGAGAAACTGGTTTTTGCCATGATTCTAGCTTCCAGGAAGCTGCGACCTTACTTCCAAGTGTTTACACTAAATCATGCAAGCGTACGTGGTCACAAGTAATACAGATAGAAGTCAAGTTCGTTCCCACAGAGATCTGGTTTTTAATTCAGTATTGTACGTATGCAACAATGTATGGTTATTATGCACTGCTAAGACAATTAACAAAATTGGGTTTAATAAACTAAATTAACTAAGAAGTAAACTAACAAACTAAGAATTAACTAACTAACAAGAATTGGAATCTAATTACTTCTGCAAGAAAAACCATGGAATCCTAACTTCATTAAATACTTCGCTTAGATCTGACGCCTTTAATCACTATATGCAATGGTTATGATATCTGATCGAATAACACGAAACAAGTATACGCTACTTCTCAGTATACGAATACCAAACTAAACATACATCCACAAAAGAGATAGAAGATGAATAGACACCAATTATGCTTAGACCCTATATCTCTATAGAATTTGAAAACATAACGGTTGAGGAACAAGTTATCCACATTGATCACATAGGGTAGCATATTATCTCTAATCATGCCACAAATCATGATGTTAAAACATCAACCTATCCTATGCTAGCATGGCAAGTTCTAAATCTCAAGATCCACTCTCGCTTCACAAGAGATTAACAAATTAGATGTTCATGACGCATCTAAACACATGAATCACAACCATACGAGGATATCAAGATATACATCACACACAGATCTTTTAAAGCATCAAGATACTAAACTCCATAAATAAATCCGTTAGAATCCCATGACAACGATTAGTTCATAATTGAACCTCTCGTCATCATGGGATCTGATGAAACCATGATAAAAACAAAGTATGAAAAGATACAAATAAACCTAAGTAATTGATATGTAATCGTTCTACTCCTAATGATACAAATTACAAGGGTTGGATGTGTTTATATAGGCTCTAGAAGTCTTGCCCAGCAAGAAAATACCCAAAATAGAGTTAAAATAGAATTTCTGCAAAATACGTTTCCTAAACTGATTCTGTTTTTTAAGGAAAATTCGTAGTTGACTTTTCTTCAGTTTTTCAGGACCGTTCCAGTAGTAATTGGACATCTGGACCACTTTAGAATGATAGAGAATTCCGTTATCTTCGCGTGGACTGCTTACGGGCCCCAAACGGAGTTGTAGAACTCAAGATATGGCCAAAATAGTAAAAACTGTAATTTTTCAGGGGCAACTTGCATCCAGCAGTCTGTTCTTCGCGCAAATTGCTCCTACCCGGCGCAATTTGCTCCTGGGAATCCTATCCCAAGTTGTAGAAAATCTCCTAGGCTTCGCGTGGGCAGTAAGATCGCTAAAAACAGACTTCTAGAACTCCAGATATGTCCAAAACAGTGTAGACTGCGCAACCGTCTCAGAAATCCGAATTTTAACTAATTTATTCTCCAAAAACGATAGAAGCATCAACCTTAATCAACATTCTTGTAAATCTGCACAACTAAGCAAAACACATCAAAACTACAGGAAACTTGAGTCCAAGACAATCAATTTAAGCCGATATGGAACGTTCTAAGTGGATATAAATTCACTTATCACACCCCCAAACTTAAACCGATGCTTGTCCTCAAGCATAAACAATTACAACTAACTAACTAACTAGTACCACTTCCGTAGGTGATCACGGTTGCATTTGGCATATGCAACAATCCCTTTAAACCCCTAGGCATCCCTAGTGGACGAGTAAGGTCTCGTGAGGGCCTATAGCGAATGTACCCACAAAATCCAATGCAATGCAATGCATGAATGCAACTAACATGAAAAATGCAAATAATCTAATACTAAAATCCTACCATACCTTCAAATCCTCTCATGCCATATCAACTTAAGAATCAAAGTAAATACGCAATGTCTTGGTGTCGAAAGTGCAAGTATTCACATAGTCTACTCAATGAACATGCATAAGTTCTCACAAGTCCATGTCAAATGTAAGAATAAGTTAGTAAACATGCTAAGCCTACAAGAATACATCTTTGAGACAAAACTCGGGATCTCATACGCAAAAACAAGCAAACACTCACAATCCACTCACAAAAGAATATTCACTCAAGAACAAGGGTAAGTGTATCACTCAATTCCAACAAAATCATAAACATGCTTGACATTTGGTATCAATCTAACTCTTAACACAACATACATCAATGACGATAATCAAAAGGTCTTTATTTGGGTTGTACCGGGGCTAGGGACAAGGTATGTCAAATAAGGCAAAACAGGTGAAGTGTTAAAAGCTAGTAAGTACAATAATAAATCATACACAACACCCTATTTAACCCCCCACATAATTTTACTCAACAAAACACACACTCGACTAGTCGACTGAAATAAGATCACAACAAACAAAAACATGCTCTCATAATATATATTTTTCTTTTTTTTTCTTGTCTTTTTCTTTTATTTTTTCGAGTGCTAGATAAAACAATAATATAACAATAACAATGATCCCACAATTTTATTACACATGTCGACTATCAAGTAAACAATCCCAATTTTCAATATTTCCCCCAAAAGTACGACCAACAATAAACCCCTCCTTGCACACCTTATTACTCCCTTAAGCACTCTACTAGCCTTTGACAATGTGGGTTCAAATTAATGTAAGGCCAATACAAGAAAAAGGTCTAGGCAAGTAATGTGGTATGTCACCGAAAAATACGATTAAGCTCAACTTGTTAACTAATTGATCATGTAAATATGGTATGGTAATATGGGAAAATATGCGGTTATTCCTAATGCCTTTATCATTTTAATCGTCAAATAATGTCATGCGTTTCAAGAAAGACCTCAAACAACTGCTAGCAATGCAAACAATCCGTGGACACTCAAGCAAACGAATAAATTGCAACAAATATGCAATATGGCTCAAAAGCTCACTTGGTGGAAAAACATACTCAATCCCAAGCAAAAATCTCTCTAATGCACCGACTTGTATTCAAAGCATGCAAACTAAATCATCTTGCACATATCCATGTCCTTCTAATCACTTACAACATTCAATAAGTCTACTAGCTTCAACTTACTAGTGTATGTGTGTGCACAAGAACAAAGCATATCACTTCTCAATCAAAAGCATCAACAACACAAAATTCCTATCAAGCATGGGTGCAAATGCAATCTATTATGAACTCACATGATATATAAAAAAAAACAGAATGTCCTATATGAAACAAACGTAGATAACACGAACATAAATGCATAATTTACTACTACTAATATGCAAAGCATGAAATCCTACATGAACAAATAATACAACAACTACTAATCCCTCAAACCACCCCCAAACTTAAAATATTCAATGTCCGCATTGAATGGAAAATAATACAAGGGATAGTAGAAAACATACCTAAATAAAATTGCTGAAAAGCGTGGGTTGCCTCCCACGAAGCGCTTGTTTAGAGTCAATTAGCTTGACTACGTCCAAGCCTCCATTAAGGATGATAATAATTTGCCTGATCATCTCTTCGCGATACTTCATCGTCATCACGGCGACACACTTTCTGCCACTTCTCCTCGCTTGGCCTATTCGCATAACAAATATGTCCAATTCCAATGCCTTCATCTGTTGACCCAAAATCTGTCAATTTGTAGAACAACATACACTCGCGGGCTTCACTTGAATATAATGGAGGAGGGTAAATGTAAGTCGCTGAAGCCTTTGGTTCCTCAAAGAGAACTTCCTCCATTGGCTGTAATGCGCTACCTCCATCTTTAAACTCTAAGACAAGTAGAAGACCTGCATCTTTTCCATGTTCATCAGCCTCTTGGGATGCACATACCAATTCTTGAAATTTGCGTAGCTCATCAGTGTCTGTCCCAAATAGTGCCCGTTCCAAATCATCCACCATTCTAGCATGATCAAATTCCTCACATGGCTTGTGAACGCTAACCTCCTCTTGGAATTTGTCTTCCTCAATTAAGCATGCAGTACCTCGCTCCAAGTCATCGTTACTCTCTGGAATTGCCTCTACCATGAATTGTTGTTTCTCTTGTTCCAAGACTCTCAAAACTTGAGCAGCTAATGTCCCCATAGATTTGATAAGCTTCTCATTATTCTCTGCAAGCATCCTAATCTCCTTCCTAATCTCCTTCAAATCATCATCTGACTGAAAAGTAGGAGTAGGTTGCTGATGTTGAAACTCTTCACTACCAAAGACATATGACATATCTGGAACATCTTGCTGGTACTGTTGAGGATGGTATTGAAAATATGGTTGTTTCTCATAACTCAGAGGTTGAGATTGCCACGGGTCATGTTGCTGCAGAAAATTTTGGTTATGCTGTTGCAGAATATTCTGAGGATAGTAAGGCTGTGCTCCATATTGTTGACCTTGATACTGCTGATAAGGCTGCTGAGGTTGTTGAATACCACCTTGGTTGCTCCAGCACTGATACGTCTCATGTGCGCCCACACATAGGTCACAAACACTAGCCACCTGCTGAACTCCATAGCAAGTTAGAAAATCCATCTTCAACGTCAACGCTCTCTGACAAGTACCTAAAACACCAACGAACTACAAGAATAGATGAGAAAAAGCAATCTGAGTCAGTGAACTCTAACGACCACTATTGACAAGCACATAAACCAAAAATAAAACACCGAAGATCCCCGGCAGCGGTGCCAAAAACTTGTTTGCACTAAATCACGCAAGCGTACGTGGTCACAAGTAATACAGATAGAAGTCAAGTTCGTTCCCACAGAGATCTGGTTTTTAATTCAGTATTGTACCTATGCAACAATGTATGGTTATTATGCACTGCTAAGACAATTAACAAAATTGGGTTTAATAAACTAAATTAACTAAGAAGTAAACTAACAAACTAAGAATTAACTAACTAACAAGAATTGGAATCTAATTACTTCTGCAAGAAAAACCATGGAATCCTAACTTCATTAAATACTTCGCTTAGATCTGACGCCTTTAATCACTATATGCAATGGTTATGATATCTTATCGAATAACACGAAACAAGTATACGCTACTTCTCAGTATACGAATACCAAACTAAACATACATCCACAAAAGAGATAGAAGATGAATAGACACCAATTATGCTTAGACCCTATATCTCTAGAGAATTTGAAAACATAACGGTTGAAGAACAAGTTATCCACATTGATCACATAGGGTAGCATATTATCTCTAATCATGCCACAAATCATGATGTTAAAACATCAACCTATCCTATGCTAGCATGGCAAGTTCTAAATCTCAAGATCCACTCTCACTTCACAAGAGATTAACAAATTAGATGTTCATGACGCATTTAAACACATGAATCACAACCATACGAGGATATCAAGATATACATCACACACAGATCTTTTAAAGCATCAAGATACTAAACTCCATAAATAAATCCGTTAGAATCCCATGACAACGATTAGTTCATAATTGAACCTCTCGTCATCATGGGATCTGATGAAACCATGATAAAAACAAAGTATGAAAAGATACAAATAAACCTAAGTAATTGATATGTAATCGTTCTACTCCTAATGATACAAATTACAAGGGTTGGATGTGTTTATATAGGCTCTAGAAGTCTTGCCCAGCATGAAAATACCCAAAATAGAGTTAAAATAGAATTTCTGCAAAATACGTTTCCTAAACTGATTCTGTTTTTTAAGGAAAATTCGTAGTTGACTTTTCTTCAGTTTTTCAGGACCGTTCCAGTAGTAATTGGACATCTGGACCACTTTAGAATGATAGAAAATTCCGTTATCTTCGCGTGGACTACTTACGGGCCCCAAAAGGAGTTGTAGAACTCAAGATATGGCCAAAATAGTAAAAACTGTAATTTTTCAGGGGCAACTTGCGCCCAGCAGTATGTTCTTCGCGCAAATTGCTCCTACCCTGCGCAATTTGCTCTTGGGAATCCTATCCCAAGTTGTAGAAAATCTCCCAGGCTTCGCGTGGGCAGTAAGATCGCTGAAAACAGACTTCTAGAACTCCAGATATGTCCAAAACAGTGTAGACTGCGCAACCGTCTCAGAAATCCGAATTTTAACTAATTTATTCTCCAAAAACGATAGAAGCATCAACCTTAATCAACATTCTTGTAAATCTGTACAACTAAGCAAAACACATCAAAACTACAAGAAACTTGAGTCCAAGACAATCAATTTAAGCCGATATGGAACGCTCTAAGTGGATATAAATTCACTTATCACCAAGCTCATAAGATTGAGGTAAGAACCTCATATCCACTTAAGCAAGTGATGCATAGGCCAGAAACTTCTGGGAGAATGCTAAAGTGGGCTGTGGAGTTAGGACAGTTCGACACAGAATACAAGCCAAAGACAGCAATTAAGGCTCAAGCTCTAGCAGATTTCTTAATCGAGTTTCCACCTCATGTAGAGGTTACCGGCCAGGAGGGGCCAAAAGAGGTGGTAGAAAAGCAGGCAGATAATGACAACTGTGCACCTTGGTGGACACTGTATATGGATGGAGCTGCTAACAGTGGTGGAGCAGGTGCAGGCATAGAACTAGTTAGTCCAGAAGGGCACCAACTCTATAGCTCGATTCATTTTGCTTTTAAAGCCACGAACAATGATGCAGAGTATGAGGCATTGATTGCAGGCTTCAAGTTAGCCTTGGAGATGAAAGTGGAGAATATTAGAGTGTTCAGTGATTCGATGTTAGTAGTTTGGCAGATTCGTGGTGGTTTTCAGGCGAGAGGTCCAAGAACAGACTTGTATTTGAGGTACTCCCAGGAGTTGATCGCGAGGTTCAAAGAGGTGAAGCTAGATCAAATACCTCGAGGAAAGAATACCAAAGCAGATGCATTGGCCAAGCTAGGATCTCAGAGAGAATCCACGTTATTAGGGGTAATTCCACTTCAGATTCAGGAGCAACCTAGTGTTTTCAAAGAAGAGGTAATGGACATCGAGTTCCCAGTTGAGGATTCCTGGATGACCCCAATACTTCGTTACCTGGATAAAGGGGATCTACCTCCCAGTCAGAATGATACCAGGAAGCTGAGGTATCATGCAGCCAAGTATGTAATCTATGATGGAGTTCTGTATAGACGAGGATTCAATCAACCTTTGCTCAAATGTGTAGCTAGAGAACAATGCAAGTATATCCTCGAGGAGATTCATGAAGGAGTATGTGGAAATCACTCGGGGGGTAATTCTTTAGCCATGAAGGTCCTTCGACAAGGATATTATTGGCCAACCATCAAAGCAGATGCTACCAAATTCGTACAGGCATGCAGTAATTGTCAGAGGTTTGCAAATTTTGATAGTCGTCCTGTAGCACCTATCAAATAGATTGTTAGTCCTTGGCCATTCGCTGTTTGGGGGATAGACCTCATTGGAGAACTCCCGAAAGGAAAAGGAGGAGTGAAATATGCAGTGGTTGCAGTTGATTACTTTACAAAGTGGGCAGAAGCAGAACCACTTGCTAAGATTACAGCATCCAAGTTGACTGAGTTCGTGTTTCGAGCCATTGTATGCAGGTTTGGCATTCCGCAGAAATTGATTTCTGACAACGGGAAGCAGTTTGATAGTAGAGAGCTTAGAGGGTTGTGTGAGCAGTTTGGAATTCAGAAGGCATTTTCAGCAGTGTATTATCCGCAGAGTAATGGACAGACTGAAGCAGTGAATAAGATTATCAAGCACACTTTGAAGACGAGGCTTGAAGATAAGAAAGGAAGCTGGCCAGAGGAGCTTCCTGGAGTCTTGTGGTCGTATAACACCACGCCTAGAACTACAACTGGTGAGTCTCCTTTTACTCTCGCTTATGGTTGTGAAGCTATGGTACCTTTGGAAGTTGGAACAGGTTCCTTGAGAAGAAAGTATTTTGATCCCGAGAGCAATGAGGTCAATCATAGACTGTATTTGGACATGGTCGAAGAGTTGAGAGCAGATTCGCAAGTGAAGTTAGCAGCATATCAACAGAGAGTTCGAAGGTATTACAATAAAAAGGTGAAGGCAAGACCTTTTAAAGTTGGAGACCTAGTTCTGAAAAAAGTCATGCCAAATACCAGGGTTCTGGCACATGGAGCGTTTGGAGCAAATTGGGAGGGACCTTACCAGATAAAGTCAGCCATTTGGGGAGGAACCTACCACTTGATGGATATGGATGGGAATCTCATTCCGAGAGCTTGGAATGCAGAACATCTCAAGAAGTATTATCAGTAACTCTTTTATGTGTTTTTTCTTAGGAAAAGTAAGGCTCTTTCAGCCAGGAATAAAGGCAGCTTATTAGTTATAGCTGACCAACATTTTGATTTCAGTATTTGATTATGCATGTACTCGGGGGGTACTTGATGTGAACCTCCCTACTTGCAAGACGATTTCTTTTTAAAGTATTGAGCGATAGATAGCTCTATGTTGAATATTTTGAGTGCATTCTTTGCAGCTATAGCTCCTTAATAGTTCTTTTGCGTAACAATAATTACCCAAAAGAACTGGGGGTAGTATTCCTACTTAGACAGTATTGTGCATGATATGATTAGCCTTTTTCATATGCCAATTTGAAAATTTTAAGTGCTTGTTTTAGTACTTGTATTGTGGAACGGTTACCTTGACTAACAGGTTCCTGTAGCATTGACAGTATTTGCAGGTTACCTTGACTAACAGGTTCCTGTAGTTTTGACAGTATTCACGAAGTATGAGTATGAATTGACAGAATGAGTAGACTATGATTGATTGATCAGAATTAGCTTGCAGGCAGCTTCCCGAGCAAACATTGAATTAAGCCTCTGGCAGCTTCCTGAGCATGAATTAAGCCTTGGGTAGCTTCCCGAGCGCGCATTGAGAAAGCCTCAGGTAGCTTCCTGAGCAAATGTGATTGAAAAGCCTCAGTTGACTGAGCATGACATTGTTGCCAAAAGCCTTAAGTTCCTTGAGCACGTGAATTAAAGTCCTGACAAAAGGCATCTAAAGTCCTGACAAAAGGCACCTAAAGTCCTGACAAAAAGGCACATAAAGGAACCTGTGTGGAGCCTCGACCGGCACACTTGTTCTTAAAGAGAAGCCTAATAAGCTCTCCCTCATGTGGAACCGTCTTTGGCACATGGGAAGAAGGGATAAAATCCTTAGCATTTACCTTCATAAGATGTCTAGCCTGACACATGAAGAAGAGGAATCTGTGTGGACTCCCAGAACGGCGCACAGGTTCCTAGAATCGCCTCGAGGCACAAAAAAGGAACCAACATGCCTCGAGGCATGTTGGGACCTAGAGAATAGGATTGGGAACCAAGCAGGTTACCTTTCCAAGAGAAAAAAGGAACCAACATGCCTCGAGGCATGTTGGGACTTAGAGAATAGGATTGAGAACCAAGCAGGTTACCTTTCCAAGAGAAAAAAGGGACCAACATGCCTCGAGGCATGTTGGAACCTGGAGATAAGGATTGGGAGCCAAGCAGGCAACCTTTCCAAGAGATGACCCGAATTAAACAAGAGAAAGATTTTACTAACGTTAACTGTTTTCTGTTTTATGTTTATTCTGCAGGATTAATACTCGAGGAACCTGGTTTTGATGTAGAAGAAGTTATTAAAGAAGGCTACGGTTTAGATTATCGACTTAAGGTGTAAACACAGAGGTTCCAGGTTTTACAACTCAGCTGTAGTTTGTTGCATTTATTTTGAGAATAAACAAGTGGAAATATGCGCGTGTTCTGTTTCCTACAATGGGTTAGCCCGCGTAAGCTTGAACATATGAGTCATGAAGCTGAGTTATTCTCTAGTGCATAACAGTGAAGTATTTCATGAGGTTTTGAAGAAAAGTACGTAGTAAGTTAAGATTCGAACAAAGAAATATGTATGTGCTTACCCTGGACAAGAGATATGTAGCAAAAGTAAATAGCTATTATAAAAAAAAACCATAAAGAGTTATGGGTACAAAGACCCAGGAAACCAGCATAAAGAGTTATTGGCACGAAGGCCATGGAAACCAAATTTAGAATTACATCTTGCGAGGCGTTACGAGGAGCCCGCGACCTCATCAAAAGTTATCATATTATAAAAGCTTTTAAAGGATTTTGTTGAGTTTACGAAGGAGGAACTTCATCGAAACCCTTGGTGACAACAGGAGGAGTTGGAGGGATAGGCTGAACAACTTCAGGAGCAGGAACCTCTGCAGTCTCAGGGTTGGCACCTGGAGACCTCTCAACCGTTTCCACGGGAGGTACAGAGGTTGCAGCAACAGCTTCATTCTCAAATTCCTTGATCATCCCCACTACTTCCTCGCCTAGGAGAGACCAGTTTAGCTCAGGCATTTTCTCCCACATGGACCCCTTGTAGTCTCGAATGCCTTCGTTATAACCTTCATCATACCTAGCTTTCTCCTGGACGAGCATGGATGATTTGATAGTAGCGGCAGCAGCATTTAAAGCATCAACCTGAGTTTTTAGTTCATTGATTTTCTCTAGCATGGACGATTTCTCATCCTGCAAACTCTTCACCTGTCCCTGAAGCTCATCCTTGCTATTCTTCAGTGAGGTCTCGACGATTTTTGCTTTTCGAACAGCAGCAGTGGCTATGTTCATCTTACCTTCCATAGCAGCCAACTCTTCCTTCAACCTTGAAACTTCTCCTTGTAACCGGAGATCATATTGAGTTTTCTCAGCAATATCATCGCAAAAGCGGAGAGTGAAGAAAGCATTTTGGGCAGCCGAGAACCTCATGGCATGCATAGCTTCGGTGGTATCCATCTTAGCCCAGCTGGCAACCGCTTCTGGAAGCACGTGTGTGTCAATCAAGTCTTTGAATTGATTCTGTGCCACAACTGATTCAATCTTCACAGCTTTTCCCTTTTTCATAGACCTGGTTTGGGAGCTTCTGGAGAGGTCAAGAGTAGTTTGAGCTAGCTTACGCTTAGAGGAACCAGACGGCTGGACTGAAGCTGGAGTGGGAACTTGGTTGATAGGAGTTGCATCAAGGGGAACCTCCTTATCTTCAACCTTGAAAATCTCATCTACATTCTTGGTTCGTTTGACGAAAGAGGGAACTTTGGGAGCCATGCCTGCATAAGACAATAAGTTAAAAATTAGAGAGGTATACATGGAGTAAAAAGATGTATTCACAAAGATACAATCAAGAAGGAAGGACATAACGATAAGGAAGCTCATACCGGTGTTTGAAGGAATAAAACCTAGGGAAGTCAGATTTTCAGGGGTCATCAGAATCAAGCAGTCCCTAATGGAAGTTGATAGTTTCAAGATCTCTTTTGCCCTCTCTAAACACACTCCAGTCAGAACGGTTTGTTTGGGAATATTTGGTCGACGATTAAAAGCATACCTAACATCAGGGTAGTCAAAACAGTAGACAAATTGCTCTTGCCACAAATCGAAGTTTTGTTTAACATTTTTTATACATTGACCCTGATGACAAGGCCATGCTGACAGATAAAAACAACCTGAGCTTCTCCCGGTATCTTTCAGCCTAAAGAAATAACCTAACTCAGGGGCAGACAGGGGAGTTGTGAATTTGCTGGAATACAGAATAAAGGTGCTGATGGCCAAACGATAAGAGTTGGGAGTCAGTTGCATAGGTGCTAAGTTATAAAACTCTAATACTTCCCTTAGAAAAGGATGAAGGGGTATAGAAAAACCTACTCTAAAAAAAGCAGCAGAAATGACAGCATTGGGAATCCCACGATCAGGGGTTCTGACATCAAACATGTGAGCTCTTTCACCAGGCTTAGGAATCACAATACTACAGATTGGACGGGGACATTCCTCAAGAAGTTTTTCTAATTTAATAGAGGTCATGATGGAATCAGTTTTCTCACAAAAAGGTGTAATTTCCTATTTGAACAACTCTCTCTCAACAGTCACCTCACTCTGAAAATCAGGTTCCAAGAGGGATTCGAGTTTAAGTTCAGGTTTTGACACCTCCTCATCATCAGAGGGCCAATCATCTCCTAAGTCGACAAATGCAGGGACAGGAGGTTGAGACAATGGAGATATTATGGGTTTAATTAGTATGTCCTCAGGTTCATTTACATTGGGTATTATAACCCTGGATCTAGTTCTCTCACCAATCGGCATAGCAACTAAGGGTTGGATTGAAGATTGGTGGTCAGAATGGGTAGACTCAGAAGACATCTGCAAAAAGACAGACGAAGAAGGGTCAGGTCTTTATGGAACCTAGGAGAAAGAATAGGGTTCTAAAGTGTTTAGACACAGTGCAGTTATGTACAGGGTATATACTACAGGAAATCTTGAAGAAGGCATGAATCACACATATGGATAGATAGACAGTTAAAGATTATGATAAAATCAGGACGATGCAACCATGAATCGACGATTAAGGTACTGATGAACCAGAGATTGTGAACGTTCGTGTGTGTGAAATATGGAGTGTGAAGAACAGATACAGACGCATACATACAAAGAAAACGATGGCATGCAAAGCCCAAGGAAACAGATGATTGAAAAACGAAACAAGGACATGAGAGAATAGAAAGAAATAAGTCGAAACCATACCTTGATTTGAGTTGAACGGCGACGGAGAAGATGAATTAAGCGGGCGACTGTCGAACTCCTCTTGCTCTCTCTCCAAGAGTTTTTTGTAAGTGTTTGGTAAAGGTAAAAACGGACCTGAAGGGGGTGAGAGATAATTAAATAGTCGAGGTAAATGGGAAACAGCCCGTACACGTGGCAGCACATTACTGGAGCGGTAAAGTGAAGAGGTACACGTGTGAGAAGCGTGTGAACCTTGGGAACTTACACATTAACTACAGCTTTGGTAAGTGATAAGTTCAATTCAAATTTTGAATTATCTTCTGCAACCAACCATTATCCCCTCTTAAATTATTAAATTTAAAGAGGCGTGGAGTTAAGTGACAAGTTAGATTCCCTGGGAAGTTGAATGCAAACATAGAGTAGATTTCGAGAAGAAGCAAGAAGAAGAAAAATAGCAAGATAACAGGTTCCTTAATACAAAGGAAGCTTACTGTTAGGAATAATTCATAAGTTGTGATGTTAAGAATAGAATTTACACATTATACTTCTTGTAATCCTGATCTTATAAAGGATTTAGCACTGTATATAGGATTTATGTGTAAGACAGTTATCTGTATAGTTTAGTCAGGAATGAACAGTGTATCGGAGACTACATGTCAGGAACAGAGGGCAAATCCTGATGATGGTCCAATACTGATGGTTGATCAGATACTGATGCAGTGTGCAGATCCTGATATCAGTTTTGTTACTGATGATGTCATTATGGATGATACAGAAACTGGCAAGTGCTATAAAACAGGATCGTTGTTTGAAGAACAAGCAAGAAGATATTATAAAGGAAAGAGTTTTCTATTGATGGAAACTATCGATTAGAAGGCAGAACATTGTCATGTATAGATTATATCTTTCTGTTATTAGTTGATAGGTAGCATTATAAATACTCTCTCAATATCATTGTAAAAAGAGCTGAACTAGTGTGTCTAGCGAATGTGCGTAGCTCTGTATAAGGTTTGTATTCGAGAGTTCGAAACAAACAGAGAGAGAGATTTGTATTGTCAGCAGCTGCTAAAGGTATTGTACACCTTTGGTAGAGTTTGTATTTGATCTTATTAATACAAACAGAGTTTGATTCATTCGTTTATTCTTGTTCATATAATCAAGCAAAAATCAGACACGATTATATAACTTGTATTCAACCCCCCCCCTTCTACAAGTTATTCGAGTTAACAATTGGTATCAGAGCAGGTTGATTTCGAATAATCATAAAGATCTGCAATCATGTCTGGTTACAAGGATGGGAATACTAAAATTCCTATGCTCAAGAGAAACGAATATACTCTATGGAAAGTAAAGATGTTGCATCATCTGGAAGCAACAGATCCTGATTATCTTGACAGAATCAGAGATGGACCTTTTGTTCCAACAAAGGTCGTTGGACAAGCAACTGTTGATGGTGTGGTTGTTCCAGAACATACAGCAGAGAAGCCAAAATCTGAATGGTCAGATAAGGACAAGGAGAATGTTCTTAAAGACGCTAAAGTGAGAAACATATTATTCAATAGTCTTGATTCTGTTCTCACTAACTATGTTCTCTCTTGTAAAACTGCTAAGGATATATGGGACAATCTTAAGGTTCACTGTGAAGGAACTAAGCCTGTCAGGAAGAATATGAGGACATTACTTATACAACAGTATGAGTACTTTGAATCCAAGTCTGGTGAGTCACTTACTGATACCTTTGATAGGTTTACAAAACTCATCAATGAGATGGCCATGCATGGTAAATATTATGACTTGGAGGATATGAATACAAAGTTCATGAAAGCTTTGCCTGATTTCTACAATGAGAAGATATCTGCGATTGAGGAAGCTAATGATTTGGATGAAATTTCATTAGAGGCAGTATATGGAAAATTGAGAGCTTATGAACTTGACAAGCAGCAGAAGAAGAGCAGGAGTGAAGGGAAGATGAAGACTATTGCACTTACTGCTCAATCTGAAGTTAAGAAGCTTCCTGAAGAACAGCATGAAGAGATTGCTGTAAAGAATTCAAGGAAGAAGAAAAGCAAAGAAAGTTCTGAGTCAGAGACTACTGATATGGACTCTGACAACAATGATTCTGAATCTGAGATGCAGGAACTCTTTGCTATGTTTGCTAAAGCCTTCAAGAAAGGAAGATTCAACAGGAGAAGTTTTAGCAAAGGACCTTTTCAAAAGAAGGAGGAGAAGAAGAGTGACAAAAGCAAAAGTACAATTGTCAAGCTTGATAAGGCCAAGATCAAGTGCTTTAACTGCAGCGAGCTTGGACACTTTGCTAGTGAGTGTAAGAAGCCTAGGAATTCAGGAAAGGGTAATGCACTTATGGTCACACAGAAGGATTGGGCTGATTCAAGTGACTCTGAAGATGAATTGGATTATGACAACATTGCATTGATGGCCAATAGTTCAGACAAACCTGGATCTCCAAAGAAAACTTCTCCATCCTCTGTTAAGGTATCACTTCACTCTCTTGATTCATTTGATAGCTTAAATTCTGATGAAATTAGATCTATCCATGCTGAGTTTAAGAATCTTATGACTAATTTTAGAATTCTTACTTGTGAAAGAGATGAACTTAAGGTTAAGAATGATAAATTAGTTGATAGAAATAATTTTCTTGAATCTGAATTAATTCAAATGGAAGAATACAAGTTAAGTTCTGATAAAGCTAAGCATGATTATAGTGTTATTCTTGAGGCTTATGACTATGTCAGAAAAGAACTAGAAGAAGAGAGAGATGTGATTAAGACCATTAACAATTCCAGTAAGAAAACTATAGAAATCTTTGAAAGTGGAATTCGTGGTAAGGTTAATGGTTTAGGTTTTGATAAGGCTAGACAAGAAGAAAAGGTAGCTATTGTCAATGATGATAGTAAGATAGAAGCTAACACATCTAAATCTGAAGGTAAGAAAATTGTTTCTGAACCTAATCATGTTAAATTTGTTGATTCAAAAGGTACCCCTGTTGTACACAAAAGGATTAACAATAGTAATTCAGATGAGAAAGTGTTGGAGAAACCTAAGAATGTAAACATAGGGTTTCTGTCTAAGTCTCAGTTGAAACAGAGATTAGATGGTCTTTCAGAGTCTAGCAAGATCAAAAGAAATAGGAATGGAAAAGAAGGTATTACCAAAGAGAATAATTACAAGAATGTACTTGATGCACCTAGGAAAAAATGCTATAAGTGTGGAAATCATAATCATTTGGCCCTAGACTGCAATAAAAAACCTTCTTGGAAAACTGAGTCCAGATTCCCCAAGACTCAGAAAATTCAATACCAACCACAAAAAGCTTGTTATCATTGTGGTAGTTTACTTCATTCCATTTACATGTGTAGAGAATATCATGAACTGTATTATGACTATTATTCTTTGAAATCTGAAACTCCTAGTCACAAACAGTTTGTGAAATCAGAGTCTAAAGTTGACTCTGCAACAGGTAAAATAAAAGCAAAATCTTCAAAGCATGGTGTCTCTAAATCTAGTAAGAAAGGATCCAATCAAAGTTGGGTCCTAAAAAATTCTAACTAGTTACTTTTTGTTTGCAGGGCACAGGAAAGAAGCATTCAATTATCTTGGACAGTGGATGCTCTGGACATATGACTGGAAAGAAGTCCCTGCTTACAAAGTTTGAGAGGAAAGCTGGCCCAGTAATATCTTTTGGAGATGGCAACAAAGGAGAAACTCTGGGATATGGCTCAATTGTTTTGGGGAATGTCATCATAGAAAATGTTGCACTGGTTGAAGGCTTGAAACATACTCTTTTAAGCATAAGTCAACTGGGTGATAAAGGTTAGAAATCAATCTTTGACAGAGAAGGATGCAAAATCTTGAATATGCAGAATGGAGACATTGTTTTAACTGGTCAAAGACATGGTAACATATATGAAGCCAGCTTAAGTGATACATCTAAAGGAATTGTTAGATGTCTCTACAGTAAAGCAACAAGTGATGAAAGCTGGAATTGGCACAAGAAGCTCTCACATCTTAATTTCAAGAAGCTTAATCAACTTGTTAAGCACAATTTGGTGAGAGGCCTACCACAGGCAAATTTTGTGCAAGATGGACTTTGTGATGCATGTCAGCTTGGAAAGCAAAGAAGAACCACTTTCAAGAGCAAGACTGAAAATTCGATTACTGAACCATTTCACATGCTACATCTTGATTTGTTTGGTCCAGTAAACATTATGTCTATCAGCAAGAAAAGATATGCTCTAGTTATGGTGGATGATTTCACAAGGTTCACATGGGTGTTCTTTCTACACAAGAAGGATGAAGCTCCTCAGCAAATCATTGAACTTATCAAGAATATTCAGAATAACTCTGAGTATAAAGTCAAAGTACTTAGAAGTGACAATGGTACAGAATTCAAGAATTCTACAATGGAGGGGTTTTGTGCAGACAATGGAATCACTCAACAGTTTTCTGCACCTGGTACACCTCAGCAGAATGGTGTAGTGGAAAGAAAGAACAGGACTCTCATAGAGGCAGCAAGAACCATGCTTGCAGATGCAAAACTTCCAACCTACTTTTGGGCAGAAGCTATTAACACTGCATGTTTCACTCAAAATTGTACCTTGGTAAATAGTCATGGAAAAACTCCCTATGAGATGATCAAAGGAAAGAAACCAAGTGTGAAATACTTTCACATCTTTGGATGCAAATGCTATGTCCTAAAAGTTCATCCAGAACAACTTGGAAAATTTGAAGCCAAATCGGATGAAGCAATTTTTCTAGGATATTCAGCATCTAAGGCCTTCAAAGTTTATAATCTCAGAACTCACATTGTTATGGAATCAATTCATGTTGCATTTGATGATAAGAAATTTGGAATTTTGCAAACTGATGAAAGCCATGACAAATTGGAATTTGAAAATCTGAAGATTTCTGAGATACTCTCAAGTGATGATGAAGGTTCTCTTGAAGGAATTTCTATTGCTTCTCAAAGGAATGCTACTGTTGAGGGGGAGCAAATAAATCAAAGAGAACACAGTGATCATCAGGAGCAGACTAGTCTTTCAGAGTCTATTCCATCAGGAATTGACGTTTCAGAGTCTACTCCATCAGGAACTGACCTTTCAGAGTCTACTGAGGAAAGATCAGTAACTAACAGCAATATGGAATCTACTGATTCTATTGATCAAAGGAGAGTTTTTGAAGGTAGAGAGAATTCTTCTACAAGAGATACCACTAACTTAGGGGGAGAGACTAGCAGAGTTAATCTACCACCTGTTAGAAAATGGACAAAGGATCATACTGAAGATTTGATAATTGGTGATCCAAATAGTGGTGTTCGAACTAGAAGATCAATTCAAAATGAATGCTTGTATAGTTGCTTTCTCTCAAAGAATGAACCTAAGAAGGTTGAAGAAGCCTTACAGGATCCTGATTGGGTAATTGCAATGCAGGAGGAGTTAAATGAGTTTGAGAGAAACAAAGTCTGGAAGCTAGTACCAAGACCTAAAGATAGATCTATTGTTGGTGCAAGATGGGTTTTCAGAAACAAGCTAGATGAATCTGGTATGATTGTAAGAAACAAAGCAAGGCTGGTGGCCAAGGGTTATTCTCAGGAAGAAGGCATTGATTATGATGAGACCTTTGCACCTGTAGCAAGATTGGAAGCAATCAGAATGTTTCTTGCATTTGCAGCTCATTCAAAATTCAAGGTATACCAGATGGATGTAAAGAGTGCTTTTCTAAATGGCAAACTTGATGAGGAAGTGTATGTGGAACAACCACCTGGATTTGTTGATCCAAAGTTTCCAAATCA
This sequence comes from Kitagawia praeruptora, assembly GCA_037693485.1. NCBI lineage: Eukaryota > Viridiplantae > Streptophyta > Magnoliopsida > Apiales > Apiaceae > Kitagawia > Kitagawia praeruptora. The sequence continues at coordinate 43,142,882 of CM075350.1, forward strand.
TGTCTACAAACTTGACAAGGCACTCTATGGACTAAAGCAGGCACCAAGAGCATGGTATGAGACTTTGTCTAAATTTCTTCTTGAAAATGGCTTCACAAGAGGTACAATTGACAAAACTCTATTCTTTAGAAAGATAAAAGGTGAATTGCTTTTAGTTCAAGTTTATGTTGATGATATTATTTTTGGTTCTACTAATGAAAAGTTGTGTGCTAAGTTTAGCAAGCTTATGCAGTCTAAGTATCAGATGAGCATGATGGGTGAATTAAATTATTTCTTAGGCTTGCAGGTCAAACAGACTGAGACTGGTATTTTCATTAATCAGTCAAAGTATATCAAAGATCTTTTAAGAAGGTTTGACTTTCAAGACTGTGCAGTTGCAAAAACACCCATGGCAACAGCCACTAAACTAGACTCTGATCCTAAGGGGAAGAATGTGGATAATACTAGTTATAGAGGCATGATAGGCTCATTGTTATATCTAACTGCAAGTAGACCAGATATAATGTTTTCTACCTGTTTATGTGCTAGATTCCAAAGTGATCCTAAGGAATCTCATTTAATTGTTGTGAAGAGAATTTTTAGATATCTCAAAGGAACTCCAAACCTTGGTTTGTGGTATCCTAGAGAATCTGATTTCTTTCTAATTGGCTATTCAGACTCTGATTATGCAGGGTGTAAGATAGACAGGAAAAGCACTACAGGTACATGTCAATTGTTGGGAAATAGATTAATTTCTTGGGCAAGCAAGAAGCAACAATCTGTTTCAACCTCAACTGCAGAAGCTGAGTACATAGCAGCAGGCAGTTGTTGTCCACAGCTCCTTTGGATAAGAAATCAGTTGTTGGATTATGGTATGACACTTAGTAATATTCCTATGTTTTGTGATAATACTAGTGCTATTAAAATTGCAGAAAATCCAGTTCAACATTCAAGGACTAAGCACATTGATGTCAGGTATCATTTTATTAGAGAACATATTGAGAATGGTACTGTGGAACTTCATTTAGTTCCTACTGACAAACAGCTTGCAGATATTCTAACTAAACCACTTGATGAGACTACATTCAGTAGATTAGTAAGTGAGTTAGGAATGTTAAATTTTTAGATCTTTAACATCTGCAAAAGTAGCAAGGTATGTTGTTTTTAGCTTATAGACTTGATATTCCTGTCAGGATCTATAATTGATAGTTAAATGCTTTAGCTATAACACATTGCCTTGATAAATTTCAGTATGATAGACTTGTTAATAATCATCAGGATTAGATTTGTTATCAGGATGCTGACGTCATCAGTATTGTGTCAGTATCAGGATTATGAAAATTGTTTCAGGTCCTGACGTTTACTTTGTGTAGTAATCTGATTCTGTGATGTGTTAAGTCTATGCCAGCAAGTTTTAATATTTGCATACTGATAATTTATACATCATTCAATAATCAAAAGACAAGCAGATAACAAGAAACTGTATTTTCATTAATAGAAATCATTACATGGAAATGAAATACAACTTCTTTTTGTCTAAATTTCTACTGAAAATTCTATACTTGTCTATTGATATGAACTCTGAGGTACAGGACAAGGAGCATCTCAAGAAATCCATCAGGGGATGAACAGCCTCGTTTGCTCTTGGATTCCTTGTCTGGGCGACTTGAATGAGAGCAGCTAACTTAAATGTATAGCATCCCCATCAAGATCAACCTCAGACTCTCGGTCAAATTCTTCATCCTCAAGTTTTGAGGAGGTTAGGGGAAGATTGTATCCAACAGATGGATGTTCTAGAAGAAACCTCTGGATATTTTCGAAAACCAATCCATTCATGATTAATTCGATGAGAAGAGTTGTTTGTTCAAAGAGATGATCAAGAACAGGATGTTCATCGACCAAGAAAAATCTGAAAAATGGGTTTGAAGGGAATTTTGGTTTGAGAAGCATCATCGAGAAGAAAAGAAATTGAAAGGTTTATGGAGAATGGCATAAGGCGTCTGTTTCTTTTAAAGGAAGACGTGAGAAGCTGAGCAGTCACTTGGAAGTTTTAATGAAGTCAAATGCTAATTATTGCATGTGACTGTGTTTCTTGTTTTCAAGAAATATTTAAAATATCTAACCAATTGATTTTTGTTCAGATTAATTGTTTATTTCTTTTTCAGATAAAAGAAAAATGCCACGTGGAAACTCCATATTAAGTCTCTGATGATATTGGTCAGGATTTCATGTGTGATCATCAGGATTTGATGAGAGGTCAACAGGAAAAGGAATCTGATCAGTATTGATTATTTAAACCCTGATTTATTTCATGAAAATCAATTTTGGATTTTATTTTCCAAAAATCATGGGTAACCGCATTTTTCAGGGGCTGACACCTGTCAATCTACGTGTCAACGTGGGATAGTGGTCTGAAAGATTTGTGAAATATATTTGTTTTGAAACTCTAATCGTGTAATTGCTTTCTCTAATTTTACATTCTCTAAAGCAAAAATCACTCTTGAGTTTTCAAAATCACTAATCCATTTCAAGAATTTTTCAAGTTCTTTTCAGATCAAAAATGGCAGCTCAAAGAAGATTACCTAAATCAGTTGCCTTCAAGTTTGGTGACTTTGATTTTATGACAAACAATCATGTAGCAGCTATCACCAACAAGGAAGGAGTGTCATCTGATTTTCATCCAATCATGGACTTTCTGGCGCATGGACCATTAAGTTATGCATTGACAGCATCTCCACAAATTAATCAAGTAGCTATTTCACAAGCTTGGGAGAATGCTGAGGTAATTGATTCTACTCAGAGTCAATCAGGTAAGATTGTTCTACATTTAGGACAAGATTCATTTGACATTACAGAATTTGTTGTTAATTCAGTACTTTGCTTACCTGTTACTGATAGTTATGAGAATGTACCATCTGATGATAATATAAGAACTATGTTGTCTGAATTAGGTTATAGTGGACCTCTAGATAACATGAGCCAGTTGAATAGGTCTTTTCTTAGAAAGGAATGGTCTTTTTACTTTGATCAAATTGCTAAATGTTTTACTGGCAAATGTAGTTCTTTTCAGCAAATTACTTCTGTTACATCACATATTGCTTATAGTTTGCTTTATGACAGAGTAATTAACAGTCATATTATCTTAAGTCAGATGAGTATCAAACTTGGGTCAAGAGATCAAAACAGGAAAATGGTTTATTATCATAGATTTATGCAAATGTTTGTTAACCATTTCATTCCTGATGTTGAAGCTAGATTTGGTAGAGAACATTGTGTTTCTTCTTATGAACAGCAAAAGAGAATTTTCTCTGACACTACAAAGAAGGACAATGAAAAGAATCTAGATGAAATACCTGCAATTCATTATCCACATCATGTTCAGGTAATTCTTAAAACTCATCTTCCTACTCTCTACAATTCTTCTTTCTTTTGTGGTGAAATGACTCAGGAATCTCAAATGGAGGAGAACCCACCTGTGTCTACCCAAGTAGCCCAAAACATTATAGTCTCTGAAACAATTCAAGAACCAAATTTTGATCCACAGCCTATTGTTTCAAAGAAACCAACCTCTGGTGTTTCTCAAAAGACATCAGTTGTAAGGAAGAGAAGATTTGTTGTGTCAAGTAGTAGTAGTAATTCTAGTGAAGATGATGATGATTTAACTCTTGCTGAGAGAGCAGAATTGAAGGCTGCAATTCAACTTTCTTTGTTAGCACAAAGAGATGAAAAACCTAGTCACAGCCAGGCTGCAGTCTCCCAAAAGGCTGTAGTTCTTAAAAAGGGAAAACAGTTACTGGATACTGTCTCTCAAAAGACTGTGTCTATTGAACAAAGATCTCATCCCAAGATCACTTCTGTGTCTACACCTCTTGAGTCTTCTCAGGATAAATCTTTTGCTCACTATATCAGGAGAACAAGGAGAAAGATTCAATTGTCACCTACACACACAGAGTCTAGTCCAACTAATATCATGCAGGTTTCTACAAATCAAGCTACATCTATGTCAGTATTTGACAAGAGAGATCTGGATATTGATTCTTCATAGGAAACTAAATTATCATACAGACTGGCTATGGGACTAATTTCTCTCAAAGTGAAGTTGTCAAGGCCTGTTCTAGATTTTCTGGTTGAAAGAGTACCAAAACTTTTATTTCCAGATGAATATGGACTTCTACATCAAAGACTTGACTTAATGAAGAAGTATTTCTATGTATCTATCAGAAGACAATTAGTCAAGAAATTTGGACTCTCGAAGCATGTTGCACTTCAATCACTTCATGCATATTTATTTGACAAGGATGTCATTATTGAAGATGCTTTAGCTCAAGGTGAACAACTGGAGGAAGTAGATAGAGGAAAGCAGTCAACAGAAGATACTATTGCACCAGTGGTGAATAGTAGGAAAGATCAGATCACAGTCACTGCTACACAAGAACCATCTAGTCAGAGGAAGGATGACTCAGGAGCTGTGATAGCTGATGTTGAAAGGACTTCTGTGATGACTGAGAATGCAAGTGAGATACCCTATGATATGGGAGGAATGACTTTGGTTGATTTTTCTGAAGATCAAACAAATTTTGTTCAGTCAGAGTCTATCCACCTTGAGGGTGTGTCTCAGCAAACAACACTTAAAGACGGTGATGTACTAACTATGGTGTCTAATGAAGTATTACTGAAGACATCAGAGTCTAGTAAAGAACCTGAAAGTGGTATACTGGAGCCTGTAGTTTCTGAAAGGAAAGAAGATGATTGTAAGGGTTCAGAGACTATAGCAGCTCACTCCTTGGAGAAAACCTCAAGCCACATGCCATATGAGGAACCCTCTCTCCATGTGAGTTCAGGTATAAAAACTCCTTTTAGCCCCTATTTTTCTGTAGGTCATGAGAGCACTTATCTAAATTTGAGTGATACAGTTGAAAAGATGGACTTAGATCCACAATTTGAGCGGCTGGCTCCTGACCAGGCAAAAAGTGAGGTAGAAAGAGTGTTGACTTTAGTAAGTCAAAGTGAGAATGAGGGTATGGATGATCAACTCCATAGTAAGGGAGAGAAAATTAGGAAACCATCATTTGATTTCTGGGATCAGGTTTTTCCTGAATCTTGGTCTGAAAATTTGGATATGGATGCTGGTACTTATTCATTCATCAAAATGTATCAGAAGAATGACCTAGCACATCACAATGCAAAGCCAGAAGTTAAAGTTCAGAAGCAAAAGGAGAGGCTTGCAGGAATCATTAACAGAAGAGGTGCCAGGTTAAAGCAATCTCTTTATACATATGTACCAGATGAAGATCCTAATGATCCTAGTGTTCCTTTGTATGTACTTCCAATATCAGCTAGAATTGAGACATCAACAGTCTCTGATCACTCTAAGGAGGAGTCAGGATTTGAAGATGTTAGTACACAGAATACTGGTGAAGGAGATGATGATCATGTTTCAGTTCCAGATCAGAAAGTTGAAGATGTTGATACTTCTAATCAGGTATTATTACTTGAATATCATACAACTCAAGCAACTTCTTCTACAAGACTTGAAGATACAGTTCTTTCTGATTCTGATACTGAAGATACGAGAAGCACTTCCAATATTGAAGTTCATTCTGATGTTTTGAAAGATATTCAGAATTCTCAAATTGCTATTCAAACAAGACTTCAATTACTTGAAGATAACCAAGTCACAATTATGGAAAATCAAGCAGTTCTTATGAATCTCATTTGTTCTGTTTCTGAGACTCTTGGAATTAATGTTGTTGATGTCAAAAAGGGGGAGATAAAGACAGTTCAAAGACAACAACAACACCACCAGACTGGAGGAGATAAAGCTGGGGGAGATAAAGAGCAGACAAAGGGTAGTAGTAAAAAGAAGAACCAGGAGTGACAGTGGTGAATCTCAGCTAGGAAGTGGTAAAGGAAGAGCAGCATTAATAGTTAAAATTCTTTCTTCTAAGTACTAGATAAATGTCTACATCTGAGAAGGAGGTACTTAACTTCATAATTCTATATTCATAAATTCTATTCTGGTTGTATTGTTATATGTTTTGACATCCACAACTTAGATTTATGCTTCAGAGTTTAAAGCATAAATAGGGGGAGATTGTTAGGAATAATTCATAAGTTGTGATGTTAAGAATAGACTTTACACATTATACTTCTTGTAATCCTGATCTTATAAAGGATTTAGCACTGTATATAGGATTTATGTGTAAGACAGTTATCTGTATAGTTTAGTCAGGAATGAACAGTGTATCAGAGACTACATGTCAGGAACAGAGGGCAAATCCTGATGATGGTCCAATACTGATGGTTGATCAGATACTGATGCAGTGTGCAGATCCTGATATCAGTTTTGTTACTGATGATGTCATTATGGATGCTACAGAAACTGGCAAGTGCTATAAAACAGGATCGTTGTTTGAAGAACAAGCAAGAAGATATTATGAAGGAAAGAGTTTTCTATTGATGGAAACTATCGACTAGAAGGCAGAACATTGTCATGTATAGATTATATCTTTCTGTTATTAGTTGATAGGTAGCATTATAAATACTCTCTCAATATCATTGTAAAAAGAGCTGAACTAGTGTGTCTAGCGAATGTGCGTAGCTCTGTATAAGGTTTGTATTCGAGAGTTCGAAACAAACAGAGAGAGAGATTTGTATTGTCAGCAGCTGCTAAAGGTATTGTACACCTTTGGTAGAGTTTGTATTTGATCTTATTAATACAAACAGAGTTTGATTCATTCGTTTATTCTTGTTCATATAATCAAGCAAAAATCAGACACGATTATATAACTTGTATTCAACCCCCCCTTCTACAAGTTATTCGAGTTAACACTTACTCAAGATTATATTAAGCTGAAAATATTTTATGTCCTGTTTCCTACGCTGAGTTAGCTCATGTAGGCTTGGATATACAATGTTGAAGCGAGGTATAGTTACCAGAATGGTTTAGCATTGAACCTTTGATCGTGGAATTAGAATAGGTTCCTTTCACATTATATGATTTCAAGGAACCGGGGGGTACTTGTTGTGCCCAAAATCTCCATGGGCTAGATTTAGGCCCATTAAGCTATAGGGTTCGATCCATACGAGCCAGAAGATAGATCCAGTACGAGTTGTGAAGGTCAGATAGAAGGAATGACTAAGGAAGTACGAGTATCAGGAGGTTCCCAATGGTCAGGAAGCTGAGCAGATTATTAGAAGGTCAGGTTCCTCCCAGCCGAAGAGTTCGAGTTAGCATAGCAACAGCCATAGAGATAATAAAAGCATGAGAAGAGTTATCCAGACTAACCAGTTTGTTATTTGTGCAGGTACTGACGCCTAAAGGGAGGTCCCTAAGCGATATGTCCCAAAATAAGGAGGTTCCTGAGAAACAGGCTCCTGAGATATAGGTTCCTGAGTACCAGGTTCCTACGAGTTGCCAATAGAAGGTTCTAGAAGTCATCTAGAACAGATAAGCGAATTGGTATCTGAGTATAATTCTAGGGCGCAGATGATCCTAGAATAACTCTAACCAATGAGAGAATCATAGTAGGGTACGAACTCGAGTTCTACTCTAGCCAACTAGTTCGTGGAAGGCTCTAAAGGAACCTGAGTCCTACACGAACTAGGTGATCGAATACAGCTATTCCGGCAAGAGACAGAGTCCCATTAGAACTACGTGAGCTTGATCCCTATATATACAAGGGTACGTAGGCACCTCGAGGGTAAGACGCATTCAGTTCTCTGATTTTCTCTAAAGGCACTTGAGATTATTGGAGACGCCCTCGAGCACAGTTCAACCCCCACAAACACAACCAAACCTTTCATAGAACAGTTGATCGCTAGCCTATACAACTACCAGTAGACCTCTCATAAGTTGTTACGAAATCCACTCATCAACATATATATGTAATCAAATCACATTACTTAAAATTTTAAACCTATAAAATTTGTGTCTTTAAAATTTCAATTAGAAATAATTAAATTTTATAAAATACTAATAAAATTCCGTGCATCGCACGGGTTTTAAGCTAGTCTATACTATTATATTAAAGCCGAAAGATTGAAAGTATATCGGTTTGGTTTTCGATTTGGTTATCCTAATTATTAAAATAAATAATAACATAATATAATTAATGGTAACTATCCGATTGACTTTTTCTCATTTACTTTTAGTTAAAGAAATTACCTTTTATAAACCCCTAAAAATATCAATCGTACCATATCTTTCGACCATTAATATTTCCTTTCTAATTAAAACACCTTATCTTTTTGATTTAAAACTAATCTTACAATCATTAATATATACCCAAAAATATCACACCATATTTCCAATTATTAATAAAATATATTAAAAATCCGTATATGTTGTTTATAATAAGGAAACATTAGCATAATCCGTAAACATGAGTATATTAAATTATTTTAAATTTAAATTAATAAAAATAATGATGATATAATAACATAATTGTAATATTAAATAAAATTTATAACATAAGAAAGAAACCCGTGCATCGCACTGGATTTGAAAGTCTGTCGGTTCGATTTTTGGCACGGTTATCCTAATGATTAAAATAAATTATAAAATAATATAATTAATGATAATTAGCCAATTGATTTTTTAATTAAAAGATGTTTAATTTTATATACTAAAGCCGAAACATTGAAAATTTGTCGGTCTGGTTATCCTAATTATTAAAATAAATAATACTATAATATAATTAATGGTATATTAGTAGATTATCTTTTTTACATTTACTTTTAATTGAAGATATTACCATATCTTCCAATCATTAATATTTCTATTCTAATTAAAACACGTTACCTTTTTTGATTTAAAACTAATCTTACAATCATTAATATGTACCCGAAAATATCACAACAAAATTTTCAATTATTAGTAAAATATAAAAAAAATATGTATACGTTGTTTAATAAGGAAACATTAGTATTCTACGTATACAAGAGTACAATAAATTACATTAAATTAAAATTGAAAAAATTATTAAAAATGATTATAAAAAAAAATAATTGTAATATCAAACAAAATTTATAACATGATAAAAGAAACCCGTGCATCGCACGACCATTAAAATTTTTGTCGGTTCTGTTTTCGGCACGATCATCTTTATTATTAAAATAATTAATCAAATGATATAATTAGTGATAATTAGCTGATTGCCTTTTTTAATTAAAAGATATTAAGCATGGGTATTACCTAAACTGAACCGGTTTATTAAGACTTACGTTCGGCTGTAGGACTCGCTATTCCCTAATCTTATTATGACTAATTTAGGTATGACTTAGCCTCAGTATTACATCTAAGTCATACCGATTGTAAAATGACCAACATGACCTAAGACACAACAGGCTCGAGTCATACTGTGATCATAGTGAATTTTAAGTCATACTAGCATTTTGCCCGTACTTCGTACACGGTTTTGTATTTAATTTAAAACAACAATATCAATAATTTTACAAATTTGATTATTTTCTTAGAAAATTATTCTATGCATTTATATAAATAATGAATTATTCCAAATATATTGTATGCAGCTATATAAGTATTTAATAAAATAGTGATATGGTAAAATTTATATAAAAAAGCAGCATACAATTATATTTTGACAATAAATACAATTATAAAATAAAATATATAATAATATATAATAAAAAAATATAAAGATATTCTAGGCAGTTCAGTTCTTAAAAAAATATTATATTCAATTATATAAATATTTAATAAAATAGTTATATACTAAAATTTATATAAAGAGTAGCATGCAATTCTATTTTGACAATATTGAAAATTTATTTAATCCATCAAATCTACAATAAAAGTAATAAATATTTTTACAAATACTGTTCTCTAATTGAAAACAATAATAAATTGTCTTCATTATTCAAATGCGGAAATGATAATCCCTTCACCCCAATGGCTCCAAAACATTAAACCTGAAACAGAAATTTAAAAAATTATTTCAACAAAAAAAAGAGAATAATAATAGTCTAATGAAATTATCAAAAATGAAAATTTAAAAAATTAAACCTTTTTCTATTTTTTGCTTTGGTTGACTCCTAAATTGCTAAATAAAACACCCTAATAGTCCTACATTATTGTATGCAGGCAAAAGATAAACTCATTTACAAAATATTTCATAGGTAAGCAGCTTGCACAATAATAATAAAAGAAGACAGGGCTATGACATTATTAAAAATACTTTACACAATTCAACTACCTCATATGGATCCATTGTAAAATGCATCCGACCTCCACCTGATGCAAGCTTTGCATCAACGCCTTTTTCACGTAATTTGGCTAAATCATTCTCAATAGTTTCGACGAAGCCAACACTTGAACCATCCAATACATCACGACCATCAATGAGAGCATGAATGCGGATTCTTTTGGCACCATGCTCGCTAGCACCTTTCAGCAACAACTACATCCAAAAGACAAATAACTTAGTAACATTTTTAGTTGTGTCTTCACAAAGGGACAATCAACAACATCAGGAAAATAAAATTGAAACTTAATATAAATTTACCAGCAACTGGTCAAGCCGGTAGTGGACACCCCCATCACTCAACAGCCCAACAAAGTGCAATGTGCCACTTTCAAAAGATTCCTTAATGTACTTAAAACCATCTCCTTCAAAAACCTTGCCAGACTCAAGTGCAAGGTCACAGAGCTTTGCACTGTAAACAAACAAATTCCCAAAATTAGCAAAATCACATCAGCAGGCTAATACTATCCCTCCATAAAGCATCGAAACAACTTTTATCTTCCCATTAACAGTGTAGCTAAGAATTCAGTCAAAAAATGTGATTATGATCATAGACAATTCTGAAAATTCATACCAATCTCATTCAATTTCTATATTCTATCAAAATGTAGATATTAATACATACAAATAAGGAAGAAGAACTAATTACCCTTGAGCAAAAATACGGCCAGCACCGAGAGCATTGTGACCGACCTCATTGTTGCCCATATCATCATCTGTAGGAAGCCTCACAGCAGTCCCATGCACCCTCACCAATCTCCACTTATTAGGTGCACCCTTCAAATAAAAAAACACCCCAATCAAAATATTAATGATAAATAAACACACACAATCAGTATATTTCATCCTGAAAGAATCATAAGAATCATAAGTATAATATTTATTTTATCAAATAAATTTTTTAATAAATTATATTTTAATAAAATAAATCTATATTATGTAATTAAATTGAAACGTTAAAAATTTGATAATGCAGTAGTAGTATCTCCATCCTGTCAACTCTCAGCTCTTGTCCTAGTTTTCAGTAGTAGCATCTCTATATTTATATATTGATTATTGTTTCAAAAATATTCTTGTTATATAAAGTCCAAAAGAAAATCATTGGTTTTAATATAAAGTTTAATTTTTTAAAAAATATAGAATTTGATCCTAATGTACAATACTAACGATATGTAAATTTTATAAATTTTTAAAACTTAAAACTTGATCAAAAACTTGATATTGAATATGACTCTATTATAAAATCATTTAGGATAAATTTGATTTTATTATAAAATCGATTTGATCAAAATCTTGTAGGAGGTCTCAAATTCATCAAAAATCTTTGTTTTAAATAAAATGACACAAGTTCAGTGAGCAAGAATCACTGCAAACCTGCAAAAATACCAGGAACGACTTATGATATATTACAATTGTTAAGTATATGAATAAACAATTGTATCCCCTTTTATGACCTCTAACAGTAAGTCATATTAGAAATAGGCTGCTTTAGTTTATTTAGCGCATGAATACATATACATGTGTTGGTATGTGATTGTTCTGATTTTACAAACTACAAATATACTCAATCTTAGATAGAGGGAATGATTACCGCATATTGCTAGAATTCCCCCACATTAAGCATTTGGAGCTCAACCAATTGAGTCCGGATCCTCTGTCCCCTTCTCCATGTCCCAATCTGTGTCCCCTGCTCTTTTATTATTAAAAGAGTGCCCCTAGCGGGGCCCATTTTAATTAATCTAATTTTTTATTTTCATTTTTCTTAAAATGGGTCCCGCCAGGGACACTCTTTTAATACTAAAAGAGCAGGGGACACAGAAGGGAACAGAGCATCCGGGCTCCAACCAATTATAGGAGGTAATCCGACCAATCAAGAGTTACAACTGTTAGGCAGCACTTTTTGTGTTTAAACAACATGGTCATGTTTAAAGTATAGCAAGACAAACGAAAACTACCATATTTTAATTGGATATGAGAAAGTCACCTTTTTGTGAGAGTAACTATGCCTAGGAACTTCTCCCCATTGTTGCAATTTCATTGTTATTAATACAGCTCTCCGAGTTGCTAACATGATAGCTATTTCTTTATCTAAAAAAACATGAACAGGTAGAAGTTTGCATTATTTTAAAGTCATGCATATAAATTTGATGGAAAGTGAACATCCAGTCACACACTAAATACCAATATACCATCAATCCCAAAGGTCATGTCAATTTTATCTTCAACTTACTTTCACTGTAAGAAGCATTTAACTACCTTTGTATATGAGTTAAGCAAAAAAAGCTTCTTTAGATTTTCAAAAAAGAAGAAGAAATATAATAGTAAAGAACCTGAAAAATTATTTTGCGTGATCTTGGGTGAAAAGAATGACAAAATCCAAGTATATGTATATCATAAACTCTGTCCTCAATATTTGAGGTACACTGTGCTAAAACACTACATAGCTGACTCTTACAACTGAACATGCATATCAAGATCTGAATAAATTACACCAGTAATTTTTGTTCAGAACTCTGCACCTCAATTATCACTTAAGAACTTTGTAACACTCATACTCGTTTCCTCTCATAGTAAAATTAAAACATCAATCCATAGCAATATAATTAGAAATAAAATATGACATATAAACATGGTTATATATTTGTAAGTGATAATAGTTTTCTAAGAAGGCTCAATATTTGAACTATATTTAAAATGCATGGACAAATATACCATAAAGAAGCACTACACACCATCAATCCCACAAGTCATGTCAATTTTATCTTCAACTTCTTTATTTGCTAAATAATTTTATCTTCAACTTATTGTCACTTTAAGAAGTATTAATAATTAACTACCGTTCCAAATGAGTAAAAAAAACATCTCGAGGTTTTCAAAAAAAAAAGAAGAAAAAATAAAGTGTTGGGAATTATGACTACTACAGCAACATAGAGGCAGTTATATATCGTATTTAACAAGCCAAGGCCAAGCAAACAATTAACGAAACAAAACACGAAGGTAAAAAGCAAGCATATCAGTAACTGTAAAAACGAAGGAAGAACAGAAGACATACCAGTAGCCATAGCTAAAGCAGTATATCAAACAAATATGTAACACAGCTGAGTCGTCAGGACTTGCACGAAGTACTGACTGTTCTTGAAGAGATAATTGCCCCCACTTACACTGTGTCAGGACTTGACAATATTCTTCCAGGATAAAACAGCTCCGAGTTAGATGGTCACAGTCACCAGAAAACTCGACTTCGACTAGCACCTCAGTCGCCAGAAAACCTACTGGTGGAGTACAGAATATAAAGGGAGAACAGAGTGTATAGAGAGAACAGAGAATGTATGGTGTGGACAGTATATCTACAATCAGTAGCTTAGGTCTCTATTTATAGGAGAGGCCAAACGTAACTGATATCACCCAATTAATATTGTAACTCCCATTCTAATTAATTAGAATGAAATGGTCGATTTAATATAATCAAAATGGCTGTAACAGCTGATTTTATATTAAATAAATCGTAACAGTTACGTTATATATTTATCCACATTATGACTTCCAATTAATAGAATAAACGCTCAGACTCTACTGTCAAAACAACGCAGAAATTACTGTCGACAAGACCCGACAGCACCTTTAAAGTAACTGTCATCAGTTTGAACTTGACAGTAAGTTTACTTTCTGACAGCAACCTTGTTCCTGACAGTAAGTTTTACCTTCCTGACAGCAACCTTATTCATGACAGCAAGTTTATCCTTCCTGACAGCAACCTTGTTCATGACAGCAAGTTTTACCTTCCTGACAGCAACTTTGTTTCATGACAGCAAGTTTACAGGACTTAACTAGTAGTATAGTGCAACTCTTGACAGCATGTTTATAATATTAAAATAAATCAGTAATCCATGCAATAAAATTCCTCGCCCAGGTCGCCTCGCGTACGCGAGACGCCGAGACATTCACCCTTCGACCGAGCCGAGTCGAGTCGAGTCGAGTCGAGACGTGACGTGGCGTGGCGTGGCGGGGCGGGCGGCGGCGGCGCGTGTGTGTGTGTGTGTTTGTGTGTGTGTGCGCGTGGAGCACACAGTAACACCATGCACCATTATACACCTTAGTAGTTGTACACTACCCATGTGTGTGATTCTATATAAAGCCAACAACCCCCCTTATTTATTTCAATGTGGGATAAATACACATTCTCATTTCAAGCTTATTCAAGCTACTAACTTCAACTCCATTTCTCTATGGGTTTCACTAAGAAAATTACTTAGACCCATATATGAAAATTTAAGTTCCCATATCAAGGAACAATTTCCAATCGTTAAAATCCGGAATTAACATCAAGAACATAAAATAATTATGCCCTAAAAACTCCATTTTCTAACAATCCCCCACAAATCCATACAGAAATGCTCCAGGTTTTCCATCATGACTTGTTTTTCAGAGTTGGTACCCTTCCGGGTTTGAACCCTCCTAAGTCCCCTACTTCGATGACTACCGGATTCAGATGGAATGTTTCACCTTGAATCTTAATCCATTTGATGTAATCATGTTCCATAGATGACGACAAGTCAAAGGCTATGGTGCCAATCTACGGCTTTGAGACATTAATGGTCTTGTCTCGATCCTGTTCATCGAATGTTTCAAGGAATAACCCTTCCCTCTAATTGCGACCACACAATTACATTCGCTTAGCTGGGCATCTCCAGAGATGTACTGCTACCATCTCGTCAAATGACTTGACCCCATTCAGAGTTATAATAACTCTTGCTTACTAGCAGTGTCAGTACCTTCTAGGTTTACAGGGGATAGACTCAGATACAAACAGTATCATCTATGTAGCAAAGGTACTACCAATTCATCCTTACAGCTTGTTATTACCACATTGAATACACTTCAAGGGATCTCCTCTCATGTGTATTGGGTTCCCACTAATGATGAACTTTGATGGGTTGACAGCCCCATCCCCAACCTCGACTTAAGGACCACTGCAGGTTCCGGTCCTTTAGTTAAAGGATCAACTATATTATTCTGAGTTCCTATGAACTCTACAGCTATAATCCTATCAGACACTAAACCCCTTATAGACTTTAGTCTAACTTGGATGTGTCTCTTTGTTTTAGCATTATACTTTCTACTGCTAATCTTGTCGATAGTTGTTTTACTATCACAATGAATAGCAATCGCAGGAAGTGGTCTGCTTACTACAGGTATCGCGGACATAAGTCCATGTAACCATTCAGCCTCCGTCCCCGTGGCATCAAGTGCACACAACTCAGCCTCAAAAGTAGACCGAGTAACTATAGTCTATTTTGTCGACTTCCAGGATATTGCTCCACCTGCTAAAGTGAACACGTATCCAGTCACTCCATTGGAACCAGACTTCTTAGCTATCCAACTTGCATCACTGTACCCCTCAAGTACACCAGGAAATCTCCTATAGTGTAAACTTAGGTACATTGTGCCTTTCAGATATCTTAGTACTCTATCAAGAGCATCCCAATGAGTTCTGTTTGGACAGCTTGTATATCTAGCCAACTTAGACACATAATATGAAATATCTGGTCTAGTACAGTTAGCAAGATACTGCAAACTCCCTATAATCTGAGAATACCTTAACTGAGACACAAGTACTCCTGAAGTATTCTTGACAAGGGCAACTTTAGGATCATAGGGTGTACTAGCGATTCTACACTGTGAATAACCATATTTCTCAAGTATAGATTTCTCTATATAATGAGACTGCGATAAAGTTATTCCCTCAGCTGACTGAGTCAGCTTGAGACCAAGAATCACACTAGCCTCACCCATATCCTTCATTTCAAAATGCCTTTTCAAGCAAGCTTTTGTCTCGTTAATAATCTCAATATTGGTTCCAAACAGTAATATGTCATCTCATCTACATATAGGCACAAGATGACACACTCACTACCTTTAACTTTGGTGTAGACACACTTATCACTATCATTAATATCATAACTGAACGGCACTATAGTTTCATCAAACTTTTTATGCCAATCCCTAGGAGCTTGTTTCAAGCCATAGATGGATTTGATCAACTTACATACTTTCCTTTCGTTACCAGATGCAACAAATCCCTCAGGCTGATCCATATAAATCTCTTCTTCAAGTTCACCATGAAGAAAAGCTGTCTTTACATCCATTTGATGGATGATAAGACCATGTACGGAAGCCAATGCTACTAGCATTCGAATTGTTGTCATTCTAGCTACTGGAGAGTATGTGTCAAAGTAATCAATGCCCTCTTTTTGCTTAAAACCCTTAGCTACCAGTCTAGCTTTGTACTTATCTATTGAGCCGTCAGGGTTCAACTTTCTCTTAAAGATCCATCTGCACCCGATAGTAGAACACCCAGGAGGGAGATCAACTAACTCCCATGTTCCGTTAGAAACAATAGAGTCAATTTCACTCTTTACAGCGCCCTTCCAGTGCCTAGACTCTGAAGAATCCATAGCTTGTCGGAAGGTTAAAGGTTCATCCTCGACATTGTAAGTGATAAAATCACTTCCAAAATCCTTGACTACCTTTGCACGCTTACTCCTTCGTGGTTCCTCTACCTCCTTAGGAGTAGAGCTACTACTAGGTTCCGCCCCCACATTTGTCATCTTTTCCACATGATCAGGAATAGAACTTGATGTGTGAGTAGGATCTTCATTAGAAGTATCTTGAGGCATACCAGTCTTCATAGGGTAAACATCCTCAAAGAATGTAGCATCACGAAACTCAACTATCGTGTTTGCCACTATACCATCTATGTCAGATTTTAATACTAAAAATCTCATAGCTGTAGTGGTCTCAAGATAGCCTAGAAAGATACAATCAACAGTCTTCGGACCTAGTTTCTTTCTCTTGTGTTCAGGGACAAGTACCTTAGCAAGGCACCCCCACACACGAAGATACTTAAGACTAGTTTTCTTGCTCTTCCATAACTCATAGGGTGTCTTATCCATGTGTTTCAGAGGAACTCTATTCAGAATATGGCAAGCCGTATTCAGAGCTTCTCCCCACATGTATTTAGGCAACCCAGAATTAATAAGCATACTATTAATCATATCTTTAAATGTTCTGTTCTTTCGCTCAGCAACCCCATTAGACTCAGGTGTGTATGGTGGGGTAACTTCATGAACTATACCATTGTTTGCACAAAATTCATTAAAAGCGTTACTCGTATACTCACCACCTCTATCAGATCTAAACCGTTTAAGTACCTTACTAGTTTGTTTTTCTACTTCAGTTTTATAAATAATGAATTTACTAAGTGCTTCATCCTTATGTCTAAGTAAATAAACATAACAGTATCTACTACTATCATCTATAAAGGTAATGAAGTATCTAAACTGGTCCTTAGTCAACACACCACCAAATTCACAAATATCAGTGTGTACTAAATCTAACAATTCTGAATCCCTAACAATATTATGAAAAGGTTTCCTTATTTGTTTAGCAGACACACATACTTGACATTTAGAATCCTTTTCTATAGTGTGTTTTGGAATCAACTCTAAGTTCATCATATTTTTAAGAGCACCAAAATTTAAGTGACCAAGTCTAGCATGCCATAAATCAGAAGATTCAATACAATTAATAGAAGGAGTAATATTATTAATCAATCCACCCAAAACGGGTTCAGCATTTATCACAAATAAACCATTCGACAAGTAACCCTTGCCAAAAAATGTACCAGTATGAATAAGAACTACTTTATTACATTTGAGAGAAACTTCAAAGCCATTAGCTACTAAACAACTACCACTTATTATATTTCTACGCATGTCGGGAACATGATGCACTCTCGTCAGGGATAGAATACGTCCCGAAGGAAACTTCAGGTCCACGTTTCCTACTCCATGTACTTGAGCAGCACTTGCGTTCCCCATCGTCACTGTCAAGCTATGACTCTGTTGATAAGATACAAATAAACTAATGTCGGCACAAATATGCACATTAGCTCCAGTATCAATCAACCATTCATTTGACAGATAAGTGGAAAATACTACAGGGTTGTAGGTAACATACCGGTCTACGTTGGTTTCAGAAGCCAAAGCCTCACCAACAACCATGTTCGCTACAGGCCCACTTGAGGTTCCAAGCACAGCATTCGCTTGAGCTACCCCCTCGGCTTTCTTCGCTTTCTTTGTAGGGCAGTCCTTACTCCAGTGTCCAACCTGCCCACAAGACCAATATGGTTTGTTTGCCTTTGGTTTCTTGGCCTTATCCTTGTCACTCTTAGGTTTATTACTATTACCCTTCTTAGAGACAGCCTTCCTTTTCTGTCCTACAGTTGCTACATTTACCTTCGAACTTCCATGCTCAGTTGGCATCACATGTCCCTGTTTAGACTTGTGTTGTTCTTGCACCGAGATGTCCAGCATAAGGTTGGTCCAGGTGATCTCTCCTTTCTGTCTTTTCAGGGAGAGAGAGAACTCTTCCCAAGACTTTGGGAGCTTTTCAATCACATTCATCACCTTAAACTTTTCGGGGAGGTCCATACCAGACTCCTTCAAAGCATGCACTATCATCTCGAACTCATGCACTTGCTCAGTCATGGACTTATTGTCCACCAGCTTGAAATCAAGGAACCTAGCCACAGAATACTTTTCCAGACCTTGTGAGTCAGTATTATGTGTCTGGTCCAGCTTCTCCCATAAGAGTTTTGCGGTGTAGGCATCAGAAGAGTACACATCAAACAATGTGTTGGTTAGAGCAGCCAGAATTGCTGCCCTAGCAACCCCATCCTTCTCAGCCCACTTCGCATAACTCTTAACTGATTCAGCCTTCTCTTGATCCACAACTGGCTTCTCATATTCCACAACAGGCCATAGACCCTTTACAGTCAACCACAACTTCATCCTTTTCTGCCAACGAGAAAAGCCAACGCCCCCATTGAATTTCTCTGGCAAGCCAGTTAATTCAACAGGTTGTGGAAAACTGTAAGTGGTCCAATCAATGACCCCAACAGATGCAACCGAACTACCACTAGCAGGAATCTCACTCTCGTTAACCATTATGCTAAATACTATATAAAGGATTATCTCTTCAAGAATGTTGGGAATTATGACTACTACAGCAACATAGAGGCAGTTATATATCGTATTTAACAAGCCAAGGCCAAGCAAACAATTAACGAAACAAAACACGAAGGTAAAAAGCAAGCATATCAGTAACTGTAAAAACGAAGGAAGAACAGAAGACATACCAGTAGCCATAGCTAAAGCAGTATATCAAACAAATATGTAACACAGCTGAGTCGTCAGGACTTGCACGAAGTACTGACTGTTCTTGAAGAGATAATTGCCCCACTTACACTGTGTCAGGACTTGGCAATATTCTTCCAGGATAAAACAGCTCCGAGTTAGATGGTCATAGTCACCAGAAAACTCGACTTCGACTAGCACCTCAGTCGCCAGAAAACCTTCTGGTGGAGTACAGAATATAAAGGGAGAACAGAGTGTATAGAGAGAACAGAGAATGTATGGTGTGGACAGTATATCTACAATCAGTAGCTTAGGTCTCTATTTATAGGAGAGGCCAAACGTAACTGATATCACCCAATTAATATTGTAACTCCCATTCTAATTAATTAGAATGAAACGGTCGATTTAATATAATCAAAACGGCTGTAACAGCTGATTTTATATTAAATAAATCGTAACATTTACGTTATATATTTATCCACATTATGACTTCCAATTAATAGAATAAACGCTCAAACTCTACTGTCAAAACAACGCAGAAGTTACTGTCGACAAGACCCGACAGCACCTTTAAAGTAACTGTCATCAGTTTGAACTTGACAGTAAGTTTATATAACGCCTTAGAAAATTCGTAATTATAAATATTATTATTTAATATTAAATGTGGATTACATGGTGTGATTTTTTTTAAAAGGTTAAATATATGCGAAATCATGTTTACATGTTTATATGGTGATGTATGAGTGTCGTGTAGGTCCGAGTATGTTTATTTGAATTTTTGTGATTAAAAATCTATTTAAATTATGCATTATTAATCCTTTAAATTTTATAAAATTATCGGTGTTATTAATAATCACGAAATCTTTTGTAATATCGTCTTTGTATATTTAGTTAGTTTTTAAAGTTATTGGGTGTATTAATTTGGGTGTGTTGGTATTTTAAAAATGATGTTAAGAGTTTTATTTTATTTAAAGGTTCAAAATTCGTAAAATTCATATTTAATTCATTTTTTATCCTAAAAATATTTTAAAAATATGTGGATGTTCGTAATTTTATTCTCTATATTTTAAAAATGTGAAGTGTAAATTTTCACAATTGTTCTTTTTAATTTCGAATTTTAAACAATTGTTTATTATTAATTATTTGAAAATCAGCATATTAATCAAGCCCAGTTCTTTTTCTTTTCCATTTTAAGCAGTCTCGCTTTGTTTTCTCGGGAATGTTCTCCAGCTCTCTCTCAATCTCTCTTTCCCTCAAGTCTCTCTCCAATCATCTATATCACTCTCTTTTCTATCTCTCCCTTCTCTATATCTCTCGGCTGTTGTCTCCCTCTCGCAAGGATCTCTT
The DNA here is from genome assembly GCA_037693485.1 of Kitagawia praeruptora. NCBI lineage: Eukaryota > Viridiplantae > Streptophyta > Magnoliopsida > Apiales > Apiaceae > Kitagawia > Kitagawia praeruptora. The sequence goes on from CM075350.1 coordinate 43,163,670, forward strand.
CCCCTCCTCTGTTCTCCCCTGTAACTGTCGACTGTGTGTGGGTTTGTACAGACCCTCTTGCGATTCTATTGAAACCCCACGCAAATCCTTTAATCCTCTCCTGGTATGAGCTCAATTCTGAGCTTAGTCTTGCTATTGCAGTGTTGTCAGAGCTTGCCGGATGTGTGTCACGTCCAGTGTGAGTGTGTATAGCGATGTGAGTATATGGTGTGTATGTTTAGCTAAACTGATGGTGTGGTGAATTGGGTGAGAAATGTTGGGGGGTTTTCCTGGGAATGAGCTTAATTACAGTATGGGTATGTGCGAGGTAGGGTGTGTGTGTGTAGTCCTCTGAATTGTGGCTGCTATGATTCTAATTGGTAATTGAGTTGGGTTGATTGGGCGGGTTTGTAGCTGTGTGCGTATGTTGAATGAGAGTGTATGTCGTGTGTGTGAGAGTGTGTGGTTAACTTACTGTCTCGACAAATTGTGTGGTAAGGGTCGAACTCAATTCCCTCTCCCCTGTCCTTGCTAGTGAAGTTGCTGTGTATGTATCTTTGCAGTGTGTGTGTGTATGTATACTAGTCGAGTGTGTGTGCATTTCTTGAGGAGGGTGTGGGTTCGATTGTACTGTGCTTAGCGTGGCTGTGTGTTGGCTGGTGTGTACAATCAAGGGTGTGCGAGTAAGTGTTGAAGTGTAAATGTCCGATGAGGGTGTGTGTTTGTGTATTCCTATACGTGTATAGTGATAATCGAAAGCGGTTGTAATGGAGACAATGGCGAAGAAGAAGCATTAAGGAGAAAACGAGGAATATGTGGGTGCGTTTGTTTATTGTCTGTATATCGGTTAATGCAGTTGTGTATAAGTTGTATATGTAAACTTGAGTTGTATGTTACAATTTGTTGGTTAATTAGATGTGTGTTAGGTGTGTTTCGGATTTTTGAAATTTAATAGTGATAATGGTCTCCGTTAAGAAGTGGAATGTTGGAAGGAATTGTTGTTTTGAAAGGATGAATAAGAAAGGGGGCAGTGATAATCGGTGGGTTTAGAAGTAGTGAAAGGAAGATCGATGAGTGTGATTATACTTTGTATTGTGTAGGTGACTGTATATGTGACGCTGCAACTGTTAATGTGGCCGAAGGGGGGGGATGACTTGGTTGGTGTGTGTGATGAGATATTGGTTCAAAAGAGGAAATAGAGAGTTAGATAGAGTGAAAAACAAGTACTGTAATAAGTTGTGCATATTGTGCACGTTTGTGGCAGCGAGTATATATCCGTATGATTGTGTTAGGGTTGTTATTACAAGAGGTAAACGTAGTTAGCAGGGTGTGGGCGCCTTGTGCTGGGTGATTGGTAATTAAACTGCATATACCTGTGTCATAGTAGTGTGTGTACCAGTATGTACTTGAGTTGGGTGTCATCTGATCAATTTTAGGTGTCATTATATACAAGCTAATTTCATGTGTCCTATAAGATTATGTTAAGTCGAACTGTTAAGTTTAGTAAGTGTTAATTGACATGATGTGTATGAGCTAATATTTAGTGTAGTACTGATGTGTTTATGTGAAATTATAATTCGATGTTGATGCTTATTTAAGAAGGGGTATAAATTTGAATATTATGAATAGATAAGCATTAATTAAATTCTTTCTGAGATGATTGATTGTAGTTAACAAGTGTGTTTATATTCGTAGATGTATGAAGATTAGTATATTTACTAACTATTTGCAAATGTGTTAAATGTGTAACTAGGGGGTTTGGCCTTGTTAAATTATTAAGCAGGTTAATTCGTAGTAATAATAATTGTAAGTTGTAAAGTATAAGCTGGGATTAGTAATTGATTTTTGAATGATTTGACTGTTGATTTTGTCGATTGTATTTTCGACAGGTTAGGTCTTATTTTAGAGGAGGTGCTGTCCAATTTTTATTAGTAATATTTTATAATTGTTATAGTATTTTGATAAGAATTATGTGAAAACTGATGTGATATACGTAGTAGAAGATATGAGTGTAAGATAATAATACGTTTTCAGTGCTTATGTATTTATGTGATTATATGTTACTATTTCGAGAATATGATCTGTATGAACTATATGTGCTAATTGTAAATCGTATTAGGACACGTTCGGGTAGAACAGAGTTAGACGGTTACGGTTATAAGCGTACTGAAGTAGTACTTTATTTTGATATAGGTACCAGTAAAAGGCTGATTTAGAGCCAGTGGATATAAAGGTGGAAATTCTGAGGAGCGAGTGTGTACATGTAGAAGCTGACTAGTGATAAGGAAAGAGGAATGGATGACCGAGTACAAGCCAGCCAATAAGAAATAGAGACTGGTGTACAAGGAGAGTAAAGAGTTGTGATATTGGAATTGGAAACTTCATGTATTGAGGCAAGTTACTATCCCTCACTTATTGTTCAAGTGATGTGAAACCTTCTGTGTTATTTAGTTGTTCTTTCGATATCCCTTCTTGCAAGCAATTGTATTCTTCATATTTATTCTGAATAATGTGAACCTGTTCTGTTAATTATGCGATATTCCTTTCAAATCATTTGGTTAGTGCATATACCTTTCATTTTAATTCCAGGGACACTCTTCTTCTATTAATTTACAGACATTCATTCTCAAATTATTTTGTCATTGTTTACTTTCATCACCTATCGTTCAGGTGTTAATTTCTTTTAAGATTATTTTATATCAATATTCATCGTCTTTATTAATTTTCCTCAAAGAACGTTTTTCTTCGAATTGTTGTAAATTAATTCGAGATTTATACTGTTGTTGAAGCATGTGTTGCTCAGTGATGGTTAAAATCGAGAATGAATTGAGATCTTCTTAATTATTCAAACTCATTATTGTCAGGCCGGTTTTGGCAGCTAAAGCCTATGGGTGCTTAGCCGACAAGAGTGAGACTTTGTGTAATTGAGAATTTCTTCACTCTTCTTTTGAACTTCAGATTTTCTCTAGTCCGTGATTCCTTATAAATTGCTGTGAATTTATAAAATCTTGACAATTGTTTTGTTCCTTAAATTATTGATGTTGTTTTCCTTGTTGATATTTGATTCTGTTCTGTTGAGCTTTAGATTCCTTTATTGCATGATTTCCTTATAAATTGTTGTTCAATTCTAGAATCTTAATGATTGTGCTGTTCCTTAATTTGTTAATTATGTCTTATTCAGTTATTATTCTGTCTTACTTAACTGTGCCATGCTTAGTTCAATATTTTCGCCTTGCTGCTTGCTTTCTTACATCAATTGCTTCCCTGACCTCCATCATTTATCAATGCTCATAAAAGAAAAATGGTTTAATTAATTAAAGATGTTTTTACAATTCCTTATACTGGGCTGATCTGTTATCAGTGAGTATGAAGGATTTAAAAGTGAAATGTTTTAAAGATTTTAAAGATTTGATGTGGGGGAAATTCCGTTAAAATGTTTTCCACGGATTCCTTCAGATTGGAGGCGTAAGAGGCCGGGTGACGCCGGTCCAGCATGTTTTATTTTTGTGCTGTAGTTCTGGTGGGACCAGTCCAGCACCTTTTAAAGGCCAATGTGTCGCCTAATTGGGAACCCAATTTTATGTCCAGACGGATTGAGTGTCCGGGCTGGGGACTTTACGTGGCTGATCACCCGTATTGTCCGTAGTCGTGAAAAAAACTCCAATCAGCTTAAAAATGTTTTTAAAAGGTTTTGCGAAAAGAATATTTCAAAGATGAAAGAGTTTTAAAGAAAAGAATGTTTTAGTGAAAAGTGATGAAAGAAAGGAACGTTTTTGATAAGATATGTATGTTTCAAGGAAAATGGTCATTAGTTTCGAAATTGTGGATAGTAGAGTTAGTTGTTTTCTACTTGATAAATTTGGAACTCAGTAAAATAATGAGATTAAGGATGGATAGAAGTTTCCCAGTTATTCCCTTCGCGAGTAACATTGTACGTGAAAGTGAAGTAAGAATGATTGGTGAATTTCTTGATATTTTTTTTCTCAAAGTTTTATCTGAGGCAATTAGTTGAAGAAAATGGAAAAGTTTTACTCTATGATTGAAATTGAATGATCTCTTGAGACAAAGTATTCATTGATATTGTTCATCAACGAATTATCGTAATATCGTTGTTTCACTATATTATTAACTTGCTGAGCATTCTTTGGCTCACTCTTGCTTTGTTTTACCTAATCCTTTGCAGTTAGGTTTAAGGATGACCCACTATATTTTCAAATGCGAATGAGCGAGGAGGATACTATTCGGAATAGATTTCAGAGCTAACGCGGGCGAGCACAGTTTTGGATTACGCTACAGATAGACGGTATAACGATTTGTTTTTAGAGCTGAGATAGAAGTTGTAATAATTTTTATTAATTAGATTCTTGTTTCATACCATAACCTGGAATCGATCCTCGGGGAGGAATCGTTGGTGTATTAAGTTTTATTTATAGTTGTTAATTGGAATTTGGTTTGGGTTGGAAATACAGGTGGAAAGTCCGATTTACGAATACTTCATGCCGAAATTTTCTAAAATTCCCCTATATCCAAGTCTATTTTATTATAAAAAGTATATCTTCAGTATTGGGAAGTCGGGGCGTTACAGGTTGGTATCAGAGCGACAGGTTATGGTTACTGAAACAAGTTAGGATGAGTAGGTCTACGTATTTAGGTTAGTCGTTAGATGTCACGATCTAGGATAAGGTTCGCCTTAGGTTATTACGACGAGTGTTACGAATTTACGATGTTATTAGGTATTCCGACATATCGCGTGAGCAGGAGTTCGATTCATCCGAAGATTCGGTTTTGGACGTGGCAGTTGATTCGACGCCGCCTACGTTAAATAGACGACCGGAGTTACCAGCTTGGAAGACGCTACGTGCAGACCATCGTGTACCAGAGTTTCTTTTACGACTTTAGTTACCCCGCGAACGATATAGAAAGTGCGAAAGGACTGTAGATAAGGTGTGAAATGCGATTACTGGCATGTGTGGAGGAATGGCGTGGTTACTCACTACTAGCCATTGATTTCATTTAATTTATCGACTAAGGAGATTTAACCTTCGTTTCGGTTCCTTCTTATTTTGTCAGTACCATATCATCTTTGATAATCAATTTTTACTTCAATTGATGATGAACTTCGTATGTCAGATTCGATTACATATATTTCTATTCTTTCATAGATACCTCTATTTTCCAGGGGATCACTTGATTCAACATGATGCATATAAATTATTGGGACCCTTGAATTCTTTCTATTTTCCCCGAATATTTGTTATTTCTTATTCAACATTATTATATATATAAACTTTTGAAACTTTTGAATTCTTTTTGTTTCTCCCTGAATACTTAACCTCCTTTATTCAAACTGGGATGAACAACCCTATGTATGTAGGGGATTCAGGACATCTTATCTATGTGATAGAAGTCTGGTGGGACGCCACTGATTGTGTTTGTCATGAAAGTACAGAAGGCTGGCCCCCTTCTTGTGCTATGGCGGTTGACCTAAGTGACAAATGCAACCTGAAATTAGTTCAATGATCATATTGATCTCTCAGTTAAAATTCTTTTATGAAATTCTTATTAAACAAAACTCATCTTAAATTCATACATGTTAATACCTGCCTATTCTGTTGATTCCTTTTTGTTGTAAACCCTTAAGATTCTTGAAGTTATCAATGATTGAAAGTGGTGAAGATAGAGATGACGACATTGTGAGTGGTCCAAGCTACATTTACGTCGACGAAGAATTGGTTTGTCAGGTTTGAGAATTTATGCTAAAAGAAGGATTTAATATCAAGTTAGATTTCTCCTTGGGTTGACAACACGCGTAAAAGATTCGATATTACAGAGAACTGAATATGAATAAGGAGCTGATAACCAGGAATGCGGGATAAGATAGTCACCGAAAGAATATGAATTAGCAACGACGATAAGACCTCCATTATCAGAAGGAAGTAATTCAAGAGGAAGGATACTGGAGTTGTACTACGCTAAATATGGAAAGCTAGGAGAGTAAGCGGAATGAATGGTGTGGTAGTGAACGATAGAGTTAGAGGCCAGAAGTGGTACGCCATAAGCGCGAGAAGATAAGACGTTTTGTCGAGGATTGCATCATGTCAGTCTCAACGAATACTACGATGAGAGCCACAAGACCCTCTCCTATTAATTGCTTAAGAGCTAGAGGAATCGAAAAAGCTGCGAATGACGCTATTAAGTGTGGATATGATTACAATTAGGAGAATAAGGTGTGATTCTAGGATCGAATCGATTGATCAATTATGATGTGCAAGCAAGGTATCAGGATGAGCCTATCGATATAAAGGAATTCAAGAGTGGAAGAAAGGACTTGGAAATTGAAAGAGAAATGTTTGAGAATATCGTCATATGTTTTCTTAAGATTGATTCTGAGGACAGAATCCTATTAAGGGGGAAAGGATATAACGCCTTAGAAAATTCGTAATTATAAATATTATTATTTAATATTAAATGTGGATTACATGGTGTGATTTTTTTTTAAAAGGTTAAATATATGTGAAATCATGTTTACATGTTTATATGGTGATGTATGAGTGTCGTGTAGGTCCGAGTATGTTTATTTGAATTTTTGTGATTAAAAATCTATTTAAATTATGCATTATTAATCCTTTAAATTTTATAAAATTATCGGTGTTATTAATAATCACGAAATCTTTTGTAATATCGTCTTTGTATATTTAGTTAGTTTTTAAAGTTATTGGGTGTATTAATTTGGGTGTGTTGGTATTTTAAAAATGATGTTAAGAGTTTTATTTTATTTAAAGGTTCAAAATTCGTAAAATTCATATTTAATTCATTTTTGATCCTAAAAATATTTTAAAATATGTGGATGTTCGTAATTTTATTCTCTATATTTTAAAAATGTGAGGTGTAAATTTTCATAATTGTTCTTTTTAATTTCGAATTTTAAACAATTGTTTATTATTAATTATTTGAAAATCAGCATATTAATCAAGCCCAGTTCTTTTTCTTTTCCATTTTAAGCAGTCTCGCTTTGTTTTCTCGGGAATGTTCTCCAGCTCTCTCTCAATCTCTCTTTCCCTCAAGTCTCTCTCCAATCATCTATATCACTCTCTTTTCTATCTCTCCCTTCTCTATATCTCTCGGCTGTTGTCTCCCTCCCGCAAGGATCTCTTCCCCTCCTCTGTTCTCCCCTGTAACTGTCGACTGTGTGTGGGTTTGTACAGACCCTCTTGCGATTCTATTGAAACCCCACGCAAATCCTTTAATCCTTTCCTGGTATGAGCTCAATTCTGAGCTTAGTCTTGCTATTGCAGTGTTGTCAGAGCTTGCCGGATGTGTGTCACGTCCCGTGTGAGTGTGTATAGCGATGTGAGTATATGGTGTGTATGTTTAGCTAAACTGATGGTGTGGTGAATTGGGTGAGAAATGTTGGGGGGTTTTCCTGGGAATGAGCTTAATTACAGTATGGGTATGTGCGAGGTAGGGTGTGTGTGTGTAGTCCTCTGAATTGTGGCTGCTATGATTCTAATTGGTAATTGAGTTGGGTTGATTGGGCGGGTTTGTAGCTGTGTGCGTATGTTGAATGAGAGTGTATGTCGTGTGTGTGAGAGTGTGTGGTTAACTTACTGTCTCGACAAATTGTGTGGTAAGGGTCGAACTCAATTCCCTCTCCCCTGTCCTTGCTAGTGAAGTTGCTGTGTATGTATCTTTGCAGTGTGTGTGTGTATGTATACTAGTCGAGTATGTGTGCATTTCTTGAGGAGGGTGTGGGTTCGATTGTACTGTGCTTAGCGTGGCTGTGTGTTGGCTGGTGTGTACAATCAAGGGTGTGCGAGTAAGTGTTGAAGTGTAAATGTCCGATGAGGGTGTGTGTTTGTGTATTCCTATACGTGTATAGTGATAATCGAAAGCGGTTGTAATGGAGACAATGGCGAAGAAGAAGCATTAAGGAGAAAACGAGGAATATGTGGGTGCGTTTGTTTATTGTCTGTATATCGGTTAATGCAGTTGTGTATAAGTTGTATATGTAAACTTGAGTTGTATGTTACAATTTGTTGGTTAATTAGATGTGTGTTAGGTGTGTTTCGGGTTTTTGAAATTTAATAGTGATAATGGTCTCCGTTAAGAAGTGGAATGTTGGAAGGAATTGTTGTTTTGAAAGGATGAATAAGAAAGGGGGCAGTGATAATCGGTGGGTTTAGAAGTAGTGAAAGGAAGATCGATGAGTGTGATTATACTTTGTATTGTGTAGGTGACTGTATATGTGACGCTGCAACTGTTAGTGTGGCCGAAGGGGGGGGATGACTTGGTTGGTGTGTGTGATGAGATATTGGTTCAAAAGAGGAAATAGAGAGTTAGATAGAGTGAAAAACAAGTACTGTAATAAGTTGTGCATATTGTGCACGTTTGTGGCAGCGAGTATATATCCGTATGATTGTGTTAGGGTTGTTATTACAAGAGGTAAACGTAGTTAGCAGGGTGTGGGCGCCTTGTGCTGGGTGATTGGTAATTAAACTGCATATACCTGTGTCATAGTAGTGTGTGTACCAGTATGTACTTGAGTTGGGTGTCATCTGATCAATTTTAGGTGTCATTATATACAAGCTAATTTCATGTGTCCTATAAGATTATGTTAAGTCAAACTGTTAAGTTTAGTAAGTGTTAATTGACATGATGTGTATGAGCTAATATTTAGTGTAGTACTGATGTGTTTATGTGAAATTATAATTCGATGTTGATGCTTATTTAAGAAGGGGTATAAATTTGAATATTATGAATAGATAAGCATTAATTAAATTCTTTCTGAGATGATTGATAGTAGTTAACAAGTGTGTTTATATTCGTAGATGTATGAAGATTAGTATATTTACTAACTATTTGCAAATGTGTTAAATGTGTAACTAGGGGGTTTGGCCTTGTTAAATTATTAAGCAGGTTAATTCGTAGTAATAATAATTGTAAGTTGTAAAGTATAAGCTGGGATTAGTAATTGATTTTTGAATGATTTGACTGTTGATTTTGTCGATTGTATTTTCGACAGGTTAGGTCTTATTTTAGAGGAGGTGCTGTCCAATTTTTATTAGTAATATTTTATAATTGTTATAGTATTTTGATAAGAATTATGTGAAAACTGATGTGATATACGTAGTAGAAGATATGAGTGTAAGATAATAATACGTTTTCAGTGCTTATGTATTTATGTGATTATATGTTACTATTTCGAGAATATGATCTGTATGAACTATATGTGCTAATTGTAAATCGTATTAGGACACGTTCGGGTAGAACAGAGTTAGACGGTTACGGTTATAAGCGTACTGAAGTAGTACTTTATTTTGATATAGGTACCAGTAAAAGGCTGATTTAGAGCCAGTGGATATAAAGGTGGAAATTCTGAGGAGCGAGTGTGTACATGTAGAAGCTGACTAGTGATAAGGAAAGAGGAATGGATGACCGAGTACAAGCCAGCCAATAAGAAATAGAGACTGGTGTACAAGGAGAGTAAAGAGTTGTGATATTGGAATTGGAAACTTCATGTATTGAGGCAAGTTACTATCCCTCACTTATTGTTCAAGTGATGTGAAACCTTCTGTGTTATTTAGTTGTTCTTTCGATATCCCTTCTTGCAAGCAATTGTATTCTTCATATTTATTCTGAATAATGTGAACCTGTTCTGTTAATTATGCGATATTCCTTTCAAATCATTTGGTTAGTGCATATACCTTTCATTTTAATTCCAGGGACACTCTTCTTCTATTAATTTACAGACATTCATTCTCAAATTATTTTGTCATTGTTTACTTTCATCACCTATCGTTCAGGTGTTAATTTCTTTTAAGATTATTTTATATCAATATTCATCGTCTTTATTAATTTTCCTCAAAGAACGTTTTTCTTCGAATTGTTGTAAATTAATTCGAGATTTATACTGTTGTTGAAGCATGTGTTGCTCAGTGATGGTTAAAATCGAGAATGAATTGAGATCTTCTTAATTATTCAAACTCATTATTGTCAGGCCGGTTTTGGCAGCTAAAGCCTATGGGTGCTTAGCCGACAAGAGTGAGACTTTGTGTAATTGAGAATTTCTTCAATCTTCTTTTGAACTTCAGTTTTTCTCTAGTCCGTGATTCCTTATAAATTTCTGTGAATTTATAAAATCTTGACAATTGTTTTGTTCCTTAAATTATTGATGTTGTTTTCCTTGTTGATATTTGATTCTGTTCTGTTGAGCTTTAGATTCCTTTATTGCATGATTTCCTTATAAATTGTTGTTCAATTCTAGAATCTTAATGATTGTGCTGTTCCTTAATTTGTTAATTATGTCTTATTCAGTTATTATTCTGTCTTACTTAACTGTGCCATGCTTAGTTCAATATTTTCGCCTTGCTGCTTGCTTTCTTACATCAATTGCTTCCCTGACCTCCATCATTTATCAATGCTCATAAAAGAAAAATGGTTTAATTAATTAAAGATGTTTTTACAATTCCTTATACTGGGATGATCTGTTATCAGTGAGTATGAAGGATTTAAAAGTGAAATGTTTTAAAGATTTTAAAGATTTGATGTGGGGGAAATTCCGTTAAAATGTTTTCCACGGATTCCTTCAGATTGGAGGCGTAAGAGGCCGGGTGACGCCGGTCCAACATGTTTTATTTTTGTGCTGTAGTTCTGGTGGGACCAGTCCAGCACCTTTTAAAGGCCAATGTGTCGCCTAATTGGGAACCCAATTTTATGTCCAGACGGATTGAGTGTCCGGGCTGGGGACTTTACGTGGCTGATCACCCGTATTGTCCGTAGTCGTGAAAAAAACTCCAATCAGCTTAAAAATGTTTTTAAAAGGTTTTGCGAAAAGAATATTTCAAAGATGAAAGAGTTTTAAAGAAAAGAATGTTTTAGTGAAAAGTGATGAAAGAAAGGAACGTTTTTGATAAGATATGTATGTTTCAAGGAAAATGGTCATTAGTTTCGAAATTGTGGATAGTAGAGTTAGTTGTTTTCTACTTGATAAATTTGGAACTCAGTAAAATAATGAGATTAAGGATGGATAGAAGTTTCCCAGTTATTCCCTTCGCGAGTAACATTGTACGTGAAAGTGAAGTAAGAATGATTGGTGAATTTCTTGATATTTTTTTTCTCAAAGTTTTATCTGAGGCAATTAGTTGAAGAAAATGGAAAAGTTTTACTCTATGATTGAAATTGAATGATCTCTTGAGACAAAGTATTCATTGATATTGTTCATCAACGAATTATCGTAATATCGTTGTTTCACTATATTATTAACTTGCTGAGCATTCTTTGGCTCACTCTTGCTTTGTTTTACCTAATCCTTTGCAGTTAGGTTTAAGGATGACCCACTATATTTTCAAATGCGAATGAGCGAGGAGGATACTATTCGGAATAGATTTCAGAGCTAACGCGGGCGAGCACAGTTTTGGATTACGCTACAGATAGACGGTATAACGATTTGTTTTTAGAGCTGAGATAGAAGTTGTAATAATTTTTATTAATTAGATTCTTGTTTCATACCATAACCTGGAATCGATCCTCGGGGAGGAATCGTTGGTGTATTAAGTTTTATTTATAGTTGTTAATTGGAATTTGGTTTGGGTTGGAAATACAGTACAGGTGGAAAGTCCGATTTACGAATACTTCATGCCGAAATTTTCTAAAATTCCCTATATCCAAGTCTATTTTATTATAAAAAGTATATCTTCAGTATTGGGAAGTCGGGGCGTTACAGTTTACTTTCTGACAGCAACCTTATTCATGACAGCAAGTTTATCCTTCCGCCCAGGTCGCCTCGCGTACGCGAGACGCCGAGACATTCGCCCAAATCGCCCTTCGACCGAGCCGAGCCGAGCCGAGCCGAGTCGAGTCGAGACGTGACGTGGCGTGGCGTGGCGGGGCGGGTGGCGGCGGCGCGCGCGTGTGTGTGTGTGTGCGCGTGGAGCACACAGTAACACCATGCACCATCATACACCTTAGTAGTTATACACTACCCATGTGTGTGATTCTATATAAAGCCAACAACCCCCCTTATTTATTTCAATGTGGGATAAATACACATTCTCATTTCAAGCTTATTCAAGCTACTAACTTCAACTCCATTTCTCTATGGGTTTCACTAAGAAAATTACTTAGACCCATATATGAAAATTTAAGTTCCCATATCAAGGAACAATTTCCAATCGTTAAAATCCGGAATTAACATCAAGAACATAAAATAATTATGCCCTAAAAACTCCATTTTCTAACATAAAGAACCTGGAAAAAAAATTACGTGAATGGGCATATCAATATCTAAATAAATTACACCTGCAACTTTTGCATAAATGTCTGCACCTGAGTTATCACTTGAGAATTTTGTCACATTCGTCATCGTTTCTTCTCCTAGTAAGTCAGATATCAATCGCTATACATAAAATTAGTAATAAATATGACATATATAAACATGTTTGTATATTTGGAAGTGATAGTAGGTTTAGATTAAAGCATTCCGACTCTTCACAAATAATTTCATATTTTACAATACCATCATCATGATCAAGGTGAGAATTCCTACTGCATATTGCACTAAAAGAAGTGTTTGCTGCATTTGGCTTGTCTCGGCTTCTACTCTGATCTGCAATATATGATCGTGATTATTCAGTAGAAAATTGAACCTCGGGTTTCAAGTTATACCAAAGAGATTCATTCATGAATGTTATCAAGATTTCTTGATTTCTTGATTGACAGACTTGTAACTATCCATATGTAACATATAGACTCGTCGTAACATTATGCTACATGATTCGACATTAATTATCAAAAGTTTTAGCAAGATCTTTTGTTAAGCTCATCATGCTCTGCAAAGCTAGTTAATTATAGGGGAAGTATAAAAGTAATTGCATTCATTATTGACCCAGAAGTGAATGAAAAGCCATATGGCAACTTAGGTAAGTTGATAACCAAGTAGAACCTATAAAATATAATTAGCATTCCAAATTAAAAGGAAATTGTGTTATCGATCTTGGAGCAAGGTTGAAGAGTAGTTGGTAAGCTCTGTGCATGACATTTTATTGTGACTTCGTAGTAGTATTGTACAACACGATTAGATAATATGTTTCCACCATTTCAATATATCATCTTTCTCAATGTAGTGATAAACCAGAATTTAAAGGGTAGGAAGATTAATTATTTTTCAAGTACTACTAAAGAGAGATAATGGTACCAGCAAAGACTACTTTTCGTTTACTTATCTTGAATCAATTTTCTTAACCAACAGAATCACAATTACAATCACAAACCCAAATTTAAAACAAAAACACTATACATTAAGATCAAGTTGACATACATAGGAAAATAAATATAGGATAAACAACAACAGGAATTCAACAGGTAGAGCATTTTTAGTCAAAAACCCCCACAAGGATAATACCTTTAAAATAAAACCTTTCACAGTAGAGCAGAAACAGATGCATAGGTGTTGCATTTATAGATGCTCGAGTTATACAGATGCATAGGTAGAGCAAAACTGGGCTATACATTATATTTTTTGGTATGTGACTAAAATAGATGGGCTGGTCTAGGCATACACAAAGCAAGCACGCAAAAGTGAAAAAGCAGCACGCGAAAGAAATAGCTAGGTAGATGCAATCCAAAATTGTCACCCTATTAGGATAATATCCTCCTAATGAGTTGATTACTTAACACACCCATAACTTCATATTATCCAGATTCTGGGATTGATTCCGATGCACGGTAGTGTATTCCAGAGACTTGCTTTCTCTGGAAACACAATGGTTAATGTGCATTTGATGCACGTTCCAAGCAAATAATAATGCTTCAATTTACAATGCATTATAAATACAGGCTGCTGATGCGAGGGGTTGCGAAGACGCTGATTATGTTACTGCCAGATTTAATGCAAGGCAATGATTCATATTAGAATGGGAAATTTAAGAAGTGAAAATTCGATCTTGCAAGGAAAGCAGAGGACAAATCTGTCTCTTCATCGTTATACATTAACCAGTATTTGGGCTGTAATCGGATATACATCAATCGATTGTCACCTGATTAAGTACTTCAAACTTAAATTTTGGTTCAACTGCACTAAATCAAAACTTAAAACTAAATTTTGGTTAAACTTAAATTGTAGCACAGCAGCACAATAAAAAATCTTGTTAAAAATTCAAACACAAATATATGTGATCAAAACAAACACATATGATAACGATCCACACATCAATCCAAGTAATAAAGAAGACAAATAAAATTCAAAAAATCAACAATTAGATACCTTCTGATCGGAGAAGATGAAAACCAATCGATTCTGTGCAAACTATTAAATACCTCGATTTGGAAATTGATTGTATATGCATATATCGTGTATAGATTACAGGATGATTGTTCAATATAATGAAAGTCTTCATCCATGTATGACATTATCTTTGTCTGTAAATTAGACAGAGACTGCCAAATTAGGGTGGGTTGTAATAAACAGATGAATAATTTTGTGTATTTGTTGGATGGGTTGACCCATCATCAGTATAAAAATACCCGAAAACTTTTACTAATTGATGAATAAATTCGAGTATTTGGGATTCACTTGGAATGGGCCGACATGGCATCAGAAGAAAAATACCCGAATACCTCTTTATATTGATTAAAATATGGATATCCATTAACTCATTAACCGGATCAAAAAGTAAAAGGACTAAAAAGCCTATGTAAAAAAATTGGATAATATTGATTTTAAAGGGTAATTGGTGTAATTTAAAAGTAAAAGGACTAAAAAGCCTATGTAAAAAAATTGGATAATATTGATTTCAAAGGGTAATTGGTGTAATTTGATTAAATCCATCACTAAGCATCATTAAGAATATATTGATTAAGTACAATTCATATACAGTGATTACAGAAACCGGCAAAAATAGTAAAAGGAGTCACTACTGAAAAGAGTAGAAAAGATGGAATTAACAGAAATTAATTTACACACAGATTACTCTAATAATGATAAAATAATTCACAATACTAATATAGAATAATAATAAAAATAATAATACGATCAAAGGTAGTCCTTTAAACGGAAACGAAACATTAATACCAAAAGGACAAACACTATAAATTAATAAATAAAAATATTACCTATTTACATAAATATTTATAGCAAAATAATAAATCTATATATTTTCTAATAAAATAATTTTCCAATAGAAAATTATTTAAAGAGAAAATATGACTTATTAAATCATTACAAATATTCAATAATGACTTTAAAATAATGAAATTTTCAACAAAAATAGGTTCTCACAAATTACAACTTGTAAGATTTGAGAAAAATATTTTTAGAGAAAATAAATTATTCTAATGTAAATGAAGTAAGTAGGGATATATTAAGAGAAAAATGGCAATGGTTTGAGAATTAACAAGCAAGAGGATAAGTTGATAAAATAACTATACAAGTGATTTTTATAACAAATTAACAAAATAATCACTTATAAATTATTAAAGGGCAAACCTCAGATATTAACTAGTTTAATTACTAGGACTGTTTAACATACCCAATTCACCAACAATTCTGGTGAATGTGGATCCGTCAAGAGACTTAGTAAAAATATCTGCTGTTTGTTCTTCCGTGGGTACAAAATGTAACTCCACGGTAACATTCATGACATGCTCTTGGATAAAATGATACCTGATGTCGATGTGCTTGGTCCTCGTATGTTGTACATGATTGTTGGAGATTGTTATGGCACTTGTATATTGTCACACAGAATTTGAATATTGTCAAGTACAAAGTCATAGTCACGTAGCTGATTCCTAATCCACAAGATCTGAGCACAACAGCTTCCAGCAGCTATGTATTCAGCTTCAACTGTTGAGTTGGAAACTGTTTGTTGCTTCTTGCTGTACCAGGAGACCAACCTACCACCTAGGAATTGACAACTCCCAGAGGTGCTTTTTCTGTCTACAACACTTCCTGCATAATCTGAATCTGTATATCCAACAAGGTTAAAACCAGATTCTTTAGGGTACCAAATACCTAAATTAGGTGTACCCTTTACATATCTCAAGATTCGTTTAACAGCAATGAGATGCACATCTCTAGGATCCGCTTGGAACCTTGCACACAAGCATGTAACATACATAATATCTGGTCTACTTGCAGTAAGATAAAGTAATGAACCTATCATACCTCTGTAGCTTGTGACATCTACCTTGGCAGAATTTTCACATGCCCCAAATTTGACAGCTGTAGATGATGGAGTCCTTGCCGAAGATGAGTCCTCCATTTGATATTTCTTGAGGAGTTCTCTGACATACTTGGATTGACAGATAAATATTCCATCTGTTCTTTGACTTACTTGTAATCCAAGAAAGAACTTCAGCTCACCCATCAGGCTCATCTCAAATTTACCCTGCATTAGCTTAGCAAATTTCTTACACAGAAGATCATTAGTAGACCCAAATATTATATCGTCCATATAGACTTGGACTAATATTGTATCATTCTTATGTTTCTTTGTGAAGAGAGTTTTGTCTATGACACCTCTAACAAAACCATTTTCAAGTAAGAATTCAGAGAGAGTGTCATACCATTTTCTTGGTGCTTGCTTAAGGCTATAAATTGCCTTGAAGAGAAAGTAGACATAATCCATGAATTCTGGATCTTCAAAGCCAGGGGGCTGTTCTATATATATCGCTCCATCCAGCTTGCCATTCAGGAAGGCACTCTTGACATCCATTTGATAAACTTTGAAGTTTGAATGTGCTGCGAATGCCAAGAATATCCTTATAGCCTCAAGTCTAGCCAGTGGTGCATAGGTTTCATCATAATCTATTCCTTCAGCTTGGGAATAACCTTTAGCAACCAGTCTTGCTTTGTTTCTAGTTACAATGCCATCTTCATCAAGTTTGTTTCTGAATACCCACCTGGTATCAACTACTTTCTTGTCATTAGGTCTGGGTACCAACTTCTATACTTCTTATTGTTTGAATTGATTGAGTTCATCTTGCATAGCAATCACCCAATCAGGATCAGAAAGAGCTTCTTCTGTTTTCTTAGTTCTATTGCAGACAGAAACCCAGAATAATTACATTGATTTTGATAGCTCCTTCTAGTTTTTGCACCAACATCTGGATCACCAACGATCAACTCAAAAGGATGAGCTCTATTCCAAACAGTCTGTCTGGGACGATTTGACCTTGATGATTCACCTTGTTCTTCATTATGATGTTGAGTATGACCAGCTGATCCTTCATCATCTCCCCCTGAGTTGTTGCCAGTTTGACTAGATGAATGTTCAGGAGTGTCAGTGGTATCTCCAGTCTGATCATTGTTTCCATCACCATCACCCTGATCATTATCATCATTATTACTGTTATCATTAGCAACAACATCAGGTTGGTTGTCACCATCTCAATCGGAGTCTGTCATATCATCGAAAGATAACTTTTCAGATTGATCCTCCGTTTGGATACTAGGAAGTTTAGTGTCATCAAATGATACATTGACACTTTCAAGCATTGTCTGATGATCAAGCACATACACCCTGTAAGCTCTTCTTGAATAACCAATAAAAATTGCTTCATGTGTTTTGGCCTCAAATGTTCCACCACGATCATCTCCATCTTTAAGCACAAAGCATTTTGCTCAAAATACATGAAAGTACTTGAGTGTTGGTCTCTTCTCATACATTATTTCATAGGGGGTCTTCATCAAGTCTTTGTTGATTAGAGTTCGATTCTGGGTATAACATGCAGTATTGACAGCTTCAACCCAAAAGTACAAGGGAAGCCTTGATTCACTTAACATAGTACGTGCAGCTTCAATCAAGGTTCTATTCTTTCTTTCTACTACCCCATTTTACTGAGGAGTTCTCGGGATTGAGTACTGCCTTGTTATTCCCTTTTCAGTACAAAAATCATTTAGAACTACATTCTTAAATTCAGTTCCATTGTCTGACCTTATTGTTCTTACTGGATTCTTGTACTCCATCTCAATCAACTTGATGTGATCAATCACTAACTGTGGAGTTTCATCTTTGGAATTCAGAAATAAAACCCATGTGTACTTTGAGTAGTCATCAACAATCACGAGAGCATATATTTTCTTTGACATAGACATCACATTAACTGGACCGAACAGATCCATGTGCAACAGTTGTAGAGGTTCAGTTATTGATGATGTGTCAGTGCTCCTGTGAGTTGCTGTTTTCAATTTGCCTTTTTGACAGGCATCACAGAGTCCTTCTTGAGTGAATTCCATTGAAGGTAAACCTCTGTTAATATTATTTTTATGTGTTCGTTCGCAGGGAAGGACTGAATGTAATATCAAGTTCAAGTATCTTATCTCTCACAATTTAGAAGTGTAAAAGAATGTTTGGGTTGTTTATAAACTAAATTAAACTAATTATCAATCTAGAATAAAATATATGAGGAAAACAATCCAAGAACTGGGGTTCTTCACTTGGTTTCAATGCACATTCAATATCTATGTGATATCTACGTTCTTACTCTGTTGAAAACAATTCTTCTAAGGTTATAATGTTCCCTTCCAAGATACAATATAATGTCTACAACTACACCTTAATTGTCACTTCCATGATACAATCAAAGTACAATCATAAACTATTACGCACCAAGAATTATAAGTCTCACAACTCTCCTATTAATCTTCCAATCAAATATTTGAGTTATGTCTGTTAAATCTTGTACTAAAATTGCAACTCCTCTTCCAAGTTATTACAATCCCTAAAATCCAATCAAAGGTTCATGACGTCCCTAATTGTGTTAAGCCCTCAATAACAGATCAGCAAAGCAAGAAAATCACAGATAATTAAACACACATGAATACCAAGGAATACTACCAAATCCTCAGATTAGAGATTTAGTTACACATAATTAAATTCACAAAACAAGAATCAATAGAAATAGAAGAACTCATAATTATAAGATTATAGAAAAACCTTTAATCTTCAAAGAAAATAATAGTTCTCCCAAAAATCTCCCAAAAGAAAGTGTTTACAAATTTGTCTGTGTAATATATTTTTTCCAATCTATAAAATAATACCCTAGATGTGTTTATATAAGCTCTAAAAGTCTTGCCCAGCAAGAAAATACCAAAACAGAATTATAATAGAATTTCTGCAAAATACGTTTCCTAAACTGAGTCTGTTTTTAAGGAAAATTCGTGGCTGACTTTTCTTCAGATATTCTGGAATGTTCCAATCGTAATTGGACCTCTGGACCACTTTAGAATGATAGAGAATCTTGTTAGCTTCGCGTGGACTGCTTATGGGCCTCAAACGGAATTCTAGAACTCCATATATGGCCAAAACAGTGTAGACTACGCAGCCTTCCCGGAAAATCCGAATTTTAATCAATTTAATCTCCAAAAATGATAGAAGCATCAACCTTAATCAACATTCTCGTAAATCTGCACAACTAAGCAAAACACATCAAAACTACACAAACTTGAGTCCAAAACAATCAATTTAAGCCGATATGAAGCGCTCCAAGTGAATATAAAATCCACTTATCAAACACCCCCAAACTTAAACTAATGCTTGTCCTCAAGCATAAACAATTACAACTAACTAACTAGTACCACTTCCGTAGGTGATCATGGTTGCATTTGGCATATGCAACAAGCCCTTTAAACCCCTAAGCAGCCCTAGTGGACGAGTAATGTCTCGTGAGGGCCTATAGCGAATGTACCCACAAAATCCAATGCAATGCAATGCATGAATGCAACTAATATGAAAATGCAAATAATCTAGTACTAATATCCTACCATACCTTCAATTCCTCTCATGCCATATCAAATGAAGAATCAAAGTAATCACGCAATGTCTTGGTGTCGTAAGTGCAAGTATTCACATAGTCTACTCAATGAACATGCATAAGTTCTCACAAGTCCATGTCAAGTGTAAAAATAAGTTAGTAAACATGCTAAGCCTACAAGAGCACATCGTTGAGACAAAACTCGGGATCTCATACGCAAAAATAAGCAAACACTCACAATCCACTCATAAAAGAATATTCACTCAAGAACAAGGGTAAGTGTATCACTCAATTCCAACAAAATCATAAACATGCTTGACATTTGGTATCAATCTAACTCTTAACACAACATACATCAATGACAATAATCAAAAGGTCTTCATTCGGGTTGTAACGGGGGCTAGGGACAAGGTATGTCAAATAAGCCAAAACAGGTGAAGTGTCAAAAGCTAGTAATCACCATAATAAATCATACACAACACTATGTTTCCCCCACATAAATTTTACTAAGAACACTCGACTAGTCGACTAAAGTAGGATCACAACAAACACAAACATGCTCTCATAATATATTTTTTTCTTTTCTCTTCTTTTCTTTTTTTTTTCTTTTTTTTTCGAGAGCTAAATAAAACAATAATATAAAAAATAACAATGATCCCACAATTTATTACATATGCCGACTATCAAGTAAACAAACCCAATTTCAATATTTCCCCCAAAAGTACGACCAGCAATAAACCCCTCCTTGCACACCTTATTACTCCCTTAAGCACTATACTAGCCTTTGACAATTGGGTTCAAGTTAATGTAAGGCCAATACAAGAAAAAGATATAGGCAAGTAATGTGGTATGTCACCGAAAGAATAGGATTAAGCTCAATGGGTAACTAATTGATCATGTTAATATGGTGTGGTAATATGGGAAAATATGCGGTTATTCCTAAATGCCTTTATCATTTTAATCGTCAAATAATGTCATGCGTTTCAAAAAAGACCTCAAACAACTGCTAGCAATGCAAACAATCCGTGGACACTCAAGCAAACGAATAAATTGCAAAAAAAATATGCAATATGGCTCAGAATCTCACTTGGTGGAAAAACATACTCAATCCCAAGCAAAAATTTCTCTAATGCACCGACTTGTATTCAAAGCATGCAAACTAAATCAACTTGCACATATTCATGTCCTTCTAATTACTTACAACATTCAATAAGTCTACTAGCTTCAACTTACTAGTGTATGTGTGTGCACAAGAACAAAGCATATCACTTCTCAATCAAAAGCGTCAACAACACAAAATTCCTATCAAGCATGGGTGCAAATGCAAACTATTATGAACTCACATGATATATTGTACTAAAAAAACAGAATGTCCTATATAAAACAAACGTAGAGAACACGAACATAAATGCATAATTTATTACTAATAATATGCAAAGCATGAAATCCTACATAAACACATAATACAACAACAACTACTAATCCCTCAAACCACCCCCAAACTTAAAATATTCAATGTCCTCATTGAATGAAAGTAAATACGAGGGATAGCAGAAAAATACCTAACCATCTGAATCCTCATCCTCGGATGAATCGGGCAATGGATACCGCGTACGAGCTCCATAGACTGGCCACCTTGCCTGAATTCCTACATCTCTCAAAGCAGCAGCCATATCCTCGGCATACTCCCTGTTACTAGCATGTATAACATCCATACGCCTGTATAAACGTCTAAAGTGGGCATCCAAAACTCTCGGTACTCTCGAACCCCGTGGTGAAGTGCCCGCTCCCTAACCACTAGCACTAGCATCACTAACAACATAACTAAGCCCCATCGGATGTGGAACCCCACCTTGCCATTCCGGCATTCTATCAATAGACATGTCCACAATTGAAGTCAAAGGCGACTGTAACTCCTCCTTCGTACCCCATATAACACCACTATCCCTACACAAACTAGCTATAATAGAAGCATGAGGCATCGATGACAGTGTATTAGACTTTAAAAACCTGATAATAATCTGATAAACATATTTCCAACATCAATGTACTTTCCCTTTAGAATGCCCCAAAGAAGAATCGCTCTATCGGCTGTTACCTCACCCGTATGAGAAGTAGGCATAATATTCGCACAGATAAATAAATACCATGCTCGTGCAAACTTATTCATCGCAGAAGACGGAAAATTAATTGGCTCAGTAGTTCCCAATTTATACTTCCAAACTGTACCGGGAACACATAACTCAAGAACAATCGCCTCCATATCCACATCTTTACTAGTCTTCCTTGCCCAATCTTCATCCTCCACTAGCTGAGGTGGTTGTCCCAAAATTGGACGAATAGCATCGGGACTGTAATCCACCTGTTTACCTCGAACCACACACACCCCATCCGACTCACCTTTAGCATTCACGTAAAACTCCCTAACAACATTCAATGGAACCGGATCAGGTGCCTTACAAATCTCTCCCCAACGTAACTCACTAATCACATCAACCACCCCATAATGACGAGTTGGCAAAAATCCCCTTTCTTTCGCTACCAACCTTGACAATAATTTATTATACTCAACCTCCGCATCCGGAGAAGAAAATCTCTCCACCCTAATAGAACCACCCCTCATTCGCTTAGGCGCCATAATAATCAAAACCCCTCTCAACAATAGCTTCACCAACAACCACCAAGAAATATCCCACCAAAAACCACCAAGCAATATCACACCAAAAATACCCAATTAACAAGAATAATACAAAACCCCCAATTTACAAGAACACAAATTCGTAATAAAAAAATAAAATAAAGAAGAGATATCCCAACTACGAATCAAAGAGGTGAACTTGTACCAATTTTCCCCCAAACTTGAATTTTTAGAGATGTAGAGGAGGAAGATAATAAATTGGGTGTGTATGTATGGGTATATATAGACAATGGAGTGATAGGATGAATATAAATTTTAATGTGGAAAGGAAAAAAAATTTGGGTGGGGTTTGGAAGTTGATATAGGATAGAATTTTTTTTTTTGATGAATTAAAGAAAAAGAATTAGAATAGAAATAGGATTTTTGAAGAAACTTTAGAGGGTTTTGGAATTGATTTAGGATTAGATTTAGGTGGAGAGATGAGAGTATAAATAAGATTTGGGGGTTGACAAATTTTTTTTTTTATATACCGAAACGCACAACAGCTGCTGATCACAAAAATAATCTCACAAAACTGCTGACTGCGTGCGCGTGAAGCAGCCTGCCTCAATAGCAGTTGCGCAGGCGCAACCTGCGTGACTCCCCCGCAGTCTGCTTCAAGTCCAGTAACGTAGGCGCAGCATGCGTTACACACCTGCAACCTGCCCCGATACCAGAAACGCAGGCGCAGACTGCGTTACAGACCTGCAATCTGCTCAAAAATTCGATTTTTTTTACACGAAATACACAAGGCTTGGGTTGCCTCCCAAGAAGCGCTTGTTTAACGTCATCAGCTCGATGCCAATTCTCAATTGATGACAGGTTCTTGGAGGTGAAGAATGCTCATTCCTCGCTCCACTGTTTCTCCAAGCAGGTATGGTTTAAGTCTCTGCACGTTCACCTTGAATACATCCGACCCTTCTCTAGTAATCTCACAAACCCCATTAGGATAGACCTTCACAATCTCAAAAGGTCCAGACCATCGTGATCTAAGCTTTCCGGGGAATAAACGGAGTCTTGAATTAAACAATAGAACATGTTGCCCAACCTCAAATTCCTTCTTCTGAATGTGCTTGTCATGCCACAATTTGGTCTTTTCCTTGTAGATACTAGCATTTTCATAAGATTGGAACCTAATCTCCTCAAGCTCTCCAAGTTGAAGTAACCGCTTCTCTCCTGCAGATTTTAGATTAAAATTCAAATCTCTTGTCGCCCAAAATGCCTTATGCTGAAGTTCCACCGGCAAATGACATGGCTTCCCAAAGATCAACCTATATGGAGACATTCCAATAGGTGTTTTAAATGCCGTCCTATATGCCCAAAGAGCATCATCAAGCTTTATTGACCAATCCTTTCTTGACATTGCCACCGTTTTCTCCAAAATTGACTTCAGCTCACGATTCGAAATCTCAACTTGTCCACTTGTTTGCGGATGATAAGGAGTTGCCACCTTTTGTGTCACACCATACTTTTTCAAGAGATCAACCACCTGTTTATTTCAAAAGTGCGCACCTCCATCATTGATAATAGCCCTTGGCACTCCAAATCTAGTGAACACATGCTTCTTTAGAAACTTCTTCACCACTCTAGCATCGTTAGTAGGAGATGCAATAGCTTCAACCCATTTTGAGACATAATCAACTCCCACCAAAATATACTGGTTCCCATAAGAAGATGGAAATGGACCCATGAAGTCCATCCCCCACACATCAAAAATCTCTACCTCAAGAATAGATTGTAAAGGCATCTCGTTCCTCCTCGAAATATTTCCAACTCGTTGACATCTATCACATTTTGCCACAAAGTCTCTAGCATCCTGATGCATGGTTGGCCAATAGAATCCTTACTGCAAAACTTTCGCCACTGTCTTCATACTACTGTTATGACCTCCACACTCCAGAGAATGACAATGCCTGAAAATATGAGGAACTTCATCATGAGGTACGCATCTACGAAACATTCCATCAGTACATTCCCTGTAAAGTAATGGTTCCTCCCAATAGTAGTGTTTCACATCATAAAAGAATTTCTTCTTTTGGTTATAAGATAGATTATCCGGCACAACTCCTCCCACAATGTAGTTCACAAAATCTGCATACCATGGTGTAGACAAGGACACACCTAGAAGCTGCTCTTCTGGAAATTTATCGTTGATAGGTTTTTCACCTCCTACCTCTCCATCTCCTTGATCCAACCTAGATAAATGATCAGCTACCAAGTTCTCAGACCCCTTCTTATCTCGAATCTCAAGATCAAATTCCTGGAGTAAGAGAATCCAATGAACTAAACGAGGCTTGGCATCCTTCTTTGTCATCAAGAAGCGAATCGCAGCATGATCTGAATAGACAATCACCTTAGACCCAACAAGATAGGATCTGAATTTATCAAGTGCAAATACCACTACAAGTAGTTCTTTCTCCGTAGTGGAATAGTTGATTTGTGCATCATCAAGAGTCTTGCTTGCATAAGCTATCACATGCATACGCTTATCATTCTTTTGCCCAAGAACAACACCCACAGCATAGTCACTAGCATCACACATAAGCTCAAATGGCAAGCTCCAATCGGGAGATGTAACTATGGGTGCAGAAGTAAGTTCCTTCTTCAGCCTGTTAAAAGCAACAAGACAACTTTCATCAAAGTCAAAAACACGATCCTTTTCGAGAAGATTACAGAGAGGCCGAGCTAACTTGGAGAAATCCTTGATGAACCGTCGATAAAAACCAGCATGACCAAGAAAGCTTCGAATTCCTTTCACAGATGAAGGTGGTGGCAATTTTTTAATAACTTCAATTTTTGCTCTATCGACCTCAATTCCTTTATTAGAAATTTTATGCCCAAGCACAATGCCTTCCTTGACCATAAAGTGACATTTCTCCCAATTAAGAACAAGATTAGTTTCAGTACATCTCTGCAACACCTTCGACGAACTGGCTAAACAGGATTCAAATGAAGAACCATATACCGTGAAGTCATCCATGAAGACCTCCATGTCTCTCCCTATAAAATCTGAGAAGATGTGGTTCATAAGCCGTTGAAACGTTGAAGGACCATTACACAAACCAAAAGGAAGCCTCCGATAAGCAAAAGTACCATAAGGACAAGTAAAGGTGGTCTTCTCTTGATCTTCGGGTGCAATAGGAATCTGAAAGTAGCCCGAGAAACCATCCAGAAAGTTGTAATACTCATTACCCGCCAACCTTTCGAGCATTTGATCAATGAATGGGAGGGGAAAGTGATCTTCGCGAGTAGCGTTATTCAACTTCCTATAATCAATGCAAACTCTCCAACCTGTTACTATTCTCGTGGGAATTAATTCATTCTTCTCATTGTGTACAACAGTCATCCCACCTTTCTTAGGCACAACATGAATAGGACTAACCCATTTATTGTGTAGAACCGAATATACGATACCAGCATCCAGCAACTTAGTGATTTCTTTCTTCACCACCTCTTGCAAATTCGGATTCAATCTTCTTTGTCCCTCAATCACAGGCTTATGATTATCTTCTAAGGCAATTCTATGCATACAAAGAGCAGGGCTAATTCCCTTGATATCTTGAATTGTCCAACCAATAGCTGATTTATATTGCCGAAGAACATGTAATAATTTTTCCAGCTCATCATCACTAAGCAAAGCAGAAACTACCACAGGATATGTATCATTAGGACCAAGAAAGGCATACCTCAAATTAGCAGGTAAAGGTTTAAGTTCCACCTGTGGTGCCTTTGAAAGTGTAAAAACCATCTCAATTTCTGTGTCTCGAACAACAAGTGCTTCTTGTTCTACTACATCATCTAACACCCGTTCTGCTCCCACGAAGTGTTCATTTTTGAGCTGCACAATTTCATCAACTATGTCAACAGTAAAACAAGTTGCTCCAAAAGGAGGCATCTTCATTGCTTTGTTTAGATCAAATTCCACTTTGTCCTCGCCAACATTCAATGTCAATTTTCCATCTTTAACATCGATAGTAGTGCCAGCAGTAGCCAAGAATGGCCTTCCCAAGATAATGGGTATCTCGACATCTTCATCCATCTCTGACACCACAAAATCACAAGGTATGACAAATTTATCCACTTTGACTACCTCATCTTCAATGACCCCCAACGGATACTTAACAGAACGATCCGCCAACTAAAGTGAAATCCGTGTCTTTTTAAGCTCCCCAAGACCAAGTCGTTTGCAAATAGAGTATGGCATCAAACTCACACTTGCCCCTAAATCACACAAGGCTTTCATGTTCTCCATCTTCCCAATAGTTGATATGTCAAATTATACCTAACCGCAAGCGCACGGTGTCTATTGCTAGTACAAATGGCAAGCGGGTCGAATCCACAAGGAGACAGGTTCTACTAATTCCTTTTCAGTTATCGCTAATTGTTTCAAGGGTCATACGAATATGTGAAATTATTAATTAACTAATTAAACTAAATTAACACTAATTAAACAGATGATAAACAAATTATTTAAAACCTAGGGCAATCAGGTCCACCATGCTTACACAATTGGCTCTTAAGCTAAAGCAATCAATGTGATCCTATAACTAGAGTATGTTAATCTCTTTCAAGCATTAACACTCTCGAAACATTCAACACAATTAACCACTTTTAGTAATTCAATCAATCAGGTAATTAGAGTCAAGTTAATCTCTTCCAAGAATTAACGCTCTCAGAAATCCAATGATGCTTCCGCACTCAAATTCAATTCTGCTAATCGTATGTGTGCCTCTAGTAAGTAAATCTCTCGATCCATACCCCTATTTGCATATAATTAATCCATGATATTGGCCAATTACACAAATTAATGATTAAAACATATCAATCAGAATTAACCATAACAAATCAAACCACTATGAAAATCATGCCAATATTAGTGCAAACATGGCTTCCCTTTAAGCCCTAGAAATAACTACTCGCTAATAATTAAACAAGTAAAACAACTAGTAAAACAAGAAAACATAATTAAACTAATAAGAACAAAGAAAAGATTAAGAGAACAAAACCTTCAAACTTCAATGTTGTCACCCAAAAGAAGAGTCATGGTGTTTCTCTACATCTCCAACTAATAATACTAATCTACTCTAAAACTATATTATCTGATCTAATATTACATCCTTTTTTCTTTTCTTACATAATACCCTAGATGTGTTTATATAGGCTATAAAAGTCTTGCCCAATAAAATTATTTTAATACTCTAAATAAATTACAAGTAGGATTCCATAACTGAATAGGATTCCTTAATTAAAATTCGTCACTTCTTTTTCTCCTCTGTTTCTGGGCTCTTCCAGTTGGATTTTGCTTACTGGACCACTTCTAAATTAAAGATAATTCTACAAGCTTCGCGTGGACAGTAAGATCGTCAAATTCTGACTTCTGGAACTCAAGATATGGCCAAAACAGTGTAGCACAGCCCGTGTAGCCCAATAAAACGAATTTTCTCCTATTTTATCTCCAAAATAGCTCTTTTTGCTCCAAATCCTTCCAAGTCATGAATTATTTATTTCCTACAATAAAACAATCAAATCTATTAAATAAAAATCCAAATAAATGCTAAACACAATAAATATGAGAATAAAATCATCTAAAATATATATAAAAATATACTCTATCAATAGTACAAGGCAAAGAAAAGCTTCCCGGATCTTTCAATTTCTGAGGAATGGCCTTTTGGATGACTGCACTGCATTCAGCATTGAGAGTAATGGTTTCCGCATCCTCAAGTTTCCTCTTCTTTGTCAACATCTCCTTAAGAAATTTAGCATAAAGTGGCATTTGATTCAAAGCTTCAGCCAAAGGAATATTAACATGTAACTGCCGGAACATAGTCAAGAACTTCTCGTACTGCTTCTCTAACTGCCTGTTGTGAAGTCTCTGTGGAAATGGAATAGGAGGAACATAAGATGGTGGAGGAACATACGGCTTTTCTGGTTCTTCTTCCTTCTTCTCTTCATCTACTTTTTCTGACTTTTCTACATCAATCTCTACTATCTCATTTTCTTTTTCAGCATCCCTCTCTTTAGGCTCAATAGCCTCCACCTCAGGCAACTCCTTTCCGCTCCTCAAAGTAATTGCTTTGCATTGTTCCTTACCATTCTGGTCAGGTTGACTTGGAAGTGATCCTTGCTCACGAACACCCATTTTTGAGGCAATCTGTCCAATCTGTGTTTCTAGCATCTTTTGAGATGATGCCATCTGATCTATTCTTGATTCCATATTAGCCAATGCCCCAGAGGTTCCTTGCATTATTTTATTTAGTGCAACCTCCCAATCAGCAGGTTCTTTCTTTGGCGGTGGTTGATACTGCTGCTGTGCTTGATACGGTGGTCGTGACTGAAAACCAGGAGGTTGATTCTGCCTTGGAAATGAATAAGAAGGATTAGCTGCATGATTATTACTGTAAGAAAGATTGTTGTTTGGCCTTTGATTTGGATTGTAGTAGGAGTTATTCTGAACAGGCCACGGCTGTCTTCCCTGAATAAAAGATGCTTCTTCTGGAAATTGTTGCACATTAGAGTTCTGACTAGCACAATAATCATTATACCCTTCCATAGGTAAAGAAATAGCATTCACATTTGCCCTTTGTCCTCGCACCTCCTGAGTTAGAGTATCCAATTTTTGAGCCAGCATGTTGATCATCTCAGATTCTTGTGCTGCTTTTGCTGAGCTCGTCCCACTAGGTGCCCATGAATAATTATTAGATGCCAATTCCTCAAGGAGTGCTTTAGCCTGTGTAGTTGGTGCCTTCTTGAAATTTCCACCAGCAGCCACATCCAAACTCAAACGAATATTGATAGAGTGTATTTTATATATATTTTATAGGATTTTATTCCCACATTTACGGTGCTTTTGCGAATAATCGTGTCGATTTAATTAGTTTTATTTGAGTTTGTTGCAGGAAATAAATAAATGCCAAGTTGGAAGGGATTTGACATTATTTGATGATTTTTATGGTGTTTTTAATTCGAAGGAATGATTTTATGAATTTATGAGGAGAAAGGATGAAATTTAGGTTCGTTTCTAAGCATTTTGGAGCAGAATTTTGTGATCAACAAGTGCCACTTTGAAACAGGGGACAGAAAATTATTAATGGCCGTGCAGTTTTTGGAACAGCCGTGTGGAAAAATTTGAGGAACAGGAATTTCATGTGGGGCGTGTGATTCATGTGGAGCCCGTGCCATACTCCCTGTTATTACATTTCAAATTAACATGTTTATTTCTCACATACATGCGCGCGGCTGGAGGCTGATTTATCTCAAGCGCCGAACTGTTGCTGGCCACTCACGCGCGGTTCTTTTAGTAGCATCATCTAGCGCGTGCCATGCACGCGAGGAGGGGAGAGTGGACAAGGCGCTGATAGTTGCTCTGTTGTTGCATGTGCACGTCTCTGTCTCTGTTTATATAAAAATAAAAGAACTAATTCCTTGCACCAGGTGTGGCCAGCGAATTATAAGAGAATTGGGCCTTTAAATTGTAACGATTTTATTGGCCTTGTAACGAGAAAAAAACACTTTTAGAGCATAGTTTTGGGATGGAAAAAATATTATTAGACACAACTTTGTAAACACTTTCTTCTGGAGATTTTTGGGGAGAATATTTATTTTCTTTGAAGATCAAGATTAAAGGTTTTTCTTCTATTCTTATAATTATGTGTTCAATTATTAATTCTTGTTTTATTAATTCAATCATGAGTGAGTAGATAATTAATCTAGGGTTAATTAGAACCCTAGTTATGATTGATGTGTGATTTTCCCAATTCCCCCAATTTGATTGTTTAATTGCTCTTGCTTATTGAGTTGTTTAAATTAGCAATTACAAATCAGACGTGATTATGTGTATTGTTTGAACCAATATCTAATTATCAACGAGAGTTGGATTAGATGGTTGTGATTTATCCAATAAGAACATGAAATTCTCCATGAGAATAGGTAGAATGGATTGTTAGGAATTTAGGGTGCTGTAATTAATGTCTCTAAATTACATGATACCATGAGAATAGGCTTGATTGTATTTTAAGAGAAGCCATTAATACTCGAGAGAGGTTATTGGTATTTATAGGTCGCATCTTTCCTGTTGAGCAGCGTACGATTAATTGGGGTGGGAATTCACAATTACATCAATTCATGCTAGTGGGGACATTTAATTCTGGATGTTTTTAATATTTGATTTAATATAAACACAGTTCGTTTTAGTATAAGTTTAGTTTAACAAATTCTCAATATTTATTGTGTTACTTGCTTAGCCGAATTAAATCATAAAAAAACTAGTGATTGATACGTTTGTCTCTGTGGGATCGACTCTGACTTACCCTACTACATTGTTAGAAGGATTAGTTAGATATTAATATTTGATAGGCACGCGACGGCCTTGTCAAATTTTTGGCGCCGTTGCCGGGGACAAAGCAGTGTTAGATTAGTTAATTTTGAATTGATTTAGCTAAGTATTTTAGTTGAGTTGCTTCGGCTATTATTCCCTTGTTAATTGATCATCGTTTCTAGTTATCTTGTTGCATGCACACTCGAAGTTCAGGTACTGAAAACTTAATTGAAATTGATCCTGAAATTGAAGCTACAGCAAGAAGGCAAGCAGGCAAGCGAAGGAAAAACAAGGATAAGGAAACTATGACTGATACAACAGCTAAAGCTCTCAGGGAGCATGGTATGCCAGATGCTA
This sequence comes from Kitagawia praeruptora, assembly GCA_037693485.1. NCBI lineage: Eukaryota > Viridiplantae > Streptophyta > Magnoliopsida > Apiales > Apiaceae > Kitagawia > Kitagawia praeruptora. The sequence goes on from CM075350.1 coordinate 43,194,749, forward strand.
CAGGCGTACTCTCCAGCATTGTCAGACCAGCAGTCACAGCTACACACTTTGAGCTCAAGCCTCAGTTCATCCAATTCATCTCCAATGATTCTTTCGCAGGATTGTCCACTGAAAATCCTGTTGATCATCTTGAGAGTTTTCTTGAGAAGTGTGATACAAAAAAGCTGACCAATGTTAGTGATGATGTTATAAAGCTGCGCTTATTTCCATTCTCTCTTCGAGATACAGCAAAAGATTGGTTGAAAGATGAAGGACCAAACACATTCACTACTTGGGATAGTCTTGCGAAGGCTTTTCTACTAAAATTCTTCAGTCAGAAAAAGACTTCTAAGCTCCGGAATGAGATCTCTAATTTCCGTCAAGATGATGACGAGTCACTTCATGATGCTTGGAGAAAATTTAAGCGACTTCAGAGACAATGCCCTCACCATGGAATTCCTGACTGGTTGTTGATCCAAACATTCTATAATGGGTTGACACAAGAGTTCCGAAACTTTGTTGATGCTTCTTCTGGGGGTTCTATTATGAAGAAGAGTACTGAGGATGCCCCTGGGGGTTCCGAAATTCACCAATTATGAGTGCCCCTGGCGGGGCCTTGCAACCTCATTTGCAACTTCCAGTTTTCAAATTTCTGATTTCAAGTTCCATTTGTCAGATGACATTTTCGACCTCTTTTTTGGACTCTGATATATATATATATATATATATATATATATATATATATATATATATATATATATGGGTTAGGCTCCAGAGAGAACACCCTTAAAAAGAGAACGAGAGAACACATCATCTAACCATTGAATCTATTAGATCTAATGGTCCCGTCAACAACACCCAATACAAAAAAGTCATATAATTCTACCCTCTATCCATTCATTAAAAAAAATATATAAAAAAAAAATTTTTGAAAAAATAATAATGATGATGATGTCACTGTGACGTCACAACAGGTTTTTTAATTTTTAAAAAAAAAAAATTTTTTAAATTTTTTTTTTATGAATGGATAGAGACTAGAATTATAAGACTTTTTTGTATTGGGTGCCCCTGGCGGGGCCATTAGATTTAATAGATTCAATGGTTAGATGATGTGTTCTCTCGTTCTCTTTTTAAGGGTGTTCTCTCTAGAACCTTGGCATATATTATATATATATATATATATATATATATATATATATATCAGAGTCCAAAAAAGAGGTCGAAAATGTCATCTGAACCCCAGAACATGAAATCAGAAATTTGAAAACTGGAAGTTGCAAATGAGGTTGCAAAAGTTGCAATTGAGGAAGGTAGTATTTTTGGAATTTTGAAAACATAAAAGTATAATGAGGTAGTATTTTTGAAAAAATGATTTTATAGAAGTGAAAAGATAGTTGGGTGGTAGTAAAATTGGAAATAATTATTAAAATTTTATTTATTTATGTAAATATCCCTTTATAATATATATACACACATTTGTTAAGCAAATATTGGGGCAAGAGGTGGAATTGCGACTTGACGCATTTGTTATCACTTTTTTATCACTAGGAAGAGAAAGTGGAAATATAAAGTTATCGTGTTCAGATATTATTACTGTCAAGCAGTGTTGTAAAAAGCGGAAAGCGGTTCTAAGCGGTGAGAGGACCTTCTAGCGCCTAGGCGGGCTAAGCGGGCGCCTAGGCGGATTTCTAAGCGGGACGTTAAGCGGATTGTGAATATATACATAAATATTTTTAAATTATTTAATTATATATTTAGAGGTTGTGAATTATACAAGTTTAAATTTTAATACATATATTCATTTATAATATAAAATTTGAAAAATAATTAAAGAAAAAAAATAAAAAAATATATTTTTAAGGTTCAAAATTTGGTCAAACCCGCATAATTCCGGTCAAACCCGCTTAATGCCCGCTTAATTCCGCTTAATGCCCGCTTAATTCCGCTTAATTACAAAAAACGCTTAATAGTCCGATTAGTAGAAAATCGAGTCGGTTAGTAGTGTTTTTCCGCCTAGGCGGCCGCTTAGCCCGCTTTTTAGAACACTGCTGTCAAGTTGTCAACTAAATTTTAAATTGGACCATGCATTTTGTAGAGATTTTAGTGTTATATAATAAATATTGGAGATACTAGTTAGCAAAAAGTAATATTAATAAAATATAATTTAGTGTTTTATTATTATTATTATTATTATTATTATTTTTTTATTTTTACTAACTTTATACCCAATTTTTTTTCACTATTTTGTAAGTATATTTATTAAGAAGATAATAATGTTCATGAGGTTACATCAGAAAACTTTTTTGAAATAATACTAATTTTGAACACAATAATTTAATAACAATTTTGTAATAATTCAACATGCCTTGTATTTACAAAAATAGGCCTATGTTTATATTATTTTTCTTATAATCTCAAGATTATTACCTAAGGTTAATTTAGAAAACGCAAGCCCTATTAAGAATATATTTATTGACAAAAACAAAGAACTTATTTTGCAAAAATTTCCTCAATGTTATTTTAAAATTTATTTTTCACTTTTTAATAATTATAATACAAATGTATTTTGTAATACAATATATACCAAAATTATAACCTGGATATTTTAACTTATAATAATAATTAATTAATTTTTTGATGTGTAATTTACTAGCTTGAATCTGTTTATTTATATTTTATTGTTGATGAAATTCTATAATTTTGTAACCTTTAACTTGTTAATTATTTTTTTTAAAATGATTGTACAATATTATTTTGAAGTTTTTTTGTAATTTAATTTTTAATTTATTTACAATCGTACTATTGCATCTACAATTTTCACAAAAAAAAATTGACATTTTCAATAAAATTGCATTTTTTGTTGATTTTTATTTACTTTTTTATAAACATGTTTGTAAAATATATAAGTAAATTTTTTAATGATATTTATTTGGGAATTTGATAAAAATACCAACTTTTTAAATGATTTTTGCAAAAATACCATCTTTCTAATTAAATTGCAATTATACCATCTTTTCAAAAAGAAAAAAGATTTATTGCAAAAATACCATCTTTCCAATTCCCCTCCACCCTTCCTCCCTCCTCCCTCCCTCCTGCTTTCAGCGCCTGTTATTTTTTATTTTATTTATTTATTTATTTATTTTTATTTATTTTTTTTAAGACGGGATGCTATTTGGGTTTCATGGCCCCGCCAGGGGCAATATGCAACTGAATGCAACTACATTCAACCACATTCAACTGAATGCAACCACATTCAACTTTTTAAGATTTTGGTGGATTTGGGTTGCAAGGCCCCGCCAGGGGCAATATTCAACCAAATGCAACCACATTCAACTTTTTTAAAGGTGGGTGATTTTGGTGGATTTGGGTTGCAAGGCCCCGCCAGGGGCAATATTCAACCAAATGCAACCACATTCAAGTTTTTTAAAGGTGGGTGATTTTGGTGGATTTGGGTTGCAAGGCCCCGCCAGGGGCAATATTCAACCAAATGCAACCACATTCAACTTTTTTAAAGGTGGGTGATTTTGGTGGATTTGGGTTGCAAGGCCCCGCCAGGGGCAATATTCAACCAAATGCAACCACATTCAACTTTTTTAAAGGTGGGTGATTTTGGTGGATTTGGGTTGCAAGGCCCCGCCAGGGACAATATTCAACCAAATGCAACCACATTAAAATTTAGTTGAATATGCCCCTGCGGGGCCTTGGAACCCAAAAGCAGTCCACCTTAATTTTGGTGGTTTTGGGTTGCAAGGCCCAGCAGGAGCATATTCAACTGAATTCAGTTACTGATTTCAAGTTCCATTTGTCAGTTGTCATTTTCGACCTCATTTTTGAACTCTAATATATATATATATATATATATATATATATATATATATATATATGTTGAAAATGACAACTGAAAAATGAAACTTGAAATCAGAAATTTAGTTGCATTTAGTTGAATGTGGTTGCATTAAGTTGAATATGCCCCTGCGGGGCCATGCAACCAAAAATCATCCCACATTAAAAAAAAAAAGTTTTGAAGTCTGTTGCAGTCGATGTGGTTGAATGTGGTTGCATTCAGTTGCTGATTTCAAGTTCCATTTTTCAGTTGTCATTTTCGACCTCTTTTTTGAACTCTAATATATATATATATATATTAGAGTTCAAAAAAGAGGTCGAAAATGACAATTGAACAATGGAACTTGAAATCAGAAATTTAGTTGCATTTAGTTGAATGTGGTTGCATTAAGTTGAATATTTCCCCTGCGGGGCCATCCAACCCAAAATAGCACCCATCTTAAAAAAAAAAAAAAGAAAAAAAAAAGGACACAAGTCGACGGACTTACCTGGACAGGAGGAGAGAGAAAGTGAGGGAGGAGGGGGGACCTAGTATTTTTGCAATTTTGAAACTTAGGTTGGTAATATTGCAAATAGCTATTCTTAAAGATAGTAAATTTGCAAAAATTTACTTTTTTATTTTTATTTATGAAAAATGCCCTTTTCATTTTTAATGTTTTGATAAACATTTTTATGTGGCAATTATTATTTTTGGAAATTATATTATTTTTAAAATATTATTTTTTTGGATGTCTTATTTTTAAATTGTTGAATTATTTAAGATATATTTGAGACTACTATTTTCGTATAGTTATTCATATTTATATTTTTTTTATTAAGTATTCTAACGTACTAGTGGTTGTCAAAAAATAGTTTAGAACTTTTGTTATGGTATTTTCTTTTAAAAAAATGGTTATTGTTTATGTTTTTTGTCAGTATATGTTTGTTTAATGTTCATTATATTAAAGTTTTGGGATAATTTCAAAATTACCTATGTTAACTATTGGGCTTTTAAAAATATACATCATAACTTTCTAAAATTCTAAAATTACCATACATACTTTTCTTAATTTTAAAAATACGTTTTGCAACATTTGCAACCTCATTTGCAACTTTAGGGCGGCGCCAGCCGTGTGAGTTGCAAATGGGGTTGCAACTGAAAACTGGAAGTTGCAAATGAGGTTGCAAAAGTTGCAAATGAGGTTGCAAAGGTTGCAAAAGTTGCAATTGAAAATTGAAAGTTTCAAATGAGGTTGCAACTAAAAACTGGAAGTTGCAAATGAGGTTGCAAAAGTTGTAAATGAGGTTGCAAATGTTGCAACTGAAAACTGGAGGTTGGAAATTCATCTGCTCCCATATATAGCATATAAGGTTGCGTAGCAACCTCATATGCAAAATTATATGCAACCGAAAACTGAAAACTGGAAGTTCAAGTTCCACTTTCCAGTTGTCATTTTCGACCTCTTTTTTGAAATCTATTATATATATATATATATATATATATATATATATATATATAGAATCCTACTCCACTACAAACTAAAATTAACAACAAACTAAAAACTAAACACTAATCCAACGTTTCATGCTAATCTAATGATCAAATTAGGGGTACCCCAATATAAAAGATGACTAAAATTCTTGACTCCATCCAGCAAAAAAAAGAAAAAGAAAAAGTTACTGTTCACTGCTGATGTGGCAGTGATGTCAGCAGTGAACAGTTTTTTTTTTTTTTTTGGCTGAATGGAGCCAAGAATTTTAGACATTTTTTTGTAAAGGTGCCCTGGCGGGGCCATTAGAATAAATGAAATATAAAATATTTTATGTTAGTTTGTAGTTTGTATTTAAGGATTGGTTTGTATTTGAGCAAAAGCATATATATATATATATATATATATATATATATATATATATATATATATATATAGTAAGGCTCTAGAGAGAACATGCTTAAAAAGAGAACGAGATAACAACATAAAATATTAATTTTAAAATTAAAAAAATTATAAATATGTTTATATCATTAATACAATTCTAAAAAACACAATTATCAACAACAAATATATGTGTAAAAACCTATTTGCGAGATTCTAAAGGAGAATCTTCAAAATTTGTGAGATTCTAAAAGAGATTCTTAAAAATTTGTGAGATTCTAAAAGAGATTAAAAAAACAAAATTCTCATAAATATTTTTTTCCCCAAAAAATTATTGAAGTTTGAGAATCATAAAATGCATCTAAGAATATTTATAATTTTTCACAATTTTTTAATTAATTTTTTTGAGATGTTCTCTCGTTCTCTTTTTAAGCATGTTCTCTTTAGAACCTTGGCATATATATATATATATATATATATATATATATATATATATATATATATATATATATATAATGAAAACTGGAACTTGCAATTGAAAATTCGTCTATTCCCCTATATAGCATATAAGGTTGCATATGAGGTTGCGTAGCAACCTCATATGCAACTGAAAACTGAAAACTGGAACTTATATATTTCAAAAAAGAGGTCGAAAATGACAACTGAAAACTGGAACTTACAATCAGAAATTCGTCTGCTCCCATATATAGCATTGAAGTTGCAACTTCCAGTTTTCAGTTGCAATCTCATTTGCAACTTCCAGTTTTCAGTTACAACCTCATTTGCAACTCACACGGCTGGCGCCGCCCCGAAGTTTCAAATGAGGTTGCAAAACGTATTTTTAGAAAAATAAAAAGTTAAAAACAAAGTTGGTAGTTTTTTTGTAAAAATAAAAGTATAGAATTGAAAGAGGAAGTTAATGATAGTAAAAACGTAAAAGAAAGTTAAAAACATATATATTTTTGTAAATATCCCAAAAAAAGTTTTTTGTGAATTTTAGATTATTAAATTTAGTGTATATTTAAAATTAGTATTTGTTTTGTGAAATATATTTTGGTGAATTTTGATATCATTTTTATTTATTACATATTTTTTAAAGTCTTGGTTTACCATTTTTTTTTTTTGGTATTATATACATATATATATATTATCGAATGTGATTTTGATGCTTTGTTTAGGTTGTTTGTTATATATATATATTGAATGTTATTTATGATTTATTTTTAATAAGAACTTTTGCTATTGTTTTTCTCAACGAAAAAATTATAATAATACATTATTCTATTATTATTATTATATTTTATTTACGCATTTATGGTTAGAAAAAATGATATATCATTTTTAATTATTTTGTAGAATTTATGCTATGTATTACTCCCCGTCCCTAGCTTTTTAGTTTTCACATTTGTAAAGAATACATTTAAGAAAACTTTAATATTATAAATTGTTTTATGTATTACCCTAATTATTATATTAAATGATGAGATTAATTTTCAAATATTCAAATATATGATATTTGGTTGGATTATATTTATGAATTTTTAATATATATAATTGAATTAAATACTACTCCCTCCGTCCCTTTTGATTGTTAACATTTCACTTTTTCAAAACTTTCTGGCACGCATTTTAAGGTGCATTTTAAGGATAGTTAAATAACTTTTTTTTAAAATTTTCTTTTTCTGTATAAAAATTTGAACATTAAATTTTTATACAGAAAAAGAAAATTTTAAAAAAAAGTTATTTAACTATCCTTAAAATGCACCTTAAAATGCGTGCCAGAAAGTTTTGAAAAAGTGAAATGTTAACAATCAAAAGGGACGGAGGGAGTAACTATATAGACATGGGATATGCATATTTTAGTTTTCACTTTTAAGATCCATAAATTGCATGTGCATGTTTTTTTTTTACGAAAAGCATAGAATTATATTACTGGATCAAACAACTCAATATAACAGCGGGACAAACCCCCGACTGTCAACACGATCAGGGTGAAAAACAAATAAATTGTTTTCTGATCGTTCAACAAGATGAACATAAAAGTTCTTGAAACTAAAAACAAATTCGAAAACATCCTAAGCGATCCAAACTGCGCCAAAATCCCTGAAAACAGCGATATCACAATTGACCACATCACATAAGAACCATTGATACCTCAGTGTTCAGAATCCTCACTCCAGTTATCTACATGCCGGATACCAGCTATAGACATGTCAAACATGGAAACCCCCAAAGGATGAGTAACACCCCAGCTATCTACATGCCGTATACCAGCTATAGACATGCCGAAAATGAAAACCTCCAAAAAATGATGAACCATCTTTGGTTGTGAGTGGTGAGCTCTTGCAATAATCTTCACCGTCCTAGGTTCGATACAATCTTTCCAGATCCCCCAATACATCAACAAAGTTATTCTCAACAGATCCAAACACGAACATAGAGATACATAATTAATTAAATACATAAAAACTCCAAACCACTCCAAAAGGAGAGACACGCCAAAAGACGAGACGAAAAACCAAAAATTCAAAGACCTCGGAATGACACCAAATTTTGGTATGATGTTAAAGAGGAGAATTTGAATCTAAAGGCTCAAAACCAAGATAGATCTGAGAAATAAATTCTAAGATGTTTGGCTTTGACTCGATTTTTATTGAAAACTAGAAAAAAGGGAGAATATTGGGGGAGGATCGAAGAATGGAACGAGGGAGGAGGGTGGTGAGGGAAGAGGGAGGGATGGAGAAAAGGAGGGGGGCGGCGGCAGCTCTTTAGTCGACTCTCATAAAATGAGAGAGAGACGTCTTCCAAGATCGCATGTGCACGTTCTCCTCGAATATACTGAAGTACGGGCGCCAAAAGATCTTCGATTTTTTGTTACTCCTAACGTATCAAAGAGTAGTTAAACAGATAATTTAAATCTAAAGTACTCAATTATAAATTAAACAATTTCTTAAAGAATTGATTTGGTTTAACTAGTTTGTACTTCCTCCGTGTCATTCATTTTTATATGTTTTTATTAAAGTGTTTGTAACATATTATTTTTAAAATTGTCCTTTTTTTGTATAAAAATAAAATTGTTCTATTTTTATAAAAAAAATTGTAAAAATAAATTATATAACTATAGTAATTAAGACCCGTCACCCAATGTATATAATCAAATGTGACTGAGGGAGTATAAAACTTGAAATTTCAACAAATAAAAAAGAACAAAACCGTTTTGGGGTTCGGTCTCCTGCATACGTATTCAGGATTACTGTTACACAACATACGGTTCTATCAACGGTCCTAATTAAAAAAAAATTCATACTGTACCGCAAATAGTTTCTGCGGTACGGAAAAATTACCAAAATGCACTCGTTTATAGTGTGAAAACAGGGAGGCATTTTGGTAATTTCTCCATACCGCAGAAAGTTTCCACGATAACAGTAGATTTTGCTGTGAAAATAGGGGGCATTTTCGTAATTAGCCCGTACCGTAGAAACTTTTTGCGGTACGTACGGTATCGATTTTTTTCAAATAACAGCCGTTGGATGATTGATCCAACGGTGGAAAAGCCGTATGGTGGTTACACAGTACTTGATATACGTATGTAGTAGACCATTGACCAACCGTTTTTACTCCATGGAATATGCCTCCGCCTGACCGCCCTTAATATGTGGATCTGTCAACCTTTCACTATTTTGCGGGTATCTCCTTAATTAACTTCGTCGGTAATAGATTTAGAGATATAACTGTGTGTTTGTAGTGTGTGTATAAAATTGAAGAAGCAACAAACTAGAATGTATTGATGAAATGTCAAAGTTACAGAAATGAAGAACCAGCACAGTATTTATACAAAGCTACAACTCAATGAAAGAAACAAACAATCCTAACAGAATGACAGCTCAGCACATCGCTTAAGTCCAAATACAAGTTTGTAAATCCTTATTTATTTGTGTATCTAAAGCCTGCTGGATGGATGCTTTATGCTGTGCCTTTAGACGTACAAGAGCAACAGTATAAAAACTATTTGTTTCATTCGTAATACCCCCCCCCCCCCCACAAACTGGAGATGCACAAGGATTGTGTAATCCCAGTTTGGAACAGATAAACCAATGAGCAGTACTTCCCAAAGCTTTTGTAAAGATATCAGCTAGCTGGTCTTTAGTAGAAATTTTCAAAGGATTGATGATGCCTGCCTGCACCTTTTCACGAATAAAATGACAGTCTAATTCGATATGCTTGGTACGAGCATGTTGAACTGGATTACTAGCAATGTCAACTGCAGCCTGATTATCACAAAACACATCAACAGCATTAGTAACAGGTACAAGAAGATCTGCAAGTAAGTACTTCATCCACATAATTTCAGTAGTAACTGAAGCCAAAGCACGATATTCAGCCTCTGCTGTGCTCTGTGAAGTAACAGTCTGTTTCTTTGCCTGCCAAGACACAAGTGCAGAACCAAGTTTCAAACAATAGCTAGTTACGGATCTACCAGAGATGGTGCAACCACCCCAATCACTGTCACAATATCCTTGTAAAAGCAAAGGATTATTGACAGGGAAAAACAAGCCCAACCCAGCTGTGCACTTCAAGTATCGAAGAACACGAAACAAAGCATCTAAATGTTTCTGACGAGGAGCATGTAAAAATTGACTCAACAAATGAACAGAATAACTAATGTCAGGCCTGGTAAATGTTAAATACAACAATTTACCAACCAGGCTTCTGTACATAGAAGGACTTTTAATCAATGATCCTGAACGAACATTATCATAGAGTTTGATATTCTGATCCAAAGGGATAGAAAGAGGCTTGGAATTGAGAAGATTAGTACTGGATAACATGTCAAGAATGAATTTATGTTGACTTAGAACCAAACCAGCATCACTTCGAGAAATTTCAAGTCCTAAATAATACTTGGCCTGTCCAAGATCTTTGATACTAAATTTAGTATGTAAAGCTTCTTTAATTGTAACAATAAAATCTGTATTGTTCCCAGTAAGTAAAATATCATCAACGTAGACCACAGCAACGGTAAAATGTGTGTCTTGCTGATGAACAAATAAAGCATAGTCAGCCAAAGACTGTTTAAAACCAATTTCTAACAAAAACTCAGTTAACTTTTTGTTCCATTCTCGAGATGCCTGACGAAGACCATATATTGATTTGATTAATTTGCAAACCAAATGAACTGTAGAAACATTAATCATATAGCCCAAAGGTAAATCCATATAAACCTCCTCAACAAGATCACCATGGAGGAAAGCATTATTAATATCCAGTTGAAAAATTGGCCAATTCTTAGAAGAAGCTATAGCCATAACAGTCTTAACTGTTACACCCTTAGCAACAGGAGCAAACGTGTCGTGAAAATCAACCCTTGGCTCCTGTGTATAACCTTTTGCTACCAAACGGGCTTTATAACGATCAATCTCACCAGTAGCAAGATACTTGACCTTGTAAACCCACCTACAACCTATAGTTGACTTCCCTTCTGGTAAAGGAACCAAAACCCAAGTGTTATTAGCCTCAAGAGCATCAAACTCTTTATTCATGGCAACCACCCAGTTTGAATCTTGCACTGCTTGGGCAAAAGAAGTAGGTTCCTTAACCTTGACAAGTTGAGTCATAAAAGCAGAATGACCAGTAGAGAAAGAATGAGTGGAAACAAAATTAGCCATTGGATATTTAACAGACCCTGTATTACAATGGTAATCATTCCACCAAGAAGGAAATTTACGTTCCCTAGTAGATTTTCGTAAGAAATGATCAGCAGAAGTGGCTGGCAAATCAATATTTGGATCAAGATTGATCAAAGTATCACTATCAGGTGGAGAACTATGCCAGAACTCTGAACACTGTGAACTACTTTCAGATTCAACCATAGGAGAAGAAGCTGAACTGACATCACCAGATGGTGAAGAATCGAAAGAAACACTATCTTTCTGAATGGAATCAGTAGGAAAAGATTCAACAAAATCTCCCACATTATCATTCATCCAGTGAGTAAGAAAATATGGATCAGAATTGGACTTTGTATGAGTTCCATCAAGAAAAGGAAAAGAATTCTCATGAAAGACTACATGTCGAGTTACAAACAACTGATGAGTATCCAAATTGTATAACTTGTAACCTTTGTGATTATTAGGATATCCCAGAAAAACAGAACGAATGGCTCTAGGATTAAACTTGTCAGAATCATGGACTGAAGCGTAACATAAACACCCAAACACCTTGAAAAGACTATAATCAGGAAGAGTTTTGTATAAACACTCAAACGGAGATTTATGACCCAAGACAGGTGTGGGAACTCGATTGATAATATAGGTAGCAGTGAGAATGCACTCCCCCCAAAAACGAATGAGTAAACCAAATTGAAAACGTAAAGCACGAGCAATAGACAACAATTGACGATGTTTACGCTCGACACGACCATTCTGAGCAGGAGTACCAACACAAGAAGCTTGATGAAACACTCCCTTATCAAGAAGAAAAGAAGTAAAGGTAGTGTTGAAAAACTCAGTACCATGATCACTACGAATTTGTTTGATACTGGTATGAAACTGGTTTTCAACATAAGCAAAAAACATCTTGAGCTGAGAAACAACATGTTGCTTGGTGGGAAGAAGGTAAGTCCAAACATTCCTAGTATGATCATCAACTATTGTGAGGAAAAATTTACAACCAAGATGTGTCTCAGTAGCATAAGGCCCCCACAAATCAACGTGTATAAGACCAAATATAGCATCTGCACGACTATCACTCAACTGAAAAGGCAACTTAGTTTGTTTTGACAAAGGACAAACTGGGCATTGTTTATTACAATCATCAATAACAGATGCACTAACTTCAGGTATTTTGTGTAGAACATCATTTGACACATGTCCTAACCTCAAATGCCATAACGCACTAAGTTGAGCTTTAGAATGGACAACATTAAGACTGGGCTTAACAGGTAATGAAGGAGAAGTAGAGGTGATAGATAGCAGAGGCTTAAATTCTAAATGAAACAATCCATCAACCAGTTTACCAGTAGCTAGTAAAGCCTTAGAATCTAGACTGGAAAATTCACAATGTGGTGGAAAGAATGACACAACACCTTTAGAATCTGCCATCCACTTAGAAACTGACAACAAGTTGTAAGAAAAAGAAGGCACAAAGAAGACATTATGCAGAACCAACTTAGGATGTATCTTGAAGGTCCCTGTCTTATGAACTGAAATAGTAGTACCAGTGGGTAAAGCAATACTAATAGGCTTAACTAGATTTTGAACATCAGTGAGCAGATCAATGGAACAACACATATGATCTGTTGCTCCTGTATCGATGAGCCAAGCAAATGTAGAACAGGTATTAACCACTAAGTTAGCAGTAGAAATGACCATACCTGCCAAATGATCCTCTGGACTATTGGAACTTTTCCCATTTCCCATAAAAAAGCTCATAAGCTGACTCAACTGATTGATTTGCTGCTGCATTTGACTGAATTGATCAGATGTTTCAGATAGAGATGATGTTGCTGCAACACTTGCCTGTGAAGACTGATTTCCTTTAGGCAAAGGTCTAAACTTACCAGCAGTAGCCAAATTAGGAAGTCCAGTAGTAGCTGTATCTTTCTTCTTCTTCCAATTAGGTGGATATCCAATCAGTTTATAACAATTCTCTTTAGTATGACCAGTAAAGTTACAAAAAGTACACTTCACAACTGGCTTAGAAGTTCCATTAAAAGACACAACTGGCTTCTTATAACCAGAACCAACAGAAGTAGTGGCAACATTAACTGAATTGCTAACCAAAACATTAGCAAGAGGATTTGACACTGTAAGCATTCCTTGAAAGCCTTGTCTAGCTTTCTCATCTTGTTTGACAAATGCATAAGCCTGGGAAACAGTAGGCAAAGGACTCATCATGAGTATTTGTCCTCGAATAGTAGCATTACTGTCATGTAAGCCCATTAAAAACTGAAGTAATTTTCTCTTCTGATCTCTCTCAACCTGAACCTTTTGTGCACCACAAACACAGTTCACAGTTGGCTCCAATACAGAATATTCATCCCACAAACCTTTTAATTTGTGAAAATAAACTTCAACTGACTTGTTCCCTTGTTCTAGGCTATATATATCCCTGAGAACTTGAAAAATCATGTGTCCACTTACTCCAGAAAACCTTTCATGTAACTCCTTCCAAACTTCACTAGCAGTAGTAACATAATTCAATCCATCACTAATCTCGTCTGTGACTGAATTGAGAATCCAAGTGATAACAAGATCATTCACTCTCTCCCACTGTGCACACAGAGGAGAATTAACAGCAGGTTTCTCAAAAGTGCCATTCACTAAAACAAAATTATTCCTTGCATTAAGTGCAATCTGCATAGACCTGCTCCATGGAGCATAGTTGTCAGGTCCTACTAGGTTCTTTGCAATTAAAACTAGTCCTGGATGATCATTGTTATGAATGAACAATGGATGAGAATTATTGTCAACAACCTCTTGATTATATAAAGGACCAGTAACATTCTCAACATTGTCAGTATGTTGTGAACTGCCACTGCTTAAATCCTTATCAACAACATCATCTTCTACATCAGTACGACCATTACGATTAGACTGAACACCTTGAACAACATTAGCATAACTATAACGCAACATGACTGTAAACTAGGGTTTCGGAATGAGAAAATCGAAGAAATACAGATTAAAACAGAGAAATCGAACAACAATACTTCAACATAGCTCCGATAATCAATCGATCAATGTAAAACAGCTCGAAGAGAAAAATCACGATAAAACCTGTGAAATAAGCCGGAAAATGATCGGAAAAACGAAGAAGAAAGATCGTAATCAACCAGATCTGAAACAAATTGACATTACGAACTTCATCTTCATCCAGGAAACGATTGAAAAACAGTCATGTTTGTCTCTGATACCATAATAGATTTAGAGATATAACTGTGTGTTTGTAGTGTGTGTATAAAATTGAAGAAGCAACAAACTAGAATGTATTGATGAAATGTCAAAGTTACAGAAATGAAGAACCAGCACAGTATTTATACAAAGCTACAACTCAACGAAAGAAACAAACAATCCTAACAGAATGATAGCTCAGCACATCGCTTAAGTCCAAATACAAGTTTGTAAATCCTTATTTATTTGTGTATCTAAAGCCTGCTGGATGGATGCTTTATGCTGTGCCTTTAGACGTACAAGAGCAGCACTGCAGCAGTATGAAAACTATTTGTTTCATTCGTAATAGTCGGCACTACTTGTATTTCTATACATCACTACTCGATAACATATACTGCTCGTTTGGCTATGAGATATCGTCATCTGCAATGGATGGTCATATCACTCGATAACTACAATACTAAAAGCTATCCTCCGACATATGTAGAATGCTCCTTCTAATTTCTACTACGCATTTTAGATACTGAGATTTAAACATGTTGAAACGTTAATCTACTTGGAAACTTCCATTATTTTGCACGCATCTCGTTAATTAGGTTGGAAAATTTCATGATTCAAAACGCACCAAAGTATCGAGAAATGTAACTTTGTACAAAGCTAAATTTTTAGTGAGTATGTAGAAATGCAAGAAATAAGCATGTGTAGAGTAAAGAATTTTGTAATTCTGAAAGGGTCCTGACCGGTTATTTAATAATCGGAACGATCCAACGGCTAAAATTAACGGAAAATTATAGCGGACAGTAATTTTTTTTTTTTTTAAATCCAGGGAGGCCGTTGGATGTTGATCCAACGATTTAGAAATTGATTGTTATATAACCAGTCCCTGACAAATGGTTGTTGTGAGGACCAAAACCCATTCTGAAATCTGTAGTACAATTTAAAGTAGCAAGTAGTATTAAAATAATTATGAACAAAAGGGAAAGTGGCTTTAACTGCCAAAAGAGAATATGGGGACGTTCACTTTTGATCCAATCAATAAAGTCGGTTCATACCGGCCTCGTATACACAAGCACACAAACATACACTTACATGAATACAAAGTAGCAGTTAGCTGCCTGCTTGATTATTCCATATGTTTCAGTACATAATCTTCTTTGTGAGAAGTGTTTCTCAGTATAGACTAGGGTAAAATTTAAAAAACACAAGATGAAGACAGGTTTTCTGACCGTTTTATTGCTACTTACATTAGCAACTACACTTGAATGTGCTGAAAAACCATGTACAAAAACTCCAACAAAAGGGAAGTTTGTGACAGTGCTGAGCATCGATGGAGGTGGCATTAGAGGCATCATCCCTGGAACCATTCTCGCCTTTCTCGAGTCCAAGCTTCAGGTCTTTTTAATCTCTTGTTTCGCAAGTGGCATGCTATATATATGTGATGCAGGTAAATTGTGAGCTTGTGTAGACTAATAGTTTGATTATGGATATCGTATATGTGTAGGAACTGGATGGGCCAAATGCAAGAATAGCAGACTACTTTGATGTCATATCTGGTACAAGCACAGGTGGCCTGGTGACTGCAATGCTCACAGCTCCTGATAAACATAACAAGCCTCTCTTTTCTGCCAAAGACATTAACAAATTTTATTTCCAGAATGGACCCAAAATATTCCCACAAGACAGGTAAAGCTTTAAAAGAATATCATCTACCTGTTTACGTAAGTTTTTTGCTGCGTCAAATACTCTGCTTGTAAGTAATCTTTGAAAGATAATTCTAGTATCTTAAAAGCTATTGTAATAACCATTACACAATGATTTTGTAAGCTGTTTACGGATGATTTCTTGACTTAATTTTACATGCATCGAATTTAGCCTGGATGCATAGAATTGATATACTGGATTACTGATGAAACCAATTTTCTTGAATATAATGACAGTGCTTCTGCTTTAGGGCCAAAGTACAATGGGAAGTACTTGAGATCCATAATAAGGAAATTATTAGGAAACACGACCGTGAGCCAGACTCTAACAGATGTGATCGTTCCAACTTTCGACATCAAACTTCTTCAACCAATATTGTTTTCTACAACTGATGTATGCCGATCTCTTTACAATACCAGTCATTTTCAATTAATGTTTTGATAGTAATCAATTTGCACATTTGAAAATTTAAATGCAGGCGAAAGTTATATCCTCAAAGAATGCATTACTAGCAGATGTTTGCATAGCTACATCTGCAGCTCCCACATTTTTTCCAGCACACTACTTTAAGACTAAATGTGAAGATGGGAAGACACGCAACTTTAATCTTATCGATGGTGGAGTTGCTGCAAACAATCCTGTAATTTTGTACCGTCAACCTTAGTTTTTTTTTTTTTTTTTAATAAGAGTTGCAATATCAAATTAGCCTAGCTAACATATCGTTTGTTGAAACTAATCCTCATGCAGACTCAGGTGGCGATAACACATGTTTTCAATGGAATCTTTAAAGGAAACTTTAAGTTTGTTGATATTAAGCCAATGGACACTGAAAAGATATTAGTGTTATCACTTGGTACTGGTACAGCCAAACAAGAAGAGAAGTTCGATGCAAGCACAGCTTCTCAATGGAGTGCGGTCGAATGGATATTTAACAAGGGTGCCACACCTTTGATCGACATTTATAGTGCTTCGAGCACTGATATGGTTGACATTCAAGTGTCATCACTATTTCAAGATCTTGGAGCTGAAAAAAATTATTTACGTATTCAGGATGATAGTCTCATAGGGAATACATCATCTGTTGACATTGCAACCCCCGATAATATGGCGGCGCTTGCTAATGTAGGAAATAAGTTATTGAAGGAGTCAGTAGCCAGAGTGAATATAGATATAGGAATATTTGAGCCGGTGGTGGGAGAAGGTACTAATGCTCGTGCTTTAACCCGCTTTGCGAAGTTACTTTCTGATGAAAGGAAGGTCCGGCTAGCTAATTAGACAATCAAATGCGTGTTGTTTGCTTCACAGAAAATTGCAGCAAATTTTGTTATGTTGTGTTTTATCGTTTACTTCTAGAGAATGTGAGTTAATTTCTTTCTGTTTCTCAGTTTCCGCATAGAAGTAGCCTCTTGCTTTCGATATCGTTATTGAGCAACCAGTGGCGGAGCCAGCCCACGGAGTGAGGAAGGGTCAAAATGGTCCGTGCGGTATTTTTTATTTTTTCCCACTAAATCAAAGGGACATTTTATTGAACACTTGGGGAGCGGAGATCATCAATATCACTAATTAACAATTCCAACAAATATATTTCAGATTATATACTTAAACAAAGACACAGGGCAATTGAATAATGAGCAACAAAATCATAAATCATCTAACAACACGAAATAATTAACTTATTAGGGGAGAAATTTCAAATGAAAACAAGTAGGAGTAAAACTTACCAAGAGGCTGTGAGGGAGGGCCTGAACTTTAGAAACTTTGCTATGGACTATGTTTTAAAAAAAAAAAAAAAATTGGGGATTTTTTTTTTTCAGGGTGGGCACAATCCTGTGCTGGCCTTAATGTGGCTCCGCCACTGTGGGCAACAATGAGGGTAAAATCGAATCAAAGCAGCTAACTAATAACTTCCATGTATGTTATTGTGAAATTTGCACCAGTTGTAGAAGGCCTATAAATTTAGGCTGGCTTTATCCGTGATAATTTATAAATATCCGGAACTAGAAGACCTATAAACTTAAAATGACGCTGGTTTATGCATGATACTCAAATTTGGAAGGGACCAAAATACCCGGAACTCATAAGAAACTTGACACAAAGTTGGGTCAGCTTAAATGGTGGACACTGAAAAATTTGAGACTAGATTTCTGGATTAATAATGAAGTCATGTTTGAACTTTAGCCTTGATCGGCAACTTGTGCTAAGAATCTACGCACTGCTTTTTTTTTTTTTTTTTTTTTTTTTTGACAAAACTTACCTTCACGTATATGAATTGTATCAAAAATACAATGATCGGAGAAAAGGAGTTTCTTTCGATCCAGAAAGTTCATCATCTAACCAAAGGGCACGCATGTTACCCCCGGACATTTAGACAATAAAACCTTCAAGTCTCAAAAGATGAACCCCACAAAGAAGGGCCTCGTTAAAACCCCACAAGAGCAAAACCCTTTGGGAAAAAACTCAAGGGGGAAAAAGAGTGCCCTCAAAAAAGGAAAAATACATCGTTATACAAAATGATTACTAAATAAATGACTAGAACTTCTTGTTTCTTTTGTAAATCCGCATTGCCATCAGTTGTTTTCACAGACTTGTCTTCTCTTTTACTCGCTCCATTACTTCCTTTTGAAAGACAAACCTGAATCTTCTTAAACTTCTTTGTAAAGCTGCAAATTCCCAAAACAGACCCATCAAAAAATAAATAAATAAAATCAATGAATCACTTAATGGATAAAAGATTAAATATATTTAAACAACTCTGAATTTTGACAAAAAAGATGTTCACTTCTAACCAAAGGGATCCATTTGGTTAGACATCTAACATAATAATGAATTTTTAAAACTCATATATTAAATAATAACCAAAACCAAGGTATTATATATATATATATATATATATATAGAGTCCTGTTCTAATAGAAACCAATTTTAGAATAGAAACTAGAAACCAAACCTCAGCCCAACAGAAATCACTAATCTGTACAATAAAAATCACTAATTTAAAATTATAATAAAATGTATAATAATTCAGTCCCCACCCCACCTCACCCCACCCCACCTGAAATCACTAATATATACAACTAAAATCACTAATATCCACCCCCAGCCCGACCCGACCCGACCCCACCCCACCCCACCCCACCCCACCCCAACCCAACCCACCCCACCTGAAAATCACTAATATATATAGCCAAAATCACTAATACCTACCCCACCCCCACCTTCACCTGCCATTTCCACCACCACCTGCTATGGCTGCCATCGATCACCACACCACCTATCAACGCCACCACCATCTGCCATCGCTACCATCAACCACCACAACCATGATTGTTTAGATACATACATACATACATCGTTACATACACACAAAATACACATATACATACACAAATACATCGTTACATTGTATAGATCTGGAAAGTCATCACCGGAATGATTTCACCGGATTCAGACCACCGATGACGATCTGAAGTTAGAAATCACTAAATCATATTTTTAGTAGCAGAATTAATGATCGGGAAGAACAGATCTGGAATCGGAATCGGAAATTGGTGGTGAAATCGGAGCCCCTGCGGGGCCAGTGGCCGGAAAGGAAGATGGCGGTGGTGGTGCGTTGGTTGATCGGATGAACTGATCGGAGAAGGAGGGGTTGATCGGAGAAGGAAGAGGTCGTCGGAGGTTGGTGGCGGGGGTGGCGGGGGGTGGGGATGGCGGCCGTGGGGGTGGGCGTGGGGGTGGGTGGGGATGGCGGCCGTGGGGGTGGGGGTGGGGGTGGGGGTGGGGGATGTCATATAGGGGTGGGGGATGTCATATAGGGGTGGAGATAGTAAAATATGGTGGGGAGATAATAAAATAGGGTGTGGAGATAGTAAAATAGGGTGTGCAGATAGTGGTTTCTAGTTTCTATTCTAATATTGGTTTCTATTTGACCACTAGCCTATATATATATATATTAAAACTTATAAGAATTTTAAAAAGATAATTCACTCCTAACCAAAGGGATTTCCTTTGGTTAGACATGTAAATCAACATCCATATAAAATAAAACCTCATTTAAAGATTCAATATTTGAAAAATTAATAATAATTAATTACAAATATAATAAAACAATAACCATCAAAATGATTCAAATCGTCAAATAGATGACACCAAAATATTCCAGAATTGATCATCATAAATGATACTAAATTGCTTCTTAAAAGCACAAATATGTCACCAATTATGACCTCCAAAAATGGTACAATTATGCCACCAATAATTATGGACCCCAAAATGGTAAAAATGCCAACTATATTATTCCTTTGATCGAAAAATGCTAGAGGTACCAAAATTAGGTACCAAAAATTGTCACCAAATGATGTGGCTTTGTTTTAATTGGTTATAGTTAAACTGGGCCCGCCAGGGCCATCCAATCAAAAAATTTGAAAATGACAAATGTTTGTTGCCATGTCATTTGGTACCCAATTTTGGTACCCAATTTGGTGCCTGTAGCACTACTCCTCACTTAATGAAGAAAATGAAACATATAGTCTACGGTTAATTTAAAGTGAATAATAAAAATAAATACTGTCATTAAGAACGTTACTAAAATAAATAAATATTTACCACAAATTACCATAAATTATCATAAGAACAAACAAACTAATTATTCCTTAAATCACTCACTAGATAAATAGTACAATGTAACAAATAGAACCTAATTAAAATCTATTGATAATCACATTAAAAGCCACGGATGAAAAATGAAATCAATTATCAATCAATTATAAAACTGAAAATAAATTGTCAATCAACTAGACAACTACTCCATATAATGACAATCACTACACGGCAAATCAGCAAAACTCAGCAACAATTTACCGAGTTAACTCGGCAACATAAAACAGTGTTTAAAAACAATAAAACATTAAAACATATAAACTACCAATCAGCTAAATAATTAAATTAGAATACATTAAAACCACTAATTGATCACTATCAATTATCAATCAAATATTTGTAACTGAAAATTAAATATAGCAATCAATCATCATTAATAGCAAATTAAAGATAATAAATCGGCCAAACTTAAAGCATGAACCTAGACAAAAATTATGAACAAGATCATCGGAAAATTTTCCGGCCAGTTTCATACCATTCCAAAACACACCATATTAAATCCCTATTGAAACTATAACCCCACAACAACTATCAACACAACTAGAGGCAAGAACCCGTCATAATAACCAACGCGAAACCAAATTCCGGCAAAAAGAATCAAATTCCAGTGACAACAAAACAATTCATAAGATTCATAAAATCAAGGTTCTACTCTAAATAAACAGATGTGTATGAATATGGCACTAAAATAAACAACCAATCATCAAAACAAGAACTCCTTTATAAATTCGACTAGCCAAAACACACACTTACACACAGACCCTTCAGAATAACTCGATCTTTTATTTATACAAACAGAGAACAAAACTCAGACCAACTATACGAACAAGAGTAAAAACTAAAAACCCGGCTATTACTTCTCTTTTAATCAAAAACTCGACCAAACCATACATACATATATACAAAAGAGTAAACCACAGGTAGTTATTTCTTAAAATAACTTAACTTTGCTGTCAATCTGAAAACGTGTCGAAGCTGGAGTGGGTGGGTCGGTGGGCATCTTCCGGCAACTGCTGTGACACTGTGCAATCATGAGGCCCCCCTCCGTCTAACGTAGTTTACGCACTGCTCTTTTTGATTACAACTGTAGTTGTTTTTTTGTAGTTGACTACTATGTTTTGCCCGTTATAAGGTCAACTTACTCGTATTGTCCGACTTTAAAATATTATTAGTACTAAGGGGCTGTTTGGAGTAACTTTTTTACAGAATAAGTCAACTTATTTTAAGACAGAAGTTAACTTATTTTCCGATTTTTCATGCAATGAGTAAGAGTTTCTCTTTAAATTAACCGAGTGGTCGATTTCCACCTGTGAAAATGCAGAAATAATGACTAAAAGCAAAAATAAACTATAGTACAATCCTTCTAAATCAATATTTTTTTAAAAATGATAATCTATTTATAATGATAAAAAATTTAATGTGATAACATGTCTATACTGTATTTTTGTTTTCCCATTTTAAGGATGAATATCATTTTAGAAGGATTCTATTTTATAAAAAAATTAGGGTTGAAAACTGAGTCATGCTGCATGCATTTGGTGATTAGAAGGCGGTTTGGGCCGTTTGGCTAAGGTTTAAAATTATTACTTATGATTTAAAGTTGTTTAAAATGATAAATGAAAAGTAAAAAAATTAAGTCAATATCTGTTTGGGTAAATTTATATTATGGGTAACTTATGAATTATTAAAAATGTTAAAATAAAAACAAATTCGATAAATAATTAATTTGAATGATCTTATTAACTTTTATCAAATAAAATCATTAAAATAAAATAAATCGTCCAAAAAAGTAGCTCATGACAACTTCTGATTTTAAGCTGTTTTTTTAACTTTAAATCATTTTTTGACTTATTACACAAACAAACTTAAAATCAAAAATCACTTTAAGCCCGAACTTTAAGCCCAAGCCAAATGGACTCGAGTTATGCTGGATATAAATTAATTTTCATGTCTAGACAATAGAAAGTAAGTGGTAAGTGTGTAAAGTATTTTCATATTATTTTTGAAATGAAAGTGGGTTCAATTTGTATTTAATTTCACTTATTTTTGTCCGTTTTAAAAATTTGAGAACACACACATGAAATAAAGTGTTAAGTTTTTATTTTGGCTTTGATTGCATAATATTTTAACCATAAATTCAAATTTTAAAATTTCAAATGACATGTCAAACCTCATGAATCAATCTCTCTCTCCCTTCTAACCCTAGCCTCCATTAAAGATCTTTGAGGGGGCTTCCATCGGGTTTCACCGGTGGAAAGTCCCAATTCATTTTTCATTTTCCTTGCTTTCTTCTGTTTTTCTTTCAATAAAGTTCCCAATTTATTTGGGTTTCGATAATTCCCAATTTATTTGGGTTGTGTTAGTCTCTCCTTGTGAGAGTTTGGTTTTTTGTTCGGATTGGATTTGGGAGTTTTCCATGGCCGAGGTTATAGATCGGCAAGTTTTTCATGATTTTGATTCAGAGACGAAGGTTACTATGGAATCGCATATATGGTCGTCGGTCCAGAACAGTTCGATGATAGTTATTACAGTAAAAACATGTATATATCAATTATTTTCAAATCGCTTGTTTGCCTCTAGGAAGGATTCAACAGCGATCCCCTTAAGCGTCTGTTCTTACGATTGTATTTGTAGATGCCGTATGGCTTTTGATTAATGGATTGATTTCTTTTTGTTTCAAAAAAAAAAAAACCTCATGAATCAGAACTAAAATGAATTTCACATTTTCATTTTCATGTTGAGTAAAATTCTATGGAGTACTCATTTTATTGGATTATTTGAAGTACATATATATATATTACATTTAAAATTTTGCAGATTTTATTATTTTGCAAAGCTTATTACATAAATATCACTATTTTATCGAAAATCTTGAAAATTTGGTATGTTTTGTTAATAAAATATTGCAAAACGAATTGTTCTGCGAAACACATTTGGGTTGTGTTATAGCCAAAATTCGGTTCGGGTATTTTCAAGATGGATTCGGGTCAAATATGGTTTTAATTTTAGGAATTCTATAATAAATTAGGATTTTGACTTAAGATGGAAAAATTAGGCCGCGCCCTGGCTTTCCTTATAGTGAGGGCGCGCCCTACATGTGAAATATGGAGACAAATCTGTTCAAGTTGGTTTTCTAAGAAGACATTGAAGAAATCTCTCTTAGGATATTATTCAAGTTAGGATTCTATTTAGGTGGGATTCCACCCAAGCTGGAATTCTAGAAGTTGAAGAATTCCCTCCTGTCGTATCTCAGGAGGGGGATGTCCGTCGCAGAAGACCTCCAGGGGTTTGCCTGGATATAAGGACCCTTTTTAGACGCTAAGGGAGGCATCCGTGCGCCCTAAGGTGGAAAGATGGGGACTTTCTGGTGTGTGCTTTGGGAGCTCTGTTCCTGTAGCCAATGGGCGCGCTCTCATTGGGGAACTTTGGAGTAATCCTGCACTTTGCACCCAAAAGCTCTGGATCACCTGTCCTGCTATCTGGTGGGTGCTTCTCATTCGGGGGACAGGGATGCGTTCTGCACTTGGGGTAAACCACGGCTATACCTGCATCCTTGAAATCAAGAAATAGCTGGTAGCGGATAGGACTAGTCCTCGACGGGGGAAGTTTCCTTATCCGTGAAGTCTTGAGATCTTGGATGAGCCTTGGGCCTTTTGTGGTTAGGCCTCATAGTAGAACATTCCGGAAGCTGGTCTGTTATCCAAGCCCATTTGGGTTTCTTGCTCTCCAAGAACTACGTCTGGCTTGATCCTCTATAAATATAGAGGTACGTAGGCAAATTGAGGGGTTGGAAGTCGAGAGCTCTGAATAGCCGTCACTAACCCTATCAATCTCAGCCACCAATCACAAACAGCCACCACACGCCACCACTCTTTTCGGCAAAGGACCACCGCTGTAGATCTTGTTTCCGGCGAAGTACCTCGAAATTTGTTGTTACCAAATTCCTCCGTCAACAAATTGGCGCTAGAAGGAGGGGAGCCAATCAAGATCTTCATCTTAGGAGGAAAAGATGTCTCACAATCAACGCGGAGGTTCTCACGAAGAGGATTATTACGATTCTGAAGATAGCTTGGGGGGTAACCAAGCTCGTCACGAAGCTTATGTTCCGGAGGAAATCCATGTTCCTCCACATCACCATGGAACTCCAGCCACCGGTGGTGGCCAGCCGCCCGTTCTTATTAGTAACGCGGCATTAATGGAACAGTTGTATCGTATGGGAGATGCCATAAATAGTTTCGGGGCTAGGTTGAGTTCTGTGGAGGAAGTGCAAGAATCTAGGAGAAAATCTCGGAGTATCCCGCGAAATCATCGCCGATCAGGCAAATCCCCTCAGATTGAGGAAGATTCCCGAAGGGAGGAAAATCAAGAAAGGAGATTTCAGCTGATCACTCCTAGAAGGTTAGATTATTCTGATCCGATTGTTGAATATCCTAGTGAAGATAATTCTGAGCGCAGGTTGTCAAATCCTCAAGATAGGGCGCGCCCTCATCCTCATCGTTCGGGACGCACTCCTGGCGAAATTCAAAGGGATGAGGAGCAAATAGCTAGAGAAAAGAAAGATTATGCCAGTTTGAAGGAACGCCTTGGGATAAGGCTTAATGACGACGATTTAAGGATGGTACTCCTTGAGCAACAGAAGAAAAGCAAATACTTGGAATCACGGCCCCATGATCCACAGCGCGCGCCCCCTGACAACAGGTCGAGGCCCCTTGGACATGAGCGAGCCCTTGCACGGAGTCATGATTCACAGCGTGCGCCCCCTGACAACAGGTCGAGGCCCCTTGGACATGAACGATCTCTTGCTCGTAACAATAATCCACAGCGCGCGCCCCCTGTTCACGACAGGTCGCGGCCCCTTGGATCTAAACAAACTTTTCATAACTCTGGAGCAAGAGGAAACCGTGATAACGGTGATAAAGGAAGGGATTGGTATCAAGAAAATGGGCGCCCTCGTCATCAGGGCGCGCCCTCAGGTAGAAGATTTCGTGTTCATCAAATTCCAAGTACTTCTGATGAGTCTAGATCGAGGACGCGCCCTCACTCAGGAGAACAATATCAGAGAAATTCTCAGGGGAATCCGCAACCTCATGGAAATCCAGAAGGTCAGCAAACACAAACTCAAACTCAAGAGGATGTTGTTCAGCCACAGGCAGGGAATCAAGGAGTGGAGACGGCGGCTCCACCTCCACCTCCACCTCCAGGGGGTACTCAAACTGTGGCACAACCAAATATTCAGAATGTTCCCGGGGTTGGAACTTTCAATGTGGATGATTTGAAGAAGCTCCTTGCTCACTTGGATGGAGGAAAAATATCTGCTACTGCACAAACTTCCTCTCCATTCTCAACTGAAGTAAGAGAGGCGCAGCTTCCTACTGGGTATAGATCTATGACAAACGATTTGCGCTTTCATGGAAATGCAGATCCTGTCGAATTCCTCGGACGTTTTGATATCGAGATGGATGTCTATCAAGTGACAGAGCTGGCTAGGTGTCGATTGTTGGCAGCGACTTTCAGGGAAAGTGCTCAGCAATGGTTTCAGAAACTTGGCCCGGGAGTTATTACATCTTGGCAGGTAATGAGGAATTTGTTTTTGACTAAATTCCAGGCAGCAGTGAAATACGCTCCTCCCGTCACAACTCTGGCCAATATCAAGCAGAGGGAAGGAGAAAGTCTGCAATCTTACTTCAAGAGGTTTAACTCGGAATCAACTCTGGTGAGAGGAGCAACTGATGAAACACTCAAGAGTTTTCTAATTGCTGGACTATCGGTGGGAACAGATTTCTGGAAACATCTCCAAGGACGAGATCCACCGACATTGGCTGATGTGTTTGCACAAGCTGAATCTTTCAAGATTGTGGAGCAATCTTTGGCGGATAATCGAAAGACTGATAGTCAAAACAGTTCTAAGGTAAAGGTTGGAAAGAGGAAGGATAGGTCTCCTAGTCCAACTCGCCGGATAGCAACAGGAGCCAATCGTGTGAACTTAACTGAATCTGGCAGAAACTGGGGTCCCCCAGATACTTACACTTATGATCAAAGGTCGGGTAATTACACACCCCTAGCAGCCTCCATTGAACATATTTTTGAAGTAAACAAAAATAAAGGATTCTTCAGAAAGCCAGAGCCTCTCTCTTCTTGGCAAAGTAAAGATAAAAGAAAGTACTGTGAATTCCATGAATCTTCTGGGCACAATACTCATGAGTGTCGTCAATTGAAGGATGAGATTGAGGATTTAATCAAGGAAGGATATCTAACAGAATGGATTGTCAGAGAGGTGAAAAAACATAAGGAGAATCCTGATAAGAGAGATGGAGGGCGCGCCCCCCATGTGGATGACAGGCCTGAGGAGAAGAAGTTTGTGAAGGAAGGAAGCATTCACACTATCTTTGGTGGACACCACCTGGGAGGTGACAACAATCATGCTATGGAGAGATACACTAGAGAAGCGAGGTATCGACCTCTTACAAATGTGAATAGTCTAGAGTTGAGGCCACCTAAATTGTTCAAAGGGGAGTTTGCTGATATTACTTTTACTGAGGAAGAGGCAAGATGGGTACACCATCCTCATAATGATGCTTTGGTGGTGGCAATTCAGATTGGGTCCAAGAATGTACATCGAGTTTTTGTTGATAATGGGAGTTCGGTGAATATTCTGTATTACAGTACTTATCAAAAGCTGGGACTTCTAGACAAGGATATGATTCAAGATAACGGATGGATCTATGGTTTTTCGGGCGAATCTGTAAAGGTCATGGGAGCTATCAAATTACCAGTAACTCTTGGGGAAGGGACCCTTTCTGTAACACAAATGATGGATTTCATGATTTTGAATGTGGAATCATCACACAATGCTTTGGTGGGACGTCCCTTGTTGAAAGAAATGAAGGTTGTGACCTCCATCTATCATATTGCAATGAAGTTTCCTACGCCAAATGGTGTGGGAACAATTCGAGGATCCCAGCATGACTCGAGAGATTGTTATCACAAGGCAATTAAAGGGTTCAGAAGACAGCAGGATGGAGGGCGCGCCCTCAGTGAAAATAGTTCTGGAGTTATGAGTATTGCTCTTGAAGAAGTGAAAGTCCATTATCTTGTTCAAGAGCCAGAGGAGGAAATGCCTTGTTATAGGGCGCGCCCTGAGGAGAGTACTCCAGTGTTGAATGATCTTCAGGATGGAATTTTAGAGGAAATTGAAGAAGATTCAGAAGAGGTAATTTCAGTTAACATCAAAGGTGAACAGGTTGAAGGGAGGCGAATGTTACTTGAAGGATTGGTGCATACCCTTGTTGAGGAAGACTTCCCTCTTAAAGAGGACGCGCCCTCCAAGGGTGCAACACCAATCGAGGATCCACGAAACTTTGATTTTGATCTTGATCCAAGGACACCACAACCTGTGGAAAAGATTGGTCCTGCAGAGGATACTATTTCAATTTTGGTGGATGAAAAGGATTCAAGTAAGGTTTTGAAAATTGGATCTCAATTGAATTCCAAGTTGAGAGGAATGCTCACTAATTTTCTTTTGAATAATCTGGATGTATTTGCTTGGAGTCATGCTGATATGGTAGGAATCGATCCAAAGATTATGTGTCATCATTTGAACATAGATCCCACCAAGAAAGGAATCCGTCAGAAACGTCGACCTGTAAGTGGAGAGAGAGCTATAGCATTGAAGGAGGAAGTTGATAGACTTCTAGATGTTGGTTTGATCAAAGAATCATATTACCCCGATTGGTTGGCTAATCCTGTTCTAGTCAAGAAGCCTAATGGAAAGTGGAGGACTTGTGTGGATTTCACGGACCTGAACAAGGCTTGCCCTAAAGATAGTTTTCCTCTCCCTCGAATTGATCAGTTGGTGGATGCTACTGCTGGCCACGCTCTTTTGAGTTTCATGGATGCTTATTCGGGCTACAATCAAATTCCCATGTATGAGCCTGATCAAGAACACACCTCTTTCATTACGGATAGGGGTTTGTACTGTTATATTGGAATGCCATTTGGTTTGATCAATGCTGGAGCTACTTATCAGAGGTTGGTGAACATGATGTTTAAAGATTTGATAGGGAAAACCATGGAGGTGTATGTGGATGACATGCTTGTAAAATCCTTGAGGGCAGAGGACCATGTAAAGCATTTGGAGCAAATGTTCGGAGTATTGAGGAAGTTCAGAATGAAGTTGAATCCTCAAAAATGTGTGTTTGGAGTGGAATCCGGAAAATTCTTGGGGTTCATGGTTAATCACCGTGGGATTGAGGCGAATCCAGCCAAGATTAAAGCCTTACTTGACATGAAATCTCCATCCAGTGTGAAGCAAGTTCAAAGTTTAGCTGGGAGAATTGCAGCGCTAAATCGCTTTGTGTCAAAATCTTCGGATAGATGCAGAGAGTTCTTCAAGGCAATCAAAGGGGCCTCCAAAGATTTTGTGTGGACTCCTGAGTGTGAAGATGCTTTTCAGAAAATTAAAGAACAGTTGGGGAATCCTCCGCTTTTAGCTAAGCCCGTGGAGGGAGAAACCTTGATATTATACTTGGCAGTATCGGAATATTCCATTAGTGCAGTATTGGTGAGAGAAGAGGTTGATCATCAGTCCCCGGTCTACTATGTGAGCAAGCGTTTGCATGATGCAGAGACTCGATACACCAGCATGGAAAAGTTGGTTTTCGCTTTAATCTTGGCGGCTAGGAAACTTCGTCCTTACTTTCAAGCTCATAGGATCGAGGTTCGTACTGCATATCCTTTGAGAAGTATTCTGCACAAACCCGAAGCGTCAGGAAGAATGTTGAAATGGGCTGTTGAATTAGGACAGTTTGATTTAGAATATACGCCAAGAACAGCAATTAAAGGTCAGGCTTTAGCGGATTTCATCTTGGAGTTTGATTCAGAGACCGAGGAAAAGTCAATTGTGTTAGCAGAACCAGGAATTCCTCCTACGAGGGCGCGCCATTTTGAGGAAATTCCTCAACTTTGGTGGAGGTTGCACGTTGATGGGGCTGTAAACAATGGAGGAGCTGGTGCAGGTGTAATTCTAGTGACACCTGAAGGAAATCAACTGATGAGTGCTATTCACTTCAAATTCGAGGCAACTAATAATGATGCGGAATATGAAGCTTTGATTAATGGATTGAAAATGGCCTTGGAAATGAAAGTAGTAAATTTGATTGTGTTAAGTGATTCAGAGTTAGTGGTCAGGCAGATCAAAGGAGGTTTTCAGTGTAGAGGTCCAAGAACAGAGCTCTACATGAAGTATGCACAGCGATTAATACAGAAATTTCGTGAAGTAAGGTTGGAATGCATTCCTCGAGATAAGAATTGCTCTGCAGATGTTTTGGCTAAGCTAGGATCCCAGAAAGATGCTATGTTATTAGGAACAGTTCCTCTACAAATTCAAGAAGTGCCAAGTATTCCAGAAGTGGAAGTTATGGAAGTGGAGAATATTCCGTCAGTCACCTGGATGACTCCAATTCTAGAATATCTCCGTAGGGGGATTCTCCCAAGCGATAAAATTGAAGCAAGACGTCTTCGATATCATGCTGCTAGGTTTGTGGAGTATGATGGAATTCTATACAAAAGAGGTTTCAATCAACCGCTTTTGAAGTGCATAGATGGAGATGAATGCAATTATATCTTGAGGGAGGTACATGAAGGAATTTGTGGCAATCACTCGGGGGGTGGTTCGTTGGCAATGAAGGTGTTAAGGCAAAGTTATTATTGGCCTACTATGAAGAAGGATGCCTATGAGTTTGTCAAGGCATGTGATAAATGCCAGAGGTTTGCCAATTATTCAACAATTCCTGTGACCACCTTGACTTCTATGATGAGTCCTTGGCCGTTTGCTATGTGGGGAATAGACCTCATTGGAGAACTCCCTAAATCTAAGGGAGGAGTAAAGTATGCTGTTGTTGCAGTGGATTATTTCACCAAATGGGCGGAAGCGATGCCCTTGGCCACAATCACAGCGAAGAAAATCAAGGATTTTGTGTTCAATTCTATTGTTTGCAGATTCGGGATTCCTTACAAGCTTGTCTCAGATAATGGAAAGCAGTTTGATAGTAAAGAGTTGCGAAAGTTATGTGAAGATTTGGGAATCAAGAAAGAATTTGCAGCTGTATATCACCCTCAGAGTAATGGGCAGACTGAAGCTATTAACAAGATAATCAAGCATACTTTGAAGACCAAATTAGAAGAAAGCAAAGGGAATTGGCCTGAAGAACTTCCTATGGTCTTATGGTCTTACAACACAACCCCGAGGTCTACAACTGGGGAATCTCCTTTCATGTTGTCTTATGGTTGTGAGGCAATGGTGCCGGTGGAAATTGGAGCAGGATCATTTCGAAGAGATTTCTATGAAGAAGAAGCGAATATGGTAAACCAAAGGCTAAATCTTGATTTTCTAGAGGAGACAAGAACTAACTCACAGTTGAGGTTGGCAACTTATCAGCAGAGGGCTGCAAGGTACTATAACAAGAAGGTGAAGATACAGCTTTTCAAGGTGGGTGATTTAGTTCTGCGGAAAGTTATGCCTAATACAAGAGTGGCAGCACATGGAGTTTTTGGTCCCAACTGGGAGGGACCTTACAAGATCAAATCTATCATCTGGGAAGGAACTTATCATCTAGAAGATTTGGATGGCAACGTAATCCCAAGAGCATGGAATGCAGAGCATTTGAGAAAGTATTATCAGTAGGGTGCGGCTTTGACCCCCTATTGTATGAAGGCTTATATTTAAGTTGTATACTAGTATAAATAAATATTCTCCTAGTCTAGGGGGGTAGTACATATACGCCTTCTTTAGTTCTAGTTGAGACTTGATGTTTTTTCCACATTTTTTAGAAGTTTATTCTCCTTAGCTCGGGGGGTATAACATGTATACCTTCCCTTGTTCTGCTGAGATTATTTGAAGATTAATAAAGAATATCAAGACATTTTTTGCAAGAATTTTGAAGATTTTTTGATTGAAGTATAAGAGGTCGTGCCCATTTCTTAGGGCGCGCCCTCAGCATGTATAAAGATTTGTTATGAAGTAATTGACAAGTTAAGGAAACCCTGAAAGGGTAGTGCCTTAGGGCGCGCCCTCAACATGAATGAACAATGTGTGCTATATTTTAAAGAGAAGAGCTTAAAGGAAATGATGAAGAAAAGGTCGCGCCCCCATCTAGGGCGCGCCCTCATTGAAAGCATTTAACAAATGAAAGCATGAAGATAAATAGAGCATAACAAAAGTTTAAGAGACATTTAAAAGTTAGGAGTTACAAATTGCAGGGTTTTACAAAGGACCCGCACCTTAAAAGTTAAGTACATACGAAACAGGTTTAAAAGACTGAAATCCTAAGGCGCGTCCTTAGGGGGAGAAGAGATAACCTTGGAGGGTGAAGGAGGTGCATCCTGAGCTACATCTGTAGGAGATTTTTGAGTAGGAATAGCAGTAGGAGAGGGTTGAACGTTGTCAGTAGAGGGCGCGCCCTCAGAAGCTTCCTCTAATCCTAACTCTATTCTTTTCGCCTTGATATCTAAGGCTCTGTCAACCTTGAACTTTGCTATGTCCTCAGCAGCAGCAGGTCCAAATTTCTCCCAAGTATAATCAGGGTCGTTGGCCAGAAAACCAATAAGATATAAGTTGAAACCTTTTTCAAAGTTTTCATCCTCAATGGCTTCTCTCTGTTCATTTAACTTGGTTTTTTCAATTTCTAGGGAACCTTGCTGAGCTCGGAGTTCCTTCACCTCTTTCTCCAATTCGTCATTTTTGGTATTCAGAAGAGTGCGATGTTCAATGGATTCATCCAAGTCATGCTTCAAATCAGCAATTCTGTCATTTTTGGCATCTAGATCTTTCTTCCATTTATTATCATTTTCGACAATCATCTTCGAATACTTTCTATTCTCAGCTTCAAGTCTGTTGAGGTGGAGTTTTTCCTTATGAACCCTCTGGGCGCGCCCTAGAGATTGAATAAGCAGTTGGGCAGATGCCCGAATCATGGACTGAGATTCCTCATCCGCATTCATGTTTTGCCAAATATCAACCTCCTTTTCTTCAATAAGAGAGGCAGCAGCAGGGCCAACTAAGGTTTCAACATATGAGGGCGCGCCCTCATATCTTGGTTTCTTGCTCCTATTAGTGATGGGTTCTTGGATGTCAGCACTCCTTTTTAAAGATTCTGTGGATGGGGTGATAGTGTCGCTGAAATTCTTTTCTGGCACAGGGTGCGCCCTGGAGTCGGAGGTATCCCCTTGATCATTTTTCTTCTCTTTATCATTCTTCTTTTTGGCAGTGCCAAATCCTCGTGGAATTTTAGGGGCCATACCTGTACAAGATAAAAGAGAAGAAAGGTTAGAACACGCCCTGTGTAAAGAAAGCAAAGTATAAAACAAAACATAAGAAATGAAAAAGAAACAATTAAGGCGCGCCCTGATCCTACATTATAATTACTACCTTCATCAGAATCAGAATTTGCGTTTTTGCTATCACTGGATGAAGAGGTGGGAACAGCGATGCCATTTCTAAATTTTTTAAATTTACAAATAGAACCAACTCTGTCGGAAAGGATTCCAACCCTTTTTAGATTTTCTTCAGTGATTAGAGTTTGGAGATTAAATTTCTCCGCTGCAACTTTTAGGATGGCTTTGGCCCGGGATGAGGCCGCGCCCTGAAGTTCTTTTTGAACTCTTCTATCTGTTTTGGTTTAAAAGAGATCAGTTAAAGTTAAAAGAAAATTGAAAAAAGAAAAAAAGAAAAGTGTAGGGCGCGCCCTCACTTACATGGATCTGTATTGAATTGAAGACGAACTCGAGGAACGTCCCAGATGAAGAAATAGGGTTCCTTCCATCTTTTGGTGTGGCTAACTCTTCCCTCAGAAAAACCTTTGTTATTGTGAGGTTTATTGATTACCAGATAATAGTATCCAATGCTTGATTGACGGATACTAAAGAAATAACTGATTTCTGGCATGGAGGGTGCCCCAAAACCCAGGTCATGGTAGAGAATGAATAAACCCAAGACAAGTTTATAGCTGTTGGGAGAGAGTTGGATTGGGGCTAAATCGTACCATTCAAGGATTTCTCTGAGGAAGGGGTGTAAAGGCGCGCCCACACCTAAAGCAACGAGTTTTGGGGTAAGAACCATCCTTGGAATTCTGAAATTTCCACCATAATTGAAAAGGTGAGGTCGATGGTGGGAGTGAGGAATTGCCCAGAGTCCTTCTTGGCCATAGTATTTCATAGCCCACTCCACCTCATCATTGGTAGCCGTAGAAGACATGCTCACACAGGCTAATTTGCCTTGCTTCTTTCTGTGTTGGTTCTTTTCTTTTTCAGATATCTCATTATATCTACCCCAATCAATATCGATTTCCTCATCAAGGACTTCCCAATGTTCGAATGGGGTAGGTGATGAAGGTGGAGATGTTGGTTCAGAATTGATAACTGGTGAGATAGATGAGGCGGAAGGCGCGCCCTCAGAGGAATATGTATCAGAAGAATGCGTGTCACTGGGAGAATTGGAGTCCGGAGCATAATCATTGTCAGATGGGTCTGTGTATATGATGTTTGGAATTCTTTCAGGTATTTCGGTGTTAAGGGGAATACCATCAAAGGAGTCTTCATCAGAGAAATTCATTCTGCCTTCGTTTAGATCTTTGATAAGGCGCGCCTTGTCTTCAGGAGAAATGAACGAAAAAGGGCTCCTATAAGGTTCAGGAGATAAAGGGGGTGGTAATGGAGAATGGATTCCTAAACTCTCGTTGAATTCCCTAAATGGGTGAAAAGGTGGAGACGCGCCCTCCAGCTGCAAAACAAAAATAAGAGCACTAAGGGCGCGCCCCAGGGAAGAAACATGAAGGAAAAGTTTATACTACAAATTAAACTAATTATGGGACTTAACATTTGGACGTTCGAAATTGCTTAAAAGACATTAGGGCGCGCCCTAAGTGTAAGACACGCCCAAGAAAAGAGTTAATGAAGGATCAAATTCTTAAAGTTATATTGTGATATTAGAAGAATCCAAGACGCGCCCAGTGTTAAAGGCGCGCCCTGAGAATTAACTAGCCGTATTGATTTGCCAGAAACATATTTTAGAAAAATTACAACAGCAAATAAAGATCAAGCATGCATACATACATATATATATACAGGTAATATCGAAGAACACGAAGGTAACAAAGAGTCAAATCGCAAAATCGGACAAAATACATGGTGAAAGTACAAGATAAAGGCATCAAAATGTACCTTAGAAGTTCTGGAATGAGATTGGTGGAAGAAAATGGAAGAGAATCGTCAAGATCGGCCGGATTGGTACTCGGAAAGTGAAGTCGCCGGAGGATAGTTTTTAGGAGAGAGAGAGAGTAAAAAGAGTAAAAAGAGAAGTGTTTTGGTATTTATAGGGATTTAGAAAAAGTAGTGGGATACAGCTGTCAGCCACTTAAGTCGTTTGGGATTCTGAGGACGCGCCCTTTGCCAAGGCGCGCCCTGATGAAGATTTGTGAAATTTTGGGCTTATTAGAAGAAATTCCATACATCATCTCTGATTTCGTATGGAATTGGGGGGTAGTTGTTATAGCCAAAATTCGGTTCGGGTATTTTCAAGATGGATTCGGGTCAAATATGGTTTTAATTTGGGGAATTCTATAATAAATTAGGATTTTGACTTAAGATGGAAAAATTAGGCCGCGCCCTGGCTTTCCTTATAGTGAGGGCGCGCCCTACATGTGAAATATGGAGACAAATCTGTTCAAGTTGGTTTTCTAAGAAGACATTGAAGAAATCTCTCTTAGGATATTATTCAAGTTAGGATTCTATTTAGGTGGGATTCCACCCAAGCTGGAATTCTAGAAGTTGAAGAATTCCCTCCTGTCGTATCTCAGGAGGGGGATGTCCGTCGCAGAAGACCTCCAGGGGTTTGCCTGGATATAAGGACCCTTCTTAGACGCTAAGGGAGGCATCCGTGCGCCCTAAGGTGGAAAGATGGGGACTTTCTGGTGTGTGCTTTGGGAGCTCTGTTCCTGTAGCCAATGGGCGCGCTCTCATTGGGGAACTTTGGAGTAATCCTGCACTTTGCACCCAAAAGCTCTGGATCACCTGTCCTGCTATCTGGTGGGTGCTTCTCATTCGGGGGACAGGGATGCGTTCTGCACTTGGGGTAAACCACGGCTATACCTGCATCCTTGAAATCAAGAAATAGCTGGTAGCGGATAGGACTAGTCCTCGACGGGGGAAGTTTCCTTATCCGTGAAGTCTTGAGATCTTGGATGAGCCTTGGGCCTTTTGTGGTTAGGCCTCATAGTAGAACATTCCGGAAGCTGGTCTGTTATCCAAGCCCATTTGGGTTTCTTGCTCTCCAAGAACTACGTCTGGCTTGATCCTCTATAAATATAGAGGTACGTAGGCAAATTGAGGGGTTGGAAGTCGAGAGCTCTGAATAGCCGTCACTAACCCTATCAATCTCAGCCACCAATCACAAACAGCCACCACACGCCACCACTCTTTTCGGCAAAGGACCACCGCTGTAGATCTTGTTTCCGGCGAAGTACCTCGAAATTTGTTGTTACCAAATTCCTCCGTCAACAGGTTGTAAAATATATATGTTATAATTGCAAAACATAATGGATTTTTAAGATAAACACATTTCAAAATATACTTGATTTTCAAGATTATCAATGAAATTATGATATTCATATAACAACATTTGCAAAATAATAAATTTTAAAATATTTTGAATACAAAACTGTTGTGGAATAAAAACTAGATTACGAATTGTATTTAATGCTAGGGTTAGGGAGCTTCGAGCTTTAATGGCTGTTTCCGTGTTCAGGACTAAACGGTCCTCACAGAGTGCCTACGTATCTCGTACTGAGAATCAAGCCAAGACGTAGTTCTGAGAATGAGGGGTCAGACCCTTTATATAGGCTGAGAAGCCTTAGAATCGTAGTAGAATTAGGTGACTTGGTGGGCAAGTCACCGCCTTGAGGAAGGTTCTAGACCCCTTCCTTGTAGGAATTAGTTTCCATGTTGAAATATGTATCTTGGAGGCTAAGTCAGGCAAGAGTTATATCCTTGTTTGACTCTTATTTGCTGAGCTGTTTATTACCCATTATATTAATTACGAAATTAATATTATAAATAGGGTATGGGCCCATCTGGTGGGCCCCACGTTTGGACCATTCTAGGTCTAATTAATGCCACATTAAATGTGTCTTTAGGGCTTACTTTTAGCCCATATCATTTGCCCCCCAACTTCTAGGAAAATTGATCAGGTTTTCCTTGAAGTTATAACGGCTTTATTCGAGACTTGGGTCAGGGTTCATTGCTCTTACGTGAGTATTTTCAACAATATCATCTTAACGTAAAGCGTGGAGCGACCGACGCATTTACGACGATGTTGAATGACACTAAACGGTGTTAAACGACACTACACAGCGTTAATCAGCCATAAACAACGTTTAAACAGTGTTAAACGATGTTAAACGGCATAAAACGGCACTAATCGACGCTAATCGGCGCTAAACGGTGCTAATCCGCACTAATCTGTGCTTAAATGGCACTAATCTATGCTAATCGGCACTAATATGTGCTTAAACGGCACTAATCTATGCTAATCGGCACTAATCTGTGCTTAAACGACACTAATCTATGCTAATCGACACTAATCTGTGCTTAAACGGCACTAATCTGTGCTAACAGGCACTAAACAGTGCTTAAACAGCACTAAACGGTGCTAATCAGCACTAATCTGTGCTTAAACCACACTAATCTGTGCTAATCGGCACTAATCTGTGCTAACAGGCACTAAACAGTGCTTAAACAGCACTAAACGGTGCTAATTGGCACTAATCTATGCTAATCGGCACTAATCTGTGCTTTAACGGCACTAATCTATGCTAATCGGCACTAATCTGTAGGGTAGAGCATGGGCCGGTTCGGTCCGGTTTTAGAGTAAAACCGGAACCGGAACCATACATCCCCGGTTTCTAAAATCGAAAACCGCAACCACCAGTTCGGGTTCGGTTTCGGTTTCGGTTTCAAAAACCCCAGTTCGGTTTATAACGGTTCGGTTTCGGTTTTAAACCGGATGAAAATATGTAAACATGCGCCATATGTTTTAGTTACTGTTGAAACCAATGCTCACATGTTTCAGTGCCTGCCAAAGGATACACAACAAAGCATCCATTAAATGGCCCCGAGCAATGGAGTCACCAGTGTAAGCTATTCATATTCCTTATCTGGCCTACCATTTCCTTGGCAATTCTGCATCTGTTTTAGAACAGGGCATGAATTGTTCTAGTCATATACCCATTTTGCATGGTACACAGATTGCAGTCTAACAAATAACCAACAAAAAAAAGCATTTATCTATCAGGTTTAGTCAAAATAAGGATTATATATTATATCGCTAGCAACAAAAGAATTTTGACCAGGTGATCTCTAATTGTCATCAGATAAAGCCATTTAAGGGAACATACTAACAAATACAATAAATGAAATTCCAGATCTGACCTGATAAGAATAATTAGAGAATATTCATCTTTATATGCTATTAAAAAATTATATAAATTATATAAATTATATATATAAATTATATATATATATATAAATTTATTTATTTTAATAATCGGTTCGGTTCGGTTTTAACCGGTTCGGTTTTAATCTAAAACCGGAACCGGAACCGAAAATCTCGGTTTTTAAAAATCAAAAACCGCAACCGCCGGTTCAATTTCAGTTTCGGTTTTTTCGGTTCGGTTTTTACCGGTTTCGGTTCGGTTTCGGTTTCAATTCGGTTTTTTGCTCACCCCTACTAATCTGTGCTTAAACGGCACTAATCTGTGCTAATCGGCACTAATCTGTGCTAACAAGCACTAAATAGTGCTTAAACAGCACTAAACGGTGCTAATCGGCACTAATCTGTGCTAATATTAATCTCATTTCAGTACTGAAAATCATCCGAAATTCGCTGAAAAAGTCGAGATCTAGGTCTGAAAACTATCCGAGGTTTGCTGAAAAAGTCGGGTTCTGGGACCACAAACTACCCGTGATCGGCCGGATCAACGGGTAGCTTGTGGTCGGCTATCTGCTGATCGGTCGAAGGGGTTGAAGCCACCATGGTCGGCCGAGCCATGGTCGGCCGAGCCATGGTCGGCTGAGAGGTGGTCGGCTGCGGTCCCTTGTGCGCCGTGGTCGGCTGCTTCGTGGTCGGCCGGCGTCCCTCGGGCACGGTGGTTGGCTAGGAAACCCGGACTTGAAAACCATCCGTGGTCTTGGGGATCGAGAAACTTGATCTTGATCTCCAATCATCCGTGATATTTAAGGATCAAGAAACTTGATCTCGATCTTAAGTCGTCAGTTTGATCGGCCAGAGGGTTCAAAACCACGGTGATCGGCCATGTGGTGATCGGCCGGAGGCCTTCAACACACGGAGGTTGGCTGGTCCGTGGTCTTCCAGCTCGTGGTCGGTCGGGACTCCTCAAAATGTCGTGGTCGGCCGTACGGTGGTTGGCCACCTCGTGGTCGGCTACGACCCTCTGGGTGTCGTGGTCGGCCAGCTGGTGGTTGGCTAAAATGCCCGGACCTGAAAATCATCCGTGGTCTTGAGGGTCAAGAATCTTGATCTTGATCTCAAGTCTCTATTTAGGTCATTCGTGACTTCGTTGTCCTCCTGGATCAAGAACCTTGATCTTGATCTCAAGTCATCAGGGATCTAGGATCTAAAACCATCCATGATCCTAAGGATCAAGAACGTTGCTCTTGATCACAAGTCGTCAGTTTGGTCATTCGTGACTTCTAACGATATTTCTCCTTAGTTAACAACTAGCATTGCTAACCTTGTACTTACGGCTGATCTTCTTAATTAACTCCTTAAGCATAATTAGCCTTTCAGAGGTCATTCGTTTCGCAGCTTTAGCAATTATATCAGCTATTTCTTCTAAGTTCGTATTATAACGATCCTTTCTGTATAAAACGAGTAGGTCTTGTCCTTTTTTCATCTTTAAACGATAGATGTCCTATAAACGCGAATCAAGCTGAACTTTGACCTGACACAGTAGGTCATGCTTCTTCTATAAAAGAAGAGTGGTGGCCTTCATTTCATTCACTTCTTCATTTCAAAGTTTTCAAGTTCTTAAGCTCTGCAGATTTCTAGTCCCAATCGGGGATCAATTTTCAAGATTAAGTTCAAGTTTCTAGATCAAGATGTCAGAAGATAGCCGCCCAGTTGCTCCCCCAGTCTCTATGATGGAAGCATTCGCCAAGAGAAGCAAGATGAGGACAGCAAAAGGTAAAGAAAAAATAAAACTCCCTTCATATGTTGAGCATAAATTTGAATCTTTAGTAGATCTGCTAAACATCATGAGGGATGCGTTTCCAAATAGTGCAAGCTTAGATTCATTTTATAGTCCATGCAAGTTAAAGGAGAAAGATGTCGAAGAGATCAGGAGAACATACTATTTCCCAGATGCTATTAAGGTTCGTCTTCTAAGTCTAACTGACAGAACTTGCAACTGGCATCCTGAGAGGATTTGTGTTCCCTGGGGTGCCCTAGAAGCTGGATTCAGATTTCCGGTTGATGATTTTATCATCAGATTGTTGGCGGAGTATCAAATTCACCCTTGTCAATTGTATCCCAATGCCTGGAGGTACATCATTATTTTCATAATAAGGTGCCGTCAACTGAAAATTCCCTTGTCTACTACAATGTTTCGGAGTATTTTCGGGGCCAGAAACTCCACTGACTGCAAAAAGGGATGGATCAGCCTTCAACACCGAACCAAACTCCCGCACATGGTGAATCCCTTTTCTTTTCCAGATTCTTAACATTTCTGGGAAAGACAATTTGTAATCCTTGAGTGGGAAGGTGGTGATTGGGGCAACTACTTTGTGAAGAAATTTGGACATGTGGAAGATAGTTCACATTTCGTGTGTGAACTTACGGTTTCGGAGTTACTAGATCGAGATAAGCTCCTAGCTGATGATGGTTGTACCCATTATAAGACTTTTCTGAATGAAAAGAATCTTGTTGAATTCGGCCTTAGCTTTCTTTCCATTGAGGGTAATTTTCTTACTTAGCCATATTATGACCTCTGTTTGTTCTTATTCCGATGTTTTTCTCGTTGCATTTCAGCTGCTGAGGAGATTGATAGTCGTCCTCAAAACCAACCGACTGTGACTCAAAGGATGAAGAAAAAGGCTGCAGAGTTACTGAATCCAACTAAGCCTAGAATCCCTCACTTCTTGGAAGGTTGTTCCCAAGGCGGGAAAAGATCCCGAAATGCTGATGGGGTTACCAGGACCCCTTTTATACCGTCATGGGGTATATGTGATCAAGACTCGGTTTGTGGGAGTCCTGACCTAGCTCTAGACTGGTCCAAGCTTTCAATCACTCCTCCCGATAGGGTGACTTTACATGTCGGGGATAAGATGAATGAAAATCAACTTCTGGGCGCTCAAGCCTTATATCAGGTATGGCACTCCTTTTAGTAAGTTCGGTGTGATTTAGCCTTTACAAATTTCTCATGCCTTATCAATTTCTTCGTTGCAGGCTAATGCCTACTTCCAGGCTGTTTCTACCTAAGGCTTGGCTTTCAGGGATGAGAATATATCCTTGACGACTGATTCAGCAAGGTTCCAGGAAGAGATTGATGATCTACATTCTCAGGTTACCCGCACCGAAGCGAATGCCTTATCCACCTGAAAGCAACTTGCTTCTTTAGCTCGAAAGAGAATGGATGATGCTAACAAAGTGATTAAAGCCTATCATAAGTCTGAAGAGTTTATGAGATTCATAGATGATCATGACGATGAGGTGTGTCCCTACAACATGTCTGTTGGC
Organism: Kitagawia praeruptora; assembly: GCA_037693485.1. Lineage (NCBI taxonomy): Eukaryota > Viridiplantae > Streptophyta > Magnoliopsida > Apiales > Apiaceae > Kitagawia > Kitagawia praeruptora. The sequence goes on from CM075350.1 coordinate 43,236,475, forward strand.
TGGGATAAGGCGATAAATGTTGTGAGCCAAAGGCATCCTTCTGTTGTCAACCCGGCTGATTTTCCTTGCCCTAACTGGGGTGTCAGCCCGGCTAACCTAGCTTCTGGTTCGGGAACTAAAGTTGTTCCTCAGACATCAGGATCCGGCTCCAAGAGCAGTCATCGACGTTCTGGATCCAACTCTAAGGGAGTTGTCCCAGTTGCTAGCCAGGACTCATCCTCTTCTGGTTCTCGTGGAAAGAAACCCCCGCCCGCAAGGAAAGTTGGAGTGGTTCGACAACCAATCCCTGGCAAGAGATTGATCTGAAACGAGGGCAGTTCTTCTTCTGATTCATCCTCTGAAGAAGAAGGGGCCGGAGTTGCTGTGGTTCAGCCTATGGTGGTGGCCGAGCCTGACAATGACTCTGGTGAAGACTCGGAGGAGGAGAGCGGGGAAGAGGAGAGCGGCGAAGAGGAGTCTGCAGAGGAGTAGCTAGAGTTGGTTTGTGGCCTTGCATGGCCTTATTAGCCGCTTGTGGCTTTACTTTACCAGCCATTTATTTAGCGTCCTTCGGGACTTAAACTTTTATTTCGTTGTGTTGTAACCTTAACTTGAATTGTGGCCCTTCGGGGCATTTTATTTATGCATTTGTTTCCCTTATTCGTATGCTCATTTATTTTCGGTACTTGGCCTTTCTAGGCTTACACTCAGCAGGTGCTCGGTACATAAATAAAACATAGAATCATGGAATGGAAAACAAACTTGTATTAATAACTCAGAATGGGGTTCAACCCTTACATAACTTATTATTGTCCTACTCGGGGCGTCAAGCCCTGAAATGGTCTCATCGAACCTTATTTCTACTTCTCTTAATAAATAAATAATGAGCTAAGTCCTTACAAGGATAGCTTACACATAATAAACTTTAAGGTTCAAGGCATGCCAAGTACGGGGCACCTCAACCCCGTCTAAGGTCTCCAACTTGTATGATCCTCGTCCCAACGTCTTCTTGACTCGATACGGCCCTTCCCAGTTAGGGGCTCGTTTTCCCTTCTGGCCAACTCCAGAAGCCTCGATCTTCCTTAGAACTAAGTCACCTTGCTGGAAGAACCTTTCCTTAACCCTGTGGTTGTAATAAAAGGATGCTTTCTTTTGATGCTCCGCATTTCTAGCATTTGCCTCGTCCCTGACTTCATCAATCAGGTCTAGGGCGAGTCTCATGCCCTCTTCATTAGTCTCTGGTTCAAATTCCTCAACTCGAGGTGACGCATGCATAATCTCTAGTGGCACAACTGCCTCGGCTCCATAAGCCAGCATAAACGGGGTTGCTCCGGTGGTCACCTTACAAGTAGTGCGATAAGCCCAGAGTATAGGCAGCAACTCATCCACCCAGGTGTTCCTTGAGCGTTCGACCCTTTTCTTTAGTCCATCAAGGATGATTCGATTGGCTACCTCGGCCTGTCCATTAGCTTGCGGGTGTGCTACTGAAGTAAATCGAAGCTCAATAGCGTTTTCCTCACAGTACTTCTTGAACTCCTCATTGTTAAACTGCGTCCCATTATCCGTCACAAGGATTCGCGGGATTCTATACCTACAAATTATGTTCTCCTAAAAGAACTGGGCAACTTGTTTGGTGGTTATCTTGGCTAGAGGCTTAGCCTCGATCCACTTGGTGAAGTAGTCAATGGCGACTATCAGAAACTTCCTTTGTGCTGAAGCCATAGGGAAAGGACCAAGTATGTCCATCCCCCACATTGCAAATGGGATGGCAGAGCTGACTGACGTTAACATCTCAGGTGGCTGCCTTACAATTGGAGCGTGCTTCTGACATCTGTCACATTTCTTGACGTAATTCCGTGCATCGGCCAACATCTCTGGCCAATAGAATCCCAGTCACGTGATCTTGTGAGCTAGGGCTCTGCCCCCCAAGTGTTGCCCACAGATCCCTTCATGAACTTCTTTCAATGCTTCTTTTGCCTCTTGGGGCCTCAAACACTTCAAGTATGGTATAACAAACGATCTCTTGTATAGGAGGCCTTCGATCAAGGCATATCTCAATGCTCTTACTGACAGCTTTCGTGCCTCCAGGGCATTGTTAGGGAGCCATCCAGTTTCGAGGTGAGCTTTGATAGGATCAATCCAGCAACCTCCTACATCAATTGGTGCTACCAACTTAGAGTTGACGGTCTCCAGGGCATTGTTAGGGAGCCAATGCAAACTTCTCTATGGTTGAGTAATTCAACTCCGCTCCATGCAAAACATTGCTCACATAGTAGATAGGTCTCTGAATCTTGTTCTCCTCTTTAATGAGGACGGCACTCAATGCTTGTTCAGATACTGCTAGATACAGATAAAGAGTCTCTCCAGGACTTGGCTTGGCCAACAGCGGGGCTTCGGCCATGTACTTCTTCAATTGTTCAAAGGCCTCTTGGTTTTATCAGTCCATTCAAAAATTTTCACCTTCTTTAGTGCTTGAAAGAAAGGCAAGCACTTATCACCAGACTTGGAGATGAATCTCCCTAGAGCGGCCACTCTACCGGTTAACTTTTGCATGTCCCTCACAGAACGGGGTGGTTCCATATCTAGGATTGCTTTGATCTTGTTGGGGTTGGCCTCTATGCCTCTTTTCGAAACCATCAAACCCAAAAACTTCCCAGATCCAACGCCAAAAGCACACTTGGCTGGATTCAACATCATCTTGTGGTGCCTTAGCACTTCGAATGCCTCTCTGAGGTGCTTAATGTGATCTGCCTTGAGTAGGCTCTTGACTAACATGTCATCAACATAAACCTCCATGGTTTTTCCAATCAGATGGGCGAATATCTTATTCACCAGTCGTTGGTAAGTAGCTCCTGCATTCTTTAGACCAAAAGCCATAACAAGATAGCAGAAAACACCAAAGTCAGTTATGAAAGATACCTTAGGGATGTCCTCCTTGTGCATCTTAATCTGATTGTAGCCGCTGAAACCATCCATGAAGCTCAACATCTCATGTCCAGCTGTGGCATCTATCAACATATCAATCCTAGGCAGAGGAAAACAATCTTTTGGACATGCATCATTCAGATCAGTGAAGTCTATACACATCCTCTATTTCCCATTTGCTTTTTTGACCATCACAGGGTTTGCTAACCATTCGGGGAACTGAATCTCTTCAATAAACCCAGCCTCTAAGAGCTTGTCAACTTCTTGTTTAATGGCCTCCTGCCTTTCAGGAGCAAAATTTCTCTTCTTCTGCTTTATCGTCTTCCGCCCAGGATCAACATTCAACTTGTGAGTTATGAGTTGGGGATCAATCCCTAGCATGTCAGCTGCAGTCCAAGCAAACACGTCACGGTTTTCTTGCAAGAAGGCCGTTAATTTTCCCTTCAAGGGTTCCTTTAGTGAAGCTCCTATATAAGTACCTTTCTCAGGGTCGCCCAACTCTAGAGGTATGGGGACCAAATCTTCTGTTGGCTTCCCTCGGTGTTCATCATCACCACGGACATCCATGTCTTCAATTGGGAGTACCTGACCCCGATTCCATCAGCTCTCAATGCAGACACATAACAACTTCTTACCATTTTCTGATCGCCCTTTTGTTCTCCAACACCGTTCCGGGTTGGAAACTTGATTTTCATATGGTAGGTTGAGGCTACAGCCTTGAACGCATGAAGTCCAGTCCTTCCAAGGATTGCATTATAAGTCGAGGATACCTTAATCACCAGAAAATTCAGCATCTGGGTAGCCTCCTTAGGTTCTTGCCCAATAGTCATGGGTAACTGAATAGTTCCTTCAACCTTGGACTCTACCCCATTAAATCCGTAGATTGGCATATTGGTTGGGGTAAGCTGAGAGTCGGTGTATCCCATCTTTACAAACGCATCATGAAACAGAATATCAACAGAAGCTCCATTGTCTATCAAGACTCGCTTCACTTCTGAGTTCCCAATTACAGGGGTTATAACCAACGGGTCATCATGGGGGAACTTCACCCCATCAAAATCAGAATCATCAAAACCAATCACTGTTTTAGTTCTAGCACGCTTCGGGGCCTCTCCCACGATGTGCATCACCTCCCTGGCATATGCCTTTCGAGAGTTTCGAGTTGTACCGACCGCTGTCGGGCCTCCCCAAATCATGTTGATAATTGGCCCTCGGGGCTGTGGGTTACGATCACGATCGTTATCCCTTCTATCATTGTCTCTCCTTCCGTAGTCCCTTCTTTGGGTTCCACGATCTTCACCCTTAGTGAATTTATTCAACTTTCCCTTGCGGATCAAGAATTCAATCTCATCCTTCAATTGCCTACAATCTTCTGTATCATGTCCCACATCTCGGTGGAACCTGCAGTATTGGCCCTTGTCTCTCTTCGCGGGGTCACCCTTTAGTGGCTTCGGCCATCGAAAGTCCTTATCCTTCTCTATCTCTAACAAGATTTGACTCCTAGGAGCATTCAACCTTGCATAATCAAAAAATCTTGGTCCAAAGTTCTTTTTTGGTGCTGATTCAGAGTCTTTGCTAGTACGGATATACTTGTCCCTAGCATCATACTCCTGATCCTGCTTCCTCTTCTTTGTATCACTGTTAGCTCGACCGTTGCTCACTGTGGCCTCCTTCTTTATACTATCCTCAGCCTTGATATACTTGTCAGCCCTTCGCTGGAGCTCAGCTATATTCTCAGGAGGATGCTTTGCCAATGACCTTTTAAAGTATAGGTCGGTGGTGCCATGCTCCAAGGCTACCATTGCCACCTTATTTTCCAGATCAGTGATGTTCAAAGTCTCCTTGGTGAACCTCTTAAGGTAGTCTATCAGATTCTCATTCTTTCCTTGCACCACATACATAAGAGATGCAGAACTTTTCTCATGCACTCTCCCATTGATAAACTGGATAACAAATGCAGCACTTAACTCTTTAAAAGAGGCGATCGAGTTTGCAGGCAACCGACTATACCATCTTTGAGCCATACCTGACAGGGTTTGAGGGAACGCCCTACACTTCAAAGCGTCACTTGCAGGCTGCAACAACAGTGCGTTTGAGAATGTCCTAACGTGGTTTGCGGGATCACCCGTTCCATCATAAGCTTTAATTGTCGGCATCTTGAACTTCTTCGATATACGAGCATTCATCACCTCCTCAGTAAATGGGGGTGTAGGATCGTCGGGATCCTCAAGTGGCATCGGATCCTTGGGGTTGCTCTTGGGGGTTTCTACCCTTGTTGTTCTTATAGTTGGGGCATCAGCCCTTCTTTGCCTTCTTGAAGGTCTCTCCAGATCTATAAAGGGAATCGGTCCTGATGTTGGAGGAGGTTGAGTTTGATTCAGCCTAGCTTGTTCCCTTGCAATATCTTCCTTTATCCTTAGAATCTCAGCCTCATGAGCCTTGATTCTCTCAGCAGCTGTCAATGGGGGTCCATCATGGATAGTTTGTGTTCTCCTTCTTGGTTCCCTACTATCACGTCGCCTTCTCGGGGCTTCATCACGATCATCATCATCAAATGATGAATCCTCAGTATAGGGGCCGGAGTAGTCATAGTATTCTCGATCTCGGATCTGCAAGGCGTGACCACTAGGTCCTTGAGGAGGAGGGTAGTTAGGCAGCCCATACATTGGGTTGGTGTTCTCGGGGAGATCCGTAGTATGGATCTGGACCCCATGTGGGGGGTTGTTAGGATCGACTACCAAGGGAGAAACCACCACCTGAAGAGGATTGGTACCTTGATTCGTGTGGATGATCGGAGGTAACGTACTCTCAACATGGGACGTTGTCTCTAGAGATTGAGAAACTTGATGTTGAACAATCGCCCCAGTCGTCGGAGGCACCGGATCCGTGGTGGGCGGTGAAGAACTGAGTGGCAGAGGCTCGGTAATTGTCGGTGTCCTTCGTGTTTGAACCATGGTTGATGTCTTCTTCCCACAGACGGCGCCAAATGTTGTGGAATAAAAACTAGATTACGAATTGTATTTAATGCTAGGGTTAGGGAGCTTCGAGCTTTAATGGCTGTTTCCGTGTTCGGGACTAAACGGTCCTCAAAGAGTGCCTACGTATCTCGTACTGAGAATCAAGCCAAGACGTAGTTCTGAGAATGAGGGGTCAAACCCTTTATATAGGCTGAGAAGCCCTAGAATCGTAGTAGAATTAGGTGACTTGGTGGGCAAGTCACCGCCTTGAGGAAGGTTCTAGACCCCTTCCTTGTAGGAATTAGTTTCCATGTTGAAATATGTATCTTGGAGGCTAAGTCAGGCAAGAGTTATATCCTTGTTTGACTCTTATTTGCTGAGCTGTTTATTACCCATAATATTAATTACGAAATTAATATTATAAATAGGGTTTGGGCCAATCTGGTGGGCCCCACGTTTGGATCATTCTAGGTCTAATTAATGCCACATTAAATGTGTCTTTAGGGCTTACTTTTAGCCCATATAAAAAACGTATATGAACACAAAAGATGTCGCCCCTCCTCCGGCGATGGCTTCTTCACCGACCGGAGGTCCTAATATCTTATTTTCAAGTTTAAATCATCGAGTATGAATTGAAATTAATATTGTTTTTGTTATTTATGAAAATGTATATTGACAAGAATAGGAGTAATATGCATTATTTCAGTTAATTTCAATTTTGCTATAATATTTGATTTATTCAATGATATATATTTATATTAATAATTTTAATTTATAAAATTAATTTTTTAATATATCCGATTTTTGATCCGAGTACTCATTCCGAGTACTCCCCAATTAATCCGAGTACTCGTGACTCGGTAGGTTCACCGAGTCGATCCGAGTCACGATTTTTAGAACACTGCACTAAATAATGTTTTATTATGATATTTTGGATCAATTTTTTTTTAATTATGATACTTGGAACATTTAATCTTTAAATTGTATATATTGTATTGGTCTTTTTTAGGGAGCAGGGAGAGATAGGGGTGAAGTCAGGAAATACCCATTTTTTATACTCTCCTGCTGAAAATAACAATTGGTGGAGGAAGGTGCGGAGAATGCCGGATTTATTACGCATCTTACACTCGGGTATCACCTATTACGCATCTGGCTTTTGGGTATCACCTATTACGCAAAGCTGGTTTGGGTATTGTTAGATATTTTTTAAAAGAAAAATGATACGCATCGTAGAGCTGAGTATTAAAACTTATATAATTACTTTTACATTGCTAAATACGCATTCACAAATGGGGTGATATGATAAAGCTTAAAATTAAAAAATTAAAAAATTTTAATTTAAAAATATAAAATACTAATTAATTACTAATTACTACTCCTCCTCCCTATACCTCTGAAAACAAAACAAAGTAGTAAAATGACACACCTGGTCAAACACGGTTTGACCATGCCATACATCTACCTCTCGAACAAAACATGTACAAAGAAAAAGAAAAAGAAAATAAAATACATAAAACTTATACCTCTCGACTAGAATATGTACTATTAGTAACATTATAATATATATATATATATATATATTATATATATATATATATATATATATATATATATATGGGTTGGACTCCATAACAAACACCTTATATAACAAACAATAAAGAACACCTTAGATCTAATAGATCCAATGCCCTTGGCGGGGCCACCCAATACAAAAGTTCTTATTTTTTTAGGCTCTATCCATCCAGCAAAAAAAATAAATAAATGAAAATTTACTGTTCATCGATGACGTCATGATGACGTCATCAGTGACGTTATCGATGAACAGTAAATTTTCATTTTTTTTGCTGGATGGATAGAGCCTAAAAAAATAAGAACTTTTTGTATTGGGTGCCCCTGGCGGGGCCAATGGATCTATTGGAATAAATGATTTTATAGTATTCTTTATTGTTTGTTATATAAGAGTGTTCTGTATGGAGCAAAAGCCTATATATATATATATATATATATTACCTATCGAGAAATAAAAACAAAAAAAAACTTAGTCTACCTCTCGAGTTCTATACCTCTCGAGACAACCACACGTATTAATTTAAAACCTAGATATTAATGCTGCTAAAAACAAACTCATAATTTATAATTTAACTTATTTACCAAAAATACCAATAACGATATTTTTCTAAACAAAATAAATTAAAAATTATGTTGCAAAATTGTTAAGATATCTATACTATTATATAAAAGCCGAAACATTAAAAGTTTGGTTCAACGGTACCTATTGAATTTACCTAATTACCTTTACTCAATTAAAGATCTACTAACTAATCAATTTCCTTTTTCAGGTTACACATATTATCTTTTCTATTTTCAATAACTAAATAATTTCCTTTTCCAGGTAAAATACAATATCTTTTATATGTTATCTAACTAAAATTTCTCATTTATTAATCAATTTCCTTTATCAGTTTAAACATATAACCTTTTCTATTTTTCAATAACTAAATAATTTCCATTTTCATTTAAAATAGAATATATTTTACATTTTATCTAATTAAAATTTCTCCTTTTTAAAAACACTACGAGCAATTTTGTTATTTAATAAAATAACATAATTATATATAATTACTATTAACTAATCAATTACCTCTTTCAGTCAAAACACATTACCTTTTCTCTATTCTCTAACTAAAATCTCTCTTTTTCCAATTATATCATGGACGATTATCTTTTTCAGCAAAACACGTTACATTTTTTCTTTCTTTTTACTAAAACCTCCATTTTTCTAATTATATTACAGGCGTTTCTATTTAATAAAAAAAATATTTTAATAATAATAATTAACCAATTACCTTTTCATCTAAAAATAACATAATTATATATAATTATTATTAACTAATCAATTACCTTTTTCAGTCAAAACACGTTACCTTTTCTCTTTTCTCTAACTAAAATCTCTCCTTTTCTAATTATATCATGGACGGTTGCCTTTTTTCAGCAAAACACGTTACCTTTTTTCTTTCTTCTTACTAAAACCTCCATTTTCTAAGGTAGTTATCTATACTATTATATAAATTCCGAAACATTGAAAGTTTTGGTACCTGTTTTTTGGTACTAAGTGAATTTACTTATTTACCCTTCATTATAAAGAAACATAAATACACCTAAAATAAATAACAACAAAATATAATTAATGGTAATTAGTCGAGATAATACCTTTTATAAACACCTAAAAATATCAATCGTATCATATCTTTCCGTCATTCATATTTTCTTTCCAATTAAAACACGTTATAATTAATGATAATTAGTCGATTAAGATAATAAAATTAATGGTAATTAGTCGATTACCTTTTTCACATTAATATAATAAAATTAATGGTAATTAGTCGATTGTTTTTTTCACATTTACTTTTAGTTGAACATATTACCTTTTATAAACACCTAAAAACATTAATCGTATCATATCTTTCGATCATTAATAACGTTATAATTAATGATAATTAGTCTATTAAGATAATAAAATTAATGGTAATTAGTCGATTACATTTTTCACATTAATATAATAAAATTAATGGTAATTAGTCGATTGCCTTTTTCACATTTACTTTTAGTTGAACATACTACCTTTTATAAACACCTAAAAACAGCAATCGTATCATATCTTTCGATCATTAATATTTTCTTTTAAATTAAAACACATTACCTTTTTAATTTAAAACAAATCTAAATTAATGATAATTAATCGATTACCTTTTTCACATTTACTTTTAGTTGAACATATTACCTTTTTATAAACATATAAAAACATCAAGCGTATCACATATTTTCATCATTAATATTTCCTTTATAATTAAAACACATTACCTTTTTAATTTACAACAAATCTTACAATAATTAATATATACCCGAAAATATCACATCATATTTCTCAATTATTAATAAAATATATTAAAAATCGTATACATTGTTTATAATAAGGAAACATTAATATAATCTTTAAACATGAGTATATTAAATTATATTAAATAAAAATTATTTTTTTTAAAATAATGATTATTAAAAACATAATTATAATATTAAATAAAATTTATAATATAATATAATAAACCCGTGCATTGCACGGGTTATAAGCTAGTATTATTAAAAGATATTTATTTATTATGTATTCTGGGATATTGAGATATTACTTTTATTTATATTATTGAGAATAAGGAATTTCCTTATAAGTGCTTGGAGTTACTTGGTATGTCTTGTGCTCCAAGTCAAACTTTATGTATTTAAGTATTGATTTGCCGAATGAATAAAATATAACCTTGAGAGCATATTTTATCATGGTATCAAGAGCCTAGGTTAACCCCGTAAGAGTTTGCGGGTGCGAGAAAACTAAACCTACTAGAGTTGGTAGGTGTGAGAATAATTAACACTACGAGAGTTCGTGGTGTGTGAAAAGATTCGCCCCCCATCTTGAGGGGGGGATTAAAGAGACATCGGATTAAAGATTCGCCCTCCATCTGAGGGAGGGATATTATAAAACTTGCGAGAGTTCATGGGTGAAAAAAAAAACAAAGAATATGACAGAAAACACAACGGTGATGTTGATACGTTTTTGTAAGAGATTGTTTCAAATCAACGACGACAAAAAGAGGAATTCTGAGAAGGAAAATCGTGAAGCGATGAAAGAGACATTTGCGAACAAAGATATGACGAGGAGAAGGATAAAGAGAATGATCACGATGAGGAAGGTGATTCAAGTGCTGATATGATCTTAGCAAATTCAATTTTTTTTTAAAACAAATTTTGGCAAACTCTCGATTTTGAGTATCGTGAGTTTGAGGGGGATGTTAAGATATATTATTAAAAGATATTTATTTATTATGTATTCTGAGATATTGAGATATTACTTTTATTTATATTATTGAGAATAAGGAATTTCCTTATAAGTGCTTGGAGTTACTTGGTATGTCTTGTGCTCCAAGTCAAACTTACTTTTATTTATATTATTGAGAATAAGGAATTTCCTTATAAGTGCTTGAAGTTACTTGGTATGTCTTGTGCTCCAAGTCAAACTTTATGTATTTAAGTATTGATTTGCCGAATGAATAAAATATAACCTTGAGAGCATATTTTATCAAAAATTATATTAATAAATTTAATTACGGAGCAAATAAATATTACGTAAATTGAGTTTGGGTATTATGATAAAATCATAATTACCTTTATATTATGATACAATATCAAAATACAGATAAAATTTATTAATTTTAATTAAAAAATTAAATCCGGCTTCCTGATTTTTAAACGCTAACGCGTTTAAAAAATCAAGATAAGTTAAGGTTTAGGGTCTAGGAACCCTAAATCCTAAACCCTAACCCTTAAGTCCGTATACGGTTTATTCTTCATTCCGAATATTTCTAAAACCCAAAATGGAAACGTTGAACCCCAAAGGTTAACCGTTGAAACCCCGAGGGAATACAGATAAAATTTAAAAATTGAATCCGGCTTCCTAATTTTTAAACGCTAACGCGCTTAAAAATCAGGATAAATTAGGGTTTTGGGTCTAGGGTTTAGGGTTGTAAACAACCCTAAATCCTAAACCCTAACCCCTAAATCCGTATACGTTTTATTCTTCATTCCGAATATTTCTAAAACCCAGTATGGAAACGTTGAACCCCAAAGGTTAATTGTTGAACCCAAAGGTTAATATTTTTAATTAAAAATATTTTAAATAAAAAATTGATTAAGTGGGAAAAAAATTTGAATATGTAAACAGCGTTTTTATGAAGGATACGCATTTTGCATCTCGGTATTAAGGGATTACGCATATGACAAATGCGTAACCCAGGAAAAATATTTTTAAAAAAACAAATCTGTGAAAGTTGGGAAAAAAAAGAATGTAAAGAATACGCATAATAAAAATGCGTATCAATCAATACGCATGACCCGGATGCGTGTCTTGGAGACGCATCAGCCAGCTGGGTAACAGAAACGTTATTTTTAACAACCCTTCCCGACAATTATTATTTTTGTTGTTTTTTTAAAGGGAAATGCTAACAATAGCCCTAAGGGCTATGGTTAAGCATTAAATATTCTCATCTTTTCAACATTGACTTTAGTTATTTAATTATTTTTTAGTTTTTCAATGTTTTTTTACAACATCAATTCAATTTTCCAAGTAATAATAGTGGACCCCCTACATTCACATTAATTTCCACAAATAAAAAAAATCCCAAATTGCTAAATAATTATATTGAAATTCGTGCAAACTTGATGTATTAAGTGTAAATTTGACATTTTAAATATATTTATCCACTTACATTAATGTTTAACCATAGCCCTTAGGGCTATGTTTAAAAATTATAATATACTAGTTTAATGCCCGTGCTTCGCACACGGGAGTTCATATTTTAAATAAAATTTATTTTAAATTTTAATAAATTATAGTATATAATTTTACAATATAGAAATAAAAATTGGTAGTAGTATTAAAAAGTTGCCTACTTTAATAAATTAAAATGTTAAATTCTTTAAGAACATGAGTTTGTTTTGATAATTTAAATTACAATTAATATAAGAAATTATTAATATATTAATTTATTTTAAAAACATCAAAAAATTGAACACTATAACATTATTTTAGTGATGTCAACTATATCATGAATGTAATAGTAGTAGATATAAAGAATAAATTAAAATAATTAAATCATAATATCAAAAAAAATAAAGTTATACCGCACTATAACCTAATCCTAAGCATATAATTTACTACTATAATAGGTCATGGATATCTATCAAACCTGAATATGGATTAAAAAAAAATTAAAATAATTTAAAATTTGTGGAAGGAAATAATTTTTGGCAAGAATGTTAAGAAAATAATTTGTGTTTTGTGAAGGAAATAATATTTTGGCATTTTGAAATATTTTAATTGGATGGTCCTGGCGGGCACATTATAATTATAATCAATCAAAATCATTCGTTAATATTTTTTTGGTATTATCAAGGAAATAATTTTTGGCAAGAGTGGTTTGTCATGATATGTATTTTATATAATATCGAGTCAATATATTTTAAAATATGGATCATATCCATTAATGGATGGGTAATATAAACGGATTTGGAAAGAATGTTTTAATTGGATGGCCCTGGCGGGCCATTATAATTATAATTGACAATTGTTAGAAAGGAAATAATTTTTGAAAACAAAATAATTCGTGTTTTGTCAAGGATTTTTTTTTTGACAAGATTGTTTTTGTCAAGGAAATTTTTTTTGGCAAGATTTTTTAATTGGATGGCCCTGGCGGGCCCATTATAATTATAACCAATTATTTGGCATTAATAATAACAACTGCCAAATTTTTGGTATTATCAAGGAAATAATTTTTGGCAAGAGTTGTTTGTCATGATGTGTATTTTATATAATATCGGGTCAATATATTTTAAAATATAGATCATATCATATAACTGGATGGGTAATTTAAACGAATCCCGAACCTAATCCTAAACATATAATTTAATACTATAATGGGTCATGGATATCTATCAAACCTGAATATGGATCCCGAACCTGAGGAAAGGGTTATCCAGCAATTTATAATATATAGATGTCTTTATAAAAATTATAAATATAAGTCTTTATAATATATAAAAATTGTAAAAATTATAAGTCTTATAAAATTATAAAATTATAAGATTTTATGGATAAAAATTATTATATAAGTCTTTATAGTATATGTTAAAGTTGGGATTTCGGTTTAGCGAGAGAGCGGCTCAAAATCGTGTTTAACAAGAAATCGATTAAGATTATTTAATTATTGTTTCAAAAAAAAAAGATTATTTAATTATTAAAATTTAATATTAATATTCTAATATAACATAAATGTATTGAATTTTTAAAAAAATATTTTGGACTAGTTACCCTAAAAAAAAAGGTTATTTTTAACATTTATTCGAGATAGGGAGCAGGGAGAGAGAGGCAGCATTTCATCAGATTCCAGACTGCTATACATATAGAGAGAGAGAGAGAGTCGTCTATTTTCGTGAGAGAGAGAGAGAGAGTCGTCTATTTTCATCTTGCTGCTGCCGTACTCTAAAGATACAGTTATCATCATCATCGTGTTGTTGTTGAAAAGATGTCATCTTTCATAGATTTAATTGAAACATTTGAGATCCCTATTTTGACGGCCGAAAGTTACGGTGATAAAATAGACGGTCTGCTCAACAGATTCCCAAGGTTCGATTGGATTGAAAGATATAGGATAGCTTTGCCGCAGAAGTATCCAAAAACAGCTGATGATTATGTGTCTATGAAGTTCTGTGTAATTGGGAGAGTTCCTGTATATGGAATATACAACAGTTGCGACTTGGAGTTAATTGCCGTTTGTGTTGAAAAAATCTTGTATGCTATAGATGATTATTATTGTGATTTGGATCCCAATCTTGTTCCTGACCTAACATTTCAGAGACTCAATTTAGGGATCCGACACTCTTCTCTAGCAGGTAAAATAACCACCCAGCCCCTCTTTAAAATACTACCTCCCCGTCCCATAAAGTTTGAGTTGGTTTGATTTTTACGAAGATTAAAAAAGTTACAATTGATTTATTAAAAAATGAGTAAAGTTAGTGAAAAGTGTGTAAGTGGTGGTACTTATGAATATTTAAAAATAGATTTGAGATAGTGGAAGTAAAGTAGTGGGTGTAATTGTATTTATAGTATTTGTTTAATAAAAAAGAATAAAGTTATTGGGTGTAATAGTGAAAAGTAGTGTTCAAAAATAGTAAGTATTGTAGCTTCTTTAGTTTTGGGATGTCCCAAAAAGGAAAGTGTGTCAATCTTTTTGGGACGGATGGAGTATCTGTTTTACTGGTTATTAATTATTACTGTAGTAATTATCTATTATTACTACTCCTACTATCACTAGTATTATTACTTGTAAAATGAATTTGAGGAATGTATGTGCTTGAGAGTTCCTGTATTTTAATGCCCAATCAAAATTACCTTAATTTGTCATTTCAAATTCTTTAAACTCTTTACCCTTAATTGTTTCCAGTCTCGCAGAGTTTAAGCTACACTAAGAAAACCATGTGTTCTGCAATTAGTATGTTAAGCCTGGGGTACACGCCAGACAAGAAAGATGAATGGATTGATGCATTTGTGCTACTTAGGGGAATCACTACTCAGGCTGTTAGGTTTTCTGGTATGCATGCTCATGTTCAAGTTGCATTCCATAAATTCCCTGATGCTGAACATATACCCCATGAAATTTGTTTAACTATTCAACCTAAATGGAGACAAGTTTCAAAGGCCATTAGGGAAGGAAAGTTACCCTATCTTTACAAATATTACGATGTTTATGTTGGCAAAATATGCAACACTTCAGTGAGCAGTTTTTCCTACTCAAACACGGTACAATTGATAGATTATGGAGACAAAACAAAAGGAAAGAAAATCTGTACAACAAATGATGATTCAAATGGACAGGGAGAGCAAAGCAAAATCAAAAGTAAATATGAGAAAATTACTGGTCAAGCATCTCTTGTGCTTGGAGCTACTCAAAAGGTATGCCAATTCATACTTTCTCATGTGCATATAGGATGCTCTTGAAATATCAATTACATTATCTCTCTTATGTATCACAGCTCAATTTTGGCAAAACCAAATCGCTTGAATTATGCGGAACCTCAGAGGCTGCATTTCCTGGAATGTTGGATGTAACTAGGAGAACCCTCGCAGCAGCTGCGCTCGGAGCCAGGCAGAAGGTTTGTTTGCCAATTTATACTTTATGACATGCATATGGGAAATTGTCGAAATATTGATAACTTTGACTGTTAAAGGTCGGAAAAATCTAAGTTAGGTAAATACTGGGAAACCTTAAAGTCTAAATTTAATTACTGCAAGCAATACTGTTCTTCACTTGTCGAACAGCATCTTGTAATTTGCTCACCTTTTGTGGCTACAGCCACAGATGGATAAGGGAGAGGGAAGGGGTTTTCAGTGTTCAGTGGAATCCCAATTCTTCACATAAACTAGTTGAAACCAGACTGAAGCTACTTCCACAGTTCCACCGTCTATGCGAATTTGTAGCTCTTTGCCCCCACAATCTCCAATGTACTGTAATAGATAGTCCACCTGTTGGATCTTCTTGCATTCGCAAAATTGACAGAATGAGTTTGTCTGTTTGTGTTCTTGCTAGTCAATCTATTATTCCCCAGGATCCTCTTCAAATATAGGAGTTCCTTCATACTCCTGAATTGCCTCTTCTTCTTGTACCAATAGAAAGTTGTGAGGTTTTATTTACGTTCATGCACCTTTACAAATTTTTCATCATAGTAAAAACAGAGCCCCTTTTGTTTCCTTTCTTCTCTTTGGCTGTAATAATAGTCTCAGAACTCTTTGCTGGAGTGATTAAACAGGTTGCTGGCACTTGTGCTGAAAAATTCAGTACTGGCCTTACAAGATGAATCTGAATTGAAATTTAATCTGTTAGACTATTACTGCTTCCTTTCTTAGATTGAATATCCTGTGAGTGCTCATAGAACCTAGCAAGTTTCAAAGCTTGTTCCAGCGTAGAAGGCTCCAATAATCTGATTATACTCCTTATCCCAGGTAAACCACCAATAAAGTTCTCCAGAAAATACTCCCGAGTGAGACTAGGTATTTTACTCAACAATTGCCCTCTATATACCTTTCAAATTCATCAAAGTACACCTCCACAGTTGTGACCTGTTGCAATTTTTTAAATTGTGAAATACTAACTCAGTTTCTAATTCTCCAAACCTAGATAGAAATGCCTGAGTGAACTGTTGCCATAACCTCGTCTCTTCCCACCATAAAAGATTTGTACCAAGAGCTTGGAGTTCTACTCATGCGCATAGAAGCAATAGTTGGCCTTCTACTGTCATCGACTTCAAATTTTGAGAAATATTCCTCCAAGTCCTTCAGCCATTCCACAAAATCTCCTCCCTCTTTTAATGCAAGAAAGCTCAATTTCAGATGATGCTTCAAACTCTGCATACCATTGTTTATTTGAACAGATCCCATCCTATCGTCCTTCTACCTCTCAATCCTCTCCTTACTATCTTAAGGGATTGTCTCTGTCTCATTTGAGCAACATGTGAAGGATCCCTGATTACACCTCTTTGTTGATAAATGATAATTCAGAACAATCGCTTCGCTTTCACTTCTTTCTAGGTACTCTTTTCTTCAGATCCTTGTGATTTCATCAATCCAGCCATTCCACCGAGTAATTTATCTGAGTAATTTCTCAATTTGCTCCTGTAACTTTCCAAACTTCTCATCAGACCATTTTATATATCCATGAAAATCCTGTTGCATCATTCTTAAGGTACCTTGCTGAGAAGTCTTCGCTCACACTAGATGCACTACTTAGCTCAGCAATCACAAACTCCTCCAGTATCACAAAACTTAACCAAAAACACATTAGCTCATCAGATCTACACCCTCCAGTCTCAATTTAGTAATTCACCAAGTAACTCACAGGTCTACTGAGTTAACACCTCCGAATTACCATAGTACCATTGACACTATTTTTCTCATATTAATACTAGTTCTCTGCACCTTACTAGTACTACTATCCTGACATATATTTAGATTATAGGCCATTTTTCAATGAAGAACATGTCAGGAAGTAGGGTTTATACTTTTGTATATGCGAGTGTTTTTGTATTTTTCAGTTTATAGATGCAAAAATTGTTAATGAAGTAGCTGAGAAATAGGGATAAGAGAGAGAGAATAGAGATTAGAGGGAGTTTAGAGAGACTTAGTTGAGATTGAGAGTTTAGATTGGGGGAGAGATCAGGTAGAGAGATAGATTGTAGAAGAAAGCATAGGTTATTAAATCGTCGATATATCGACGAGATATCGTCATCTCGGCTCTGGAAACCATCTCGTCTGGACGAGATGAATAATACTTATGAATTGTGTCGGTAATACTTTCTGAAACCAACTGAACATGGCTGCAAGGACGAAGACCAGATGCGGACAATGCAGGTGGATGACACGCGCGGCAACACTGGGTTGATACTGGCGCGTGTACTTCACGTGCGCGAGGCGAGTAGACGAGCCGACAGCAACAGGCGTGACAACTGACATGTGCTGCCTAACTTTGAATTCTTTTGCATTTCTTTGAATTCTTTTGTTTGTAATGTTTCAACAACCGAGTATTTATTTTATTGGGCCCCATCTAATCAAGCCCACCAGCAGCTTCATCTCTCTGCAATCAAAAGCACCTGTACTGTGTGTATGTATATGTATGTATAGGTATCAAAAGGTACTATACGCAGTTTCTATTGCACTTATTAATTATTATATATATATATATATATAGATATAAAATATAAATATATAATTATATACTAGGCGAGATACGGACGATATATCGGGCGATATATCGATATCTCGGTCCACGACCGAAATGGAGCGATATGACGAGTTAATAACTATGGAAGAAAGACAAAGAAGAAGTTAGTTGCAGAGAGCGAAAGAGCAGATTGGTGGAATCACTTCCATTTCATATATCTTGACATGGGAGAGTTATCTTGACATTTATAATAGAAAAGATACAACTGTTAAGTCTATTAATAGTGTTAGAAATAAGACCCTAGCTATGCTAAGGAATGAACGACAGAAGGATTCAATAAATGTTCTGTGTTATTTTACAAGAGTTCTAATGAAGTCTATATATAAGCTTAATATACGTAACTGATTACATCACTTATAACTACTGTAGATCATCTGACTTACTGTTGATCTTCTGACATTTGACACGCCCCCTCACTCGAAATCCCATCTTGGGATGAAATACCTATATTGGGATTGAAGAGTGGAACACTTAGAAGCACTTGTGCATAACCTAAGCTTCCAACTAGACCCATCTTTAGGAATTGGAGACCCATCTTAGGATTGACCCATCTTGAGATTTACTCATCTTGGAGTTAAAGATCCAACTTGAGATTGCCCATCTTGGGATTGACCTATCTTGGGATTAATTATCTGAGAATTTTGGGATACCGGGACTCGGATTTTCGACCACACGATATATTTTAGGCCATGTCAAAAATAGAAAGTGCTGCTTTTCAACACAACGGTGGATGACCACCAATCAGTCCTTGAACTGATTATTTTGAAGAAACTGAGACTCGACTTTGTGATCACTCAGTATTAACAAGCCTATGTCTGAACACAGGAGGAATCTGCATCTGTCATCCCTTGAACTATAAGCAACTGGAACCGTATTTAGTAGACTGCATCCCTTAAGATCGTCCATGAACTGGTCCTTCTGCTTCTTTTACAAGAATGAAATGCAAGATATAGCAGTGAACTGTGTGTATGTATTTGTATACATACTACTACTTCTGCTGCTTTGTCATTTGTGGCAGTGAACTGTGTGTACATATGTATATACACTATATACACTATTTCTGCTGCTTTGTCATTTGTGGCAGTGAACTGTGTGTATCTGTATATACACTACTTCTGCTGCTTCGTCGCCCCCTGAACTATTTAATTTGTAGCATCGTAAAAAATTGGAGAGATACCGTAATATCAACAACCACTTGAATACTACACAATTAAATCTATAACCGGGACAAACTCCTAAACTAAAAATGATATGCTTGTACAAACGATCCTAACAGAATTTTCCCTTGAGAAAATAACTATTAAATATTTTAACGGATCTAAATACATATAATCATTTTATTTAGGAAAATAATAAATCGGGTCAAATAAACTAACCCACCAATTTAAAGAGGCTGTCCTCTTTTGTTTTTGGCCCAACAATAAAAAGGCCAAATAAGTCATAACCCTATTACAGCTGTTACCCTTCTGTCAAACCACACGCAGATATATCTCCTCTTCAAGAAAACAATATATCTCCTCTTCAAGAAAACAATAATCCCAACCTGCTGGAATTTTACCGGTGAGTCTCTCCTTAGAAAGCTCAACACTGGTATATATATGAATCTATTCCCCTTTTTCTTTCAATTCTCTCCCTCGAATAAACACAGCAGATGGTTAAATCACAAACAGAAACTGAAGTTCTTAGATTCAAGAAGTTATACCTTAAATCAATTCGGAATGAAAAACCGAGCAAGAAAGTCTTCTGCAGCTTTGCCGGAAAAGGACCGGATGACACCCCACGCGCCGGCGCGTGGGCGCGTGAGTCGGCGACTGGCAACTTCGGGCGGCGCGTGGCGGCGCGTCTGATGTCAGATGGCGGCCGGATTTTTGGGTTCGCCTTGTCTACAGCTCTTCTTTACAGGTATGTAGGTTTGGTTAGGTTCTGATTTGGACAGAAAAATCATAAACTGGGCAGTTTGGTTTTTTTTTCTTCTGCACTTTTGATTTCTTCTGTAACTTTGATATGTGTTTCCCTAGGATATAACACTCTCTGATACCATGTTAGAAATGTTAGAAATAAGATCCTAGCTATGCTAAGGAATGAACAACAGAAGGATTCAATAAATGTTCTGTGTTATTTTACAAGAGTTCTAATGAAGTCTATATATAAGCTTAATAAGCTTAATATACGTAACTGATTACATCACTTATAACTACTGTAGATCATCTGACTTACTGTTGATCTTCTGACATTTGACAAATAGACTTGGCCAAGAGACTAATACTAGCACTGAATGTAAAGATTCACCATGTCCTCATGGGAGTCATACTGTAGTCCTTCCCCCTGGCTCTGCTTTGCATTATCTCAGGAATTCTAGAAAGAGCATGAGCAACAATATTATCTTTGCCCTCTGTAAAGAATGGTGTATGTATGAGTATACCCAATAAGTTTGCTGCAGGTCGGTCACTTTTTGCTCTGTGAAACTTTAGAGCCCACTGGATAGTCCATTAAATGTTTATCCATATGATAAGAGCTGCACTTCTTAACTAGGGCTACCATTTCTTTTTCATAAGCATAAATAGCCTGGCCCTTAGGACCCAATCTTTGCAAAAATAAGCCAAAGGCCTTCCTTCTTGGGTCCGATGCCCACATTGGAGGCATCAGTTTCAACAGTAAACTCCTTTGTATACTCTGGGAGCCCCCAAATAGGAGTACTGGCCATGACTTGATTCAAGCTTTGAAAAACTTGGATGACTTCTTCAGACCAATGAAAATTGTTCTTCCAAGGCACATTTGTCAAAGGCCTTGCAATAACCCCATAGCCCCAAACTTGTTTGTATTTAACTAGGATTTATATCTCTTGTTTGACAGCGCTTATGTCAACAAATTCAAGTCAACTGAATCAGGTGGAACTTCAGAGTCTGCATATTCTGGAATGTCTAATTTATTCTGGAGAGCCCTTGCACCAGCTGCGTATGGCGCAACGCATAAGGTTGGTATGTCAATTTATGCTTCATGACATGCTTCTGGGAAGTTTTTGGGATGTTGATTGCTTTGACTGCTTAAGGTTGACAAAATCAAATTAATTGAACTCTGCGGAATTCACAGTCTAGATTTAATTAGTGTAATCAACACCGTTCTTTAGTTGTTGAACAACATCAATCTAAAGGCCCACTGTTTTACAATCCGGGGGGGGGGGGATTAATATTATATTTAGAGGTGTTAATATTAAAGCCCCTACTTTGATTTAGAGGTGTTAATATTATTTTTATGAACTCTTGAATTCACGAACAAGAGGTGTATCTTAGATTGTCGTGAGTTTTGAACATATGGCCCAAGTACAATAATTATATGACTTAAAAGGAGGGGAGGGGTTTAATTAAAAACTCTTATTGTCTGCACATCAACTCTTTTTTAGCTTAAGATCTGTGTAAATCACTTTAACAGGGACGCTTCATACCTAGGGTCTGGATTGCACATCAACTCTTTTTTAGCTTAAGATCTGTGTAAATCACTTTAACAGGGACGCTTCATAGGTCTGGATTTTTGAGTAACATGCTTCCAGGGTCTGCCTGGCCCCTACTTTGATTTGGAGGTGTCAATATTATTTTTATGAACTCTTGAATTCACAACAAGAGGTGTGTCTTAAATTCTAGTGAATTTTGAACACATGGCCCAAGTACAGTAATTGAACATATGACCCAAGTACAGTAATTATATGACTTAAAAAGGTTGGGAGGAGTTTAATTAAATACTCTTATTATTCGCTTCACATCAACTCCTTTTTTGCTTAAGATCTGTGTAAATCACTTTAACAGGGACTATTCATACTTAGGGTCTGGATTTTGAGGTAACCCGCTTCTAGGGCCACCCTGGCCCCTACTTTGATTTGGAGGTGTCAATACTATATTTATGAGTTCTTGAATTCACGAACAAGAGGTGTATCTTAAATTGTCGTGAATTTTGAACGTATGGCCCAAGTATAGTAACCATATGACTTAAAAAGTCTTATTGTCTTCCTTGAACTCTTTTTCAGCTTAAGATCTGTGTAAATCACTTTAGCAACAGGGACGCTTTATACTCTTTAGGGTCTGGATTTTTTAGGTAATCCGCTCCACCAGGTCCCAGCCTATAAGACTCCCACACCAATTACTTTGATTATGTTTTACATTAAAAAAATACTTATTGCTAACTTATTTCTTTTCACATTTTCCTCAAATATTAAATTTATTGTTCGGAACAAACTAATGATTTTTAATTGAATATTTACTAGAGTTTTTTTAATATATTCTGTTACTATTGTTGGCTCTTAGGCCTTTTTATATGTGTAACTATTAATTTAATTTTGTAATATAGAAAATTTCCTCATTTTTAAAGCCAAAATGATTATATGTGTAATTATTAATTTAATTTTGT
The DNA here is from genome assembly GCA_037693485.1 of Kitagawia praeruptora. Classification (NCBI taxonomy): domain Eukaryota; kingdom Viridiplantae; phylum Streptophyta; class Magnoliopsida; order Apiales; family Apiaceae; genus Kitagawia; species Kitagawia praeruptora. The sequence continues at coordinate 43,259,108 of CM075350.1, forward strand.
AATATAGAAAATTTCCTCTTTTTTAAAGCCAAAGTGAAAATTTTCCATTTGCTAACAAATTCATACAATTAAATCTCATATATCTATTATTAACTTAGTTTACATAATACAGTCAACATAAACATTTGAAAACTACTTTAAGAATCTCTATATTAGATCATTTAAAAAATTCAACACTCCCTTATAACTTTTTTGCATCTGTCGACAATCAAGTGCCTTACCTATACAACTTTTTGGAAACAATATTTCAGGTCTGTACCTCAGTGAAGGATCTATGCTTTGATCATCAGTTTGGAATGTCAAGGGAGGAAAAAGATCCACAAATGGTGAAAGGAGACCAAGGTAATTATTTTGTAATTGTTTTGTTTTTCTTGTACCAAATTGGTGTATACTGGTCAGATCCAGTTTTAACTGGTCTGGGCAGTCGTAGGATAAAAAATAACTTGTGAAAGCAAGGTCACACTCATGTTGGTGGAAATTTTAAGGTCCCCCCTCCCCTGGAAAACCATGAAGCTATATGTCTATAGACTATAACTAGTTTTTTTTTTGTCATTGTGCTTGGACTTATGCTCAGAACTTGTGAAAAAAATGAATTATCTAGACATTCTATCTTTTGCAGAACATAGAGAGCTCCTGAAATTGGGTTGTGAACCAATGTTGGAAGCTTTGGGAGCAACATCCGTTTATCCGTTGCAGGATATGACAAGGTGCTAATTATCTAGTATAATTGTTTCCATAAGATTTAATTGATTTTATTTTCTTGCTTAAGGTCTTCACCCTTGTTGCTAATTTTATTCTTTGGCTTTTCAGAATGGAAGATCAACATTATAATGCAGATGCTCCACATTCTTTTATGTCAAATGTATTTAGGAGAACCCTTGGGCCTGAGGGCTTAAAGGGTCTCCGGATAGGACTTTTCTCGTACTTACTTCAAGTAGTTTCATCAGCTAGGGCTCCCACAAAAGTGAAACCAGCAATTTTAGCGGTCGCAAAAGGTTTATCTAGCAAGAAGTGATACGATTTGTGCTTGTTAGCTATTTAGGTTTATCTAGCAAGAAGTGATACGATTTGTGCTTGTTAGCTATTTAAACCATTTCTGCTTCTGTTGTAGTACTTGGTGTCTCTTTTTTCTATTGCCCTAACTTTAAAACACTGCATCAAGCTGATTGTATGTTGTCTTGAATTATTTTCAGTTGAAGTTTATAAGATGCATCATTACTGTTAGTGTTTTTAAGGTGTGTGGGGTCAGGGAGATGTCTTTTAGAAACATATTATATGGCTGGACATGAATTCTTTTGGTGGCTTTTTTGGAGCTTAGCTTCCACTTGACCGCTTGCATCTATGCATCAATCGACCATCTATCTTAAGTCTAGTTTGATTTTTTTTCTGTGTGCTCTTAAATTAAACAATTTTTAACTGAAAATATGATTATTTTATAGTTTTAAAAAGAAAATATAAAGTTTTATTTAAAGTAGATTTTATATACTCTAAATAATATAAATTTAAATAATTTTAAATTATAATAATGGTCATGTATTATAGTCGGGTAAATTGTGGTTCAACAAGTCAATGGATAGTCAATTCCTAAGATTTGGTATTTATATTTAAGTTGGGATTAAATTTTTAATTTTTAGTTGATGTATGGACTATCAACTTTTAGGTTTGGTGTCCATATTTTTTGTTAACACAATATCCATATTTATATTTATATTTGATCCAATTCTAAATAGTATTTGACCCATTTCTTATTACAATAATGTACTTTATAATATTTATGAAAAGTATATTACTAAAAATTTGAAATAATTTTGTTAAATTCATTAACGCATATTATCTTGTAACATATATAATATGTACTAGCCTTTAATCCATGCAAAGCACGGGCTATTATATATTATATATTATTATGAATTAATATTTTAATTATTTAATTTAATATTAAAATTTAATTCATTTTAATAAAATTTATTATTAACTTTAAATTTACATATGTTCCATTCTTAATTTTATGACATAAATAAATATTATCAATTTAAAGTTATTTTTAAAGTTGTTATTAAATATCTTAATAACTCTGTAGATATTTTTAAAAATTTATTTAGTGTAAATTAAAATCATAGAAGAAAGAATCGTAGGAAGAAGTGTGTGCGGACGATGATTCTAATCGGAATATAATTGAAAACAATATATAATTTAAGTAAATTTGGAATTTTTAACACGTTTTACTAATTTTTTAAAATTATTTTTTTGTGCCTTATTGACAAATTTTGTTGTTTATAATAAATAGTTCAATGTTTTTAATATAATTTTTTAACTTGTTATTTTTAAGAAGGTGTTAATTATTTTTTTGGAAGGCGTTAACCAACCAACGAACTAACTAACCAAATATAACTTGTTTTTACTTATAATAGTATAAAATATGTGATTTTATATTTTTAATAAATTATATATAATTTAAGTGAATTTGGAATTTTTAACACGTTTTTTTTTTAATTTTTTAAAATATATTTTTTGCCTTATTTATAATAAATAAATTAATACCAACCAACTAACTAACTGTTTTGCGTATAGTATTAATCTAATTAGTAAATAAATTCAAATATAGATCGATATGGATCGTGGATAAAGCTCTAAGCAGAGTACAAAACTGGTAGTAGAGGGCTGATATTGAGAATTTGAAGTGTAATACAGTACTCCCTCCGTCTCTTTTTTCTTTGCCCATTTGCTGAATTTCACGGGTTTTAAGATAGTGGGGAATAAATGTTGTTTTTTTATAGAGTAATGAGTATTGAATATTATTTTTAAAAAGTAGTGGGTATTGAATATTGTTTTTTTGGAGTAGTGGGTGGAGTAGTGGGTGTTGAATATTATTTTTAAGGAGTAGTGGGTGAAATAGTGGGTATTGAATATTGTTTTTTTGGAGTAGTGGGTGTTGAATATTATTTGTAATGATTAATGAATGGAGTAGTGGGTATTGAATATTGTTTTTTTGGAGTAGTGGGTGGAGTAGTGGGTGTTGAATATTGTTTTTTATGGATAAAAATAGAAAGGAGAAAAGTATTTTGAATATCCTTAAAAGGAAAGTGGGAAAAGAAATATGAGACAAAGGGAGTACTATTTGTTGTTAACACCTATAATGACTTTGTATATTATATAGTTTATTTATTTATAATTTTTATTTAAATTAATAACTAAATAGGAAAGTTGAACATTTTTTTGAAAAGCGTTAACAAAAACCAACCAACCAATTATACCTTATTTTGCTTATAATAATATAGTATAGATATTATACAGTTTATTTATTTATAATTTTAATTTAATTTAATAACTAAATAGGAAAGTTGTATATATTTTTGGAATGTGTTAACCAAAACCAACCAACCAATTATACCTATTTCACTCATAATAGTATTATAGATATTATATAGTTTATTTATTTATATTTTTTTTTAATTTAATAACTAAATAATAAAGTTGAATATTTTTTGGAACGTGTTAACCAAAACCAACCAACCAATTATACCCTATTTCACTTATAATAGATTTATAATAGTATAGTATAGATATTATATAGTCTATTTATTTATAATTTTTTTTAATTTAATAACTAAATAGGAAAGTTGTATATTTTTTTGAAAGGTGTTAACCAAAACCAACTAACCAATTATACCATATTTCGCTTATAATAGTATAATAACTAGCTTATAGCCCGTGCAAAGCACGAGTTATTTTTAATTTTTATAATTTATTTAAAATGTAATATAATATTATAAATATTAATTTAATATGTTATTGGAAGAATTTGAACCTTACATCTTTATATATACTCCCTCCGTCCCTCATGGTTGTTTACATGGGGGATGGACACGGAGACCAAAAAAATGTGTAAAAAATGAGTAAAGTTAGATGAAAAGTGGGTAAAGTGGTGGAACCTATTAATATTTAATTATAGATTTAAGATAGTGGAGGAAAGTAGTGGGTGTAATTGTGTTTTTTATTGTTAAATATATGAGATAGTGGGTGTAATAGTGGGAGAAACTTACTATATTTGGAATGTAAAGAAATGAGAGGGACACCCCAAAATAGTAACTGTAAAGAAATGAGAGGGACAGAGGGAGTACTCATTTTTAATATTAAATATCAATTAATATGTTGTTGGCGGGAATCGAACCTTAGACCTCTATGTATAACAACTTTTAGTATTGCTATATCTAACGGTCATGATCTATTTGAGTTGATAATCTAAGAGTTGTGAATAAGGGATAACCAAAAGTAGGAAATAAACAAACTACAAATTATACTACCTTACGCTTATTATAAATTTTATGTTATAATTATTTTATATAATCATTATTTAATATAATAAACAATTATATACCTTATATAATATATTTATCTAAGATAATTATAATCATAATTATGTTTTTATTACGATCATATAATTATATAATATAAATATAACTTATCTAACTGTTCTTATTTATTATGGTCATTATTCTTTGCAAGATTGAATATATTGTTTTAATATGTTTTATTAATGTATATTGATTTTTAATATATTTTATTAGTAATTGAAAGACGTTGTGTGATATTTTTGGATATATATATTAATGATTGCAAGATTAATTTTAAATTAAAAGGTAACGTGTTTTTTTTTGTCAAGAGGAATATATTCCATAGATGGATTGCATTGAATACAATATTCGTAAGGTGTTCTTTCATTCAAGAAAGTTTATCATCTAACCAGAAGACACGCATGTTGTCACTGGACACTTAGACAATAGAACTTTAATATCTGAGAAGATACCACCCAATTGGTAAAAACTGTACACATAAAAACGAAAAATTAGAAGGAAAAGGGAAAATAAAAATTACAAGTCCAACACTCCAAAAAAAAAAAAGTATCTTGGCCGATCTTCAAAAGTCTCAAAATCCAAGTCACCAAAATCTCAACTTTTCCATAAATTGTTACCAGCCCACTATGAAAACCTGCATTTCTGCTCTTCAACCCCAATCAATAGGGACACAAAGGGAACAAAGAAGGGTCTCGTTAAAAACCCACAAGAGCAAAACCCTTTGGGAAAAAAACTCAAGTGGAAAAAGAGTGCCCTCCATGAAACCCAAGATCATCGAAACACAATTCAAACCATCATTTGCCTACAGCTTTGCTTCTAAGAAACTGGTTTTCTGTCCGTTCTCCACCTGGCTAAAGCAAACTCTTTCCTGAAATTTAAAAACAAACAATTTTCAAAATCCGTTCGACACAAACTTTTATAAGAGCTCCGAAAGTAACTCAACACTATACTAACGTCCCAACCAAAGGGAATGCCTTTGGTTAGACAAAACACCTACAAAATTAGACATCTCAAATAATAATCGATAAATTATTAAAAATATGAAAATTATTACTTAATACAATATATATATATATATATGTATAAATATAAATAATACATATATATAAATATATATACACATAAATATTTATAATTTAGCTAATAAATTTTAAAATTATAAAATTACCAAATTAACACATATTTATTATTAGTAACATAACTGAAAAATTAAATTCTAAAAATAAATTATGGAATAGACAAACTATATAAATGGCACAACGAAACCTCTTAAAGGCCCAAAATATAAGCCATCAATCATGGCCACCCAAAATGGTACAAATTTAATTAGCTCCTAAAAGTCTGGCAACTAAAACCATTAATTAAAACTCTATCAATCATCAATCAATTATAAAAACTGAACAAATAAATATCAAACAATTATAATAGATGCACATTAATTACTCAACAAAACAAACCACAAGGCTTAAGCATCATCAAACAACATCATTATTACGAATACAATCAAAAAATGCTAATAATAAATGTCACTATTTAAAAAACAATATAAAAATATTACAACATATAAACTACACATTTAAAATAGTTAAATTAGACCACATTAAAATCCCAAATTGACCACTAACCGATCACTATCAATTAACAATCAAAATATTTATAACTGAAAATTAAATATAACAATCAATCATCATCAATAGCAAATTAAAAATAAAATACATATGAAAAATCTCATCATCAACCACGCATAAGTCAAGGAAGATCCACAAGAATAAGACAACAAATTTTATACAATTAAATCTCCCTAATTGCTCTTAATTATACCCACTAAATATTCCTAATCAATTCCATTATCCTGGCATTAATAACCTTCCATTTTTTAAAAATTCAAATTACAACAACCTATCCTTTTATCAGTCAACATCACCTAACAATACCTTTAATCATGAATTCAAAACAAGATAAAATATATAAACTTTGTAATCGAACCAATTACTATAAAATAAACAAGCATATATCATGTAATCAATAACTCATAATAACTTTCATTTAATAACATTTTAATACTATAAAATAAATCATGCATAAAATAAGTCAAAGATATTAAATATTCTACACACAAATAATTGACAATTAAGTAATATTTTAAGGCTCCAAAATGCTAAACTTAAGCCATCAATTAGCATGGATTAACTCGAAATTAAATACGTCTAGACACAACCAACACAAGAATTTTGCTTCAATTTAAAATTACAATTCGAAATTAAACACTGCACAGCAAAACTCAATTCAGTAACAAATTATTAACAACAAAACTCGACTTAGCCTTGAATTTCAAATGAACCAAAACAGACTCATTACAAATTTACAATACACCCAAGTACTCATTAACACAATACACTCGACAAGCTAATACTCAGCACAAATCAGGCAAACTCGAAGCGGATTGACTCAGTAACTCAGCGAAACGGACTCGGTACTCGACTCAGCAACTACAACAACTCGGAGGTAGAAAACAGCAAATCGGACGACTTAAGCACGAACTGGACACTCTCAAATCCGAACTCAGATAACAGCAAAACTCAAAAACGCAGTAATGAGACTCAAAAAACAGACAAAGGACTCGCAAAACGCAGCTTAAACACAGAAATTAACTCATGAACTCAACGTAACTCAGCGATTAAGAACCAGAAGAAAAATGGCAACAAAAACAGACAGACCCATCACAGGAAAATAAACAAGCAGTAGAATGAACAAACATCAAACAAAAAACTCTACGACTCAACAACTAAACTCGCAGCGACTCAGAAGAAACAATAAGGCCTCGGACAGTACTTCAGTAAACCCAGCAAAACCATCCAAACATAGCAATCAAAATCTAACGAATACAAACTCCGACACAAATATCAAACAAAAACACTTAATAACGATGAACTCGGAAATTAAGCACAAATTAATAATCTCTGCAAAACTCAAACTCAAAAACAGAGTACACTACATTAATCCAACAAATACAAATTAAAACTGCAGCAAACATAGATTAAAACAGCAACGTTCACAATACTCGTATCAAAATGAACACGATGAAAGAAGGACAAAAACCGAACTACAAATGGGTATGGGTGTAAGAATCGGAGAGGGAAGAGGGTGAATTGATCCGGAACATTTGTTGGCAAGGCCAACTTGATCATTCCCCATACACAAGAATACAGTTAAATTAGTTAAAAGATGAGAGAGAGAGAGAGAGAGAGAGAGAGAGAGAGAGAGAGAGAGAGAGAGAGAGAAAGAAAATTTGAGTTTAAGGATGAGCCGATGAGGTATGGTTAGAGAAAAAGAAAAAGGTAACGTGTTTTAATTATAAAAGAAATATTAATGATTGAAAGATATGGTAAGATTCATGTTTTTAGGTGTTTATTAATGGTTGAAAAATATGGTGCAATATTTTTGGATATGTATATTAATGATTGCATTATTAGTTTTAAAATAAAAGGTAGCATGTTTTAATTAAATAGAGGGTAACATGTTTTAATTAGATAGAAATATTAATGATCGAAAGATAAGGTATGATTTATGTTTTTAGTTGTTTATAAATGGTAATATTTTAAACTAAAAGGGAATAGAATCTTAGACTTCTCAATATAACAACTTTTAGTATTATTGTATCTAACGGTCATGATCTATTTGAATTGAAGATCTAACGGATATGAATAACTTGGTTAACCAAACTACAAACTACAAAAGATCTCTAGTTTGCTTATAATAATATAATATAGATAATATAGATATAGATTATAATAGTATAGTATAGATATTATATAGTTTATTTATTTATTTATAATTTTTATTTAATTTAATAACTAAATAGGAAAGTTGTACATTTTTTTGGAAGGCGTTAACAAAAACCAACCAACCAATTATACCCTATTTTGCATATAATAGTATAGTATAGATATTATACAGTTTATTTATTTATAATTTTTCTTTAATTTAATAACTAAATAGGAAAGTTGTATATTTTTTTGGAACGTGTTAACCAAAACCAACCAACCAATTATACCCTATTTCACTTATAATAGTATTATAATAGTATAGTATAGATATTATATAGTTTATTTATTTATTTATAATTTTTATTTAATTTAATAACTAAATAGGAAAGTTGGATATTTTTTGGAAGGTGTTAACCAAAACCAACCAACTAATTATATCCTATTTCGCTTATAATAGTATAATATAGATTATAATAGTATAGTATAGATATTATATAGTTTATTTATTTATAATTTTTATTTAATTTAATAACTAAATAGGAAAGTTGTACATTTTTTTTGGAATGTGTTAACCAAAACCAACCAACCAATTATATCCTATTTTGCATAGTATAGATTTATAATTCTATAAAACATATGGTTTTTTAACTTTAATAAATTAATAGCTTATAACCCGTGCGATGCACGGATTTCTATGTAATTAATTTTATTTTATGTTACAATTATATTTTTATATAATCATTATTTACAAAGTTTTATTTTTATTTTAATAATTTAATATAAATTTAATTAATGATATGCATGGTTTAAAACTTATATTATAAAATTTTAAAATAAATATGTCATTGATAAAATTTGAACCTTGAAATTTATCTAACGATTCTAATTTTTTACTAAAAATCTAAAGGTCGTTATTTGTAGTATACGGATTTCTATTTTATCGTAGTATATGGATTTTTATTATATTTTGTTATTGATAGATTTTATATAATGGTATTAATAATTGAAAAGTATGGTGTGATATTTTGAGATTAGTTTTATATCAAAAGGTAACGTATTTTAATTCAAAAACAATATTAATGATCGGAAGATATGATACGATTGTTGTTATTAGGTATTTATAAAAGGTAATATCTTCAACTGAAAGTAATTGGGAAAAAGGCAATAGATGTATATAAAAGGTAATATTTTCAATTGAAAGTAAGTGTGAAAATGACAATCGACTAATTATCATTAGTTATATTATATTATTATTTATTTAGATGTTTTAATATTATAGATATCATATATTTTTTTCTTTATAAGGAAGGATAAATAGGTAAATTCACGAAATACCAAAAAACAGGTACCAAAACTTTTAATGTTTCGATTTTTTATATAATAGTATAGATATACTCTTTCTGTCCCGATTATATTGGCCACAATTCCTTTTTTGCATGTCCCAAAAGTATTGGTCATGACAAATTAAGGGTTAAATATGTTAAGTTTTTCTAAATTTTGTTTATAATATATAAAATAATATTTTTTAAATAAATTTTTTAACTTATTATTTTTAGAAAGGTGTTAACAATTATTTTCGAAGGTGTTAACCAAACAACCAACTATGCGATGCACGGTTTTCTTAAATTTAAATAATATTTTATTTATATTTTAATAATCATATATCTCATACTCCCTCTGTCCCTCTCATTTCTTTACAATTTTTTTTCACTGCTTGACAAGCATTTTAAGGCTCCTAAAAATATAGTTCCATAACTTATTTTTAAAATTTTATTTTTTTATAAAAATAGAACAATTCTATTTTTATACAAAAAATAAAATTTTAAAAATAAGTTATGAAACTATTCAGAAAATGCACCTTAAAATCCGTGCCAGAATTACGTCCCCCAAGGTAAAGAACCAAGGGGGACAGAGGGAGTATATATTACTCCCTCCGTTCTACCAGATTCTATACAGTTTTTTTTTCACTGTTTAGCACGCATTTTAAGGCCCCTATAAAGTATAGTTCTATAACTTATTTTTAAAATTTTCTTTTTTTTTTTGTATAAAAATTTAACATACCTATTTTAATACAAAAAATGAAAAATAAGTTATTGAACTATCCTTAAAATGTACCTTAAAATGCGTGTCACGCCCCCGTTCCCCAACGTATACTATCTGCTGGGACAGAGGAAGTACTTAATAAAATATTGGCATAATATATATATATATATAGGGTTGGACTCCATAGCAAACACCTTATATAACAAACAACAAAGAACACCTCATATCTAATAGATCCATTGCCCCTGGCGGGGCCACCCAATACAAAAAGTTCTTATTTTTTTAGGCTCTATCCATCTAGCAAAAAAAAAAAAATTTTTTTTGAAAATTTACTGTTCATCGATGACGTCATCAGTGACGTCATCGATGAACAGTAAATTTTCAATTTTTTTTTTTTTTTTGCTGGATGGATAGAGCCTAAAAAAATAAGAACTTTTTGTATTGGGTGCCCCTGGCGGGGCCAATGGATCTATTGGAATAAATGATTTTATAGTGTTCTTTATTGTTTGTTATATAAGAGTGTTCTTTATGGAGCAAAGGCCTATATATATATATATATATATATATATATAGGGAGGTGCTCAAATGAGACCCCCCCTTATAATGAGACCCTCTCTTATAATGAGTCCCCCTCATATATCTTTTATTCTAAAGGGCCCCGCCAGGGGCACCCAATACGAAAAAGTCTTATAATTCTACCCTCTATTCATTCATCAAAAAAAATTAAAAAAAAATAATTTTGTTTTTCAAAAAAAAAAATGATGACGTGGCAACAAATTTTTTTAAAAAAAAATTAATTTTTTTTTGATGAATGGATAGAGGATATAATTATAAGCATTTTTCGTATTGGATGTCCCTGACGGGGCCCTTTAGAATAAAAGATATATGAGGGGGACTCATTATAAGGGGGGTCTCATTTGAGCAGCCCTCTATATATATATATATATTCTTAAATAATAATCGTTTAATTATATGATATATTTTTCGAATTATGACTAGCTATATTTTATCATAATAACATAAATATAAAGAGGAAAAGGAGTATCAGATTGACCGCATTTAATAGGTTATATCAGGTAAAAATGTATGTGTCGAGATAAGCAATAATTTAGGACCCATTTACAATCCACTTATATTCCTTTTTCTCAAATATAAATTTTTATCGTATATACTTACATTCAATTTTTTGTTAATATTAGCATGTTCAAATTATGATTCTATAATAATCCCTAATGTAATATATGTCTAAAATAGAATTTTATAGGGATTTTTTCATAAATATCCATGGCCAAACACTTTTTTGCAAAAATACTTTTTCTAAAAAAAATAATTTTTAAAATACCAAAATATTTGCAAAAATACGGAGTTTGCATATGTGATTGCATATGCAACTGAATGCAACCAATGCAACTAAATGCAACCAGCTCCGCGTGAAACCAAAAAATGCAAATTCAACTTTTTTTGTAGATAAGGGTGACGTATGAATATTAAATTTTCAATTATGTATAAAGTTAGTTGCATGCAACCACATATGCAACTAGATGAAATTGAATGTAAACAACCACACATGCAACTGAATGCAACCTCCGTATTTTTGTAAATAAATTGGTATTTTTACAAAAAAATTTAGAAGATGGTAAAATCGCAAAAAACTTAAGATCGGTAGTATTTTTGGTAAATAACCAATTTTATATTAATTTGTAATCCTGTGAATTTTTATTGTTTATTATATAATTTTAGTTTGTTTTCACTTTGTTGATTTATAATCTGTTGTAAATTTGTTAATAAATATGTAATATTAAAATTATTTAAATTAATTTTGAAAATATTTTATTTCCAAGTAATTGAAAGTGTTTAAAAAAGTTGGGTGTAGGTGAAGAATTTTAATTTAAATATAACTAAAATAGTTGTAATTAAATATTAATTGAAATGTAATTAAAATAGTTTGTTAGTAAGTAAAATAAAATTGGGATATTTACAGAAATACATAAGATTTTAACAATTCTTTCCAATTTTACTACCATCCAACTATCATTTCACTTCTATAAAATCATTTTTTCAAAAATACTACCTCATTATAATTTTATGTTTTCATTATTCCAAAAATACTAACTTCCTCAATTGCAACTGTTGCAACCTCATTTGCAACTTTGATGCTACAAATTTCTGATTGCAAGTTCTGGGGTTCAGATGTCATATATATATTTGCAACTTTTTTGGAATATATATATATGAACCCCGGAACTTGCAATCAGAAATTTGTAGCATTTCAGTTGCAAATGAGGTTGCAAGGCCCCGCCAGGGGCACTCATAATTGGTGGATTTGGGTTGCAAGGCCCCGCCAGGGGCACTCATAATTGATGGATTTCTGATTTGCAACTTTCAGTTTTCAGTTGCAATTTTTGCAACCCCAGTTGCAACTTTTGCAACCTCAGTTGCAACTGAGGTTCGCAACCTCAGTTGAACCTCAGTTGCAACTTTTGCAACTGAGGTTTGCAACCTCAGTTGCAACTTTTGCAACCTAAGTTGCAATTTTTGCAACCTCAGTTGCAACTGAGGTTGCAAAAATTGCAACTGAAAACTGAAAGTTGCAAATCAAAAATCCACCAATTATGAATGCTCCTGGCGGGGCCTTGCAACCCAAATCCACCAATTATGAGTGCCCCTGGCGGGGCCTTGCAACCTCATTTGCAACTGAGATGCTACGAATTTCTGATTGCAAGTTCCAGTTTTCAGATGTCATTTTCGACCAGTTTTTTGGAATCTGAACCCCGGAACTTGCAATCAGAAATTTGTAATATCAAAGTTGCAAATGAGGTTGCAACAGTTGCAATTGAGGAAGGTAGTTTTTTTGGAATTTTGAAAACAAGGTCGGTATTTTTAGAATTTTAGAAAGGTTATATATTTAAAAATCTAATAGTTGACATTTGTAGTTTTGAAACTATCCCAATAAAATTTTACATGTATTTTAATTTATTTTTTCATTTTTGGAAGATGTTAACAAACTTTTGGGGAGGAGTTAACAAAGTTTTGGGAAGGTGTTAAGGAACATTATACCCTATTTCGCTATAATAGTAGGGTAATGCTAACCATAGCCCCAAATTATTGTTAAGCATTTAAGATTTCTTGGATTTGTAGCAAAGAACCAATTTTAACGTAATAAATGATTTGACTTTATGTTAATCATAATTATGATGAACAATCTGTGGGACAGTAGTCATGCCGAGTAATTTCAAACTCAAATATGTACGTACTCTCTGATTTTGAATTTCTGATCATTGAATTAAAAAAAATCACTTAAATGTATATACAGTTTCTTTAATAAAATGAAACAATACTAATAATTTTATGATGTTCACCTATTATAAATTACTACTCCCTCCGTCCCTTTTGATTGTTAATATTTCACTTTTTCAAAACTTTCTGGCACGCATTTTAAGGTGCATTTTAAGGATAGTTAAATAACATTTTTTTAAAATTTTCTTTTTCTGTATAAAAATTTAAACATTAAATTTTTATACAGAAAGAAAAAAATTTTAAAAAAAGTTATTTAATTATCCTTAAAATGCACCTTAAAATGCGTGCCAGAAAGTTTTGAAAAAGTGAAATGTTAACAATCAAAAGGGACGGAGGGAGTATATTATTATTGGATTCAAGTATTCACATCTGAACTATTTTCAATAATCAACTTCATACAATTATTCTTTTCTTTGCTACAAATACAATTAGTATATTACAAAAAATTCATTATTCAATAAAAATTTTAATTACTCTATCTTTCGTAGATATTTATAATTGATCTTGTAACAGATTTTCATATTTTGATATGCAATAATTTTATATTATCAGTAATTATATTATATATAGTAAATAAGGCGTATAAAAATTACTCCCCCGTCCCATAATAGTAGTCTCTTTTGAGAGATTTTTTTTCCCATAATACATGTCCTTTTCAATTTTCAATGTAAATTTATGATCATTTTTCCTAAATTACCATTTTTGAAAATTGTATAGCAATTGATGAGTAATGACGAATAATATTAAATAGCTCATATTCTTAAAAGTCAATGCATTTATAATGGACATAAAAGAAATATATCATCTAATTAATGTTTTCTTAAGATACGTAATTTTTTCAAAAGAGATTTGTATTGTGGGAGGAGTAGATAGAGTCGATTACTTTTATTTCCTCATTGTTTTGAACAAACTTATAGTTCCTTAAAAATCATTAATGAAACTCATTATGAAACCAGCGGTATGTTTATAGATTTTCAAAGGATCTTAAATTATTAACCATAGCTATGGTTAGCATTTCCCTATAATAGTATAGTATAGATTATAAAAATATCTAAATCAATTAATTCTTAAATTAATTTATTGTAATATATAAAAACAATTTATTTATTATATTAATATTAATCTTTTCAAAATTTTACTTTTCAATCATATTATTAAATAATTTTTAAAAAACCTGTGTACATAGACCCGACCATAATCTAGTTTGGTTTCAAAGGTTGAGGGTAGACTAGGGCTGTAAACGAGCCGAGCCGAGCCGAACACTGACCAGGCTCGGCTCGAGCTCGATTAAATAGTCCGGGCTCGAGCTCGGGCTCGACCGAGCCATAAAATTCAAGCTCGAAGCTCGGCTCGACATATATGTGATATGTTCGAGCTCGGCTCGAAAGCTCGAATCAATTTCACTAATTATCAACAAAAGCTCGAATAACTTAAGTTCGGCTCGAGCTCGACTCGATTAATATATAAAAATATTAAATATTTATATAATAATATATAAATAACATAAAAATAATATATAAATAATAAAAAATATATATAAATAATATTATATATATAAACTCGATTAGGCTCGCGAGCCATACAAATCGAGTAATATGAAGCTCGACCTCGGCTCGGTCAACTATTTGAATAGCTCGAACTCGAGGTCGGTTCGATTATTATCGAACCGAATTCCAATATTTTACGAGCCGAGTAGTCACGAACAGTTTGACTCATTTACACCGCGTAGGGGTAGACTATCAAGGGAAATATGAAAAGGACCCGGGCAAACAAGGAACAGTGATGGAAAAGGAAGATTAGCGATGTTGTCCAAGCAATTTAGAGCAACTCCAACAATCTCCTTAGATTCTCCATATAAATAATATAATTAAATTACCTCTTAATTATTTAGGAGCTAAAATTAAACATTTTCTCCAACAATTCTCCTAAACTTACTCCTTATTCTTTTTTTTAACTAATTAACTATATCTATACATATACATAACTAAATGTATTTGAAGTCAGACACCATAACTTGAAGTTATGGTGCTTGTATACCATAAGTTGAAGTTATGGTATACCGTAATTTTCATTGAAAAACACTCACCCGTAACTTGAGGTTACGGACCTTGTATGGAAAATGTTAAACGTTACTATCAATGTTTTATTGTTTTAAGACAAGGTGTTTACAACGAAGAAGAGGAAGAAAAAAATACAAAGAACTCAAACAGGAGAAAATGACAGCGGGTGGAGAGCTGGTGGAAAAAACTAGAAAAAACAAGAGAAAGTATAGCAACCAACAGAACACCCGTGACTTCAAGTCACGGTACCAATGTGTGAAAGAACCAGAGGGAAAATGCAGATAATTCATTCTGTACATCACTCATATTAAAAATTAGCATGAAAATAAGATGCCATCTACACGACTCTCAAATTGAAACAGTTGGAGGAAATCTATTATTAAATAATGGAATAAGGAAGGAGAGACACTCTTAATATTGAGGAGGGTGGAAGAGATCTTAAGTTTTTGGGGCGGTTTTAGGAGGCTGTTGGAGTTGGTTTTTGCATTAGTTTCATTATAATTTGACTCATAAGGTGCCTCTTGGAGTTGCTCTTAGCCAATCCAAATTGGGCCAAAAATGAGTCGTGGCTGGACCTAGTAATATTTCTATTCCTAGAATACTTTTGTTAAAGATTGTACTATACGAGATTCTGTCTATTGTGGTGATGTTTAGCGTAGATTAAAATAAGTTATTATGAACTTATTTTTGGATAAAAATTTCATATTTTAATAATTTTTTTATAATTAAGAAATAAATGATCTATTTTATAACAAAATTGATAATAATGCATATATATAAAATATGAATGCTATCTTGATTATTGTATAGTTCTCTTAACAAAATATGATACTCCGTCTCGTTAGGTTCTTAACATTTCGGACAGAAGATTTGCCACACATTTTAAGGTGTATATGAAGTATAGTTTCATAATTTATTTTTAAAATTTTATTTTGAATTAAAGTTTAAACATTAAACTTTTATGTTGAGTATGAAATAAACAGACAAGAAATTAAATACAGAGGGGGGTGAATGTGTTTTCAAACTTTTCTTCAAATATGAATATTAAGAGTGATTGTATGAAGGTTTGAATCTATTTGTTAACTCGAATAACTTGTAGAAGGGGGGGTTGAATACAAGTTATATAATTGTGTCTGATTTTTGCTTGATTAGATAAACAAGAATAAACGAATAAATCAAACTCTGTTTGTATTAAATAAATCAAATACAAACTCTACCAAAGGTGTACAAATACCTTTAGCAGCTGCTGACAAAATAAATCTCTCTTTCTCTCTGTTTCTTTCGAACTCTCGAATACAAACCTTATACAGAGCTACGCATACAAAACTCACGATTCGAACTCTTTTTACAATGATGTAGAGAGAGTATTTATAATGCTACCTATCAACTAATCATAGAAATATAATCTATACATGACAATGTTCTGCCATCCAGTTGATAGTCTCCATCAATAGAAAATTCTTTCCTTCATGAAATCTTCTTGCTTGTTCCTCAAACAAAGATCCTGTTTTATAGAACTTGCCAGTTTCTATAGCATCCATAATGACATCATCAGTAACACGACTGATATCAGGATTCCATCTTGCATCAGGATCTGACCATCCCATCAGTACTTGATCAGTATTTGACCTGACGTATCAGGATTCAATCTCAGTTCCTGACATGTAGTACTCGATGCACTGTTCCTGACTTAATTCTACAGATTACTGTCTAACACATATCTCCTATACAAAGTGCTAAATCCTTTATAAGATCAGGATATACAAGAAGTATAAGTAAAATTCTATTCTTAACATCACAACTCATGAATTATTCCTAACAATCTCCCCCTATTTATGCTTTAAAACTTGAAGCATGAATCTGAGTTGTTAATGTCAAAATATATAACAATACAATTAGAATAGAATTTATGAATTCAAAATCATGAAGTTAAGTACCTCCCTCTTCAGATATAGACATAGTATCCAGTACTTAGAAGAAAGAATTCAACTATTTGATGCTTCTTTTCCTTTACCACTTCCCTGATAAGATTCACCTCTGTCATCCTTAGTTCTTCTTGTATCTCTCCCAGTCTGTTTATCTCCTCCCCCAGTCTGTTGCCTTTGAATTGTTTTTATCTCCCCCTTTTTGACATCAGCAACATTAATTCCAAGAGATTCAGTAACAGAACAAATGAGATTCATCAGAACTGCTTGATTTTCCATAATAGTGACTTGGTTATCTTCAAGTGTTTCAAGTCTTGATTGAATTTCAACTTGAGATTTCTAAATGTCTTGTAGAACTTTAGAATTGACTTCAATGTTGGAAGTGTTTGGAATATCTTCAGATTCAAGTCTTGTAGAAGAAGTTGCCTGTGTAGAATGATATTCAAGTAATAAAACTCGAGTAGAGTTACAAACATCTTAATCTTTCTGATCTGAAGTTGCAATATGATCATCTTGTCCTTCACCAGTATTCTGTGTACTAACATCTACAAATCCTGACTCCTCCTTAGATTGATCAGATACTTTTGATGTCTCAATTCTGGATGATATTGGTAGTACAAACAAAGGAATACTAGGATCATTAGGAATATCTTCTGGTACTGGTGGTGTAGAAGTTTGTCTTAGCCTTTCACCTCTTCTGTTGATAATTCTTGTAAGCCTTTCTTTTTTGCTTCTGAGCTTTAACTTCTGGCTTTGCATTGTGCTTTGCTAAGTCATTCTTCTCATACATCTTGATAAAAGAATAAGTACCAGCATCCATACCAAGATTGTCAGACCAAGATTCAGGAAAAACCTGATCCCAGAAATCAAACGATGGTGGTTTCCTAATTTTCTCTCCCTCACTATGGAGTTGATAATCCATACCCTCATTCTCACTTTGACTATCTAAAGTCAACACTCTTTCTACCTCTCCTTTTGCCTGGTCAGGAGCCAGCCTCTCTGATTGTGGATCAATATCCATCTTTTCAAGTGTATCACTCAAATTTGGATAAGTGCTCTCATGACCTACAGAAAAATAGAGTTGAGAAGAAGTTTTTATACCTGAACTCACATGGAGAGAGGGTTCCTCATTTGACAAGGGGCTTGAGGTTTTCTCCAAGGAGTGAGCTGCTATAGTCTCTGAACCCTCACAAACATCTTCTTTCCTTCCAGAGACTACAGGCTCCAGTATACCACTTTCAGGTTCTCTACTAGACTCTGATGTCTTCAGTAATACTTCATTAGACACCCTAGTTAGTATGTCACCGTCTTTAAGTGTTGTTTGCTGAGACTCACCCTCAAGGTGGATAGACTCTGACTGAACAATATTTGTTTGATCTTTAGAAAAATCAATCAAAGTCATTCCTCCCATATCATAGGGTTTCTCACTTGCAATTTCAGTCATCACAGAAGACCTTTCAACATCAGCTATCACAGCTCCTGAGTCATCCAACCTCTGACTAGATGGTTCTTGTGTTGCAGTGACTGTGATCTGATCTTTCCTACTATCCACCACTGGTGCAATAGTATCTTCTGTTTGACTGTTTTCCTCTATCTACTTCCTCCTATTGTTCACCTTGAGCTGAAGCATCTTCAATAATGACATCCTTGTCAAATAAATATTCATGAAGTGATTGAAGTGCAACATGCTTTGAGAGTCCAAATTTCTTGACTAATTGTCTTCTGACAGTTACATAGAAATACATCTTCATTAAGTCAAGTCTTTGATGTAGAAGTCCATACTCTTCTGGAAATAAAAGTTTTGGTACTCTTTCAACTAGAAAATCTAGAACAGGCTTGGACAGCTTCACTTTGATAGAAATAACTCCCATAGCCAGTCTGTATGATAATGTAGTTTCCCATAAAGAATCAATATCAAGATCTCTATAGTCATTTGCTGACTTGATTGTAGCTTCATTTATAGAGACCTGCATGATATTAGTTGGACTAGACTCTATGTGTGTAGGTGACAAATGAATCTTTCTCCTTGTTCTCCTAGTATAGTGAGCAAAAGATTTATCCTGAGAAGACTCAAGAGGTGTAGACACAGAAGTGATCTTGGGATGAGATCCTTTTTCAATAGACACAGTCTTTTGAGAGACAGTATCCGGTAACTGTTTTCCCTTTTTAAGTACTACAGCCTTTTGAGAGACTGCAGCCTGGCTGTGACTAGGTGCTTCATCTCTTTGTCCTAGTTAGAAAGTTGAATTGTAGCCTTCAATTCTTCTCTCTCAGCAAGAGATATATTATCATTATCTTCACTAGAACTACTACTACTTGACACAACAAATCTTCTCTTCCTTACAACTGATGTCTTTTGAGAAACACCAGAGGTTGGTTTCTTTGAAACAATAGGCTGTGGATCAAAACTTGGTTCTTGAATTGTTTCAGAGACTATAATGTTTTGGGTTACTTGGTTAGACACAGGTGGGTTCTCCTCCAAATGAGATTCCTGAGCCATTTCACCACAAAAGAAAGAAGAATTGTAGAGAGTAGGAAGATGAGTTTTAAGAATTACCTGAACATGATGTGGATAATGAATTGCAGGTATTTCATCTAGATTCTTTTAATTGTCCTTCTTTGTAATGTCAGAGAAAATTCTCTTTTGCTGTACATAAGAAGAAACACAATGTTCTCTACCAAATCTAGCTTCAACATCAGGAATAAAATGGTTAATAAACATTTGCATAAATCTATGATGATAAACCATTTTTCTGTTTTGATCTCTTGACCCAAGTTTAATACTCATCTGACTTAAGATAATGTGACCAATGTTAATTACTCTGTCATAAAGCAAACTGTAAGCAATATATGAAGTAATAGAAGTAATTTGCTGAAAAGAACTACATTTGCTAGTAAAACATTTAGCAATTTGATCAAAGAAGAAAAACCATTCCTTCCTAAGAAAAGACCTATTTAACTGGCTCATGTTGTCTAGAGGTCCATTATAACCTAATGCAGACAACATAGTTCTTACATCATCATCAGATGGTTCACTTGCATAATTATCAGAAACAGGTAAGCGAAGTACTGAATTAACAACAGATTCAGTAATGTCATAAGTATCTTGTCCTAAGTGTAGAACAATCTTACATGATTGACTCTGAGTAGAATCAATTACCTCAGCATTCTCCCAAGCTTGTGAAACAGCAGCTTGATTTATTTCTGGAGATGCTGACAATGCATAATGTAAAGGTCCAATAGCCATAAAATCCATCACAGGATGAAAATCAGCTGATACTCCTTTCTTGCTGGTGATTGCTGCAACATGATTATTCATCATAAAATCAAAGTCACCAAACTTGAAAGCTACTTATTTAGGTAGACTTCTTTGAGCTGCCATTTTTATCTGAAAAGAACTTGATAAATCTTGAAATTGATTAGAGATTTTGAGCACTTAATGAATGTTTTTGCCTTAGCAATAAACAATCAGAGTCTCAAAATAACGATATATTCAAAAATCCTTCAGACCCACTAACCCACGTTGACACGTAGGTTGACAGGTGTCAGTCTCTGAAAAATGCAGTTTACCCACGATTTTTGGAAAATAAAATCCAAAATTGATTTCAATTAAATAAATCAGGGTAAAATCAAAATAAAATCAATACTGATCAGCTTCATTTTCTGATGTGATTTTTTTCACCAAGATAATCACAACTCTGAATGTGATTAAAAATAATAAAAATAATCATCAATCTTGATGAAATCACTTTCATTTTCCTGATCACTATCATCCTGATTCCAAAGATTAAATGGAGTTCCACGTGGCAATTTTAGAATTTAACCTGAAAAGAACATCAATAATCTAAACAAAAAATCTTGTTAGATTGTCAAAAATATCTTGGAAATATGAATGAACCAGTCATACGCATAGATGTATACGCCGATACATTGAATATTTAAAATGATTGTTCAGCTTCTCACTCTTTCCTTTATAAACCCTTGATGTCTTTTGCCTTTTGTTGTGCCCAAAATCTCCATGGGCTAGATTTAGGCCCAATAAGCTATAGGGTCCAATCCATATGAGCCAGGAGATAGATCCAGTACGAGTTATGAAGATCGGATAGAAGAAATGACTAAGGATGTATGAGTTTCAGGAGGTTTCCAATGGTCAGGAAGCTGGGCTGAGTATTAGAAGACCAGGTTCCTACCAGCAGAAGAGTTCGAGTTAGCATAGCAACAGCCATAGAGATGCCAAGAGCATATGAAGAGCTATCCAATCTAACCAGTTTGTTATTTGTGCAGGTACAGGTACCTATAAAGAGGTCCCTAAGCAATGTGTCCCGAAATAAGGAGGTTCTTGAGAAACAGGTTCCTAGACAGAGGTTCCTGAGAACCAGGTTCCGAAATATAGGTTCCTGAGCACCAGGTTCCTGAGACATAGGTTCCTGAGCACCAGGTTCCTGAGACATAGGTTCCTGAGCACCAGGTTCCTGAGCGTAACCAATCAGAAAGAGACCGAATTATTATTGGAGTGTAATTCTAGGGCGCAGTTTATCCTAGAATGCCTCTAATAGACATGAGAATTATAGTAGGGTACGAACTCGAGTTCTACTCTACTTAGCCAACTAGTTCGTGAAAGGCTCTAAAGGAACCTGAGTCCTACACGAATTAGACAACCAAATACAGCTGGTCAAGCAGAATCAGCTTCGCATTAGAACTACGTGAGCTTGATCCCTATATAAACAAGGGTACGTAGGCACCTTGGGAGAACGGACACAGATCTCGCTAATGGAACCTGCGATGATTCTCGTAACCTCTCAAGCTCAGCTCGCCCCCACCATCAAATCACACCCAAATCACTAAAAACAACCAATTACATGTGTTACACTTGTAAATTCCAGCGGGCCTCCGAAGATCACGTTGATTACGAAAATCCTCCATCAACATTGGCGCTAGAAGGAGGGGCCCTTTTGCTCGTTTGTGGAGGATAAACGAGAAATCAAACAAATATATGGGTGTTTATTAATTCTTTGTACAGATTCTTCGACAATAACGAATTTGGTGATGGTTGCTTGAGAGAGATAATATACAAGGCAGTTAATGTTTGGATAAAACTACACGTATTAATAATACATACAGGATTATTAGAATAACATGTTTAAGAGGCAGCGTGAAGATCAGATACAGAATCGATGGTGGTGTTTCTCCTCATAACCGACGCACAAACACCGATGGACGTGATGACATGATGTAGACATGTTCTGTAATTTAGAGAAGAAGCATGACAAGGGATTTTATTATATACCAGGTCTGGGATCATAACATAGACACCAGCAGTGGTTAATTCCCCGCGGTCCATGCAAGAAAATTATAAGCACGCTTACGAACGTGTGTTTCAGTGATATTAAAAGCTTTTGTACAACCAGTTTTATCAACGCCTGGCAGCAAGGAGATACATGATATGGTCAGTGATACTTTACAACCTGTTTTAAGGGCAAAGACGGAGGTAGGCCATGATGTTTCGGTAATGACTATTTAAAAACCTTATGATCATGCGTGCACGGCATTAATGGTAGGGAACAAAAGCCGCGAAGCGAAGAAAATCTGAAGTTAATTAGAGGCTCATGACAAATCATGCACGCGATTTAGAGCCTCAGATACATCAAGAGGTAGATATGGTGTTCAACAGCATAATTGTTATATATGCCAGGGTGTATCCACGAATACAGAAAAAACACAGTACGTCATGAGGGTGCTTTCTGGAGACTTCTTACTGGATGTAAATATATATGATTATGGTGTACATAACCCAAAGCATCATGGATACATTACAGAGGCATGCAAGAGATACATGTGAATATGCAGGTGTATGGATATGTAATAATATATATTCGACAGAAAAGACAAAGTCAAATAAGAACGATGGAATCTGTCATGAACATATGGGAAAAACCATGGACTGGTAGTGAGACGCGACGACAAAAGTGACAGAGATTATGGGCCAAACGGCAGCTTTATAATTAGTTTCAAGGAGAAAGACGAAGTCTTGATGAAGATTCGATGGTAGCTGTTAGAATTCTAAGCATAAAACGACAACCAAGATGGCATCACAGGGGTTATATGTGATGATGAAGAACAGTGGTGTGCAATTCAGATAGCAATAATTCTCCTGAAGATTCATATAAAAGCGAAACGCAAGCACTAGTAGCATCGAAACGAGATGCCATCAACATATATAAAGGTGTTTGTCGTTGCTGCTAGGACTACGGATGACTTGATTATGTATCAGGGGTGATAATGTCAATGGTATAGCAGCATGGTATTAATAGTAGTCCAGGAATCTCAAATCAACATTCAAGTCTGTTATTAAACGAAGAAAAGTGACGACGACATCAAAATAGGTTGAATGTTTGTCCGACAATGCGTATGCAGGAGTTAACAGTTTAACTCACTAGGAAGAAGAAGATGCAGGATATGGCCATAAGGTGTTAATCAGCATATCCGTGCACATGTGACATGTTAATATGTAGTTAAAGCCAGGGGTGACGAATTGCAAAGTGGTATCTATATATATCTGTTCACGTTATGTGGTACACTATTTTAAAATCCTAGGATAGATCACAGCAACATATATATGAATGAACCTGGGGTTATTTATGACCCTAGTAGTTATTAGAGAAGATCAATCGAGTTTTTGTCGAAGAAGACATTTGTACATGGCCAGAGAATGGGTCGAATTGAAGCACTGGTTTTGTTTTGCGGCACGCCAATTACAACCATACACATACAAACGGAGATAACACAAAGATGATAGGCCATAGACCTGTATGTGGTATTCATAATAGCAAAACTGAGCATCCAACGGTGGCGATAACCAAGCAGGATTAAGAGCATATCACAATGTAGCTTCTAGGTGGAGACAATCATGACTGACACATCTATCATCATGGTGAAAATCGGGATACATGACTATAGAATGAAACAAAAGACCAACAAATCGAGTGATGCGTTGTTGAGATTAAAGTGAAGGGCGTTGGATATTCGGCAGTGCTGTACTTGTATGTTGCAGATACCCAGACATCAACACAAGAAACGATAAGAAACAGGGAATTCATGGCTATGGCAACTACTTGCAGAGTGTATTTATTTTGTCAAGCGAAAGGTTTATGATAGTAACAGCTTCTTGAAGATAACTGGGGTCTGGTCATCGACTTGGAAACTTGCAGTAGTTCTGTACAAGCATCCCATAACTACCTCAATCACCTAGCACAGCATGGCATGGAGATACGTATTGCAAAAGCGATTGATAGGACGTCAAATGATTCAAACTAAAGCCTGAA
The DNA here is from genome assembly GCA_037693485.1 of Kitagawia praeruptora. NCBI lineage: Eukaryota > Viridiplantae > Streptophyta > Magnoliopsida > Apiales > Apiaceae > Kitagawia > Kitagawia praeruptora. The sequence continues at coordinate 43,283,877 of CM075350.1, forward strand.
GTCATATTAGTGCAAAGCTTGGGATATGGTTTAGTTATATGACACAACTAATTAATCATGGACGATACATAAGTCGTTGTTGAAAGCCTGTTTGGAGAAAGATATGTAACGGAAGCTGACAACAAATTCTCAATCTGGTAAGGAAAAGAAAAATGATGATAATACATGCTGAGGGAATCGCAATGTTAAGTTGTAAAGACTGAAGGAAAAAAAAGAAAGTCCATGTGATTCACAAACCCTATAGAAGCTATACACGAATGTATGTGGAGATGGTAGCAACGTATGTGCAGAAAACAACTATGTTCATCAGCTTTGAGGTTCAGCTTTCGCGATGGCTGGTTACATGTTCATAGCATAGCAGAGATATAGCCGTGCAAAGGAATGAGATATGTGGGAACTGAGCTTACAAAAAAGAAGAATGCATATGGATGCTAGCATGGAGGACCCCGTAATGAAGAAGCTTGCCGATCTTAGTTGTTATAAAAGAAATAATGGATCGTACATTTAGAAGACTTTAGTTCAGGAATTTGATAGTCTGAAAAGTCAAACCAGTCAAGGTTTAGAGGCAAAAGTAGTATATCATAGCACAAAGTGGTGGATGAAGACAAGGAAGATCAGTTTTATGGTGGCAATTTGAACCAACGGGAAAGAGAAGCTAGTAGACCTGTTAAAGAAACCTGATCTTGCAGCTATACTGAGAATCGTGCGGATTAGTATAAAAAATTATCGAAGCACAGCTATGGCAACGAAGGAATTAAAAAAGTCAAGAAGTGATAGTATAGATGACGGAGCATACATGCAGATTCAATCAGAAGAAGCACCTTAAGCTAAGTTTTCTGCTATCTTTTTATTATTTAATTCTGCAAATAGGTATACATTTTATGTCATTCATGCATTAAAGTACTTGATTAAATATGGAAAATTCACATCAGACATAGTTAATCAAATGGATTAAAATGAATAGCATGCACCCTTGAGATATACAAGCTAGTAACAGAAGTGATGAATTGAGGTTAGCTAGCAGTAGATCCCCGAAGTAACATAGTAAGAGAATTTATTTGACTAGCATGCCAATAAAATTTTTTTAATAAGAAAGTCATTAAAAAGAAATTAGATTTAATATTCTTCATATATGACTTGAAACAGACATTCGCATGAGACATACATAATAGAATGCATGTGCATACTATGTGTTCTAGTTATCATATTCATTAATATGCATCAATCATATCATGAATATGTGTTGTTGCATTGTATATATGCTTGCAAAATTGAGATATCGTGCAGGATTGCTCGCTAAACATTACAAAACTAAAGTGAGAAGCTTCAGTCAATTCAGTGACCTGCTGGAAATACTTTGCAAATAGTCTCTCTCAACATCTCTTGTTTCTTACAATGAGTTAGCTCGCGTAAGCTTAGAGGTGTTGTATTGAGATATTTGTATTTGATATAGAGATTCGCTCTCAACGCATGTTGTAAGAGGTTGAAGAAGATCGAGAGAAAGATGTCAATGCAGATGATTCAGAATGAAAATAAGAATGAAAAAAGACCTAACGGCAGGAGGTTCCTAGAACCAGAGGTCTTCCCCCGCACACAAGAATTTTGCTGATGAGTAGATACTTGATTAAGAAGGCCAGAAAGATGAGGTCTCGAGAAGATTACACCTCGCTCATGAGGTCATAGGATCTGAAGAAGAAATTTGAGGAAAAGTTGAAGCTAAAAGCAAGAATGACATGAAGAGTTTCAGATACAGTTGAAGATTTTGATGAAGAGTGGATGCAAGAATCTGATTTGACAAGAGTAACTTTGATAAGGTTAAACAGTTCAAGTACCCCCCAATAGATAAAAGGGAACCTCTTGAAAATAAAAAGAGGTGAAGCTCGAGTTGAAAACTTCACGCATTACCCAACTTCACAGACGAATATTCAGCAACTTGTTAGAGAGCAGTTGACATGATGGTTAGAAGTGGTATTAGCAAGACCAGAGAAGTTGATATTTGTTATGATGAGAGAAATTGAGCACTTTGCCTCAAGGTTAATGAGGAATTATGGAGCTTCCAGAATATAGTTCTCCACCGAAGACAAGCTTCCCTGAAGAACTGGGGGGTAGTATAATTATTATTGCAAAAATCAAGGATTTCAAAATTTTAAGAGAATTCAGGCTAAAGAACCTCACGATCGGGTTCGGGAACCTCATAGCTAAAATTTGGTTCAGAAACCTTGTGGATTGAGTTGGTCTAGTACCTTGAAGTGCAACATGCTTGCATCATGAACACGTCAATAAGTTTTCAAAGCTTAACGGAGGCTTCCACTTCACAGCAGGTCAATCTAGAGAAAGATCCAGGTGATACCTCTCCATTTATACTTATATATTCGTAGAAACCTCCCAGGTATGCGCAGCAAACTCTTGCTATACATAAAGCATGCATAAGCATCTATGCTGTTGAGGTCTTACATGAGATAAAGCTATGATTATGTCCTGATTATATTTCTAGATGTTAGAATGCACATTTACCTGTATCTCGCAGGTTCCTTGATATTTACCTACATTTAGTAGATTCCTTGTTATTTACTTGCACCTCGCAGGTTCCTTAATGTTTACCTGCAGATCGCAGATTCCTTGAAATATACCTGTAGCTTCCAGGTTCATTTATATTTACCTGTAGCTAACAGGTTCTACGTTACTCATATGGAAATTCTGGTAATAGCTTCCAGATTTAGTTGTTTTACTAGCATCTAGTGGATTATTTGCTATTTTCTTGTAACTAACATGTTGCAGGATCATTCATATATGCCTGAAGCTTGTATGTGACAGCTTCCAAGATCATTGATATTGCTTAGAAGCCGGTTGTAGACAGCTTTTGATTAGCAGCTTCCTGCTAGAAGTTTTTAGCCAGTCGATACTTGAGTAGAAGAAAGTGTGTGTTGCTGCAAAGATTTTATGTATCTGTAGTTAACAGATTTTATGTTGTTCACCTGTAATTTTCAGGTTCATTTGTATTTTTCCGAAGCTCATCGCAACAGCTTCCAAATTCACCTGTAGTTAACAGGTTCATATGAAGAGATTCCGGTACACATACTGCGAGAGCTTTCTATCCATAAAGGATCACATAATATCCAATTGGATTCACGTAAGTCTTCGCCAGCTTAGTATTTTGATTAGACAGCATGACATTTCTTTTAGCAAGCATTGATGATAGTAGAAGAAGATCTATTTTGATTATGATGAGGTTAGTCTTCCTTATTCTTAGAATGACGATGATGATTATAGCTTCCTTATTGTTCTTTTACGTAACAGTAATTACCCAAAAGAACTGGGGGGGGGGTAGTATTCCTACTTAGACAGTATTGTGCATGATATGATTAAGCTATTTCATATGCCAATCTGAAAAATTTTAAGTGCTTGTTTTAGTACTTGTATTGTGGAACAGGTTACCTTGACTAATAGGTTCCTGCAGTTTTGACAGTATTCACGAAGTATGAGTATGAATTGACAGAATGTGCAGACTACGATTGATTAATCATAATTAGCTTGTAGACAGATTGAATTAAGCCTCAGGCAGCTTCCTGAGCAAGAGTTAAGTCTCAGGCAGCTTCCTGAGCAAGTATTAAGCCTCGGGCAGCTTCCCGAGCAAGCATTTAATTAAGCCTCAGGCAGTTTCCTGAGCAAGAGTTAAGTCTCAGGTAGCTTCCTGAGCAAGTATTAAGCCTCGGGCAGCTTCCCGAGCAAGCATTTAATTAAGCCTCAGGCAGCTTCCTGAGCAAGAGTTAAGTTTCAGGCAGCTTCCTGAGCAAGTATTAAGCCTCGGGCAGCTTCCCGAGCAAGCATTGAATTAAGCCTCAGGCAACTTCCTGAGCAAGAGTTAAGTCTCAGGCAGCTTCCTGAGCAAGTATTAAGCCTCGGGTAGCTTCCCGAGCAAGCATTTAATTAAGCCTCAGGCAGCTTCCTGAGCAAGAGTTAAGTCTCAGGCAGCTTCCTGAGCAAGTATTAAGCCTCGGGCAGCTTCCCGAGCAAGCATTGAATTAAGCCTCAGGTAGCTTCCTGAGCAAGAGTTAAGCCTCAGGCAGCTTCCTGAGTAAGAGTTAAGTCTCAGGCAGCTTCCTGAGCATGAATTAAGCCTTGGGTAGCTTCCCGAGCACGCATTGAGAAAGCCTCAGGTAGCTTCCTGAGCACATTTGATTGAAAGCCTCAACTGACTGAGCATGACATTGTTGCCAAAAGCCTCAAGTTCCTTGAGCATGTGAATTAAAGTCCCGACAAAAGGCAATTAAAGTCCTGATAAAAGGCACCTAAAGTCCTGACAAAAGGCACCTAAAGTCCTGACAAAAGGCACCTAAAGGAACCTGTGTGGAGCCTAGACCGGCACACTTGTTCTTAAAGAGAAGCCTAATAAGCTCTCCCTCATGTGGAACCGCCTTTGGCACATGGGAAGAAGGGATAAAATCCTTAGCATTTACCTTCATAAGATGTCTAGCCTGACACATGAAGAAGAGGAATCTGTGTGGACTCCCAGAATGGCGCACAGGTTCCTAGAATCGCCTCGAGGCACAAAAAGGAACCAACATGTCTCGAGGCATGTTGGGACCTAGAGAATAGGACTGGGAACCAAGCAGGTTACCTTTCCAAGAGAAAAAAGGAACCAACATGTCTCGAGGCATGTTGGGACCTAGAGATTAGGATTGGGAGCCAAGCAGGCAACCTTTCCAAGAGTTGACCCGAATTAAACAAGAGAAATTCTACTAACATTAACTAGTTTCTGTTTATGTTTATTGTTTGCTTTGCAGGATTAGTAGTCATCAACAACTATTCACAAGGAACCTGGTCTAGTTATTTAGTAATAAAAAGTTAAGAAGTTATCAAGAAAGATTATGGTTTAGATTATGGTCTTGGAAATAGTACTCGAAGCATGAAGACAAGAGGTTCCAGGGTTGTTTCATCCTACGAATAATGGAGATTCCTGGGGTTATAAGCAAGCTGCCAATGTATTCTATGAAAGCATTGGATGAGAGATCAGTTCATACGAGTCAATTCGAAAGAAGAAAGAAGTATTGATTGAGCAATTAGAGAGTATTTATGATGAGTTTCGCAGTCTGATGATAATGATCTACGAGAAGGCGGCTTTAGAAAAGTTTCCAGGTTAGTTTTCAGCACGATCCTTTAATTTTCGATTTGTGGATTTAATTTGGAATCTGCATACAGAAGCATAGTGTATCCTGTTTCTTACGCCAAGTTAGCTCATGTAAGCTTGGATGCACGATGTGAAAATTATGCATTTTCCCAAAAGGAGTAAATAAATGTTGAACCTCTTGATTGGAAGCTGTTGAGGTGCCATGTAAGAACCCTGATTTTTGTAATCTTTTAAGAATATAATATCATATGACACTGTGAATTTGGGACCTTTTGAGTCACCTATGTTGTTTAATGGAATTGATTATCTGAGAAATTTATGTTGTTACGTTCACTGTGTAAGAATAAGGGAAGATTGTTAAGGCAAGAGGCCTACTGCCCTTAAGATTTATAAAAAACTTGGGATTTGAGAGTTATTAGAGTATTAAAGGATTTTAAGAGACTATGACAAGAAGTTATGGATATTTAGGGAATTTACACAATTAAGTACTTAAGGAATTACAAAGGAAATCTCTACGCGACAAAATATTATTACGAGGAATTTAATTAAGATACGATATGAAATATGGATTAAGTGACAAGCATTGGTGGAGAAATAATAATACAAGGAAGGATATTGCATGCAAGTGCCATGTAACTAGCTAGTTAGGAAATGGACTAGAAAGCATAAAGCATAAAGTAACCATGAATAGTGACTAGTTGGATGGTGCTACAACCAAGGAGACAAGAGGGCATGGTGGGGGGCTAGTCTACTAACCCTAGGGTGTCAACATGTGACACAATACATACACACATCAATACATATCACAATAATACACTTCATTATTTCAAAATCACCCAACCAAACCACTCTCTCTCCCTCTCTCCTTGAAGCTCTCGGCCAAGCTCTTCCAAGGGGGAAGAAGAAGATTTTTCTTCAACTCCCACCCACTCACAAATCACAATAAAATTCCTAGAGCCTCCTTGTATCATAGTGAAGGTATGTTATCAATTTCATAGCTTTCTAACCATCCAATCTTGAGATATTAATTGTTGAAAGTTTGAGTGAATATTAACCAAACTTGTTTATCCTTTAGATCTTGAAGGATTAAGGTCTTTAAAGGCTCATCCAAGTGTTCTTAGTGGTTGTAAAGCTCACCCAAGGTCTTTAGCTACTCAAGAAGGTATAAAACTCCAAACCCCTCTTAGTCATGAAGTGTTTATGATTTTTAATGTTAGATCTAGGAGTATTAATGCCTATCTTGGTTATATGAGTTATGGATGATGAAATCTTGAGGTTATATGTGATTGATGTGATTTTAAAGCTTGTGCTTAGAGTATGTGACCCCATGTATGTTATAGAGATGAGACTTGGTGGTTTTGATGGTCGATATGAAGTATAAGTTGAGTTCTTGAAGGTTTGAGTAAGGATGAGTGATGTACAAAAATTCTGGGAGCATGTACTGTCTTGCAGTGGGTTTTTGAACCCCTTAACCTTGTCTTCCGAGGGTCTAATACCCATGGTTAGAAAGGTATTTGAATGTAGTTTCCAGAAATATAAGTCTCATGTATAGGTGATGTATAGATTTTGATTTATGACCTGAAGAGTGAGGAGTGGTTCTGAAATCCGGACTGCACTGTATGGTCTGTTTGTGAACTGTCTTTGGACCCCCAAACTTTCTGCAAACATTGTGAAAAATTGAGGTTAGCTAGGTCTTACAGTGAGGAAGGCTGCACAAAAAGAATCTGATTAAAACTTGAATTTTCCAATTTTATAAAAATGTTAGAGCGAGGTGTGCGCAAGTGAAAAACCACTTAGGGGATTAGTTTAAAGTAGTTTTAAGGATATTCACTTGAGTTTCGAGTTCGAGGAATAGATTTGAGTCGAATGGGTAACGAAAGTGATAATGTGACGACATGGTCATATGAGAGGGTTAGTGGTCACAAGTGGGGTCGTTAAGTTGGTCTTACGATTTTTAAAACCTTATGATTAAGTAGCGTTGTTAAGGTACTAACGTACAAATATTGATTATGTATAGATTTCCATCCCACTTCGCGAGCCGACCACCCCAACCTCACCAAGGCAAGTTTTCCAACCCTAAGTATTTAATTTCAAAATATTATATTCTTGATTTTACCTATGCAAGTCTACTTTACAAAACTTATATACAAGGATTTTTCACTTTTGTGTTTGTAGTTCCAAACGTATTATATGCGTATGCTTTATGAGATTATGTTGAAGTTTGAGATATATGCATATGTGTTTGTACACCCTTGAAATTAGAATGAAAATGTTTCTTCGGACAACGACTCTAGCAATAGAGGTCGTAGCGGTCCAAATATACTATTGACCGGGGAGCGGTATATTATTGTATCGTGATTAAATTACGAAAACCCGAAAGGTCATTCGGGAAGTATCGTATACTTACGTATTTATTATTTTTACGTTGTTAAAAATACTCAAAAATATCTATCTTGGATTAAAAGCTTATTTTAATTAAATAATGATTTTACTAATTGTTTATATATTAAATCTAAAAATATTATTTATTAATTATCGTTCATTATTTTAAAGACAAAACTAATCCAAGATACCTTCAGCATTTTCAAACTTGAACTCTTTCGGACCCAAAACATTTTCGAAAACCCCCGGTCAGCATTTGCTTCTTGTACGTTTTTCAAGAATTATCGGACGACTGAGGTCGAACTTCAACTACTCAGGTTTTCTATCAAAATGATTTTGAAAAGAAAAGAAAAAGGGGACTCTGGCAGGTGTGGGAATCGTTGACGAACGATTCCCGGGATGTGTAAGCGGCCGTGAGCCAGGCGGTCCATCAATTATTATTCCGGCCCATGTGTTGCCGAAGGATGATTACGGACGTAGTTTTCATCAAGGGTGATTACGGATGTAGTTTTCACCCGAGGATAGTTACGGATGTAGTTTCTATCCTTCTACCGGTAGAGAAGACCCGCGGATTATTGGACTTGGATGTGGCGACTGATCATCGTCAATCCTTGTCAGGTTTTTATGTTTTCTTCCAGTCCCATCCTCCACTTTGGAAAAATACTCAAACACTGCTTCTTGGGCCTAAGTGCCAAGTTGCCGATAGTGTGGTTTTTGATAAGAAAAATATTAACATCGTGCAGTATCTAGAACTGCAAGATTTTCTATAGAGATTGGCACGTGTGAGTGCACTCTTGCAATTATTTCAAAGAATGAAATGTTTTTGAATGAGAAACCTTCTAAGCTAATGGAAGGAAAGAGGTTTTGCATCAATGCATTCCCTGTACATTATGATAACCATAGAGTGTTTTGCCGAAACTGATATACTCATACGTATATATTTTCAAACTTGAGATATATTGAAATGAGAACCTTGTAAAGGATTCATATGTTATTCTTAAAGCTCCTTAGTGAGTATAAATGTTTTATTCAAACTCGGACATATATATTGTCGAGTTATTTTTTTGTAATCTGAGATATACACCCATACAGTTGGGAACGCTTTCAAAATAAACCACTTTATCATTTTTCAAAATGGTGAACTTGCTGAGCATTATGTAGCTCATTCTTGCTTTATAAAAACTTTTCAGAAAGAGAAGAACTTGGTCGGTTAACTCCGCACCAGCAGAAGAGGAGTAGGAGATTTACCCCGGAGGTGATTTAGTTCCTGAAAAATACTACAGAGTAAGTCTGATAGGTTTTCAACTGTAATAGTAAGACTTGTCTTCAAGTGTAGTTGTATAAGTGGAAGTGCGTAAGATTCTGGATTGTACAGATGAATTGTAATATTTAGTGTTACTTTTGATTATCGTTTCTGAGGCTCTAACTTGTATGTGCGTAAGATTGAGGTCTGGATGGATGTATTGTTGAGTTGTAAAGTTAATACTGGTATGATATGGTTGAATGGTGATGTGACGACCTGAATCTCTGACCTCGGATTTGGGGGCGTCACAGAAATGGTATCAGAGAGATAAGTTACAGTACTCAGAAACGAGAGTGTCGAGAGTTAAGTCTAAGTAGGAGAATGACATAAGAGATCGTAGTAAACTTATTATTGGATTACCGGAAGAGGTACCGATGAGTAGAATGGACTGGAGTGTTTACGGGAGGTATTATACTAGGGTCGATAGAATCCTTAGAGACCTTCAGAATGATGAGTTGAGAGTTGGGAGTCGTACCTGACTTATCAGATGTAACGATGTAGGAAGCAGAGTGAAACCTCAAGAGTAGTTGAGGAAGAGGCGATACTGCCAATATGATTGGATGACTTGGCTGGCATAAATTTTGTTGCCCGTAGTCCTTCAGAGTTTGCCTATAAGGAGGCGGCAATTTAAGAATCGATAAGTTTAGACTTCCTTACATAATTAAGGATACTTAGTACTTGGAATAATGAAAGTCTTTTACTTTGGCTATAAGATCCAATTTTCGATGAGTAACGGGTTTACCTGAAAGGTGGTTACTATGCCGTTGTTGATTTCATTACTCTTGATGGCGAATTTTACATGTGTTCTACGAGAATGTTATCATAAGACGAGCGTGTTAGATAATTCCACGCATGATTCGGACGCTAGAGCATGGTAGTTCAACTTAGTGAACAAACAAGTAGAATTAACAAAGGGACTCAAGTGAAGTTGAATATGGTTGCATCGAACGATACAGTGATCTCAGAGTCTACCAAAAGAAAAGACCAATGGGTCTAGAGTGGGATCCTTTGATAAAGATGTTATCAGGGACTACGTATATATGTATTGTAGACCTCAATATTTTTGGTATATGTTCACATGCACACACCCGCCACTGAACCTATGGACTACACTGAGATCCCTGAGAGATCTCTTTGATCTGTTCCCAGGGGGAACTGGCCACTCGTGATTCTTGTTGGAAGGCATGAAGTAGGACCCTATGGACTTAGCAGGTGTCCCCGGAATGATGTGAAGCTTGGTCTTCAAGATAAAGCACGAAAATGATAGATATATTTGTGAAACCCTAACTCGATAATTGACTCTAAGATGAAGATTGAGAGACGCACTAGTTGGTGTCTTGTATCACGAAGACGAAGAGATGGAGTTACCCTCATAGTGGTGATAATGAGATGCACGAATGATTATTAACTTATTTTGGTAACTACCGGCTGGTGCACTACTTCATTTTAAACATTTCATTAACCATGTTACCTCAATTAGTTTATATCAGGTAATCCTTCTAGCTTTCTACTTCAAACTTGTGGAATAACCACCAGTGATATACTTTCTCTAAATCGGGACTCATCCAAAGTATCTTATTTGATCCCCGAGTATTCTATTTGAAGTTTATAATTATTTCGTTCTGCTCAGGACTATTTACACTTCCTTTCAATTATCCAAGGAATGTTCAACAATTGTTTCCTTAATTAATCAATGAATATTCCTAAACGAATATTGATATTTGACCACTTCTTTCATACTTGCACTCTTCAGTCGAGCCCATAAATATTTATCAACTTGTTGAGAATAGGGATGCTCTAACATCCAGATATTCCTCATGAATCCTTTCTTCTATTCAAAATGAGATTGTGCGTCGTACATTGAAATCATAGTAAGGATATCATTTTGATACTAGTATTCTGAATTTCATTCTACTGTAAGATCTGATAAAGCATGTGTACGGAGGCACCCTTGGGTGGACCGTTTCACTGATAAGTAATATTTGATGAGAGGTTATCGATTGTTCCGATACCTAGAACATTCTCTTAAGATTTTATAGTTTTCTTTTTTCAAACTTAATAACTTCTTATTTCCATTCGTTGTCCGAGTAGCCTAAAGTTTCTTCAGTGGCTACGATGTTGAAATTCCGTTCTAGCAAATTGAAACTGGCTAGTCGATATGTCAATATGAATGACTAGTTGATTGTTCTAATTAGTCAAAATTGTAATGTTGTGAAGAACACCTAGCTAATTGTCCTAGCTAGTGGTGATGTCTCAAACAGGCGAACTAGCAAATTTTGTCTAGCTAGTTGCTAGTGTTTCTTGAAAAGGACTAGTTATTGTTTCACTGGTCCAACTCCCAATTTATTCATTCAGCAATTCCGCAATGCATTTTGCATGTGGTAAAGTATGATGATGAAAGTTTTGACGAATGACTTGATTGAGACCTAGTGAGGTCGTCCACTCAACTTGAATTCTACCCATCTTTGTATCAGACTTTATGTCACTTGAATATTCTGTTCTCTCATTCATATAATGAAGATTCATTTGAAACCATAGATTACTTGAATGATAAACTGCTTTATTTTTATCATCATAGAGTAGAATTTCTTTCGATCGGTTGACCTTTATCAATGGGACTTTTTAGATCCTCTATTTTTCAAAGGGAAAAGTATTCACCAGATGTAAGAATTGTATAAAGACCGTCTTTATGACTTCTGTATCCAACAATCATTGCCCTCGTGCAACATTCTCTATGATATCACATTACAAAATTTTCAGGACATGAAGGAATAAACCTTGTTGTATTCTTTTTGTCCATCCTTACATCTCCGAAAATCGAGACTTCTAGTATTTGGAACCATCAACATTCTTGGAACATCCAATGTGGAATTCTTATTGAAATTATCTATTGGACCTCGTTATTTTGAAACCATTCCTTCCAAAAGTGATTACTCTAAGGTGAACGGGAGGTACAATTGTGAACCGTTGCACCAATATGAGATCAAAAACCAAATGTTGTAGTTATGCAGCCAGAGCATTATGCCGAGTGATTATTTAAAGTAGGAATAACATGTCGGGGCATACCACAAGGACCTTTAATATTAGTGTGAGGAAGGTTATAAGAAATGATGAGGTGGTTGGGAGCACGCCCCTACCAACCATCGTCAAGATGTTATATTAATGAATTCTGGAGTTACCAAGCCTTTTACTGATCCATGAAATGCAAATCGATTGCGATGTAAGACATATCCTTAGAGGAAACTAACATGGAAGTGAGATTGACAAGAAAGGAAGAAATATTGTGGCAAGAATGTGAAGCTTTACTTAGCTTAAAGGGATTGATGCACATAGAGAGACATAAAGTTTAAAAGGCCCTAATAGCAAATGGATGCATGGATATATCCAAATGATCCTTCGAGATTACCACCTAATCAACTTTATTGGGAATCGCAGCAGCATGCAGGCCTCAGGCTGATTGGCGCCAGTTGTGAAAGAGGACGAGCGTATGACATCTTACCTATATCATCGGGAATCGATACCCCTAACCGGAGATGTAGGAATTGTTGACCAGTTAAAACGCGTAGTTGTTTTTCAAAGATAAGGTCGAAAAGCGGGTTTCACCAACTCAAGATCGACCTCTGTACTGTGCCAAAGTTGGCATTTCACACTAATATAAACATTATAAAATTATGGTAGTATGGTTTGAGTGGACTAATGAGTTAGAAGCCTTCATGGATTAATGAACAAAGTTTTGGAATGAAATGAGATATTAGCAACAACCTCGTTGGTAGATATACTTGATGATAAAAAGAGGACTCTAAGAGTCACGATGATGCGTCTTTCAAGAGTTTAAGAGGTGTGCTGATGCAGTAGAAAGGGGATGATAGCCTATACTTCTAAACAACATAAAGGTTACGGGATAGGATATACTAACCGTGAGTTGGGGAATAGTCATGATAGCGTTCACGCATAAAACTGAGACGTTAACTTTATGAGAAAAGTGTGAAAGTTTTCCACAAGTGCCATAAGTATGTCTTCATATTAGAACTAAACATAAGAAATAGAAGGTGACGAAAGGGAGCAGGGAGTATAATGGAGAAATTTGTTATTTCCCAGGAAAGGCCAGTGTGGTGGCCGATACCTATAGAGGGGATTATTCAAAATTGGAATTCAATCAGTATTGACCAAGAAAATAGAGTATATACAATAAAGAATAATGTTAGAGGAAAATGATTAAATTATGGGGAAGGACAAAGATGTACAGAGAATGAAGAGAATGTTTGGCAAACGGATATGAAGAATTGTATTGGCAAGCTATTAAGTACAAACGCAACATGTCAAAAACAAAATGATAGAGATCTAGTGGATCAATTCTGCCCGTAGAAAATCTTGAACGTGGACTGAATTATAATGAATTTCATGAGTAGGTCGCCGAAGACCGAGCCAAGAGATGGCCCTAGTTGATTTATAATTGCTGGACCAAGTGATTTACCTACGAGAGACTTTCCATTTAGAAGATTATCGATTTATATACGGAAGAGATGGTGGTGCAATATAAAACTTCTACAGTGATTACGTCAGATAGAGACTTAAGGTTAGACTTCGAATATTGAAGGTGCTTTCAAGTATAATTAATAAAGAGATTGAGCATATGTACTAATTTGATCTGTGGCTGACGGACAGGGAAGAAGAAGTGTCCAGACGATCGAATTTATAATTAGTGTCGTGCCTTAGATTTCACGGGGCAGTCGAGAATAAAAAACTTATCCATGAAATGAATGTTGTTATCACGATCGGCACCATGCGGACGTAAGGACGTCTCTTGTAAAGCGTACTACGAAAGAAGAAGTTTCGCTTTTCTTGCGTTACGAAAAAGTCAATGAACGAGGGATATAGTAGCTGAACTGGTTCGACGTATACCGAAGACTATATAGTATCCATAGCAAGTCATAGCAAGTGGTAACGACTGACGGGAGGCAACACATGCGTGCTAATCAAGCCAAGGAAAATGAGGAATACCGTGTGTATTGACGTTGTCTCAAATTTTAAAACACGACCACAAAGTATTCACGGGCCAACGATACAAGGGCTCAACACGGATACTATGAACAAGGTAGAAGAGGAACGTATAAGTAGTGGGTTAGAAATTTTCATTCATAGAACAACCGATAAGGAATATAGGTCGAGGAGAGCATGCATTGAGAAACAACATTAAAGCGTTGGTGAGACCATCAAATAGTCATCATAATAATGGAAATCTTTCTCCTGTTCCATGAATCCAATTTTCATTTCATCCGGGAAAAGCCATTTTTTTTCTCAATAATGTCTTTGTCATTTGATCTAGTAGCGTTCCGTTAGATAGGAAGAGATTTGATAAATACTGATAACTCTTGGATAGAGTAATAGAACGGAGAGATACTGATAAGTGGATTTATATCCACTTGGAGCATTCTAAATTGGCTTAAATTGATTGTCTTGGACTCAAGTTTCTTGTAGTTTTGATGTGTTTTGCTTAGTTGTGCAGGTTTACGAGAATGTTGATTAAGGTGGATGCTTCTATAATTTTTTGGGAATTAATTGATTAAAATTCGGATTTTCTGGGAAGGCTGCGCAGCTTACACTGTTTTGGCCATATCTGGAGTTCTGTAAGTCCGTTTTCAGTGATCTTACTGTCCACGCGAAGCCTGGGAGATTTTCTACAACTTGGGATAGGATTCCCAGGAGCAAATTGCGCTGGGTGGGAGCAATTTGCGCGAAGAACAGACTGCTGGGCGCAAGTTGCCCCTGAAAAATTACAGTTTTTACTATTTTGGCCATATCTTGAGTTCTACAACTCTGTTTGAGGCCCGTAAGCTGTCCACGCGAAGATAACGAGATTCTCTATCATTCTAAGGTGGTCCAGAAGCCCAATTACGTCTGGAAAGGCTCTGGAAAACAGAAGAAAAGTCAGCTACGAATTTCCCTTAAAAAACAGAATCAGTTTAGGAAACGTATCTTGCAGAAATTCTATTATAATTCTGTTTTGGTATTTTCTTGCTGGGAAAGATATCTAGAGCCTATATAAACACATCCAACCCTTGTAAATTAGATCATCAAGATCATCATCATTATCATTAAGATCATTATCATTAGGAGTAGAACAATTACATATCAATTACTTTAGTTTATTTGTATTTTTTCATACTTTGTTTTTATCATGGTTTCATCAGATCCCATGATGACGAGAGGTTCGATTATGAACTAATCGTTGTCATGGGATTCTAACGGAGTTATTTATGGAGCTTTAGTATCTTGATTGCTTTAAAGATCTGTGTGTGATGTATATCTGATATCCTCGTATGGTTGTGCTTATTGAATTTAGATGCGTAGCTAACATCTAATTTGTTAATCTCTTGCTAAACGAGAGTGGATCTTGAGATTTAGAACTTGCCATGCTAGCATAGGATAGGTTGATGTTTTAACATCATGATTTGTGGCATGATTAGAGATAATATGCTACCCTATGTGATCAATGTGGATAACTTGTTCTTCAACCGTTATGTTTTCAAATTTTATAGAGATATAGGGTCTAAGCATAATTGGTGTCTATTCATCTTCTATCTCTTTTGTGGATGTATGTTTGGTTTGGTATGCGTATACTGAGAAGTAGCGTATACTTGTTTCGTGTTGTCCGATCAGATATCATAACCATTGCATATAGTGATTAAAGGCGTCAGATCTAAGCAAAGTATTTAATGAAGTTAGGATTCCATGGTTTTTCTTGCAGAAGTAATTAGATTTCAATTCTTGTTAGTTAGTTAATTTGTAGTTTTGTTAATTTGCTTTTTAGTTAGATTTAGTTAATTAAAACCCATATTTGTTATTTGTCTTAGCAGTGCATAATAACCATACACTGTTGCATAGGTGCGTTTACTGAATTAAAACCATAAACAGATCTCTGTGGGAACGAACTCGACTTATTCATATATTACTTGTGACCACGTACGCTTGCGTGATTTAGTGCAAACAAGTTTTTGGCGCCGCTGCCGGGGATCATTGGTGTTTTATTTTTGGTTTATGTGCTTGTCAATAGTGGTCGTTAGAGTTCACTGACTCGGATTTCTTTTTCTCATCTATTCTTGTATAGTTCGTTGGTGTTTCAGGTACTTGTCAGAGAGTGTGGGCGTTGAAGATGGATTTTCTAAATTACTATGGAGTTCAGCAGGTGGCTAGTGTTTGTGAGCTATGTGCGGGCGCACATGAGACGTATCAGTGCTGGAGCAACCATGGTGGTATTCAACAGCCTCAGCAATGTGAGCGTTGTTTGGGCGTTCATGATCCATCGCAATATTGTTACTACGGAGGAGTTGATCCATATGTCAGTTATGAGGAACAACCATATTTTCAATACTATCCTCAACAGTACCAGCAAGATGTTCCAGATATGTCATATGTCTTTGGTAGTGAAGAGTTTCAACATCAGCAACCTACTCCTACTTTTCAGTCAGATGATGATTTGAAGGAGATTAGGAAGGAGATTAGGATTCTTGCAGAGAATAATGAGAAGCTTATCAAATCTATGGGGACATTAGCTGCTCAAGTTTTGAGAGTCTTGGAACAAGAGAATCAGCAATTCATACCAGAAGCAATTCCAGAAAATAACGATGACTTGGAGCAAGGTACTGCATGCTTAATTGAAGAAGACAAATTCCAAGAGGAGGAGAGTGTTCATAAGCCATGTGAGGAATTTGATCAAGCTAGTGAGGTGGATGATTTGGAAAGGGCACTATTTGAGACAGACACTGATGAGTTACACAAATTTCAAGAATTGTTATGTGCGAATTTAGAAGACACTGTTGGGCTACGCAAATTTCAAGAATTGGTATGTGCGAACCAAGTGGTTGATGATCATGAGAAAGATGCAGGTCTTCTACTTGTCTCAGAGTATAAAGATGGAGGTAGCGCATTAGAGCCAATGGAGGAAGTTCTCGTTGAGGAACCAAAGGCTTCAGCAATTTACATTTACCCTCCTCCATTATATTCAAACGAAGCCCGCGAATGTGTGTTGTTCTACAAATTGACAGATTTTGGGTCAATAGATGAAGGCATTGGAAGAGGACATGGTTGTTACCTGAATAGGTCAAGCGAGGAGAAAGGGCAGAAAGTGTGCCGTCGTGATGATGATGAAGTCTCACGAAGAGAGGACCAGGCAAATTATTATCATCCTTAATGGAGGCTTGGAAGTAACGTCAAGCTATTGACGTTAAAGAAGCGCTTCGTGGGAGGCAACCCACGCTTTTCGGCAATTTTATTTAGGTATGTTTTCAACTATCCCTTGTATTACTTTCCATTCAATGAGGACATTGAATATTTTAAGTTTGGGGGTGGTTTGAGGGATTAGTAGTTGTTGTTGTATTATTTGTTCATGTAGGATTTCATGATTTGCATATTAGTAGTAGTAAATTATGCATTTATGTTCGTGTTATCTACGTTTGTTTCATATAGGACATTTGTTGTGGAATAAAAACTAGGTTATTAGATTGCGGCTAGGGTTTGATGTATTTAATGCTAGGGTTCGTGAGCTTCGTGCTTTTATGGCTGCTTCTGCGTTCGAGACTAACGGTCCTCACAGAATGCCTACGTATCTCTGTATTAGAGAATCAAGCCAATAAAACGTAGTTCTGAGAATGAGGGGTCAGACCCTTTATATAGGCTGAGAAGCCCTAAAATCGTAGTAGGGTTAGGTGACTTGGTGGACAAGTCACCGCCTAGAAGAAGGTTCTAGACTCCTTCCTTGTAGGAGACAATTTCCATGTTGGAATATGTATCTTGGAGGCTAAGTCAAGCAGGATTAATATCCTCTTTTGACTCTTATTTGCTGAGCTGTTTTACTACCCTTAATATTAATTACGAAATTAATATTATAAATAGGGATTGGGCCCATCTGGTGGGCCCCACATTTGGACCATACTGGGTCTAATTAATGCCACATTAAATGTGTCTTTAGGGCTTACTTTTAGCCCATATCATTTGCCCCCCAACTTCTAGGAAAACTGATCAGGTTCTCCTTGAAGTTATAAAGGCCTTAACTGAGACTTGGGTTAGGGTTCATTGCTCGTACGTGAGTATTTTCAACAACATCATCTTGGTGTAAAGCGTGGAGCGACCGACGCAATTTACGACGATGTTGAACGACACTAAGCGGTGTTAAATGGCACTAGACAGCGCTACTCAGCCCTAAACAATGTTTAAACAGTGTTAAACAATGTCGAATGGCATAAAACGGCACTAATCGGCGCTAAACGGTGCTATACCGGCACTAAACGGTGCTAGCGGGGGTCCGGGGGCGGCAGCCCCCGGGCGGGGTCAAGGGGCGGCAGCCCCCGGGCGGGGTCCAAGGGGCAGAGCCCCTGGCTGGGGTCCAAGGGGCAGAGCCCCTGGCTGGGGTCCAAGGGGCAGAGCCCCTGGCAGAGCCCCTGGCTGGGGAAATTTTTTATTTCTGAAGACTAGTACTATTCAGAAATTATCGTTTCGGCTCGAAATTTTGCAAACCCGAGCTCAAATTCGAGCTCAAACTGCCTCAAGGTCGTAGCCATTTTTCTTAACTTACTAAGTCAGAAAAACAAAAACAAGAAAAAAACGAAATTTTTCAAACCCGAATCGATCATCGCTATGGGTCAGCCTGGTAAAACCCGTACCGACCATCAGTACGGGTCGGATGGAGCATCTCAATAGAAGCCGGTCGGCCGGGCTTCCGGTCGGCTGATTTTTTTTTTTTTTTTTTTTTATTTTTTTTTATTTTCGAAACGAAGGCGAAAAACCCGTACCGGTGATCAATCCCGGTCGGCTGAAGGGTTCCCCGGAGGCCGGTCGGCCGGGCTTCCGGTCGGCTGGAAAATTTTCCTTTTTTTTTTTTTTTTTTTTTTCTTGAAACGAAGGCGAAAAACCCGTACCGGTGATCAATCCCGGTCGGCTGAAGGGTTCCCCGGAGGCCGGTCGGCCGGGCTTCCGGTCGGCTGGAAAATTTTCCCCTTTTTTTTTTTTTTTTTTTTTTTTTTTTTTAAATGGAACTGGCTTCGTCACTATCAGTGATTTTGTTTTCGCATACCGATATCGATCATCGATATGGAATCGTATTGGCCATTCATGGCTCCAGTTACTTAGTTTCGCATACCGATATCGATCATCGATATGGAATCGTATTGGCCATTCATGGCTCCAGTTACTTAGTTTCGCATACCGATATCGATCATCGATATGGAATCATATTGGCCATTCATGGCTCCATTTGTGGTTCTTGATTCACATCAATAATCCAGTGATTAGTCTTAATCTTCTCATTAAACTTTTCTTAAGTATACTTAGCTTTCCTAGCTCATCTGACTGTTCTGGTAAAATTCTTTCGCCGGCTATTCACTTAAATTCTCCGTTTCTTTCCCAACATATCATGAGTTTTAACGACTTTTTCTGTTCTTAACAGATAGCTTTTGTTCCCTCTCCGGGTTTTAACGATACTTGACCTGTAAACGCGAACCGAGCTGTGTTTCAACCTGAGATTACAGGTCACCTTTTCCTTATAAAAGGAGGGGAGCATCCTTCATTTTTCCTCACTTCTTCATTTCTCAAATTTTCTTAAGTTCTAAAGTTTCCTGAGTTCTCTAGTTTTCAAGCTCCTCTTTTCAAGATTCAAGGTTCAAGATGGCTGACCAACAAGCTGCTGCCCCCCAACTCTCCATGGAGGAGGCCTTCAGAAAAAGGAGCATGGCGCGAACAATGAAAGGTAAGCTAAAACTCATGCCTCCTAAATATATTGAACGTCGATTTGAGTCTACACTAGATTTACTAAACACTATGGGAGAGTCATTCCCAAACAGCTCCAACTTAGTTGCCTTTAACAGCCCTTCCAAATTAAGAAAGAAGGATGTTGAGAAGGTTAGGAACACTTATGGCTTGCCAAGCGCCATCAAAGTATGCCTTCCAAATCCAGGAGACAGAACATGCAACTGGCATCCCGAAAGGATTTGCGTCATGAAAGGAGCACTGGAGGCGGGATTTAGGTTCCCCGTCCATCCATTTATCATCAGGTTTTTAGCAGAACTTCAAGTCCATCCGTGTCAACTATATCCTAATTCTTGGAGGTTTTTAATCATCTTCTTGTTAAGATGCCACGAGTTGGAAATTCCTTGGAGTACAACCATGTTCCGAAGCATATTCGCGATCAAGAATTCCCCTGAGACTAAGCCGGGGTGGGTTGGCTTTCAGCTTAGACACAAGCTTCCACATATAGTAAATTCTTTCTCCTTCCCTGACTCCCACCATTTCTGGGAGAGGGAGTTTATTGTTCTGGAGTGGGAAGGTGGCGACTGGGGCCACTTCTTCGTTAAGAGATTCGGAGTTGTAGAGGATAGTTCACACTTCGTGTGTGATCTTGACCTCAAAGAGTTGGCAGATCGAGATCGGCTACTTGCCGATAATGGCTGCACCCACTATAAAACCATCTTGATAGAAAAG
This sequence comes from Kitagawia praeruptora, assembly GCA_037693485.1. Classification (NCBI taxonomy): domain Eukaryota; kingdom Viridiplantae; phylum Streptophyta; class Magnoliopsida; order Apiales; family Apiaceae; genus Kitagawia; species Kitagawia praeruptora. Next base: position 43,304,162 of record CM075350.1, read on the forward strand.
AAGCTCGTTGAAGCTGGATTAAGCTTCCTTTCTTTAGAGGGTAACTTTTCTTTCATTCTACCATTATGAACTATGTTAGTTCTTATTCCAATGTTTTTCCTTCATCTTTCAGCTGCTGAGGAGATAGACAGCCGACCCGAGAATCAACCTCAAGTTACTAGAAGGATGATAAAGAAAGCGACAGAGCAACTGAATCCTCCTGACCGAAGGTTGCCTTCATTCCTAGAGGGATGTTCCCAAGGGGGGAAAAGGTCCCGTAATGCTGGTGAGAGTGTGAGAGTCCCTTTTGCCCCAGATTGGGGTATATGCGAGCAAGACTCCATCTTAGGGAGTACCAATTTAGCTGTGTCCTGGTCCCGGCTATCCATCACCGCCCCTGATATCCTCACGGCCATGGCAGGAGAAAAGATTGAAGAAGCTGAGCAGCTTGGCGCTCAAGGCCTTTACCAGGTATCCAATCTTACGTTCGAACCCCTTGTTTTCACCCTCTTTTCTATTTTTTTTTTTTGAAGATGTCTTACTAATTTTTGTATCACAGGCCAATGTTTATCTTCAGTCTGCTGTTCGTCAAGGCCGAGCCTACAGGGACAATAACGAGGAACTGAAAAGCGAGCAAGCAAAGTTCAAGGAACAACTCCAAGATTTAAACTCCAGAGTGGTCCGTTCTGAAGCCAACTGCTTATCTTACCAAAAGCAACTTCGCTCTCTTGGCAGGAAAAAACTTTCTGATGCACATAAGATAATTGACTCCTATCACAAGTCGGAGGACTTTGTGAATTTTATGGACAAGCATGATGACGAGCTGCGACCTTTTAACATGGAAGTTGGGTGGAACAAAGCTATCGGTGCTGTGAGCAACAGATACCCTTCAGTGGTGAATCCTGCAGACTTCCCCTGCCCTAACTGGGCTGCTGCCAGCGGAATTCAAGATGTGGAGCATGCATCAGGCTCTCGGGGTAGCCGCCGTCCTTCTGGTACGAGGAAGGCAGCTAATATTGTTAGCTCCGGTTCGACCTCTTCCCGTTCTGCAGGGAAGAAAGCCATGTCAGAGAGAGAGGCGGCTGTAAGGCGGGCTTTTCCCGGTAAGCAGCTTCGTGCTAGAGTTGATTCATCAACCGAGAGTTCGGAAGAGGAAGGTGACGTGGCAAAGAAAGGGACGGTGCAGCCGATGGAGGCAGAGGCCGAAGAAGCCGAGGAAGATGAAGAGAGCTCCGGGGAAGAAGGCTCTGAGGAAGATAGGGAAGAAGATGATGCTGAAGAAGAAGAGGGCGAGGAGGTGGTGGAGGAATCCTCCGAGGAGTGAGTGGCCTTGCACGGCCTTGTTGGCCGCTTGTGGCTTTATGTTATTCTACTTTCAATCAAGGTCCTTCGGGACTTAACTTTTATTTGGTAATGTAATTTAACTTTGACCTCAGCCCCACGAGGGTGTTTATTTATGCATTTGTTTCATTTCCACTTGTGTTATCCTTATTTTCGTTACTTGCACTCATCAGGTGCTTGGCACATAAATAAAAATTACATAATCACAAATGAAAAAACAAACTTGCATTAATAACTTGAAGCGGGTTCAACCCTTACATAAATACTCTATCTCCTACTGGGAGCAACATGCTCTGCTATGGTTTCATGGAACCTTATTTCTATTTCTTCTAATAGATGGATAAAAGCCAAGTCCTTACTAGGAAGGCTTACACATAATAAATCTTGAGGTTAACTGCATGCCAAGTTCGGGGCACTTCATTCCCATCTAATGTCTCCAACTTGTATGATCCTCGTCCTAGCATCTTTCTGACTCGGTATGGTCCTTCCCAGTTGGGGGCTAATTTCCCTTTCTGGCCAACTCCAGAAGCCTCGATCTTCCTGAGAACCAAGTCACCTTGCTGAAAGAACCTCTCCTTAACCCTGTGGTTGTAAAAGAAAGACGCTTTCTTTTGATGCTCCGCATTTCTGGCGTTTGCCTCGTCCCTGACTTCATCAATAAGATCTAGAGCGAGCCTCATGCCTTCTTCATTAGTCTCAGGTTCATATGCTTCAACTCGAGGTGACGCCTGCATGATTTCCAACGGCACAACTGCCTCAGCCCCATAAGCTAGCAGAAACGGGGTTGCTCCGGTAGTCACCTTACAAGTAGTGCGATAAGCCCAGAGTATAGGCAGCAACTCATCCACCCAAGTGTTCCTCGAGCGTTCGACCCTTTTCTTTAATCCATCCAAGATGATTCGGTTGGCCACCTCGGCCTGCCCATTCGCTTGCGGATGTGCCACTGAGGTAAAACGAAGTTCAATAGCATTTTCCTCACAATACTTCTTGAATTCCTCATTGTTAAACTGTGTCCCATTATCTGTCACAAGAATTCGCGGGATTCCATACCTACAAATTATGTTCTCCCAAAAGAACTGGGAAACTTGCTTGGTGGTTATCTTGGCTAAAGGCTTAGCCTCAATCCATTTAGTGAAGTAATCAATGGCGACAATCAGAAACTTCCTTTGTGCTGAAGCCATAGGGAAAGGACCAAGAATGTCCATCCCCCACATTGCAAATGGGATGGGAGAGCTGATCAAGGTTAATCTCTCAGCCGGCTGCCTTACAATAGGAGCGTGTTTTTGACATCTGTCACACTTCTTGACATAATCCTGGGCATCTGCCAACATCTCTGGCCAATAGAATCCCAGGCGGGTAATCTTATGAGCTAGGGCTCTGCCCCCCAAGTGCTGCCCACAGATCCCTTCATGAACTTCTTCCAATGCTTCTCTTGCCTCTTGGGGCCTTAGGCACTTCAAATACGGGATGACAAACGATCTCTTGTATAAGATGCCTTCAATCAAGGCATATCTCAATGCTCTCACTGATAATTTTCGTGCCTCCAAGGCGTTGTTAGGGAGCCATCCGGTTTCTAGATGAGCTTTAATAGGATCTATCCAACAGCTTCCAACATCGATTGGTGCTACTAACTTAGAGTTGATGGTCGGGGCCTTCAAGACCTGGAAGTAAACACTACCTGCATAATTTTCTATCTCAGAAGAAGCGAACTTAGAGAGGGCATCGGCCTTAACGTTCTCTTCCCGAGGAATGTGTTCCAGATAGCACTCCTCAAACTGAGTCATAACAGCTTTCACGACTCTGAGGTATTTTGTCATAGTCTCATCCTTGGCCTCTAACTCACCATTTACTTGCGAGACTACCAGTCTTGAATCTCCACACACTTTGAGGTTTTTAACCCTCATGACTCTGGCCAATCCCAATCCAGCTATTAATGCTTCATACTCAGCTTCATTGTTGGTTGTTGGAAAGTCCAACTTCAAAGCATATTCAACTGTGAACCCATCGGGGCTTTGCAAAACCAAACCTGCACCACTAGATTTTGTTTTTGATGCTCCATCAAAATAGAGCACCCAATACTCTTTCTGGTCAGCTATAAGTTCTTCATCTTTATCTTCGTTCCCAGGGGTGGTTATCATCTCCTGCCCCCCGACTTCTTGGTTGTCAATAGTGCATTCAACCACGAAGTCAGCCAATGCCTGAGCCTTAATGGCTGTCCGAGGCTTATACTTGATATCAAACTCTCCAAGTTCTATGGCCCATTTGATCAATCTTCCACTTGCTTTCGGGCTGTGCAATATGCTTCTCAACTGTTGGTCTGTCAAGACTTCGATTTTATGAGCCTGGAAGTATGGTCTCAATTTCCTTGAGGCAGTTACCAAAGCCAATGCAAACTTCTCAATGGGAGAGTAATTCAACTCTGCCCCATGTAGCACCTTACTCACATAGTAGATGGGTTTCTGAACCTTCTTTTCTTCTTTGACAAGGACAGCACTCAATGCTTGTTCGGATACCGCCAGGTATAGGTAAAGAATCTCTCCAGGACTAGGTTTGGCCAACAACGGGGCTTCAGCCATGTACATCTTCAACTGTTCAAAGGCCTCTTGGTTCTCTGCGGTCCACTCAAAGTTTTTCACTTTCTTTAATGCCTGAAAGAAAGGCAAGCATTTGTCACCAGACTTGGAGATGAATCTCCCTAAGGCCGCCACTCGGCCAGTTAATTTCTGTACATCCCGTACTGAGCGGGGTGATTCCATATCCAGGATAGCCTTTATCTTGTCCGGGTTGGCCTCTATGCCTCTCTTTGAAACCATCAGCCCCAAAAATTTTCCCGAACCAACACCAAAAGCACACTTGGCTGGATTTAGCATCATTTTATGGTGCCTTAGCACTTCAAACGCCTCTCTGAGGTGCCTTATGTGATCTGCCTTGAGTAGGCTCTTGACTAACATGTCATCAACATAGACCTCCATGGTCTTTCCAATTAAATGGGCAAATATCTGATTCACCAATCGTTGGTAAGTAGCCCCTGCATTTTTTAACCCAAAAGCCATAACAAGATAGCAGAAAACACCAAAATCAGTTATGAAAGATACCTTAGGAATATCGTCCTTGTGCATCTTAATCTGATTGTATCCGCTGAAACCATCCATGAAGCTCAACATTTCATGCCCAGCGGTGGCATCTATCAACATATCAATTCTAGGCAGAGGAAAACAATCTTTTGGGCACGCATCATTCAGATCAGTGAAGTCTATACACATCCTCCACTTTCCATTTGCCTTTTTGACCATCACAGGGTTAGCTAACCATTCGGGGAATTGAATTTCTTCAACAAATCCAGCTTCCAACAATTTATCAACTTCTTGTTTAATGGCCTCTTGCCTTTCAGGAGCAAAATTCCTCTTTTTCTGCTTTATTTTCTTCCGTTCAGGGTCGACGTTCAACCTATGAGTTATAAGTTGGGGGTCAATCCCTGGCATGTCCGCTGCTGTCCAAGAAAACACATCGCTGTTCTCTTGCAAGAATGCTGTCAATTCGCCCTTTAAGGGTTCTTTCAGAGATGCTCCAACATAAGTAACTTTTTCAGGATCATTCGGCTCTAGGGGTATGGGAATCAAATCCTCTGCTGGCTTCCCTCTATGCTCTTCATCGTCACGGACATCCATGTCTTCAATTGGAAGGACCTGCCCCCCGACTCCATCGGCCCTCAAGGCGGCTACATAGCAACTTCTTGCCATCTTCCGATCACCCTTTTGTTCTCCGACACCATTCCGTGTCGGAAACTTAACCTTCATATGATAGGAAGAGGCCACAGCCTTAAACGCATGTAATCCAGTCCTTCCAAGGATTGCGTTGTATGTTGAAGCTGCCTTAATCACCAAGAAATTCAGCATCTGAGTCGCCTCCTTAGGCTCCTGCCCAATAGTCATGGGCAACTGAATAGTCCCTTCAACGTTGGACTCCACTCCATTAAATCCGTATATAGGCATGTTTGCAGGGGTCAACTGAGAGTCGTTGTATCCCATCTTCACAAACGCATCATGAAACAAAATATCCACAGAAGCTCCATTGTCTATCAAGACTCGTTTTACTTCTGAATTTCCAATCACAGGAGTTATGACCAGTGGGTCATCATGGGGGAACTTCACCCCTTCCAAGTCTGAATCATCGAAACCAATTACCATCTCAGTTTTGGCACGCTTCGGGGCTTCTCCCACAATGTGCATTACTTCTCTTGCGTATGCCTTTCGAGAGTTTCGAGTTGTACCGGCCGCTGTAGGACCTCCCCAGATCATGTTGATAACTGGCCCTCGGGGCTGCGTGCTACGGTCACGATCATTATCCCTTCTGTCATTGTTTCTCCTGTTGTAATCCCCTCTTTGGGTTCCTTGATCTCCACCCTTTGTGAAATTGTTCAACTTTCCTTTACGGATCAAGAATTCAATCTCGTCCTTCAACTGTCTGCAATCATCCGTGTCATGTCCTACATCTCGGTGGAACCTACAGTACTGATCCTTATTCCTCTTTGCGGGGTCTCCCCTGAGTGGCTTCGGCCATCGGAAGTCTTTATCCTTCTCAATTTCCAACAAGATTTGACTTCTAGGGGCATTCAACCTTGCATAGTCAGAGAACCTTGGTCCCAAGTTCTTTTTTGGTGGCGAATCAGAGTCTTTGCTAGTTCGGGGATACTTGTCCCTAGCATCGTACTCCTGCCCTTGCTTACGCTTTTTTGTATCATTGTTCCCCTGGCCATTGCCTAATGTGACTTCCTTCTTCGTGCTATCCTCGGCCTTGATGTATTTAGAAGCCCTTCGTTGGAGATCAGCCATATTCTCCGGGGGATGCTTTGCCAATGATCTCTTAAAGTACAGGTCGGTGGTACCATGCTCCAAGGCTACCATTGCAACTTTATTGTCCAGATCAGTGATGTTCAGAGTCTCCTTGGTGAACCTCTTAAGATAGTCTCTCAGACTTTCGTTCTTCCCTTGTACTATATACATAAGAGATGCAGAGCTTTTCTCATGCGTTCTTCCGCTGATAAACTGACTAATGAAGGCAGCACTCAATTCCTTAAAGGAACCAATCGAGTTTGCAGGAAGCCGACTATACCATCTTTGAGCCATGCCCGACAAAGTTTGAGGGAAAGCCCTACACTTCAAAGCGTCGCTTGCAGGCTGCAACAGCAGTGCGTTTGAGAACGTTCTAACGTGGTTGGCAGGATCACCCATTCCATCATAGGCTTTGATTGTTGGCATCTTAAACTTCTTTGAGATACGAGCATTCATCACGTCCTCAGTAAACGGAGGTGTGGGATCATCAGGGTCCCCAAGCGGCATCAGATCCTTAGGGTTGCTTTTAGGGGTTTCCACCCTTGTAGTTCTTTCAGGTGGGACGGTAGTCCTTCTTTGCCTCCTTGGAGGCCTCTCCAGATCTATGAAGGGAATCGGTCCTGACGTGGGAGGTGGCAAAGTCTGTTTTGATCTGGCTTGCTCCCTGGCCATATCTTCCTTTAACTTTAAGATCTCGGCTTCATAAGCCTTAATCCTTTCAGCAGCTGTTGAAGGGAGTCCATCATGGATAGTTCGAGTTCTTCCCATAGGCTCTTTACTTGCACGTCGCCTCCTCGGGGCTTCATCACGCTCGTAATCATCGCCAGAAGATGATTCATCTGAATAAGGACCAGAAAAATCGCGATAATCTCGATCTCGAATATACAGGGCATGGCCACTCGGTCCAGCTCCGTAATTGGTCATCCCATACATTGGATTGGTGCTTATGGGGAGATCCGTAGTGTGGATCTGAACCCCTCGTGTAAGGTTGTTGGGGTCTACAATCAGGGAAGAAATCCCCGGGTTAGTCCCTGGAATTGTGTGGACGATCGGAGGTAGCGTACTCTCAACATGGGTAGTCGTCCCTAGGGGTTGAGAAACTTGATATGGAACGATAATCCCAGATGTTGGAGGTACTTGCTCAGATGTCGGTAGCACTTGTTCAGTACGGGGCGGAGCAGAGCTAAGAGGTAGAGCCTCGGTAGCGATTGGCTCCGTAGTGCTTGGTGGAGTTCTTCGTGTTTGAACCATGGTTGATGTCTTGTTCCCACAGACGGCGCCAAATGTTGTGGAATAAAAACTAGGTTATTAGATTGCAGCTAGGGTTTGATGTATTTAATGCTAGGGTTCGTGAGCTTCGTGCTTTTATGGCTGCTTCTGCGTTCGAGACTAACGGTCCTCACAGAATGCCTACGTATCTCTGTATTAGAGAATCAAGCCAATAAAACGTAGTTCTGAGAATGAGGGGTCAGACCCTTTATATAGGCTGAGAAGCCCTAAAATCGTAGTAGGGTTAGGTGACTTGGTGGACAAGTCACCGCCTAGAAGAAGGTTCTAGACTCCTTCCTTGTAGGAGACAATTTCCATGTTGGAATATGTATCTTGGAGGCTAAGTCAAGCAGGATTAATATCCTCTTTTGACTCTTATTTGCTGAGCTGTTTTACTACCCTTAATATTAATTACGAAATTAATATTATAAATAGGGATTGGGCCCATCTGGTGGGCCCCACATTTGGACCATACTGGGTCTAATTAATGCCACATTAAATGTGTCTTTAGGGCTTACTTTTAGCCCATATCAACATTCTATTTTTATGTTCGTATATCATCTGAGTTCATAATAGTTTGCATTTGCACCCATGCTTGATAGGAATTTTGTGTTGTTGATGCTTTTGATTGAGAAGTAATATGCTTTGTTCTTGTGCACACACATACACTAGTAAGTTGAAGCTAGTAGACTTATTGAATGTTGTAAGTGATTAGAAGGATATGAATATGTGCAAGATGATTTAGTTTGCATGCTTTGAATACAAGTCGGTGCGTTAAAGAGATTTTTTTCTTGGGATTGAGTATGTTTTTCCACCAAGTGAGTTTTTGAGCCTTATTGCATATTTGCAATTTATTCGTTTGTTTGAGTGTCCACGGATTGTTTGCATTGCTAGCAGTTGTTTGAGGTCTTTCTTGAAACTCATGACATTATTTGACGATTAAAATGATAAAGGCACTTAGGAATAACCGCATATTTTCCCATATTACCACACCATGTTTACATGATCAATTAGTTAACCCGTTGAGCTTAATCCTATTTTTTTTCGGTGACATACCACATTACTTGCCTAGACCTTTTTCATGTATTGGCCTTACATTAATTTGAACCCACATTGTCAAAGGCTAGTAGAGTGCTTAAGGGAGTAAGAAGGTGTGTAAGGAGGGGTTTATTGTTGGTCTTACTTTTGGGGGGAATATTGAAAATTGGGTTTGGTTGTTTACTTGATAGTCGACATATGTAATAAATTCATTGGATCATTGTTATTGTTTATATTATTGTTTGTGTTCTATTTAGCTCTCGAAAAAAAAAGAAAAAAAAAAGAAAAAAAAAGAAAAAAAAAAGAAAAAAAAGAAAAGAAAAAAATATATATATTATGAGAGCATGTTTGTGTTTGTTGCGATCCTATTTCAGTCGACTAGTCGAGTGTTTGTCTTAGTAAAATTATGTGGGGGGAAAATAGGGTGTTGTGTGTGATTTATTATGGTACTTACTAGCTTTTGACACTACACCTGTTTTGGCTTATTTGACATACCTTGTCCCTAGCCCCGTTACAACCCAATTAAAGACCTTTTGATTATCGTCATTGATGTATGTTGTGTTAAGAGTTAGATTGATACCAAATGTCAAGCGTGTTTATGATTTTGTTGGAATTGAGTGATACACTTACCCTTGTTCTTGAGTGAATATTCTTTTGTGAGTGGATTGTGAGTGTTTGCTTGTTCTTGCGTATGAGATCCCGAGTGTTGTCTCAAAGATGTGCTCTTGTAGGCTTAGCATGTTTACTAACTTATTCTTACACTTGACATGGGCTTGTGAGAACTTATGCATGTTCATTGAGTAGACTATGTGAATACTTGCACTTTCGACACCAAGACATTGCGTATTTGCTTTGATTCTTAAGCTGATATGGCATGAGAGGATTTGAAGGTATGGTAGATTAGATTAATTGCATTTTCATAGTAGTTGCATTCATGCATTGCATTGCATTAGGTTAAATGGATTTTGTGGGTACATTCGCTATAGGCCCTCACGAGACCTTACTCGTCCACTAGGGCTGCCTAGGGGTTTAAAGGGCTTGTTGCATATGCCAAATGCAACCGTGATCACCTACGGAAGTGGTACTAATTAGTTAGTTAGTTGTAATTGTTTATGCTTGAGGACAAGCATCGGTTTAAGTTTGGGGGTGTGATAAGTGGATTGATATCCACTTGGAGCATTCTAAATTGGCTTAAATTGATTGTCTTGGGCTCAAGTTTCTTGTAGTTTTGATGTGTTTTGCTTAGTTGTGCAGGTTTACGAGAATGTTGATTAAGGTGGATGCTTCTATAATTTTTTGGGAATTAATTGATTAAAATTCGGATTTTCTGGGAAGGCTGCGCAGCTTACACTGTTTTGGCCATATCTGGAGTTCTGTAAGTCCGTTTTCAGTGATCTTACTGCCCACGCGAAGCCTGGGAGATTTTCTACAACTTGAGATAGGATTCCCAGGAGCAAATTGCGCTGGGTGGGAGCAATTTGCGCGAAGAACAGACTGCTGGGCGCAAGTTGCCCCTGAAAAATTACAGTTTTTACTATTTTGGCCATATCTTGAGTTCTACAACTCTGTTTGAGGCCCGTAAGCTGTCCACGCGAAGATAACGAGATTCTCTATCATTCTAAGGTGGTCCAGAAGCCCAATTACGTCTGGAAAGGCTCTGGAAAACAGAAGAAAAGTTAGCTACGAATTTCCCTTAAAAAACAGAATCAGTTTAGGAAACGTATCTTGCAGAAATTCTATTATAATTCTGTTTTGGTATTTTCTTGCTGGGAAAGATATCTAGAGCCTATATAAACACATCCAACCCTTGTAAATTAGATCATCAAGATCATCATCATTATCATTAAGATCATTATCATTAGGAGTAGAACAATTACATATCAATTACTTTAGTTTATTTGTATTTTTTCATACTTTGTTTTTATCATGGTTTCATCAGATCCCATGATGACGAGAGGTTCGATTATGAACTAATCGTTGTCATGGGATTCTAACGGAGTTATTTATGGAGCTTTAGTATCTTGATTGCTTTAAAGATCTGTGTGTGATGTATATCTGATATCCTCGTATGGTTGTGCTTATTGAATTTAGATGCGTAGCTAACATCTAATTTGTTAATCTCTTGCTAAACGAGAGTGGATCTTGAGATTTAGAACTTGCCATGCTAGCATAGGATAGGTTGATGTTTTAACATCATGATTTGTGGCATGATTAGAGATAATATGATACCCTATGTGATCAATGTGGATAACTTGTTCTTCAACCGTTATGTTTTCAAATTTTATAGAGATATAGGGTCTAAGCATAATTGGTGTCTATTCATCTTCTATCTCTTTTGTGGATGTATGTTTGGTTTGGTATGCGTATACTGAGAAGTAGCGTATACTTGTTTCGTGTTGTCCGATCAGATATCATAACCATTGCATATAGTGATTAAAGGCGTCAGATTTAAGCAAAGTATTTAATGAAGTTAGGATTCCATGGTTTTTCTTGCAGAAGTAATTAGATTTCAATTCTTGTTAGTTAGTTAATTTGTAGTTTTGTTAATTTGCTTTTTAGTTAGATTTAGTTAATTGAAACCCATATTTGTTATTTGTCTTAGCAGTGCATAATAACCATACACTGTTGCATAGGTGCGTTTACTGAATTAAAACCATAAACAGATCTCTGTGGGAACGAACTCGACTTATTCATATATTACTTGTGACCACGTACGCTTGCGTGATTTAGTGCAAACAGATACATTCGATAATGAACTAGTGGTTCTAAACCATCTATGGCGATTAAAGGGTTGAACAAAAGGGTTGAAGTGTCAACCTGAAAGTTGGAAAGGGGAAGGTTGGAATTGTATCCATAACTATTTTCCTTAGGTTCTTAAGATAAAATCCTTTTAAGGAAAGGAGACTGCAATAACCCTAATTTTCGTGAATATTCGAAACCTGGATGAATAGTAATTTTATGGGTGGATGAGAAATTTTTGCAACCACGATATGTACGAATTATTAAATGAAGATTTCGAATTGATATTACGTTTTTACGGTACAAATGAGTGTATGTATAAGTCGTTAGTTTTTTTTTACGAAACCCATTATTTCGAATGGTCAAATTTTACGAGATATAAAAGGAGTATGAGGTTGGAGACTTCGTGATGCTAAAGGTATCCCCCTGGAAAGGATTGATGCGGTTTGGTAAGAAAGGGAAGCTAAGTCTGAGGTTTATTGGACCTTTTGAGATTTTGAGGCGTTAGAAAGTTAGCCTATGAACTGGCCTTGCCCCCGAGCTTGCAGCAAGTGCATAATGTGTTTCATGTGTCCATGTTACGACCCTACCATGCCGACTTTCGGCACGTGATAGAGTACGACCGGGTAGACCTACAGCCAGATTTGACTTATGTGGAAAAACCCGTGGAAATCATGGATAGAAAGGAACAAGTTCTGAGGAACAAGGTTGTCAAGCTAGTGAGAGTTTTGTGGAGAAACCAGAACGTCGAGAAATTAACATGGGAACTAGAAGGCGCTATACGTGAAAAGTACCCTCAACTGTTTTCAACCTGATTCCGGGACGGAATCCTTTTAAGGAGGGGAGGCTGTAAGAACCCTGATTTTTGTAATCTTTTAAGAATATAATATCATATGACACTGTGAATTTGGGACCTTTTGAGTCACCTATGTTGTTTAATGGAATTGATTATCTGAGAAATTTATGTTGTTACGTTCACTGTGTAAGAATAAGGGAAGATTGTTAAGGCAAGAGGCCTACTGCCCTTAAGATTTATAAAAAACTTGGGATTTGAGAGTTATTAGAGTATTAAAGGATTTTAAGAGACTATGACAAGAAGTTATGGATATTTAGGGAATTTACACAATTAAGTACTTAAGGAATTACAAAGGAAATCTCTACGCGACAAAATATTATTACGAGGAATTTAATTAAGATACGATATGAAATATGGATTAAGTGACAAGCATTGGTGGAGAAATAATAATACAAGGAAGGATATTGCATGCAAGTGCCATGTAACTAGCTAGTTAGGAAATGGACTAGAAAGCATAAAGCATAAAGTAACCATGAATAGTGACTAGTTGGATGGTGCTACAACCAAGGAGACAAGAGGGCATGGTGGGGGGCTAGTCTACTAACCCTAGGGTGTCAACATGTGACACAATACATACACACATCAATACATATCACAATAATACACTTCATTATTTCAAAATCACCCAACCAAACCACTCTCTCTCCCTCTCTCCTTGAAGCTCTCGGCCAAGCTCTTCCAAGGGGGAAGAAGAAGATTTTTCTTCAACTCCCACCCACTCACAAATCACAATAAAATTCCTAGAGCCTCCTTGTATCATAGTGAAGGTATGTTATCAATTTCATAGCTTTCTAACCATCCAATCTTGAGATATTAATTGTTGAAAGTTTGAGTGAATATTAACCAAACTTGTTTATCCTTTAGATCTTGAAGGATTAAGGTCTTTAAAGGCTCATCCAAGTGTTCTTAGTGGTTGTAAAGCTCACCCAAGGTCTTTAGCTACTCAAGAAGGTATAAAACTCCAAACCCCTCTTAGTCATGAAGTGTTTATGATTTTTAATGTTAGATCTAGGAGTATTAATGCCTATCTTGGTTATATGAGTTATGGATGATGAAATCTTGAGGTTATATGTGATTGATGTGATTTTAAAGCTTGTGCTTAGAGTATGTGACCCCATGTATGTTATAGAGATGAGACTTGGTGGTTTTGATGGTAGATATGAAGTATAAGTTGAGTTCTTGAAGGTTTGAGTAAGGATGAGTGATGTACAAAAATTCTGGGAGCATGTACTGTCTTGCAGTGGATTTTTGAACCCCTTAACCTTGTCTCCCGAGGGTCTAATACCCATGGTTAGAAAGGTATTTGAATGTAGTTTCCAGAAATATAAGTCTCATGTCTAGGTGATGTATAGATTTTGATTTATGACCTGAAGAGTGAGGAGTGGTTCTGAAATCCGGACTGCACTGTATGGTCTGTTTGTGAACTGTCTTTGGACCCCCAAACTTTCTGCAAACATTGTGAAAAATTGAGGTTAGCTAGGTCTTACAGTGAGGAAGGCTGCACAAAAAGAATCTGATTAAAACTTGAATTTTCCAATTTTATAAAAATGTTAGAGCGAGGTGTGCGCAAGTGAAAAACCACTTAGGGGATTAGTTTAAAGTAGTTTTAAGGATATTCACTTGAGTTTCGAGTTCGAGGAATAGATTTGAGTCGAATGGGTAACGAAAGTGATAATGTGACGACATGGTCATATGAGAGGGTTAGTGGTCACAAGTGGGGTCGTTAAGTTGGTCTTACGATTTTTAAAACCTTATGATTAAGTAGCGTTGTTAAGGTACTAACGTACAAATATTGATTATGTATAGATTTCCATCCCACTTCGCGAGCCGACCACCCCAACCTCACCAAGGCAAGTTTTCCAACCCTAAGTATTTAATTTCAAAATATTATATTCTTGATTTTACCTATGCAAGTCTACTTTACAAAACTTATATACAAGGATTTTTCACTTTTGTGTTTGTAGTTCCAAACGTATTATATGCGTATGCTTTATGAGATTATGTTGAAGTTTGAGATATATGCATATGTGTTTGTACACCCTTGAAATTAGAATGAAAATGTTTCTTCGGACAACGACTCTAGCAATAGAGGTCGTAGCGGTCCAAATATACTATTGACCGGGGAGCGGTATATTATTGTATCGTGATTAAATTACGAAAACCCGAAAGGTCATTCGGGAAGTATCGTATACTTACGTATTTATTATTTTTACGTTGTTAAAAATACTCAAAAATATCTATCTTGGATTAAAAGCTTATTTTAATTAAATAATGATTTTACTAATTGTTTATATATTAAATCTAAAAATATTATTTATTAATTATCGTTCATTATTTTAAAGACAAAACTAATCCAAGATACCTTCAGCATTTTCAAACTTGAACTCTTTCGGACCCAAAACATTTTCGAAAACCCCCGGTCAGCATTTGCTTCTTGTACGTTTTTCAAGAATTATCGGACGACTGAGGTCGAACTTCAACTACTCAGGTTTTCTATCAAAATGATTTTGAAAAGAAAAGAAAAAGGGGACTCTGGCAGGTGTGGGAATCGTTGACGAACGATTCCCGGGATGTGTAAGCGGCCGTGAGCCAGGCGGTCCATCAATTATTATTCCGGCCCATGTGTTGCCGAAGGATGATTACGGACGTAGTTTTCATCAAGGGTGATTACGGATGTAGTTTTCACCCGAGGATAGTTACGGATGTAGTTTCTATCCTTCTACCGGTAGAGAAGACCCGCGGATTATTGGACTTGGATGTGGCGACTGATCATCGTCAATCCTTGTCAGGTTTTTATGTTTTCTTCCAGTCCCATCCTCCACTTTGGAAAAATACTCAAACACTGCTTCTTGGGCCTAAGTGCCAAGTTGCCGATAGTGTGGTTTTTGATAAGAAAAATATTAACATCGTGCAGTATCTAGAACTGTAAGATTTTCTATAGAGATTGGCACGTGTGAGTGCACTCTTGCAATTATTTCAAAGAATGAAATGTTTTTGAATGAGAAACCTTCTAAGCTAATGGAAGGAAAGAGGTTTTGCATCAATGCATTCCCTGTACATTATGATAACCGTAGAGTGTTTTGCCGAAACTGATATACTCATACGTATATATTTTCAAACTTGAGATATATTGAAATGAGAACCTTGTAAAGGATTCATATGTTATTCTTAAAGCTCCTTAGTGAGTATAAATGTTTTATTCAAACTCGGACATATATATTGTCGAGTTATTTTTTTGTAATCTGAGATATACACCCATACAGTTGGGAACGCTTTCAAAATAAACCACTTTATCATTTTTCAAAATGGTGAACTTGCTGAGCATTATGTAGCTCATTCTTGCTTTATAAAAACTTTTCAGAAAGAGAAGAACTTGGTCGGTTAACTCCGCACCAGCAGAAGAGGAGTAGGAGATTTACCCCGGAGGTGATTTAGTTCCTGAAAAATACTACAGAGTAAGTCTGATAGGTTTTCAACTGTAATAGTAAGACTTGTCTTCAAGTGTAGTTGTATAAGTGGAAGTGCGTAAGATTCTGGATTGTACAGATGAATTGTAATATTTAGTGTTACTTTTGATTATCGTTTCTGAGGCTCTAACTTGTATGTGCGTAAGATTGAGGTCTGGATGGATGTATTGTTGAGTTGTAAAGTTAATACTGGTATGATATGGTTGAATGGTGATGTGACGACCTGAATCTCTGACCTCGGATTTGGGGGCGTCACATGCCACTCGCTTTTCAAGACTTCTAGATATACAAAAGACATGTGAAGACATTGAAGACAAAGATCACCTAAGAAGATACAAGAGTAAGCAGAAGTATGATGACATCCTAGAAACCTCAGAAGTGTCCTTGGAAAGATTTTGCAAAATTAATTAGAAGAATGTATAGAGAATGACTAGCAGTTGAAGAATGAAGATTTGTCATAAGAATGAGTTTCGAAGAAGAAGAAGAGAACATGTTCCTCACCAAGAAAGAAGCTGATCGATACTATGTTTACTAAAACATTATGTGTCCTGTTTCTTACGCCGAGTTAGCTCATGTAAGCTTGGATGCGTGTTGTTGAAGTAATACATTTTAAGGGAAGTGATTAAGCATTGGACCCCAGATTAGAAAGTTGAATATGTTCCTTTCGCATTGCATGACTTCAAGGAACCGGGGGGTACTTGTTGTGCCCAAAATCTCCATGGGCTAGATTTAGGCCCAATAAGCTATAGGGTCCAATCCATATGAGCCAGGAGATAGATCCAGTACGAGTTATGAAGATCGGATAGAAGAAATGACTAAGGATGTATGAGTTTCAGGAGGTTTCCAATGGTCAGGAAGTTGGGATGAGTATTAGAAGACCAGGTTCCTACCAGCAGAAGAGTTCGAGTTAGCATAGCAACAGCCATAGAGATGCCAAGAGCATATGAAGAGCTATCCAATCTAACCAGTTTGTTATTTGTGCAGGTACAGGTACCTATAAAGAGGTCCCTAAGCAATGTGTCCCGAAATAAGGAGGTTCCTGAGAAACAGGTTCCTAGACAGAGGTTCCTGAGAACCAGGTTCCGAAATATAGGTTCCTGAGCACCAGGTTCCTGAGACATAGGTTCCTGAGCACCAGGTTCCTGAGCGTAACCAATCAGAAAGAGACCGAATTATTATTGGAGTGTAATTCTAGGGCGCAGTTGATCCTAGAATGCCTCTAATAGACATGAGAATTATAGTAGGGTACGAACTCGAGTTCTACTCTACTTAGCCAACTAGTTCGTGAAAGGCTCTAAAGGAACCTGAGTCCTACACGAATTAGACAACCAAATACAGCTGGTCAAGCAGAATCAGCTTCGCATTAGAACTACGTGAGCTTGATCCCTATATAAACAAGGGTACGTAGGCACCTTGGGAGAACGGACACAGATCTCGCTAATGGAACCTGCGATGATTCTCGTAACCTCTCAAGCTCAGCTCGCCCTCACCATCAAATCACACCCAAATCACTAAAAACAACCAATTACATGTGTTACACTTGTAAATTCCAGCGGGCCTCCGAAGATCACGTTGATTACGAAAATCCTCCATCAACACCTTTCTTAACTCCAAAAACACACAAAACCTCTCTGTAAACACAGAGCTTCCACAAAACACAATGAACTTCAACCTAATCTTTTGATTTCTCACAGATGATGAACACCAAAGATTCAATATTCGTCTCTTTGAAGAGATGACTTTTCTCATCGTTTTAGACATGGTTGGAGTAGATCCATATAATGTCCAGAACCTTCTCTTAGAACATCCATCTGTTGGATACAATCACCCTCTAACCTCCTCAAAACTTGAGGATGAAGAATTTGGCCGAGAGTCTGAGGTTGATCTTGATGGGGATGCTATACATTTAAGTCAGCTGCTCTCATTCAAGTTGCCCAGACAAGGAATCCAGGAGTAATCATCAAAGTGACTCTTGAGATGCTCCTTGTCCTGAAGTAGATCTTTGAAGACTAAGAACAGCAACAACTTTAGACAAGAATAGGGTTATTAGTAAAAATTAGACAAAAAGATATTTGTATTTCATTTCCGTGTATGTAATGCTTTCAATTAATGAAAATACAATTTCTTATTATCTACTTGTCTGTGATTGTTTATTGACTGATCTGAAAAACAATATAAACTATCAGTATGAATGAATTAAAGTTTGCTTGCATAGACTTAACAAAACTCAGAATTAGATCACTACAAAAAAATGAACTTCAGGATTTGAAACAATAGTACACACAAATTTCACAATCCTGATACTGACGATAAAATCCTGATGACGTCAGCATACTGATAGCAATCCTGATCCTGATGTTTATTAACAAGTCTATCATACTGAAATTTATCAAAGTACAATGTTACAGCTTAAGCATTTAACAATCAAATATATATCCTGACAAGAATATCAAGTCTATAAGCTGAAAACAACATACCTTGCTACTTTTGTAGATGTTAAAGATCTAGAAATTTAACATTCCTAACTCACTTACTAATCTACTGAATGTAGTCTCATTAAGTGGTTTAGTTAGAATATCTGCAAGCTGTTTGTCAGTAGGAACAAAATGAAGTTCCACAGTACCATTCTCAATATGTTCTCTAATAAAATGATACCTGACATCAATGTGCTTAGTCCTTGAATGTTGAACTGGATTTTCTGCAATTTTGATAGCACTAGTATTATCACAAAACATAGGAATATTACTAAGTGTCATACCATAATCCATCAACTGATTTCTTATCCAAAGGAGCTGTGTACACCAACTGCTTGCTGCTATGTACTCAGCTTCTGCAGTTGAGGTTGAGATAGATTGTTGCTTCTTGCTTGCCAAAGAAATCAATCTGTTTCCCAAGAATTGACATGTACCTGTAGTGCTTTTCCTGTCTATTTTACACCCTGCATAATCAGATTCTGAATAGCCAATTAGGGAGAAGTCAGATTCTCTAGGATACCACAAACCAAGATTTGGAGTTCCTTTGAGATATCTAAAAATTCTCTTCACAGCAATTAAATGAGATTCCTTAGGATCACTTTGGAATCTAGCACATAAATAGGTAGAAAACATTATATCTGGTCTACTTGCAGTTAAATATAACAATGAGCCTATCATGCCTCTATAACTAGTATTATCCACACTCTTTCATTAGTAGAGCCAAATATGATATCATCAACATAAACTTGAACTAAAAGCAATTCACCTTTTATCTTTCTAAAGAATAGAGTTTTGTCAATTGTACCTCTTGTGAAGCCATTTTCAAGAAGAAATTTAGACAAAGTCTCATACCATGCTCTTGGTGCCTGCTTTAGTCCATAGAGTGCCTTGTCAAGTTTGTAGACATGATTTGGAAACTTTGGATCAACAAATCCAGGTGGTTGCTCCACATACACTTCCTCATCAAGATTGCCATTTAGAAAAGCACTCTTTACATCCATCTGGTATACCTTGAATTTTGAATGAGCTGCAAATGCAAGAAACATCCTGATTGCTTCCAATCTTGCTACAGGTGCAAAGGTCTCATCATTATCAATGCCTTCTTCCTGAGAGTAACCCTTGGCCACCAGTCTTGCTTTGTTTCTTACAATCATACCAGATTCATCTAGCTTGTTTCTGAAAACCCATTTTGCACCAACAATTGATCTGTCTTTGGGTCTTGGTACCAGTTTCCAGACTTTGTTTCTCTCAAACTCATTTAACTCCTCCTGCATTGCAATTACCCAATCAGGATCCTGTAAGGCTTCTTCAACCTTCTTAGGTTCATTCTTTGAGAGAAAGCAACTATACAAGCATTCATTTTGAATTGATCTTCTAGTTCGAACACCACTATTTGGATCACCAATAATCAAATCTTCAGTATGCTCCTTTGTCCATTTTCTAACAGGTGGTAGATTGCCTCTGCTAGATTCTCCCCCTAAGGTAGTGGTATCTCTTGTAGAAGAAATGTCTCTGCCTTCAAAAACTCCCCCTTGATCAGTAGAATCAGTAAATTCCACTCTGCTGCTAGTTACCGATCTTTCCTCAGTAGACTCTGAAAGATCAGTTCTTGATGGAGTAGACTCCGAATAGCTAGTCTGCTCCTGATGATCACTGTGTTCTCCTTGATTCATTTTCTCCCCCTCAACAGTAGCATTCCTTTGAGAAGCAATAGAAATTCCTTTTGGAGAACCTTCATCATCACTGGAGAGTATCTCAGAATTCTTCAGATTTTCAAATTCCAATTTGTCATGGCTCTCATCAGTTTGCAGAATTCCAAATTTCTTGTCATCAAATGCAACATGAATTGATTCCATAACAATGTGAGTTCTGAGATTATAAACTTTGAAGGCCTTAGATGCTGAATATCCTAGAAAGATTGCTTCATCCGATTTGGCTTCAAATTTTCCAAGTTGTTCTGGATGAACTTTTAGGACATAGCATTTGCATCCAAAGATGTGAAAGTATTTCACACTTGGTTTCTTTCCTTTGATCATCTCATAGGGAGTTTTTCCATGACTATTTACCAAGGTACAGTTTTGAGTGAAACATGCAGTGTTAATAGCTTCTGCCCAAAAATAGGTTGGAAGTTTTGCATCTACAAGCATGGTTCTTGCTGCCTCTATGAGAGTCCTGTTCTTTCTTTCTACTACACCATTTTGCTGAGGTGTACCAGGTGCAGAAAACTATTGAGTGATTCCATTGTCTGCACAAAAATCCTCAATTGTAGAATTCTTGAATTCTGTACCATTGTCACTCCTAAGTACTTTGACTTTGTACTTAGAGTTATTTTGAATAATCTTGACAAGTTCAATGATTTGCTGAGGAGCTTCATCCTTCTTGTGTAGAAAGAACACCCATGTGAACCTTGTGAAATTGTCCACTATCACTAGAGCATATCTTTTCTTGTTGATAGACATAATGTTTACTGGACCAAACAGATCAAGATGTAGCATGTGAAATGGTTCAGTAATTGAATTTTCAGTCTTGCTCTTGAAAGTGATTCTTCTTTGTTTTCCAAGCTGACAAGCATCATAAAGTCCATCTTGCACAAAATTGCCTGAGGTAGGCCTCTCACTAAATTCTGCTTAACAAGTTGATTAAGCTTCTTCAAGTTGAGATGTGAGAGCTTCTTGTGCCAATTCCAGCTTTCATCACTTGTTGCTTTGCTGTAGAGACATCTAACAATTCCTTTAGATGTATCACTTAAGCTGGCTTCATATATGTTACCATGTCTTTGACCAGTTAGAACAATGTCTCCATTCTGCATATTCAAGATTTTGCATCCTTCTCTGTCAAAGATTGATTGATAACCTTTATCACCTAGTTGACTTATGCTTAAAAGTGTATGTTTTAAGCCTTCAACCAGTGCTACGTTTTCTATGATGACATTCCCCAAAACAATTGAGCCATATCCCAGAGTTTCTCCTTTGTTGCCATCTCCAAAAGATATTACTGGGCCAGCTTTCCTCTCAAACTTTGTAAGCAGGGACTTCTTTCCAGTCATATGTCCAGAGCATCCACTGTCCAAGATAATTGAATGCTTCTTTCCTGTGCCCTGCAAACAAAAAGTAACTAGTTAGAATTTTTTAGGACCCAACTTTGATTGGATCCTTTCTTACTAGATTTTGAAACAACAGGCTTTGAAGATTTTGCTTTTACTTTACCTGTTGCAGAGTCAACCTTAGACTCTGATTTCACAAACTATTTGTGACTAGGAGTTTCAGATTTCAAAGAATAATAGTCATAATACAGTTCATGATATTCTCTACACATGTAAATGGAATGAAGTAAACTACCACAATGATAACAAGCTTTCTGTGGTTGGTATTGAATTTTCTAAGTCTTGGGAAATCTGGACTCAGTTTTCCAAGAAGGTTTTTGATTGCAGTCTAGGGCCAAATGATTATGATTTCCACACTTATAGCATTTTTTCCTAGGTGCATCAGGTACATTCTTGTAATTATTCTCTTTGTTAATACCTTCTTTTCCATTCCTATTTCTTTTGATCTTGCTAGACTCTGAAAGATCATCTAGTCTCTGTTTCAACTGAGACTTAGACAGAAACCCTATGTTGACATTCTTAGGTTTCTCTAACACTTTCTCATCTGAATTACTATTGTTAATCCTTTTGTGTACAACAGGGGTACCTTTTGAATCAACAAATTTAACATGATTAGGTTCAGAAACAATTTTCTTATCTTCAGATTTAGATGTGCTAGCTTCTACTTTACTATCATCACTGACAATAGCTACTTTTTCTTCTTGTCTAGCCTTATCAAAACCTAAACCATTAGCTTTACCACGAATTCCACTTTCAAATATTTCTAGAGTCTTTTTACCAGAATTGTTAATGGTCTTAATCACATCTCTCTCTTCCTCTAGTTCTTTTCTGACATAGTCATAATCCTCAAGAATAACACTATAATCATGCTTAGCTTTATCAGAACTTAACTTGTATTCTTCCATTTGAATTAACTCAGATTCAAGAAAATTATTTCTATCAACTAATTTATCATTCCTAACCTTAAGTTCATCTCTTTCACTGGTAAGAATTCTAAAATTAGTCATAAGATTCTTAAACTCAGCATGGATAGATCTAATTTCATCAGAATTTAAGCTATAAAATGAATCAAGAGAGTGAAGTGATACCTTAACAGAAGATGGAGAAGTTTTCTTTGGAGATCCAGGTTTGTCTGAAACATTTGCCATCAATGCAATGTTGTCATAATCCAATTCATCTTCAGAATCACTGGAATCAGCCCAATCCTTCTGTGTGACCATAAGTGCATTACCCTTTCCTGAATTCCTAGGCTTCTTACACTCACTTGCAAAGTGTCCAAGCTCGTTGCAGTTAAAGCACTTGATCTTGGCCTTATCAAACTTGACAATTGTACTTTTGCCTTTGTCACTCTTCTTCTCCTCCTTCTTTTGAAAAGGTCCTTTGCTAAATCTTCTCCTGTTGAATCTTCCTTTCTTGAAAGCTTTAGCAAACATAGCAAAGAGTTCCTGCATCTCTGATTCAGAATCACTGTTGTCAGAGTCTATATCAGTAGTCTCTGACTCAGAACTTTCTTTGCTTTTCTTCTTCCTTGAGTTCTTTACAGCAGGCTCTTCATGCTGTTCCTATGGAAGCTTCTTTGATTCAGATTGAGCAGTAAGTGCAACAGTCTTCATCTTTCCTTCACTCCTGCTCTTCTTCTGTTGCTTGTCAAGTTCATAAGCCCTCAGTTTTCCATACACAGCCTCTAATGATATCTCATCCAGATCACTAGCTTCCTCAATTGCAGATATCTTCTCATTGTAGAAATCAGGAAAAGCTTTCATGAACTTTGTATTCATATCCTCCAAGTCATAATATTTACCATGCATGGCCATCTCATTGATGAGTTTTGTAAACCTATCAAAGGTGTCAGTAAGTGACTCACCAGACTTGGATTCAAAGTACTCATACTGTTGTATAAGTAGTGTCCTCATGTTCTTCCTGACAGGCTTAGTTCCTTCACAGTGAACCTTAAGATTGTCCCATATATCCTTAGCAGTTTTACAAGAGAGAACATAGTTAGTGAGAACAGAATCAAGACAGTTGAATAATATGTTTCTCACTTTAGCATCTTTAAGAACATTCTCCTTGTCCTTATCTGACCACTCAGATTTAGGCTTCTCTGCTTATGTTCTGGAACAACTTGACCATCAACAATTGCTTGTCCAACAACCTTCGTTGGGATAAAAGGTCCATCTCTGATTCTGTCAAGATAATCAGGATCTGTTGCTTCCAGATGATGCAACATCTTTACTTCCCATAGAGTATATTCGTTTCTCTTGAGCATAGGAATCTTAGTATTCCCATCCTTGTAACCAGACATGTTTGTAGATCTTTATGATTATTCGAAATCAACCTTCTCTGATACCAATTGTTAACTCAAATAACTTGTAGAAGGGGGGGTTGAATACAAGTTATATAATTGTGTCTGATTTTTGCTTGATTAGATAAACAAGAATAAACGAATAAATCAAACTCTGTTTGTATTAAATAAATCAAATACAAACTCTACCAAAGGTGTACAAATACCTTTAGCAGCTGCTGACAAAATAAATCTCTCTTTCTCTCTGTTTGTTTCGAACTCTCGAATACAAACCTTATACAGAGCTACGCATACAAAACTCACGATTCGAACTCTTTTTACAATGATATAGAGAGAGTATTTATAATGCTACCTATCAACTAATCACAGAAAGATAATCTATACATGACAATGTTCTACTGTCCAGTTGATAGTTTCCATCAATAGAAAATTCTTTCCTTCACGAAATCTTCTTGCTTGTTCCTCAAACAAAGATCCTATTTTATAGCACTTGCCAGTTTCTGTAGCATCCATAATGACATCATCAGTAACACGACTGATATCAGGATTCCATCTTGCATCAGGATCTGACCATCCCATCAGTACTTGATCAGTATTTGACCTGACGTATCAGGATTCAATCTCAGTTCCTGACATGTAGTACTCGATGCACTGTTCCTGACTTAATTCTACAGATTACTTTCTAACACATATCTCCTATACAAAGTGCTAAATCCTTTATAAGATCAGGATATACAAGAAGTATAAGTAAAATTCTATTCTTAACATCACAACTCATGAATTATTCCTAACACTATTTGTGTAGCAAAGTGTGTGTTTGTGTTTAACAAAATATTTAAGGGCGGAATATAAACACAAGAAAACTGTAAATACAAATGTTAGTATTCTCAGCTGCGTTTTTCTCAGAGAGATGTTCTAAGTTGCAATGAGAAAACTTCTAAACTCCTTAATTCCTAGAGAAATGGGGTTGTACACTTATAGAACAAGTGTACACCCTACTTACAACAAAAGGTAGAACAGACATATTTACTTTCTAACTTGTCTATCCTATTTTGAAATACATCCAGGCAGCATGTAGTTTGTCTTTCTTTAATCTGCCCAGATCCACTTCTTTAGCAGCTTGTCTCCAGTAACAACTCTCTATGTTTCTTTGTAGACTGTCCATGAACACTTTACAGTACAGTGGTCCTGAAAGTGTCTTGGCTTATTGCAGGTTTCTGACTTGTACAATTCTCAGTATTTTGTCTTCAAGAATCCATTCGAGAAGTAGTTGAGTGGTTGATTCGAGAACTAGAATTGACTTAATAGATAACTCTCAGTTCTCGAATATTGTATAATTGAGATGTCGAACCACTTCTCGAAATAACATTTTCTTTAGGAATCCTTGAGTTGTCGAATAGAGCATTTGGCTTATCGAATCCCTGAGATATCTAATAGTTTCTTACGTCCTTGAGATATCGAATGTAGCTTTGACTTGTTGACTCTTTGAGTTCTCGAACAGAGTGTTAGACATGTCGAATCTCTGAGTTATCAAATTTGACTTTGACTAGTTGACTTTCTGACATATCGAATAGTGCCTTTAAAGATATCGAATCCCTGACTTCTCGAAAGCTAGACTTCTCGAATTGGTACTTAGGCAAATCTTTAATATTCAAAATCCAACTGTGTTTATTTTGACAGCCTTGTTCTTCAAGCTTGAGGCATGATCTCTGGATCTTCTTTCAAGCATTATTTCATGATTAACTTACAGTTACACAGATAGAATTTTGATGCCTATTACAACTACTAAATACAAGTAGAAACTCTACAACTAGAGGTTCCCCCAGTTAAGGGGTCATGTAAGTAATGCAACGCATTACAAACAATTAGGCTTGTTGTTAGATAAATACAGGCATGCCTCTGTGACTAACAATCTCCCCCAAATTGTGAGTAAGACCCTTAGTCACAATTTCATGTATGATAACAAGCCTAACATACATAAAGATAAAACATTAACAGTTCATGTATGAAATTGATTGAATCTTGAATACAACAAAATAGACATTCTTACAGTTGAAGATTATCCAGTTCCTTTAGCATTTATCCCTTGACTCTTAGCTAGATACTCATTCAGTTTCTCTTGTTGTTTCTCTTCTGCCTTTATTTTGTTTTCTTTCATTGCATCCAAGATATCTACCATAGCATTTATCTCTTCAATTATAGGTGAATCCTTAAAATCTTCAAGTACTGGATTCAGTATGTTTGCAGGGTAATGATTGACCAGGTCTATTCTGATATTGACATAAGCACCATTTCTCCTCCTATATATATTTCACAACATAAGGATTGAACCAGACTCTGCACAATCCTTTACCCATTAGCTCCTCTGCTTTGGCTTCCAATGCATTAAGCTCCTCCATCTTTTTCTTTAGCAACTCCTTACTCTTCTTTTTCTATTCTGCCTGATAATCTCTCTTCATTTTGATAAAATCTATCAATTCCAGCTTCCACACTCTCTCCACCTTATCTTCAGAATTCAGCATTGCAATTATCCTCTCAATATCATGTTGTTTACCCCAATGCTGACACATCCCTTGC
Source organism: Kitagawia praeruptora (assembly GCA_037693485.1). Lineage (NCBI taxonomy): Eukaryota > Viridiplantae > Streptophyta > Magnoliopsida > Apiales > Apiaceae > Kitagawia > Kitagawia praeruptora. The sequence continues at coordinate 43,330,139 of CM075350.1, forward strand.
TTGAACTTCTTCTGTCTTCCATCAGTGTATTTAAATTCAAGGCAATCATCAACAATGGCAATATGATTGATTCTTTGAGCCCTCAGAAATAGCAATTGATCGTCATCATAGTCTTCATTTAGAGGTGGCAAATCTAGCCATGGTACAATTGTGATGGCCTTGGATTCAGATGTCTTTACTTTCTTTGCCTTTCTGGCCATAGATTTGATTTTCATCTTTTGCATCTTGTTGCTAGGAAGAAGTTTGAAGCCTTTATCTCTTGACCATTGTAGTACACCATTAGCACTTTGCTTTTGGAGACATACAAGTGGTTTCTTGATTTGAATCTTCTTTGCTAGAGGTGGCAAGACAGTTGCAGAAGCCATAGGATTAGATTTTGGCAAGTCATCACTAACTGTATCCACCCTAGACATATAGTTTTGTGTTGTGATGGGAATACTGCTAGTGATGCTTGAGGCTTGCTGTCTTCCACCTCTTCTCTCATATACTTTATCATCATCTTTGCCATCACCTCCCTTCTTGTTCTTGTCATCTTTCTTCTTCTTCTTCTTTTTATCATCCTTATCACTCCTATGATGCCTTCCTCTCCCATCAGTTTTATCTTCATCATCATCATCCTTATATTTCCTTGGCTTAACAAATTCAGGGACAATGCCAGTTGCTATATATGATTTGAGATACAGTAGAGCTTCCAATTCTTTAGTTGATCTGCACCCTTTCTTCTTGTTAAGTTGATCAATGATTGCATGAATCCGCCTTGTATTCTGAGGGGTGAGATGCTTTGGGATGACTAGCTGACCAACATCTTCAATTCTTGTACCAGGCTGATAAAAAATAGTTCTTGGTTGAGTACACACTTCAGGCAATCTAGCATGTTGGCCATTTCTTAAATCATAATAGAGACTCTTGTTGTTTTCTTCCACTTTCTCAATCAGCTCCAGGATAACATCAATCTCAGTGAATTTTAAATCCTTTAAGGTGTCATAAGATAGGTGCCATATTTTGCAATTGGTCACCATCATAATCTCCTTGAGAAAGATTTGATCTAGCTTCCTTGGAATCACTGTTAAGTACTTGATTTGTTCCTTGAGACTCCTCCTGTATAGTAGCATATCTCCTTCAACATTTGCCCTTGAAACTTGTAGAAACTTCAAGAAAGCAGCATCATGATATATTTCGGAATTTGCAACTTCTATCAGTTTGGCCTCTGTAACTATACTCACTTCAATTGGCTGATCATCTTCATGTCTGGAAGCTTTAGCTTGATCAGTTGGCATTGAACCTGCCACCACTGTAGATGTAATTGATTGTTTCAAACCACTTGGGGTAGTGATGTGCACAGTTGGTAGGGTGACAAATGGTAGAGAGGTGATATATTTGACAAGTTTAGAGGTTTGAGTCTCAGTGACTTTGGATTTGCCATTGCCTTGGATTTGGGGTTTAGATTTGGTAGATTTTGGTTGATCCTCAGAGATGATAATACCCTTCCCCCCTTAGATTTTGAGTTTATTTTCTTTTCCCCCTTAGGCTTGTTCTCAGACACAGGGCCTTTGGATTTGAAGAGGAAGGATGTGAGATTGAGGGTTGAGGAATGCCCATGTGTTGTATCATTGCAGAAATCATCTATTGCTGATTAAGAAGGACATCAGTAGTAGTAGCAGCTTGAGTGTCCATCTTGTCATTCAAAAGGGCAACAGATTCTTTAAGTTCAGCATTGAATTGTATGAGAGAGATCACTTCTATCTCCAAGCTGCCTACTTTGGTCATCAATTGTGTAGCCTTGAAGCCAGATTGCTCCTTGAGCCTTGCTACTTCAGATGGTTGCATGTCATGAATAGGTACATCAGTGATAGCTTTTTCTCCATACTTATTTCTCCACATGACATTAATATAGGAGTTGTAGTCAAGGGATTTTTCAATCTGAGTTTCAACCTTCTGAGAGAGATACTTGAATTTGTCATCTAGGTCACAGACAACAAGTCTAGTCTTCTGATTTCTGCCATGGAGTCTTTGAGAGATTTGATCAGACTATTGAGTTGAGGGAATTCTTTGTTAAACTGTGTCTTTATTTCACTCACTACTTGTGTGGTTTATGTGGAAATTGTCTAAATTTCTGATTTGACCCCTTTACCCAGGTAGTGAGCAGCCTTTAGACTTCCCTTGTATGCATCATTGATGGCTTCATACACTTCTATAGGAGAGAGGGTCTTGGCATTGGAGCTAAGTGAAGTAAGATACTCCTCCCTTAGGTATTGAAGAGCTTCTTTTAGAGTAACACTCCCTGTACTATTCAGCCAGACATCAACATTGCCCTCTCTCTCAGCCTCATCTGCTATCTTCTCTAGTTGTTCTTCCACATCCTCCATATGACAGAGAAGTATAGCTTCATAGTCAGCATTAGAGAGGCTCCCTATGAGAAAGTTCTGGGCTATTTTTGAGATCTTACCAAGCTGTTCCACAATTAAGCAATGAAGTGCTTCTTCTGTCAATTGGTGTAGAACAGATGATGATCCTGAAGCACTGTCATGGTGCACAGGCTTCAGCCATTGTGACAAGAAGTTAGAGCTAGAGCTAGCCAAGCTAGACTCCTCAGTTGCAAATGAAACTTTTGCAACCGGATGGAATGACTCTACTACTGTTGTCTCCAGAAAAGTGGGATGAGTTATAACAGTAGATAACACAGGCACAGAGTCTCTAGTGAAAAGTAGTGAAGCCTCTGTGTTTTTGATGGTGTCATTTGGAGATGCCCCATCATGCATTCCCTCACTATCTAAATGTAGGTCCTGGGTGGTGAACAAAGTGTCTTGCACTAAGTCACTTGAGTCCATTGGCTCACCAAGATAAGGGGATTCTTGGTGATCAATGCCTTGCTCCTTAATTACTTGAGTTGCAGGCTGCAAAGAAATTTGAGTTGTAGATTCTGGAAGAGAAGTGTCTTTAAGAGAAGATTTTGGCAACTCTCCCTAAGAAATAGAGGGAGTTTCAAGAGTGATGTGCTCTCCACTCAGTGTTGTGCCAACCTTGTCACTCCCATGTGCAGACTCTATACAAGTAGATGCATTGGGGGAGAATGCTTGATTCTATAGATTCACCCTGTTGAGAGGGCACATATAGTGAGCTGTTTGCCCCTGATTTTACAACTTCAGCCATTTGTGTGACTGAAGATGTGGTTTTCTTTGCTTTTTTCTTCTTTGGCCTTAGCAAGGGTGACTCAGGTTCCTCACTTTCTAAACCTAGTTCTATAGCTAAAGCAGTTTCAGTTAATATGTTCAAAGGTTTAGAATTAACCTATTTTCTCTTCTTCTCCTTTTTACTAACATTACCTTGTTGAGAGGATGATGCAGTTGGCTCATTTCTTGGTAATGTGTTTGGTTGAGGGTGTTGGTTAGCAGGCCCTGGGTTAGCTATTTGTACTACTAGCTTGGGCTGTGCTAACTCAGATTTTGATGCAAATGTTGGCATATTGTGAGGGTAAGACTCAAATAACCTCTGCATATGAGGGGTTATTACAAGTCTCACATCCACATCATTCCTAGTATCCAAATTACCAAAAATGAGTTTGGTCATGGACTTGGGATAGCCTATTCTTGTTTTTACCTAAGCCAAGTAATTCAATCAAGTTTTTATCTAAGTAATTAAGAACAGACTGAATAAACCTTGGAAAGAAAAAATCATTACCTCTCTTGGATGTGTTCTTACCAAGTTTTCCAATGAGCTCCTGCATTATGAGCTTTCCAACATCTGTCTTTCTGTCAAAGGCCAATGAGTACTCTATCTGTTGAGCAGGTGCATTCAATTGGTCATAGCTGGACTTCCTTCCACTGAATACTTGCAGAAGTGTTGCAAACACATAACTCCATTCTGTTATAAGGTGCTTCCGATTCAGGTTCCCAACCTTGATAGTGTCTGAGTACCTTATAAGTTCAAAGAACTCCACCAGTTGATCATCTGTCATTAGATTGTTATATTCATCCTGATGAAGATCCAAGGCCTTGCTCATATCCTCAGAGGTGATATTGAACTCTTTACCCAGAACTTTCCAATTTATGATATAGCCCAAACTGCCATCTTCAAGAGCAATAGTTTCAGTAATTGCAGTGCTCCAAAACTGCTCTAGAATGTCTAGATACAGAGTTGGGTTGGCCGTAAGTGCTCCCATGATATAAGAATCAGACATCCATTTTACAAAACACTTGTAATTAGCATTTGGAGCTTCGACATCACTTGGGAGAGCGATGAAGTTGGTGTTGAATTTTATGGTTGCCATTGATACAGAGAAGAAAGAAGATAATGAAGGTCGAAGAAGAAATTTAGATTTGAGATTATGGTTTTCAGAGGTTTTGGGAATTTAGATGCTTGAGAAATCGAATGAAATGAATAGAGTAGTTATGGAATTGTATAAGTATGAAGTACTTGAACTATCGATTAGATATATGTTTTGTATCGAAAAGTCAAGCATCCAAAAAGTGTAAAACAACTATTCGATATGTCAAGAAAGGCTTATTCGATAACTCAAGCAGGTCATAACCCACATCTGGCAGTTTATCCAATTTAAAATTGAATAAAATATGTTTTTATGAGTGAATTAAAATTTTAGATAAAAAATCCAAAAACGGTTGAGATTCGGCGAGAATTCAGCCTTTTAAAATGATTCGAGAACTCAAATACTATATTCGAGAACTCAGACATTAGAGAACTCAAATACCATATTCGAGAAGTCAAGCATGTATCTGTTCGATATCTCCAAAAGATCTAATTCGAGAACTCGAGAGTACTCTAAAGAGACTTGTTAGAGAAGTCGGGCATTGACATACAATGAATCATTAGAGAAGTTTGATTTGTCAAACTATTCCTTTCACTCACAAAATTCAATTTTCACTATCTTTTAAAATTCACCAGAAATATTCAATGAGGAATATTCTTACTAATTAAATAGTGATTTTCTTAAAATTTCATAGAAATATCAAGTTAGTAAAATATAATTTTTCAAAATATGCAGCAGATTTGAAATTTTATAAATCATATTTCAGCCAACACTTACTTCAAAAATATTGAGAATTTAGATAAAGTAAGTGTTTATTGCTGCAACAATTTAGTTGATATTTCCACTTAGCCAGATTCTGAAGAATTCAGCATTCCAATCTCACTAACCAACCTTGTGAAGGTGGCTTCATCCAATGGCTTACTGAATATATCAGCTAATTGTTTATCTGTGGAAACATAATGCAACTCAATGGTTCCATTATTTGCATGTTCCCTAATAAAATGATATTTGATGTCAATGTGCTTTGTTCTAGAATGATTGACAGTATTTGCAACTATAGAGATTGCACTTGTGTTGTCACACTTGATAGGAATCTTTTCCAAAACAAGTCCATAATCTCTAAGTTGATTTCTAATCCAAAGCACTTGAGCACAACAACTTCCAGCAGCTATGTATTCAGCCTCAGTTGTGGAAGTTGACACAAATTGTTGTTTCTTGCTATACCAAGAGACTAACCTTTGTTCATGGAACTGGCAGCTACTTGAGGTGCTTTTCCTATCCACTCTGCATCCAGCATAATCAGCATCAGAATAGCCAACCAGATTGAACCCTGTGTCCTTAGGATACCATAAACCCAAGTTTGGAGTGCCCTTCAGATATCTAAAGATCCTTTTGATAGCAATCATGTGTGATTCCTTTGTATTTGACTGAAACCTTGCACACACCCCTGTTACAAACATGATGTCTGGTCTACTAGCAGTGAGATAGAGTAGAGAGCCAACCATGCCTCTGTAGACTGAGATATCTACCTTCTTGCCCTTAGCATCTTCATCCAATTTAGTGGCAGTGGCTATAAGTGTCTTTGCAGGTGAACAGTCTTCTAAGTCAAACTTCTTCAATGTTAACTCGAATAACTTATAGAAGGGGGGGTTGAATACAAGTTATATAATCGTGTCTAATTTTTGCTCGAATAAATAAACAAGAACAAACGAATAAATCAAACTGTTTGTATTAATAAGATCAAATACAAACTCTACCAAAGGTGTACAAATACCTTTAGCAGCTACTAACAATACAAATCTCCCTCTGTTTGTACTCTCGTATACTTACGATTACAAACCTCACAAACGAACTCCCACGACGCTTTTTACAATGATATAGAGAGAGTATTTATAATGCTACCTATCAACTAATAACAGAAAGTTATAATCTATACATGACAATGTTCTGCCGTCCAGTTGATAGTTTACATCAATAGAAAATTCTTTCCTTCATGATATCTTCTTGCTTGTTCTTCAAAACAACGATCCTGTTTTATAGCACTTGCCAGTTTCTGTAGCATCCATAATGACATCATCAGTAACACAACTGATATCAGGATTTCACAGCGCATCAGAATCTGATCATTTATCAGTATTAGACCTGTCGTATCAGGATCTGCTCTCAGTTCCTGAAATGTAGTCCTCGATGCCCTATTCCTGACTTAACTCTACAGATTACTGTCTAACACATATATCCTATACAAAGTGCTAAATATTTTATAAGATCAGGATATACAAGAAGTATTTGCAAATTCTATTCTTAACATCACAACTCATGAATTATTCCTAACAATCTCCCCCTATTTATGCTTTAGAAACTGATGCATAAATCTAAGTTGTAGATGTCAAAACATATAACAATTCAATCAGAATAGAATTTATGAATTAAGATCATGAAGTTAAGTACCTCCCTCTTCAGTTGTAGACATTGTATCTAGTACTAAGAAGAAAGAATTCAACTATTTGATGCTTCTTTTCCTTTACCACTTCCCCGATGAGATTCACCTCTGTCACCTTTAGTTCTTCCTCTATCTCCACCAGTCTGTTTATCTCCTCCAGTCTGTTGCCTCTGAATTGTTTTTATCTCCCCCTTTTTGACATCAGCAACATTAATTCCTAGAGATTCAGTGACAGAACAAATGAGATTCATCAGAACTGCTTCATTTTCCATAATAGTGACTTGGTTATCTTCAAGTGTTCGAAGTCTTGATTGAATTTCAACTTGATATTTCTGAATGTCTTGTAGAACTTCAGAATTGACTTCAATGTTGGAAGTGTTTGGAATATCTTCAGACTCAGATGTAGAAAGAACCTTATCTTCAAGTCTTGTAGAAGAAGTTGAATGTGTAGCATGATATTCAAGCAATAATACTTGAGTAGAGTTACAAACATCTTCATCTTTCTGATCTGAAGCTGAAATATGATCATTCTGTCCTTCACCAGTATTCTGTGTACTAACATCTACAAATCCTGACTCCTCTTTAGAATAATCAGATGCTGTTGATGTCACAATTCTAGCTAATATTGGAAGTACATACAAAGGAATACTAGGATCATTAGGAATATCTTCTGGTACATATGAAGTAGAAGTTTGTCTTAGCCTTTCACCTCTTTTGTTGATGATTCCTGCAAGCCTTTCTTTTTGCTTCTGAGCTTTAACTTCTGGCTTTGCATTGTGCTTTGCTAAGTCATTCTTCTCATATATCTTGATAAAAGAATAAGTACCAGCATCCATACCAAGATTATCAGACCAAGATTCAGGAAAAACCTGATCCCAGAAATCAAACGATGATGGTTTCCTAATTTTCTCCCCCTCACTATGGAGTTGATCATCCATACCCTCATTCTCACTTTGACTATCTAAAGTCAACACTCTTTCTACCTCTCCTTTTGCCTGGTCAGGAGCTAGCCTCTCTGTTTGTGGATCAATATCCATCTTTTCAAGTGTATCACTCAAATTTGGATAAGTGCTCTCATGACCTACAGAAAAATAGGGTTTAGAAGAAGTTTTTATACCTGAACTCACATGGAGAGAGGGTTCCTCATATGGAAAGGGGCTTGAGGTTTTCTCCATGGAGTGAGCTGCTATAGTCTCTGAACCCTCACAAGCATCTTCTTTCCTTCCAGAGACTACAAGCTCCAGTATACCACTTTCAGGTTCTATACTAGACTCTGATGTCTTCAGTAATACTTCATTAGACACCATAGTTAGCATGTCACCGTCTTTAAGTGTTGTTTGCTGAGACTCATTCTCAAGGTGGATAGACTCTGACTGAACAAAATTTGTTTGATCTTCAGGAAAATCAATCAAAGTCATTCCTTCCATAACATAGGGTTTCTCACTCGCAATTCCAGTCATCACAGAAGACCTTTCAGCATCAGCTATCACAGTTCCTGAGTCATCCAACCTCTGACTAGATGTTTCTTGTGTTGCAGTGACTGTGATCTGATCTGTTCTACTATCCACCACTAGTGCAATAGTATCTCATGTTGACTGCATTCCTCTAACTACTACTTCTGTTTGTTCACCTTGATCTGGAGCATCTTCAACAATAAAATCCTTGTGAAACAAGTATGTGTGAAGTGATTGAAGTGCACCATGCTTAGTAAGTCCAAATTTCTTGACTAATTCCTTTCTGACTGATACATAGAAGTGCATTTTCATTAAATCAAGTCTTGGATGTAGAAGTCCATATTCTTCAGGAAATGAAAGTCTTGGTACTCTTTCAACTAGAAAATTTAGAACAGGCCTGGACAATTTCACTTTGATAGAAATAACTTCCATTGCCAGTCTGTATGACAGTGTTGTTTCCCATGAAGAATTAATATCAAGATCTCTTTTGTCAGTAGCTGACCTGATTATAGCTTCATTTGTAGAGACCTGCATGATGTTAGTTGGACTAGACTCTGTGTGTAGGTGACAAATGAATCTTTCTCCTTGTTCTCCAATTATAGTGAGCAACAGATTTATCTTGAGAAGACTCAAGAGGTGTAGACACAGAAGTGATCTTGGGATGAGATCCTTTTTCAATAGACACAGTCTTTTGAGAGATAGTATCTAGTAACTGTTTTCCCTTTTTAAGTATTGTTGATGAGTGGATTTCGTAACAACTTTTGAGAGGTTTATGGTGAGTTGTAAAGGCTAACGATCAACTAATCTAGGGAGAATGGAGGTTTTTTGTGGGGGTTGAACTGAGCTCGAGAGCGTTTACAAGAATCTCGCGAGTTCCCTTGAGGCTTGTGTCGTGTGTTCTCAAGAATCTCGTAGGTGTATTGCGAGGCTTGTAAAACATGTTAGCAAGAATCTCGTAGGTGTCTCGCAAGGCTTGTAACCGTGTTCTCAAGGTGCCTACGTACCCTTGTATATATAGGGATCAAGTTCACGTAGTTCTTTTTAGACTAGAAGTCTGGTTAGGCGGCAAGATGCTAGGTTCCTAATTCGTGGGGAAGTCCTTTTCTCCAGATTCAGCCACGAATAGGTGACCTAAGTCGAATAGAACTCGAGTTCTAGTCCGACTAGGAGTAGGTTTACAAGTTCTCGTCCTATTAGATGTATTCAAGGATCATCTGCGCCCAAGGAATACATTCCAATAAGGAGTTGATGTTCATGACTTGCTCCTAAAGTATAGGAGGCTTTATCGTACTATAAATCTACTGGAATAAATCTATTTTCACACAGGAAGCTGTCTCGCAGGAACCTGTCTGCAGGAACCTGTTTCTCGGGAAGCTGTCTCTCGGGAAGCTGTCTCTCGGGAAGATGAACCTGTCCAGATCTATTTCACGTGCTATTTAGCCCCATTTAACTTAAGGGACCTCAATCATAACCCATATTAATCATACAGATTGGATCCTTAAGCCCAATGGGCCTAAATCTAGCCCGTGGAGATTTTGGGCACAACAACTACCCCCCGGTTCCTTGAAGTCATAGAGTGCGAGAGGAACCTAAATAGCCTGATATTTTAAGGTCCAATCCCTTTAGTGCTCCCATGTTTCTTCTGAGTGAACCATGCGGGTCTTTATCTACTTGCTTGAATCGTGACAAGGGCACAAAGTGAATCCAATTAGGCGCTGAGTGAATCCTTTGACGAGGGCACAAAGCGAATCTAATTGGGCACTAAGTGAGCCTTAAGAATGTCAAGAAAACCAAGTGAATCCAAATAAGGGCATAAAGTGAACCTAGTTGGGCGTTATGTGAACCTATGCTGAGGGCACAAAATGAATCCAATAGGGCACTAGATGAATCCTTAAAAGGGCACGAGGTTAACCTTGAAAATCATAACTTGATTGCTCAAGAGCCTGCTTCATCTTTTAAGCTGCTGTTTATTTGACTGTCTAGTGCGTACTGTATATTAGAGATACTCTAGGATCAGCTGCGTCCTAGGAGTACTCTCCAATAATGAGTCTGTTTCTCTCTAGTTGGCTTCTTGATCTCTCTATTATCTATGCTCAGGAACTTGGTGCTCAGGAACCCCTCTACAGGAATCTGTACCTGCTCATATAACAAATGTGTTAGTCTAAGGAGTCTTTTCTGTAGTTCCCATGTACTTCTTGTTGTCCTCATTGCTGCTGCTAGGCTGACTCGGGCTCTTCTGCGGGGAGGAACCTGGTCCATTCGTAATCTGCTCAGCTTCTGGTTCTTCAGGAACCTCTTGATGCTTGTCAACTCTTAATAATCTCTTTGTCTAATGTTCATTTCTTCCTGTCTGATCTTCATATTTAGTACTGGATACAATCTATCTCCTGGCTCATACAATACTTGTTGATTGGAACCTACTACTTGATATGTCTAAATCTAGATTATGGTAATTTTGGGCATAACACTAAGAAAACTGGAAAAAATAGATTAGTAATACGAGCTGACTAGCTCACATATAAGTGATGCATGTATGCAAGTATGAATGATTATCTACGTTATATATGCTGCTACCTTCTCAAGTGGCATACCAATTATCTACTTGACTGATTCAACTAAGAAGTTCGAGATCATAAACTAAGCATATATGTTGCATAAACTGTAAACCTATAGGGCATGACAACATCCTAAGCATAAGTTCACATAAATTTCATTTCTAAAGATCATGGAATATGCGCATTTAGAAGCAATATGTATCTAAGCATGACAGAATATAAGCTCTAATTGACAGGTAATGTTGCATGATAATTAAGAATATAAAGGCATGAAAGTAGAACTTATCTGTGCTTCATTGTGCCGGTTTGGATTGAGGTTCCGTTACTGAACCTGGAATGGAAGCTCTTCTTTATGCAAACATAGGGGAATTGAGCTACCCCCCGAGCCGTCATGACGTGTGAACCTCCTATAGCTTGTTGAAGCGGTTGACTGAAAGCTGCTTGTTTCGGCTATTGACTGGAAGCTTCTGATGATCATCAAGGATGCTGCAAGCTATTTTATCAAGAACCTGTTAGTAGTACGATACCTGTTTCGATCATATACAAGCTTTAAAAAATGAGAGTATTCATCTATGTATCACTTTGATGAGGGCACAAGGCGAATCCAATTGAGCTCTAGGTGAATCCTGGGAAGGGCACTTAGAGAATTCAATTGGGCGCTAAGTAAATCCTTAGTAGGGCATAAGATGAAACCAGTTGAGCTTTAAGTGAATCCTGAGAAGGGCACTTGAAGAATTCGACTGGGCATCAAATGAATCCTTTTGGCTTTAGGGAGCACAAAGTGAATCCATCCGGGCTCTAGGTAAATCATGGCAAGAGCACGAAGAGAATCCGGTTGGGCACTAAGTGAATTCCTTTGTGGCATCAAGTGAATCCTTATAGGCTCTAAGTGAATCCTGAAGAGGGCACAGAGAGAATCTATAGGGCACATGATGAATCATTTCAAATTCTAGGGGCACCAAGTGAATCCGTAAGGGCACTAGGTGAATCCCTTCAAATGCTAGGGGCACCAAGTGAATCCGTAAGGGCACAAGGTGAATCCCTTTGAAGGCTTTTCAAGTATAAGCGAACTCTAGGTTAGGTTACCCATGCTTAGGTTCCCAAAACCCTTAACTAGGTGCCCACATGCTTATGGGACTTTTGAATGTGTGCCTACGATTCATAGGGCTTTTCGAGATGAATCTTTCATGCTTGCAAGTCTTTTCTGGCTATCGAGTGCATGTAGCTGACAGGGCTTTTCTAGGTGAATCTTTCTGGGCTCTATGCAAATCCTTGTAAGGGCAAAAGGTGAATCCAACGGGTTGTTTATATGAACCTCTGCTTAGGACAAAAACCGTAACCAATCGGGCACCAAATGAATCCCTAAAAGGGTACAAAGAGAATCCATTAAGATACCAAATGTTGATGAGTGGATTTCGTAATCAACTTATGTGAGGTTTACGGGTAGTTGTATAGGCTAGCGATCAACTGTTCTACGAAAAAAGGTTTGGGTTGTGTTTGTGGGGGTTGAGCTGAGCTCGAGGGTATCTGCAATAATCTCAGGTGCCTTTAGAGAAAATTAGAGAACTTAATGCGTCGTCCCCTGAGGTGCCTACGTACCCTTGTATTTATAGGGATCAAGCTCACGTAGTTCTAGTATGATTCTGTCTCTTACTGGAATAGCTGTTGTTCGGTCACCTAGTTCGTGTAGGACTCAGGTTCCTTTAGAGCCTTTCACGAACTAGTTTAGCTAAGTAGAGTAGAACTCGAGTTCGTACCCCACTTATGATTCTCTCATTGGTTAGAGTTATTCTAGGATCATCTGCGCCCTAGAATCATACTCAGATACCAATTCGTTTATCTGTTCTAGATGGCTTCTAGAACTTTCTGTTGGCAACTCGTAGGAACCTGGTGCTCAGGAACCTACATTTCAGGAGCCTGTTTCTCAGGGACCTCCTTATTTCGGGACATATCACTTAGGGACCTCCCTTTTGGTGTCAATACCTGCACAAATAACAAACTGGTTAGATTGGATAACTCTTCATATGCTTTTATTACCTCTATGGCTGTTGCTGTGCTAATTCGAACTCTTTTGCTTGGAGGAACCTGGTCTTCTAGTGCTCTGCTCAGCTTCCTGACCATTGGGAACCTCCTGATACTCATACTTCCTTAGTCATTTCTTCTATTTGATCTTCATAACTCGTACTGGATCAATCTTCTAGCTTGTATGGACCGTACCCTATAGATTAATGGGCCTAAATCTAGTCCATGGAGATTTTGGGCACAACAAGTACCCCCCGGTTCCTTGAAATCATGTAATGTGAAAGGAACCTATTCTAATTCTATGATCAAAGGTTTAATGTTAAACCATTCTAGTAACAATACCTCGCTTCAACATTTTATATCCAAGCCTACATGAGTTTACTCGGCGTAGGAAACAGGACATAAAATATTTTCAGCTTAATATAATCTTGAGTAAGCTTCCTTTGCATTAAGGAACCTGTTATCTTGCTTTTTCCTTCTTTAGATAGCTGCTCTCGAAGTCAACTCGATGCTTGCATTTAGCTCCTCTAGGAATCTAATTAGTCCCTTAACTCCACGTCTCTTTAAATTTAATAATTTAAGGATCTATAGGAAGAGATAATGGTTGGCAGCTGGAGATAATTTAAAGTTCGAATTGAACTTATCACTTACCAAAGCTGTAGTTAATGCATGAGTTCCCAAGGCTCACACGCCTTTTACACATGTACCTCTTCGTTTTTACCGCTCCTCTAATGCTCTGACGCGCGTACGGAACTGTCTTGATTATATAAACACACTTCTAACTCCAAGTCTAGTTTTTACCTTTACCAAATATCTTCCAAAACCCTTAGAGAGAGAAGAAGGAAAAGAAGTCCGACGGTCACTTACTCAATCCAAGCTCTCCGTCGCCGCTTTCTTCTAATTAAGGTATGATTTGCTTTCTTTCTGCTCTTTTGACTTCATTTCGTACTGTCTGCACTTTCGTGTCTTGCATGTCGATGTTCTTTGTTTATGGTCTTTGTATGTATGCGTTCGTATCTATCTTTCACATTCCATGCTTTTCATACAACTTGTTCACCACACCTTGTTTGTTTGGTCATCGATTTATAGTTTTGTAACCCTGGTTTCCCTGGGATCCGATATTATTTATTCACATTCTGTACACACATGTTTTCGACTTATACTGTAATCGATATGAGTCGTTTCAATGGTGCGTAGCTTTTGTGTAATTCGCTGACTACCATGTGTCTCATAGCTATGTCCGTCCCAGAACTTTAGAACCACTATTTCTCTTTTAAAAGACTCAAAACCTGATTTTTCTCCGTCTGTCTTTTGCAGATGTCCTCTGATTCTACACACTCTGACCACTTGTCTTCTATTCAACCTTCTATGATGCCAATAGGGGAAAGAACTAGGTCTAGGGTTGTTGTTCCAGACATTGATGAACCTGGAAATATCCTTCTCAAACCTTCGACCTTACCCTCTACAAATCTTCCTACCCCTTCCTTTGTAGATTTGGGGGATGATTGGCCCTCTGACGGAGAGGAAGTGTCTAAGCCTGATCATAGTCTGATCCCGGATCCTGATTTTGATAACGAAGTATCCGTTGAAAGAGAGTTGTATAAGCAAGAAATCGTACCTTTCTGTGACAAAATGGATTCTCTTATGACCTTGACTAGGTTAGAGAAATTGTATGAGGAATGTGTTCGTCCATCCTGCTCCATTGTTATCCCTAAACCAGGTGAGAGAGCTCATAAGTTTGATACCAAGACACCTGATCGAGGTATTCCAAATGTTGTAACCTCTGCTGCCTTCTTCAAAGTTGGTGTATATTTCCCTCTGCATCCTTTCCTGAGAGAGGTTCTTGACTTCTATGGTTTGGCCCCTCTCCAATTGACACCTAACTCATATAGGTTAGCCATTAGTACCTACATTCTGTACACTAGCATGTTTACAACCCCACTATCTGCACATGAATTAGGTTACTTCTTCAGATTGAAGGACACTGGGAAGGGTTCTGGTTGCTTCTATCTGACTGCCTGGCCTAGTCATCAAGGCCAATGTATAAAAGGTGTTAAACAGAACTTTGATCAATGGCAAGAGCAGTTCCTTTACTGCTTTGATTGTCCCTCTATCCGCTTTGAATTCAATTGCCGCCCATTAATTCCAAAACAGACTATTCTCACTGGAGCTTGCTTAATGAGAGCTAAAGAGGCTTTGAAGCATTCTTCGGCCATAAGAGATTGTATGATCCTATTGACCCCTGATAATTTATCTGCCCTAGGTTTTATACCCTCAGCTTCTGGTATGAGTTCCCCTGTTGTTGTCCTTTCTTTTCTATTGTTATACATCTGTACTTTTACCTGCTTATTCTGTATATAAATCTCTGATACTTTCTTGTATTTCCTTTCGCAGATATGGCTCCAAAAGCCCCATCGTTTATCAAGAGGTCCAAGAACGTGGATGAGATCTTCAAGACTGAAACTAAGGAGGTTCCGCTGAATGCAACTCCTATTAATCAAATTCCTGGCACTCCTGCTTCCCAAACTACTCATTCTGGTTCTTCAAAGAGGAAATTTTCTCAGACAACTCTTGACCTCTCAGCAGCTCCCCAGACTCGCTCGTCAAGGAAAAGCAAAGCAGTAAAAACCGATCCTGATCAATCCTCCAACCTGTTCAAAG
This sequence comes from Kitagawia praeruptora, assembly GCA_037693485.1. NCBI lineage: Eukaryota > Viridiplantae > Streptophyta > Magnoliopsida > Apiales > Apiaceae > Kitagawia > Kitagawia praeruptora. The sequence goes on from CM075350.1 coordinate 43,345,535, forward strand.
ACATGATTGACACCCATGTTCCTACAGAGACAATAGCTGCCTGGAGTAAGATGAGTTCTACTGAAGCCATGCACGCCATGAGGTTTGCTACTGCTCAATCTGCTTTCTTTGCTCTCAGATACTGTGACGAGTTTGCTGTAAAGACCCAGTATGACCTTCAACTTCAAGGAGAAATTCGCAAACTCAAAACAGAACTAGCTGCTAGTGAGGATAAGGCAAACATTGCCACTGCGGCTGTCAGAAATGCCAAGATTGTGGAGACCTCTTTAAAAGATGAGAAAATCGAACTTCAGGGTCAGGTCAAGATCCTTAGGGACGAGAAACTGTCGATGTTAGAAAGAACCAATGAACTAGAAGCCCAGGTGGATGCCTTGAATGCTGCTGCTGAAGTTGTGAAGTCATCCATACTTGTCAAGGAGAAGGCCAGATATGATGAAGGCTATGATGAAGGTATTAATGACTACATACGTTCCACATGGGAGAAGATGCCCAATATAAACTGGTCCCTCTTGGGTGAAGACGTAGTAGGGATGATCAAAGATTTTGAGGAGAAAGCTGCTGCTGCAAACTCTGTACCTCCCGTGAAAACGGTTGAGAGGTCTCCGGGTGCCACCCTTGAGACTGCAGAGATTCCTGCTCCTGACGTTACTCCAACCACTCTTCCACCTTCCTCAGCCATCGAAGAATCTAGTAAAGTATCTCCTGCCTAGAGCTTCATAAATTTTCTGAACTTTCCATAACTTTCCTTGAGGTTGCGGGCCCCTCGTAGTGCCTCGCGGGATGTAATTTAACTTGGTTTCAATGGCCTTCGTGCCTTTAACTTTGGTTTACCTAGGGTCCTTGTACCCTATAACTCTTTATGTTTCTGATGACTATTATCTATTTTTGCTATATCTCTTGCTCTTGCTTGTTCATGCCTATTTTCTTAACTTGCGTCTGTACTTAATACTGCACACCTTTTTTCCAAAACCTCGTAGAATATTTTATCAATTAATTAGTGTCCATACTTATACACCCAAGCTTACGTGGGATAACCCGTTGTAAGAAACAGGATGCATCCATATTTTCACTTATAATTTTCTCAAAATAACATGTAACTAAATACAGCTTACTTGCAGACTTGGAACCCTTTTTTATTTATACTTCGAGGCATGTATTCACCACCGTAATCTGAACTATAGTTTTCCTTAGAGATTCCTCCCAGATCCAAACCAGGTTCCCTACAAAATATCTGATCAACTTTGTAAGCTTAAACACATCTTTTCTCATGCTTCACTCAACATTATCAGAGTCGCCTTTTGAACTAAAAACCCTTTCTGATAACCTTAGATCCTAAATAATTTGACCAGGTTCCTCGACCATTAAACCTGCAAAATAAACATAAAACAAAAACTAGTTAAGGTTAGTAAAATTTCTTTTGTTTAATTCGGGTCATCTCTTGGAAAGGTTGCCTGCTTGGCTCCCAATCCTAATCTCTAGGTCCCAACATGCCTCGAGGCATATTGGTTCCTTTTTGTACCTCGGGACGATTCTAGGAACCTGTGTGCCGTTCTGGGAGTCCGCACAGATTCCTCTTCTCCATGTGTCAGGCTAGACATCTTATGAAGGTAAATGCTAAGGATTTTATCCCTTCTTCCCATGTGCCAAAGGCGGTTCCACATGAGGGAGAGCTTATTAGGCTTCTCTTTAAGGTGCCTTTTGTCAGGACTTTAGATGCCTTTTGTCAGGACTTTAATCCGCATGCTCAAGAAACTTGAGGCTTTTCAATCACATTTGCTCAGGAAGCTACCTGGGACTTTTCTCGATGCCCAGGAAGCTACCTGGGACTTTTCTCGATGCCCAGGAAGCTACCTGGGACTTTTATCGATGCCCAGGAAGCTACCTGGGACTTTTCTCGATGCCCAGGAAGCTACCTGGGACTTTTCTCGATGCCCAGGAAGCTACCTGGGACTTTGCTCGATGTCCAGGAAGCTACCTGGGACTTTGCTCGATGCCCAGGAAGCTACCTGGGACTTTGCTCGATGTCCAGGAAGCTACCTGGGACTTTGCTCGATGCCCAGGAAGCTACCTGGGACTTTTCTCAATGCAATCTGTCTACAAGCTAATTCTGATCAATCGATCGTAGTCTGCACATTCTGTCAATTCATATTCATACTTCACACATACTGTCAATGCTACAGGAACCTGTCAGCTTAGGTAACCTGCAAAATGCAACACAATGCTACAGGAACCTGTTAATCTAGGTAACTTGTTTCAAAAATTTCAAATTGTCATATGAAATATCAAATCATAGCATGTGCAATACTGTCTAAGTAGGAATACTACCCCCCAGTTCCTTTGGGTAATGATTATTACGTAAAAGAACTATTAAGGAGCTATAGCTGCAAACAATGCACTCAAAACATTCAACGTAGAGCTATACATCGCTCAATACTTGAAAAAATTGTCTTGCAAGTAGGGAGGTTCACATCAAATACCCCCAAGTACATGCATAATTAAATACTGAAATCAAAATGCTGGTCAGCTATAACTAATAAGCTGCCTTTATTCTTGGGCTGAAAGAGCCTTACTTTTCCTAAAAAAAAAAAAACACATAAAAGAGTTACTGATAATACTTCTTGAGATGCTCTGCATTCCAAGCTCTCGGAATGAGGTTCCCATCCATATCCATTAAGTGGTAGGTTCCTTCCCAAATGGCTGACTTTATCTGGTAAGGCCCTTCCCAATTTGCTCCAAAAGCTCCATGTGCCAGAACCCTGGTATTTGGCATGACTTTTCTCAGAACTAGGTCTCCAACTTTAAAAGGTCTTGCCTTCACCTTTTTGTCGTAATACCTTCGAACTCTCTGTTGATATGCTGCTAACTTCACTTGTGAATCTGCTCTCAACTCTTCAACCATGTCTAAATACAATCTATGATTAACCTCATTGCTCTCTGGATCAAAATACTTTCTTCTCAAGGAACCTGTTCCAACTTCCACAGGTACCATAGCTTCACAACCATAAGTGAGGGTAAAAGGAGACTCACCAGTTGTAGTTCTAGGCGTGGTATTGTACGACCACAAGACTCCAGGAAGCTCCTCTGGCCAGCTTCCCTTCTTATCTTCAAGCCTTGTCTTCAAAGTGTGCTTGATAATCTTATTCACTGCTTCAGTCTGTCCATTACTCTGCGGATAATACACTGCTGAAAATGCTTTTTGGATTCCAAACCGCTCACACAATCCTCTAAGCTCTCTACTATCGAACTGCTTCCCATTGTCAGAAATCAGCTTCTGTGGAATGCCAAACCTGCATACAATAGCTCGAAACACAAATTCAGTCAATTTTGACGCTGTAATCTTAGCAAGTGGTTCTGCTTCCGCCCACTTTGTAAAGTAATCGACTGCGACCACTGCGTATTTCACTCCTCCTTTTCCTTTCGGGAGCTCACCAATGAGGTCTATTCCCCAAACAGCGAATGGCCAAGGGCTAACAATCGGTTTGATAGGTGCTACCGAACGACTATCAAAATTGGCAAACCTCTGACAATTACTGCATGCCTGCACGAACTTTGTAGCATCTGCTTTGATGGTTGGCCAATAATATCCTTGTCGAAGGACTTTCATGGCTAAAGAATTACCCCCCGAGTGATTTCCACATACTCCTTCATGAATTTCCTCGAGGATATACTTGCATTGTTCTCCAGCTACACACTTGAGCAAAGGCTGATTGAACCCTCGTTTATACAGAACTCCATCATAAATTACATACCTGGCTGCTCGATACCTCAGCTTCCTGATATCACTTTGATTGGGAGGTAGCTCCCCTTTGTCCAGGTAACGATATATCGGGGTCATCCAGGAATCTTCAACTGGAAATTCAATGTCCATTACCTCTTCCTTGAAAACACTTGGTTGCTCCTGGATTTGAAGTGGAATTACCCCCAATAATGTGGATTCTCTTTGTGACCCTAGCTTGGCCAATGCATCCGCTTTGGTATTCTTTCCTCGAGGTACTTGATCCAGCTTCACCTCTCTGAACCTTGCGATCAACTCCTGGGAATATCTCAAATATAAGTCTGTTCTTGGCCCTCTCGCCTGAAAACCACCACGAATCTGCCAAACTACTAACATCGAATCACTAAACACTCTGATATTCTCTACTTTCATCTCCAAAGCCAACTTGAGGCCTGCAATCAATGCCTCATATTCCGCATCATTGTTCGTGGCTTTAAAAGCAAAATGAATTGAGCTATAGAGTTGGTGCCCTTCTGGACTAACTAGTTCTATGCCTGCACCTGCTCCACCACTGTTAGCAGCTCCATCTACATACAGTGTCCACCAAGGTGCGCAGTTGTCATTGTCTGCCTGTCTTTCCTCCACCTCTTTTGGCCCCTCTTGGCCGGTAACCTCTACATGAGGTGGAAACTCGATTAAGAAATCTGCTAAAGCTTGAGCTTTGATTGCTGTCTTTGGCTTATATTCTATGTCGAACTGTCCTAGCTCCACAGCCCACTTTAACATTCTTCCAGAAGTTTCTGGCCTATGCATCACTTGCTTAAGCGGATATGAGGTTCTTACTTCAATCTTGTGAGCTTGGAAATAAGGTCGCAGCTTCCTGGAAGCCAGAATCAATGCGAAAACCAGCTTCTCCATTCCTGTATACCTCGTTTCTGCATCAAGTAACCTTTTACTAACATAGTAAACTGGGCTCTGCTGTCCATTCTCTTCTCGAACCAGAACTGCACTAATGGAATACTCTGACACAGCCAAATAAAGTATCAATGTTTCTCCATCCACAGGTTTGGCTAACAGTGGGGGGCTCCCCAAATGCTCCTTTAGCTTTCCAAATGCTATCTCACATTCTGCGGTCCACTCGAATTTGTTTCCTTTCTTTATAGCTTTAAAGAACTCCTGACACTTATCAGTGGACCTCGAAATGAATCTATTCAAAGCTGCAACTCTTCCTGTAAGAGACTGAACCTCTCTCACAGTTCTCGGAGACCTCATATCAATCAATGCTTTAATCTTGGCTGGGTTGGCTTCAATACCTCTGTGGTTTACCATGAAACCCAGAAACTTTCCTGATTCTACCCCAAACACACATTTTTGAGGGTTCAGCTTCATTCTGTACTTTCGCAAGATTCCAAACATTTCTTCTAAGTGCTTCACATGGTCAACAGCTTCCTTAGACTTAACTAGCATATCATCCACATATACCTCCATAGTACGGCCAATTTGGTCTTTAAACATCATGTTCACTAACCGTTGGTATGTGGCTCCAGCATTAATCAATCCAAATGGCATGCACACGTAGCAATAAAGACCTCTATCTGTAATAAAAGAAGTATGCTCTTGGTCAGGTTCATACATAGGGATTTGATTGTAACCTGAATATGCATCCATGAAGCTGAGGAGGGCATGTCCAGCTGTTGCATCCACTAACTGATCAATCCGTGGCAGTGGGAAGCTGTCCTTCGGACATGCTTTGTTGAGATCTGTGAAGTCCACACAGGTTCTCCATTTTCCATTAGGTTTCTTTACCAAAACAGGATTTGCCAACCATACTGGGTAAAAAGATTCTTTAACTAATCCTGCATCCAATAATCTGTCGACCTCTTCTTTCAATGCCTGGGCTCTTTCTCCACTAACTGGTCTTCGCTTCTGTCTCACTCCTTTCTTTTCTGGATCAATATTCAACTTATGACACATGACCCTTGGATCTATCCCTTCCATATCTGCATGACACCATGCAAACACATCCAGATTCCTGCCCAAAAAAGTAATGAGAGATTCTTTTAAGGCTGGATCGAGTTGAGCTCCAATCTTCAACACCTTTATACCATCTTTGTCATTGATCTTCACATCCAGAGTTTCACCAGCTGGTCCAGCCTTTACCATGGTTTCTGGCATTCGAGGATCTAAGTCTACCTCCATCTCTGCGGTTGAGTCCTCTTGAGGTTCCTGGACGGTAGACGGTTCCTGCACTTCGTGCATGACATTCCTTCTCTTTGATGCTGGCTGACTGTCTTCATTGCATCCATTATGTTTCAGTTTTCGGGATTTTTCTTCTTCCAACCCTTCTACCATACACACATCACCATCCTTATCCGTAGGGGGTGCACCTTCTATCAGTAAGTAGGGGGTATCTGGTCCCCGAAAAACGGGAATCTTATCATGAGGTTCCTCTTCTATGATCTCTTCAATTCTTATAGCTCTACAAGAGGCTGACACAAAACCTTCCAAAGGCGAACTGCGCAGGTCGACCGTTATCTTGTCTGGGTTCTTTCCTGGAAAACTATCAGGAACCTCGTCCATAGGCTCAGGCAATTTAGCAGCTCTAACAGCATGTTGCAAAGCTTTGGTGTAACACTCTCTAGACTCATACTGACATCCTCGAACTATGCCAACTCCATTTGGCGTCGGGAACTTCATAGTGAGGTGGTAAATGGAGGTTATTACCCTCATCTCCTTCAAAATGGGTCTTCCCAAAATAGCATTGTAATTCATATTCTCTTCTATAACAATGAATTCTGCCAACTGTGTAATGCAACATGGTTTATCACCTAAGGTTACTGGCAAACGAATCTTACCTTTGATAGGAACCTGATTATTGGTGAATCCGTACAAGGTATCGTTTGTTGGAGTTAAGTCTTTATCCAGAAAATGCATCTTCTTGAAAGCTGAGTAAGATAGCAAGTTTACAGAGCTTCCATTATCAACTAGCACTCGATGAACCTCATAAGATCCAATTCCTGCCTCAACAACCAAAGCGTCAGTATGGGGATGATGTACCCAGGAAGCATCTTCTTCAGTGAAAGTAATATCTGCATCCTCTCCTTCAAACAGCTTTGGGGACCTCTGGGACAGATTGTAAATACTGGTTAAAGGACGTTCTTTAGCCTCACGAGTATACCTCTCCATGGCATTCCTGCTGCTTCCTCCAATATGGGGACCTCCTATAATTGTGCGTATGCACCCAGCCTTAGGTGGTCCCTCCATCACGACAGGTTCCTGTGTCTGTGTCTTCTGAGTCTTCTCATCTCTATACTTTTTTCCTTCCTGAGCCACCCATTCACTCAATTGCCCTTGTCTGATTAGAGTTTCAATTAGATCTCGGAGGTGACGACAATCTGCAGTATTATGCCCATTATTATCATGGAAGTCACAGTAGGGGCGCTCATTCTTATTCCCTGGCGGACCGGTTCTGAAAGGCTTCTTAAACCATGAGGACTTCTCATTCACTGCGTAAATATGATCAATCGGAGCTACCAAAGGGGTGAAAGTTTCATAGACGGGTCTCTCTGGTCTATTGCTGTTATAGGAAGCTGGTGGCGGTACCTGACTCATGACAGGTTTAGTAGGATTCACAGCTTCAGGCTTCACCTGGGATGTGCGACTAACCACCTTTTTATTGTCACGACCATTGGGGCTTCTTTGTCTCGACCTCTTGCTTCCACTTTGCCTTACAAAATCTGGATCCTTCCTTAATTCAGCTAGAGACTCCTCCACCAGTCGAAAGGGTTCTGCCTGGGCATAAAAGTCTGCTAACGTCTCTGGTTCTTTTCCCTGCAGTGCTTTCCAAAAATCTGAGCCTCCTTTGACTCCAGCGATTAAGAAATTCTTTATTGTTTCCTCAGATGCCTTCCTAACTTTAGGAACCTCCGCATTAAACCTCTTGAAATATTCTGTCAATGTCTCACTAGGTCTTTGCTTGATATTGGCTAAGGTATTGGTTGGTGGAGCAAATGCAACAGATGCTCTGAATTGGGTGACAAAGAGCTTCCCCATGCTTGCCCAAGAACCAATCGAATCTGCAGGTAACCTTTTGAACCACTGATGGGCTCCGCCCTGTAGAGTTGCAGCCAGTAACCTGCACCTGGTGGCTTCCTTCACTTGATAAACATCCATCTCTGTGTCAAAACGACTAAGGTACTCAATGGGGTCAGTAGTCCCATCGAATTTCAACTCATTTGAGGGCCTGTAAGACCTAGGCAAAGCCGACTTTCGAACCTTCTTGGTGAAAGGAGAAGCTGTTATAGGGTTCACATCAAGATTCTTTTCGTCCTTGAGTTGAGCCAAAATTTTCTTGACATCTTCTGCTGTCACCTCCCCAACAGCTTCCGCCTTTGTCTTCTTACTCGTCCCTTCTTCCTCTTGCGACCCTGCAGCACTTGATTCTTCAGTGTCCTCATCTGAATCCGTGCTTTTTTCTTCAATTATCTCGACAGATGGGTCTTTATCTTTCTTCTTTTTCTTTGAGGAACCTCCAGTCTTGGTTTTCTTCTTTTTCTTGGACCCTGTACGGTCCTTGCTACCAGTTTTACTCTTCTCAGGATTCTCCATATCTTCATCATCATTATCTTCCTTCGGTTCTTCACCATCGTCTGGAACCTCCTCTCCATTCTCAGATTCTTCAAAATTCAACTGTTTCGGAGTAACCTTCGACTTCTTGCTCTTCTTTGCCTTCTTTTTCTTCTTTTTGCTTGAAGCCTGCTCCAAAGTCGATAAACGTTCTCCCACAGTCTTTAGGATTTCCATCATGGCTGCTTTAGTGACCTTCGGTGCTCTGGGAGGAGATGTGTTCTCCTCATGAACCTGTCGCTCAGAACGGGTTGCTTCGCTTTCCGAGCTGCCTGACATCTTTTCCACTCTTAAGATATTAACTATCCCCTCCTTCTAGCGCCAATGTTGATGAGTGGATTTCGTAATCAACTTATGTGAGGTTTACGGGTAGTTGTATAGGCTAGCGATCAACTGTTCTACGAAAAAAGGTTTGGGTTGTGTTTGTGGGGGTTGAGCTGAGCTCGAGGGTATCTCCAATAATCTCAGGTGCCTTTAGAGAAAATTAGAGAACTTAATGCGTCGTCCCCTGAGGTGCCTACGTACCCTTGTATTTATAGGGATCAAGCTCACGTAGTTCTAGTATGATTCTGTCTCTTACTGGAATAGCTGTTGTTCGGTCACCTAGTTCGTGTAGGACTCAGGTTCCTTTAGAGCCTTTCACGAACTAGTTTAGCTAAGTAGAGTAGAACTCGAGTTCGTACCCCACTTATGATTCTCTCATTGGTTAGAGTTATTCTAGGATCATCTGCGCCCTAGAATCATACTCAGATACCAATTCGTTTATCTGTTCTAGATGGCTTCTAGAACTTTCTGTTGGCAACTCGTAGGAACCTGGTGCTCAGGAACCTACATTTCAGGAGCCTGTTTCTCAGGGACCTCCTTATTTCGGGACATATCACTTAGGGACCTCCCTTTTGGTGTCAATACCTGCACAAATAACAAACTGGTTAGATTGGATAACTCTTCATATGCTTTTATTACCTCTATGGCTGTTGCTGTGCTAATTCGAACTCTTTTGCTTGGAGGAACCTGGTCTTCTAGTGCTCTGCTCAGCTTCCTGACCATTGGGAACCTCCTGATACTCATACTTCCTTAGTCATTTCTTCTATTTGATCTTCATAACTCATACTGGATCAATCTTCTAGCTTGTATGGACCGTACCCTATAGATTAATGGGCCTAAATCTAGTCCATGGAGATTTTGGGCACAACACCAAACAAATGCGCGTGGATGCATGAAGCACCAAGTGAATCCTTTTGGGCTCTAAGTGAACCTATACGGGTACATAGAAAATCCAGCAGGGCACTGGGTGAATATATGAAAATTCTTAGGGAACCTAGTGAATCCTTCTTGGCTCTAAGTGAATCCTTGAATGAAGCACAAAGAGAATCCAAAAGGGCACTAGATTAATCTTCTAAAGGCATGGAGTTCTTGCTGTAAGTACACTTTCTTCTATTCAGGTATCGGCTGGCTGGGAACTTCAAACAGGAAGCTGCTAATCAGAAACTGTCAACAATTGGCTTCTGGATCTTTCTGTAGACTAATCAGATGTGAAGTGGAAGCATCCATTAAGATTTGGAAACTCATTGACGTGTTCATGATGCAAGCATGCTGCTCTTCAAGATACTAGACCAAATCAATCCTCAAGGTTCCTGAACCAAATATGAGCTATGAGGTTTCCAAACTGCATCCTAACCGTGAGGTTCCTGAATCAAATCGCAAGCTTCCTGGACCTGGTGGTGAGGTTCCTGGTCTGAATTCTCAAAACTTTGAAATCCTCAACTTTCAAAGTACCATGTGCTATAGTAATTGTAATTGTACTACCCCCTAGTTCTTCAGGGAAGCTTGTCTTTGATGAAGAACTAACTCCAAGAAGCTTCACAATTCTTCGATAATTTCTAATAAGTCGTTGAATATTCATCCATGAAGTTGAGTACTGTGTGTTTTCTTTAAGATGCTCATATCATTTTCTTGTAGATACTCTTCATCAAAATCTTCAACTATGTCGAATTTTCTTTAACGCTCGAATAAATACTATAACCTCTTCACATCATTCTTGCTTTTAGCTTTAACATGTCTTCTCCTTTCTTCTTTATCTTCTTACGAAACATGCTGAGAATGAACCTCTATACAAATATCCCAATACAGTACCTCTAAGCTTACGCGAGCTAACTCATTGTAAGAAACAAGAGATACTTAAAGAGATTACTTGTGAGGTATTTCTCGCAGGTCACTGAATTGAATGAGGTATGTTCCTTGTTTTACAAGCTAAATATAAGCTCATGTATGACGTAATACAAGGAAAAGAACTACTCATAATTTCGTTGAAAACTACTCGAAAGAAATAGGTTTACTTGCTAGGAAGGTATACATGCACTACCCCCCAGTTCTAAGAAGGAAATACATATATAAATAAAGGTCTCTCAACTATACTTTAAGGAAGCTCTCAAACTTTCAACTACTGGTCACCTTGAGCTATCCATTCCGCAAGCTTCCCGACTTTAATCAATTCCTCAATTTGGTCTTTCAGTGCTCTACATTCAGAAGTATCATGGCAATTATCCTCATGGAAGTCACAATATTTCTTCAGATCTTTCCTTGCTCCTACAGGTAAAGGTGTAGGCTTCACAAATATTCCTTCTTTCCCATAAACCGTGAAGATGTGGTCCACTGGAGCGACCAAAGAGGTATAATTGTTGCAATTTATCTTCGATTTCGCTTTACTTCTTTTGGAGGAAGCTCGATCCCCAATAACATATGCTTGCGGGCTTGGAGACCTCTCTCGCTTGCTTCCTTTATGACTAGCTCCATCTCCAAGATCTCCTGTTTCTCTCAACTTCAACAAGGATTCTTCCACACACTTATATAGTTCAGCTTGTTTGTAGAAGTCAGCCAGTGTCCCAGGTTCACGTACTTGTAACTCCTTCCAGAAGTCTGAACCAGCTCTAACTCCAGCAATCAAGAAGCTCATAATGACCTCGTCAGGAGCTTTCTTAACTTTGGGAACCTCTGCATTGAAACGTTTGAGGTACTCTGTCAAGGTCTCATCTACTCTCTGCTTGATGTTGGCCAAGGTATTGGTTGGGGGTGCAAAAGTGATGGAAGCTCTAAACTGAGTAACGAAGAGTAATCTTCTTCGCTTTCGGGGTTTGATATTTCTCTACAGATTGTGTTGCTTCGCTATCAGAACTGCCTGCCATCTTTCCACTCTTAAGATGATAACTCTCCCCTCCTTCTAGCGCCAATGTTGATGAGTGGATTTCGTAACAACTTTTGAGAGGTTTATGGTGAGTTGTAAAGGCTAACGATCAACTAATCTAGGGAGAATGGAGGTTTTTTGTGGGGGTTGAACTGAGCTCGAGAGCGTTTACAAGAATCTCGCGAGTTCCCTTGAGGCTTGTGTCGTGTGTTCTCAAGAATCTCGTAGGTGTATTGCGAGGCTTGTAAAACATGTTAGCAAGAATCTCGTAGGTGTCTCACAAGGCTTGTAACCGTGTTCTCAAGGTGCCTACGTACCCTTGTATATATAGGGATCAAGTTCACGTAGTTCTTTTTAAACTAGAAGTCTGGTTAGGCGGCAAGATGCTAGGTTCCTAATTCGTGGGGAAGTCCTTTTCTCCAGATTCAGCCACGAATAGGCGACCTAATTCGAATAGAACTCGAGTTCTAGTCCGACTAGGAGTAGGTTTACAAGTTCTCGCCCTATTAGATGTATTCAAGGATCATCTGCGCCCAAGGAATACATTCCAATAAGGAGTTGATGTTCATGACTTGCTCCTAAAGTATAGGAGGCTTTATCGTACTATAAATCTACTGGAATAAATCTATTTTCGCACAGGAAGCTGTCTCGCAGGAACCTGTCTGCAGGAACCAGTTTCTCAGGAAGCTGTCTGCAGGAAGCTGTCTCTCGGGAAGCTGTCTCTCGGGAAGATGAACCTGTCCAGATCTATTTCACGTGCTATTTAGCCCCATTTAACTTAAGGGACCTCAATCATAACCCATATTAATCATACGGATTGGATCCTTAAGCCCAATGGGCCTAAATCTAGCCCGTGGAGATTTTGGGCACAACAAGTACTACAGCCTTTTGAGAGACTGCAACCTGGCTGTGACTAGGTGCTTCATCTCTTTGTCCTAGCTTAGAAAGTTGAATTGTAGCCTTCAATTCTGCTCTCTCAGCAAGAGATATATTATTATCATTTCCACTAGAACTACCACTACTTGACACAACAAATCTTCTCTTCCTTACAACTGATGTCTTTTGAGAAACACCAGAGGTTGGTTTATTTGAAACAATAGGCTGTGGATCAAAATTTGGTTTAAGAATTGTTTCAGAGACTATAATGTTTCTGGTTAATTGGGTAGACACAGGGGGGTCCACCAAATGAGATTCCTGAGTCATTTCACCACCAAAGAAAGAAGAATTGTAGAGAGTAGGAAGATGAGTTTTTAGAAGTACTTGAACATGATGTGGATAGTGTATTGCAGGTATTTCATCTAGATTCTTTTCATTGTCCTTCTTTGTAATGTCAAAGAAAATTCTCTTTTGTTGTACATAAGAAGAAACACAATATTCTCTACCAAATCTAGCTTCAACATTAGGAATAAAATGGTTAATAAACAATTGCATGAATCTATGATAATAAACCATTTTCCTATCTTGATCTCTTGACCCAAGTTTGATATACATCTGACTTAAGATAATGTGACCAAAATTAATTACTCTATCATAAAGCAAACTATAAGCAATATGTGATGTAACAGAAGTAATTTGTTGAAAAGAACTACATTTACCAGTAAAACATTTAGCAATTTGATCAAAGAAGAAAGACCATTCTTTCCTAAGAAAAGATCTATTTAACTGGCTCATGTTATCTAGAGCTCCATTATAACCTAACTCAGACAATATAGTTCTAACATTATCATCAGATGGTACATTTTCAAAATTCAAACTAACAGGTAAGTGAAGTACTAAATTTCCAACAGATTCAGTAATGTCAAATGAGTCTTGTCCTAAGTGTAGAACAATCTTACCTGATTCACTCTGAGTAGAATCAATTACCTCAGCATTCTCCCAAGCTTGTGAAACAGCTGCTTGATTGAGTTGTGGAGATGCTGTCAAGGCATAACTCTATGGTCCTTTCGACATAAAGTCCATAATAGGGTGAAAATCAGTTGACACCCCTTCCTTGTTGGTGATAGCTACAACATGATTGTTCATCATAAAATCAAATTCACCAAACTTGAAAGCTATTGATTTTGGTAGTCTTCTTTGAGCTGCCATTTTTTATCTGAAAAGAACTTGAGAAAAATTGAAATTTATTAGTGATTTTGAGAACTCAAAAGTGTTTTTGCTTTAGAAAATATGAATTAAAAGAAAGCAATAAACAATTAGAGTCTTCAAAATAAAGATATATTCAAAAATTCTTCAGACCCACTAACCCACGTTGACACGTAGGTTGACAGGTGTCAGTCCCTGAAATCAGGGTATAAATCAGGGTATAATCAAGATAAAAATAAATACTGATCAGCTTCCTTTTCTTGATGTGATTTTTTCATCAAGATAACCACAAATATTAATGTGATTTAAAAATTAAAAATAGTTATCAATCCTGATGAAATCACACTTGTATTCCTGATCAATATTGTCCTGATTCCAGAGACTTAATGGAGTTTCCACGTGGCATTTCAAAAATTATCCTGAAAAGAACATCAATAATTCAAACAAAAATAATTTTGTTAGATTGTCAAAATATCTTGGAAATATAAGAAGGCTAGTCACACGCATGGATATTTACGCCGATGCATTGAACACTTCAAATGACTATTCAGCTTCTCACTCTTTCCTTTATAAACACCTGATGTCTTTTGCCTTTCTTTACTCCAAAAACACACAAACAATGGCCTTTTTCTCAAACAACCCAATCTTTCGATTTCTCACAAACGATGAACAGCTCGTTCACGACGATCAAAAGTTCATTGTTTATCTCTTTGAAGAGATGACTTTTCTCATCGTTTTAGACATGATTGGAGTAGATCCAAATAATGTCTAGAACAATCTCCTAGAACATCCATCTGTTGGATACAATCTCTCTCTAACCTCCTCAAAACTTGAGGATAAAGACCTTGGTCAAGAGTCTGAGGTTAATCTTGATGGAGATGCTATTCATTCTCCTCAATAAGCATGGAGTTGAGTCTGCTGCTCTCATTCAAGTTGCCCAGACAAGGAATCCAGGAGTAGATCCTCCAAGTAACTCTTGAGATGCTCCTTTTCCTGAAGTCGATCATTGAAGATTAAAGTAGTAACAATCTTTAGACAAGAATAGGATTAGTAATTATTGTTAGATGAAAAGAAGATTGTATTTCATTTCCATGTATGTACTGTTTTTGATTAATGAAAATACATATCATTCTGTTTATCTATCATGTCTCTTTAATACCTATTTTCAAGATCTGAATTAGTTTCTAAATAATCGGTATGAATATGATAAGACTTGCTAGAATAGACTTAACAAGTATCAGAATTAGATTACTGAATAAATTGAACTTCAGGATTTGAGACAATAAGACACACAAATTTCACAATCCTGATACTGACGATACAATCCTGATGACGTTAGCATCCTGATAACAATCCTGATCCTGATAATTAATAATAAGTCTATCATACTGAAATTTATCAAGGCTAAGTGTTACAACTTAAGCAATTAACAATTAAGTATAGATCCTGACAAGAATATCAAGTCTATAAGCTAAAAACAACATACCTTGCTACTTATGCAGATGTTAAAGATCTAGAAATTTAACATTCCTATCTCACTAACCAATCTAATGAATGTAGCTTCATCAAGTGGTTTAGTTAGAATATCTGCAAGCTGTTTGTCAGTTGGAACAAAATGAAGTTCCACAGTACCATTCTCAATATGCTCTCTAATAAAATGATACCTGACATCAATGTGCTTAGTCCTTGAATGTTGAACTGGATTTTCTGCAATTTTGATAGCACTAGTATTATCACAAAACATAGGAATATTACTAAGTGTCATACCATAATCCATCAACTGATTTCTTATCCAAAGGAGCTGTGCACAACAACTGCCCGCTGCAATGTACTCAGCTTCTGCAGTTGAGGTTGAGACAAATTGTTGCTTCTTGCTTGCCCAAGAAATCAATCTGTTTCCCAAGAATTGACATGTACCTGTAGTGCTTTTCCTGTCTATTTTACACCCCACATAATCAGAGTCTGAATAGCCAATTAGGGAGAAATCAGATTCTCTAGGATACCACAAACCAAGATTTGGAGTTTCTTTGAGATATCTAAAAATTCTCTTCACAGCAATTAAATGAGATTTCTTAGGATCACTTTGGAATCTAGCACATAAACAGGTAGAAAACATTATATCAGGTCTACTTGTAGTTAAATATAACAGTGAACCTATCATGCCTCTATAACTAGTGTTATCCACACTCTTTCCCTTAGGATCAGAGTCTAGTTTAGTGGCTGTTGCCATGGGTGTTTTTGCAACTGTACAATCTTGAAAGTCAAACCTTTTTAAAAGATCTTTGATATACTGCGACTGATTAATGAAAATACCAGTCTCAGTTTGTTTGACTTGCAAACCTAAAAAGAAATTTAACTCACCCATCATGCTCATCTGATACTTAGACTGCATAAGCTTGCTAAACTTAGCACACAACTTTTCATTAGTAGAACCAAATATGATGTCATCAACATAAACTTGAACTAAAAGCAATTCACCTTTAATCTTTCAAAAGAATAGAGTTTTGTCAATTGTACCTCTTGTGAAGCCATTTTCAAGAAGAAATTTAGACAAAGTCTCATACCATGCTCTTGGTGCCTGCTTTAGTCCATAGAGTGCCTTGTCAAGTTTATAGACATGATTTGGAAACTTTGGATCAACAAAACCAGGTGGTTGCTCCACATATACTTCATCATCAAGCTTGCCATTTAGAAAAGCACTCTTTGTTGGTGATATTTTTGTAAGTATAAGTTCGTTCGCGGGGAAGGACTATTAATACAAGTTCAAGTTTTAATTTCTTATAATCTAGAAATGTGAGAAATAATCGGTATGTTCGAATAAACTAATTATGAACAATTAAAACTAAGATTTAATTGATGAGGAAAAGTAATCCGAGAAATAGGGTTCTTCAATTGGTTCCATAATTTTGTTATAATGTGATATATATATTTCTCATATTTTGCTAAAAACAATTCTTCTAACCTTTATAATGTTCTCTCCCAAGATACAAAATAATGTCTACAACCGTATTTCTAAAGTCACTCCCATGATCAATCGAAATACAATTTTAGATTATTAAGACCCAAGAATTATAAGTTTCATAATCCTCTTATTAATCTCCCGATTCAATAATTAAACTATGTCTATCAAATCATGAACAAGAATTGTGACTCATCTCCCAATTTATCATAATACCTATGAATACAATTAAAGGTTAGCTACGCCCTTAATTGGGTTAAGTCCTCAATGATAGATTAGCAAAAGTAGAGAATTATTATCACAATTAAACAAGCATATATCACCAACGAATACTACCTAATTCTCGGATTATGAATTTAGTTATTCATGCTAGATAAATAAAATAAGCATATAATAAATGGTAAAATCATAATAAAAAAATTGAGAGTAAAGAAAGTACAACTTGAAGAATTT
This sequence comes from Kitagawia praeruptora, assembly GCA_037693485.1. Taxonomy (NCBI): domain Eukaryota; kingdom Viridiplantae; phylum Streptophyta; class Magnoliopsida; order Apiales; family Apiaceae; genus Kitagawia; species Kitagawia praeruptora. The sequence goes on from CM075350.1 coordinate 43,362,551, forward strand.
ATCCTCCCGAAATAGTTGTCAATAAACGAGCACTTCGCGTAATTCCCTTACAATCTTCACCCGAAATAAATCTTCACCCGAAATAAATCTTCACCCGAAATAAAACTTTGCAGAAAAACAAAGTGTTTAAACTAAAACTAAAATTACAAAAGAACATTTATGAAAATAAGAAAGAGTATAACTGAAATATATTTTTTTTTCAGTGCAGAGAGATCTCTAACCAAAGGAAAACTCTGCTATTTATAGGAGAGTTTAACACACCATCTACAATAATTAATTCATCCGATAGTCAAATGCAGCAACACAAAATTGAAAACTTGCCGCCAGCTTGCAGGAAACGTTGACAGACAAGGTTTGACATTTGATTTGTATAAACAAACCAATTTGGCATCTTCTGGTGAAAAAAAAAAACAATGCATGTGCTTTTGACTTTTGAACGGGCTCCGTATAAATGCTTTTTAATCCGCATAGCTTATAATCTTTAATTAATAAATAATTAATTAAATCCAGAAATTATAAAAATAAATATCTAATATTATTAGATATTTATAAATATAATTTTCTAAATAAATTAAATATTTATTAATATAAATAAATCCTTAAATCCTAAGCTGCGGACAATTGAGGGCTTGGAACCGGACTCCTTTCGCTTCACAAAAATTATATTAATTCCAACCGGGATTCCTGCTTTAAGAATATATCACTTTCCATATTTTAGTGACAATTTTTATTTCCTCCTTGTTCGTCCAGGATTAATCTACGGTCTCTTGGTGATGTGCAATTGGGCTCCTTTTTCTTCCAAAATTATCCTAAAAACATAAAAAATCATTTTAGCATCCAATCCAAATTAAACTGCTACTAACAATGCTAATCAAGGACAAAATTATTACAAACTAAGGATAATTGAGAGATAACATGCTATAAAATGTACATAAAATTAGCATGTATCAAATACCCCCCAACTTAACCTTTGCTCGTCCTCGAGTAAATCAATATAAAATAACTACTTACTACTACCACTTCCGTAGGTGATCACGGTTGCATTTGGCATATGCAACAAGGCCTTTAAACCCCTAGGCAGCCCTAGTGGACGAGTGAGGTCTCGTGAGGGCCTATAGTGAATGTACCCACAAAATCCATCTAGCTCATGTAAAAGATCGAACGTCAATACAACACCACACATACAAGTCCTCTCATGCCACATCAACTTAAGAATCAAAGTGAATAATGCAATGTCTTGGTGTCAAAGGTGCAAGTATTCACATAGTCTACTCAATGAATATGCAAAAGTTCTCAAAAGTCCATGTCAAGTGTAAGAATAAGTTGGTAATCATGCTAAGCCCACAAGAGTACATTTTTGAGTCAAAACTTGGGATCTCAAATGCAAAATACAAGTAATAACTCACCTTTCACTCACAAAAGAATATTCATTCAAGAACAAGGGTAAGTGTATCACTCAATTCCAACAAAATCATAAGCATGCTTGACATTTGGTATCAATCTACTTTAACACAACATACACCACTGTTGATAATCAAAAGGTCTTTATTCGGGTTGTAATGGGGCTAGGGACAAGGTATGTCAAGTAAAGCCAAAGAAGGTGACATGCCAAAAGCTAGTACCCAACAATAAATTATTCAACTCCCTATCTATCATCCCCACACTTGAATTCCTTTTCCAACAAATAACCTGATTAGTCGAACAAAGAAGGATCACATAAAAAGAAGTATGCTCTCATTATTTATTTATTTATTTATTTATTTATTTTGTTTTTTTTTCGAGAGCTAAATATAAACAAGTACAATGATCCCATGATATTATTACAAACTTCGACTAACAAGTAACAACCAAACTCGATATTTTCCCAAAGTATGACCATCAATAAAACACCCCCTTTTCACACATTATTACACCCTTAAGCACTATACTAGCCTTCGACAATTGGGTTCAAGTTAATGTAAGGCCAATACAAGAAAAAGATATAGGCAATTAATGTGGTGTGTCACCGAAAGAATAGGATTAGGCTCAATGGGGTAACTAATTGATCATGTTTAAACGGTGTGGTAATATGGGAATTATGAGGTTATACCTAACTGCCTTTATCATCTTATCATCAAATAATGTCATGCATTTCAAGAAAGACCTCAAACAAGTGCTAGCAATGCAAACAACATGCGGACACTCAAGCAAACAAAAAATCATGCAAAAGATATGCATATAGGCTCAAAACTCGCTTGGTGTGACAAAACATAATCAATCCCAGGTAACAAGACTCTCTAACGCACCTACTTGCACTCAAAGCATGCAAACCAAATCATCTTGCACATATTCATGTCCTTTTAATTACTTACAAAATTCAATGAGTTTACTTGCTTAACTTGCTAGTGTATGTGTGTGCACAAGAACAAAGCATATCACTTCTCAATCAAAAGCGTCAATAACACAAGATTCTTTTAGCATGCATGGATGTATCAAGCTAACTTACAGCAAGTAATCTTCACAAGGCTAGAATTATTTTTGTGATTTTTAATTTTTAAAATTTTTTGTTTTTTGTTTTTGTTTTTGTTTTTTTTATAACATCACAATGAACACACACACCCCCCCCAACTTATCACGTTTCTTGTCCACAAGAAACAACACACAATGAACTAATATGCGAGGAAGAAAAGAAAGAACTCCCCTGAATCATGGTCGAGGTTGTAGTGTGCAACCAAGAACTACCATCGTGGCATCCATCTTTAAATGAAGATCCACCTGCATAGTCCAAACACACAAAAAATATTATTCAAATCAACAAAATTCCTTGGGTTGCCTCCCAAATAGCGCTTGTTTAACGTCCTTAGCTTGACTTATTTGCACAAACAATAATACTAGTGAGGAGAAAAAGCAAATAGATGCACATATCTACGAATTATTAATAAAACCATAATGTGCAAATATACCTCTGATTCATTAAAATTTACGAAAACTTTCATGAATCTCACATGCTCAGGAGACTTGCAAAAGTAGCCAGAAAAGTCGTCAGAATAATCATCATAAATACGACTCATAAACTCCTCCCAAATTGGATCCTTATACTCTAACGCAAGATTTTCAACTTCATTAATCTTAACTTCCTTCTCTTTTATAATTGGACACTCGTCAATTTTAATCTCGTCTACCAATGTATTAAGCTCAAAATTTTCTAGATTTGGTAGAATTTCAATTGCATCCAAATTATCATTAATGCGCATGGGACAATTATCAACTACACAAGTAGACTCATCAGACACAACATTATCATCAATTGCTAAACAAGAATCATGGCATAGAGGAAAATTGACACAAGGGGGAGTTCGATAACAGCCGTCATGCCACACTGCTCGAACTTCCCAAATAAAATTATTTAGTTTAGCATTCTCCTCGTACCAAGCTATTGAATCACATGGACTATCATTATCACTAGCAATTTCTAATGGTGGGTCCTCAAAGTGATTAAAAACTCCCATCGAAAGTAAAGAAGGATCAGATTGAATTAAACTCGTATCAACATCATTGCACATATATGGATTAAGATCATCATGATATTGATTTTCTAAGGCAAATGAAAAATCATTGCTAGGGGGGTATGGAGCATAAAATGAGTTCTCAGAATAGAACGAATTCACCTGATATGCATTACAATCCTCATAAGCTTCGAACTGTGGGTAAGGATTGAAGTCTTGATATCGTTCTTGACTGTTGTAGAAATTCTGAGCGTTGTTCCAACCAAAGTTGTACTCCATGTAGTCTCTCTCCTCAAAAGCTTGCTCTAGATTTTCACTTTTTTTTTCTTTTATTTATTTATTTATTTATTTATTTAATTTTTCAACAAAACCGTAAATAAAACAGAAAATAACAAAAATCAAATTATTATAAAAATTAACAACTAGATTTTATTCTAAAACTTTTTATTTATTTTTTAATTTTTTTTTTTTTAAACAGGAAATTTTAGAAAAAATGGACATGATATGTTTGTAAATATAGCTCGCCAAAAACAAAACAAAACAAAACTCAAACTCTACGAAAACTCAGACAACAATTCGAACAAAAACGCAGCAAGAAAACAAAATGCAGCAAATTCAACTCGGACACTCAGCTAACTCAAAACCGGACTCAGTCTCAGAAAACAAAATTTTGACTCGAATAACTCGACAGCAATTTGCAAAACTCGGACAAACAAGCAACTCGGTACTGACACTAACAGCAGCTAGGTGGACGCATCAACAAAAACAAAACAGGGGAAACGAAAACTCGACCTAAAAAAAATCTCTACCTCTGGAATCGACTTAAACTTAGCATAACAAAAACATCAATTCACAAAAACTTATAAACTCATTACCCAATTTAACAAAACGAAACCAAGCACACAATAACAAGATTTCTCACAGACTCGGTATCAACTGATTCACTACAAACAAAAATGCAGACGGGGCTAACAGTTGCAGACTCAGAACAACTCTGTCCAAACAGCAACAAAAAATGCTTGACTCGGCATTATACAAACTCATCAGCTGGCCACAAAACAAATAAAACTCAACAACCGCAGCAAAAATCGAACAACGGCAACTTAGAAACTCAGCTACCTCGCAGGACACAGCACGCGAATTCGAACAAACGGCAAGAACCTCACGAACACTCATACGAACTGACTCAGTAATAACATAAACACCAACATGATTCGGAAAAACTCAGACACAATACCAACAGCAGTAAACTCGGTGAAAACAGCATCCCGTAACTCTTGACTGACTGCAGAACTGTACATCTAACTCATATTCAGAACGAACTCGAAATCCAGCAAAAACTCAGCAATCGACTTAGCTACGCAGAAATTGTAAAACTCGGACATAAATCAGACCTCACATAAACACAATCCTGGACTCAACGAGAAACACAGACTCGACAGCACACTCGGCAAACAGCTCGACGACATTAACAACCAAAACTAAACCAAAAACGCAGCAACATCAAACCAGACTCGGACTAAAAACTAACGTCTTTGAACAAGACCACAACAACGTTACAAAACCGAATCAATGCAGCAACCAAAACGAAACGGATTCTCAGAACACAACTGGGCTACCAATAAAACTGATAACAAAAACGAACACAGAAAACTCGAAAAAAATGGGCAACAACCGAACGGTGACCCGCGACTCGAGTGAGACTCAGCAATTGCAGTAAAGGAACATCAGAAAACTCGGCCACAGAAACACAGCTTTCGAAGAAGGAAGGAGTTGTGGAGTAAGGAAGAGGCGTAGTGGCGGGGGAGTGGCTGTATTGTGGAGATGGCGCGGTGGATTGTGGACAGAGAAGATTGATGGTGGTGTTAAAGAAGTGGTGAAAGGAGGAGGGGAGAAGGTAAGGGAAGGGAGATGGCTGTGGTGAGGTAGAGTCGGTGGTTTGCAGCGGAGTAGAGAGAGGTGAGATTGGTGATGGGTGGAGGCTGGACGAGGGAGAGAATGAAGAGTGGTGGAGGCGCGGTTTTGAACAAAGGTGGGTGGAAGAAAGAAGCGGCGGGGGTGTAGGTTTCTGTGGTTATATGTGGTTATATGTGGTTTTTGTTGAAGAACAGGGGAAATAAATAGATGGGTTTGTTCAACTGGCAAAACAGGGGAAACGAAACCAAGCTTCGAATTAATACTGAAAACCATGGTTCTGAAAATCCCCGATTTAGCTCTGTAAGGTAGCTAGCCGATTCGATTTTTGAAATCCGATTAATCCTGTAAATATATTTAAAATGATAAGTTTAATTGAAAATTAGACTAATATATTAAATATTATTATAATATCCGATTAATACTCCGATTAATCCCCGATTACCCGATTAATCTTAAATCGGTACCTCAACCGATTTATACCGATTACCGATTTTTACAACCATGCTGAAAACACAGAAAACACATACGGAAATTTTAATAAAACTAATTTTTTTTTTTACTGAACAAAATAAAATCTAAACTATAAGAATTAAATAACCTAAACTTAATATTACTGCCTTCCCCGGCAGTGGCGCCAATTTGTTGGTGATATTTTTGTAAGTATAAGTTCGTTCGCGGGGAAGGACTATTAATACAAGTTCAAGTTTTAATTTCTTATAATTTAGAAATGTGAGAAATAATCGGTATGTTCGAATAAACTAATTATGAACAATTAAAACTAAGATTTAATTGATGAGAAAAAGTAATCCGAGAAATAGGATTCTTCAATTGGTTCCATAATTTTGTTATAATGTGATATATATATTTCTCATATTTTGCTAAAAACAATTCTTTTAACCTTTATAATGTTCTCTCCCAAGATACAAAATAATATCTACAACCGTATTTCTAAAGTCACTCCCATGATCAATCGAAATACAATTTTAGATTATTAAGATCCAAGAATTATAAGTTTCATAATCCTCTTATTAATCTCCCGATTCAATAATTAAACTATGTCTATCAAATCATGAACAAGAATTATGACTCATCTCCCAATTTATCATAATACCTATGAATACAATTAAAGGTTAGCTACGCCCTTAATTGGGTTAAGTCCTCAATGATAGATTAGCAAAAGTAGAGAATTATTATCACAATTAAACAAGCATATATCACCAACGAATACTACATAATTCTCGGATTATGAATTTAGTTATTCATGCTAGATAAATAAAATAAGCATATAATAAATGGTAAAATCATAATAAAAAAATTGAGAGTAAAGAAAGTACAACTTGAAGAATTTATCCTCCCGAAATAGTTGTCAATAAACGAGCACTTCGCGTAATTCCCTTACAATCTTCACCCGAAATAAATCTTCACCCGAAATAAATCTTCACCTGAAATAAAATTTTGCAGAAAAACAAAGTGTTTAAACTAAAACTAAAATTACAAAAGAACATTTATGAAAATAAGAAAGAGTATAACTGAAATATATTTTTTTTTCAGTGCAGAGAGATCTCTAACCAAAGGAAAACTCTACTATTTATAGGAGAGTTTAACACACCATCTACAATAATTAATTCATCCGATAGTCAAATGCAGCAACACAAAATTGAAAACTTGCCGCCAGCTTGCAGGAAAATTTGACAGACAAGGTTTGACATTTGATTTGTATAAACAAACCAATTTGTCATCTTCTGGTGGAAAAAAAACAATGCATGTGCTTTTGACTTTTGAACGGGCTCCGTATAAATGCTTTTTAATCCGCATAGCTTATAATCTTTAATTAATAAATAATGAATTAAATCCAGAAATTATAAAAATAAATATCTAATATTATTAGATATTTATAAATATAATTTTCTAAATAAATTAAATATTTATTAATATAAATAAATCCTTAAATCCTAAGCTGCGGACAATTGAGGGCTTGGAACCGGACTCCTTTCGCTTCACAAAAATTATATTAATTCCAACCGGGATTCCTGCTTTAAGAATATATCACTTTCCATATTTTAGTGACAATTTTTATTTCCTCCTTGTTCGTCCAGGATTAATCTATGGTCTCTTGGTGATGTGCAATTGGGCTCCTTTTTCTTCCAAAATTATCCTAAAAACATAAAAAATCATTTTAGCATCTAATCCAAATTAAACTGCTACTAACAATGCTAATCAAGGACAAAATTATTACAAACTAAGAATAATTGAGAGATAACATGCTATAAAATGTACATAAAATTAGCATGTATCACTCTTTACATCCATCTGGTATACTTTGAACTTTGAATGAGCTGCAAATGCAAGAAACATTCTGATTGCTTCCAATTTTGCTACAGGTGCAAAGGTTTCATCATAGTCAATTCCTTCTTCCTGAGAGTAACCCTTGGCCACCAGTCTTTCTTTGTTTCTTACAATCATACCAGATTCATCTAGCTTGTTTCTGAAAACCCATTTTGCACCAACAATAGATCTATCTTTAGGTCTTGGTACCAGTTTCTAGACTTTGTTCCTCTCAAACTCAGTTGACTTATGAGAGTCAACTTTTGCACCACCAATAGATCTATCTTTAACTCTTACAAGCATGGTTCTTACTGCCTCTATGAGAGTCCTGTTCTTTCTTTCTACTACACCATTCTGCTGAGGTGTTCCAGGTGCAGAAAACTGTTGAGTAATTCCATTGTCTGCACAATACTCCTCCATTGTAGAATTCTTGAATTTTGTACCATTGTCACTCCTAAGTACTTTGACTTTGTACTCAGAGCTATTCTGAATATTCTTGATAAGTTCAATGATTTGCTGAAAAGCGTCATCCTTCTTGTGTAGAAAGAATACCCATGTGAACCTTGTGTAATCATCCACTATAACTAGAGCATATCTTTTCTTGCTAATAGACATAATGTTTACTGGACCAAATAAATCAAGATGCAGCATGTGAAATGGTTTAGTAATTGAATTTTCTGTCTTGCTCTTGAAATTGGTTCTTCTTTGTTTTCCAAGCTAACAAGCATCACAAAGTCCATCTTGCACATAATTTGCCTGAGGTAGGCCTCTCACTAGATTGTGCTTAACAAGTTGATTAAGCTTCTTGAAGTTAAGATATGAGAGCTTCTTGTGCCAATTCCAGCTTTCATCATTTGATGCCTTGCTGTAAAGACATCTGACAATTCCTTTAGATGTGTCACTTAAGCTGGATTCATATATGTTACCATGTCTTTGACCAGTTAGAACAATGTCTCCATTCTGCATATTGAAGATTTTGCGTCCTTCTCTGTCAAAGATTGATTGGTAACCTTTATCACCCAGTTGACTTATGCTTAAAAGTGTGTGTTTCAAGCCTTCAACCAGTGCTACGTTTTCAATGATGACATTCCCCAAAACAATTGAGCCATATCCCAGAGTTTCTCCTTTGTTGCCATCTCCAAAAGATATTACTGGGCCAGCTTTCCTCTCAAACTTTGTAAGCAGGGACTTCTTTCTAGTCATATGTCCAAAGCATCCACTGTCTAAGATAATTGAATGCTTCTTTCATGTGCCCTTAACAAAAGATGGAGAAGTTTTCTTTGGAGATCCAGGTTTGTCTGAAACATTTACCATCAATGCAATGTTGTCATAGTCCAATTCATCTTCAGAATCACTGGAATCAGCCCAATCCTTCTGTGTGACCATGAGTGCATTACCCTTTCCTGAGTTCCTAGGCTTCTTACACTCACTAGCAAAGTGTCCAAGCTCGCTGCAGTTAAAGCATTTGATCTTGGCCTTATCAAGCTTGACAATTGTACTTTTGCCCTTGTCACTCTTCTTCTCCTCTTTCTTTTGAAAAGGTCCTTTGCTAAATCTTCTCCTGTTGAATCTTCCTTTCTTGAAAGCTTTAGCAAATATAGCAAAGAGTTCATGCATCTCTGATTCACAATCTTCATTGTCAGAGTCTATATCAGTAATCTCTGACTCAAAACTTTCTTTACTTTTCTTCTTCCTTGAGTCCTTTACAGTAGGCTCAACATGCTGTTCTTTTTGAAGTTTCTTTGATTCAGATTGAGCAGTGAGTGCTACAGTTTTCATCTTTCCTTCACTCCTGCTCTTCTTCTGCTGCCTGTCAAGTTCATAAGCCCTAAGTTTTCCATAAACTGCCTCTAATGATATTTCATCCATATCATTAGCTTCCTCAATTGCAGATATCTATTCATTGTAGAAATCAGGCAAGGCTTTCATGAACTTAGTATTCATATCCTCCAAGTCATAATATTTACCATGCATGGCCATCTCATTGATGAGTTTTGTAAACCTATCAAAGGTATCAGTAAGTGACTCACCAGACTTGGATTTAAAGTACTCATACTGTTGTATAAGTAATGTTCTCATATTCTTCCTGATAGGTTTAGTTCCTTCACAATGAACCTTCAGATTATCCCATATCTCCTTAGAAGTCTTACAAGAGAGAACATAGTTAGTGAGAACAGAATCAAGACTGTTGAACAGTATGTTTCTCACTTTAGCATCTTTAAGAACGTTCTCCTTTTCCTTATCCATCCATTCAGATTTAGGCTTCTCTGCTGTATGTTCTGGAACAACCTCACCATCGATAGTTGCTTGTCCAATAACCTTTGTTGGGACATAAGGTCCATCTCCGATCTTGTCAAGATAATCAGGATCTGTTGCTTCCAGGTAATGCAACATCTTTACTTCCCATAGAGTATATTCGTTCCTCTTGAGCATAGGGATCTTAGTATTACCATCCTTGAAACCAGACATGATTGTAGATCTTTATGATTATTCTAAATCAACTTTCTCTGATACCAATTGTTAACTCGAATAACTTGTAGAAGGGGGTGGGGGTTGAATACAAGTTATATAATCGTGTATGATTTTTGCTCGAATAAATAAACAAGAACAAATGAATAAATCAAATTGTTTGTATTAATAAGATCAAATACAAACTCTACCAAAGGTGTACAAATACCTTTAGCCGCTGTTGACAATACAAATCTCCCTCTGTTTGTACTCTCTTATACTTACGATTACAAACCTCACAAACAAACTCCCACGACGCTTTTTACAATGATATAGAGAGAGTATTTATAATGCTACCTATCAACTAATAACATAAAGTTATAATCTATACATGACAATGTTCTGCCATCCAGTTGATAGTTTCCATCAACAGAAAATTCTTTCCTTCATGATATCTTCTTGCTTGTTCTTCAAAACAACGATCCTGTTTTATAGCACTTGCCAATTTCTATAGCATCTATAATGACATCATCAGTAACACAACTGATATCAGGATTTCACATCTCATCAGGATCTGATCATTCATCAGTATTAGACCTGTCGTATCAGGATCTGCTCTCAGTTCCTGAAATGTAGTCCTCGATGCCCTGTTCCTAACTTAACTCTACAGATTACTGTCTAACACATTTATCCTATACAAAGTGCTAAATTCTTTATAAGACCAGGATATATAAGAAGTATTTGCAAATTCTATTCTTAACATCACAACTCATGAATTTTTCCTAACATTCAATAAATCCTTGATATACTTGGTTTGACTGATGAAGATACCATCCTTTCTTTGACTAACTTGCAATCCAAGAAAGAATGTCAACTCTCCCATCATGCTCATCTCATATCTACTTTGCATGAGCTTAGAGAATTTTTCACACAGTTTCTCATTTGTAGAGCCAAATATGATATCATCCACATAGATTTGAACTAGGATAATATCATTATCATGCTTCTTGTAAAACAGTGTCTTGTCCAATGTGCCTCTAGTGAATTAATTTTCAAGAAAGAAATTGTGACAATGTGTCATACCATGCCCTTGGAGCCTGATTAAGTCCATACAATGCCTTAAGCAATCTGTAGACAAATTCTGGGAAATGTGGATCCTCAATGTCAGGTGGTTGTTGCAAATATACTTCTTCATCCAACTCTTCATTCAGAAATGCACTCTTGACATCTATTTGATAGACTTTAAAGTTTGAATGATCAGCAAATGCCAAGAAGATTCTTATAACGACCTAGAATTTTTCGCGATTTATAAATACTTGTTTAATTGTTAAATGTGGAAATTATGTGATTTACATGAAGAGTAAATTTTTGTGAAGTCAAGGTATATGTGAAATCATGTTTATGTGATTATATGATGATTGGTATGTGTTGTGCCCAAAATTACCATGGGCTGAATTTAGGCCCATTAAGCCATAGGGTCCAATCCATACAAGCTAGAAGATAAATCCAGTATGAGCCATGAAGATCAGATAGGAAGAAATGAGCATCAGCCAGAGAAATGATCAAGAAACCGTGAGTATCAGGAGGTTCCCGAAGACCTGGAAGCTAAGCAGATTACCAATGGACCAGGTTCCTCCTCATAGAAGAGCTCGAGTTAACATATCAACAGCCACAAAGAGAGTCAAGAGCATATGAAGACACCAGAAGAGTTATCCAGCCTAACACGTTTGTTATTTGTGCAGGTACAGAAGTGTACAGAGAGGTTCCTGAGCAACAGGTACCGAAATAAGGAGGTTCCTGAGAAATATGCTCCTGAGATATAGGTTCCTGAGCACCAGGTTCCTAAGAGCAACCGACAGAAAGATCTAGAAGCTATCTAGATCAGATATAGACTTATTATTGGAGTTTACTTCTAGGGCGCAGTTGATCCTAAAATGCCTCCAATAGACGAGAGAATCATAGTAGGGTACGAACTCGAGTTCTACTCTACTTAGCCAACCAGTTCGTGGTAAACTCTAAAGGAACCTGAGTCCAACATGAACTAGACAACCAAATACAGCTGGTCAAGCAGAATCATCTTAGCATTTGAACTACGTGAGCTTGATTCCTATATGAAGGATACGTAGGCACCTTGAGGGTAAGACGAATCTAGCTCTCTAATTTTCTCTAAAGGCATATGAGATTATTGGAGACACCCTCAAGCTCAGCTCACCCCCACAAACACAATCCAAATCTTCCATTAAACAGTTGATCGTTAGCCTTTACAACTCACCGAAAACCTCTCAAAAAGTTGTTACGAAATCAACTCATCAACAGTATGTGTTGTATATGTCCGTGGAATTTTATTTATGAAATCTAGTACTGCAGAGTCGCAGGAGGATGAAGGAACAAGTAAAAAGACAAAGGCAGAAGCTACTGGAGAGGTAACTGTTGAGGATGTTAAGAAGATACTAGCCCAACTCAAGGATGAAAAATATCTTGTTGCTAAACCTATAACTGCTTCTCCTTTTACTAAGAAGGTTCGAAAGTCAGCCTTGCCTAGGTCCTACAGGCCCTCGAATGAGTTAAAATTCGATGGGACCACTGATCCAATTGAGTACTTGAGTCGTTTCGATACAGAGATGGATGTCTATCAGGTTAAGGAAGCTACAAGGTGTTGGTTATTGGCAGCAACTCTACAAGGTGGTGCCCATCAATGGTTTATGAAGTTACCTACTGATTCTATTGGCTCCTGGGAAAGTATGGGAAAGCTTTTTGTTACTCAGTTCAGGGCATTTGTTGCGTTTGCACCTCCTACTAATACTCTGGCCAACATCAAGCAGAGACCTAATGAGACATTGACAGAATATTTCAAGAGGTTTAATGCGGAGGTTTCGAAGGTTAGAAAAGTATCTGAGGAAACTTTGAAGAATTTCTTAATTGCTGGAGTCAAAAGAGGTTCAGATTTCTGGGAGGATTTGCAAGGGAAGGAACCTGAGATGTTGGCAGATTTTTATTCTCAAGCAGAGTCTTTTCGTCTTGTGGAGGAGTCTTTGGCTGATTTGAAGAAAGATCTAGACTTCGAGAAGCAAGGTGGATGGTCAGGAAACAAGAGAACAAGGCCCAGGAGTCCTAATAGCCGAGACAATAGAAAGGTTGTTAGTCGCACATCTCAGGTGAAGCCGGAAGCTGAAGTTGTGAATCCTACTAGACCCGCTATGAACCAAGTTCCACCCCCAGCTTCTTACAGTAGACGAGAGAGGCCCGTTTATGAAACCTTCACTCCTCTAGTTGCTCAAATTGATCACATATATACAGTGAATGCAAAGTCTCCATGGTTCAGAAGACCTTTCAAGAATGGCCCTCTAGGGAATAAGAATGAGCATTCATACTGTGATTTTCATGATAACAATGGGCATAATACTACAGACTGCTGCCATCTAAGGGATTTAATTGAAACTTTAATCAGGCAAGGGCAGTTAACTGAATGGGTAGCTCAGGAAGGAAAGAAGTATAGAGAAGAGAAAACTCAAAAAGCACCAGAACCTGTTTTGATGGAAGGACCACCTAAGGCTAGATGTATACGCACTATTATGGGAGGTCCACATATTGGAGGAAATAGCAGAAATGCCATGGAAAGGTATACTCGTGAAGCTAAAGAGCGTCCTTTAACTAATGTTTGCAATCTGTCACAGAGGTCTACCAAGTTGTTTGAAGGGGAAGATGCAGATATCACCTTCACAGAAGAGGATGCCTCTTGGGTACACCATCCCCACACTGATGCTTTGGTAATCGAGGTAGGAATTGGGTCTTATGAGGTTCATAGGGTGCTTATAGATAATGGAAGCTCTGTGAATTTGCTGTCCTACACATCTTTCAAGAAGATGCATTTTCTGGATAGGGATTTAACTCCAACAAAGGACACTTTGTATGGCTTCACCAAAAATCAGGTTCCCATCAAAGGTAAAATTCATTTACCAGTGACTTTAGGCGATAAACCATGTTGCATTACATAGTTAGCAGAATTCATTGTTATAGAGGATAATATGAACTATAATGCTATACTTGGGAGACCAATTTTGAAAGAGATGAGGGTGGTTACCTCGATTTATCACATGACTATGAAGTTTCCAACACCAAGTGGTATTGGTATAGTTCGAGGATGCCAGTATGAGTCTAGAGAATGCTACACTAAAGCTTTGCAACATGCTGCTAAGGCTGCTAAGCTACCTGAACCAATGGATGAGGTTCTTGATGACTTTCCAGGAGAGAATCCGGATGATATAACAGTCAATTTACGTAGTCAGCCATTAGAGGGTTTTGTATTAGCATCCTGCAGAGCATTAAGAATTGAAGAGATCACAGAAGAGGAACCTCATGCTGAGATTCCAGTTTTTCAGGGACCAGATACCCCTTACTTGTTGCTAGAAAGTGCACCCCCTATGGACAAAGATGGTGATGTGTGTATGGCAGAAGAATTGGATGATGAAAAATCTCGAAAAATGAAGCATAGTGGAAGCAGTGAGGACAGTCAGCCAGCATCTAAGAGAAGGAATGTCATGCATGAAGCATATGTACCACCTACTGTTGAGGGACCTCAAGAAGATTCAGCAGGAGAGATGGATATAGACTTAGATCCTCGAATGCCAGAAACAATGATCAAGGCTGGACCAGCTGGTGAGACATTGGACGTGAAGATAAATGATAAGGATGGTGCAAAAGTTTTGAAGATTTGGAGCTCAACTTGAACCGGCTTTGAAAGAATCTCTTATTTCCTTTTTGAGCAAGAACCTGGATGTATTTGCATGGTGTCACGTAGATATGGAAGGAATAGATCCAAAGGTCATGTGTCACAAACTAAACATCGATCCAGAGAGAAAGGAATAAGACAGAAACGGAGACCAGTCAGTGGAGAGAGAGCTCAAGCATTAAAGGAAGAAGTAGATAGGTTGCTGGATGCAGGTTTGATCAAAGAATCTTTCTATCCTGTATGGTTAGCGAATCTTGTCTTGGTGAAGAAACCCAATGGAAAATGAAGAACCTGTGTGCACTTCACAGATCTCAACAAAGCATGCATGAAGGATAGTTTCCCACTACCACGAATTGATCAGCTAGTGGATGCAACAGCTGGACATGCTCTACTCAGCTTCATGGATGCATATTTAGGTTACAATCAAATCCCTATGAATGAACCTGATCAGGAACATACTTCTTTTATTATGGATAGAGGTCTTTATTGCTATGTATGCATGCCATTTGGATTGATTAATGCTGGAGACACATTAAACATGATGTTTAAAGAGCAAATTGGTAATACCATGGAGGTATATGTGGATGATATGCTAGTTAAGTCCAAGGAAGCTACTGATCACGTGAAGCACTTAAAAGAGATGTTTGGAATCTTACGAAAGTACAGAATGAAGCTGAATCCCCAGAAGTGTGTGTTTGGGGTAGAATCAGGGAAATTTTTAGGGTTCATGGTGAATCACAGAGGTATAGAGGCCAATCCGGCCAAGATTAAAGCATTGATTGATATGAAGTCACCAAGGACTGTGAGAGAGGTTCAGTCCCTTACTGGAAGAGTTGCAGCTTTGAACAGATTCATTTCGAGGTCTACAGATAAATGTCAAGAGTTATTTAAAGCAATAAAGAAGGGAAGTAAGTTTGAATGGATAAAAGAATGTGAGATAGCCTTTGGAAAGCTAAAAGAGCATTTGGGAAGCCCTCCACTTTTAGCTAAGCCAGTGGACGGAGAGACGTTAATACTGTACCTAGCTGTATCGGATTATTCAATCAGTGCAGTTTTAGTTCGAGAGGAAGATGGACAGCATAGCCCAATCTACTATATCAGTAAGAGGTTGCTTGATGCAGAAACAAGGTACACAGGAATGGAGAAACTGGTTTATGCCTTGATTTTATCTTCCAGGAAGCTACGACCCTATTTTCAGGCTCACAAGATAGAAGTGAGAACTTCATATCCACTTAGACAAGTGATGCACAAGCCAGAAACTTCAGGTAGAATGTTGAAATGGGCTGTGGAGTTGGGACAGTTTGATATAGAATACAAGCCAAAGACAACAATTAAGGCTCAAGCTTTAGCAAATTTTTTGATTGAGTTTCCACCTCATGTGGAGGTTACTGGTCAGGAGGTACCAAGAGAATCGGTGAAAGAGCAGATAGAAGATGATAATTGTGCACCCTAGTAGACATTGTATGTGGATGGAGCTGCTAACAACAATGGGGCTGGAGCAGGCATAGAGCTAGTTAGCCCAGAAGGACATAGACTTCATAGTTCAATTCATTTTGCTTTTAGAGCCACTAACAATGATGCAGAATATGAGGCATTGATTGCAGGTCTCAAGCTAGATTTGGAGATGAAAGTAGAGAATATCAGAGTGTTCAGTGACTCGATGTTAGTAGTTTGGCAGATTCGTGGTGGTTTCCAGGCAAGAGGTCCATGAACAGACTTGTATTTGAGGTACTCCCAGGAGTTGCGTGCAAAGTTCAGAGAAGTGAATCTAGATCAAATACCACAAGGAAAGAATACCAATGCAGATGCATTAGCTATGTTGGGCTCACAGAGAGAGTCAACACTGTTGGGAGTAATTCCACTCCAGATTCAGGAGCAACCTAGTGTCTTCAAAGAGGAGGTCATGGACGTCGAGTTTCCAGTCGAAGATTCATGGATGACTCCAATCTATAGCTACTTGGCTAAAGGAGAGGTACCTCCTAATCTGGATAAAGTCAGAAAGCTGAAGTATCATGCTGCCAAGTATGTGATTTATGATGGAATCCTATACAAACGAGGATTTAATCAGCCTTTACTTAAGTGTGTAACTGGAGAGCAGTGTAGATACATCCTCGAAGAGATTCACGAAGGAGTATATGGAAATCACTCGGGGGTAGTTCTTTAGCCATGAAGGTCCTTCGACAAGGATATTATTGGCCAACCCTCAAAGCAGATGCCCATAAGTTTGTTCAGGCATGCAGCAATTGTCAGAAGTTTGTAAATTTTGATAGCAGGCCTGTAGCACCTATAAAGTAGATTGTCAGCCCTTGGCCATTCGCGGTTTGGGGGATAGATCTCATTGAAGAGCTCCCAACAGGAAAGGGAGGAGTAAAATATGCAGTAGTTATAGTTGATTACTTCACAAAGTGGGCAGAAGCAGAACCACTTGCTAAGATCACAACCTCTAAACTAATTGAGTTTGTTTTTCGAGCTATTGTTTGTAGGTTTGACATTCCCCAGAAGTTGATTTCTGATAATGGGAAGCAGTTTGATAGCAAAGAGCTTAAAGGATTGTGTGAGCAGTTTGGAATTCAAAAGGCATTCTCAGCAGTGTATTATCCACAGAGCAATGGACAGACTAAAGTTGTAAACAAAATTATCAAGCATCTTTGAAGACAAGGCTTGAAGAGAAGAAAGGAAGCTGGCCAGAGGAGCTTCCTGGAGTCTTATGGTCGTATAACACCACCCCTAGAACTACAATCGGTGAGTCTCCTTTTACTCTCACTTATGGTTGTGAAGCTATGGTTCCTGTAGAAGTTGGAACAGGTTCCTTGAGAAGAAAACATTATAACCCCGAGAACAATGAGGTCAATCGCAAACTCTACCTAGACATGGTTGAAGAGTTGAGAGCAGATTCTCAGATGAAGTTAGCAGCTTATCAATAAAGAGTTCGAAGGTACTACAACAGAAAGGTGAAAGCAAGACCTTTTAAAGTTAGAGACCTAGTTTTGAGAAAAGTCATGCCTAACACCAAGGTTCTCGCACATGGAGCCTTTGGAGCGAATTGGGAAGGTCCTTACCAGATAAAGACAGCGATTTGGGAAGGAACTTACCATTTGATGGATATGGATGGGAATCTCATTATGAGAGCTTGGAATGCAGAGCATCTCAAGAAGTACTATCAGTAACTCTCTTTTATTATGTTTTTCTTAGGAAAAGTAAGGCTCTTTCAGCCCAAGAATAAAGGCAGCTTATTAGTTATAGCTCAACAAAATTGTTGATTTCAGTATTTGATTATGCATGTACTCGGGGGGTACTTGATGTTAACCTCCCTATTTGCAAGACAGTTTTAGTATTGAGCATGGATAGCTCTACGTTGAATCTTTTTTATTACAATATCGATGGTTATAGCTTCCTAATAGTTCTTTTACGTAACAATAATTACCCAAAAGAACTAGGGGGTAGTATTCCTACTTAGGCAGTATTGTACATGATTGATTAGCTATTTCACATGCCAATTTGAAAGTTTTTAAGTGCTTGTTTTAGTACTTGTATTATGAAACAGGAACCTGTGGTTAGGGTAACCTGTAGCTTTGACAATATTCACGAAGTATGAGTATGATTTAACAGAATGTGCAGATTACGATGATTGATTAGACACAACTTATATTGAATGAAGTATTAAGCCTCAGGCAGCTTCCTGAGCAAGAATTAAGCCTCGGACAGCTTCCCGAGCAAGCATTGAATTAAGCCTCAGGTAGCTTCCTGAGCAAGAGATAAGCCTCAGGCAGCATCCTGAGCAAGAGTTAAGCCTCAGGCAGCTTCCTGAGCAAGTTTGATTTAAAAGCCTCAGCTGACTGAGCAAGACATTTTAGCTAAAAGTCTCAGATTCCTTGAGCACATGATTAATAAGCCCTGTTGACATGCACCTAAAGCCCTGATGAAAGGCATCTTAAAGGAACCTGTATGGAGCCGAGACTAGCATTTAAATTTGATTGTCAAGAAATAGATGAATTTAATTAAATTTGACCCAAAGATAAATATTTTAATATAACCTGAGACTGTATATCTTACCCTCCGTGGAGCCGCCTCTGGAACGAGAGGAAGTGGGAACTTGTGTGGAGCCTATACCGGCACACTTGTTCTTAAAGTGAAGCCTAATAAGCTCTCCCTCATGTGGAGCCGCCACTGGCACATGGAAAGAAGGGACACAGTTCCTTAGCATTTACCTTCATAAGATGTCCAGCATGACATATGAAGAAGAAGGAAATGGTATGGAACCCAGACTGGCATATCACTCCTTAAGGGGGCTATAAGCTTCCCCTTTATGCAGAGCCGAGACAGGTGTATAAAAACTTATTTGCACTAAATCACGCAAGCGTACGTGGTCACAAGTAATATATGAATAAGTCGAGTTCGTTCTCACAGAGATCTAGTTTAGGTTTCAATTCAGTTAATGCACCTATGCAACAATGTATGGTTTTTATTCACTGCTAAGACAATTAACAAATTTGGTTTTTGATTATCTAAAACTAACTAAGGAAGTAAATTAACAAACTAAGAATTAATTAACTAACAAAAATTAAAATCTAATTACTTATGAGAATTAAAACATGGGATCCTAACTTCATTAAATACTTCGCTTAGAGTTGATGCCTTTAATCAATGCATGTGATGGTTTTAATATCTGATCAGACAACACGAAACAAGTATACGCTACTTCTTAGTATACGAATACCAAACTAAACATACATCCACAAAAGAGATAGAAGATGAATAGACACCAATTATGCTTAGACCCTATATCTCTATAAGATTTGAAAACATAACGGTTGAATAACAAGTTGTCTATTAACATCACATAAGGCAGCATAATATCTCTATTTACGCTACAAATCATGATGTTAAAACATCAACCTATCCTATGCTAGCATGGCAAGTTCTAAATCTCAAGATCCACTCTCGTTTCGCAAGAGATTAACAAATTAGATGTTAGCTACGCATCTAAATTCATAAAGCACAACCATACGAGGATATCAGATATACATCACACACAGATCTTTAAAGCATCAAGATACTAAAGCTCCATAAATAAATCTGTTAGAATCCCATGACAACGATTAGTTCGTAATTGAACCTCTCGTCATCATGGGATCAAGTGAAACCATGATAATAAAACAAGATATGAATTATATGTTATAATATGCTAACTAATGATGTTACCAATTACAATGGTAGGATGTGTTTATTTAGGCTCTAGAAGTCTTGCCCAGCAAGAAATTCCCCAAAATAGAGTTAAAATAGAATTTCTGCAGTTAAGCACAAAATACGTTTCCTAAACTGATTCTGTTTTTAAGGAAAATTCGTATCTGACTTTTCTTCAGTATTTATGGGCCATTCCAGTTGTATTTAGACATCTGGACCACTTTAGAATGATAGAGAATCTCTTTAGCTTCGCGTGGACTGTAAGATCGTCCAAAACGGACTTGTAGAACTCAAGATATGGCCAAAACAGTGAATCAGCAATTCTTTTCCAGGAGCTTTCTCGCGCCGTAGTGCCCAACCCAGGCCGCAGCGCCCCAAACTTTCTGTCCAGGATTATAGAAAATTTCATTTTCTTCGCGTGAGCTGTAAGATCGCTGAATTCGGACTTCTAGAACTCAAGATATGGCCAAAACAGTGTAGACTGCGCAACCTCCCCGGAAAATCTGAATTTTAATCAATTTAACCTCAAACTCTTAGTTCTGCAAAACTCAATGAAAACACATTAAACACACCACATACTTGAGGTCAAGTAATCAATTTAAGTCAATACGAAGCATTTCAAGTGGATATAAAATCCACTTATCAAGAGCCGAGACAGGTTCATAAAGAAGAGGAATCTGCGTGGACTCCCAGAATGGCGCAAAGGTTCCTAGAGTCGCCTCGAGGCAAGAGGAACCAACTTGGAACCTAGTTTGGCATGTTGGAACCTAGATTTTTAGGATTGGGAACCAAGCAGGTGACCTTTCCTAGAGTTGGCCTGTACTTAACAGGATTAGTTCACTAACACTAACTATTTTCTGTTTTTTTGTTTCTTTTTTTACTTTGCAGGATTAGTAATTGTAAATGGATATTCATAGTGGGCCTGGGTTTGTTATTTGATGATATAAGTTAGGAGGTTATAAAGAGAGGTTATGTTGCAGATTAAGCTTTTGAAAACAGTACTCAAAGTGTAAAGAAAGAGGTTTCGAGATTACAAGTAAGTCGTTATGACACTGTTAAGATTTGATTACTTTTATTTTAAAAAATTATAAGTGAAAGTATGAATGTATTCTATTTCTTACAAAGGGTTAGCCCACGTAAGCTTGAATGCATAAATATGGACACTAAGTGATTTTCGAGATGCATAGTGATAAAGTATTTTATAGAGTTTTGAGGAAAAAGTGCACAATATTAAGCTAAGATACATGGGAGAGATTAAGAATGTATATGTGTGTAAATATTAGATAAAAATATAGCAAAGTAGAGGATTATCATTGGAAACCACTTTAAAAAAGAGAGTTATGGGTATGAAGACCCCATGAAACCAGCAATTAAGAGTTATAGGCACGAAGGCCATAGAAACTGAATTTAAAGATACATTTTGCGAGGCACTACGAGGGGCCCGCAACCTCATTCAAAGTTATCAAAAGTTATTAGAAATTCAAGCATTTGAAAAAGTTCAGGTGAAAATCTTCTTATCAGATTCTTCAGGAGTGATTGAGGCAGGAGGAGAAGGTTGAAGAAGCTCGGAAGCTGGGACCTCATGGCTAGATTGGAGAGTGACTTCTGCAGCCTTAGGTAGGGAACCTGGAGACCTCTCAATTATGGTAACAGGAGGTACAGAATCACTTTTGACAGCAACTTCCTTCTTGAAATCCTCGATCATGCCCACTACGTCTTCTCCTAAGATGGACCACTCCAATCTGGGAATCTTCTCCCACATAGATCTCATGTAATCACGAACACCTTCATCATAGCCTTCATCATATCTGGCCTTTTCCTGTGTGAACATAGATGACTTCACGGACTCAACAGTAGCATTTAGAGCGTCAACTTGGACCTCTAGTTCTCCAACCTTCTCTAACATGGATAGCTTCTCATCCTTCAGATTCTTAACTTGAGCTTTGAGTTCTTCTTTCTCTTTCTTTAAGGAGGTCTCAACAGCTTTCATCCTCCTAACAGCAGTAGTGGCAATTTTTGGCCTTTCTTCCTTGACAATTAATTCTTCGTGGAGCTTCTTCATTTCCCCTTGTAAGCGAAGATCATATTGGGTTTTCTCAGCAAACTCATCATAATACCTCAATGAAAAGAAGGTGGTTTGAGCCGCTGCGAATCTCATAGTGTGCATGGCCTCAATAGAACTCATCTTACTCTAAGTAGCAATTGTCTCAACAAGAACATGTGTATCGATCATATCTTTAAACAACTTTGGAGTGGGGTCAGATTCGGTTTTCACAGCTTTACCTTTTCTCAGGGACCTGGATTGAGAGCTTCCCGATAAATCCAGAGTGGTCTGGGCAAGCTTGCATTTGGATGAACTAGATGGTTGACTTTGAACAGATGCAGGTGTGGGAACTTGATTAAGGGGAGCTGCAACAAGCGAAACCTCCTTATCCTCGATCTTGAAAACTTCTTCTACATTCTTGGATCTTTTCACAAATGAGGGAACCTTGGGTGCCATATCTGCATAAATGGGCAAGTTAAGATTAGAAGAATATATTAACAGAAAGTAAATGTAGTTATAAAATTTAAAGTTAAAGACAAAGCATAAAGAGTAACAATGTGGTTATACCGGATTCTGAAGGAAGAAATCCTAGGGGAATCAAGTTGTCAGGGGTCATCAGAATCATGCAATCCCTAATGGAAGCTGATAATTTTAAAACCTCCTTTGCTCTTTCCAAGCAAGCTCCAGTCAAGATGGTTTGTTTAGGAACACGTGGACGGCGATTGAACTCATATCAGACAGATGGACAGTCAAAGTAGTAGACAAATTATTTTTTCCACTGTTCGAAATTTTGTTTCACATTCTTAATGCACTGACCTTGATGACATGGCCATGCAGATAAGTAAAAACTACCTAAGTTCCTGCCTGTGTCTTTGACCCTGAAGAAGAAACCAAGCTCTGGAGCACTTAAAGGAGTGGAAAATTTGCTGGCATGTAGAATGTAGGTGCTGATAGCTAGACGATAAGAGTTGGGGGTTAACTGCATTGGAGCAAGGTCATAAAAATCTAAAACCTCTCTTAGAAAAGGATGGATAGGCATAAAGAAGCCTACTTTCAAGAAAGCTATAGAAATGACAACATTGGGAACTCCACGATCAGGAGTCAAGATGTCAAATCTATGAGCTCTTGCACCAGGTTCTGGGATTACTATGGTACAAGATGGACGAAGACAATCCTCAAAAAACTTTTCTAATCTGGCTAAGGTCATGATGGAGTCAGATTTCTCACAAAAAGGGACGATCTCTTGTTTATACAATTCTCTTTCTATAGTTATCTCATTTTGAAAATCAGGTTCTAGGAGGGATTCAAGTTCAAGCTCGGGTTTCGACACCTCTTTCTCATCGGAAGGCCAATCATCTCCCAGGTCAATAAAGTCAGGAATGGAAGGGTTTACAGATGGTGAGGCTAGGGACTTGATAAGGATATTTTCAGGTTCATTCACATCGGGAATAACGACCCTAGATCTAGTCCTTTCACCTATAGGCATGTTTGAAGTAGGTTGAACTGAGGATTGGTGGTCTGAATGAGTAGACTCAGAAGACATCTGCAAAAATAGATGAAGAGGGGTCAGGTTTGAAGGAACCTAAGAAAGAGACTAAGGTTCTAAAATACATAGACAGGTACAGTTACAGATAAGAAGTGATCTAAAAGACCTCAATGGAGATTTTACGACAATAACAATACGAGCAAAAGCATAGAAGGATTAGAGACAAACAAATAATCGATAGTTATGACAGGATAATGACAATATGATCGTAAATAGACAAATAGATGACTCAAAACGGTGAAAGTTTGTGTGTGCAACATCAAATGTGAAGAACAAATACATATACAGACGTTGAAAACAAACGAAAAATAGAAAAGATGACATGCAAGGTTAAAGAAGACAGAAAGTTGAAAATCAAATCAAGAATGTCAAAGAATAGAGGGAAATAGGTCAGAATCATACCTGGAATCGAAAGAAACGGTGACTGGGAAGCTGGATTGGAAAGATGACCGTCGGGCTTCACTTCTTTCTCTCTCTAAGGGTTTTTGATAAATGTTTGGTAAAGGTAAAAAATGGAGATGAAGCAATTCGTGTGTTTATATAATCAAGGTAAATAGGAGACAACTGTGTACACGTGGCAGCAAATGACTAGCGCGGTAACTGAAGTGGTACACGCGCATGAGGCGTGTGAACCTGGGAAATACCCACATTAACTGCAGCTTTGGTAAGTGATAAGGATTAGTTCAAATTTTAAATTATCACTCCAAGATATTTACAGTTAAAAGTTATCCTCCCCTATGAATTTTGAAATTATTAAAATTTGAAGAAACGTGATAATGCGGAGCAACAAATCAAATTCCATGGGAAGCTAAATGTAGACATTGAGTTGACTTCGAGAGCGAAAAGTTTAAAAAGAAGAGAATATTAGAAGAACAGATTCCTGGTTGAGAAGGAAGCTAACAAAGCCTATACCAACTCAGAATATCTTGTGTCATGTTTCCTATGAAGAGTTAGCTCATGTAGGCTTGGATACAGGATATTTAAGTATGGTATTTTAAGAAGAATGATTCAGCATCGGACCCCAGATTAAAAAGCGGAATAGGTTCCTTTCACATTTATATGATTTCAAGGAACCGGGGGGTAGTTGTTGTGCCCAAAATTACCAGGGGTTGAATTTAGGCCCACTAAGCCATAGGGTCCAATCCATAAAAGCTAGAAGATAAATCTAGTACGAGCCATGAAGATCAGATAGGAAGAAATGAGCATCATACAGAGAAATGATCAAGAAACCATGAGTATCAGGACGTTCCCGAAGGCCTGGAAGCTAAGCAGATTACCAATGGACCAGGTTCCTCCTCATAGAAGAGCTCGAGTTAACATAACAACAGCCACAGAGAGAGTCAAGAGCATATGAAGACACCAGAAGAGTTATCCAGCCTAACATGTTTGTTATTTGTGCAGGTATAGAAGCGTACAGAGAGGTTCCTGAGCAACAGGTACCGAAATAAGGAGGTTCCTGAGAAACAGGCTCCTGAGATATAGGTTCCTGAGCACCAGGTTCCTAAGAGCAACCGACAGAAAGATCTAGAAGCTATCTAAATCAGATATAGACATATTATTGAAGTGTACTTCTAGGGCGTAGTTGATCCTAAAATGCCTCCAATAGATGAGAGAATCATAGTAGGGTACGAACTGGAGTTCTACCCTACTTAGCCAACCAGTTCGTGGTAAACTCTAAAGGAACCTGAGTCCAACACGAAGTAGACAACCAAATACAGCTAGTCAAGTAGAATCAGCTTAGCATTAGAACTACGTGAGCTTGATTCCTATATAAAGGATATGTAGGCACCTTGAGGGTAAGACGAATCTAGCTCTCTAATTTTCTCTAAAGGCATCTGAGATTATTGGAGACACCCTCAAGCTCTCAGCTCACCCCCACAAATACAATCCAAATCTTCCATTGAATAGTTGATCGTTAGACTTTACAACTCACCGAAAACCTCTCAAAAAGTTGTTACGAAATCCACTCATCAACAGTATGTGTTGTATAAGTCCGTGGAATTTTATTTATATTTTTACAACATTAAAAGTATTTTTAAAATGCATTTTTAGTCTTTCGAAAATCATATAAAATCATTGGAGTCGATTTAAATCATGAAATCTTTTGTGTTATCATCTTTGATATATGATTTAGTTTTTAAAATTTGTGTTAGTATTTAATTGTGTGATTTGGTATTTTAAAATGATTTAAAAAGCTTTATTTCTTTTAAAGAGCCTTTATTTCGAAAATTCATAGAAAATTCATTTTTGAGCCTAAAATTATTTTAAAAATATGGGGAGCCTTGTAATTTCATAAAATATATTTTAAATTTTAAAAATTATTTTTATATTAATTTTCCAATTTATTTCGATTTTTAATTGATTAAAAACGAATTTGGAAAAAAAGTATAAATTCAACATTTGTGTAATTACGTTTTTGCCCCTAGGGCTATATCTTCACCACCGCCCACTTTCCTCTTCATTTCTCTATCTCTCTCTCGGCTGTAAGCTCTCTCTCTCCCCTCTTCTTCATTCTTTTCAATTTTTAACTCTGAATCATGTTTTAATTCTCGTTTTAACTCTCTTTATCATGTTCTAGTATCTATATATTGAAATTGTGGAGTTTTCGTGAAGGTGTATGTATACAGTCGGTGTGTGTATATATATGTTCGTATATGACATGCAAGAGCTGGAAAGCTAGGTTTCATTGAATTAAAGCTTGTATATGAGTTGAATGTGTTTAAAATTGAGTTTAGTTGTGATTTGGAATGGTTTTCGAAATTTTTTATAAAACCCTCCGGCGATCATGGCTTTTACGGTGAGTGGTCGGCCGATAGTGATGATTTTACAGTCGTACAATCTCTGTAAGATGAGTTAGAGTGTATATATGTGTATAATTCAGATTGCATGTAAGAGATTTGTATGTTTTTAATTTTTCTGATTTTTCCGAAATTATATATGTTTTTAGAGTTTGATTCTTATGATTTAGAGATCTTTTGATATTAGATTCTTGATTATGAATTTGGTATGTGAACAACAAGACCTGATTGAGCTGCATGTAACAATTATGTGAATTATATGCCACTTTCGAATTATATATATATATATATATATATATATATATATATATAGAATTTAATTTTTCGAATTATATGATTATATATTCGAATTTTCTTGAATTAATATATGTGTAATTTTGTTGATTAGAGATTTAACTGATCCTCGTGATGTTTAATGTTAATTACAGATTTTATTTAGGCATAATATGAATGTATAGAGATGCATATGTGATTTTCTTGAATTATTGTATTAATTCGAATTTTCAAAGATTTATATGAATTATTCAAATTTTATAATTATAGCATAGTAATTTAAAAATCCATATTTATAATAATGTGTTAAACAAATTCGGATTTGTATTTTTGAGTATAATTTTCAGAAGTGTTATACGTTAAATTTCGACTTTTAGTTTATAGGAATGAGTTATGTGAATTCGGTGATTTATTTGATATGAAATAGAATCCATTGGGATGTGTAGGTGGATTTGTAATCCATCGGATAGTTTTGATTGTGATTTGAGTCGGTTATAAACCAACGGGATAGTCCTATAAATAGAAGAAACTCTGCCCGATTTTTTGTTAGAATTTAAGTTGTAAAGTCTATAATACAAATGTGAGTTAATTGCAAGTCAAACTAATGTTACGTGTTAAGTGTCTAAGTGACATATGTGCTTTCATGCTATAAATACTATTTGGTTATGTGCTTACCTGATCTTAGTGAGGTATGTAATAAGAATGTGATATATATATATATATATATATATATATATATATATATATTAAGTGGTAACGAGATATAGGAAACCGATTGGGTATGTTAGGATAAGTCGTATTAGAAGTATAGTATACTAAGATAGTGATATTGTTTATGTAGATTTGAAGGACGTAGGCCCTACCAGTAGTCTGAGCTGTTAGCTGTTGCATACTACCGAAGGCAAGTAATTATGTCTCTTCTTGAAAGTTCATATTCTTGAAACTGTTATACCATGTTGATACATGCTTATATATCCTGCTTTCATATGCCTATGCCATACCTTTGCATGACCCTTGATACCTATTGTTCAAATTCACTATATAATTGCAAACTGCCCTAAAACAGACTAATTCTTTCTAATTGCTTCTTGACCATATATGCCATACTGCTTTCCAGAGTCAAACCTAATTGACTGACGGATAAACCACTGTTATAGTTAACCTATGTCCGTGACCCGGATACCCTGTGTTAATTTTAAAATACTTATCAAATATCATGTTGCCCTAAACACTATTTTAGAAACTGGATGTCTTTTATCAATGATCCTTAAACCTTTAAAATTGTTTAAATGTTTTCAAACTAAGACTTAATCCATTTGGCCTAAACACTGTTTTAAAAATCTGATATCCTTTATCAATGACTTTTAAACCTTGCAAGTTGATCAAATGATTTTAAAACTAAACCTAATTCATATCTTTGACCTTTGACTTGGAATGTTCCCTTATACCCTGATCGAAGCCT
This sequence comes from Kitagawia praeruptora, assembly GCA_037693485.1. Classification (NCBI taxonomy): domain Eukaryota; kingdom Viridiplantae; phylum Streptophyta; class Magnoliopsida; order Apiales; family Apiaceae; genus Kitagawia; species Kitagawia praeruptora. The sequence goes on from CM075350.1 coordinate 43,390,762, forward strand.
TGATTCATTTGAGTCTATATCTTGTTGATCCAGACTTGTACCTTTATGTCAAACTATTCAGTCAAACCCATTGACTTTTATCATTGCAAATCAAAATGAGATGTTTTCTTAAAAATGTTTTGAAGCTACTTAGACTGGGCTGATCTGTTATCAATGAGTCGAAGGTACTTCAGGGTAAAGGTTTTCGAAAGGATTTGAACATTAAAATGTTTTCCAGATTTTAAAATGATTTCAAAAGTGTTTTTATAAAGAGATTTTGTAAAAGTGTTGGTAATTCCGTCAAAAATGTTTTCATATACGGATTCTTGACGATTGGAGAGACGGGGTGAACGGGTAATGCTGGTTCCATCTGGTTGTGTATTACAGTGTAGTTCTGGTCTGTCCAGTTCAACACTTTTATTTATAGGCCAATGTGTTGCCTCTTTGGAACCCAAGCAATCCTAATGAGAGGATTGATACCCAGAGGGACTTTGTGTCCGGTATGGGGGGACTTTATGGGCTGATCACCCATTCTGTCTTTTTAATAGGGATATAAAACCTCCAATCAGTTTTATTAAAGTGATGATTACTTTTAGTTTACTGTGAAATGAAATTGGTTTACTGCTTGAAATGTCAATTGCTTTACATAGATTTTGAAATATCTATTACTGCTTTATTTATCAAATTGTTCTTATATCTCCAGCATATCTATTGCTACCTTGCTATCAGTTGATCCCCTGTCAATTTTATATCTCAGGATCATTGTTATTTCTTTCAGTTAAACATACCATATTCTATCCTACTGTCACCCCTGCGATATTCTGCTTTACAGTTTTAAGTTGAGATCATGGTTTACTTGCTGAGCATTAGCTCATTATTATTTTATCTAACCTTTTGACAGTAGCATAAGAATCATGGTCCGTACTATCCAGACTGCGAGGAAGCGCACTTACCGTGGCCCTGAGTTGGTCCAGTTACATATTGCTCTCGAGGTAGATGCAATAACAGCTCAGTGAGGATGTTTAGTCGGTTAGTCTGTGAGTGAGATGAAAGAACTAGTTAGTTAAGAATTTGAATCTAAGGTTTGTAATAATAATATTATTTTGGATTTGGTTTGTAATAATAAGTAGTTAGACGATGGCTTGCTTGTTTCATACCATTACCTGTGAAAGATCTTGGATAGTAGAGTTGGGGGCCAGTCAGTATGTGATATTTATATTTATTATTAGGTTGTTTGCATCTAGAGTGTGTCAGTGACCCTCCGATCTAGGCCCCAGGTCGGGAGGGCGTCACAATTCTGATGGCTTCCAATCTAGCAACAGGGGCAAAAGTCTCATCATAATCAATGCCTTTCTGTTCCCACAATGGTTCTGTTCTTTGGTGCAGGCACAAGCTCCCATACTTTGTTTTTTTCGAATTGATTCAGATCCTCTTGCATAGCAATAATCCAATCTGGATCCAACAGTGCATCATCAAGTTTCTTAGGCTCAACTTGAGACAGAAAGCAACCATAGAGACATTCATTTTGAGTTGCTCTCCTTGTTCTCACTCCTGCATTTGGATCTCCAATAATTTGTTCTACAATGAGTGATCTATCCCATTTCCTTGAATGTTCAGTTTGATTTCTCAAATTTGATGTTGCTTCATCATCCAAGTTATGATCATATTCATTTCCCCCCCCTGTGAAGTTGCTCTCATTCACAAGTGTGTCTTGGATGCTTGTGTCTTCACTACTGATTGGCATAAACTCTTCTCTTGCTTCATCATTCACTGGAGTTTATTGAACTGTAGTCACAACTTCAGTTTCAATCTCTTCATCAGAATCATCCATATTTTCGAACCTTAATGGATCTCTATCTTTATCATTGGCATCTTCTAGTCCAGGTAGTTTGCTGTCATCAAATGTCACATATGTGCTTTCCATAACTTTCTTTTGACTGATGACATAAACCTTGTAAGCAGTTCTCTCCATAGAATAGCCAAGAAAAATTCCTTCAAATGCCTTTGCATCAAACTTACCAACATATTCTGAATTTTCCTATCACACAAAGCATTTGCTTCCAAAAGCATGAACATATTTAAGGGTAGGCTTCTTTCCAGTCATCAAATTATAAGGTGTCTTTCCAGTGTTTTTGTTGATGAGAGTTCTGTTCTGAATATAGCATGAAGTGCTCACATTCTCAGCCCAAAAACATGTAGGAATTTTTGCATCAAGCAACATTGTTCTAGCAGCCTCAATTAGAGTTCTATTATTTCTTTCAACAACTTCATTTTGTTGTGGAGTCCTTGGAGCTGAGAATTGTTGTGAAACACCATTCTCTTTGCAGAATGCTTCAAGCATGGCATTTCTGAACTCTGTTCCATTGTCATTCTTAATGCAATCACACTTGCATTGTTGGCCTTTGCTTCTTTATCAACTTTCTTTATGTGTTCAATGATTACTTGTGGAGCCTCATCTTTTGATGTTAGAAATTCCACCTATGTATACCTTGTAAAATCATCAACCATCACCAAGGCAAACTTCTTTCTTGCAAGTGACATAATATTGACGAACCCAAACAAGTCCATATGAATTAGTTGCGGGGGCTTGGTTATCGATGTAACTGTTTTTGACTTATGGCTTGATCTTTTCATCTTTCCCTTTTGACAAGCCTCACACACTCCTTCTTGAAATAATTCAAGTGTGGGCATGCCTCTCACTAACTCTCTTTTGACTAAAGAGTTAATGGTTTTGAAGTTTAGGTGTGATAACTTTTAATGCCACAGCCAGCAATCTTCATTTGATGCCTTTGTGTAAAAGCAACAAACTTTATCCTTGTTTGCAGAATCCATATTGGCTACAAACATGCTTCCTTTTCTTACTCCAGATAGAGCAAATTCACCAGTCTTCTTGTGAGTGATCTGTTAACACAAAATCACGCAAGCGTACGTGGTCACAAGTAATATGAGGATGTGTGCCGGGGCGAACCGCAGAAGAGATATAGTATAGTAGGATCATATGGATGTAGAAAAAACTTATCATTTTGATGAATTGGAAACATCTCTTTTCAATTTCTATTTACCTAGTTCATATCTTTGTTTCGTGTGTTCCCGGGAGGAATTAAATCTCAGCGGATTCTATAACACCGGATTTGCGGCATCATCATATTCTCTTCCTGAGACACCTTCCTCCAGGGTGATACTATCTACAACTCCTGAAAGAAGGCCAAATAGTGTCTTATCCGACATTCCCTCTCTAAGGAATGCTTATTCAAACCATTTGTATTCACGAAATCCTTCACTCGACTGTCTACGGTTCGATTGCGTGTGTCAAGTAATAATGAGATTAAAAACCGAAGCTTTTTTGGCCGTGTGAAACATGGATTAGCGTTATGTCATTCCTACAAGTGATCCCCCATCCAGGATTGGAAGAAGTGCTATATGAGGACTTCAATGTCGATGTACCGGTAATCTTTTCCCCGAGGTTGTATTCTGCATCATACGAAACCTTTTGAAAGGAAATTACTTGTCATCGTAAATGAGATGCAAAGAAAAGATAAATTCTTTTTTTCGTTTTCCCGGTATTTTAGGCAGCAAGCCATTTTCCGCCCGTAGATGCTATAACAGTTTGGAAGATATCTTGAGAAAAGGTTTTAGCACCTATATACTTCATATACAATCGCGAGTTTTTCAACTATTTTTTCTTTCATCACATCTGAAGCTAACAACGTTTGGTTCCTAACGCGGAAAGAGAAGACGGTTCTGAAGTAGTGAACTATGTTTGTGCAGAAAAGCGTTATTTTTTATTTATTATATTTTGATACCTAGTAAAATGAAATTTTTATTTCGAAGTGAAATGTCTAGAAAAAAGAAAAATAGCGGTCGGGAAGGTTATAGTAGCCAAAGTCATTGGAATTTTTAGTTTATACATTGGAAAAAAGCTTTGTTATTAATAGACTAGGAAAGGTAAAAAGAATAACTGAAAGAAAGGAATTTATTCCCCATAACGAATAGGCTGGCTCTATCTCTCAAATTACCTATCCTGAAGATGCTTTCTCGCTCGTCTTTCTTTTCCTTTAACGCGTAACTTGCGCTACACTCTTTTTTTTTCCTCGAGAGCATTCCGCCAGTTTTTGGCGACTTTCACTTTCAACCCGATTCACCGCGAAGGCTGCTGGTTCGGGGGTAGAGTACAGTACTAAAGGTGTTCGCCCTTGGTCTACGCAGATCAGGGGCCCAGCTAACGCGTGAAACACTCCACCTGGGGAGTACGGTCGCAAGACTAAGAGCTCAACAACTTCAAAAGAGATTAAGCATTGATGTCACTATTTATGTGGAAGACTCCTGATGCTTTCAGGCGGGTTAACTTAACCCAAAGAAAGCCTAAAAGAATCCCTATATTCCAGATTAACAAGGTTAGTGTAATATGCTCTCCCGCGCAACGACATTGTTTGTGTAGTGGTATCTTTCTTTCCATTACGAACGACACGCTTCGCCTGCTCCCTCCCCACCACCACGCAGGGAGGAATATTCCCTCCCAATTCTTCAAAGAAAACTAGTAGAACTAAATTCTCCGTAGTATTCATATTTGAAGCAAGAATTGAGAGATTTTAAATAGAACAAATAGAACAAACAAAGTAAAAAGTAACCCGCGATATAATAAAAAAATAGGTTATCATCCTACCAACTCGACACCATGGTTCTTACTTATTACATGGATCAACTCCACCATCAAATAGAAGTCAAGTAAACTAATTCAAGTTAGCCGGGCTAATCTAGCTGCCAGTGATGATGGAAATCCAGCTGACATAGATTCTGCTGCAAAAGCAAAGGCGGTAGTTTTAGGACCTGGTCGACAATCGTTCGGACTTGGTAAAGGTTGTCGCGGCACCTGTAGTAGGACAGAGGACTTATCGCGATGCCCGCGGACCAATTTACGATGTTTCCGTCGCCGACGTTCGTCAAGCAGACCAGATCCTGGACACAATCTTCCTAGAGATGGAGAGCCCAAGACTTATTTACAAGCCCTGTTAGGTCGAATACACAATATATATAATCAAGTACTGTATGAGTAAATAACAAGAACACACGTTTTAGCTCTTAAAACTGTTTGGAATTAATAATTCCTCTCTCAGTGATGTAAAATATCACAGAGAGCTGCTTAGGTTACAATTAATGATATTCGTTCACGATGGATACCCTTCTAGGGTTAACCTAACTGTATTTATAAGATATACAGCTACGTACAATCGTTAATTGATTCTCCTAAAATTAAGCTATACAATTGATATCAATTACGATTGCTACACGTCTTCTAAGTCAACTCAATCTCTTTGACAGCTATCCAATCTTCAAAGATATCGCTTCCATATTAATATTAAATTAATCTTCAAACTCATTTAGCTCTTCTTACATTGTTGTTATCCAGTCAGCATCTTTAAGAGCTTCTTCTACTTTCTTTGGCTCAGTTTGTGACAAGAATGCATGAAACAGACATTCATTTGTTGTTGCACTTCTTGTCCTTACTCTTGCATCTGGATCACCAATAATCAAATCAAGTGTGTGTGACTTAGTCCATTTTCTTGCAGAAGGCAGATTGCTTCTGTCATCATGTGATCCTCCCCCTTGATCCATGCTCTCCTGATTTTCTTGGTGCCTTTCTTCAATTTCTGATGCTCCCCCTGAATGTGACTGCTCAGAATTTGAGCTTTCAGATTTTGAATCAACAGAGTTTGATTCCGAGTTATCAACTGAGTCACTATCAGTATTTGAATTATCACTTTGATGTGATTCTTCATGCTCCCCCTCAACTGGTTTTTCCCTTGTTTCTGATTGAAGAGTCTCTTCACTATTTACCAGTAGAGGTTCAGAGTTTAGCTCAACAGAGTTTGTCAGATCAGTCTCATCAGAGTTTACTTTGTCAGAGAATAAATCTTCTTTTTCAAAGTGCAGTTGATCATGTTCATTAATATCTTCAAGTCCAGTTACTTTCTTGTCATCAAATGACACATGAATTGATTCCATGATCACTTTGGTTCTCAGATTATAAACTCTGAATGCCTTAGTTGACAGTGGATAGCCAACAAAAATTCCTTCATCTGCCTTTAGGTCAACTGTTCAGGATGAGTCTTAAACACAAAGCACTTGCATCCAAAAATATGAAAATATTTTAGATTTGGCTTTTTCTTTTTCACCATTTCATATGGTGTTTTACCATGCTTGTTGATCAGTGTTGCATTTTGAGTAAAACAAGCAGTTTGAACTGCTTCTGCCCAGAAATATGTTGGCAATTTTGCTTCATCTAGCATGGTTCTGGCAGCTTCTATCAAGGTTCTGTTCTTCCTCTCCACTACACCATTTTGTTGTGGAGTGCCAGGTGCAGAAAACTCTTGTTTGATTCCTTTACTCTTGTAAAATTCTTCCATTGTTGAATTCCTGAACTCAGTTCCATTGTCACTTCTGATAATCTTCACTTGATTCTCTGACCCTTTGTCCAGTTGTATTATATGTTCTACCAGTGTTAATGCAGTTTCATCCTTCTTTGCTAGAAAATACACCCATGTGTATCTGGTGTATTCATCAACAATGACTAGAGCATATTTCTTCTTTCCAAGTGACATGACATTCACTGGTCCAAAAATATCAACATGTAGAAGATGATAAGGATCAACAATTGAAGACTCAGATTTGCTTTTGAAAGAGACTTTTCTCTGTTTGGACTTTTGACAAGAATCACACAGGCCTTCTACATTCAACAAAGACTTTGGTAGTCCTCTTACAAGATCATTCTTTATTAGCTCATTGATGTTGTTCAGATTCAAATGAGAGAGTTTCTTGTGCCACTTCCAACTCTCTTCACTGGACATTCTTGTTGACAGACACACTGCTTTGCCATCAGAGTTTGTTGACAATTTTATTTCATAGATGTTATTATGTCTGTTTCCAACTAGAGCAACTTTCCCTGTAGATTTACTGATGACTTGACAATATTCAGGCTGAAAATCTACATGATATCCTCTGTCACAGATTTGACTCACAGAAAGCAGATCATGCTTGAGTCCTGGAACCAGAGCTACATTTGTGATGATGACACTTCCAAGATTAATATTGCCATATCCCAGAGTATGTCCTATGTTTCCATCTCCATAGGAAACTTTTGGGCCAGCCTTCTTCTCATACTCTGATAACAGGGCTTTATTTCCAGTCATGTGTCCTGAACATCCACTGTCCACGACTAGGGTACTTACCCTGGTGCCCTGCAATCACAAACAATCACTGATTGTTAGTTTTAAGGATCCAGACTTGCTTGGATCCTTTTGCTTTATTGAATCTGTTAGTTTTTGCAGCGGATTTAGCATTATCAGAGTTTAAACTAACATTTTCATTCTTAGTACTTGCAGAATCAACTTTAACCCATTTCAAATTAGGTTTCAGTTCATAATAATTATGATAAATAGCATGATAATTCTTGCAAGTATAAATTGAGTGCCAACTACTTCCACAATGTTTGCACAGAGTTTGTGGTCTTGGTTTGACATTTTCCTTTTTCACTCCAGATTTGGAGGGTAAAGAATTAATGTCTTTGTTCTTCCTGCAAAAGCTAGCAAGATGATTAGTGCTACCACAATTATAACAAGTTTTTCTAGGTGCAAATGTAGCAAGCATTGGCTTAATTCCAGATGTTATGCCTACCTTACCATTTTTGTTTTTCCTAGGCATTCTCTGTTTGTTGACAGATTTAATTTCTTTAAGCTTATGCTTAAGTTGTTTATCTATCATTGAACCAATATTAACCTATTTTACACAGGTTTTTACTGGCTCATGGTCAACAGCTCCATGTTCAGTTTTAACAGTACCATGAACAAATGTTCCAAATTTCTTAGTAGAAAGAGGTGGTCTAATCTTGACTGTATTCTGAAACCTAAGCACATCATCCTCAGAATAACCTAGACCTACTGTGTCTGATTGAAAGACCTTTTGAGTGTCTTTTCCAGAATGTGTCCAAGTTTTAATAATGTGCTTTGCATCTCCTAATTCAGATTCTAGTTGCTTATACTTACCTAGCAACTCCTGTTCTATAAACACAGCATCATCTCTTTCTTTCTGAATTTTATTCATGTTTTCAAGTTGTTCCTCAACAAGTTTATTTCTTTCTTTGAGTTGAGAACACTCACTTTTGATTCTCTCATTTTCTAAAGTCTGATCCCTATAACTGATGTGTAATGCCTTAAGATAAATTCTCAATTCAGTTATATTATCTGTATTATAAGCATAGGTAGTTGGAGGTACCTTTAGTTCAGAATCTTCATTCTGAGTAGAGGCCATGAGAGCATAGTTCACCTCCTCATCTGAATCTGAGGTGTCTGTCCAATCTCTGCCTTTGGTGTAGAGTGCCTTTTCAGTTTTACCCTTTTTGCACTCAGGAGCATAGTGACCCATCTCCTTACACTTGTAGCATTGAATCTCAGACTTGTCTTTCTTACCAGATTTAAAGTCCTTTCCCTCAGATTTCTTGAAATTTTTCTTGTCAGACTTTGAGTAATCCTTGGAGAATCTCTTTCCCTTCTTGAAGTTCTTGTATCCCATCTTCTTGAAGGTCTTTACCATCAATGCAGCCATTTACATCATGTAAGAACCCAGATTTTTGGGTAGAATTAAAACTTTTATTATATATTGATGTAAGAGTGAACAGTGGTTACAACTACAATGTAATACTGGCTTTAAAAAAAATGAATAATGAAAGGATATATATTCCAAGGTTATATGGCCTGAAGGATGCTATTGGGTGATAACTTAGATTAGAATAATCTATCCTAGAAAGTTAAGATAAGATTCCCTAGAGAGAAATAGATACCCTCATGTCATCCAAATCAATATCTATTATAAGCCCAGCGGTTCCGTAAAAAGGTTAAGGAACACTCGAGGGTGAACCAGGTTCATTTTCCTAATTATAGGAATTAAATAAAAATAAGTGATGAATAGTGATTTTGGTGGAATTTGGAATATTATTATAATAATGTTATACCCGGTATTCGGAACGGATTTCTGAGTTCGTATTAGTGATCCAGGAGGAAAATAAGTGTATGTAAAAGCTGTCGGATTCAGAAAAAGAGCACTTTTATTTTCTCCGAGATTTCCCTAGACACTGCAAGACTTAAGGATTTATAAAAGGGAATTAAGGAATTTAAATTCGAGAAGTATTAAGAAAGATGAAGAATAGTATTAGAATTATTAAGAAGGTTTTCGGTAAAACCCTAACTAGAAACGAATGAGTTATTCCCTCGAACGATCAACGAATTAAGCAATAAACGGACAAAGAAACAAGCAGAGGGAGCAAGAGTCTTGTGCAAGCTACTAGGAAATATCTAGTAACCAAACTAGAATCAAGGAACTAGCATCTTAGAGAATGCAACTAAGTACTTAGCAAGCAACTACCTAGTTAAGCTCTAAACCACCACATTTTCAACACATGTCTTGCCATTTCCTCATCCAACACCTCACTACTTTAATAAAGTAGCTTTATACAAGATATTATGTTGTAAGTGGATGAGATTAAATCAAAGAAATCAAAAGAAACCAAGCAAAGAACACAAAACTCTCCCAAGGAGCACCATTCGGTTTTTCCATTAATTCAAGATCCAAAATCCAACTTCCAACCATCATTTGATCTCCAAATTTTTATGGTGAGTCCTATATTTCAATCTCCATGTTTTCCATTTTCAAATAAATCATCAAAGTCTAGGGTGAATAGTGATTTCAAGAACTAACTTTGATTTTCTTTATTTGTTTGGATGATCTAAGCTTGGTTAAGGGTATACAAGAGTTATGCAAGGTTTATTAAGGCTTAAACCAACTCCAAGGAAGGTATATTCCTCATGAACCCCTAGTTTGACTTTGAGTTTTAATGATGTTCTTGATAGTTTTGAATTAGTATGATTATGGTGATGATTAAAGCATGATTATGTAGTTAGTTTTGTTGATTAAGAGATTCAATGATTATGATGGTTAAGTAAGATGTTCTTGGACATTTTGGGATGAGAAATCATGTGAATAAGTTGTATGGATGCCCGGTGTGGCTTGGTTTTAGAGTTACGATTAGTAGAACGTTCGATTTATAGCCGTCATAATGCCCGATTTTCATTAACACTAAGAACCCGAACTGGACAGTAGCCATAACTCTCTGTTCTTGGCAAGATAATGAACCCTACTGCTAGATTTTTGAACATAGATCACTTTGGCGAAAGAATCGAAGCATTTCAATTTACGGTTTAGGAGTTATGATTAAATTCGTAAAAGTGGTTCGAAACCGTAAACGAAAGTTCGTAACTGAAATTGGATCCCTTTATTACCACGAAATCAGTGGCGAATCTTGATAATTAAAAATTAGAGATCATAAGGATAGTGTGAGAAAATACCTCGTATTAAAAAGATCGTTTTTCGATTTTATAAAAATGTTCGAATCGAGATTAAACGCGAACGAACCCCTTAAAAGTATGACTTTGGTTATAACTTAGAAAACGGGCGATAGAACTCGAGGTATAATCTTGATTCGTAAACGACCGACCTTAGAACTTGTACGACTTAAGTATATACCAAGTATAAGCATGATGACATGTCTTGATAATGAACGAATGTCGGATCGTATCGGTGATAAAAAGAGTTACACTAAAAGAGACGTAGCGAGATAACTCGAAAACATGTTTCGATTTAAGTGGAGTTTATACTTAGCCTTTTAATAAGCGTTAAGTGGTTAATCTTAAATATTCTGATTGTTTATAGATTGTCGAGCTGACCCGGGACACATTACCCCTACCCGCACTCGATTCTCAGGCAAGTTTCCAATACCTTGGAACTGTTGTTGTGATAATATATATATGATGATTGTTGTATACATATGCCATAGCATGCATGTCTACTTTCAAGTATATTGGAATACTTGTTCCCTGAATTAATATTCGCTTATAGACTAGATATGGATTATCAGATATAAGCATGATTGTTTTGGTAGGACCCTTAGTGAAGGGCATATGATATGTATTCTTTAAATATAGACCGGGAGTCGGTATTTTGAGATATAGATGTAGTCGTGGAAACCCGGAGGGATTCCAGCGACAGATTAGTATTCCTTTTGAGGAATGTTATTATTAAACATTATTTATATTTCCATAAAAGTATCAAATACTTGGAAATCTTTCGAGAAATGTTAGTTGAGTATTATCTCAGTCGAGAAATATTAAATGAATATTATTTTTGAATATTCATTAGATTTGATTATTAATGAATAATTACTTTGATATTCATTGGAATTTTATTCATTAAATGAATATCACTTTCGGATATTCATTTAAGTTTTATGTAATTGATAAATATTATTTCAAAAGTATTCTTTGGAAGTTCTAATTACTCAAGGAATATTATTTCGAATATTAAGGTTTCGATTACTGAATGAATATCATTTGGATATTTTTTCTAGAATATTATTTGTTTAATGAATATCAATTGAATATTCGTTTGGAATTTATTTATTAAATGAATATTATTTTGAATATTCATTTAAGATATTATGTATTTGATGAATATTATTTTGAATATTCATTTAAGATATTATGTACTTGATGAATATTATGTTAAAATATTCATTTGAAGTTCTATTTACTTAAGGAATATTGCTTCGAATATTCCTTTAAAGTTTTGATTACTAAGAATATTATTTGGGTATTCATTTAGAATATTATTTATTAAATGAATATTATTTTCAAATATTCATTTAAGGTTTGATTTATTTAGTGAATATTATTTTAAATATTTACTTGAGTTTTATTTAATTAATGAATATTATATTGGATATTCATTTAAAGAAGAGAATTATTTAGTAAACGATTCTATATATTTATTTGAGGATTACTTACGAGAAATATTATGATTTAATCATATCCCCTATTTATTATTGATAAAATAAATATTCTTGGAATATTTATTTAAATTCTTTTAAGTTCTTTCTATAATAATTCATATTACTCAAAGATTATCTTTCACCTTCAGATATGGTGTAAAATATTTCGGAATATCTTATGACTATTTATATCAAGGGGAGGTTCCTAAACTTTAATTTCATTTAAATCCATCTTAAAGAAGATTTAAATACTCGCTCAACTTCCAAACGTATATAAGGGGACCTCACTTGAGCGATGTTATTTATTGGACTGCCCGGTCCTATACTTGCTAAAACTATCTTGTCACTCACATCTTGATTCTTTCAAGCATCGATATGAGTCTTTTGGTTACCTCCTCAACGCTCGAGGGGTATGATTGATGTAACAAGTTTATATCCATTAACAAGCATCAGCTTGGGAAATATTGGTGAATTTTCCTTTCCAATTAGATACGACTACTTTGTGGAGTCCTATCAACAAGTGTTACACTTGGGGAAAAGGGGAACGAACTTTACGTTTCAGAGTCATGGATGATATTCGAACTAGGAGACGAGTAAGTGGCCGAGTGGCGCCGGTCCAGCAATAGCCCAACCGTTGGCTGAGGAGTTCCAGAGGGCGGTAGATAAGTAATTCCGTCGGAGCTACCTTCTACATGTAGAGAACGACTGATGAGATGCATGACATACGACTGATCATCGTAAACGTCAGGGCATCTGGCGCGGCAATGCTCCCGTATTAGTTCATCTTCTAAAAGTGAGAAATTTCTGCAACACTGTTGGTGTTGGCAAGGTGAAAAAGTGTTGAAACCGGAATTGCAATATTTTTCCTGCAAGTTCCTCTTTTATGATAATTGAGAATATCTTGCTTATCTTTTGCATAGCAGATATTTATTCAAAACAAATATATTTTTGAGTTACCTTGTAACTTCATCTCATACCTTATATTGGTACTACATCGTTAATGCATGGCATATGGTTTCAAAGATATTTTGGACTGTTATATATTATCACTGTTCAATTATATTTCTGGTGGGCTATTGCTCACCCTTGCTTTATTTATTTATATCACAACAACAGCTAGATCAGATGGCCGCGCAAGACGCACACAGCGTAAGCAGGTGTCAACCGTCAGAGGTTTACCGCTAAGGTCTTGGCTACCTTTGTTGAGGATGCAACTACTGGTAGGCTAGTTGTTAGCAATTGAGCCTCAAATGTATTTATATTATGGTATCTATTAATGGATGGCAAAGAGTATGTAATTGTACAATTGTAATTCTTTGGGTTGTAAGAACTCAAACTTGTGATTAACAATATCGTTGGTTACTCTGATTTCATCTCTGGGACTATAACGGGTGTGTTTTATGTTGTTGTTTTGGGTCACAAGGTTGTAATTTAAATTATGTTGGTTTTGTGGTTGGATATTGAGACCGTAACGACCAGATCCCTGACCCTGGATCTGGGGGTGTTACAGAAATGGTATCAGAGAGAGCGTTATATATCCCAGAGATGATGCGACGTTAAAACAATAAATTCATTAAGATAATAAGAACTCTTGCCAAGTTCATAGTCGGACTACTTAATGTAGTACTGACGTATAAAACCCTTATGGGAACTATTAAGTATCATGATAGTGACTTAGCTCGTTCTTGTATCGACTAGTAAGGCGATAGACCTTGGGGATTACGAGAAGTAACTCAATGATGCTTGTTTTGATCGGATGGTGGATTCGATAGAGTACCCTACTGAGGACCCGGAAGAGGTTCCAGCAGAGGAGGAGAATATTGATAAGTATAAGGAGTTTACACTTAAGGAATGAGGGCTACAGCCAGAGAGACTGTAAGAGTTAAGGTATAGTGCTCAGAAAAGTGAGCATAAAGAGCTGAGATAGTATTAAGAGAATTAAAGATGCGTATTGGATTCATAGCGGGACTGCTAGATGAAGTACCAGCAGGTAAGATGGATTTGAGGAATTACTTGAGATCTTATGTAAGGATAGATAAGAATCCTTGGAGACTTTCAGATTAATGAGAAAGGAATTAGAATGATGCATGATTATCAAAGACATTGATATAGGACGGGGAGCAGAGTCCCTAGGAACAGTTAAGACATAGGTGGCAAGTGCCATATCTTCAGATAAAAGGATTAGTGTGAATCTTATTAATGATAATTCGCCGTGGGAAGGCAGATTTCCTAGGTTATAATTTATAAAGTCAATTGAGATTGATGAGGTGGTTTATCCAGTGAGATGTCCATTTTATGAATGGATCAACTTAGAAAATAAAGACATTGAAAGGTGATGGCATGATTGAATAAAGTATATAAGGAAATAGTAAGCAAGACAATGATCTCAGAACCTACAAGACTAAAAGACCAGTGAGTCTATGATAAACTAGTAATGAGGCTATCGTCAAGAAACCAAGTATAAGTTCAGTTCAATTCAGTGAAATGATGAACCAGAAACATTAGTTGCATGTGATTCAGAAGAATATTAAATTCTTTCTTTTCCTTGAATGGATTATGGTAGTTACCTTAAGTTTATTCTGACACTGAATCATAAATGGATTAGGCAAGGCGAGTAGTGGTCGAGATGTAATTGAGAATGCTTCTAGGTGCAACCTGATAGAACAGGTGTAGGACATGTTCTCGAAATAAGAGTTTTGGCAAAATGAAGTCCAGCAATAGGACACATGATCAATAAGAGTAGTGTTGGTCGGCCCTACCAAGTTAAAGACAGTTTCAAATAAAGATTGGCCAACCACACTGGCAAAGGTGAGAAATTTCATAAAATTCACAAGGTATTACCAAAGATTTGCTCAGGCCTTTACAGAAAGTGTAGTCCCGTAACCCGACTTATTATAAGAATAAAAGTTTGAATGGACAAGATAAACGTGAGAAGATCTTCCTGGAGCTAAAGGTAAAGTTGGTAATGACCAGGGTTGGCATTGCCTAATGGAAGAAGGAAACTTTGGGAGATATTATGATGCAACTCATACAGGTATAGGTCTGCGCTTATGCAGCACGACAGCGTAATTTTGAATACATTTAGACAGCGCAGTTCATCGGATTCGGATGGCCTTGGTAGTGCCAATGTTGAGGAACGACTAACCCCGATGGTAGTGTTCCTTCTGAGACTAGTTGTTAAGAAGACTGGTATTTGGTAGTATCAACTAATAGGACGAATATGTATCGGGAAGATGTGGCATGTTACTAGTGGGTGAATAGATTAACTGAAATTTTCCCAAATTCTGGAAAGGAAATCAACGAATTTTGGAAAACCTTGTCTTTCTGATTATCAAAAGACGTCATTGAAGAGAGTGGAAACTGGAGTGAACCCTACGGATTGGGTAAGGTAGCCGCTATACGGGTTGGTAGATAGATCCCGATTATTACGAATGATTCTAAAGATAAACTGATGAAGTTGAGATTAGACGGAAAAAGGGAAATATAATTAAGAAACAAGCCGGACTGAGAAATTCTGGGATTGACTTAAATGAAAATGTTGTTATGCCAGAAGTGTTAAGCTTTTGTGGCGCGTGGAATTAATAAGAATAGTTGAAAGGATAAAAGTAAAGAAAAGGGTGACCGGGCGTGGCACCGAGAAGTCGATTGAGACTTATATGGAATAAAGTTTTGGAAAGATAAAAATGTATCAAAGAAGAAGGCACTATGTCGGCAATCGCTAGAAAAGTAATGCTAGTAGCCAACCCCTAAACTCACATATTTTAGCATGGCCAGATGGGACCAAGTCACTAAGGATTATCAAGTGACTGAACGAGCAATGTAAGGACAAAGCGGGGTGCTTCTAATCAAGTGCCAACCGCGAGGACTTTTGATATAAATTGAATTGAGATACAGAATGATGGATTTTATATATACCATGGACGTATTAGGATTGAGGGTAGCGACCACTGAAAAGTTACGAAGATTGCCAAAGTCAGTGCAGTAGAATGCGTAAATGTTATATGAAGCTTAGTGTCCTCAAAAAGAGCATTAGGCACTAAGAGATTCACGTTGAACACGACCAATATCTTCCAGAAAATCCTTGCTACCATTACCAAGTTTTGTATGAAAGAGCAGATAGACATATGTTGTCTTTTGGAAGGTCATGTAGACCGACATTCGTTTGAAAGAAAGGTTAACATTAAGCTACCTATAGATGATTAAGATGAGAATGATTGAAAAGTGACCTTTATTAAGGATATATGATTGGATTTCCAATTACAGGAGATAAGTATTCCTTGAAGATAGAATTGAGGATAGAATGTCCATATATTAAGACGAACCCTGGGGGATGCACAAAGGATAACATCATCCCTAATAAAGACACTGTGAAATCAGATGATATAAATGAATAGACCAAGGTGTCAATAACCTATAAGGAATTGTGGAAAGGAGTCTCAAAAAGTATATAGACAGAATTGTTATAGAATTGATTGATGATGTTTGATATACCCTGTACCCGGAAGATACAGGAGGAATGATGAGGATGACCTAAGAAACCGTATAAGGAAAGAGAAAGGGAAGTTTGGTAAGGAATGTATGACATAGTAACAATAAGGCCAACGAGGTGGCCGACACTTTAAGTATAGGGGAGTAAGTATAAATGCTCATACCAAAGAAATAGAATGATAATGTAAGGACCTCGATGGTCATAATGTGGTAGAGGAAGTTACATCCCGTCTAATGATTGTGTCAGGATCAACTATAGGAATAGTTTAAGTAAAGATTCGATTCCTGATGTTGCCAGTAGCACATCATCGACATTAGGAGGCTCTACGACAGACCAGACCAAATTCCCCAAGAGACTCGCCTTTTCTTTGGAAAGAGAGAGGGGAGGTTAAGTAACAATGAATTGGTAGTAAATGACCAGAAATAGAGAGGGTACAAATACTGATAAGCCAAATGGCACGATGATAAATGACAAGCAAGTTTATGTTGGTGTATTTCTGTGCAAACAAGATGGAGAATTATGAGGTTGGCAAGCGATTAAGCAAACCGATAAGCTTTTAGTCTTCTACCGGAGATATATGATTAATAATCTCACCAGCCTGTTCCAGCTACGATGCTGGAAGCTTTCCTACAATTTTATCTGCTTCATGTAATATCTACGTCAAGTTCAGGAAGCGTTCCTTATGGATAGGAAATAGTGATTATTTTGTTTTCCTAGAGGATCTTGAATTGATAATTATGATGCTTAGTTATTAAAGCACTGCGTAAACGATAAGCGATGGTGATCCTTCTGAGAAATTAGGTGGTAACGACTGTGAAATGTCGAATTGAATCTAAGTTAGAGAAATCATCCAGGTTTATTTCGGATGGTGTAATTTCTGGAACGACGGGATATTTGAAATGAAGAATTAGGTTATGATGGTTCATAAAATGATTATAGTAGAAATAAAGACAAGAGACTGATAGAGATGGAAATAGAATTGGGAATTAATAAGAGAGTCAGATAGGCAGACTCATGAGAAGCTCCAGTAATGAAGCGAGAAGAGTATGGAATTGGCAAGGTAAGGGTATTGGCCAAAATGGAAAGTTGGAATTAGGAGCATGAATGACATACAAATTGACTCCTTTTATGTTTGGAAAATTCAAGGAAATAGGAAATAGATTGATTGAGTAATAAAGAGACTCATGAAATGAGAAAGTGAAAATTTGATGGTTGAACAGAGGAAAATTTGACCCCAAACGTGAAACACGTATTAAGTAAAAGTGATGAGTGTCTCAACCCTGAGATGACGGTGGGGTTAAATAATAGAAGTAAATAAGAATTAGGTAATACGAAGGATGTGCTTGATAAAGAAAAGATTAGGAAATAATTATGGAATGTGAAGCAAGGAATGTTATGAATGGATTGATGAATGGGTTTTCCGAACGAGCACTCGGAATGACAACCTGATAGTGTTAGTATTATGAATATGAGAGATCCAGTTTCGTGGCGTGAAATGCCAGTAATAATAATGTCAAGCGAGAAATCCAAGATTTTAACCTGAGAGGTTGAAGGATTTTCCAAAAGTAAGTGGTGCTAATATCAAGCAAGAGTATAGGTCCATAGAATGATGGACAGAATAGCAGGGATATGTGATATGTGAGATTACGAAAAAGTGGAATTTGATACGAATATGATTATTTCTCTTCTCTAATAAACCTCTATAGTTCAGAGGTAAATTCTAAGTATGATATTTTGACAATCATGAAAACTTTCATATATGATTCTTTGAAATTCGTTCTTTTCTTCTCCCTTATTTATCTTCTTCTAAATTGAGAAGAACAACCCTTTAAGGAGGGGAGGTAATACTACGTGACTCTCTGTCTGTGTGATAGGAGTCTAAGTGGAATGCCATTAATTGTTTAATTGCTTGTCAAGTACTAAAGGCTGGCCCCCTTCTGTACTAGCTATGCAATATAACAAATGTTCATTGATCATAGTGATCTCTCAATAAATTCTTCTAATTCTATATATTGAGCGAGATTGCGAAGATTAAAGCGATCAGTAATTGCATAATTACGAGTAAGGTTGTCTCCGAATTCGTAGCGCGATAGTGATACCGAAGTCACTGCAGGTACCAATAAGGTTAATAGTATAAGACCGGACAAGAGCGTATACCGGATAACGTGTCATGCGAAAGTATCAAAGAATTGGTAGAACGGATAAAGGGTGTGTTGTAACACCAGTATGATGTGCTTTAGAAAGATTGGAATGTGTAAGAATCGACCAGAGAATTGGAAAGCGAAATAACCAACAAGTACCCAATTGTCTTCTACCTGATTCCGGGACGGAATCCTTTTAAGGAGGGGAGACTGTAAGAACCCAGATTTTTGGGTAGAATTAAAACTTTTATTATATATTGATGTAAGAGTGAACAGTGGTTACAACTACAATGTAATACTGGCTTTAAAAAAAATGAATAATGAAAGGATATATATTCCAAGGTTATATGGCCTGAAGGATGCTATTGGGTGATAACTTAGATTAGAATAATCTATCCTAGAAAGTTAAGATAAGATTCCCTAGAGAGAAATAGATACCCTCATGTCATCCAAATCAATATCTATTATAAGCCCAGCGGTTCCGTAAAAAGGTTAAGGAACACTCGAGGGTGAACCAGGTTCATTTTCCTAATTATAGGAATTAAATAAAAATAAGTGATGAATAGTGATTTTGGTGGAATTTGGAATATTATTATAATAATGTTATACCCGGTATTCGGAACGGATTTCTGAGTTCGTATTAGTGATCCAGGAGGAAAATAAGTGTATGTAAAAGCTGTCGGATTCAGAAAAAGAGCACTTTTATTTTCTCCGAGATTTCCCTAGACACTGCAAGACTTAAGGATTTATAAAAGGGAATTAAGGAATTTAAATTCGAGAAGTATTAAGAAAGATGAAGAATAGTATTAGAATTATTAAGAAGGTTTTCGGTAAAACCCTAACTAGAAACGAATGAGTTATTCCCTCGAACGATCAACGAATTAAGCAATAAACGGACAAAGAAACAAGCAGAGGGAGCAAGAGTCTTGTGCAAGCTACTAGGAAATATCTAGTAACCAAACTAGAATCAAGGAACTAGCATCTTAGAGAATGCAACTAAGTACTTAGCAAGCAACTACCTAGTTAAGCTCTAAACCACCACATTTTCAACACATGTCTTGCCATTTCCTCATCCAACACCTCACTACTTTAATAAAGTAGCTTTATACAAGATATTATGTTGTAAGTGGATGAGATTAAATCAAAGAAATCAAAAGAAACCAAGCAAAGAACACAAAACTCTCCCAAGGAGCACCATTCGGTTTTTCCATTAATTCAAGATCCAAAATCCAACTTCCAACCATCATTTGATCTCCAAATTTTTATGGTGAGTCCTATATTTCATAAAAATGATCTCCTAGAAATCTTAGCTTCAATCTCCATGTTTTCCATTTTCAAATAAATCATCAAAGTCTAGGGTGAATAGTGATTTCAAGAACTAACTTTGATTTTCTTTATTTGTTTGGATGATCTAAGCTTGGTTAAGGGTATACAAGAGTTATGCAAGGTTTATTAAGGCTTAAACCAACTCCAAGGAAGGTATATTCCTCATGAACCCCTAGTTTGACTTTGAGTTTTAATGATGTTCTTGATAGTTTTGAATTAGTATGATTATGGTGATGATTAAAGCATGATTATGTAGTTAGTTTTGTTGATTAAGAGATTCAATGATTATGATGGTTAAGTAAGATGTTCTTGGACATTTTGGGATGAGAAATCATGTGAATAAGTTGTATGGATGCCCGGTGTGGCTTGGTTTTAGAGTTACGATTAGTAGAACGTTCGATTTATAGCCGTCATAATGCCCGATTTTCATTAACACTAAGAACCCGAACTGGACAGTAGCCATAACTCTCTGTTCTTGGAAAGATAATGAACCCTACTGCTAGATTTTTGAACATAGATCACTTTGGCGAAAGAATCGAAGCATTTCAATTTACGGTTTAGGAGTTATGATTAAATTCGTAAAAGTGGTTCGAAACCGTAAACGAAAGTTCGTAACTGAAATTGGATCCCTTTATTACCACGAAATCAGTGGCGAATCTTGATAATTAAAAATTAGAGATCATAAGGATAGTGTGAGAAAATACCTCGTATTAAAAAGATCGTTTTTCGATTTTATAAAAATGTTCGAATCGAGATTAAACGCGAACGAACCCCTTAAAAGTATGACTTTGGTTATAACTTAGAAAACGGGCGATAGAACTCGAGGTATAATCTTGATTCGTAAACGACCGACCTTAGAACTTGTACGACTTAAGTATATACCAAGTATAAGCATGATGACATGTCTTGATAATGAACGAATGTCGGATCGTATCGGTGATAAAAAGAGTTACACTAAAAGAGACGTAGCGAGATAACTCGAAAACATGTTTCGATTTAAGTGGAGTTTATACTTAGCCTTTTAATAAGCGTTAAGTGGTTAATCTTAAATATTCTGATTGTTTATAGATTGTCGAGCTGACCCGGGACACATTACCCCTACCCGCACTCGATTCTCAGGCAAGTTTCCAATACCTTGGAACTGTTGTTGTGATAATATATATATGATGATTGTTGTATACATATGCCATAGCATGCATGTCTACTTTCAAGTATATTGGAATACTTGTTCCCTGAATTAATATTCGCTTATAGACTAGATATGGATTATCAGATATAAGCATGATTGTTTTGGTAGGACCCTTAGTGAAGGGCATATGATATGTATTCTTTAAATATAGACCGGGAGTCGGTATTTTGAGATATAGATGTAGTCGTGGAAACCCGGAGGGATTCCAGCGACAGATTAGTATTCCTTTTGAGGAATGTTATTATTAAACATTATTTATATTTCCATAAAAGTATCAAATACTTGGAAATCTTTCGAGAAATGTTAGTTGAGTATTATCTCAGTCGAGAAATATTAAATGAATATTATTTTTGAATATTCATTAGATTTGATTATTAATGAATAATTACTTTGATATTCATTGGAATTTTATTCATTAAATGAATATCACTTTCGGATATTCATTTAAGTTTTATGTAATTGATAAATATTATTTCAAAAGTATTC
Organism: Kitagawia praeruptora; assembly: GCA_037693485.1. NCBI lineage: Eukaryota > Viridiplantae > Streptophyta > Magnoliopsida > Apiales > Apiaceae > Kitagawia > Kitagawia praeruptora. Next base: position 43,412,244 of record CM075350.1, read on the forward strand.
TTTGGAAGTTCTAATTACTCAAGGAATATTATTTCGAATATTAAGGTTTCGATTACTGAATGAATATCATTTGGATATTTTTTCTAGAATATTATTTGTTTAATGAATATCAATTGAATATTCGTTTGGAATTTATTTATTAAATGAATATTATTTTGAATATTCATTTAAGATATTATGTATTTGATGAATATTATTTTGAATATTCATTTAAGATATTATGTACTTGATGAATATTATGTTAAAATATTCATTTGAAGTTCTATTTACTTAAGGAATATTGCTTCGAATATTCCTTTAAAGTTTTGATTACTAAGAATATTATTTGGGTATTCATTTAGAATATTATTTATTAAATGAATATTATTTTCAAATATTCATTTAAGGTTTGATTTATTTAGTGAATATTATTTTAAATATTTACTTGAGTTTTATTTAATTAATGAATATTATATTGGATATTCATTTAAAGAAGAGAATTATTTAGTAAACGATTCTATATATTTATTTGAGGATTACTTACGAGAAATATTATGATTTAATCATATCCCCTATTTATTATTGATAAAATAAATATTCTTGGAATATTTATTTAAATTCTTTTAAGTTCTTTCTATAATAATTCATATTACTCAAAGATTATCTTTCACCTTCAGATATGGTGTAAAATATTTCGGAATATCTTATGACTATTTATATCAAGGGGAGGTTCCTAAACTTTAATTTCATTTAAATCCATCTTAAAGAAGATTTAAATACTCGCTCAACTTCCAAACGTATATAAGGGGACCTCACTTGAGCGATGTTATTTATTGGACTGCCCGGTCCTATACTTGCTAAAACTATCTTGTCACTCACATCTTGATTCTTTCAAGCATCGATATGAGTCTTTTGGTTACCTCCTCAACGCTCGAGGGGTATGATTGATGTAACAAGTTTATATCCATTAACAAGCATCAGCTTGGGAAATATTGGTGAATTTTCCTTTCCAATTAGATACGACTACTTTGTGGAGTCCTATCAACAAGTGTTACACTTGGGGAAAAGGGGAACGAACTTTACGTTTCAGAGTCATGGATGATATTCGAACTAGGAGACGCGTAAGTGGCCGAGTGGCGCCGGTCCAGCAATAGCCCAACCGTTGGCTGAGGAGTTCCAGAGGGCGGTAGATAAGTAATTCCGTCGGAGCTACCTTCTACATGTAGAGAACGACTGATGAGATGCATGACATACGACTGATCATCGTAAACGTCAGGGCATCTGGCGCGGCAATGCTCCCGTATTAGTTCGTCTTCTAAAAGTGAGAAATTTCTGCAACACTGTTGGTGTTGGCAAGGTGAAAAAGTGTTGAAACCGGAATTGCAATATTTTTCCTGCAAGTTCCTCTTTTATGATAATTGAGAATATCTTGCTTATCTTTTGCATAGCAGATATTTATTCAAAACAAATATATTTTTGAGTTACCTTGTAACTTCATCTCATACCTTATATTGGTACTACATCGTTAATGCATGGCATATGGTTTCAAAGATATTTTGGACTGTTATATATTATCACTGTTCAATTATATTTCTGGTGGGCTATTGCTCACCCTTGCTTTATTTATTTATATCACAACAACAGCTAGATCAGATGGCCGCGCAAGACGCACACAGCGTAAGCAGGTGTCAACCGTCAGAGGTTTACCGCTAAGGTCTTGGCTACCTTTGTTGAGGATGCAACTACTGGTAGGCTAGTTGTTAGCAATTGAGCCTCAAATGTATTTATATTATGGTATCTATTAATGGATGGCAAAGAGTATGTAATTGTACAATTGTAATTCTTTGGGTTGTAAGAACTCAAACTTGTGATTAACAATATCGTTGGTTACTCTGATTTCATCTCTGGGACTATAACGGGTGTGTTTTATGTTGTTGTTTTGGGTCACAAGGTTGTAATTTAAATTTTGTTGGTTTTGTGGTTGGATATTGAGACCGTAACGACCAGATCCCTGACCCTGGATCTGGGGGTGTTACACATCATCTCCTCATCATCTTCAGAATCAGATGTTCCATCTATGTTTGAGTCAACATCAGTGTTTGATGACTCACTTTCTGAATGTATGACTAAGGCTTTTCCTTTTGCCTTTCTCCTTGATGCTTCTTTCTTTGAAGATTTTTCTTCAACTTTCAGTGCAACAGTCTTTGACTTCCTGCTTGATCTTCTGTTTCTCTGCTCCATTTAACAGCTAGTAGACCTGATATCATGTACGCCACCTGTCTGTGTGCAAGGTTTCAGGCAGATCCAAGGGAACCACATTTAACAGCTGTGAAGAGGATTTTCAAGTATCTCAAGGGCACTGTAACTTTAGGGCTGTGGTACCCAAGAGAATCAGATTTTAAGCTACTTGGTTACTCTGATGCAGATTTTGCAGGCTGTAAGATTGACAGAAAGAGCACAAGTGGAAGTTGTCAATTTCTTGGTGACAGACTTGTGTCTTGGTACAGCAAGAAACAAAAATCAATATCAACATCTACAGCTGAAGCAGAGTATATTGCTGCTGGTAGTTGCTGTGCACAGATTCTATGGATGAAGAATCAATTGCTAGATTATGGGTTGAGGTATAGCAAAATACCTATTTTTTGTGATAATCAAAGTGCTATTGCAATGACAGGTAATCCAGTACAACACTCAATGACCAAGCACATCAGCATAAGGTATCACTTTATCACAGAGCATGTAGAGGAAGGCAATATTGAGCTTCACTTTGTGCCTACAGATCAACAACTTGCAGATGTCTTCACCAAGCCTCTAAGTGAAGCAGCATTTACAAGACTGGTCAATGAACTAGGGATGGTATCTGGTTTTGACTAAACATGTTGGTTAGACTCAAAATTTTCTTAAAAATGTGTTGCCCATATTTCTATGAATTGCTAAAGTGCTATGTGAACCTTGTTAATTAAACTTTGTTATGCATACTCTGTTCACATGTTTCTATTCTCACACTGGTAAAACTCTGTCAGCATGATTGTTGGTCATACACTGTTAATATGTTTGATAAACTCTGTGAATTCTAAGTTGTTTTTTGTCTGAATGAAAATACCAATGAAGAAAAATGTATGAAGCATGATTCTCAGTGAATAAATCAAGATTCTTTCTGAGTCACTGTGATCTAATCAGAAATTGTGCAGTAAGTTAACACAGCATGATACTGTTTCATATTTAGAGCATCTCTTAGTTTATTTGATCCTAAACTCTGAATCTATGAATACTGTGTGCATTGCCTCTCATGAAAAATTTCTGATATTGATGAACTCTAAACTCTGATTAGTAACACTCTGTTTCCAAGACGTACATAGTTCTTGATGATTCCTTGTTTGTACTTGTGAAAATTTAAAAACTTGAGATGTGTCATTGTTTAGTTTGGTGAGAAACAGTTCATGTCTGCACCCTATGAGATTTTGAGCCAAATAAGTGATTGATACATTTTATATCAATCAGATTTTATTGCTGTGTGATGTTCATCAGTAAGTATGTTGCTCTAGAACTTGCATTAAACCATTTTGAGACTACATGATATGTGTGTGCATGAAAATGATAAAGGCACTAGGATTTACCATCTTTCTTCAAACACTGTTCAAAACTTCTTTGAATACTGTTCATAAACACTTCCCTTAGTAAACCCCTTTGAGCCTAAATAACTGCTCATTTTTCTTAAACTCTGGAGTATTAAGAGCAGTTATATTCTGTTGATAAATCAAATGCAAGCAGGTGAGTGTTTCTCGAGAAAAGAAAAGTTTACTCGGTATATATAATAATAAAAAAAAGGGTATATATATTGATCATCTTGTACACATATGTACTAACAGTGTGACTGAACACTTTGGTCTGTTAAATTGTTCAGTTCGAAATTCACTCATGTTAAAAATATCTCTTCTCACCTTTTTGATCTTACTACATTACAACCCTGAACAAAGTCCTTTTGATTTGTGCATATATGTAATCGAAGTAGTGTAGATCTGGTGGAAATTCAAGCCTATGGTAGTATCTGCTTTTACTGATTGAATTTGAGCGAAAACACTTCACTTAAACACTTGTGTGCTTTGAGAGTTTGTGAGGAAATCTTTGACATGTAACTCACTGAATGATGCTTTGATGTCTATCTCCTGATCTTTTTGTCTATAATGACTGTGTGCTTACTTGGATAATCATGAACATCAATGGGAACAGGGATATTCAGATTTCTGTATTTAAGGAACTACAGAGTTTAACATTCATCATATACTCTGTGTTTAATATGAGAGTTTGTGCATTCAGTGTTTATTGATTTGATTTATGGATTTTATGAAATATTAGATGCTATAAAAATTGATTTGGTAAACTCTGCTACTCACACACAAAAATAATCACGACTGTGCATTTTTTAAAGGGTTTTTGTGATAAAGTTTGAAAATTTGACAAACACTGATTGATTGTGTTACGTACTCTAAGGTAAATTTTCATTAAGATAATTTGAAAATTTTGGAGTAAATGGAGTGGTTGACAACTGTTAATTAGTGTATTTAGTGGTAAAGTGTCTTGATAATCGGAAAGACAGCAGTAATAATGGCTTTTACTATGCGTGAATTAAGTGAATCGCTGCATGTTTGACACGTGTCCCACTTTCACCCACTCACTCATCATTATGTACCACTTTCACACTTCTCAAGGGAACAGTTGCGTGTTTTCAAGTAAAAACATTTGAGTTTAATTTTTTAATTACTACTCAAATTACGTTTTGTTACAATCACTACTCACCCACTCATATTCACTTTACCAAAACAGAGAACTCCTTTGTTTTTCACTTTGGCATTTTCACAAACACCTTTCTTGCATATCATTTTCACAGTCGATTTTTGCTTATTTCTTGATTTAATGGCAACAAAACCTTTCACTTCGTTTGGTCTTCGTTTTGTGCCTAACAATTATGCAGCTCTACTTGAGAACGATCGTGCTCCTGAGGCGTTTCACCTAATGCAAAACTTTCTTCGCGACTCTGAGATTGGGCAAGCGTTGGTTGAACCTGCTACTCTATTTGCTTCTCAGGTTGTCACCTTCTGGCAAAACTCAAGGTATATAGAAGGAGGGGAAAATGGAACTCTGTCTATCATCTTCTCTCATGAAGAACAAGAGTTTGTGATTACTCCACAAACTGTTCGCGAGACCATGGATTTCGACACACATACTTCGTATGCTGTTGTCTCTGAGCAAAATCTGAGAGAGATGTTAACAGAGATTGGGTATATGGAATCTCTTGCAAAGCTGGGCAGTGTGAGGAGGCCGAATCTTAGAAAATAATGGAACTTTTTCTTTGACTGTATCACCAGGACATTCCAGAAGAAAGTCACCAACTGGGATGCAATTCCAATGGACAGTCTGCAAATTGGGTATTCTCTACTCTATGGCAGTAATTTTGATTATGGTCGTTATGTGTTAATGAATTTGGGTGATAAGTTGTCAGAGTCTACTACAGTTTATTTTGCTAGATTTTGTCAACTTTTGTTCAATGCATGTGTACCTGGGTTAGAAGTTGATGAAGCTGATGAGATTCAACCCTTTAGAGTCAATAAGAGAATATTCTCTGATATGACTAACAAAGATGTTGGTAAAGACATACCTGCTTTTGTCTTGCCACTTGCCTTGCAAAACTTCCTCAACCAACCACAAGATCCCCAATCACCACAACATGACCCACATCAAACACAACAACCAGAAACACAAAATATGCCTGAACCTTTAGACACTGATCGTACTGAAACCATACCATCTCAACCTATACAATCACCTAAGCCAACACCAACAACCACTGTTAATCCTACATCACCACAAACACAACCTGAACCAATGAATCCAACACCAACAAACCCTGTCACTACTACTCACCCACAACCAACATCTAAGTCAAAAAGGAAGAAGCATACTACAATCAACACAAAACATTCTAAGGCTAACAGACATCTCCAAAGGCTGTTTATTCCAGAAGATTCATAAAAAGGGCAAATAGACCTTCAACACCACCGGCTGAGGAAAGTTCTAGTGAAGATGAAGAACTGATTGCAATGCCTCAAGCTAAGAGGAGAAGGCTCATTCTTACTGATTCTGATGATGAGCATGTTGATGAGGCTCAAGAGAAAATTTCTACTGATATTCCTACTGGTGAGACAGAGGCTATCATAGAACCTTCTATAACAGAATCAGGAGCCAAGATTGCTGAACCAGAATCTGCTAAGGTTCAAGAAAATGAAGATGTTAGAGATGCTTTGCCTACAATGGAAGAGTTTGATGAAACTCCAGTTTCTTTTAATAATGAAGCATCTACTCCAACACTCATGGAGGTTACACACTCTGTTGATACTGGTGTTGATGATGGGCCTACTGTTGTTCTTGAAGACACTGAGGTTGCATCACACACTGAATTAAACTCTGATGCCCATCATGTTTCTGATCATGGTGAGGAGATTGATAAACCAGAGAAGGTTATTTCTTCAGAGCATATTCAAGTTGATAAAGGAAAACAGGTTGCTCAAGAACCTGTTGCTGCTCAAGATGAAGACATTGCTTCAGTTGCACCTACTAATGAGTCAATGAGTGATTCAATTGAAGACAAGAGTACAGGAGCTGAAAAAGCACAAGCTCAAGCTGATGGTCAGAAAACAGGAGAAAAATCAGATTTTGCTGGGCCTTCTGTTAATGAGATTGATGATAATTATTTGACCCAACAAACTGCTGATTAGTACAAGTCAGAGTGTATTTTTCCTCCTGGAAGGGCAGCTATGTTTCTCCAGGCAAATTCTTCGAAGATTACAAATCCAGATATTTTCACTTGTTTGCAAGGAACAGTGATTCAGATCAAGACCTTGAATCATAGATTTGATGACAATCAGAAAGCTATTGTTGATCTTCGAACAGAGGTTGCTACTCATGAGGAAAAATCTCAACTAGCTAATTCTAAGCTTTTTCAACAATTCTCCAAAGCTCAAGAAAATCTTAATGACAGACTGAGTAAAGTTGAAAAGAATCAGCTTTTACTGACTGAGAAGGTTGATTCCATTGCAAACTCTCTTGAGTTAATCACCTCAATTCTGATTCAAGATGGTGATGATGTCAAAAAGGGGGAGAGAATTGCTAAAACCAAGTGTAAGCAAACTCAAACTCTGTTAAAGAAAGATCATCTGGATGAAGAAGGTGCCAATGCTGATAAGGGTTTAAGAAATGCAAATCCTAGACAAGGACATGGAAGGTCTACAAGGTCAAAGCCAAATTTGGTGATAGATACAAATATTCAGAGTACTTCTGGTTCAAAGCCAAAGGATTTGTCATTCACTAACAATCCACAGACAGATGAAGAATTGGCTGCAAAACTCTTTCGTGAAGAAAATGCTGAAGCTACACTTGAGGACATACAAGCTGAAGAAAAACTGTTGCAGAAAGAGCATTTAAAAGCACAAAAGTCCAAGAAAGGGAAGAAAACTGTCAGAGCTTCAAAGTCTTCAAAGCCTGTAATGAAAGGAATTGAGATCAAAGAAAAATTATCTGGTATTCAGGAAGAAGAAGAAGAAGAAGATAAAGGAAAGTTGATTAGAAAGTCTTCTCTTGATGCCAAGCTGAAGTTAAAAGGGGTGATGGGTGAAGAGAGCAAGAGTAAGATGATAGTTACAACCTCTGTTGATACACATGTTGTACAGAAGAATGAAGACACAACCTCTGTTGCTACACAAGTTGTGACCACACCACTATTGTCCTCTCAGTTGAAATCAAAGTTTGGAAAAGGAGTTCTTCATGATCCAAATCTAGCATCTACAGCTCCAATGGATTTCACTGATGGTAGAGCCTTATCTGGTAAAATTGGATACAACAAAGGAGGTATAGGCTCACATAGGGATAAAAGACAACATGTTGTTCCCAGAGATCCTTCTTCACTGGCTGTTCCAGGTCGTGGTGTCACTCAAGAGAGTTTAGACAGACTGGAGTCAGTACAGCTTGTCTATCAGAAGAGTTTAGAGAAGGATTTTCTGCTACATTTCATGGCTGATGGAACAGTGTTTAAGATTGCTGAGAATGATATTGATTTAAAATACTGGGAAGAACTAGAATATGTTCTGTATCTTTTCAGAGTAAGAAATCAAAGAGCTCAGTCAGTTGCAAATGTGCTCAGACAGAAGATGATTCAGAATCTTGCAAGAAGAAATATGAAATACAACAGCAAGTATGTTCCGAAGTACAGAGATTGGAATGGGAATCTGATAGAAATGGAAAAGGGGACTACAAAGCTGAAGACTGATCTTGGAATTACTGTTCTGGATTTTAATGTGAAGTCTGAAGAAGTGAAGTATATCAGGTTGGGAAATGAAATGAGAAGAAACAAAATCTACGATCTCAGAGCTGCTATCTTTCAAACTGATGAGAATGATCCAGATTTAAGAGAGATCAAGGAAGCTATGCAGATTGAACTTGAAAATGATGAGAGGAGATTGTTGATTGACTATCTCAGAACAACTCCAGATCTTGAGGAGGTTAGGTAGACAGAATTTGTAAGTAATTTGAATTTTCTGTAGTTTTTGCTAAGTCAAGTTTAAACTCTGATTATATGTTAAACACTGTGTTTTTATTTATTCGTTTTGACATCATCAATTACTGTGAACTTGTACATTTTTCTAATGAACAAGTTGGGGGAGATTGTTAGATATAATTGATGTGATTTAATGTCAGTGTTTAAGTGTTGCAGGTAAAAAGAGTTTAACTTGTTAGTTGAAAGCGGTTGTAACAGAGTTTGAGTATACGCTGATAGCTGGAAGCGCAAACGCTGACAGGACAAAGCGTAAACACTGCTAGCTGAACACATGGAAGCGCAAACATTGTTAGCTAGGAGAGCAACAGAGTTTGCTAAAGTCTGTCTATTGGAAGCGTCTACAAGTCAACAGAGTTTGAAGATTAATTTAATATTAATATGGAAGCGATATCTTTGAAGATTGGATAGCTGTCAAAGATATCGCTTCCATATTAATATTAAATTAATCTTCAAACTCTGTTGACTTGTAGACGCTTCCAATAGACAGACTTTAGCAAACTCTGTTGCTCTCCTAGCTAACAGTTTTTGCGCTTCCATGTGTTCAGCTAGCAGTGTTTACGCTTTCTCCTGTTAGCGTTTGCGCTTCCAGCTATCAGCGTATACTCAAACTCTGTTACAACCGCTTTCAACTAACAAGTTAAACTCTTTTTACCTGCAACACTTAAACACTGACATTAAATCACATCAATTATATCTAACAAGCCCCCTTTTTCCTTTTTTTTCATCAATGCTGCTCTATTTACTTGCAATGCTACGCGGCTCCGCGTCCACCGAAAGTAGGTATAGATTCAGTGGGATAGGAAAGTCTTGTCACCATCAGCATGTCTTGATTTCAATTACCAATGGCACTAGCGTGTTAAAGGAAACAGGGGTACTTATTCATTTTTTGAAAAAGATGCAGGGGAAGGCAAAGAACACCATACATGAAAACAAACACACTACTTTGCGTCTACAGACACTTATTTAAACATTCTAAAAACTAAAAAGAGTCGACGGACTCCTCGCCCGTAGATGCTATAACTTGAACTCTTGTTTTCGTTTTCCCGTGTTTTTTAGCCATAGATAATCACTCTCTTTCCTAAAATTCCTGAAAAATTAGCTTTTTATGATTACATCGGCAATAATCCGGCAAAAGGGGACATACGTATTTGTTTGTATCACCACAAAATCCCATTTGCACCCGGATTCCACTTCTTTCGAACTAGCAAATGAACTTTGCTAACTCCCCCTTCTCAACCCGTATCTTGTTCGTTCTGGAAACACGTCTTTCTATTCCATCTTTTCTCGAATCTTCTTTAACGGAAGAAATAGAAGCTCGAGAAGGAATACCAAAACCTAGTTCACTCGCTGAGTCCGTATAAAACTACGTCGGATCCGTACCTCCTTTCTTAAGCCCGGGGCTAGGAGCCGTGGGGTGAGATCTTGGTTAGAAAGCGTATCCTGATCGATGAAAGTCTGATCATCGCGAATCCACGGGAGAGTGATGAGGTCGCAAAGAGGGAAGTAGGGCAGGAATTGCGAAGAAACATCGTAAGTAACAATAGTGCAAATTCCGGGCAACTGGATACCGAGCCACATCCACAACCATATCATGTCGCATGGATCAACAAAACTACCATACCGGTAACTCAATGCTGTTTAGTTTCTATTTTCTGGTCGAAACTCCCTATTAAAGGTTCTTTTCGGCGACATTCTTCCACATTGGCGGCGAGTGGAGTGCCACAAGAAGTGAGGCTACAGACAAAGATGAACAATGAGCTCATCAAAACGTGGAATGGAAAGCTCAAGAATTGACAAAGTCAGAAGCACTTAGCCTTCCGCGTTCCCGAGAATAACATTTCTATTCTCATAATCATCATAATCAGTCTTTGTATCATAGTTGTTGCTAGAGCAGCTATCATTGTAACCGAGCGGTTTGATCAAAATGACTAAGTTTAATGACTTTACCAGTCACTCGCTCTCGTATTAGAAGATTACAGGTCCCGTAAACGAGTAAAAAATGCCTTGTACAGTTTCCCTTTTCCCTTTCAACCAGTCCAAGAGTTCACTCGAAGGCGGGTAGCCATTAAGGAAAGCGGCTAGAAGCCGTGTCTTCTTTAGCAATGGCAAGTATGACAAAAGATTACGCACGGAATACCCGTTAGTCCGGAGATCTTACCATAAATTTATAACTCTCCAAATTTCATTTCCGGGTCCGTTAGGATCCCGGGTGAATTTTGTGATCCTAATACTCTATCGGCACTGTCGAAGTTCAATAAGTTTTTGGTGGTGCAGCGTCGGAGATTCTTTCTTTTTCAAAGAGATCCAGATATTTCTCGGACCTGCTTTTTACATATCTCTCGTTATTTGGAACCCATTCACCTCTTTGGGCTTCTATTGAATCAAGAAATGGGTTTGATTGTGTCCATCTTTTTGATAGATTGGATATCTATATAAGGCATTCTACGGATAATTCAAATTGAAGCAATTGGATGTCCAACTCGGGCCGCCGCCGCCCGGCCCGCGTTAGAGGGGAAGATTCGCAAGACGACCAGGCTTCTGGCTAGATCACGTTCGTGGAAATGCAGAATTCCGCTACAGTAGATCCGGCCGATCTTCTTCTCTTATGCAATTTCGAGTTTGATCAGAAAGTTCCACTGTTTTTACTTATTTTTATACCAAGTGTACACTGTATATTAATAGTACTAGAGGACTGTTTATTCATCAGTGTAACTGTGTAAGTAATAATCCAAGGAGCATGGGTGCATGGTAAGAAAAGCCTGCCTATTCCTACATGTTCCATTATAAGAGATATATACTAGACCTTGGCATAAGCACTAAGTGAGTGACTTCCTAATCTTCTGATCAACCCAAACCTTCTAACTCCTCCTATCTTGTAGCTGCTTTTGCCAGATCTGATTGAAGTACAATGGCAATTACAATGGGAATGTGACGCCCCCAGATCCGGGGTCGGAGATCTAGGCGCTCACGGTCCATTTTCCATTATTAACATACTTGTTCTTGCACATAATATAAATAAACAGCCATCGACCCACAATAAACTCACACCACACACACACACACACACACACAGGTTAGAGTCTCAGAAACGTCATACATTTGATTAAGCAAAAGTAAAAGTTTTAGAGTTATTACAGACCGAATTAAATAGCATTTATGCTACCAGCAACACTTCGATATGAAGCGAAGTTGGCGGCTTGAAAGTTTGTTACGGTACACTGCCTTGCACAGGTCATACTTATAAATAAAACGTACTAACAAAAGCTGCCAACCAATCCGGCTAATGGGGCCTACCGGTGGGATCTCAACTGCAGCCTGGGGTCTAGTCACCTGCTTTCGAACAGTCTGACAGGTTCTTGCCATTTCTCTTAGCTGTTGTGTTTGTAAAATTTGAAAACAAGCAAGAGTGAGCAACTATAGCTCAGCAAGAATATAAGTATAAGGTAAGCAATATAGCATTTCATATGTATAACAGTCATTAAACTCGTTGTATCAATCAGTTATAAAATCATTTGTCATTACTTGGTAAATTTCAAAGGTGCACCAGGACGTGCCCTTGTTTTCAAAATAACCTTGCAGTTCTAGCTACTGCATAAAGTCAACATCTTTCTCATCAAAATAGGACACTATCGGTAACTGGCACATAGGCCTAAGATGCAGTGTCAAAGCATTTTTCCAAAGTGGAGGAATGGGACTTAAATAAAACATAAAACCTGACAGGGATTGACGATGATCAGTCGCCACATCCGAGTCCAATAATCCGCGGGTCTTCTCTACCGGTAGAAGGATAGAAACTACATCCGTAACTATCCCTGAGTGAAAACTACATCCGTAATCACCCTCGATGAAAACTACATCCGTAATCATCCTTCGGCAACACCTGGGCCGGAATAATAAGTGATGGACCGCCTGGCTCACGGCCGCTTACACATCCCGGGAATCGTTCGTCAACGGTTCCCACACCTGCTAGAGTCCTTTTTTCTTTTTCTTTTGAAAACTTGATGTTGATTGAAAACAGAGTAGTTGTGGTTTGACATCAGTCGATTGATAATTCTCGAAATCGTACAAGAAGCAGAACCTGACCGGGGGTTTTCGAAAATGTTTTGAGTTCGAAAAAGTTCGAGTTTGAAAGTATTAAAAGGTATCTTGGATTAACTTTTTTTTTAAAATAGTGAACAATAATTATTAAATGATATTTTAAGATTTAATATTAATAATTAATAAAATAATTATTTAATAAATAAACTTTTAATCCAAGATAGGGTTTCGAGTATTTACGAAGATATAATAATAGTTATTTGAATACACGATACCACCCGGATGACCCTTCGGGTTTTCGCAATATAGATACGATATAATAATATACCGCTCCCCGGTCAATAGTATATACGGACCGCTACGACCTCTATTGCTAGAGTCGTTGTCCGAAGAAAACATTTCAATCTAAGTTCAAGGGGTAAAAGCATACATGTACTTGTTCAATCTCAATTGCATCAATACTTCGATAAACATAGCATTTGATATAATTTGAAAACTACAAACACAACAGTGAAAATCCTTGTATAGGGATAAGTTTTGAAAAGTAAACTTGCCTTGGTTTGGTTGGGGTGGTCGAGCGTGCGAATTCGAACGATCTATACATAAACAATAATCGTTCGTTAGTACCTTAACAATTTCTTTCTAATCACGGGGTTTTAAGGGGATACGAAATTAACTTAACGACTTCGTCTTATGACTCCCTAGCCCCACTATAGGTCCATGACATCACTCGTTTACGCTCGTCACTTACTCGACTTAATTTAGTTACCACGTTCGAACCATAACCACTAACCCTAGAATAATGTTCCACTAATCGACCTTTTTCCATTGCGCGAATTTTACTCTAGCATTTTTATAAAATCCAAAAATTCATATTTTAATCCAATTCCTTTTGGGTGGTCTTCACCACTGCATTACCTACGTTCTCAAATTTTTCCATGATCCCAAACATATTTTAAGGTGTTTAAACAAGGTTCACAAGGGGGTCACTTTATGCAGTCCATAGTCCAGAAACAAAAATCACTCCTCCGGCCATAACTAAAAATCCACACATCACCTAGCTATGAATCTTACATATCCAGAAACTACATTCAATTATCTTTCCAACAATATAAGGTAGGACATCAGGGGACATCATTTGGGTGTTCAAAATCGTGCTACAACACAGATCAAAGTTCCTGGACAAAATCAGCAAGCTCAAATCACTTAGATCAACCATTTTTCATGCTTCCATAACATAAACACCACTTAAAACACTTAGATCATGACTCATAACACTCATGGAGATATATATATTCACCATAGTCATAAAATTCACCATCTCAACATCAAAACCCAAGATCCATGTTATCCAATACATATACATTCAAGATAACCCCTAAAATGCATGGATCTACTACCATACTACATGAACAACACATAACCAAGGGTGGTTTGAGATTTCATACCTTCTTGAGCTCCTAGAGACTTTGAACAATCTTTATACAACTTAAAAACACCTTAGATGGCCTCCTACAACACTCACAATGCAAGATCTAAAGGAAGAACAAACTTGGTTACTATTCATCCAAACTTTAACAATTTATAACTTGGAATTGGATGGATGAAATGGAGTGAAATTGCTATCATACCTTGCTTAGATGATGTAGATGACCTAGGAATTATGTTATGATTTATGAGTGATGAGAAGTGGGAGAAAGAAATTTCTTTCTTCCTCACTTTGTTCTTGGCCGAGAGTTGTGTTCAAGGGGGGGGGAAGAGAGTTTGATTTCTTTTTATGTTTGTGTTGGTTGAGTAATTGATTGGGTGTTACATATAATTGTATGTATTAGTATGGTACAAGCCTAGATATGGCTATAGGTATGGCTCTTTGTACTACATGTCTCCTCCTTTTTCAAAAAGCAAGTAACCAAATACTATTCATCTTCCAATGGCTAACTAGTTGGCTTGGTTTCTAACTACTTGGTTGCATGGGCTTGCATGCAATACTACTCCTTGTAATATTATTCTTCCACCAATGCTTATTATTTAATCCTTAATTCGTATCGTATCTTAATTAATCTCTCGTAATAATATTTTGTCGCGTAGAGATTTTCCCTATAATTCCTTAAGTACTAATTGTGTAAATTCCTCTAATGTCCATAATTCCTTATCATAATTCTTAATAAATCTTTTAACACTCTAATCATTCTCAAATCCCAAGTTTCATAAATCTCACTAACAATAAGACTCTTGCCTTCACAATCTCCCTTTTTATCTTACATAGTGAACACAACAACACAGTTTTCTAGACAATCAATTCCATTAATCACAGGGATGACCAGAAAGGTTCCATATTGACATTGCCACAAGATATTAAATAAAATAAAATATTACCAAAAATTAGGGTTCTTACAGCCTCCCCTCCTTAAAAGGATTCCGTCCCGGAATCAGGTTGAAAACAGTTGGGGGTGCTTTTCACGCATTGCGCTTTCTAGTTCCCATGTTGATTCTTCGACATTCTGGTTCCTCCACAAAACTCTCACTAATTTGACAACCTTGTTCCTCAGCACCTGTTCTTTTCTATCCGTAATTTCTACGGGTTGCTCCACATATGTTAAGTCTGGTTGCAGATCCACTTGATCATGTTCTATCACATGTCGGAAGTCGGTATGGTAGGGTCGTAGCATGGACACATGGAACACATTATGTACTTGTTGTAAGCTCGGAGGTAAAGCCAATTCATAGGCTAACTTTCCAACTCGTTTCAAGATCTCAAAAGGTCCAATAAATCTCGGGCTTAGTTTCCCTTTCTTACCAAATCTCATCAATCCCTTCCACGGTGATACTTTTAACATCACAAACTCTCCTACCTCATATTCTTTGTCCTTGCGGGTCTGGCCCGCATACTTCTTCTGTCTGTCTTGGGCCGCTACCAGCCGTCCTCTTATGAGCTCGATAGTTTCTCTTGTCTGTTGGACCAGTTCAGGCCCTAAAATCTTCCACTCTCCAACTTCTTCCCAACACAAAGGAGACTGACATCTTCGTCCATACAAAGCTTCATATGGGGGCATGCCTATACTCGCATGGTAACTGTTGTTGTAGGAAAATTCGATCAACGGCAAGTGGTCGTCCCAACTTCCCTTGAAATCTATGGCACATACTCTCAGCATGTCCTCGATGGTCTGGATGGTTCTCTCGCTCTGTCCGTCTGTTTGGGGATGGTATGCAGTACTCATGTTTAACTTAGTCCCCACACAATCCTGAAAACTCCTCCAGAACCTGGAGTTGAATCTTGGGTCTCTATCTGATACAATGCTCACAGGAACCCCATGTCTAACCACAATGTCCTTTAAGTAAATATCTGCCAGCTTGTCGACAGTATACCTCTCGTTGATTGGAAGAAAATGTGCTGACTTGGTCAACCTATCGATAATTACCCAAATGGCATCATGATTCATCTTGGTCCTTGGTAATCCGACCACAAAGTCCATCGCAATCTGCTCTCACTTCCACTCGGGTATCTCTAAGGGTTGCAACAATCCGCTGGGCCTCTGGTGTTCGGCCTTTACTCTTTGACATGTCAAACACTTACTTACCCACTCTGCCACGTCCTTTTTCATATTAGGCCACCAATAGTATTCTCTTAAATCTCTATACATCTTAGTGCCTCCAGGGTGGATTGAGTACCTTGAACTATGAGCCTCTTGCAAAATCTCGTCTTTTAACTCTCGAACGTTCGGAATCCATATCCTAGATGCGTACCTCATAACTCCATTCCCGTCCTTCTCACACTTAATTTCTTCGCCAGTCAAAATTTTCTCCATCGAATTCTTTTCTTCTTCTATCTTCTTTTCCTGGCATAACTTAATCTTTTCCAATAACGGTGGTTGGACTTTTATTTCCATTAGACTCTCTTGGCCAATTCCTGGTAACCTCACCTCAATCTCTAGCCTCTCGAGGTCCTTGATCAATTCGTCCACTGACGTTATCATCTTAAGCTTCTCCTTTCGGCTAAGTGCATCGGCCACTACGTTGGCCTTCCCTGGGTGATAATGAATCTCACAATCATAATCCTTGATTAGCTCTAACCATCTCCTCTGCCTCATGTTTAACTCTTTTTGAGTGAATATGTACTTTAAGCTCTTGTGATCCGTGTAGATTTCACACTTTTCTCCGTAAAGATAATGTCTCCAGATCTTCAAAGCAAAGACTATTGCTGCTAATTCCAAATCATGGGTGGGGTATCTTATCTCATACTCCTTAAGTTGTCTGGACGCATACGCAATCACCTTACCGTGCTGCATAAGCACACACCCTAAACCTTTATGGGATGCATCGCTATAAATCACAAAATCTCCCTCATCATCTGGTAGGGCTAGTACTGGTGCTGTCACCAACCTCTTTTTCAACTCTTGAAAGCTCTCTTCGCATTTTTCAGTCCACACAAACTTCTCGGTCTTGCGAGTTAGCCGGGTCAAAGGGGCTGCTATCTTGGCAAAGTCTTGGACAAATCTCCTATAGTAGCCGGCCAATCCTATGAAACTTCTCACCTCTGTCGGAGTGGTTGGTCTCTCCCAATTTGATACAGCCTCTATTTTGGCTGGGTCCACTAGGATGCCTTGTTCGCTAATCACATGCCCCAAAAACTGAACTTCCTTCAACCAAAATTCACACTTCGAGAACTTAGCGTACAACTTTTCTTCTCTTAATGCTCCCAATACAATCCTCAAGTGCTCTGCATGTTCCTCCTTCGTCTTGGAATAAATTAAGATGTCATCGATGAAGACTATAACACACTTGTCCAGGTACTTCTTGAAGACTCGATTCATTAAGTCCATGAAAGCTGCGGGTGCATTTGTTAACCCAAACGACATTACTAAAAACTCATAGTGTCCGTACCGGGTGCGAAAGGCCGTCTTTGGAATATCTTCTGGCTTAATCCTTAACTGGTGGTACCCGGTTCTCAAATCGATCTTGGAAAAATAAACCGCGTCCTTTAGTTGGTCAAACAAGTCATCTATTCTGGGCAAAGGATACTTATTCTTTATGGTCACCTTATTCAACTCCCTGTAGTCTATGCATAATCTCATACTGCCATCCTTCTTTTTCACGAATAGTACCGGGGCTCCCCACGGTGACACACTAGGTCTTATCATTCCTTTATCCAACAGCTCTTGCAATTGAGTGGCCAACTCTTTCATCTCCACTGGGGCTAGCCTATATGGGGCTTTTGAAATTGGGGCCGTGCCCGGAACTAAATCTATAGCGAACTCGATGTCTCTATCAGGTGGTAGTCCTGGAAGATCGTCCGGAAATACATCCGTGAATTCATTAACGACTGGGATTTCCTGTAAGTTGGGTGCCTCCTTCTTGGTATCCTTTACATAGGCTAGATAGGCTTCGCATCCCTTACGTAACAGCCTTTTAGCTTGAATCATAGTCAGGAACTTTTGGGTTTGTCGTTTTCCACTAAACACTACTTCCTCATCCCCTGGCAATCTTAAACTCACTTTCATCTTCACGCAATCAATCTGAGCTCCATGGGTTGTCAACCAATCCATACCTATTATTACGTCAAACTCCCCTAATTTAAAAGGTATTAAATCTACCCGAAAGTGTCGCCCTTCTATTTCTAGGTCGCAACCTGGACATACTTGGTTAACAGGAATAATTTCATGATTAGCTATCTCTACTTGTAGTCTGTCTCTCAGTGGTTCAGTCTTAAGGCCTAACCGACATACAAAATCTAGAGATATGAAAGACTTGGTAGCTCCCGAATCAAATAAAACATTCGCATTAACTGAGTTGAGTAGTAGGGTACCTGCGATCACATCCGTGTTCCTCACGGCATCTTGCACAGTCATGTTAAAAGTTCTTGCAGTAGGGGCCCTGTTAGAAGCAGTTCCACTCACTCTTGATGCAGCTGGCCCAGAGGACATACATTCCCTCATTCGGTGCCCTGGTTTCCCACACTTGAAGCAATTACCTCCAGCACTGGTGTTGTTACTAGTCCCTCGACAGGTGTTAGCATAATGTCCCGTCAGCCCACACTTGAAGCACTTCACATCTTGCAGGTTACACACGCCCGCATGTTTCCTTCCACATTTATTGCATTCCGGGAGTGGGGCTCGGGGTGGGGTAGAGTACGATGATCCCTGTGGTCGGCCGCCCTGGCCCACACTCCAACTTTCAGCTCTCTTGGTTCCAAAGTTTCCGCTGGGCTGGGACACTGTTCCTCGCTTAAACTTGCTCGGAACGCTCCCTCCCGCAGAGTTTCCCTTTCGACTGTCAAACTTCCTCTTCTTTCCTTCCCTCTCCTTCTGCATCTGTTCACTTCCAGCCTCAACAATCGATGCTTTCTGTACCAGGGTGGCATAGTCTGTCAGCTCAAGAACCGCCACACGATTCTGAATCCATTGCTTTAGTCCTAATTGAAAATTTCGGGCCCTCTTCACCTCAGAGTTCACATATTCCGGCACAAACCTTGACAGCTCAGTAAATCTTGCCTCATACTCGGCCACCGTCATGTTACCTTGCTTGAGTTCCAAAAATTTCAGCTCCATTTGTGTTTCCATGAACCTAGGGAAATACTTTTCCAAGAACAACTCGCTAAACCTCTCCCAGGTCACCACACCTCTTCCCTCCAAATTCTTTTTAGCTTCCCACCAGTAGTTTGCCTCACCCTTCAGGAGGTAGGTGGCGAAAATAGTTTTCTGCTCTTCAGCGACTCCTAGTATCTCAAAAGATTTTTCCATTTCTTTCAGCCAGGCTCTTGCCTCGACCGGGTCTGCAGTTCCCTTAAACTCCGGGGGTTTCAGGGATTTGAAATTCCGAAAGGCATTGGCATTCGCATTGTTGGGTGGTGGCTGAACCGGGGGACGGTCCAAGTTCTGCCTGAGTAGGTCCATGAATCGCTCCATAGGGTCTCTCCTTGGGTTTTCCACCTCCAGGGTATCATCTTCAGCTTCCTCTTCATCATACTCAGAGTTATCAAACAAGTTATAGTCACTACCTTCATCCTCGCTCAGGTTCTGATCCTCTCTCTCTCGGTTTTGGTGGCCTTCCGGCCCATGGTGGCTACCCTGGCCTTCAGAGTTGGCCGGGTGAGCTCGAGTGTTCATTCTTCTGGGTGGCATGATTCTGATAATAAGACAAAAATGGGTTAGGGTTTGCAGATTATTTGACCGTATTTAGAGAAGTCAGGAACGTATTGTTCCTCTTTATACAGGGTTAAAATTTCGAAACTCGTAGTGCCCTTATGATGGCGATAAACTGTAAAACCTTTTTAGGGGAAGTCATTACGTGGTTCGAAAACATTTGTAGGAATTTCCAAGATTTCAAAACTTCAAACTTATAGAAATATTTTCAAAATTTTAAATAACTAAAACCATTTTTTTTTTTGAAAGGTTTATTTTAGAAAAATTGTAGGAATATTTTTGGAAAATGTGGAGAACAATTTGAATTCACATATCGTAATTTGAAACAGTATGGTTGTATTTGTGGCTTGTAGCAGTTGTATATCAAAACAGTAGAGCATGGCATCGGAAAGTAAAGCAATTGAGGCAATATCAAGGAAACTGAAACTAAATAAGTACGGTACAAGGATTGTCACAAAGTTTGGATGTTAGAGCCAAATACATAGTTCCGATGTCAAAGTCTAGCAAAAGTGGAACAAATACAAGTACATAATCCGAATAGTCAGGGCTACACAAAAGTAGGGCTACATCCGTACATCCTGTCCGTAGTCACATCTAAATATATGTAGGTCAGTCTACTCATCCACTGGTCAGAAAGGACGCCACTGCACAAGTCAACTATCCCGCAAAATCGACACACTAATGTCATCTGAACCTAGGGGACTGAGCTATCAGTAACACATCATGGGGCCGCACCGCGACGGAGCAAGGCCCTCACTCGGGCAAATGCACGACGCACAACACGTCTAACATCCCTAGCCTGGATCACTCCGCCCCCGCGGATCCCTAATCCGAGAACCCTCTCGCGACTCCTCCTCTCAATCCTGTGGAGTCGAGCTCTAGTCCTCCTAGCAACAGTAGTCCTCATCTCAGCCTGGATCCTCAAGCGCGCCTCGCGCTCCTCCACTATCACCCTCCTCGCCTCGTTAAGTCGGGCCTCGGCAGAAAGTAAGTCTCGGGTCATGAACTGCACGACATAGGCGTGCTCAGCGCCCGACACCGGGGGTAGGTCCAGTGGTGGGGGTGGCATAACAGGGGCAGGAGCAGGAGCAGGGGTAGGGTCACGCTCCTCCTCGCTAGAAGTATCCTCCTCGGGATCATCATCATCAGAAGAAGTGAGGCTCAATGACTGTGGAGAGGGTGGGGGTGACACAACACGGTCCTCACCGGATCGCACACTCTCCTCATCAGTGGCCACAGGGGAGGGGGTAACAGGCTCAGGCTCAACAAAGGGCTCCTCATCGGGATCCTCCTCCTCAGTGTCCTCTATCAGCTCAATCACAGGGTCGGTCTCAGAGTCAGCATCAGTATCCTCAACAGGGTCCTCAGTCTCTCTCAGTAGTGCCTCATCATGCTCCCTCTCATAGGCCTCAGGGTCTGGTATATCCTCCATCTACACAAGGGAAATAAGCTAGGTTACTAACCAAAAAGAAGGGTTTAAGGATTAGTTCCCTCACGGGCCTTAGAAGTCAGGGCTATATCCGATAACCCGACTGTGAACTCGATGAGAGCTCCAGGTATTAATGGGATTATTATTAGTGTTATATTATTCGTATTATTATGGTTGCTTTCCTAAATTACTATCATTTCTGAGAACTGTAACCTTCTCTCTGATACCATTTCTGTGACGCCCCCAGATCCGGGGTCGGAGATCTAGGCGCTCACGGTCCATTTTCCATTATTAACATACTTGTTCTTGCACATAATATAAATAAACAGCCATCGACCCACAATAAACTCACACCACACACACACACACACACACAGGTTAGAGTCTCAGAAACGTCATACATATGATTAAGCAAAAGTAAAAGTTTTAGAGTTATTACAGACCGAATTAAATAGCATTTATGCTACCAGCAACACTTCGATATGAAGCGAAGTTGGCGGCTTGAAAGTTTGTTACGGTACACTGCCTTGCACAGGTCATACTTATAAATAAAACGTACTAACAAAAGCTGCCAACCAATCCGGCTAATGGGGCCTACCGGTGGGATCTCAACTGCAGCCTGGGGTCTAGTCACCTGCTTTCGAACAGTCTGACAGGTTCTTGCCATTTCTCTTAGCTGTTGTGTTTGTAAAATTTGAAAACAAGCAAGAGTGAGCAACTATAGCTCAGCAAGAATATAAGTATAAGGTAAGCAATATAGCATTTCATATGTATAACAGTCATTAAACTCGTTGTATCAATCAGTTATAAAATCATTTGTCATTACTTGGTAAATTTCAAAGGTGCACCAGGACGTGCCCTTGTTTTCAAAATAACCTTGCAGTTCTAGCTACTGCATAAAGTCAACATCTTTCTCATCAAAATAGGACACTATCGGCAACTGGCACATAGGCCTAAGATGCAGTGTCAAAGCATTTTTCCAAAGTGGAGGAATGGGACTTAAAGAAAACATAAAACCTGACAGGGATTGACGATGATCAGTCGCCACATCCGAGTCCAATAATCCGCGGGTCTTCTCTACCGGTAGAAGGATAGAAACTACATCCGTAACTATCCCTGAGTGAAAACTACATCCGTAATCACCCTCGATGAAAACTACATCCGTAATCATCCTTCGGCAACACCTGGGCCGGAATAATAAGTGATGGACCGCCTGGCTCACGGCCGCTTACACATCCCGGGAATCGTTCGTCAACGGTTCCCACACCTGCTAGAGTCCTTTTTTCTTTTTCTTTTGAAAACTTGATGTTGATTGAAAACAGAGTAGTTGTGGTTTGACATCAGTCGATTGATAATTCTCGAAATCGTACAAGAAGCAGAACCTGACCGGGGGTTTTCGAAAATGTTTTGAGTTCGAAAAAGTTCGAGTTTGAAAGTATTAAAAGGTATCTTGGATTAACTTTTTTTTTAAAATAGTGAACAATAATTATTAAATGATATTTTAAGATTTAATATTAATAATTAATAAAATAATTATTTAATAAATAAACTTTTAATCCAAGATAGGGTTTCGAGTATTTACGAAGATATAATAATAGTTATTTGAATACACGATACCACCCGGATGACCCTTCGGGTTTTCGCAATATAGATACGATATAATAATATACCGCTCCCCGGTCAATAGTATATACGGACTGCTACGACCTCTATTGCTAGAGTCGTTGTCCGAAGAAAACATTTCAATCTAAGTTCAAGGGGTAAAAGCATACATGTACTTGTTCAATCTCAATTGCATCAATACTTCGATAAACATAGCATTTGATATAATTTGAAAACTACAAACACAACAGTGAAAATCCTTGTATAAGGATAAGTTTTGAAAAGTAAACTTGCCTTGGTTTGGTTGGGGTGGTCGAGCGTGCGAATTCGAACGATCTATACATAAACAATAATCGTTCGTTAGTACCTTAACAATTTCTTTCTAATCACGGGGTTTTAAGGGGATACGAAATTAACTTAACGACTTCGTCTTATGACTCCCTAGCCCCACTATAGGTCCATGACATCACTCGTTTACGCTCGTCACTTACTCGACTTAATTTAGTTACCACGTTCGAACCATAACCACTAACCCTAGAATAATGTTCCACTAATCGACCTTTTTCCATTGCGCGAATTTTACTCTAGCATTTTTATAAAATCCAAAAATTCATATTTTAATCCAATTCCTTTTGGGTGGTCTTCACCACTGCATTACCTACGTTCTCAAATTTTTCCATGATCCCAAACATATTTTAAGGTGTTTAAACAAGGTTCACAAGGGGGTCACTTTATGCAGTCCATAGTCCAGAAACAAAAATCACTCCTCCGGCCATAACTAAAAATCCACACATCACCTAGCTATGAATCTTACATATCCAGAAACTACATTCAATTATCTTTCCAACAATATAAGGTAGGACATCAGGGGACATCATTTGGGTGTTCAAAATCGTGCTACAACACAGATCAAAGTTCCTGGACAAAATCAGCAAGCTCAAATCACTTAGATCAACCATTTTTCATGCTTCCATAACATAAACACCACTTAAAACACTTAGATCATGACTCATAACACTCATGGAGATATATATATTCACCATAGTCATAAAATTCACCATCTCAACATCAAAACCCAAGATCCATGTTATCCAATACATATACATTCAAGATAACCCCTAAAATGCATGGATCTACTACCATACTACATGAACAACACATAACCAAGGGTGGTTTGAGATTTCATACCTTCTTGAGCTCCTAGAGACTTTGAACAATCTTTATACAACTTAAAAACACCTTAGATGGCCTCCTACAACACTCACAATGCAAGATCTAAAGGAAGAACAAACTTGGTTACTATTCATCCAAACTTTAACAATTTATAACTTGGAATTGGATGGATGAAATGGAGTGAAATTGCTAGCATACCTTGCTTAGATGATGTAGATGACCTATGAATTATGTTATGATTTATGAGTGATGAGAAGTGGGAGAAAGAAATTTCTTTCTTCCTCACTTTGTTCTTGGCCGAGAGTTGTGTTCAAGGGGGGGAAGAGAGTTTGATTTCTTTTTGTGTTTGTGTTGGTTGAGTAATTGATTGGGTGTTACATATAATTGTATGTATTAGTATGGTACAAGCCTAGATATGGCTATAGGTATGGCTCTTTGTACTACATGTCTCCTCCTTTTTCAAAAAGCAAGTAACCAAATACTATTCATCTTCCAATGGCTAACTAGTTGGCTTGGTTTCTAACTACTTGGTTGCATGGGCTTGCATGCAATACTACTCCTTGTAATATTATTCTTCCACCAATGCTTATTATTTAATCCTTAATTCGTATCGTATCTTAATTAATCTCTCGTAATAATATTTTGTCGCGTAGAGATTTCCCCTATAATTCCTTAAGTACTAATTGTGTAAATTCCTCTAATGTCCATAATTCCTTATCATAATTCTTAATAAATCTTTTAACACTCTAATCATTCTCAAATCCCAAGTTTCATAAATCTCACTAACAATAAGACTCTTGCCTTCACAATCTCCCTTTTTATCTTACATAGTGAACACAACAACACAGTTTTCTAGACAATCAATTCCATTAATCACAGGGATGACCAGAAAGGTTCCATATTGACATTGCCACAAGATATTAAATAAAATAAAATATTACCAAAAATTAGGGTTCTTACAGGGAAGCAAGGCTGTAAGGCGGAGCGAATCCGGAAAGATTGCCGCGGTTTACCGGGCAATGCCATCATCCCTTTCCCCACTTCCATCGGGGAACGACATTGGGAAACTTCTTTGATTCTACGTTAAGCCAACTCCGAACACCTTCTATAGCCTTTGTCCGGCTCAAGCGAGAGCCTATTCTGACTTGCTTTCCAACACGATTGGACTTTCCGGATCCCTTTTCTTCCGTGGGAGAGCCGTGTTATGGGTGACCTTATTGCACGGTTCAGAGAGCACTTGTGTATGTGATGCAAGTGAACGTGTACGAAAAAGCTGTCGTAAAGTTTCGTCGTTCGTTCCGTCGTTGACCCTATCTTTATAATAGCAGGTTAGAGGCAAAGAAAGATAGGAATGAAGCAATTTCTTATGTTTAAAAAATCCTTATGAATTCTCTTTACGGCAGATTTGGTATCAATCCAAAAATGACTATTACCGAGATCTGCGATCAAGATTGTTACAATCAAAAGAAAGAATACATTCAGAAATGGGGAGAAACTCATTGCCCATGGATAAAGAAAAACCGTTTCAACATCAAAAACAACAAAAACTAGAGCAAACATATAATAACGGATTCGAAATTGTAACCATTAAATACTTTGCTTAGATCTGACGTCATTAATCACTATATGCAATGGTTATGATATCTGATCAGACAACACGAAACAAGTATACGCTACTTTTCAGTATACGAATACCAAACTAAACATACATCCACAAAAGAGATAGAAGATGAATAGACACCAATTATGCTTAGACCCTATATCTCTATAAGATTTGAAAACATAACGGTTGAAGAACAAGTTCTCTATTAAGATCACATAGGGCATCATAATATCTCTATTTATGCTACAAATCATGATGTTAAAACATCAACCTATCCTATGCTAGCATGGCAACTTCTAAATCTCAAGATCCACTCTCATTTCGCAAGAGATTAACAAATTAGATGTTAGCTACGCATCTAAATTCATAAAGCACAACCATACGAGGATATCAAATATACATCATACACAGATCTTTAAAGCATCAAGATACTAAAGCTCCATAAATAAATCCGTTAGAATCAGGGACGGAGCTAGAAATTCATGTTCGCGGGGGCGAAATTTTTTTTTCATCTTAATAACTGATATATTAAAATAATTTATTATTAAATAAAATAAAAAAAATATCATTAATATTTTTTAATTTATAAATATACTTCAATTCAAGTATTAAAATTCAAAATTATGATAAATATCGAAAGTTTTATCACTATATTCATAAAATTCATATAAATTTGAGGGGGCGAAATCAAATTGTTACAATATTTTAACATTAAAAATATGCATTTTTTAATTTTTTCCATAAATTTTTATACTAAAATCATGATTATACGAGATTTTGGGGTGGCGATCGCCCCCGCGTGCCCCCCTTCCCTCCGTCCCTGGTTAGAATCCCATGACAACGATTAGTTCGTAATTGAACCTCTCGTCATCATGGGATCAAGTGAAACAATGATAATAAAACAAGATATGAATTCTATGTTATAATATGCTAACTAATCATCCAAATTATAATGGTAGGATGTGTTTAAATAGGCTCTAGAAGTCTTGCCCAGCAAGAAATTCCCCAAAATAGAGTTAAAATAGAATTTCTGCAGTTTAGCACAAAATACGTTTCCTAAACTGATTCTGTTTTGAAGGAAAATTCGTAGCTGACTTTTCTTCAGTATTTCTGGGCAATTCCAGTTGTATTTGGACATCTGGACCACTTTAGAATGATAGAGAATCTCGTTAGCTTCGTGTGGACTGTAAGATCGTCCAAAACGGACTTGTAGAACTCAAGATATGACCCAAACAGTAAATCAGAATTTTCTACCAACCGACATCCGCGCCGCAGCGCCCAATCCCGTGCCGCAGCGCCCAAACTTCCTGGAACACTTTGCTGAAACAGATCCGTCTTCTTCCGAGCTTTCCAACGACTGCTTACGGGCTTCAAACGGAGTTGTAAAACTCCAGATATGGCCAAAACAGTGGAGACTAAGCAACCTACCCGGAAATCTGAATTTTCCATAATTTGCTCATTTCTCCTCCGTTTTCTCTTCCGATTCTTTTGCCACTTCCCGTTCTTCAATTCTTAAGCGTTATGATCTTCATGGTAGCCTAGGGAAATACGCCATCCTTCATTCCATTACGCAAATCATCTCCAAAATTGACGAAAACACCAACCCTAAACGATATTTCGCAAACCTGCACAACTAAACACAAACACATCAAAACTACAACAAACTTGAGGCCAAGTGAATCAATTTAAGCCGATATGGAACGCTCCAAGTGGATATAAAATCCATTTATCACACCCCCAAACTTAAACCGATGCTTGTCCTCAAGCATACACAAATATAACTATAGACAACTAATTAGTACCACTTCCGTAGGTGATCACGGTTGCATTTGGCATATGCAACAAGCCCTTTAAACCCCTAGGCAGCCCTAGTGGACGAGTGAGATCTCATGAGGGCCTATAGTGAATGTACCCACTAATATGAAAATGCAATGCAATGCATGAATGCAACTAATATGAAAATGCAAAGATCCCCTTCAAACTAACCAAAACCAACTAGCAAGCAAATATCTCAAAGAATGCAACTAAATCCAAATAGAGCTCGACTAAGTCCCCGTATACTAACAATACAAGAACAAAAATGTACATGTGTGCGATTCTCATCAGAAATACTCCCAAAACTAGATCAAAATCGTACCTATTCTTCGTCAAGACAATCACAGGTTTATAATTAGAATATACTATAAACACTTCATAACTTCGAAACACCTCTATCCTCATCTGAGTTAGCTAGAAACCATGCTTTATTACTAATCAACAACTACAACACATAATAAACAAGCATGCTTATTTAACCGTGCAATGGATGAGACCCCAAAAGGCTTATACAATAATACCCATGTAGCGAGCGTTGGGTTAGTGGATCCCAGACTATAAAAGCCTTAGGTCACTAGGCACAAAGTCCCCGCGAACTTAATTGCTCGAGTATTAAAGAGCTCACCTTGGTTAATTTTGCATTAAACAATTAAACTATTGACTTTTTTTTTTCTTTTTTTCTCTTTTTTTCTGATTTTTTTTCTGATTTTTTTCTTTTCGATTTTTTTTCTTTTTTTATATATGCAATCTGGAATGAGAATTCTCATTTCCAACCCTAGACTACTCATATAAATATGAGCCGGCTACTAGCCATTATTGATAAATATTAACAACTAGCATAAAATTTCTCGTTTCCCCCAAACTTAGACTTTAGTGCTCCTATGCCATCAAGGGAATAACAAAAATTCTAAATACAATTAAGTGATTAAATCTCAAAACATCCAAACAAGCATGAACTCAACCTAGCCCAAAAGCAAACAATGAGACTGTGTAAAAGTTTTGTTCGGAAGCATGCAAGTCAATTCCAAGGAACTATAAATCAACCCTCTATTCATCATTACCACACTCAATAAGACATCTACCTACCAATCAGAATTAGCTCGTTCTAAAGGATCATGAAAAATGAATGCCATGAAAATGCAACTAAAATGAACTCACATGGTAAAACAAACAAAATAACAGAATGTCCTACATGAAACAAACATGCAAAAATACGAACAAACATGAATGAATTACTACTAATATGCATCATATGATATCTATATGAACACAATGACACACAAATAACTACTACATAATGGAAGGTAATACAAGGGATAGTAGAAAACATACCTAATTGTCGAAACACGTGGGTTGCCTCCCACAAAGCGCCTTTGTTTAAAGTCTTTAGCTAGACATGGCAATGGCTTTTTCTCTTGAAAATTTCTACACCGTATCTCTATATGGCCATCTAATTATCTTTTCCGGGGCTACATCCTCGATGACAAGTTTCCGCCTTCTTTGCTCCTCAAAAGTGTTCGTAACATTGTTCTCTTCACTACCTGACAAGTTAGCAATAATAATAGGCAAAGTAGATGATTGACCCAAATATACATACCTCAACTGATCTGGTAGTTTAAACTCGAGTCTGGAAGTTTCTTCAACATGATGCTTTTCATTATTAACCACCAAAGACTGAGCAAGAGTGGAAATAGACGGATTAGGAATGAAAGTGGGTAGTTCACTAACAGAAGTCTTCACAACAGACTTAGGATCAAAAGAACTCTCATCAAGTTGAATTTCATGCTTAGAACAAATAGCATTTAATTCATCTAACATCTCATCAGAAGTAAAATTCCTATACAACTCATGAAGTTCTTTATTACCCTCATACTTTACCAAAACATCTTTCTTAAGAAAAGACTCAATTGCACTATCCTCAAGATTTGACCATGAAACAACCTCATCAATCAGCACCTTAGAATCCCAGAGATCAGCCAAGCCTAGTGACTCACACTCTTCCTCCTCATCACTATCCACCATAGGTTCTGACAAAATAGAATTTTCTTCTTTTTCTGTAGGATCCTGATCATGAATTTCTTCTTCATCCTCAATTGCTGAATTCTGATCGTTCGTGACTTTTCCAGATCTGAGTGTTATGGCATTAACCTGCTCCATGCCATTTTGGTTTCCTGGATTTACCTCTGTGGCACTAGGAAGAACTCCCTGCGGTCCGTTGAGAAAGGCACTTGCAATTTGCCCAATCTGATTCTCCAATGTCTTGAGAGATACCGCCTGACTTTTAATCATCAATCTCAATTCATCCAATTCAGATTTTTCATTCGAAGGTTGACCATCATCCCCATGAAACTGTTGCTGCTGAAAACCTTGATTATTGCTCCAGCCAAAATTGGGATGATAGGTGGCTAGAGCTGGTTGCGAAGGTTGCTGGAAGTTGCTCACAAGCTGTACCGATTCAGAAGATATGGCACATTGACTCGTCTCATGTGCGCCCGCACATAGCTCACAAACACTAGCAACTTGAGGCACCCCATGCTTTGACATAAAATCCAATTTCTTATTAAGTGCCTCTAGCTGAGCTGCTAGAACTGTGACTGTATTAACTTCCAGAATTCCTGCTAATTTGCCTTGTGATAATCTCTGAGTTGGATTCTGGTATTCATTCGCAGCCATCATCTCAATTAGCTCATAAGCTTCCGCATAGCTCTTAGCCCATAAAGCTCCACCTGATGTTGCATCTAGCATGGGTCTTGACTGTGCACCCAAGCCATTATAAAAGCAGTTAATCACCATCCAATCAGGCATCCCATGATGTGGACACTTCCTTAGCATCTCCTTATATCGCTCCCAAGCCTCGCACAAAGATTCTTCAGATTGTTGTGAAAATTTAGTAATAGCGTTCCTGATTGCTACTGTTTTAGCCATAGGGAAGAATTTAGTGAGAAATCTCTGAGCAAGATCCTCCCATGTCAAAATAGAACCTGCTGGTAGAGAGTGCAACCAGCCCTTAGCTTTATCCCTCAAAGAGAATGAGAAAAGTCTCAATTTGATAGCATCTTCCGACACCCCGTTGATCTTGAAAGTGTCGCAGATCTCAATGAAATTTCGGATGTGCATGTTAGGATCTTCAGTCGGAGCACCCCCAAACTGAACCGAATTCTGCACCATCTGAATTATGCTAGGCTTGATTTCGAAAGTATTAGCTGCAATAGCTGGCCTGACAATGCTAAATTGGACGTCACTGATCTTTGGTTGAGAATAATACATCAATGCTTTCGCTGCTGCTACTGGTTCTCCCATTGCTACCTGCAACACATAAAACTAAACAATTATGTAAGAAATAATCCGAGTCAGTGAACTCTAACGACCACTGATGACAAGCACATAAACTAAAAATAAAACATCGATGATCCCCGGCAGCGGCGTCAAAAACTTGTTAACACAAAATCACGCAAGCGTACGTGGTCACAAGTAATATATGAATAAGTCAAGTTCGTTTCCACAGAGATCTGGTTATGGTTTTAATTCAGTAGATGTACCTATGCAACAATGTATGATTATTATTCACTGCTAAGACAATTGACAAATTTGGGTTTTAATTAACTAAAATTAACTAAGGAAGTAAATTAACAAACTAAGAATTAACTAACTAACGAGAATTTAAATCAAATTACTTATGCAAGAGAAAACATGGGATCCTAACTTCATTAAATACTTTGCTTAGATCTGACGTCTTTAATCACTATATGCAATGGTTATGATACCTGATCAGACAACACAAAACAAGTATACGCTACTTCTCAGTATACGAATACCAAACTAAACATACATCCACAAAAGAGATAGAAGATGAATAGACACCAATTATGCTTAGACCCTATATCTCTATAAGATTTGAAAACATAACGGTTGAATAACAAGTTGTCTATTAACATCACATAAGGCAGCATAATATCTCTATTTACGCTACAAATCATGATGTTAAAACATCAACCTATCCTATGCTAGCATGGCAAGTTCTAAATCTAAAGATCCACTCTCGTTTCGCAAGAGATTAACAAATTAGATGTTAGATACGCATCTAAATTCATAAAGCACAACCATACGAGGATATTAAATATACATCACACACAGATCTTTAAAGCATCAAGATACTAAAGCTCCATAAATAAATCCGTTAGAATCCCATGACAACGATTAGTTCGTAATTGAACCTCTCGTCATCATGGGATCAAGTCAAACCATGATAATAAAACAAGATATGAATTCTATGTTATAATATGCTAACTAATGATAACTAATCATCCAAATTACAATGGTAGGATGTGTTTAAATAGGCTCTAGAAGTCTTCCCCAGTAAGAAATTCCCCAAAATAGAGTTAAAATAGAATTTCTGCAGTTTAGCACAAAATACATTTCCTAAACTGATTCTGTTTTGAAGGAAAATTCGTAGCTGATTTTTCTTTAGTATTTCTGGGCCATTCCAGTTGTATTTGGACATCTGGACCACTTTAGAATGATAGAGAATCTCGTTAGCTTCGCGTGGACTGTAAGATCGTCCAAAACGGACTTGTAGAACTCAAGATATGACCCAAACAGTAAATCGGAATTTTCTACCCGCCGACATCCGCGCCGCAGCGCCAAATCCCGTGCTGCAGCGCCAAATATTCCTGGAACACTTTGCTAAAACAGATCCGTCTTCTTCCGAGCTTTCCAACGACTACTTACGGGCCTCAAACGGAGTTGTAGAACTCCAGATATGGCCAAAACAGTGGAGACTGCGTAACCTACCCGGAAATCCGAATTTTCCATAATTTGCTCATTTCTCCTTCGTTTTTTCTTCCGATTCTTTTGCCACTTCCTGTTCTTCAATTCTTAAGCGTTATGATCTTCATGGTAGCCTAGGTAAATACGCCATCCTTCATTCCATTGCGCAAATCATCTCCAAAATGGACAAAAACACCAACCCTAAACGATATTTCGCAAACCTGCACAACTAAACACAAACACATCAAAACTACAACAAACTTGAGGCCAAGTGAATCAATTTAAGCCGATATGGAACGCTCCAAGTGGATATAAAATCCACTTATCATGATCAAATATTCATCTTTATCAAAATTCACTTAGAAACCCCTGTCAATAAACTGACCAACACTTAGTAGATTATGCTTGAGTCCTTTGACCAGTGCTACATCTTCAATAATGACATTACCAACTTCCAACTTGCCATATCCCAATGTGTTGCTAATGTTGTCATCTCCAAAAGCAACCATAGGGCCAGCCTTTTCCTCATATTGTGATAGCAGGGCCATATCACCAGTCATATGATTTGAGCATCCACTGTCCAGAATCCACATGACTTTCTTTTTCTGTTCTTGGAATCAGTATCATCCCTTCATATTGTGATAGAAGGGCCATACCACCAGTCTGATGAAGATGTCTCATCCTTGGAATCGACCATCAAGGCATAGTTGCAAAATTCTTGCTCTTCTTCATCACTATCAGTATCATCCGAACACTTCCCTTCAGCTATGTAGGCCTTGCCTGGTGTTTGCTTTCTCAGAAGGGCCTCATACTTAGCTTTAAGCTCATCTTGCATTCACTAGAAAAATGCCCTAGGTCATTGCATCTATAGCATCTCACAGATGACCTATCCACATAGCCAGTTTTGAATTTATTCTTTCTTGGCTTCACAGGTTCTTTACTCTTGTTGAATGAATGATTCTGAGGTCTAGGTTTGAAGGGTTGCTTTCTCTTGAATCAAATGCTTGGAAATTTTCTAGCCATGAAAGCATATGAAGTATTTTCCATGGAATCTAACTCCTCAAGAGTGTAGAACTCATCTCCTTCTTCTTCCTGTTCCTCAATA
Source organism: Kitagawia praeruptora (assembly GCA_037693485.1). Lineage (NCBI taxonomy): Eukaryota > Viridiplantae > Streptophyta > Magnoliopsida > Apiales > Apiaceae > Kitagawia > Kitagawia praeruptora. The sequence goes on from CM075350.1 coordinate 43,445,502, forward strand.
ACAGTCTCAGGCAGCTCAACTACTGGTTCTTCATCCACTATTTCTTCAATCCTCGATTGGCTTGTAGAGGCTTCAAGTTCTTGAATAGATTTGTTCAAAATCAAGGCACATGATGTGTTTATCATTTTACCTTGATTTGCTTGAATAGCCCTTTTTTGTAACAGCTCAAGCTCATGGGTCTTTAACACACCATAAAACACATCATATGTAACTTTGTTCAAATCTCTTTCCCTTAGAGAAATGACCCTCTGCTCTAGGTGGTTTGGTGAAGAGAGTAGAAACTTCATATTCAGCTCCTTGGTGCTATAGCCTTTTCCATTCATCTGTAGCTCAGTAACTAACTTGTGAAATCTCTCAAACATGTCAATAATTCTTTCTTTGGACTGTGCCATGAAAGCTTCATACTATGTGACCATTATCTGTTTTCTGTTTTCTTCGACCTCCTATGTCCCTTCACAAATAACCGCAATGTAATCCCACATCTCTTTAGCAATAGTACAGGATGCTATATTTGCAAACATAGACATATCCACAGAATCTATAATCAAAAGCATGAGATGACTGTCAAGGGCAACCTTTTCTTTTTCTGTATTTGTCCATTTGGATGGTTCCTTGGCCACATAGGATCTTGGGATGGTCGTGGTTCCAACAATCTTCTCAGGAATCTCTTGTTGTGGAACAAAGGGACCATTCTTGAGAATCTCAGGATACAGGGGGTTTGAGGCTTTGATGAATAACAACATTTTTAATGTTTAGAGGTTGAAGTTATCTTTGTCAAACTTAGGGACCTTCACCGTTCCTGTTGTCTTTGGTGTATTCATGATCTTTTCTGTTTTGATCAACAACCTGCTCTGATACCACTTGTTGAGTATGGAATACACAGACAAAAAATACAGAGGGAGGGCGGGGTGAATGTGTTTTCAAACTTTTCTTCAAATATGAATATTAAGAGTGATTGTTTGAAGGTTTGAATCTGTTTGTGTAGCAAAGTGTGTGTTTGTTTTTAACAAAATATTTAAGTACGGAATATTAACACAAGAACACGATCACTCACTTTAATCTAATATTGTATTAGATAAAGATTTGTAACAAACTGTGAATACAAATGTTAGTATTCTCAGCTGCGTTTTCTCAGAGAGACGTTCTAAGTTACAATGAGAAAACTTCTAAACTCCTTAACTGCTAGAGAAGTGGGGTTGGACACTTATAGAACATGTGTACACCCTACTTACTACAAAAGGTAGAACAGACAAATTTACTTTCTAACTTGTCTATCCTATTTTGAAATACATCCAGGCAGCATGTAGTTTGTCTTTCTTTAATCTACCCAGATCCACTTCTTTAGCAGCTTGTCTTCAGTAACAACTCTCTCAGTTTCTTTGTAGATTGTCCATGAACACTTTACAGTACAATGGTCCTGAAAGTGTCTTGGCTTGCTGTAGGTTTCTGACTTGTACAATTCTCAGTATTTTGTCTTCAAGAATCCATTCGAGAAGTAGCTGAGTGGTTGATTCGAGAACTAGAATTGACTTAATAGATAACTCTCAGTTCTCGAATACTGTATAATTGAGATGTCGAACCACTTCTCGAAATAGCATTTTCTTTAGGAATCCTTGAGTTGTCGAATAGAGCATTTGGCTTATTGAATCCCTGAGATATCGAATAGTTTCTTAAGTCCTTGAGATATCGAATGTAGCTTTGACTTGTTGACTCTTTGAGTTCTCGAACAGAGTGTGTCAGACATGTCAAATCTCTGAGTTATCGAATGAGACTTTGACTAGTTGACTTCCTGAGATATCGAACAGTGCCTTTAGAGATATCGAATCCTTAACTTCTCGAAAGCTAGACATTTCGAATTGGTACTTACGCAAATCTTCAATCTTCAAAATCCAACTGTGTTTATTTTGACAGCCTTGTTCTTCAAGCTTGAGACATGATCTCTGGATCTTCTTTCAAGCATTATTTCATGACTTAACTTACAATTACACAGATAGAATTTTGATGCCTATTACAAGTACTAAATACAAGTAGAAACTCTACGACTAGAGGTTCCCCCAGTTAAGGGGTCATGTAAGTAATGCAAAACATTACAAACAATTAGGCTTGTTGTTAGATAAATATAGGCATGCCTCTGTCCTAACATTTTATTCAAAAGAAAAAAAATTAAAATAATTTATGGAACTATACTTTATATGAGTCTTAAAATGCGTGTTAATAATTGAAATACTTCATCGATCGATACAATTTGAAAAATGCATAGAAATTTAATGATTTTAGATATCATCTTTATCAAAAATTTGTACAGATTATAGATTGCATACGACATTATCGAATCAATGTATAAAACTCGACCACGACCAAAATAATGCTCGAACAAAATTACACTTGACGCAAAAAAATTGTCTGTGCGAGACATTTATTATATAATATATAAAGTTTTTTAAGAAAAAAATAGGAGTAAAAGAATCTCCAATTCCTCGCAGCGATCCTTATTTCCAATTCGGTACGATATTGGGGAGCAAAATAATGCCGGTTTGGGATCGATAAGGGCTCAGATTTGGAGATCATGGACGAGATGACACTTCTAATCTTGAAATGACCCGATGCCCATCCCTAACTACACAATTTGTGCTCATTCAATAAATACATATTACATAGCACAAATAAAAAAAAATGTTTCATTCATTCACTGAGCTAAATTAGCAATGTTCTGTAAATTAGTAATTTCTTATATACACATCACAAATCATACATGTTGATAATTAGTCAATTTATATACCTTGTTTCTAAAATATTGCACGTTTATATCGATAAACAAACAATCAAGAAGATTACATGTTGGTACCAAAACAATATAGAAAATAACCCGTGTCTCGCAAGGGTTATTATGCTAGTTATTAATATATATATATATATATATATATATATATATATATATAGAGTTGCACTCCATAACAAACACCTTATATAACAAACAATAAAGAACACCTCATATTTAATCTAATCTAAGAGTTCCGTCATGGAATCCAATACAAAAGGTTATTATACAACTTTTTGTATTGGGTGCGCCTGGCGGGGCCATTGGATCTATTAGATCTAAGGTGTTCTTTATTGTTTGTTATATAAGGGTGTTCTGTATGGAGCAATGACATATGTATATACATATATATATATATATATATATATATATATATATATATATATATATATATATATATATATATATATATATATATATATATAGAAAAAAGACTTAAAATTCATGAGACATTTTATTTATGATTTGAAATAACTGATTTACCCTTATATTGTTGTTTATATAAAAATATTGTTTATGAGATTTAAAATGAGATTTGAAGCCTTTATCGATTATCATTTATTAATCACAAAGCTAAATTGAGTTATAACATGATATTATATTTAATATTATGGATACTATCCAACAATATATTAGAATAAAAGTATTGGGGTGTTAACATTATATAAAAATCTGTATATTATTACACAAGATAAAATATTTATTAGTCAAAATATTCGGATCATACAAATATTTGACTTTGAAAAGGCGAATCATAAATTACACATTACATTTACATACAAATTAGCTAATGTTCGATTTAAATTATGACATTTTGAAAAAAATAAAAGGATAATATAATTTATAGAGGTAATTCAAAAAAGATATGGATACAGGGTCATGTGTAATATATGATTTGTGAAACTTATATTACAAAATACCAAAATTATATAAAATTAATATAGATAAATGATATAAATTAAATGAATACTCAAAAGTGATTATATTATTTCATTTATTGATACTATTCTCTATCGATGTCAACATATAGTACAGATTATTTATTTGACAAATTTATTGATTTATCAATTTTTTTTATTAAGACAGGCTTGATAAAAATTTAAATTTTTACAATTTTGCAAAAAATAAAAATGCCAATTGAAAATTATAATTAATTTTATAAAAGAAGTTAAGTTAGAGGCTCATGATTCGCATGAACTTTTAATAATTAAAGAAGATTTTCTCAACAAAGTTTGCATATACAAAACTCACTAAGAAAAACAACCAACTCATTCAAGTCATTGGTCTATTTGTTCACTCCGATTTGTAAATACTTTTCTGGATGGTACTGCATTTAAATAAAGTAATGATGAATTTATTGTCAAAGCACGGACAGAAGCCATATGAGCAATTTCAACTTATGATGATAGAAGTACAAAATATATTTATCCAATCATAATTGATGAATTCTGAAGGTTCGGAGGTCAAAAGCATGATATGCTTGTTATGCATAAGGTAGATCCACTCAATCAATTACTTAGAACTGAATCATCTGATGTTTTAAAAGTCAGACGGACAAAGGAAGAGAAACAAATGTATAAAATGCTTAAAATCAAGAAATAAGAAGAAAACAAATGAAGGAGTTAGAAAGATAATTTTAAGAAGTGAAAACGCAAGGCGTGGGTAGCGTTTTAGAAAATTTACGAAGGTTATTGATTAAAATTAGAACTAAAACCTACACTCTTAGAATGCAGTATCTTGAAGGCTATTGTTTCTTTCTTAAATATTGTTGAAGATCAAGATAAATGGATGCATCACTTTTGAAGATTTGGAACAAAACGTTTAGGATTGTAAGTGTTGTGAAAAGTCATCTTAATTAGACCACACCCATTACGGACTCAAATTATATTCTATGACCCCATAACAAAATTTAAAATTGACATAACTGCTAATGGTACTACTCGCATTAGTTTTCAAATTACAAATTTGAATATATTTTAGTAAGTAAACACTAGTCACATATACCATTAAAAAGCAAAATTCTATGAAAATCAATCCTATATTTCAAACGACATTGATCATGCATAAACTAATATAAAAACACAAATGAAGTTAGCAGCTCGTGCCTTACATGTGCTTTTACGCTAGTAATAGGTAAAAGTACAATTTGTTTTTAATAATATCTAGTATGTACATGCAAAAAGTCAGAAAAAATTATAATTTTAAAACAAAAGGAGTATATATATATATATATATATATATATATATATATATATATATATATATATATATATATATAGGCCTTTGCTACATAAAGAACACTCTTATATAACAAACAATAAAAAACACTATAAAATCATTTATTCCAATAGATCCATTGGCCCCGCCAGGGGCACCCAATACAAAAAGTTCTTATTTTTTTAGGCTCTATCCATCCAGCAAAAAAAAAAAAATTGAAAATTTTACTGTTCATGATGACGTCGCTGATGACGTCATCGATGAACAGTAAATTTTCATTTTTTTTTTGCTGGATGGATAGAACCTAAAAAAATAAGAACTTTTTGTATTGGGTGGCCCCGCCAGGGGTAATGGATCTATTAGATATGAGGTGTTCTTTGTTGTTTGTTATATAAGGTGTTTGCTATGGAGTCCAACCCTATATATATATATATATATATATATATATATATATATATATATATATATGTCATTGCTCCATGAAGAACACACTTATATAAAAAACAATAAAAAAACACTATAGAATCTTACATAAAATCACATTTGGATTCTAATTTTCACATAGATGTTTTATGAATATAAATAGAATCTAACAAAAAATTAGGATCAAATATAATATGATCACATAATTTTATTGTTACAAAAATATATATAAGATTTTATAGTGGATTATATGTAACATTTGATTTTGAAATTTAAATGATATTCTATGTAAGATTCGATATGTTAAGCTTTATTGTTGTTAAAATTTGTGATTCTTATCGTAACAATTCAATTTTTATGAAAAATAAAGTTTTATGATAATGTTCTTTATTGTTTTTTATATAAGGTGTTCTTCCTATAGTGCAACTCATTATATATATATATATATATATATATATATATATATATATATATATATATAGGCTATCGTTCAAATAGAAACCAAACTTAGAATAAAAACTAGAAACCTACACTAAATAAATTATATTTCATTTATTTTAATGGCCCCGCTAGGGGCACCTTCACAAAAAACTTATAAAATTCTTGGCTCTATTCAACAAAAATATAAAAAAAAATAAAAAAAATAAATTTAAAAAAGTTACTGTTCACGTGCCACGTCATCACGTGAACAGTAACTTTTTTTATTTTTTTTTTATATTTTTGTTGAATAGAGCCAATAATTTTAAACGTTTTTTGTATTGGAGTACCCCTAATTTGGTCATTAGATTAGCTTGAAATATTTAATGTAGGTTTAGTTTCTAGTTTCTATACTAAGTTAGTTTCTATTAGAACACGACCCTATATATATATATATATATATATATATATATATATATATATATATATATATATATATATATATATAATTTACACCCACCGCACCCCACCCCGATTTGAAATCACTAATATACAAAGCTAAAAATCATTAATTTACACCTACCCACCCCACCACCCCTACCCCCATCCCCACCTCATCCCATCTGAAATCACTAATATACACAACTAAAAGTCAATAATTTACACCCACCCCCACCCCATCTGATATCACTAATATACACAGCTAAAAATCGCTAATTTATACCCACCGCACCCCACTCCACCACCCCCCATCTGAAATCACAAATATACACAACTAAAAATCACTATTTTTTGCGAAATTGTTTCCTCAAAATTTTTTGATAAATTTTTTTTCGAGATATTTTTCCGAAATAATTACACAGCTCCCCACAACCCCACCACCCCCATCAGAATCACTAATATACATAGTTAAAATTCACTAATTTTTCGATAAATTTTTCCTGAGAAATTTTTTCCGCAAAAAATTTTTTGAGAATTTTTTTAGGAGAAATTTTTCCGGAAAACTTACACAGCTAAAATCACTAATTTACACAACTAAAATCACTAGTATACACTGTTAAAATCACTAATATCTCGAAACAAGCCAGAAATTTTTCTCGGGAAATTTTTTTCCTCAAATTTTTTCCCGGAAAAATTTTTTGAGAATTTTTTTTTCGAAAATTTTTTCTAGAGAGAACACCCTTAAAAAGAGAACGAGAGAACACATCATCTAACCATTGAATCTATTAAATCTAATGGCCCCATCAGGGGCACCCAATACAAAAAAGTCTTATAATTCTATCGTATATCCATTCATAAAAAAATTAAAAAACCTGTTGTGACGTCATAGTGACATCATCATTAATTTTTTAAAAAAAAAGAAAAAAATTATATATTTTTTTTAATGAATAGATAGAGGGTAAAATTATAAGACTTTTTTTATTGGGTTCCCTTGTCGAGGCCATTAGATATAATAGATTCAATGGTTAGATGATGTGTTCTCTCGTTCTCTTTTTAAGGCTGTTCTCTCTAGAGCCTAACCCATATAATATATATATATATATATATAGTTAAGTTCTATGGAGACCAACATTTGAGTGGAGACCATATACATTATGCACTCAAAATATTGCAAAACATATATATTTGCAAAGAATGTTCAATGAACATTATTATTTTATTCAAAATCTTAAAAATCATATATCATTCGCTACCAGAACATGTTTCGAAGAACAATACGTCTGCAATAGTTTGTTTGCAGAACATACATGATTTTCAATATTTTTAATGAAACTTGCATGTAAAACATATATGATTTTCAATGAAATAAATGCAGTAGTGATTTTTATATAACATGATTTCCAGTGAATAGGTTTTTGCAATGATTTGATTGATATATGGTCTCCGGTCTCTACTAAAAAAGTTGGTCTCCGTAGAAATTAACTCTATATATATATATATATATATATATATATATATATATATATATATATATATATATATATGAGTAAGGATCTAGGGAAAACTTTATTTGATGGAAAACTTATAGAACTAAATCTACACCATTCATTACTATAATATGAAATCTGATTATAATGATAAATTCAAATACAAATAAGGTAATTATCTCATTCAAATACATTTAAGATTTAAGTCAATATTCAAAAATGGAAATTATATAATAGCATTTAATTCAAGATATACTCTAATTTCAATGAGATCTTGTTGATTATTTTGAATTTATAAAATGTTTCTACAAAGTTTCTATCTAATATTTCACTAAAATATAGAGATTCTAGTGATGTTCTACAAGGTGTTCTACATATTCAATTATAATTATATAAAATGTTTCACGAGTAATTTTAGAATATAATACATTCTTTAATTATTTTGTAGTAAGATTAATATATTTAATTTTAATAAAATAAATTTACAAGCCTATTAAGCATTCTACTAATAACATTAAGTGTTCGACTAGGTGTTCTCTAATTTTAACTTAAATTAAATCAATTATTTCATTGATTAGAAAAAGATTCAATGTATAGAATATGTTCTAGTAGATGTTCGATTAGATGTTCTATATATTCAATCAAAATTATATTAAATATGTCTCTATTATTTTTTGAATAAAATTTATTCTTCAATTATTTTTAAAAAATATTTAATATAAATATTTTTTAAATAATAAAATTACAATTCTACTAAGTATTCTACTAATTTCATTAGTACTAGGTGTTCTCTATTAAGTATTCTACTAATTACATTAAGTATTCTAATTACATTGTTCTATTAGGTGTTCTACTAAGTATTCTACTAATTACATTAGGTGTTCTTTCTACTAGGTGTTCTACTAAGTATTCTACTAATTACATTAGGTGTTATAAGTATTCTACTAATTATATTAGGTGTTAGGAGGGTCGAGAGTCTTTCGGTTGCAGGGGTGAGGAGGAGATATAGACCGAGGAGGTCGTGGGAAGAGCAGCTTGGGTTGGATCTGAAAGCCTTAAACTTAAATGAGACCATGACCGCGGATAGAGGTGCTTGGAGGCACCAGATCAGAGTAGTGGATTCTCTTTTAGGGAGCGGCTTAGTTGTTGAGAACCTAAGAGGAGATTACCGCGGTGGCACCGTGGATCTAAGTGTCTTGTAGAGTGGAGTAGTCAATCCCTGGGGATCTGTGCGAGGAGTCATCCTAGATCAGAGTGTGTCGAGAATGGAGTGGATAACCCCGCGTAGGTAAGTCCCATGTGATCAAAATCATGGGCTCAGGTATGGCTGCGACCTTTTCCAAAAATTTATGTAGTTGTTGTAAATATCACACACCATTTTTCTGTTGGGCACTAAGCTGGGGGTCTTCACGGAAACATCCTCCTTACCGTAAAAGGTAGGGGCATGGTCTGCGTACATCTCACCCTCCCCAGACCCTGCTCTGTGCGGGATATACTGGGTATGTTTGGTTTGGTTTGGTTTATTCTAATTACATTGTTCTACTAGATGTTCTACTAAGTATTCTACTAGTTACATTAGGTGTTCTTTCTACTAGGTGTTCTACTAAGTATTCTACTAATTACATTAGGTGTTCTAAGTATTCTACTAATTACATTAGGTATTCTAATTACATTGTTCTACTAGGTGTTCTACTAAGTATTCTACTAATTACATTAGGTGTTCTTTCTACTAGGTGTTCTACTAAGTATTCTACTAATTACATTATGTGTTCTAATTACATGTGTTCTACTAGGTGTTCCTTATCATTAACTTGAATCTAATAGGTGTTCCACTAGATGTTCTATATATTCAACTAAAATTATATTAAAAGTTTGACCGATACTTTTAGAATAAAATTAATTTTTTAATTACTTATTAATAAAATTAATATGTTTAATTTTAATAGCTAATAAATTTACAATTCTAACCTGCATTATGTTAATTATATTAGGTTTTCTACTAGGTGTTCTCTATCTCTAACTTAAATTAAATTAAATATTTCATTGATTAGACAAAGATTCAATGTATAAGATATATTCTAGTAGGTGTTCAATTAGATGTTTTATATATTCAATCAAAATTATATTAAATATGTCACTATTAATTTTAGAATAAAATTTATTCTTCAATAATTTTTTTTAACAAGATTTAATATAATTAATTTTTTTAAAATAATAAAATTACAATTATACTAAGTATTCTACTAATTACATTAGATTTCTACTAGGTGTTCTACTAATTACGTGTGTTCTACTAGGTGTTCTACTAATTACATGTGTTCTACTAGGTGTTCTACATATTAAGTATTCTACTAATTACATTAGGTATTATGTGTTCTACTAGTTACATTAAGTATTATACTAATTACATTAGGTATTATGTGTTCTACTAGTTACATGAATATAAATAAATTAGATTTTCTTGAAATTAAAAGATTAGATATTCCATGCAATTATATATAGAAAGATTTTGAATTTATTGATAAATAAATAAGAACAATCTTGTTAAAATTGGCAGGTAAAATTTAGGAAATATTTCATTCTGCATCCATTAATGAGTAATTTGGTTTACTTTTATATTGTTTTTATTAGATTCTAGCATATTTGATGAAATAACATGAACCGTCAGATTGATATAAAATCAATGGATGAAAAAAGTTTCTTGGTTTTCTCCAAAAAATAGTTTTCTCTTGAGCAACTCCCTATATATATATATATATATATATATATATATATATATATATATATATATATATAATCCTACTCAGCTACCAACCAAAATTAAATACAAACTAAAAACAGGTAGTCTAGCCAAACATAAATCACTAAATTACACAACTGAAATCATTAATTTTATTTTTGACAAAAAATATTAAAAATAGAAACCCCACCCCACCCTACCCTACCTGACCTGAAATCAGTAAAATACACCCCTAAAATCACTAAAATACAAACACCCCTACCACCACTACCACCACCCCTTACCTGAAATCAGTAAAACACCCCCCCAAAATCACTAAAATACAAACGCCCCCACCACCACCACCACCACCCTCACCCCACCTGAAATCAGTAAAATACACCCCCAAAATCAATAAATTACCTCCACCCCCAACTGAAATCAGTAATATATACACCTAAAAATCACTAAATTACGCGACCCCATCCCCCACCCCACCCCGCCCACCCCACTCAAATCAGTAATATACAGATCTCAAAATCACTATTTTTACACCCCCCACCACCACCACCCACCACCACCCACTACCTGCCCCCTCCAAAGCTGTCGGGTCACCACCTCTTGTCATCTTCTCCGACGAGCTCCGGCTATCTTCTCCGGTGAGTTTGATTTTTCTGTCATATTCCTCGTATTCCACTCCGATTTTGGTAACTCTGATTGAAATTAGGGTTTGTAAAGTTCGAAATCAATGAGATTAATTGGGGGTTTGGTCTTGTACGGGTCGGGTTCGAGTTTTGACGGTGTTTTGGTGAAGAATGGGCAGCAGGAGGGTGGTTCGGTAGTATGGTCGAAGTAGTTGCAGCGACGACGCCATTATCGCGACGATGTAGTGGTAGAGAGAGAGAAAGAAAGAAAGATAGGCGGGAGGCAAAGGAATCAGGAAGAAGAAGCAGATCTGGTGGTGCCCCTGCGGGGCCAGAGATCGGAAATGATCGGATCTGGTGGTGGTTGCCTGGAGGTGGTGGTGGTAGACTAGTGGTAATGGTGGAGAGTTGGTGGTGGCCGGATTTGGAGCTCGCCGGAACTGACCGGAATTGGGAGGTGGTTCCGGTGGGGGGTAGGGTGGGGGTAGGGTTGGGGATAGGGGTGGGTAGTAGGGGGTGTGGGTTTTGTTTTATTAATGTGGCATGATGATGTCATATTAAAGGTGGGTGATGTCATATAGGGGTGGAGATAGTAAAATATGGTGTGAAGATAGTAAAATAGGGTGTGGAGATAGTGGTTTGTAGTTTGTATTTGAGCAAAAACCTATATATATATATATACTAGCTTATAACCCGTGCGATGCACAGGTTTCTTTTAATATATTATAAATTTTATTTTATGCTATAATTATGTTTTTATATAATCATTATTTTGTAAAAATTATTTTAATATTATTTTAATATAATTTAATATAAATTTAGTTAATGATATGCATGATTTAAAATTTATATTAGAATTTTAAGTTAAATATGTCATTGACGGGATTCGAAACCTGAATTTTTAGTAAAGTATTTTAATCATAAAATACACTCCCTCCATCCCCCTCATTTGTTTACATTGGAGGGAGACACGAAGACCATGACAATGCATAAAAAATGAGTAACGTTAAATGAAAAGTGGGTAAGTCGTGGGACCTATCAATATTTAATAATAGATTTGAGATAATAGAGGAAAGTAGTGGGTGTAATAGTATTTTTTACTGTTAAATATGAGATAGTGGGGGGAAGGTAGTGGGTATAATAGTGGGGTAAACTTACTATTTATGATAACGTAAAGAAATGAGAGGGACATCCCAAAATAGTAACTGTAAAGAAATGAGATGGACGGAAGGAGTACTTTATAATTACATCTTACGATTATTATTAATTACTAAAAATCTAATAGCAAAATGGTGTAATATTGTTAGGTATAAATTAATGATTGCAAAATTATGTGGTTTAAAACTTATATTATAAAATTTTCAAAAAAAATATGTCGTTGACATAATTCGAACATTGAAATTTTAGTAAATTAATTTAAATATATAATATATCTAATCATTAGATCTAAAGCATCTGATTTTTTACTAAAAATCTAACGGTAATTATTCGTTGTATACAGATTTCTATTATATTTTGTTAGTGCTTAGACGATATAGTGTTATATTTTTGGGTATATATTAATTATTCTAAGATTATATTTTAAAATAAAAGTTAACGTGTTTTATTTAGAACTAAATATTATTGATTGGAAGATACGATATTTTAGGTATTTATAAAAGGTAATATCGTCAATTGAACCTTTTTTAATTTAAAAAAGGTAATCGACTAATTATCACTAATTATGTTATTTTACTATTTATTTTAATAATTAGGATGACCGTGTTGAAAATCGAACCGACATACTTTCAATGACTGTGTGATGCACGGATTTCTTTTATTATGTTATAAATTTTATTTAATATTACAATTATGTTTTTATATAATCATTATTTTTAATATATATTTAATTTTAATTTAATATAATTTAATATACTCTTGTTTACGGATTATACTAAAGTTTCCCCATTATAAACAATGTGGACGGATTTTTAATATATTTTTATTAATAATTAAAAAATATGGTGTGATATTTTCATGTATATATTAATTATTATAAGATTAGTTTTAAATAAAAATGGTAACATGTTTTAATTAGAAAGAAAATATTGATGATTGAAAGATATGATACGATTGATTTTTTTGGTGTTTATAAAAGACAATATATTCAACTAAAATTTAATGTGAAAAAGCAAGCGGTTAATTACCATTAATTATATTATGTTATTATTTATTTTAATAAATAGAATAACCAAACCGAAAATCAAAACTTTCAATGTTTCGGCTTTAATATAATAGTATAGCCTATAACCCGTGCAAGGCACGGGAGGGTTATGTAAGTTTTTTGTATATATTTCGGCTCGTGTTAGTAGAAAGGATGGTGTGTTTAAACTGATACCAGTTTTAAGTGATTTGTATTTGCTACTGAAGGTTCTTTTTCATGTAGATTTCTATTTTTTACTGAGGAATTTAGGTAATTATGCTATGGGTATGGATGAACTTGGGTTGTTTTTCACGTAGATTTCTATTTTTTTACTAAGGAATTTAGGTAATTCTGTTATGGATATGGATGAACTTGGGTTGCAGGCATTTATGTGTGCACAATTGTGCTTAAAAATTCAACTTGTTTTGTTTGGATAAAGTTGAGCATCAGATCAAATAATCATCTCTCTTGAGTTGCAAGAATTATTGATCAATTAGCCACTTGTTCATAGATACATAATTCCTTACACAAACACGTACAAATCCTTATGGAATAATCAAAAGATAATATGAAAGCAGAGTTATTAAAAGTTACGCATAGCAAATTGTATCTCAAATAGCAAATTGAATCACAAATTATACGAAGCTCAACAAAGGGAATCAGGCATTCAAACACTGTACACATAAAACATGAACTTAAATTTGAAAGAACTCACATTAAAAAAAACACCCCAAATTAGATTTTCTTGTAAAACAATTATAAGATGGAGATAATACAAAATCATAATACAATCATTATACTTACACTTAAATGATATATGGTTTTGAAAAAAAGAAGAAAATCCGAAGAAGAATTGATGCAAGAAAAGCCGAAGAAGAATGGATGCCGTGATATTTGATTTCAGAATTGTTTTGTAGAGGGCTTAAGTTTCGTATATGTTTAGAAAAGAGAGTTCTGGGATAGAAGTTTTAATTTGCAATTGGTTTTTGTCTTTTTATATTTAAAATTAATTAAAAATTTAATAAATTGGATAACCAAATCGAAAACCAAAACTTCCAAAACTTTCAATGTTTCGGCTTTAATATAATACTAGCTTATAGCCCGTGCAAAGCACGGGTTACTTTTAATTTTTTATAATTTATTTATAATATAATATAATATTATAAATATTAATTTAAATATGTTATTGATTCGAACCTTACATCTTTATATATATAATAATTTTTAGTATTAAATATAAATTAATATGTTATTGGCGGGAATCGAACCTTGAACCTCGAACCTCTACATATAACTTTTAGTATTGTTATATCTAACGGTCATGATCTATTTGAGTTGCTGATCTAACGGTGATAAATGAAGGATAACCAAAAATGGGGATAACCAAAAAAGGGGTAACCAATTACAAATTATACCCCCTTTTGCTTATTATAATATATATATATACTAGCTTATAGTCCGTGCAAAGCACGGGTTACTTTTAATTTTTTATAATTTATTTATAATATAATATAATATTATAAATATTAATTTAAATATGTTATTGATTCGAACCTTACATCTTTATATATAATAATTTTTAGTATTAAATATAAATTAATATGTTATTGGCGGAAATCGAACCTTGAACCTCTGCATATGACAACTTTTAGTATTGTTATATCTAACGGTCATGATCTATTTGAGTTGCTGATCTAACGGTGATAAATGAGGGATAACCAAAAATGGGGATAACCAAAAAAGGGGTAACCAACTACAAATTATACCCCTTTTGCTTATTATAATATAGTATAGTATAGATAGTATAGATATATATATATATATATATTATGGGTCCCCTTCTAGAGAGGACCTCCTTATAGGGAGAATATGAGAGAACTACTAATTTTATATGATTCTATAGTAGAATCAAAGTTTTATTTTTTGGTTCTATAAAAAAAAGGTCTTTTTTTTTGTTCTATAAAAAAAAAAGACCAATTTGATGATTCTATGATAGAACCAAACATTTATTTTATTTTTTAAAAAAAATAAAATAAAAATTATTTTTTTATAAAAAAAATTATTTTTTATATAAAAAAATTAAAAATCCGTCTGTCAGCACTGCTGACGTCACTGCTGACGTGTCACTGCCACGTCAGTAGTGACATCATCAGTGCTGACGTGGCACTGCCACGTGTCACTGCCACGTAAGCAGTGACGTCATCAGTGCTGACGTGGCAGCGCCACGCCAACACTGATGACGTCAGTGCTGACGTGGCAGGTCAGATATTTTTTTTTGAAATTTATTTACCCAGAATTTTTTTTTTTTTTAAAAATACAAAAAAATTGGTTCTAGTATAGAATCAGAAAAAATACATGGTTCTCATATAAAATTAGTAGTTCTCTCATATTCTCCATGTAAGGAGGTCCTCTCTAGAATAATGACCTATATATTATAATATGAGTCCCACTCTAGGGAGACCCATCTTATATAGAGAATTGTAGAGAACCACATCTTAGCCATTCAATTATTTATTGGTCCAGATTAGTAATGGCAAAACTGTAATTTAGTTTAAAATTCAGGACATTTTATAAACTTAATTAAAATAAACACACATCGAACACAGTGCACTCACTCAGCTCTCTCTACCCGCAATACACACACTATACACACACACACACACACACAAATTCAATGAAAAAACATCGAGAAAATAACCGGAAAAATCTTCAAATCTAGCTCGCATCTTCAAATTGAGTTTTGCTCGTCAATTACAAAACCAAAAGGTAGTGATTCTACATTTTTTTTTACTTGAATTCATAATTTAACTAATTTCTTCAGGTTAATCTCAACCGATTAGAGAAAAGTAGAGATTAAGATGTTTCCGAGGAGAATAGGTATTATTAGGTGTTTTTGCTTTTTAAAAATGTATATTCATGTTTAACTAGATCTGATTCTATAGATTTTTGTTGATGTCGGTCAGTTTTCATTGCTTATAACTTTGATTCCGTAGTAGAAAGCAAGTTTATAGTTAATTTCATGTGTACTACATCTGTTGTATTTGTAGTTCTGTAATAGAACTAGTTTTGTAAAATTCTGGTTTTAGAGTGGATTCATGTACGAATTTATTTTTTGCCAAAATTTTCTTTTAAAATTAAAGGTTCTGTAATGGAACCAAAAAATTTGAAGTTGTGCTTGTAAAATAAAAGTAATTTAGGTCTTTATTAGCTAGTTAAGGTTAAGGGATTTTGTGTATAAATCATAAGGTATAAATTGTGTTTCTGTAGTAGAACCAAAATTTGGTAAAACTGTGTTTCTATAGTACATGCATGTATAATTTTATTTTTGCCAAAAATTTGTTTTAAAATTAAAGTTCTGTAATAGAATCAAAAAATTTGTAGTTGTGTTTGTACAATAGAAGTAATTTAGGTCTTTATTAGCTAGTTGAGGTTAAGGGATTTTGTGTATAAATCATAACTACAAATTTCTTAAAGATTATCAACATTGATTCTCTGATTTCGATTTATTTTTCATCAATTTTTTGATTATCGTGAGCTTGTTTATGTGTATATGTTTATTCGTATTAATTTTGTACGATTTCGATTTGCTACATCTGATTCTACATGCATATGTGTTTCTAAAATAGAATCAGTTTCGTAGATCTGATTCTATTCATACTTAGTTTAAAACTAAGGTTCTGTAATGGAACCAAAATTTGTGAACTCATGCTTCTAAAAATAGGCATTAAATTAATAGACATAAATTATGGTTCTGTAATAGAACCAAATTTTGTTACGTTGTTGTTCTAGACTAGAAGCATGTTTGAATTTATTTAATGCTTATTTTTGTTTTAAAATTAAGATTCTGTAACAGTACCAGATTTTGTGAAGTTGTGCTTCTATAAGTAGGCATTAAATAAATACTTATAAATTGTGGTTTTGTAATAGAACCAGATTTTGTTACATTGTTGTTCTGGAGTAGAAGCATGTTTGAATTTATTTTAATGGTCATTATAGTTTTAAAATTAAGGTTCTGTAATAGAGCCAAAATTTATGAAGTTGAGCTTCTATAAATAGGCATTAAATCAATACCTATAAATTGTGGTTCTATAACAGAATCTGTAGTAGAATCATGATTTTTGTAGAATTGTTTCTGTAGTAGAATCAAAGCATAGCAGAGCTGTAGCTCTGGTATGTTATAGTCATTTGAGTTGATTCGATTTGAATCACTTTATGTGGAGACTAACTACTGCTTTGTGTGATGTGTCAAAAAAGAGGTGTCTTGGCAAAGGGTGCTAGGCCTGAAACCATCAAGTTTGTTGAAGATATCAATATGCACTCACATGCTCTATTAAATATCAAGGACTCCAACAAGGTATTTTGAACACAGGTTATAATTCTTGAAGCCTGTGGATTCTGCATGTTTAGTATAGTTGTCATCTAGAATGATAATTGTGCAGGATGAGAGGGAGAGACTTGAATGATACTTATGTTTAGTATAGTGGATTTACCTAAATATTGGACTGCTTAAATCTGAAAATGTAGATAGAGGTCTAACTTTGTTGTTCACAGGGTTTTGCTATTATTGGAGAAACAAAGTATACAAGTGATGTAAACTGGGGTTGTATGATTCGAAGCTGTCAGATGCTTGTAGCTCAGGTAATTAGCTTTGATAATTGCTCTTCTTGGTAATATGCATTCCACCGTTTTATCTGAATCTAGTAGTTAAGGTAAAATTTGTAAGTTGTGAAGGTGTAGTTTAAAAAAGGAAAAGAAATGGATGAGTGACAAATTTTATTATTTTCAGGCACTGGTTTTTCATATGTTGGGCAGAAATTGGAGAAAATCGCTAGAGAAGGTATTTTTAGATGAAATAGGGTGGTAGTTATTAATCGTTGTAGCTTATTTTGATCTATAGTGTGTAATCTGAAACTTCTAATACGAATACTATCTAAGATTTGGAACTCAGGAGTTCCACGCACTGTGTGAATTTCCACTCTTTTAACTGCTTCTGTTCTAAAAAAGCAACCACTGGATCAAGACTATGTCGAGATCTTGCACTTCTTCGGTGATTCTGAGGCATCGGTGTTCTCTATACACAACCTCATTCAAGCTGGAAAACTCCTTTCTCCTGGATCTTGGGTAGGGCCATATGCCATGTGTCGCACTTGGGAAACTCTAGCACGCTGTAAAATGAAAGATGTTGAACTTGAGAATCAGTCATTGCCAATGGCTATGTATGTTGTTTCTGGTGATGGAGATGGGGAATGAGGTAGAGCTCCTGTTGTTTCTATTGAAGATGCATCTAGACATTGTCGTGAATTTTTAAGAGGTCAAGCTGATTGGAGTCCTATTCTTTTGTTAGTTCCATTGGTTCTAGGGCTTGACAAAATTAATCCAAGGTATGCCAAGTCTGGTGCTTATCGGCTAATTTGTTGTTGTTACACCTAATGGTCAGTTTCTGTATAGTTTTTTGGGGTTTGGATTTAGGGATGCTTTCAAAATCTAAAAGAAATAACCATGATTGTCTTGAGACAAAATATATTCATTGACTTTGCATTATTTGTGAATTATGTGTTGTTACTTTTTGGTGGTAGTTCTCTTGTTAATTAATTTTCAACTCAAATTAGTCAAGAAAAAATTGCTTATTATTAAAATAAGTTCCCTTTATCCCAAAAAATTGTCTTTATACTTTTGTTAGTTCCATTAGTTATGTGGTTTGACAAAATTAATCCGAGGTGTGGCCAATCACCAATTTGGTGCTTATCTGCTAATTTACCGTTAATACACTTTAACGTCATTTTTTGTATAGTTTTACTCGCCACGCTGTGTAGTTTTTTTTTCTTTTTAAACTTCAGACACATGTTAATGTGGAAAACTAAATCTTGTGTGTTGAAATTTGAATGTGCTAAACTATTTGAATGGAAGAATTTAAATTAGCACCAATCAGTAGACTGGAAGTTTATAAGTATACAGTATTCAATAATAAACTAAAAGGACCTGATTCGGGTGAAGTTTAACAAATTTTTTTTTTTTGGAATTAGTAAAACTGTTGTGGTCCAAGTATGTTGCGTGGGACTCGGCCATATGTATGACTTGACAGAAAAAAATTACAAAAAGTTCATTTCTAAAAGAGTAACTAGTAGCTTCCTTTTTAAAATAACTTGCGAGTTCACGTATAAGTTACTTACGTCCACTTTTGTCTTTTTTTTCATATAAGTTTCTGTCACCAACATATATGATAAAAATCACACTGCAAAAGGTATTGATACAAAGCTAATTTTATTTAAATGAAAATATAGTTGAATATGTTCCATATTCAGCACTAAAATCAAAATATTTCATTATAATAATTTGGTTATACGATAGAATCGAGTTTTAAAAAAATATTAGCTACCTAGCAATTCGATTATACGATATAATTGAGCTTTAAAAATCAAAATATTACCATTCTATTAATTTGCTTCTACAATAGAATCGAGCTTTAAAAACACTATATACGTAAAAAAAATGTCTGTAGACTCAAAAGTTTTGTAACTAAATTACTAATGTGGTTCCATACTTGAATCAAGAATTAGAATCAAATTGTGTAACTAAAAATTTGAATAAAAATATTTACTTTTTATACTTACAAAATAAAAAATAACAGAAAAATTGCCATGTAAAAAAACTAAAGATAATTGCCATGCAAACAAACTAAAGATAATATCAGACTAATTTTTAGTGTTAGTATTCAAGATAAAGTAAACAACAAAAACAAACAGTTCGATGACACTTTGAACTTGCATCATTTCTACTGTTATGCTAACTATGGAATTTATGAGAAAAACAATAAAAGAACATGCATGGCTTGTTACACTTCTTGTATTTTGCTTTTGGTCACACAACACAGGCTCCGCCTCACCTTTAAGAATCTGGAATACTCTCCTCATTGAAGGCCACTCAGCACTATCTAGATTAGCACAACTCAAACCAACAAGCAACAACATCTTAGCTTCTTCCACATTAAACACGCCATTCAAGAGTCTACATATACCTTCAACAAGCCTTCCCTCAGAGTGCAACTCCCAAACCCAATCAACCAAATTGACCATTCTTTTACCTTTTATTTCTTTATCAATAGGCCTCATTCCACAAGCTAGTTCAAGTACAACCACGCCATAGCTAAAAAGCATCACTTTTTTTAGTTGCCATCCCATATTGAAGGTACTCGGGAGCAAGTTACCCCGTTGTTCCAGCTGTCAGAGTAGAGATAGGACTCTTGTCATGTTCCATTAGACTCACCAAGCAAGAATCCCTAAGCCTGCATTGAAATTCGCATCCAGCATTACGTTACTAGTTTTTATGTCTCTGTGAATCACTTGTTGCTCACATTCTTGATGCAAATAAGTCAAAACAGAGGCCAGTCCGAGAGCGCGCGATATTGTATCTATGTGACCACTTCAGTGTCAACCCCTGGTCAGATACTTGATACAACACATCATCAACACTCCCATTGGGCATAAACTCGTAGACAAATAATAACTATTCCTTTTCAGCACACCAACCCTGAAGCTGAACTAAATTCTTGTGCTTCAAACAAGATATAATTGACAACTCAACAAGAAATTCAGATTTACCATCATGAGAATGCTTTGATCTTTTAACCACAGGCATCGTACCTAAAGACGTAAAAAATGTCATAGAAACAGTCCCAAATGCCCCATGACCTACAATCCAACTAGCATGAAACCCTTTAATATCAGCCTTCAATTCTTTGTAGCTAAATTTTCTAGGGCCTGTTACAAGATCAACCTTGGAAAGACTTATTCATTCCCATCCCCTTCCATTTCTTAACAGTCATATAACCAACCAATCCAATAAAAACACAAAAAAAAATGCTGGACCAGCAATCCCGAAACCCCAACTAAGCTTCTTGCGGTGTTTACTACCCGAACTAGAAATTGATTTTCTCGGAGGACTTCTAATCACAGAATTATCAGACACATTATAAGGAGGAAATCTTGGCCTACTTGACTATCAACATTTATATCATCCATGATATCATCCATATTCTGTTGCAAAAATAATTAAACGATTTGTCAAATAGATGTAATATATCAAACTTGTTTCATAAGATATACAAATCTGTAACTCTTACACCAAGTATTAAAACCACTTACATAATTATCTATTTACGAAAATCAATTTCATAAAACAAACATTTATATAACAAAATGAAATAAGTTTTAATTTGATTCTATAGTATAATCAAAATGTCTATCTAAAATTTTGAGCATTAGAGTTGCTGCTTATGATTAATTTATCCGACTCTGGAATAGAATCAATTTTTATTAAAGAAAACTACATGCTTAAGAACAAACATGTTTCGATTGTATAATAGAACCAACAAAAAATATCCACCATATGTTCTACATGTGTTATACACAGCTACGACGACTAAATATAATTAGCTCAACTGTTTTGATTCTATTACAAAACCAAATAAAATACATAATTTAAAGATTAGATACACTGCACTCAAAATTTACTCTCACTAGACAAAATTGTTTCTACTGTAAAACCGAAACAACAACACAACATTGATTCTATTATAGAACCAAATAAAATATGTAATTTAAAAAGTACATACTTTCTAATCAGAATTTCTTCCGGTGGAACTAATTGGTTCTACAGTGGAACCAAAACTATGACACAGAATTACATAATAAAACTACATGCTTAAGAAAATTATTGTTTCGATTCTACAATAGAACCAACAGAATCACATAATTTATACTGTAAATAACAAAATTGTCAAAATTGAAAAGGAAACTAGTAATAACAAATCGAATTGCAAATCTACATACAATTTAACAGAAAAAACAGCTACAATAAATCGTAAATTACAACTAAAAGAATTAAAACTACACAAAACTCAATCTCATGGTATCGTGAACACTTATTTGGATATCGAATCATCAAAATCGAAAATAAAACTAAGAATAACAATATCGAATTCGAACCTGATGATGACAGAATCACTTATTTGAGCTTGATTCAAAGACGGCATCTCGGGTTTAATTACATGGAGAAAGATCGAGAGAAATATATGAGTGATATGTGAGAGAGAGATACGTGAGAGCGAGATTGAGAGAGAGATCGAGAGAGAAAGTGAGTGTATGTATAACCTATACATACAATCGTAATTAACATTAGTTTCGTAATAATTTTTTAATTTTATTTATCAATTAATATTAACCATTGGATGTGATTTAGATCCAATGGCCCAAATTATTGGAGATAGTTCTCCACTAGACTCTATATAAAATGGGTCTCTATGGAACAATAGCCATTATAATATAGTATAGATAGTATATATAGATATATATATTTAATTTTTTAATATATGAAAATTTCATTTTCTACGAACAAAACAAATATTATAATGGGCCTTTTAACTTGACATGGTGGAAAAATGGCTTTCGAAAAATTGTGCTAATCCGGTGAATTTGAGTCGTAGCTGGGCCTAAATATTTGTTTAGCTACGTAACCCGGAAAAGGTGGTTGTTGTTAGGGTAAAATTGGGTGGGAGAAGGAGGAAGGAACAGAGCGGAGAGTGACGATTGAAGAAGCGCAACCATGTATAAGTGTATGTCTGTTTTACTTACGTTTTCGTAAAATTAAGGGGTTTCCAACTATACGTACATATGTTTGTGTATGCATTAAGAGCTTAGGAGATGCTAGTTGGTAATTATGTTGTGTAAATTCTACTACACTACTTTTTTTAACACATCCCGAATGAACCCTGCACTTTATTATATGTACAATTCTCTTCCCATTTTTTAGAATAGAATATAGATTTATGTTTATTTGGTGATTTAGCTCCAGTACTCAGGGGATACACTATAATATCCCCGGCAATGTTTTAATCATCCCATCCAGTTCACTCATATAATTTGTGAGCGGTCATAATTGTATACTCGAGTTTTGCATTTTTGTTATGTGTTGCTAATTTAAGACACTTTTGTATTTTATTTATTCTCATTTTTAAAACAACTGCCTAAATTTGTGGTTTTCCCACTATTTGTGCTGTGTTAAAGCATATACGGCCCCGGATCTTCTGTCCCTTCCTCCATGTTCCCTTTGTGTCCGTGCTCTTTTTAATATAAAAAGAGCCCCTGACGGGCCCATTTTAATAAATAATATTTTTATTTAAAATGGGCCCCGCCAAGGGCACTCCTTTTGTATTGAAAAGAACAGGGACACAAAGAAGACATGGATGAAGGGGACAGAGGATCCAAACCCAGCATATACATCATACTCACCTAAGCAATGATGTCACTATGGTTGGTGAGTATGGTTGTTGAACAACACAGACTTTCTGTACTAAGTTTCTCTATATATTAGTTCTTCATTCATGTAATATCATCAAGCTACTCAATTCAATGTAGTCTTCAATATCAATACAATTTAGTTTTAGATTCTTGTTTATCAATACACTCATATTTTCTACATGGTATCAGAGCTTTAAGCTCCTGATGTTCGCTATTTCCGCTGTCACCAAAATCAATTGTACAAAACATACCACATACCTCAAGTTAAGTTTCGGCAGGTTTTTTTGCAAGCCTATGTCATAACTCCGGCAAACACTTTTGTCTATCTTATTTCGTTTACTCCGCAGCATTTACACAAACACTTTGCTAGTGTCACCATATCCTCTTGTGTCACATACTCTTTGAGACATTTACACAAACACTTTGTGAGTCTACACTAAGAGCAACACAAGAACTGCGTATTTCAACTTCATACCAACAACACCATATCCACAAACACCAAACCTCATTCCCACCATTCGAGTCATCATACTCCAACAATCTCTTCTTGCCGCCTCAATTTCGCCGGAGTCATCATACTCCGAGTAAACTCACTCGCCAAGTCGACTCACTGATTCTCCTTCGATTCACCAACTCAGCCCACCAGTAAAACAACTTGTCATTGACTACGCATCAAACTCAGCTCCTCTTCACTCGGTGGACTCGCTCCGAGTCGACTCTGTAACGCGTCGAGTTCGTCACGAGTTATCTCCACTGATTTCTCCACCAACCCAGTTTCTTTTTTATCAACCACATCCACCGGCGCCGACTGCATTTGAGAGAGGAGGCGAAGAGAGAGAGTGGGGAGAGAGATACGATGTGGGTGGAGAGAAATGGCGGGGAGAGATTTAGAGAGAGATTGGGAGAGAGTCAACGAGGAGGGAGATGGAGCTGTTGATGTTGTCATGGAGAAGTCGTAGATCACTCGTCTGTTCTTTTTGTGTGTATAATATAAATAATTTGTTTTGGGCCTAGTAAGGCAGCAACATGATTAATCCAGCCCACCTACAACCACAGCTGGTGTTAATCGTGTTATTGCTTTTACTGACCTAATTATATCTCGCTAATCACACTTCTCTAATTACACTTCATCAAATTTTGCAAGATATAAAAAAAAAAATTCACCTTCCATTGCATTCCCAGTCACTACGGGGGATTCTCAGACAACAGGACAACCTCTTGGGACAGATTGTAGTCGCGAAATGTTCTAATCGACATTAAATCTCTATATCACACACAACACAAAAATATATACATATTATTGTCATATTCATATATATTCGCTCGTGATTTTAACGTATCACAACATAGCACTCATATATATGCATATGTAAAGGACACGGTCCGTCTTCATGCTGTCTCTAGTGCTGACAATACTGCAGATATTTTCACAAAATCTCATTCTCCTGACAGCTTTCGCGCTTTTGTTTCCAAACTCAAGATGTTCCTTCAACCATCTTCAGTTTGAGGGGGTGTTAAAGCATATACATCATACTCACCTAAGCAATGATGTCACTATGGTTGGTGAGTATGGTTGTTGAACAACACAAACTTTTTGTACTAAGTTTCTCTATATATTAGTTCTTCATTCATGTAATATCATCAAGCTACTCAATTCAATGTAGTCTTCAATATCAATACAATTTAGTTTTAGATTCTTGTTTATCAATACACTCATATTTTCTACATGCTGGAACAAGGTGTGTTGCTTTGCGTAATTAAATGGGAGAAGCATGTTTTAGTTACACTTTTATATGAAATTAGCGACACTGTGTTTGTGTTATGCTAGTGCTCATATACATATTATAGCTAATTCTTGCATGATGATATTTTTTTGTGCACCCTTAATCCGAACACAAAACACTACTAAACTACATGAATTTTTTTTGAATAAGAAACAAAAATAATATGCGAAGAGAAAAAATATGACAGTTACATGTCTTGTTACTCTCCGCCCAAATTATCTAAGTATGTTACTATATAACTGAAGACAACAATGAGATGCTATAAAACAAAACTAAGGGTAGAGTACATAAAATGAAACCCTCCTTTTTTATTATTTATTTATTTATTTTATTTACAGTTAATAAATATCTCTATTTGTTTAGAATATATATACCAAGTTATTAAGTTTTTTTTTACCTATATTTAAGGTGTTGTTGATATTTAAAATAAATATTATCAATCAACCAAGCAAATTCGATGTGTCCGCTCTTAGATTAGGATATGAGAATTGAATTCTATTACTTTAATTCAAGAATACAAAATTAAAAAGGGCACCTTTTTATGTTAGACACAATATATATTTTTTGTATTGACCTATCTAGTTATCAATAATAATGATTTTTTATAACGAAGGCTATAGTTGTTCCTCTCTCTCCCCCTCTCCCAAAAAAATACTAAACTAAAGTTTAGGGGTTGGACATCAGCGTTTTAGTTGATGATAATCTCCATTTTTATTGTTTTTCTTTATTTTTCTTTGTTTTTCAATAAATATATCTCTTTATTGAGAGTCCAGTACCCTGTTGGTGGCTTTTATTTATTGACATATTAGATTTTGTGCTTTTTTGTTGTGAATGACAACTCCCGTTTCTTTTCCTTGATTTTACTTTATTTTTCAATAAACATATCTCTTTATTGATAGTTTAGTACCCCGATAGTGGATTTTGTCTATCCATATATTGGGTTTTGTTCTTTCTCTTTGTGGGAGTATATTCTTTTATTTTGGCATCCGGGATCTTAGATCTCCATGATTTTTTTGTATTGGTTCATTGATTTGGATAATATAGAATCGTAATTATGGTCAGTTGTTTGAATGCCTTCTGGCAAATAAGATACATACTTTTCTCCCGATTACAATATATAGTTGTATTATATCGCCAAAAAGGATGTATATATTTTAGTGATATAAGCGAGGGATATACCACAAATTAAGAACTGATGAACACTCGTATTTTGGATGAAGTAAACCTTGATATGATCTATTTTAATATGTGTTTGTTCAAAATATTGGAACTTGTTGTCCAATGCCTAGTCCTAAAATGCGTTGTCCAATATAGGATTGCAGTGGACATTAACAAGTTTTGTGATGTTTGAATAATTTAGAAACCAAACTATTGTTTATCAGTTACCAGGACATGCAAGCTTCTCCCTGAGGTTATTGTGATGGTGCAACGAGCCACAACTGTTCGGCATGATATATCGATATGGCACCGGATGCGACTAGATGGCTCCCCAACACGTTTATGTAAGTCAATTTTACAAATTGAGGATATACAAATAAAAGTTTTCTTGCCCTGTCCGAATAGAATACAATTATCTCAATTTGTACAATCTGATGTTACGGGTAAAAAGAATTATAGAAGGATCGGATTCGCATATTTTAGTTGTTTTTTTAGGTGGGGGATTCTTACCAATTTCCAATGTATTTGATTTGAAGAGTAATGAAGCGAGTAAGGATTTGAACTAAAAAAAACTTTTATAAGGGAAGTAGGAAGGTGCCTTGCCACTAGCATACCAACGTATCTTCACATTTATTTTGCTAGTTCACATTTGTCACTTTATTGCATAACTACTTCTCAATTTCTAGCTTGACTGTTTTATTTTTATTTTTTATTTTATCTATACACCAAGAAACTACTATTGTATAGTACAAAATAATTCATGAATCATATCTAAGAAAAAACTAGTAAGAATGTAGACTTGTGTTGCTACTATGTATAAATCTACATTTATTGATAAACTAGTGAGAATGTAAACTTGTGTTTTAGTGATAACGTTGCAGTAAGTGCTTATATTATAGGTTGTATTGTGATTTTCTCTGTACTAGTAAATAACTATCTTTTGTTGGGTATAGAACTTGAAGAAATTAGGCTAAGGGAATTTTGATGATAAAATTTATAACTTTTCTGACTTACGTATGCTGGTAGTATATCCTTTATATAGATAGATAAAATATCTAGACTCTTCCTAGAAATCATTATTAATTTGATACATGAATAATTTTGGAGACTCTTGGTTTCATACATTGAACATGAATCTTGAACTTAATTCATCTAGGACTAGAAGATTCTGAACACTTAGTTCATGTGAATTACAAATTATCTTTTTAACATCCCCTCTTAATTTGTAATTGTCAGTTGATCTCTGAAGTATGCAAACTTCTCACTTGAGATTGACTTTGTGAATATATCTACGACTTGTTCATTTGTACTAACGTAGTCCAAACGAATTTCTTCCTCTTGCACAAGTCCCGAATGAAATGATAACGAAGTTTAATATGCTTGGTCTGACTATGAAAAACAGGATTTTCAGTCATTGCTACGGCTGAATTGTTGTCACAGTAAATAGTAGTTGATATATCTTGCACTTGCTTTAAATCGAACAAAATTCGTCTTAACCAAACAGATTCACGAGATGCTTCTGTTGCTGAAACATATTCAGCTTCTGCGGAAGATAGGGCTGTTGTTTTCTGTTTTTTAGATGATCAAGAAATTGCATTTGTTCCAAGAAAGAAAACATGTCCAGATGTACTTTTGCCATCATCCAGCGATCCACCCCAATCACTCTCTGTATACCCAACCAGCCTATTATCTTCATTATGAACGTATTTGAGACCATGATTCTTTGTACCCTTAAGATAACGCAGGATACGTTTTGCAACTGCATAATGTCTACGACTTGGAGTACAAAATAATTCATGAATCGTATCTAAGAAAAAACTAGTAAGAATGTGAACTTGTGTTGCTACTAGGTATAAATCTACATTTATTGATAAACTAGTGAGAGTGTAAACTTGTGTTTTAGTGATAACGTTGCAGTAAGTGCTTATATTATAGGTTGTATTGTGATTTTCTCTGTAGTAGTAAATAACTGTCTTTTAGTTATGAAAAGTTAATTTGTCCGCTTCTTGTAGGTACTAGTCTCGCAGAAGACAAGAACTTACCTTGTTCAGACAAAGCCCTTGCTAACACCAAAGAGGAACAGCTGGGCAACCGCCCCAAATTAATGTACAAGTTTCTCCACACTGACTCTTCCGATGACGATTCTGACTCTGATTGTTCAGAGCTATATGAAGCGGAAGTCAAAGCCATAGCCATGGCGGAAGAAGAAGCTCAAATTCAAAAAGAAATCCTTGCCAACTACAAAGAGGGAGAGCTTTATTGCTACAACCCAAACATCAAGTACGAACCACTGAAACGATATGATGTCCCCAGATTTGTCTTCTCTGAGGACTCCTCCAGCGACTTGTCTGACTTGGAATCTAATGCCCAAAATGAAACTATGGCAGAGGAAGAAGCTCAAACTCAGAAAGACAAAATCCTTGCTGGTACCAAAGATGAACTACTCTCTCATTACGACATAGATAAGTCTCTGACATCAACAGATTTCCAATCCGTGGCTGAAAACTTGGCCGTGTCTCCATCAACAGATCCCCAATCTACAGCAGCTGTTCCAAGTTTATCCGCCTCGGTAGCTTCCTCTCTCTCTCTTTTTTTTTGGTTTATCCTTTTTTTATGTATTCTCTCTCTCCAATTAGTTTTTTTGTTGATCCATTGCTATTTTATTCTATCTTCTATGCATCCTCTGTCTCAGTTTTTTTTCCTTATGTTTATCCCTTACTATTTTATTCTATGCATCTTTTCACTTCAAGTCTACATGCCTCCTGCCGAAATTAGGCATATATGTGTGTGTGTGTGTCATTGTGTGTGAATAGTTGTCTGAACTTCAAAGAGGGTTGTGCTCTCTTCTGTGCATTTTTTTACTTCATCTATGCTGGAAATTAGGTATATATGTGTATCACTGTGTATATATAGTTGTCTGAAATTTGAAGAGGGTTTGAGAAGAAACTTTTTAGGGGGGATGATTAAGCCCATCCTTCTAGTACTAAAGCACCTTTTCTTATTGAAAGCCAATTCCTTATTATAACTTGCAATTTTGTAAGATGTAATCCCTAATTATCATTGCATATTCTCTATTTGATTATGAGTGCACAGGATAAACTTGGAGCCAAAGGCCCAGCAGAGGGCGGTATTAAGGATTTAAAGCAAGCTAAACAGAGGGATATTTGTACTGGGCTAGGAAAAGTGGCTAATGATGACCAGAATAAGTGTGGAGAAGTTTGATCCATGGTTAAGAGGGCAGACTTTAGGGTTTGTTTGTATTTTGTTGTCAAACAGGTAATGTCATTTAATTTCTGTTCAAAAATTTGATGGATGATCAACGTAAATTTGTGTGCTTTGCTATTCTTTTTAATCAGGTTTCATGGAGATTATTGTTTGTAAGCACTATTGACAATCTTGTAATTTTGTACCGTCAACCTTAGTTTTTTTTAGTAAGAGTTGCAATATCAAATTAGCCTAGCTAACATATCGTTTGTTGAAACTAATCCTCATGCAGACTCAGGTGGCGATACCACATGTTTTCAATGGAACCTAAAGGTAACTTTAAGTTTGTTGATATTAAGCCAATGGACACTGAAAAGATATTAGTGTTATCACTTGGTACTGGTACAGCCAACCAAGAAGAGAGTTCGATTCAAGCACAGATTCTCAATGGAGTGCGGTCGAATGGATATTTAACAAGGGTGCCACACCTTTGATCGATGTTTATAGTGCTTCGAGCACTGATATGGTTGACATTCAAGTGTCATCACTATTTCAAGATCTTGGAGCTGAAAAAAATTGTTTACGTATTCAGGATGATAGTCTCATAGGGAATACATCATCTGTTGATATTGCAACCCCCGATAATATGGCGGCGCTTGCTAAGGTGGAAATAAGTTACTGAAGAAGTCAGTAGCCAGAGTGAATATTGATATAGGATTATTTGAGCCAGTGGTGGGAGAAGGTACTAATGCTCGTGCTTTAACTTGCTTTGCGAAGTTACTTTCTGATGAAAGGAAGGTTCGGCTAGCTAATTAGACAATCGAATGCGTGTTGTTTGCAGCAAATTTTGTTATGTTGTGTTTTATCGTTTATTTCTAGAGAATGTGAGTTAATTTCTTTCTCTTTCTCAGTTTCCGCATAGAAGTAGCCTCTTGGTTTCAGATATCCTTATTAAGCAACAATGAGGGTAAAATCGAATCAAAGCAGCCAACTAATAACTTTCATGTATGTTATTGTGAAATTTGCACCAGTTGTAGAAGGCCTATAAATTTACGTTGGCTTTATCCGTGATAGTTTATAAGTATCCGGAACTAGAAGACCCTATAAACTTAAAATGACGCTGGTTTATGCATGATTGCATGATACTCAAATTTGGAAGGGACAAAATACCAGAACTCATAAGAAACTTGACATAAAGTTGGGTCGCTTAAATGGTGTACACTAAAAAATTTGAGACTAGATTTCTGGATTAATAATGAATTAATGTTTGAACTTTAGCCTTGATCGGCAACTTGTGCTAAGAATCTGCACACTGCTCTTTTTGATTACAACTGTAGTTGTTTTTTTAATAGTTGACTACTATATTTTGCCCGTTATAAGGTCAACTTACTCGTATTGTCAGACTTTAAAATATTAGTATTAAGTAGTAAAATTTGAATTTTATTCTCTATAATACCGAGTGTGAAAGCGATCGTCGAAAAAAGTTTAATATCCTAGCTAGCTTCATTCCATGTGCTAATCTTAATCATTGAAACCTATTCGGTATATCTTTTTCAGTATTGTCATCTAGGCGAAAGTCATCGTATACATTTAAGTATTTAACACTATCTAAACAACTTCTTTAACTTTTTGGATTTAGACTACATTAAAACAAGAAGACGACATGAAGAAGACAGGATTTTTAGTACTGTCGTTGCTATTTTCATTAGCAACTACTCTTGAATGTGCAAATAAACCACCAAAAGGAAGGACTGTGACAGTTCTGAGTATCGATGGAGGTGGCATTCGAGGCATCATCCCTGGGACCATTCTCGCCTTTCTCGAGTCCATGCTTCAGGTCCTTTTCTTTCTTTCTTAAGCTTCATGCAAACGAATTGCGAACTAATAGTTTGGTTGATGTGTAGGAGCTGGATGGACCGAATGCAAGAATTGCAGACTACTTTGATGTGATATCTGGAACAAGCTCAGGTGGCCTGATAACTGCAATGCTAACAGCTCCTGATAAAGATAACCTATCTGTCCTTGCTGCTAAAGAGATTAACAAATTTTATTTTGAGCATGGACCTAAAATCTTTCAACAGGACAAGTATATATATACCCAGCTAACACCTTGTTTCTTTCTTTACTAAATTTCATCAATATCCTGACAAAATCAATTTCCTGTTGTACCTTTTTAGTGCCTCTTCTGCAGGGCCAATGTACGACGGAAAATACCTAAGATTGATAATAAAGGAATTATTAGGCAACATTAGCATGAACCAGACTCTTACAGATGTGATCATTCCAACTTTTGACATCAAACTTCTTCAACCGATATTGTTTTCTACAAGTGATGTATGCCGATCTCTTGAACTAGTCATGATTATTTTGTATATTGTTTGACAGTAAACAGTTTATGCATTTTTTAAATTATTAATTTCATTCTGCAGGCAAAAGCAAAATCTTCAAAGAATGCATTACTAGCAGATGTTTGTATTGCCACAACTGCAGCTCCTACAGGTTTCCCAGCACACTACTTTGAGACTAAATATGAAGATGGGAAGACACACAGCTTCAATCTTATCGATGGTGGAGTTGCTGCTACCAATCCGGTAAAATTTATGTACTTGAGCACTGCAATTTCTCGGAGTTGTAAACAAAGCCTTATTGTTGAAACTAATCTGAATTAATGTATCTAAATTAAACAAAGCCTTATTATTGAAATCCTCAGACTCAGGTGGCTATAACACATATTTTCAATGAAATACTAAAAGGAAACTTCAAGTTTGTGGATATCAAGCCAATGGACACTACAAAGATATTAGTGGTATCACTTGGCGCTGGTAAAGCTAAGTTTGAGGAGAAGTACAATGCAAGCATGGTTTCTCAATGGAGTCCCATCAATTGGATTTTTGACAAGGGTGCCACACCTTTGCTCAACGCTTATAGTGCTGCAAGCACTGATATGGTTGACATTCAAGTTACATCACTATTTCAAGCCCTTGGAGCTGAGAAGAATTATCTGCGTATTCAGGATGATAATCTCATCGGAAATACAACTTCAGGTGATATAGCAACGACGACAAATATGGAGGCACTTGCTGACATAGGAAACAAGCTGTTGGAGAAGTCAGTAGCGAGGGTCAATATAGATACAGGAACATTTGAGCCTGTTTTGGGGGAAGGTACTAATTCTGAAGCTCTAATACGTTTTGCCAAGCTACTTTCAGATGAAAGGAAGATCCGGCTAGCTAATTAGTCAACTGGATGATTGTTGTTTCCCTCAGAAAAAACGACAGTTGGGTTTTATTGTTTTATTTATCTTTTTTACTTCTAAAAAGTTGGTAGTAGTCAATTAGCTAGCCAGGCTTTTTTTTTCTTTTTAAATGTGTTTGGTAATAGAAAATAACTAATAAGTGGTGTGCCAATTTTATTACAGTCAGCAAATTTTCTCCAGGATCTATTGTCACTTCATTGAACATAGTAAAGAAATATTTGGATGAATCCGATTAGTTTGGTTCAGATCAGGATATAACTAGTAGTACTGTAGTAGCAGTCTTCATGATATTGACAGATTATGCAACAGTTCCTGTGGAGCTGTAGTTTCTGGTGTCATGCTAACCTCTCAGCGCCAATAAGGATTTTTTGTTGATTTCACATAACTTCGCGATCCTTTTTTTTTTCTTTTGACAAACTTGCGCGATCCTTTAATTGCAGCATGTACTCCAACTTATTTCCGAAGAATGATTGAGACAAACACAAACAATAACAAAAACATGGAATGTGGCTTAATTGCCTAATTTTAAATAAACTAGTCGATAAAGCCGCGCTTCGCGGCGGCGTTAAATGTTTTTTAGAAAAATTAAATACTATTCATATTAAATTTTTATAGGTACATGATCTTCTCTAATGAACCGATCTCTTGTTAATCACAATTCTTTGGATTAAACCGCTCTTTCATTGAAACCGAAATCTTAACTTTAATATATATTATAAAGACTTATATAATAATTTTTATTCATAAAAATCGAACTCTAAAAATAAAAAAAGAATTATGACATCACCATCAAATTCTAATAGCTAATACAATTTTTTCTAGTTAGCCGTCTTCCCGTGAAACACGTTTCGAGCCGCTCTTATTTGGAATCGAATTCTAACTTCATTACATATTATTGATGATACTTATCTTATAAAATAACTTTTTTTTTTCTTAAAACTTTAAAAGAGAGTAAATTTCAATGTTACATTCTATAAAGTCAATAAAGCCACTTTTCGCGACAACGTTATAATATTTTTGAAAATTATTTAAATATATATTTATTTTATATTATATCATCAATATTAAATTTCAACAATTAACACGGTCCTCTCTAAGAGCCGTTCTTTCCTTAAACACGATTCTTCCTATAGAATTGCTCTCTCGTTAAAACCAAAACCCGGTTTTAACATATATTATAAAAATTATATTATTATTGTAATACATAAAAATAGAAACTTAAAAATAAATAAAATTTGTAACATGAATATCAACTTCTAACGGTTAAAGACAATCTTTTCTGATGAGCCGTATTCTTGTTAAACATATTTCGAGCTGCTCTCGTTTTGGAATTCAGCTTAACTTTTTTATTTAAAATTAAAACTTAGAAAGAGAGTGAATTCTAATTTTTACTTTTTTAAAACTTTATTTATGAAATTTTAGAAAATAAAAATACAACTTATTGTTGCTATATATTACAGATACTCTTGCTTTTTTTTTTTCTCACCTAAAAATTTAGAACCTACAAAGTGAATTAATTTAATTTTTATTTAAAACTTTTGATAAAAATATTATATTGTACAATTTTTAGATGACGCTGCCTAAAAATTATATTATATATATACACGCACTAATAAAATTATAATGATATAATAATATAAAAAATTATATTAATATTATTTTCTATGAATTTATTTTTTTAAACTTGATTATGTGAAAAAAAAATATTAGATCTCAACTTTAACATATATTATAAAGATTTATATAATATTTTTTATCCATAAAATCGGACAATAAAAATAAAAAAAATTATGACATCAATATCAAATTCTAATAGCTAATATAATCTTTTCTAGTGAACCGTCTTCCCGTTAAATATGTTTCGAGTCGCTCTTATTTGGAACCGAAATTCTAACTAATTATATAAAGAAAGTAAATTCCAATTTTTATATTCTTTAAACTTTCTAATATTTATAAAGTTTTAAAAATTAAAATACATCTTATATTTTCTGTATATTATAGATATTCATGTACTTATTTACAACTTTCGCATGAGAATGTCTTTCTGTTATGCTAACATATAAAATAAATTAATTCGAAGACTTTTCGTTACGGGAATAATATTAAATTTATGGATATATTTTTCTAATGCAAGTATAATTAACTTGTATAAAAAAGATAAAATAAAAGATTTTTAGGAAAAAAAATATATAGTTTTAAAAATTGTGTAAGACGTCTCCACCGTCCTCGTATTCTACTTCGAATAAAACATTTTATTTTACGTATTCCTTATATATTCAAACATCTTTTTACGATCTTCTCTAATGAATCGCTTTCTCGTTAAACACGGTTATTACAATTTATCCGCTCCCAGACCAAAAACCTAACTTTTACATATATAACTTGTATGATAATGTTTATCCATAAAAATCAAATCCTAAAAATAAAATAAAATTTATAACATCAAATTGATATTTTAATAGCTAATACAATCTTTTATCGTGAGCCGTCTTCCCGTTAAACACGTTTCGAGCCGCTCTCGTTTGGGTCGAAATTCCAAATTCATTACATATTATTAATGATATTTATCTTACACAACAACTTTTTTCCTTAAAATTAAAACCTAAAATATAGAGTGAATTCCAATTTATACTTTATCTAGACTTTCTAAAATTTATGGAGTTTTAGAAAATGAAAACACATCTTATTTTTTTTTATATTATAGATACTCCTTTTTTATTTTTATTTAGGATTCCTGCATGAGAATGTTTTTTTTATAATGTTAACACATCAATTCTTTTCTTTTAAATACGAAGACTTTTTTTATGATAATAGTATTGAACTTATGAATAAATTTTCCTAATAGAAGTATAATTAACTTATATAAAAAATATATAATTTAAGAAGATCGTACTTTATATAAAATATTTAGTTATATGGATGCTCTATATATTCAAACGCCTATTCTACTATTAATATATTCTGCGTTTCAAAAAAAAAAAGAACTTTTATTTATATGTTTTTCTATAAATTCGAACTCTTATTCTCTATAAATTCGAACTCCTATTCTACTTCCAATAGAACTTTTAATCTTATGTTATATAAATACTTATTCTACTTTCAATAGAAACTTTTATTTATATGTTTTTTCTATAAATTTGAACTCTTATCTCTATAAATTCAAACTCATATTCTACTTTCAATAGAACTTTTAATCATATGCTTTATAAACACTTATTCTACTTCCAATAGAACTTCTAATCATATTTCTTCCTATAAATTCGAACTCTTCTCCTCTATAAATTGAATACCTATTCAACTTCTAATATTTTAAATGATATTTTTATATTTATAAGTGTTTAAAATTCTAAAATTCTAAAAAATTAGAAAAATTGATTGAGACGATTTTAGAGCGCCACCTAAGCTCCCGCGTATCCTCCTTTATATATATTGATATATTTTTTCTATAAATTTGAACTCGTATTCCCTCTAAATTTGAATTCCTATTCTACTTCCAATAGAACTTTTAATCATATGCTTTATAAATACTTATTCTACTTCCAATAGAAACTTTTATTTATATGTTTTTCTATAAATTTAAACTTTTATTCTCTATAAATTCGAACTTCTATTCTACTTTCAATAGAACTTTTAATCTATAAATTCGAACTTCTATTCTATTTTCAATAGAACTTTTAATCATTTGCTTTATAAATAGTTATTCTACTTCCAATAGAACTTCTAATCATATGTCTTCCTATAAATTCGAACTCTTCTTCTCTATAAATTCGAACACTTATTCTACTTCTAATATTTTAAATGATATTTTTATATTTATAAGTGTTTAAAATTCTAAAATTCTAGAAAATTAGAAATATAGATTGATACGATCTTAGAGCGCCACCTAAACTTCCGTGTATCCTCCATTATATATATATATATATATTGATTGTACAAATTATATACTAAGAGATTATCTATATTCAGTGTTCTATAAAAATTGTGACTTAGATTGATTCGGTGAACTTACCGAGTCACGAGAACTCGGATTAATAGCGGAGTACTCGGATCAAAAATCGGATGTATTAAAAAATACTTTTATAAATTAAAATTATTAATATAAATATATATCATAGAATAAATCACATATTATAGCAAAACTGAAACTAACTAAAATAATGCATGTTACTCCTATTCTTGTCAATATATATTTCCATAAATAACAACAAAAAAATTAATTCCAATTCATACTCAATGATTTAAACTTGAAAATAAGATGAGTTTCGGACTCAGAGAGGTATAAATTATCAATTTTGTACACAAATTGGTTGTAACACCCCCAGATCCGGGGTCAGGGATCTGGTCGTTACGGTCTCAATTTCCTTTCACAAGACCAACATAAATTAAAGTACAAACTTGTGACCCAAAACAACAGCACAAAACACACCCGTTATAGTCCCAGAGATGAAATCAGAGTAACCATCAATATTATTAGTTGAGTTCTTACAACCCAAAGAATTACAGTTTTACCATTACATACTCTTTGCCATCCATTGGTATATGCCATATTATAAATACATTTGATGTTCAAATGCTAACACTAGCCTACCAGAAGCTGCATCCTCAACAATGGTAGCTATGACTTCAGCGTTTAATCCTCTGACGGCTGACACCTACCTATGCTGGGTACGCCTCGCGCGGCCATCTGGTCTAGCTGTTGTTGTGATATAAATAAATAAAGCAAGGGTGAGCAATAGCCCACTAAAAATATAATTGAACAGTGATAATGTATAACAGTCCAAAATATCTTTGAAACCATATGCCATGCATTAACGAACGTAGTACCAATATAAGGTATGAGATGAAGTTACAAGGTAACTCAAAATATAATTGTCCCGAAGAAATATCTGCTATGTCAAAGATAAGCAGGATATTATCAAATTTTCATAATAGAGGAACTTGCAGGAAGAATATTGCAATTCCAGTTCAAACACTTTTCAAACCTGCTAACAATGATAATGTTGCAGAAAATAAAATAAATAGACTATGGATAGTGAACCAATACTAGAGTATGTCGCGCCAGATGACACCGCCTTACGATGATCAGTCGTAGGTTGTGCATCTCAAGATTTGTTTCTCTACATGTAGAAGGAAGAACATATGGACACCACCATACGCCGGATCTCCCTAGCTAACGGTTGGACATAGACGGGACCGGCGCCACTCGGACCCTATTTCAAGGATGGACTGTCCCACAGCCTCTTACACCGATTTTCAATGATGGACTGTCCCACAACCTCTTACACAAATACTCCTAGTTCGAGTAAATCCATGATTCTGAAACGTAAAGCTCGTCCCCCTTTCCCCAAGTATAATACTTGTTGATAAGACTCCACGAAGTAGTCGTATCTAGTTGGAAAGGAAAATTCACCAATTTTATCCAAGCTGCTGCTTGTTAATGGATACCAACTTTTTCCAACATTCTTACCCCTCGAATAATGAGTGGGTACACAAAATTCAATGAATAATAGCAACCAAGTTGCAAGCGAAAAGAATGGTTTAGCAAGTATAGGACCGGGCAATCCAATAACTAACATCTCTCAAGTGAGGCCCCCTTATATATTTTTGGAAGTTGAGCGAGTATTTAAATCTTCTTTAAGATAGATTTAAATGAAAATAAAGTTTGGGAACCTCCCCTTGATAAAAATAGTCATAAAATACTCCGAAATATTTTACACCATATCTGAAGGTGAAAGACAATCTTTGAATAATATGAATCATTATAAAAAGAACTTAAAGAATTTAAATAAGTATTCCAAGAATATTTATTAAATCAATAATAATTACGGAATATGAATAAATCATACTGTTGTTCGTAAGTAATCCTCGAATGAATATATAGAATTATTTACTAAATAACCCTCTTCTTTAAATGAATGTTCAAAATAATATTCATTAATTAAATAAACTCAAATAAATCTTTAAAATAATATTCACTAAATAATTCAAACCTTAAATGAATGTTTGAAAATAATATTCATTTAATACTCTAATTGAATATTAAAATAATATTCTTGTAGTAACCAAAATTTAAAGGAATATTCGAAATAATATTTCTTAAGTAAATAGAACTTTCAATGAATATTTTAGAATAATATTCCTCAAGTACATAAAACCTTAAATGAATATTCAAAATAATATTCATTTAACAAATAACATCCCAAATGAATATTCAATTGATATTCATTAAACAATTAATATTCTAAATGAATATCCAAATAATATTTATTTAACAAATAATATTCTAAATGAAGATCCAAATAATATTTATTTAGTCATCAAAACCTTAAAGGAATATTCGAAATAATATTACTTGAGTAATTAGAACTTCCAAAGAATACTTTTAAATAATATTTATCAATTACATGAAACTTAAATGAATATCCGAAAGTGATATTCATTTAATGAATAAAATTCCAATGAATATCAACGTAATTATTCATTAATAATCAAACTCTAATGAATATTAAAAAATAATGCTCATTTAATATTTCTCGACTGAGATAATACTCAAATAACATTTCTCGAAAGATTTCCAAGTAGTTGATACTTTTATGGAAATATAAATAATGTTTACTAATAACATTCCTCAAAATGGGTACTACTCTGTCGCTGGAATCCCTCCGGGTTTCCAGGGCTATCTATATATCACAAAATACCGACTCCCGGTCTTATATTTAAAGAATAAATATCATACACCCTTAACTAAGGGTCTTAGCAAAACAATCCTGCTTATAACTGATAATTCATATCTTGTCTATAAGCCAATAACAATTCAGGGAACAAGTATTCCAATATACTTTGAAAACAAGCATGCATGATATGGCATATGTATAACAACAATCATATATATTATCACAACAATAGTTCCAAGGTATTGGAAACTTGCCTGGCAATCCTGTAGGGGTAGTGTGCCTCGTGTCAATCCGGTGATCTATAAATAGTCACAATAACCGAGGTCAATCACTTAACACTTTTTAAAAGGCTAAGTATAACTTAACTTTAGTCGAAACACGTTTTCGAGTTATCTCGTTAAACACCCTTTAGTGCAATTCTCTTTATTATCGCTATGACCCGTCATTCGTTCGCTACTAAGACACGTCGTCATATTTACACTTGGTATATACTTAAATCGTATCAATTCTAAGGTCGATCGTTTACGAATCAAGATTATGCCTCGAGATTTATCATCCATTTTCTAAGTCATTTACCAAAGTCATAACCAAGTATGCTTCTAGGGGTTCGTTCGCGTTTAACCTTGATTCGAACATTTTTATAAAATCAGAAAATGATCCATTCGACATGTGGTTTTCTCTCACACCTTCCTTTTTACCTCTAATATTTAATTATCAAGATTCGCCACTGATTTCGTGGTTTTAAAGGAATCCAATTTCAGTTACGAACTTTCGTTTACGGGTTCGAACCACTTTTACGAATTTAATCATAACTCCTAAACCGTAAGTCCATTTCATACGATCTTTATATCAAAATGAAGCTTATAACATAATCTAGCTTATCATAGCAGAAATTGAAGCTTAACAGTGAGTTAGAGCTACTGTGATGCACGGTTACTTAAGATTTAACGAAAATCGGGCATTACGACTGCTATAAATCGAATCTTTCTAAATTCCAAACTTTCCAATAATCATAGTTTCCATTCCAAACAACATATACATGATATTCAACCATGAACTAAGGCCAAGCAATGCCTTTCCGTTCATCTAAACTATTTTAACCTCTACCAAAACCCAATCATAATCATGCTTATAACATACTAACTCCATAACTACTTAGATCCATCAAGAACATCATCAAAACTCAAAGTCAAACTAAGGGTTCATGAGGGATATACCTTCCTTGGAGTTGGTTTAAGCCTTAATAAACCTTGAATAACCTTAACCAAGCTTAGATCATCCAAACAAATAAAGAAAATCAAAGTTAGTTCTTGAAATCACTATTCACCCTAGACTTTGATGATTTATTTGAAAATGGAAAACATGGAGATTGAAGCTAATATTTCTAGGAGATCATTTTTATGAAATATAGAACTCACCATAAAAATTTGGAGATCAAACAAGGAGTGGAAGTTGGGTTTTGAAATCTTAAAATCTCAAAAATTCGAAGCTGTGTTCTTCAAGGGAAAACAGAGTGCACTTCCCCAATTTATTTACCCATCCAAACGAGCTTTAAAAATTATGAAATTAAATTCACAACTTCATCTTGATGTGTAGAAGTTCTGTGATTGTTTTCATGATTTTTAACTGTAAGAACCCAGATTTTTGGGTAGAATTAAAACTTTTTATTATGTATTGATGTAAGGGTGAACAGTGGTTACAACTACAATGTAATACTGGCCTTAAGGGATGAATAATGGAAGGATATATATTCTAAGGTTATATGGCCTGAAGGATGCTATTGGATGATAACTTAGATTAGAATAATCTATCTCCTAGAAAGTTAAGATAAGATTCCCTAGGGAGAAATAGATACCCTCATGTCATCCAAATCAATATCTATTATAAGCCCAGCGGTTCCGTAAAAAAGGTTAAGGAACACTCGAGGGTGAACCAGGTTCATTTTCCTAATTATAGGAATTAAATAAAAATAAGTGATGAATAGTGATTTTGGTGGAATTTGGAATATTATTATAATAATGTTATACCCGGTATTCGGAATGGATTTCTGAGTTCGTATTAGTGATCCAGGAGGAAAATAAGTGTATGTAAAAGCTGTCGGATTCAGAAACAGAGCACTTTCATTTTCTCCGAGAATTCCCTGGACACTGCCAAACTTAAGGATTTATTTAAGGGATTTAAGGAATTTAAATTCGAGAAGTATTAAGAAAGATGGAGAATGTTATTATAAATATTAAGAAGGTTTTCGGTAAAACCCTAACTAGAAACGAATGAGTTATTCCCTCGAACGATCAACGAATTAAGCAATAAACGGACAAAAGAACAAGCAGAGGACTAAGATACATACATGTGCAAGTGGATGGAGTAAGTAACTAAGCTAGTGGCAAGAAGTAACTAGCACACTTAGGATTAAACCAAGCATACAAGATATTATCTCTTAAAATGCTACTTGTCCACTTGATTAGGAAGCTTCCTTGACACACCACTTTTAATAAAGCCACTTTATGGCCTTGATATTATTTGGATGCATGAATAATGCAAGGAACCAAGCAAGTTTCACACATACAAGCACAATTGGAAACAAACTAAACTAGTTGGCATGAGGATGCAACATAAGGCACAAATACTTGCTCACATGTTATCAAACCCTTAACCAAGCCTTAACCATCAACTAGACCATGGTTAACCAAGTAAATATCTATCAACTATAGATCACTTTATGCATTATTGTTCAAAGCAAGCCAAGCAAAAATCTCTCTCTCCCTCACCAAGCTCCATTCGGCTATATGCCTTAATTCAAGAATCAAACTCAACCTTCCCACCATTGTTTGATCACCAAACTTTTATCCTAGATCCTATATTTCATAAAAATGATACCCTAGAAATCTTAGCCTCAAAATCCATTGTTTCCATTTTCAATAAAATCATCAAAGTTAAGGGTGAATAGTAACCTCAAGAACATAACTTTTGGATCTTGATTTTGGTTGATGATCCAAGCTTCATGGAGGCTATACAAGGACTATACAAGGCTTACTAAGTGCATACACACCCCAAGGAAGGTATAACACACTTGAAAACCCTAGATCTTACTTTGAGATTATGCATGTTCTTGGTGATTTAAGCTTAGTTATGTTATTAGTGATTA
This sequence comes from Kitagawia praeruptora, assembly GCA_037693485.1. NCBI lineage: Eukaryota > Viridiplantae > Streptophyta > Magnoliopsida > Apiales > Apiaceae > Kitagawia > Kitagawia praeruptora. The sequence goes on from CM075350.1 coordinate 43,488,366, forward strand.
TGAGCATGATTATGATTTGGTTTTAGTAAATGTTAAAAATAGCTTAGATGAACGGAAAGGCATTTCTTGGCCTCAGTTCATGGTTATAAATCATGTATATGTTGTTTGGAGTAGATATCATGATTATTGGGAGTTTTGGAATTTGGTAAATATCCGATTTATAGCCGTCGTAATGCCGAAAATTTGAAAACCTTAAGAACACGAGTTTGACAGTAGATAAAACTCACTGCATAGCTTCGACTTATGCCATGATTAGCTAGATCATGTTACAAGCTTCGTTTTGATATAAAGATCGCATGAAATGGACTTACGGTTTAGGAGTTATGATTAAATTCGTAAAAGTGGTTCGAAATCGTAAACGAAAGTTCGTAATTGAAATTGATTCCCTTAAATGTCGTTTAATCAGTGGCGAATCTTATTAATTAAATATTGGAGGTAAAAAGGAAGGTGTGGGAGAAAACCACATGTCGAATGGATCGTTTTCCGATTTTATAAAAATGTTTGAATCGAGGTTAAACGCGAACGAACCCCTTAAAGGTATGACTTTGGTTATTACTTAGAAAACGGGCGATAACACTCGAGGTATAATCTTGATTCGTAAACGACCAACCTTAGAACTTATACGACTTAAGTATATACCAAGTATAAGCATGATGACATGTCTTGATAACGAACGAACGAAGGTCGGATCGTATCGGTGATAAAAAGAGTTACACTAAAAGGGACGTAACGAGATAATTCGAAAACATGTTTCGATTTAAGTAGAGTTTATACTTAGCCTTTTAATAAGCGTTAAGTGGTTAATCTTAAATATTCTGATTGTTTATAGATTGTCGAGCTGACCCGGGACACATTACCCTATCCGCACTCGATTCTCAGGCAAGTTTCCAATACTTGGAACTGTTGTTGTGATAATATATATGATGATTGTTTTATACATATGCCATAGCATGCATGCCTACTTTCAAGTTAATATTGAATTACTTGTTCCCTGAATCGATATCGGCTTATAGACTATATATGAAATATCAGTTATAAGCCGGATTGTTTGGTTAAGACCCTTAGCGAAGGGCGTATGATATTCATACTTCAAATATAGACCGGGAGTCGATATTTTGTAATATATAAATAGTCGTGGAAACCCGGAGGGATCCCAGCGACAAATTTATTACTTCGAGGATTTTTATTCGATTACGAATCCTTCGAGGAACGTTATTTGAGTATTACTTCAGTGAAGGAATATTCAATGAATATTATTTTAATATTCATTTAGAATGTCATTTATTTAATGAATATTATTTTGATCATTCATTGGAGTTATTTAGTTAATGAATATTATTTTGAATATTCATTAGAGTTATTTGGTTGACAAATATCATTCCCAAATATTCATTTGGCGTACTTATTATTATTTGGAATATTCATTTGATCTTTATTTATTTAATGAATATTACTTTCGAATATTCATTTAAGGTTTGATTTACTTAATGAATATTATTTTAAAATATTCATTGGAAGTTCTATTTACTCAAGGAATATTACTTCGAATATTCCTTTAAAGTTTTGATTACTAAAGGAATTTTATTTTGGATATTCATTTAGAATATTATTTGTTAAATGAATATTATTTTGGGATATTTATTTAGAATATTATTTGTTTAATGAATATTATTTGGATATTCATTTGGAATGTTAATTGTTAAATGAATATTATTTTCAAATATTCATTTAAGGTTTGATTTATTCAGTAAATATTATATTAAATATTTATTTAAGTTTAATTATTCAATGAATATTATTTTAAATATTCATTTAAGAAGAGATTTATTTAATAAATAATTCTATATATTCATTCGAGGATTACTTACGAGCAATATTATGATTTAATAGTATTCCGTAATTATTATTGACTTAATAAATATTCTTGGAAGGTTTAATAAAATTCCTTTGAATTCTTTTTATAATGATTTATATTATTCAAAGGTTATCCTTCACCTTCAGATATTATGTAAAATATTTCGGAGTCTTTTATGACTATTTTATCAAGGGGAGGTTCCCAAAACTTTAATTTCATTTAAATCTATCTTAAAGAAGATTTAAATACTCGCTCAACTTCCAAACGTATATAAGGGGACCTCACTTGAGCGATGTTATTTATTGGACTGCCCGGTCCTATACTTGCTAAAACTATCTTGTCACTCACATCTTGATTCTTTCAAGCATCGATATGAGTCTTTTGGTTACCTCCTCAACGCTCGAGGGGTATGATTGATGTAACAAGTTTATATCCATTAACAAGCATCAGCTTGGGAAATATTGGTGAATTTTCCTTTCCAATTAGATACGACTACTTTGTGGAGTCCTATCAACAAGTGTTACACTTGGGGAAAAAGGGGAACGAACTTTACGTTTCAGAGTCATGGATGATATTCGAACTAGGAGACGCGTAAGTGGCCGAGTGGCGCCGGTCCAGCAATAGCCCAACCGTTGGCTGAGGAGTTCCAGAGGGCGGTAGATAAGTAATTCCGTCGGAGCTACCTTCTACATGTAGAGAACGACTGATGAGATGCATGACATACGACTGATCATCGTAAACGTCAGGGCATCTGGCGCGGCAATGCTCCCGTATTAGTTCATCTTCTAAAAGTGAGAAATTTCTGCAACACTGTTGGTGTTGGCAAGGTGAAAAAGTGTTGAAACCGGAATTGCAATATTTTTCCTACAAGTTCCTCTTTTATGATAATTGAGAATATCTTGCTTATCTTTTGCATAGCAGATATTTATTCAAAACAAATATATTTTTGAGTTACCTTGTAACTTCATCTCATACCTTATATTGGTACTACATCGTTAATGCATGGCATATGGTTTCAAAGATATTTTGGACTGTTATACATTATCACTGTTCAATTATATTTCTGGTGGGCTATTGCTCACCCTTGCTTTATTTATTTATATCACAACAACAGCTAGATCAGATGGCCGTGCAAGGCGCACACAGCGTAAGCAGGTGTCAACCGTCAGAAGTTTGCCGCTAAGGTCTTGGCTACCTTTGTTGAGGATGCAACTACTGGTAGGCTAGTTGTTAGCAATTGAGCCTCAAATGTATTTATATTATGGTATCTATTAATGGATGGCAAAGAGTATGTAATTGTACAATTGTAATTCTTTGGGTTGTAAGAACTCAAACTTGTGATTAATAATATTGTTGGTTACTCTGATTTCATCTCTGGGACTATAACGGGTGTGTTTTATGTTGTTGTTTTGGGTCACAAGGTTGTAATTTAAATTATGTTGGTTTTATGGTTGGATATTGAGACCGTAACGACCAGATCCCTGACCCTGGATCTGGGGGTGTTACATTAGATGAGTAGAACTGGGTGAAAACAAATCGCAAAAACCCCCTGTCCTGGAAAATCCAAACTGATGGAAATGGGGGAGAAAGAAAGAAATGGTGGTTGGCTTCCTTCTCTTGCTTTGCTCTCATCTAAAATGTATTATTATGAAAATATCTATCATAAAGTAGCTTTATTAAAGGTGCTATGTCATGGATGATGTATTTGGAGTGGACAAGTGTTGTGTTCTTGTGGTTTGAATGAGATGATGAAGCTAAGTACTAGTTTGATTCTAATGTTGCAAGTTCCTCTTGTAACTAACTTGGTTACTTGCTCTTATCCACTAGCACATGCATGTATCTTGGCTTCCTGCTTGTCCTTTGTCCGGTTATTGCTCAATTTGATTGATCGATCGGAAGAATATCTCAAGGATTTCTAGTTAGGGTTTTACTGGAAACCTTCTTAATAATAATACCATCATTCTCAATCCTCCTTCATAAATCTTGAATTTAAATTCCTTAAATCCTCTTAATAAATCCTTAAGTCTTTCAGTGCCCAGGGAATTCTCGGAGAAAATAAAAGTGCTATTTTTCTGAATCTGATATCGTTTACATACACTTATTTCGCCCCTGGATCATGAATACAAACTCAGAAATCCGTTCTGAATACTTCTATATAGCGTCGTCTAATAATATTCCAATTTCCACCAAAAACACTATTCATCACTTATTTTCTCTTTATTCCTTATATTTAATAAAAATGTCCTTGTTCTCTTTCGGGTATTCCTTAACCCTTTTTCGGAACCACTAGACTAACAAATATTGATTTGGATGACACAAGAATATCTCCTTCCTCTTTGGTGTGCCATAACTTATTTCTTAGGAGATAGATTATTCTAATCTAGGTTATCAACCCATTGCATTCTTCATAACATATAATCATTTAAATCTATACCCATTCACATTCATTGTTAATACCTTGCAATCGGAGTCACTGTTCATTCTTTCATCAATATATAAAAAGTTTTAATTCTACCCAAAATTCGGGTTCTTACAGTCTCCCCTCCTTAAAAGGATTCCGTCCCGGAATCAGGTAGAAGATAAATGGGGTACTTGTTGGTCATTTCACTTTCCAGTTCCCCGGTCAATCTTTAATCATTCCAATACTCTTACAGCACACCTCACTAGTGCTATAATATATCCTTTATCCTTTTTTTCATCAACTTTGCTACTTTTCGAACAATACATTATCCGGGTTATGCTCTTATTCAGTCATATACTACTTTCCTTATTGGTATCGGTAGTGACTTTGGTATCACTATCGCGCGCGCTGCGAATTTCGGAGATAACCTCACTCGTAATTATGCAATTTCTGATCGCTTTAATCTTCGCAATCTCGATCAATATATAGAATTAGAAGAATTTATTGAGAGATCACTATGATCAATGAACATTTGTCCTATTGCATAGTTAGTACAGAAGGTGGCCAGCCTTTAGTACTTGACACGCAATTTAGACAAGCTATGGTATCCCACTTAGACTCCTATCACATAGACAGGTAGTCACATAGCAGTACCTCCCCTCCTAAAAGGGTTGTTCTTCTCAATTTAGAAGAAGATAAATAAGGGAGAAGAAAAGGAAAGAATTTCAAAGAATTATATAAGAAAATTTTCATGATTGTCAAAAATATCATACTTAGAATTTACCTCTGAACTATAGAGGTTTATTAGAGAAGAAAAATTATTGAATTCGTATCAAATACTACTTTATCGTAATCTCACATATCACATGCCCTTGCTGCGCTGTCCATCATTCTATGGACCTATACTCTTGTTCGATATTAGCATCACTCACTTTTGGAAAATCCTTCAACCTCTCAGGTTAAATTTTGGATTTCTCGCTTGACATTATTATTACTGACATTTCACGCCACGACACTGGCTCTTTCATATTCATAATACTAACACTATCAGGTTGTCATCCCGAGAGTTCATTAGAAAAACCCATTCATCAATCCATTCATAACATTCCTTGCTTCACATCCCATAATTATTTCCCCATCTTTTCTTTATCAATCACATTCTTTTTATTGTCTAATTCTCATTCACTTCTATTATTTAACCCCACTGTCATGCCATTATCGAGGCACCCATCACCTTTACTTAATAACGTCAAATTTTTGGGATTAAACTTTCCTTTGTTCAACCGTCTAGATTTTTACTCCCTCGATCCATGAGTCTCCTTATTACTCAATCGATCTATTCCAAATTTCCTCGAATTTTCCAAACTTAAAAGGAGTTAATCCTTATGTCATTTATGCTTTCAATTTCAGCGTTCCATTGTGACCAATACTTACAATGTCAATCTCATACTTTTCTCGTTTCACTACTGGAGCTTCTCATGAGTCCGCATATCTGACTCCCTTATTGATCCTCCACTCTATATTCATCTCTATCAATCACTTGTTTTCATTTCTACTATAATCATTCTATGACCCATCATAGTCGGATCATTTATTTCAAATATCCAGCCGTTCCAAAAATTAAACCGTCCGAAATAAACCTGGATGATTTCTCTAACTTAGATTCAATTCGACATTTCCACAGTCATTATCACCTAATTTCTCAGAAGGATCACCATCGTTTATCGTTTACGCAGTGCTTTAATAACTAAACCTACGGGTTTCATAATTGTCAGATCAAGATCCTCTAAGAAAACAAAATAATCACCATTCCCTATCCATAAGGAATGCTTCCTGAACTTGACGTAGATATTACATGAAGCAGATAAAATTGCAGAAGAACTTCCAGCATCGCAGCTGGAACAGGCTGGTGAGTTTATTAATCATATATCTCCAGTAGAAGACTAGAAGCTTAGCGGTTTGCTTAATCACTTGCCAACCTCATAATTCTCTATCTTGTTTGTACTGAAATATACCACTATAAACTTGCTTGTCATTCATCATCATGCCAATTAGCTTATCAATAGAGTCGCTTGGGGAATTTGGTCTGGCCTGTCGTAGAACCTTCTAGTGTCGGTAATGTGCTGCAGACAAAATCAGGAATCGAACGTTTACTTAAAATATCCTTATAGTTGATCCTCGCACAATCATCAGGGGAGCGTAAATTCCTCCATCACAATCTGACCTTCAAGGCCCTTCTCATTTTCACGCTATTTCTTTAGTATGAGCATATATACTTACTCCCTTATACTTAAAGTGTCGGCCACCTCATTGGCCTTTCCTGAATACAATAATTTCTTGAAATCAATGTTTTCTGGATCTATTCCAACTCAGGATGGAAGCATTCTCCCTTAAATTCGGCTGAATGAGAGAAAGCATATATCAGTCTTTTCCAAAAGTCATTGCTTCCACTTTTCTTGTGTGAACTTTACTACAAGTACCCCCAATCATACCTAGGATATTTCCTTACTTAACTCCTTTCTTGTTTTAGGATAATCTCAACCTTATTGGTTCGATCCATACTTTTTCATGGTTTCACACATGCTTCATCTAGCCTTATTGTTATTATGTCATACATTCCTTACCAAACTTCCCTATTGAAGTTCAGAACATTTCCTCTTCCCTTAGAGGGTTTCTTAGGTCATCCTCATCATTCCTCTTGTATCTTCTGGGTACCGGGTTTATCAAACATCATCAATCAATTCTATGACAATTCTGTCTATGTACCTTTCGAGACTCCTTTCCACAAATCCTTACAGGTTATTGATACTGTTAGATATAATTGATGTGATTTAATGTCAGTATTTAAAGTGTTATAGGTAAAAAGAGTTTAACTTGTTAATGAAAGCAGTCGTAGCAGAGTTTGAGTATACACTGACAGCTGGAAGCGCAAACGCTGACAGAAGGAAGTGTAAACACTGCTAGCTGAACACAAGGAAGCGCAAACACTGCTGGCTAGGAGAGCAACAGAGTTTGCTAAAGTATGTCTACTGGAAGCGTCTACAAGTCAACAGAGTTTGAAGATTAATTTAAGATTAATACGGAAGCAATATCTTTGAAGATTGGATAGCTGTCAAAGAGATTGAGTTGACTTAGGAGACGTGTAGCAATCGTAATTGATATCAATTGTATAGCTTAATTTTAGGAGAATCAATTAACGATTGTACGTAGCTGTATATCTTATAAATACAGTTAGGTTAACCCTAGAGGGGTATCCATCGTGAACGAATATCATTTTTGTAACCTAAGCAGCTCTCTGTGATATTTTACATCACTGAGAGAGGAACTATTAATTCCAAACAGTTTTAAGTACTAAAACGTGTGTTCTTGTTATTTACTCATACAATATTTGATTATATATATTGTGTATTCGACCTAACAAGTGGTATCAGAGCCAATCTGTTACTTTATTACAGTTTAAAATCCAAAACACAATAGTAATCAATGGCAGAGATTCCTCCTCCATCAGGTTCTGAGAAAGCCCCTACTACTGTTAGTTGGTATGAAACGATTAGGGTTCCTATACTCAAGCCATCAGAATATGCAATCTGGAAGGTAAAGATGGCCATGTTTCTGGAAGCCACAGATCCAGAATATCTTGATAGAATTTATGAAGGTCCTCATAAACCTACAAAGTTAACTGCTGCTGTTGCTGGTGAGGAATCGAAGGTGATTCCTAAGGAAAAGAAAGATCTAACTGCTGAGGATCTTTCATCTATTGCTAAGGATGCCAAAGTAAGGCATTTACTTCATAGTGCTTTAGACAATGTTATGTCTAACAAAGTGATTAACTGCACAACTGCAAAGGAAATTTGGGATGCACTTGAGGTTAGATGTCAAGGAACTGCTGCAATCAAGAAAAATAGAAGGAACATACTCACACAGGAGTATGAGCATTTTGAGGCAAAGTCTGAAGAAACCATGACAGAAACATTTGATAGATTCTGTAAACTGCTCAATGATCTGTCATTGATTAACAAAGAGTATGATTTAGAAGACTCAAATCTCAAGTTTCTTCTCTCTCTACCTGAAAAGTGGGATGTGAAGACAACCACTATAAGAGATAACTATGATCTTGATATTACTGAGATTGATGAAATCTATGGATTGCTCAAGACTCATGAGTTAGAAATGGAGCAAAGAAACAGAAGATCAAGCAAGAAATCAAAGTCTGTTGCTCTGAAAGTTGAAGAAAAATCTTCAAAGAGAGAGGCATCAAGGAAGAAGGCAAAAGGAAAAGCCTTGGTCACTCATTCAGAAAGTGAGTCATCAAACACTGATGTTGACTCAAACACAGATGAATCATCTGATTCTGAAGATGATGAAGAGATGATGCAAATGGCTGCATTGATGGTAAAGACCTTCAAGAAGATGGGATTCAAGAACTTCAAGAAGGGAAAAAGATTCTCCAAAGACTATTCAAAGTCTGACAGGAAAACTTTCAGAAAATTTGAGGGAAAGGACTCCAAATCTGGGAAGAAAAATAAGTCTGAGATTCAATGTTACAAGTGTAAGGAGAAGGGTCACTATGCTCCTGAGTGCAAAAAGGGTAAAACTGAAAAGGCACTCTACACCAAAGGCAGAGACTGGGTAGACACCTCAGATTCAGATGAAGAGGTAAACTATGCACTCATGGCCTCTACTCAGAATGAAGATTCTGAACTGAAGGTACCTCCAACTACCTATGCTTATAATACTGATAATATAACTGAATTGAGAATTTATCTTAAATCATTACATATCAGTTATAGGGATCAGACTTTAGAGAATGAGAGAATCAAGAACGAGTGTTCTCAACTCAAAAAAAGAAATAAATTTGTTGAAGAACAACTTGAAAACATGAATAAAATTCAGAAAGAAAGAGATGATGCTGTTTTTATAGAACAGGAGTTGCTAGGTAAGTATAAGCAACTAGAATCTGAATTGGAGGATGCAAAGCACATCATTAAAACTTGGACACACTCTGGAAAAGACACACAAGAGATTTTTCAATCAGACACAGTAGGTTTAGGTTATTCTGAGGATGATGTACTTAGATTTCAGAATATAGTCAAGATTAGACCACCACTTTCTACTAAGAAATTTGGAACATTTGTTCATGGTACTGTTAAAACTGAACATGGAGATGTTGAAAGAGAGCCAGTAAAAACCTGTGTCAAACAGGTTAATATTGGTTCAATGACAGATAAACAACTCAAGCATAAGCTTAAAGAAATAAAATCTGTCAATAAACAGAAAATGCCTAGGAAAAACAGAAATGGAAAGGTAGGCATTACATCAGGAAATAGGCCAATGCTTGCTACACTTGCACCTAGAAAAACTTGTCATAACTGTGGTAGCACTAATCATCTTGCTAGTTTTTGCAGGAAGAACAAAGACATTAATTCTTTACCCTCCAAATGTGGAGTAAAAAAGAATAATGTCAAACCCAGACCACAAACTCTGTACAAATATTGTGGAAGTACTTGGCACTCAATTTATACTTGCAAGAATTATCATGCTATTTATCATAATTACTATGAACTGAAACCTAATTTGAAATGGGTTAAAGTTGATTCTGCAAGTACTAAGACTGAAAATGTTAGTTTAAACTCTGATAATGACAAATCCGCTGCAAAAACTAACAGATTCAATAAAGCAAAAGGATCCAAGCAAGTCTGGATCCTTAAATCTAACAATCAGTGATTGTTTGTGATTGCAGGGCACCAGGGAAAGTACCCTAGTCGTGGACAGTGGATGTTCAGGACACATGACTGGAAATAAAGCCCTGCTATCAGAGTATGTGGAGAAGGCTGGCCCAAAAGTTTCCTATGGAGATGGCAACATAGGACATACTCTGGGATATGGCAATATTAATCTTGGAAGTGTCATCATCACTAATGTAGCTCTGGTTCCAGGACTCAAGCATGATCTGCTTTCTGTGAGTCAAATCTGTGACAGAGGATATCATGTAGATTTTCAACCTGAATACTGTCAAGTCATCAGTAAATCTACAGGGAAAGTTGCTCTAGTTGGAAACAGACACAATAAACATCTATGAAATAAAATTGTCAACAAACTCTGATGGCAAAGCAGTGTGTCTGTCAACAAGGATGTCCAGTGAAGAGAGTTGGAAGTGGCATAAGAAACTCTCTCATTTAAATCTGAACAACATCAATGAGCTAATAAAGAATGATCTTGTGAGAGGACTACCAAAGTCTTTGTTGAATGCAGAAGGCCTGTGTGATTCTTGTCAAAAGGCCAAACAGAGAAAAGCCTCTTTCAAAAGCAAGTCTGAGTCTTCAATTGTTGATCCTTATCATCTTCTACATGTTGATCTTTTTGGACCAGTGAATGTTCTGTCTCTTGGAAAGAAGAAATATGCTCTAGTCATTGTTGATGAATACACCAGATATACTTGGGTGTATTTTCTAGCAAAGAAGGATGAAACTGCATTTACACTGGCAGAACATATAATGCAATTGGACAAAGGGACAAAGAATCAAGTGAAGATTATCAGAAGTGACAATGGAACTGAATTCAGAAATTCAACAATGGAAGAATTTTGCAAGAACAAAGGAATTAAACAAGAGTTTTCTGCACCTGGCACTCCACAACAGAATGGTGTAGTTGAAAGGAAGAACAGAACTTTGATAGAAGCTGCCAGAACTATGCTTGATGAAGCAAAATTACCAACCTATTTCTGGGCAGAAGCTGTTCAAACTACTTGTTTTACTCAGAATGCCACTCTAATAAATAAGCATGGAAAAACACCATATGAAATGGTGAGAGAAAAGAAGCCAAACCTGAAATACTTTCATATTTTTGGGTGCAAATGCTTTGTGCTGAAAACTCATCCTGAACAGTTGACCAAATTTGATCTGAAGGCAGATGAAGGAATTTTTGTTGGCTATCCACTGTCAACTAAAGCATTCAGAGTTTATAATCTGAGAACCAGAGTGATCATGGAATCTATTCATGTGTCTTTTGATGACAAGAAAATAACTGGACTTGAAGATGTAAATCAACATGATCAACTGCACTTCGAAAATGAAGATTTAATCTCTGATGAATTAAACTCTGATGAGTCTGATCTGACAAACTCTGAACCTCTACTGGTAAATACTGAAGAGACCTTTCAGCCAGAATCAAGAGAAGAACCAGTTGAGGGGGAGCATGAAGAAACTCATCAAAGTGATAACTCAAATTTTGATAACGACTCAGCTGAAAATTCTGAATCAAACTCTGGTGACTCAAACTCTGGAAGTCCAAAAGCAGACAGTTCACACACTGAGCAGTCACATTCAGGGGGAGCCTCAGAGAATGAAGAAAGATATCAAGAAAATCAGGAGAACATGGATCGAGGGGGAGGATCCAACTTTGAAAGAAGTCAATTGCCTTCAGCTAGGAAATGGACCAAATCTCACACACCTGATTTGATCATTGGTGATCCAGATGCAAGAGTAAGGACAAGAAGTGCAACAACAAATGAATGTCTGTTCCATGCATTCTTGTCACAAAATGAACCAAAGGAAGTTGAAGAAGCTCTTAAAGATGCTGACTGGATAACAGCAATGCAAGAAGAGTTAAATGAATTTGAGAGAAATGAAGTGTGGACACTAGTACCAAGACCAAAGAACAGGTCTATTGTTGGTACTAAGTGGGTTTTTAGAAACAAAACTGATAGTGAAGGGGTTGTTACAAGAAACAAAGCCAGACTTGTGGCAAAAGGCTATTCACAGCAAGAGGGGATAGATTATGATGAGACTTTTGCTCCAGTTGCCAGGTTGGAGGCAATAAGAATGTTTCTTGCTTATGCTTCTCACAAGAAATTCAAGGTTTTTCAAATGGATGTGAAAAGTGCTTTTCTGAATGGAAAACTTGAAGAAGAAGTGTTTGTTGAACAACCACCTGGTTTTGTAGATCCAAATTATCCAGACCATGTCTACAGGCTAGACAAGGCACTATATGGACTTAAGCAGGCACCAAGAGCATGGTATGAAACTCTGGCTCAATTTCTTTTAGAAAGTGGATTCAACAGAGGTACAATTGATAAAACTATGTTATCAGACATGAAATTGTGACTAAGGGTCTCACTCACAATTTGGGGGAGATTGTTAGTTACAGAGGCATGCCTGTACACATCTAATAACAAGCCTAATTGTTTGTAATGCTTTGCATTACTTACATGACCTCTTAACTGAGGGAACCTCTAGTTGTAGAGTTTCTGTTTGTATTGTACTTGTAGTAGGCATCAAATCCTAGTTGTGTAATTGTATAAATAGAGTCTAGAATAATGCTTGAAAGAAGTTCCAAGGTTCATGCCTCAAGCAAGGAGTTAAAGACTGTCAAATAATCACAGTTGGGATTTGAAGAAATGAAGAATTTGCCTAAGTACCAATTCGAGAAGTATATTTGTCTATTCGAGAAGTCCAGCATTCGAGAAGTCAGGGATTCGATATCTCAAGACACTATTCGATATCTCTGAATACACTGTTCGATATCTCATTCGATATCTCAGGGATTCGATATGTCTACTACTCTATTCGAGAACTCAAGAAGTCAACAAGTCAAGATGGTATTCGAGTTCTCAAAGAGTCAACAAGTCAAAGTTCCATTCGATATCTCAAGGACTCAGAAAGCTATTCGATATCTCGAGGATTCGATAAGTCAAATGTTCTATTCGACAACTCAAGGAATCCTGATGGAAAAGAGCTATTCGAGAAGTGGTTCGATATGTCAATATAACAGTATTCGAGAACTCAGAGTTATCGATCAAGTCAATTCTAGTTCTCGAATCACTTACTTAGTCACTTCTCGAATACATTCTTGGAGACAAAATACTGAAGAAATTGTACAAGTCAGAAACCTGCAACAAGCCAATGCACTTTATGGACCACAATCTGTAACGTGCTCTGGAAAGCCTACAAGGAAGCTTGGAGAGATATAGAAGAGACAAGGAGCTAAAGAAGTGGATCTAAACAGGCTTTGCAAAGTCAAATCTGTAACCGTTTGGACACTTACTCAAAAAGGATAGACAGACTAGAAAGTAATTTGTTTAGCTTCCTTATTTGGAGTAAGTAGGCTGTATCCATGTTCTATAAGGACACAGCCTCACTTCATAACTTAGTAACTTTTGTGAGTCAAGTTTTTCATACACTGTAAGCTATATCTCTCTGAGAAAAACGAAGCTGAGAATACTACCATTTGTATTCACAGATTGTAGCAACCTTTATCTAATAATACATTAGATTAAAGTGATATTGTGTCTTGTGTTGTTTCTTTATCCGCACCTTCACTTCTACACACACAGGCACTTATCTGCTACATAGACTCAATCCAAGAAAAGTTCAAGAATCCATTCACCCCTCCCTCTGTATTCTTTTACCGTATTCAATACTCAACAAGTGGTATCAGAGCGGGCTGTTTATTCAAAAACAGAAAAACGATCATGAGTTCGAATACACCAAAGACTACAGGAACGGTGAAGGTCCCTAAGTTTGATAAAGAAAACTTCAATCTCTGGAAGATAAAGATGATGTTGTTCATTAAAGCCTCTCATCCCTTGTATCCTGAGATTCTCAAGAATGGTCCTTTTGTTCCACAACAAGAGATACCAGAGAAGACTGTTGGAACCATAACTATCCCAAGATCTTATGAGGCCAAGGATCCATCAAAGTGGACAGAGTCAGAAAGGGAGAAGGTTGCTCTTGACAGCCACCTCATGTTGCTTATCATTGATTCCATGGACATGTCAATGTTTGCAAACATTGCATCATGCACGTCTGCTAAAGAGATGTGGGATCACATTGAGGTGTTGTGTGAAGGGACTGATGAGGTTAAGGAAAACAGGAAACAGATACTGGTCACACAGTATGAAGCTTTCATGGCACAGCCCAAGGAAAGCATCACTGAAATGTTTGAAAGGTTTCACAAGCTAGTTACTGAGTTGCAGATGAATGGAAAGGTTTACAGCACCAAGGAGTTAAATATGAAATTTCTGTTGTCTTCACCAAATCATCTGGAGCAAAGAGTCATTTCTCTAAGAGAGAGAGATTTGAACAAAGTCACCTATGATGTGCTCTATGGAGTCCTAAAGACTCATGAACTTGAGTTGCTTCAGAAAAGGGCTATCCAAGCCAACCAAGGTAGGATGATAAACACATCATGTGCCTTGATTGTCAACAAATCCATTCTGGACCTAGAAGCATCTACAAGCCAACTAAGGATAGAGGAGGTGGCAGATGATGAAGAAACTGAAGCTGGGGTGAGTGAACCTGTTGAGGAAAAGGAGGAAGAAGAAGAAGAGTTTTACACTCTGGAAGAACTTGATGGGATGGAAAATACTTCATATGCTTTCATGGCCAGAAAATTTCCAAACATCAGATTTAAAAGAAATCAACCCTTCAAACCCAAAACTCAAAACCATTCAGCCAACAAGAACAAGGCACCTGTGAAACCAAACAGAAATAAGTTCAAAACCAGTTATGTGGATAGGTCATCTGTAAGGTGCTATAGATGCAATGACCTAGGGCATTTTGCCAGTGAATGCAAGAAGCCTAAAAAGAAGGATAGAGATTATCTTGAGCTCGAAGCTAAGTATGAGGCCCTTCTGAAAAAGCAGACACATGGTAAGGCCTACATAGCTGAAGGGAAGTGTTGGGATGATTCTGAGAGTGATGAAGAGGAACAAGATTTCTGCAATTATGCCTTGATGGCCAACTCCAAGGATGACTCATCTTCATCTGATTCTCAGGTACCATCTCTCACTACTATAGACATGTCTGTTTCTGAGTATAAATGCATGATCGAACAACTATCTGTTGAAATTTTTAATATTCATACTAGTATGACTGCTGCTAATGAGGAGATTGCTAAACTGTCTACTAGAAATGAAATATTAACCAAAAAGAATGAGGAACTTGAGCTAACTACTATGCAAGTAGAAAACCTTAAGAAAGAAGTTGAATATTTGCAGAACAAGGTTTTATGTGCTAGTCAAGTAGAGAAGGCTCTTAGGGATGAATTAGCTGAGAATGAATTCAAACTAAAAACTTTCAAGAAATCATCTGGTTTAGTGCAATCTTACTGTGAGAAAATTGAAGCTAATCCCAAAGCAGCTATTGGACTTGACTATGACTCTCTCAAACAAAGGAAAGGCTATGCTGTCATTGAAGAGGACACAGATGTTCATGAGAAAGTGCCTCACATTTTGAGAAAAACTGAAAATCCAATTTTTAAGGAATCAACATTTGAAATTGATGAGGATGCCTTACTCATCAAGCAAATGTTGAATGATGAGGATGAGGCACAATCTAGTGAACAACAAGCATCCTCTAAGAATGAGAGTGTCAAGTCAAAGACCAAGAAACCAGTAGTTGATAGGCCAAGACCTAAGAAGTTTGTTAAGTTTGTCTCAGCTGGGAAGAGTGAATCAGAAAAGGAAGTGACTAAGAAGAAACAGAACAGAAATGGCAAGTTAGGGATTAACAAGGATAACAACTATGCTTATATGCCTAATGCCCCTAGGAAAACTTGTCAGAACTGTTTCAGTACCAATCATTTAACTCATGCATGCAAGAAACCTGTTGGTAGTGTGTCTAAACCTTCCTATGATTGTTCTGTGCCTCTAAGTCATAGAGATGCACCTTTCTGTGATAAATTTGACTGTATGCCATGCAATATGAATGTTATGACTAGTTGTTTTAATTTAAGAAGGCAGTTCATTGATGGTTGTATCAGTCACAATTCTCACACACACTATACAAGGTCAAAGTCTTCAAGTCCTCCTAAAGCTAGGAAGGTACCTCTGTCACCTAAGTCTGAAACTTCAGGTTCTAAGACTTCCAACAGTGACAAGAAGACTAACACTAAGAAAGTTGACAAGCATGTTGTTTATGATAAAACTGTCTCTAAGTCGCATGGACCCAAACTTGTTTGGGTACCAAAGGAAAAGTAATACCTTTGTGTTTGCAGGGCAAAGAAAGTGAAAAGAAGGTCATGTGGATTTTAGACAGTGGATGCTCAAATCATATGACTGGTGATATGGCCCTGCTATCACAGTATGAGGAAAAGGCTGGCCCAATGGTTGCTTTTGGAGATGACAGCATGGGTAACACATTGGGATATGGCAAGCTGAAAGTTGGTAATGTCATCATTGAAGATGTAGCACTAGTCAAGGGGCTCAAGCATAATCTGCTAAGTGTTGGTCAGTTTACTGATAGAGGATTCAAAGTGAATTTTGACAAAGATGAATGTTTGATCACCCACAAGAAGACTGGTGATTTTGCTCTATCTGGAGTAAGGAAGGGAAGCCTGTTTGTAGCCAATATGGACTCTGCAAACAAGGACAAAATTTGTTGCTTTTACTCAAAAGCATCAAATGAAGATTATTGGCTGGGGCACAAGAAACTATCACACCTGAACTTCAAGGCCATTAATTCTCTAGTCAAAAGAGAGTTAGTGAGAGGCATGCCCACACTTGAATTCTGCCAAGAAGGAGTGTGTGAGGCTTGTCAAAAAGGAAAAATGAAAAGATCAAGCCATAAGTCAAAAACAGTGACATCAATAACCAAGCCATTACAACTCATCCATATGGATTTGTTTGGGCCTGTCAACATAATGTCACTTGGAAGAAAGAAGTATGCCCTGGTAATGGTTGATGATTTTTCAAGGTATACATGGGTGGAATTTCTGGCATCAAAAGATGAGGCTCCACAAGTAATTATTGAGCATATAAAGAAAGTTGACAAGGAAGCAAAGGCAAACGATGCAAGTGTAATTGCACTAAGGAGTGATAATAGAACAGAGTTCAGAAATGCCACACTTGAAGCATTCTGCAAAGAGAATGGCATTTCTCAGCAATTCTCAGCTCCAAGGACTCCACAACAAAATGGAGTTGTTGAGAGAAAGAATAGAACTCTAATTGAGGCTGCTAGAACAATGTTACTTGATGCAAAAATGCCTACATGTTTTTGGGCTGAGGCTGTGAGCACTGCATGCTATATTCAGAACAAGACCCTCATCAACAAAAACACTGGAAAGACACCTTACAACTTGATGACTGGAAAGAAGCCTACTCTAAAGTATGTTCATACTTTTGGAAGCAAATGCTTTGTACTAAAGGATAATTCTGAATATGTTGGAAAGTTTGATGCAAAAGCATTTGAAGGAATTTTTCTTGGCTATTCTATGGAAAGAATTGCATACAAGGTTTATGTCATCAGTCAAAAGAAAGTTATGGAAAGCACAGATGTTACATTTGATGACAACAAACTACCTGGACTAGAAGAAGCCAATGATGAAGACAAAGATCCATTGAGATTTGATAATCTAGATGATTCCGATGAAGAGATTGAAACTGGAGTTGAAACTCAAGTTCAACAAAATTAAGTGATTAATGATACAAGAGAGGAATTTATGCCAATCGATAGTGGAGAAACAAGCATCCAAGACACACCTGTGAGTAATGGCAACTTCACAGGGGGAGGAAATGAGGATGACCATGATGTGGATGATGAAGCAACATCAAGAATGAGAAGTCAGGCTGAACACTCGAGGAAATGGGATAGATCACACACTGCAGAGCAAATCATTGGAGATCCTAATGCAGGAGTAAGGACTAGGAGAGCAACTCAAAATGAGTGCCTCTATGGATGTTTTCTATCACAAGTTGAGCCTAAGAAACTTGATGATGCACTGTTGGATCCAGATTGGATTATTGCCATGCAAGAGGAGCTGAATCAATTTGAAAGGAACAAAGTATGGGAACTTGTGCCTGCACTAAAGAATAGAACCATTGTTGGAACAAAATGGGTTCTGAAGAATAAGATGGATGAAGATGGTGTAATAATAGAAACAAAGCAAGGCTGGTTGCAAAAGGATACTCTCAACAGGAAGGCATTGATTATGATGAGACATTTGCCCCTGTTGCTAGATTGGAAGCCATTAGAATATTCTTGGCATTTGCTGCTCATTCAAACTTTAAAGTTTATCAGATGGATGTCAAGAGTGCATTTCTAAATGGAGAGTTGGAAGAAGAGGTTTATGTGCAACAACCACCTGGCTTTGAGGATCCACATTTCCCAGAATTTGTCTACAGATTGCTTAAGGCACTGTATGGACTTATGCAAGCTCCAAGAGCATGGTATGATACTTTATCACAATTTCTTCTTGAAAATCAATTCACTAGAGGCACATTGGACAAGACACTGTTTTACAAGAAGCATGGTGATGATATTATCCTAGTCCAAATCTATGTGGATGATATCATTTTTGGTTCTAAAAATGAGAAGCTGTGTGAGAAATTCTCTAAACTCATGCAGAGCAGATATGAGATGAGTATGATGGGAGAGTTGACATTCTTTCTAGGGTTGCAAGTCAGTCAAAGGAAGGATGGTATCTTTATCAGTCAAACCAAGTACATCAAGGATTTATTGAAGAAGTTTGACTTGGAAGATTGTTCACCTGCCAAGACACCCATGGCCACTGCCACTAAACTGGATGAAGATGCTAAAGGCAAGAGAGTAGATATCTCAGTCTACAGAGGCATGGTTGGTTCTCTACTCTACCTCACTGCAAGTAGGCCAGACATCATGTTTGCTACATGCTTGTGTGCAAGGTTTCAATCAAATCCAAAGGAATCACATTTGATTGCAATAAAAAGGATCTTTAGATATCTGAAGGGCACTCCAAACTTGGGTTTATGGTATCCTAAGGACACAGGGTTCAATCTGGTTGGTTATTCTGATGCTGATTATGCTGGATGCAGAGTGGATAGGAAACGCACCTCAGGAAGCTGCCAGTTTCTTGGACAAAGGTTAGTTTCTTGGTATAGCAAGAAGCAACAATCTGTGTCAACTTCTACAGCTGAGGCTGAATACATAGCTGCTGGAAGTTGCTGTGCTCAAGTGCTTTGGATTAGAAATCAACTTAGAGATTATGGACTTGTGTTGGAAAGAATTCCAATCATGTGTGACAACACAAGTGCAATCTCTATAGTTGCCAATCCTGTCAATCATTCTAGAACAAAGCACATTGACATCAGATATCATTTCATAAGAGAACATGCAACTAATGGAACCATTGAGTTGCATTATGTCTCTACAGATAAACAACTAGCTGATATATTCACTAAGCCATTAGATGAAGCCACCTTCACAAGGTTGGTAAGTGAGATTGGAATGCTGAATTCTTCAGATTCTGGCTAAGTGAATACACCATCTAGATTGTTGCAGCAGTAAACACTTACTTTATCTAAATTCTCAATATTTTTGGAGTAAGTGTTGGCTGAAATATGATTTATAAATATTTCAAATCTGTTGCATATATTGAAAATCATATTTCTATTAACTTAAAATTTCTATGAAATTTTGAGAAAATCACTATTTAATTTGCTAGGATATTCTTCAATGAATATGTCTGGTAAATTTTAAAAGATAGTGAAAATCAAATTTTTATGAGTGATGAGTATAGCTCGATAAGTCAGACTTCTCGAATGATTCACTATTCGACATCTCTAATAAGTCTCATTAGAGTACTCTTGAGTTCTCGAATAGAGTCTTTCTAAGATATCGAATAGAGGTATTCTTGACTTCTCGAATATAGTAATTGAGTTCTCGAATGATTGAGTTCTCGAACACTATATTTGAGTTCTCAAATCATTTGAAAAGGCTGAATTCTCGCTGAATTTTAACCGATTTTGGACTTTTGTCTAAAAGTTTAAATCACTCATAAAAACATATTTTATTTAATTTAGAATTATTTCTAAGTTAGATAACTGCCAGCTGTGAGTTTCTATCTGCTTGAGTTATCGATTAAGCCTTTCTTGACTTCTCGAATAGTTGTTTTCTACTTCTCGAATGCCTGACTTGTCGATACAAAACTTTCTGCTAATCGACAATTCAAGTACTTCATACTTATACAATTTCACATCTATTCGATTCATTTCATTCGATTTCTCAAGCATCTACACTCTCTAAACCCCTGAAACCCTAGCTACGAAAAGCCAAATTTCTTCTTCAATCTTCAATTTCTTTCCTCTCTTCTACACAAATGGCAACAGTAAAGTTCAACACCAACTTCATCACTCTCACTAGTGATGTTGAAGCACCCAATGCCAATTTCAAGTGCTTTGTGAAATGGATGGCTGAGTCATACATCAAGGATGCACTCTCTGCCAACCCAACTCTGTATCTAGATATCCTGGAACAGTTTTGGGGTACTGCTATTGTGGAAGTTGTAGCCCTGGAAAACGCAATCACTTCATATATCATCTACTGCAAGATTCAAGATAAGGAAATCACTATCACTACTGCAGACATGAACCAAGCACTGGGCCTACAACAAGAGTCATTCGACAGACTGGCCACTAATGCAGAGTTAGAGGAATTCTTTGAGTTCATCAATTACTCAGATGGGATCAATCTTGGAAAGCTAAACAGAAAGAATCTGAGAAAAGAATGGAGCTATGTGTTTGCAACTCTTCTCCAAGTCTTCACTGCCAGGAAATCAAGCTTTGATCAAATCAGTGCACCTGTGCAGCAAATTGGATATGCTTTGGCCTATGGAAAGAAGATTGATGTTGGCCAAATCATCCTCCAAGAACTATATGGAAGACTTGGTAAGAACACATCCAAGAGAGGTACTGATATTTTCTTCCCTCGCTTTATTCAATCTGTACTTAATTATAAAAATGCTTCATTGATTGAATTGCCTGGGATTGATAAAAATAAAATAGGCTATCCTAAGTCCATGACCAAACTCATTTTTGGTAATTTGGAGACTAGGAATGATGTGGATGTAAGACTGAACATAACTCCCCATATGGAGAGTTTGTTTAGGACTTATCCCCACAACATGCCAACATTTGATGCAAAATCTAAGTTAGCACAGCCCAAGTAAGTAGAACAAAATGCTAACCCAGGGCCTGCTAACCAACCCTCTCAACCAAACACTCTACCACATAATGAGCCAACTGCATCATCCTCTCAAAAGGGTGATGTTAGTAAAAAGAAGAGAAAGGAAGTAATGTCTGTACCATTAAATATCTTATCTGAAGCAGCATTAGCTGTTGAATTAGGTCTAGAAAGTGAGGAACCTGAGTCACCCTTACACAGGACAAAGAAGAAGAAAACTAAGACCACCTCTTCAGTCACACAAATGGCTGAAGTTGTAAAATCAGGGGCACACAGCTCACTAGGTGTATCCTCTCAACAGGGTGCACCTATAGAATCAAGCATTCTCCCCAATGCACCTTCTTGTACAGAGTCAGCACATGGGAGTGATAAGGCTGGCACTACACTGAGTGGAGAGCACATCACAATTGAAACTCCCTCTATTTCTCAGGGGGAGTTGCCAAAATCTACTCTTAAACACACTTCTCTTCCAGAATCTAACACTGAAATTTCTTTGGAACCTGCAACTCAGGCAACTGAGATGCAAGGCATTGATCATCAAGAATTCTTTTCTCTTGATGAGCCAATAATTTCAAGTGACTTAGTGCATGACACTTTGCTCACCACTCAGAACCCACATTTAGATGGTGAGGGAATGCATGCTGAGGCATCTCCTGATGACACCATCACAAACACAGAGGTTCCACTAGTTTTTACTAGAGACTCTGTGCCTGTGTCAACTGCTGGTGTAATTCATCCCACTTCTGTGGTGACACTAGTAGTAGAGTCAATCCATCCGGTTACAGAAGTTGCATCTGTAACTGAGGAGTCTAGCTTGCCTAGCTCTAGCTCTGACTTTATGTCACAATGGCTGAAGCCTATGCAACATGACAGTGCTTCAGGATCAGGGTCTGTTCCACAACAATTGACGGTTGAAGCACTTCAAAGCTTAATTGTGGATCAGATTCTTGAGTTCACAAAGATTGCTCAGAACCTTCTCACTGCAGACATGCCTAATCCAGACTATGAGGCTATTCTGTTATGCCATAGGGATGATGTGGAGGTGCAGAAGACAAAGATCATTGATGATGCTGAGAGAGATGGCAACATAGATGCCTGGTTGCAAGGAAAATATGATAATACTCTTGATGAAGCACTTCAGTATCTCAGGGAGGAATACCTCACTTCACTGGGTTCCAATGCCAAATCTCTGACCCCTGGTGAAGTGTATGAGGCTATGAATGATACACACAAGGGATTCCTCAAGGCTGCACATTATCTTGGAAAAGGTGTTAAGACTGAGGTCAATAGAGTGTGTGATAAGACCACCACCACAGTAGAAGCAATCAAGAGGACCTTTGATGCCAAATTCCCTCAGCTAGACAGTGTGTTCAAGGACATCAAACACTGCAACACTACCTGCACCAAAATGGACAATGGGCTAGCTCTGCTAAAGGATACTGTCACAGGTCTGGGGCATCAATTTCAAATTCTGTCTGATCAGACCACAGATGCCAATGCCATGTTGAGGACCATGTTCAAAAATCTATATGGAGACAGACTGATTACTAAAGTCCCAGTACATGACATGACTAGATTTGAAGTGCAGAGACTCAAAGAACAATCCCTGTCTGGCTTCAAATCTACTGAGTTATTCAGCAAAGTAGATGCACTTGAGAAGGAGGTGGCTACTTTCACTAAGTCCAATGCTCATCTTACAGACAAGGTTGCGCTTCTAAATGATCAGTTGGACACTCAAGCATCCACCACAGCTGATGTCCTTCTGCATCAACAATCCATGTTAGCTGCTATGATGAAGCATATGGGTCTCCCTCTCCCTGATGAATCTTCAATCCCAAAGGACATTTCTACGGCCTCAGTGCCTGACAACAAGCCTAAGGGGGAGAAGAAGACAAGGAACTCAAATTCAAAGGGGGAGAAAGGGAACTCAAATACAAAGGGGGGAGAAAGGCATAATAATAAAAGAGGGTGGTCAACAAAGAGCTTCTTCAAAATCTCTACCTAATGTGCCTGGCAAAGGAAAATCCAAAATGGATGAGCCTCCATCTACCTTGCCAGTTGTCACTCTACCAACTGTGCACATCACTACTCCTGGAGGACAAAAGCAATCCATAACTACAACAGTGGTTGCAGGGAGTATGCCATCTGACAAACCTCCAACCCTACCTGAGAGTGCCAAGCCTGTAGAAGTTAAAGTTGTTACTGAGGCCAAACTACAAGAAGTTGCTAACTCCAATGTTTATCATGATAAAGCCTTCTTGGAGTTTCTGAAAGCCACAAGGGAACAGGTTGGTGACACTCAGTTCTATCTGAGGGAGCTGAAGAAGCAGATTGATTACATCACTGTCATTCCTAAGAAAGTCAATAATCTATGGATTAAGGAGATAGTGATGATATCCAAATTGAAGATATGGCATCTAACATACAAGACTCTACAAGAACTGAAACACTCAGAGATAGATGCCATACTTGAGCTTATTGAGAAGAAGAATGAGAACAACAAAAGTCTGTTTGATGACTTGAGGAATGACCAACCTTCAAGGCTACCAGAAGTGATCAAGAAGCCATGTACAATCATTTATCAGTCTGGCACCAGAATTGAAGATATCAAGCAATTGGTCATTCCCCATGATCTCACCACTAGAAATCACAGACTGATCATTGCTATCATTGATCAATTACAGAAGAAGGTTGGAGCCAGAAATGCTGAAGAAACTGAGGCACTGCACATCCTCAGAACTTATATTGCAACTGGTGAAATTCCAGAGATGGCTCAACCTAGGAGAAATAAGGATGATGATTCTGAAGACAAAGGTGATGGGAGGAGAAGACATCACAGGAGAGATAAGTGTGATGAAGACAAGAAGAAGAAGGGGGACAAAGATAAGAAGAATGATGATGACCAAGGAAGAGTCTATGAGAGGAAGATTGGAAAATAGCAAGCCTTAGGCATTGCTAGCAGTAACCTTACCACATCACAAGACTCTAAGTCTAGGGTGAATACTGTTAGTGGTGACCTAGCAAAATCTACATCTATGGCTTCTGCAACTGTTTTGCCACCTTAAGAGGAGAAGAAGATTCAAGTCAAGAAACCATGTGTATGTTTCAGAAAGCAAACTGCTAATGGAATACTACTATGGTCTACCAACAAAGGTCAAAGATTTCTGCCAAGCAACCATGTCAAGAGAATGAAATTTAAACATGTTGCAAGAAAGGTGAAGCTATCCAAATCTAAGGCACTGACAATTATCCCAGGATTAAACCTACCACCTCTGGATGAAAGCTATGATGAAGACCAACTGCAGTTTCTATGGGCTCAAAGAATCTATCATGTTGCCATTGTTGATGATTTTCTTGAAGTTAAGTATTCTGATGGAAGACAGAAGAAATTCAGACAAGGAACATGCCAGCACTGGGGCAGGCTGTATGACATAGAAAGGATAATTGCAATGTTGGATTCTGAAGACAGAGTGGAAAGGGTGTGGAAGCTGGAGTTAATTGACTTTGTCAAGATGAAAAGAGATCACCAGGCAGAAATGAGAAAGAACAGTGAAAAGCTACGAAAGAAAAGGGAGGAGGAGTTTGCTGCAATGGAAGCTAAGGCTGATGAGTTGAGAGCTATGGGTCTGTGCAGAGTCAAGTTTAATCCTTACATCATTGAGTACAAGAAATATGGTAGAAATGTGAAGATTAGAATGGACTACATCAGTTCCTACTCTGAGAAACAGCTAAATGAAGTGCTCAAGGATTTATCAGGCTCTCCTCTAATTGAAGAACTCACTGCAATGGAAGATATCATTCTTGCCATGGAAGAAATTGCAAAGAAGAAAGCCAAAGAAGCTGAAGATAGGATGAAAAATGAGAATCTGCAAGCCAAAGCTCAAAAGATGAATCCAAAAGGATATGGCTAAGTAGTTCCTCATAACTTGTAAGAATACTTCTATGTAATTTCTTCAATCAAATTCATACCTGTACTTTTAAAAGCTTTATCTTTATGTATGTTAGGCTTGTTATCAGACATGAAATTGTGACTAAGGGTCTCACTCACAATTTGGGGGAGATTGTTAGTTACAGAGGCATGCCTGTACACATCTAATAACAAGCCTAATTGTTTGTAATGCTTTACATTACTTACATGACCTCTTAACTGAGGGAACCTCTAGTTGTAGAGTTTCTGTTTGTATTGTACTTGTAGTAGGCATCAAATCCTAGTTGTGTAATTGTACAAATAGAGTCTAGAATAATGCTTGAAAGAAGTTCCAAGGTTCATGCCTCAAGCAAGGAGTTAAAGACTGTCAAATAATCACAGTTTGGATTTGAAGAAATGAAGAATTTGCCTAAGTACCAATTCGAGAAGTATATTTGTCTATTCGAGAAGTCCAGCATTCGAGAAGTCAGGGATTCGATATCTCAAGACACTATTCGATATCTCTGAATACACTGTTCGATATCTCATTCGATATCTCAGGGATTCGATATGTCTACTACTCTATTCGAGAACTCAAGAAGTCAACAAGTCAAGATGGTATTCGAGTTCTCAAAGAGTCAACAAGTCAAAGTTCCATTCGATATCTCAAGGACTCAGAAAGCTATTCGATATCTCGAGGATTCGATAAGTCAAATGTTCTATTCGACAACTCAAGGAATCCTGATGGAAAAGAGCTATTCGAGAAGTGGTTCGATATGTCAATATAACAGTATTCGAGAACTCAGAGTTATCGATCAAGTCAATTCTAGTTCTCGAATCACTTACTTAGTCACTTCTCGAATACATTCTTGGAGACAAAATACTGAAGAAATTGTACAAGTCAGAAACCTGCAACAAGCCAATGCACTTTATGGACCACAATCTGTAACGTGCTCTGGAAAGCCTACAAGGAAGCTTGGAGAGATATAGAAGAGACAAGGAGCTAAAGAAGTGGATCTAAACAGGCTTTGCAAAGTCAAATCTGTAACCGTTTGGACACTTACTCAAAAAGGATAGACAGACTAGAAAGTAATTTGTTTAGCTTCCTTATTTGGAGTAAGTAGGCTGTATCCATGTTCTATAAGGACACAGCCTCACTTCATAACTTAGTAACTTTTGTGAGTCAAGTTTTTCATACACTGTAAGCTATATCTCTCTGAGAAAAACGAAGCTGAGAATACTACCATTTGTATTCACAGATTGTAGCAACTTTTATCTAATAATACATTAGATTAAAGTGATATTGTGTCTTGTGTTGTTTCTTTATCCGCACCTTCACTTCTACACACACAGGCACTTATCTGCTACATAGACTCAATCCAAGAAAAGTTCAAGAATCCATTCACCCCCCCCTCTGTATTCTTTTACCGTATTCAATACTCAACAGATTCTTTTGAAGATAGGAGTACAGAAGCTAATAAAGAACAATTTCAAACTGATGGTCAGAAAATAGGAGAAAAACCAGACTTTGCTGGACCTTCTGTTAATGAAATTGATGATAATTATTTGACTCAGCAAACTGCAGATTGGTACAAGTCAGATTGTATTTTTCCTCCTGGCAGAGCAGCTACCTTTCTCAAGGCAAATTCTTCAAAGATTTCAAATCCAGATATTTTCACTTGTCTTCAAGGAACAGTGATTCAGATCAAGTCTTTGAATCACAGGTTTGATGATAATCAGAAGGCAATTGTTGATCTTCGAACAAAGGTTGCTACTCATGAGGAGAAATCTCAAAGAGCTAATTCTAAGCTATTTCAACAGTTTTCCAAAGCTCAGGAGACTCTCAATGATAGATTGAGCAAAGTTGAACAGAATCAGCTTTTGCTGACTGAGAAGGTTGATTCTATTGCAAACTCTATTGAGTTAATCACCTCTATTCTGATTCCAGATGGTGATGATGTCAAAAAGGGGGAGAGAATTTCTAAAACTAAGTGTAAGCAAACTCAAACTCTGTCAAAGAAGGATTATCTGGATGAAGAAGGTGCAAATGCTGCTAAGGGGTTAAGAAGTGCAAATCCAAGACATGGACATGGAAGGTCTACAAGGTCAAAGCCAAATTTGGTGGCAGATACAAATCTTCAGAGTACTTCTACTTCAAGGCAAAAGGATTTGTCATTCACTGATAATCCACAAACAGATGAAGAGTTGGCTGCTAAGATTTTTCGTGAAGAAAATGCTGAGGCTACACTTGAAGATATACATGTTGAAGAAAAGCTGTTGCAAAAAAACATTTAAAGGCATTGAAGTCCAAGAAAGGAAAGAAGATTGTCAAAGCTTCAAGGCCTGCAAAGAAAGGGATTGAAATTAAAGAGAATTTAGCTGGTATTCAAGAAGAGGAAGAAGAAGAAGAAGAAGAAGAAGGAAAGTTGGTAAGAAAGTCTTCTCTTGATGCTAAGTTAAAACTAAAAGGGGTGATGGGTGAAGAAAGAAAAGGTAAAAAGACAGTTACAACCTCTGTTGCCACACAAGTTGTACAGATTCAAAGCAAACCTTTACCTGGATTTTCAAGACCAAGTATTCCAGTTCAAGCACAGATAGAAGAAATTGGTGATTATCAACATAATGTTGCTTGTTCAGGAAAGCCACCAGGCAGGAATACTTCTGGCTTAGGTTCAAGAAGAGATTTGAGAGTTAGTAACAGTCCAAGAGATCCCTCTGCACTTGTTTCTCTTGGTTCTGGTATTACTCAAGAAAATCTGGACAAGTTGGAATCAGTTCAACTAGTTCACCAAAGGAGCTTAGATATTCACTTTCTGTTATACTTCATGACAGATGGAACAGTATATAGAGTGAATGAAGAAGCAATCAAGCTAAAGTTGTTTGAAGAACTTCAGTATGTTCTGCATATATTCAGAGTCAGAAATCGACGAACAGAGCTTATTGCTAATTCTATAAGGGAATATATGCTGAGAGCCAAAGTCTTTACAGGATCGAAAACTACTGAAGAGTATGTTCCTAAATACAGAGATTGGAATGGAAATCTTGTTGAAATGAAGAAGGGAACTGCTAAATTAAAGACTGATCTGGGGATTACAGTTCTTGATTTTAATTCTCAATCAGAGGAAGTCAAGTTCATTAGATTGGGTAATGAGATGAGGAGAAATAAAATCTACGATCTAAGAGCTGCTATCTATCAAACTGATGAGAATGATCCAGAGTTAAAAGAGATCAAGGAAGTTATGCAGAGAGAACTTGAAAATGCTGAGAGAAGACTGTTGATAGATTATCTCAGAACAACTCCAGATCTTGAGGAGGTTAGGTAGACAGAATTTGTAAGTAATTTGAATTTTCTATAGATTTTGTTAAGTCAAGATTAAACTCTGGTTATATGTTAAACACTGTGTTTTTATTTTTTGATTGTTTTGACATTATCAATTACTGTGAACTTGTACATTTTTCTAATGAACAAGTTGGGGGAGATTGTTAGATATAATTGATGTGATTTAATGTCAGTGTTTAAAGTGTTACAGGTAAAAAGAGTTTAACTTGTTAATGAAAGCAGTCGTAGCAGAGTTTGAGTATACACTGACAGCTGGAAGCGCAAACGCTGATAGAAGGAAGTGTAAACACTGCTAGCTGAACACAAGGAAGCGCAAACACTGCTGGCTAGGAGAGCAACAGAGTTTGCTAAAGTATGTCTACTGGAAGCGTCTACAAGTCAACAGAGTTTGAAGATTAATTTAAGATTAATACGGAAGCAATATCTTTGAAGATTGGATAGCTGTCAAAGAGATTGAGTTGACTTAGGAGACGTGTAGCAATCGTAATTGATATCAATTGTATAGCTTAATTTTAGGAGAATCAATTAACGATTGTACGTAGCTGTATATCTTATAAATACAGTTAGGTTAACCCTAGAGGGGTATCCATCGTGAACGAATATCATTTTTGTAACCTAAGTAGCTCTCTGTGATATTTTACATCACTGAGAGAGGAATTATTAATTCCAAACAGTTTTAAGTACTAAAACGTGTGTTCTTGTTATTTACTCATACAGTATTTGATTATATATATTGTGTATTCGACCTAACAGATACCTTGGTTGATTCAACTTATATCGTCTGATTTCACAACATCTTTATTAGGGGTGATGCTATCCTTTGTGCATCCCCCGGGGTTCGTTTTAATCTATGGACATTCTATCCTCAATTCTACTTTCAAGGATACTTACATCCTGTACTTGGCATTTCAATCATATTTCCTTAATAAGGGTCTCTTTTCAATCATTCTCATCTTGATAATCTATAGGTAGCCTAATGCTAACCTCTTCTTTCAAACGAATGTCAGTCTATATGACCTTCCAAAAGACAACATATGTCTACCTGTCTTTCTTACAGAACTTGGTAATGGTAGCAAGGATGTTCTAGAAGATATTGGTCGTGTTCAACGTGAATCTCTTAGTGCCTAATGCTCCTCTTAAGGACACTAAGCTTCAGATAACATTTATGCATCAATATACTGCACTAACTTTGGCAATCTTTGTAACTTTTCAGTGGTCACTACCCTCAATCCTAATACGTCCATGGTATATATAAATCCATCATCCTGAATCTCAATTCATTTTATATCAAAAGCCCTCGCGGTTGGCACTTGATTAGAAGCACCCCGCTTTGTCCTTACATTGCTGGTTCAGTCACTTGAAAATCCTTAGTGACTTGGCCCCAACTGGCAATGCTAAAATATGTGAGTTTAGGGGTCGGCTAATAGCATTACTTTTCTAGCAATTGCTGGCATAGTGCCTTCTTCTTTGATACCTTTTGATCTTTTCCAAAACTTTACTGCATATAAGTCTCAATTGACTTCTCGGTACCGCCTCCAGTCACCATTCCTTTACTTTTATCTTTTCAATTATTCTTATTAATTCCATGAGCCACAAAAGTTTACACTCTTGGCATAACAGCCTTTTTATCAATCCCGGAATTTCCCCTTTTTCCGTCCGATCTCAACTTCATAATTTTTATCCGGCTTAATGGCCTTTTAGCCCTCAAAGTTTCCACTGATATACCCACTACAAGAAAATCGCAATCAGACAACACTCATCAGACAACGCTCGGACGAAAAAGCATTGTTTGGAATTAAGAGACAACGGTTTTTTTGTAATTTCAGAAAAGTATTGTGTCATCCAGGTACCCTACAACGGGTTAAAAACGTTGTCTAGTAAATTGATTCAGACAATGGCTTTTGCAATGTGGTGTTGTAAAGACGAGTAAGGTTACACAACTGTTTTTACGAACATTGTCTGATCTGTTTTGAGACAATGTTTATAAACCGTTGTATAATTCACACAACTGTTTTTATATACCATTGTGTTATTACGATTCACACAACAGAATAATTAACCGTTGTTAAATCGTGTTTTGATGAGACAACAGTTTTTATGAAACCGTTGTCTGAACTACAAAAATTTTGATTAGAATTTGGTGGGAAATAATGAAATATTTGGTGGGAATAATGAAATAATTTGAATTGAATTTGGTGGGAAATAATGAAAATAATCAGACAACGGTTTTCATATAAAAAAATGTTGTGTTATATTAAGCACAACAATAGTTTTTAATAAAAAAACCGTTGTTTAATGTTCTTGTATGATATTTAATGGTCAACTATCAAAGTACTCCTTGGTCAAACTAGTATAATTTTCGAATAATAATTTTTTTTAAAAAAATTTTGGATGATCCAACAGTGCGGATGATGTTATATACAAATTTTAGTGATGATTTTTATTAACTTTCGTACAGTTCGATAGTCGAATAAATCATTCAAAAAATTATTCAGTGAATCTCAATCTTGCCTCGTTATAGGAAGTTGCACTTTTGCTACGTTTTTGTTAAAATCTCGTACAACCAGACCTTTTTATTTTTTGATTATTTTTTTCCAACACTAGAATGAGTGTTTATTAACTTTCGTACGGTTCGATCGTCGAAGAAATCATTCAAAAATATTATTCAGTGAATCTGGATCGTGCCTCGTTATAGGAAGTAACACTTTTGCTACATTTTTGTTAAAATCTCGTACAACCCGACCTTTATATTTTTTGAATATTATTTCCCAACACTAGAATGAGTGTTTATTAACTTTCGTACGGTTCGATCTTCGAAGAAATCAATCAAAAAAAATTATTCAGTGAATCTGGATCGTGCCTCGTTTTAGGAAGTAGCACTTTTGCTACGTTTTTGTTAAAATCTCGTACAACCCGACCTTTTTATTTTTTGATTATTTTTTCCCAACACTATAACGAATGTTTATTAACTTTCATACGGTTCGATCGTCGAAGAAATCGTTCAAAAAAATTATTCAGTGAATCTGGATCGTGCCTCGTTATAGGAAGTAACACTTTTGCTACGTTTTTGTTAAAATCTCGTACAACCCGACCTTTTCATTTTTTGATTATTTTTTCCCAACACTAGAATGAGTGTTTATTAACTTTCGTACGGTTCGATCGTCGAAGAAATTAATCAAAAAAATTATTCAGTGAATCTGGATCGTGCCTCGTTATAGGAAGTAGCACTTTTGCTACGTTTTTGTTAAAATCTCGTACAACCAGGCCTTTTTATTTTTTGAATATTTTTTCCCAACACTAGAATTAGTGTTTATTAACTTTCGTACGGTTCTATCATTGAAGAAATCATTCAAAAAAATTATTCAGTGAATCTGGATCGTGGCTCGTTATAGGAATTAGCACTTTTGCTACGTTTTTGTTAAAATCATGTACAACCCGACCTTTCTATTTTTTGAATATTTTTTCCCAACACTAGAATGAGTGTTTATTAACTTTCGTACGGTTCGATCGTCGAAGAAATCATTCAAAAAAATTATTCAGTGAATCTGGATCGTGCCTCGTTATAGGAAGTAGCACTTTTGCTACGTTTTTGTTAAAATCTCGTACAACCCGACCTTTTTATTTTTTGATTATTTTTTCCCAACACTAGAATGAGTGTTTATTAACTTTCGTACGGTTCGATCGTCGAAGAAATCAATCAAAAAAATTATTCAGTGAATCTGGATCGTGCCTCGTTATAGGAAGTAGCACTTTTGCTACGTTTTTGTTAAAATCTCGTACAACCAGGCCTTTTTATTTTTTGAATATTTTTTCCCAACACTAGAATTAGTGTTTATTAACTTTTGTACGGTTCGATCATCGAAGAAATCATTCAAAAAAATTATCCAGTGAATCTGGATCGTGCCTCGTTATAGGAATTAGCACTTTTGCTACGTTTTTGTTAAAATCATGTACAACCCGACCTTTTTATTTTTTGAATATTTTTTCCCAACACTAGAATGAGTGTTTATTAACTTTCGTACGGTTGGATCGTCGAAGAAATCAATCAAAAAAATTATTCAGTGAATCTGGATCGTGCCTCGTTATAGGAAGTAGCACTTTTGCTACGTTTTTGTTAAAATCTCGTACAACCCGACCTTTTTATTTTTTGATTATTTTTTCCCAACACTAGAATGAGTGTTTATTAAATTTCGTATGGTTCGATCATCGAAGAAATCAATCAAAAAAATTATTCAGTGAATCTGGATCGTGCCTCGTTATAGGAAGTAGCACTTTTGCTACGTTTTTGTTAAAATCTCGTACAACCAGGCCTTTTTATTTTTTGAATATTTTTTCCCAACACTAGAATTAGTGTTTATTAACTTTCGTATGGTTCGATCATCGAAGAAATCATTCAAAAAAATTATTCAGTGAATCTGGATCGTGCCTCGTTATCGGAATTAGCACTTTTGTTACGTTTTTGTTAAAATCTTGTACAACCCGACCTTTTTATTTTTTGAATATTTTTTCCCAACACTAGAATGAGTGTTTATTAACTTTCGTACGGTTGGATCGTCGAAGAAATCAATCAAAAAAATTATTCAGTGAATCTGGATCGTGCCTCGTTATAGGAAGTAGCACTTTTGCTACGTTTTTGTTAAAATCTCGTACAACCAGGCCTTTTTATTTTTTGAATATTTTTTCCCAACACAAGAATTAGTGTTTATTAACTTTCGTATGGTTCGATCATCGAAGAAATCATTCAAAAAAATTATTCAGTGAATCTGGATCGTGCCTCGTTATAGGAATTAGCACTTTTGTTACGTTTTTGTTAAAATCTTGTACAACCCGACCTTTTTATTTTTTGAATATTTTTTCCCAACACTAGAATGAGTGTTTATTAACTTTCGTACGGTTGGATCGTCGAAGAAATCAATCAAAAAAATTATTCAGTGAATCTGGATCGTGCCTCGTTATAGGAAGTAGCACTTTTGCTACGTTTTTGTTAAAATCTCGTACAACCCGACCTTTATATTTTTTGAATATTATTT
Source organism: Kitagawia praeruptora (assembly GCA_037693485.1). Taxonomy (NCBI): domain Eukaryota; kingdom Viridiplantae; phylum Streptophyta; class Magnoliopsida; order Apiales; family Apiaceae; genus Kitagawia; species Kitagawia praeruptora. Next base: position 43,521,833 of record CM075350.1, read on the forward strand.
CCCAATACTAGAATGAGTGTTTATTAACTTTCGTACGGTTCGATCTTCGAAGAAATCAATCAAAAAAAATTATTCAGTGAATCTGGATCGTGCCTCGTTATAGGAAGTAGCATTTTTGCTACGTTTTTGTTAAAATCTCGTACAACCCGACCTTTTTATTTTTTGATTATTTTTTCCCAACACTAGAATGAGTGTTTATTAACTTTCGTATGGTTCGATCATCGAAGAAATCAATCAAAAAAATTATTCAGTGAATCTGGATCGTGCCTCGTTATAGGAAGTAGCACTTTTGCTACGTTTTTGTTAAAATCTCGTACAACCAGGCCTTTTTATTTTTTGAATATTTTTTCCCAACACTAGAATTAGTGTTCATTAACTTTCGTATGGTTCGATCATCGAAGAAATCATTCAGAAAAATTATTCAGTGAATATGGATCGTGCCTCGTTATCGGAATTAGCACTTTTGTTACGTTTTTGTTAAAATCTCGTACAACCCGACCTTTTTATTTTTTGAATATTTTTTCCCAACACTAGAATGAGTGTTTATTAACTTTCGTACGGTTGGATCGTCGAAGAAATCAATCAAAAAAATTATTCAGTGAATCTGGATCGTGCCTCGTTATAGGAAGTAGCACTTTTGCTACGTTTTTGTTAAAATCTCGTACAACCAGGCCTTTTTATTTTTTGAATATTTTTTCCCAACACTAGAATTAGTGTTTGTTAACTTTCGTATGGTTCGATCATCGAAGAAATCATTTAAAAAAATTAATCAGTGAATCTGGATCGTGCCTCGTTATAGGAATTAGCACTTTTGTTACGTTTTTGTTAAAATCTTGTACAACCCGACCTTTTTATTTTTTGAATATTTTTTCCCAACACTAGAATGAGTGTTTATTAACTTTCGTACGGTTGGATCGTCGAAGAAATCAATCAAAAAAATTATTCAGTGAATCTGGATCGTGCCTCGTTATAGGAAGTAGCACTTTTGCTACGTTTTTGTTAAAATCTCGTACAACCCGACCTTTATATTTTTTGAATATTATTTCCCAATACTAGAATGAGTGTTTATTAACTTTCGTACGGTTCGATCTTCGAAGAAATCAATCAAAAAAAATTATTCAGTGAATCTAGATCGTGCCTCGTTTTAGGAAGTAGCACTTTTGCTACGTTTTTGTTAAAATCTCGTACAACCCGACCTTTTTATTTTTTGATTATTTTTTCCTAACACTAGAATGAATGTTTATTAACTTTCGTACGGTTCGATCGTCGAAGAAATCGTTCAAAAAAATTATTAACTTTTGATTCAAATCATTTAAAAATTTAAAAATTAATAATTTATATAATTGTGAATTACTTCTAAATAATGAAAATTATCAATTTAATAACTGTAATTTAATAAAAATAAATTAAAATAAATTTCTAATATGTTTAAAAAATTAAAAAAAAGTACAATGAATTATTGAAAGGGCTTGAGCGGCAAATAGAAAAAGAGAGCGGCAAAACAAAAATTTAGAATTGGGGTTAAACATAAGTGAGGGAAAAGAATTGGGGGAAAAAACCCTTCACTCATCTCTCACCTCTCTGACATCTCTCGTCTCTCACGGATTCAATTAGGCTTCAAAAGGATTCAATTAGTGTTCGAGCTAGGTTAATCAAAGCTTGGTTCAAGGTCTATTAGGATTCGAGTTGGGTTAATTGAAGGACTCACATCTGATTTCTTGATTTGTAGGTAATTCATTATGGGGATTTCATTTAGGTGAATCATATTTAACATATTTGAGTTTTTATTTAGAGTTTTGTATTTGTCTGATTGGGGATTTCATTTAGGGTTTGTGTTTGACTGAGTTGGATTATGTTTTCTCATTGTCTACTCTAACTATAGACTGATTTTTGTTAAATGTGTGGTTCAGGTAAGTCAAGGCTGAAGCGTGTCACAGTGGCCAGGCTCCTCGTGGTTGAATACAGACTTATTGACGAGGAATTGGAGAAAGCTAGAATTCTCCAGGTGAGGTTTTTGTGTGTATGTTTTTTACTTTTGAGGGAAATTGTTGATAAGCTAAATACAAAAACATTTAATGGTAGTTAGGTGATATTTTTTTTTAACATTCTTCTATTTTGTATTCATTTGTTGGAATTTTTTTTAAGTTGGATTCTTAATTTGATATAGTTCTTGTGAATTGGGTGGTTTGATGTAGTTCTTATGTATTGCATGATGTATAAACAAGATGTCTATAACACAATTGTTTGATAACAACTGGGGAAGAAGAAACAGGTGTAGAGTAAAAATGTGTCAAATGTTTTTAGTTGAAATTTGTGAAATGTGTGAAACAGGTGTTCTTACAAGGGTATCGTATATCGGGGTTTTCCCGGATTTCAGGGTCAACTGCTAAATCTAGTCGAATACACATTGCTTTTGTATCGCATATTGTTACCAACACCTGTTTGGTACCGATTCTTTTTGAACAAAGATTATGGAAGTCTCTTTTTTTCACTGACAACGGGGCTATACTTAACTTTTAAGCTCACATATATCTGTTGTTGAAAAGGTTAGTTTCCGAATATTCTTATGTACTATACCTAGCTATCTGGCTCATTTTTTCCATCTTCTTATATTAAGTGATACTTTGGCTGTGATTATGATTCTAACTACTCTTTTTCTTAGGTCTGATCCTTCTTCTCTGTCTTAAAAGCATGACTGAGTTGATCATATGCTTATCGTTTAACAAGGAGTGGATGCTTCATATACTTTTTATAAGGTTTAAGTATGAGTATTGACCTATTATGTAAGTTCACTTCAACTTTATATAACTATTGCTTATGTCATTTGGTGAATTGTAAGTTCGCTTAAAATTATATGTAAAAATAAACAAAGTTATTGAATATTCCTGTTAAGTTGAAATACATCTGATGTTTGCTCAGGATGTGTATGGTATTTACCAGTATTGGTACCAGTTTGTCTATTGGACTGTCACTGAATCTTCCATCCAGTAGATCTTTGTGTCTTTGAGATATTATTGCTTCTGAGATAGAAGTATGTATGTGCATAATTCTATTTAACATTTCTGTGAAGTGATTAAAGGTACTAAAATTTCTTTTAAGGCATACGTTTGAGGGATTTTAACTGAAAGAAAAATAAGAATATCAAAATTGTAGCAGAAGAAAGAACTACGACTAATTTTTATGTTTTAGAGTCTCTTGACATATTTCAGGGTAACTATCAAATATACTAGTCTGAATTGGACAAGGTTTGTGACACCCAGCCCTTTTAGTCATGTTTCTGGGCGATCATGACTACCATTTTTACATATTATTATTTTTATTATTAATTTGAGTTGATATTAAAATCTAATGTGATATATCAATTTCCACTAGTTTTATGGTGCACAGAAGCAGATATATTAATTAAGTTACTTTGAAGTAGTCAAAGTTGTTTGTGTCAACTGGATGTAGAATTTGGTGGGAGAATTTAAGTTTCAGTTATGATATTCATCAGTACCTAAATACACAATGGTACTTTAGAAACTGGTGGGTCGCATATAGTATCACACCCATTCACCTCACCATGCACAACTAACTAGATCAAAATTCTACAATACAAATTATGTGAAAAAATTAAACCTTTCACATAGACCAGTGCAATAGAAGATCAGCATAGCACGTGCTAGCCAGACTTTAGTTTAGTCAACTGGATGTCAGATTGATTTTATTTATTTTGTTTATATTGTTATCAGGGATTTATCAAACAATCGGTTATCAGGACAATGGCATGGCTGTGCAGTTTCAAACAGAGGTGGAAATGATTAGCATGGTTGTGCATTGAAATCTTCTGCGGCTACGCGATTGGATTCAAGAATTCAAAAATTTTGATTGGTACTTGTGTGCGCGCTTCTCCTCCACACAGTTTTTTTTGGAAAAGCCATAAGTACATGGTAGTATAAACAATTGTGTAAGTATCACCCACCTGCTGGTTTGTACACGATTTAAACACTTTTATTATATGTGAGCAAAACCCCCGCCTATTACATTATTTTTTTAAAAATAATTATAATAAATTGGTCCCTGCTTTCCTGCTCCTAATATTTTTTCCCCCAAGGAAAGGTTTCCTCGATTGCTCCAAGTTCTAACTCCAATTTTTTTTAATCTCTCATAAATTGAGAAAGCAGATTAGCACACTTGAAGCTGTCATATGCGTACTAGCTACCCAGATTGCTAATTTTGGTGAAAGCTTAATAGGTGCTTCGCTCCAGGACAAAGAAGGGTTTGGATGAGTAAGTTTTACTTCTGATACTTAAATTTTTCCTGTACTTAAACTAGTACATCTATTTGCACAGCAACAATGGTATATTAGGACCTAGCAGGACTTGCTGATATCGCTTGTAAGACATGTTAAATTTAAATTTGAATGTCATGATTGGAATTTCATATATCTCACTTGGGCCTTGTTTAATTGTATTTGTTGTTGTCCATTCTGCAGTCTCTGGGGGAGGAACATCTGCAGTCATACCAACAGCAAGAACTTCTGTAGATGCAGTGCAGCCTCACCTGCTGAAATAATAAGCACGGCTTGTCACTGGGCTTTGGATATATTGGAGCGTAGGAAACCATGGGTTGCAGCCTTGTATATAACACTTTGGGTATTTCCAGTTCTTGGAGTTTATTTTTAGGTTATGTAATTGATTTTTGTTTAGAAATTAATAGCATTAGGTGGTTGAATTTTAGTTGGTTGATGATGAATTTTGGTTGTAATGGTAGATTTTAGTTCGTTGTAATAGCGAATATTTGTCGTAATGGTAGAATTTTATTGGTGCATTGTCTAGTTTATGTTTAGCCAATGAGAGCATTTATAAGAAAACATGTTATAAATCATATCTTACAACATCAATCTTTATAAAAGTGTTGTGTGTAAAAATGAACTATCGTGAAAGAAGAAGAAAGACAACGGTCTAAATATGAAGGACCATTGTCTAAATTCTTAACACACAATACAACAAAATATGGGTGGGCTAAAAATAGTTGTGCACATTAGAATCTAACAACACTTTTGAAGCTACAAAACATTGTACAAAAAACATGAAGACAACGAATTCTATCACATGTGAATGTTGTGTAAATGTTGGCTTTGCGTGCCTCTAATTCACCAAAATAGTTGTTCACATTAAAATCTAACAACATTCATAATAAACAAAAATGTTGTAATATCACCTTTTCTACAACGCTTTATACCATAACCGTTGTGGTTTCTGGGTGTGCTACAACGCTTTTGGAGCCTGGTGTGTTGTTGTTCTGGATATCAGACAACGATTTGTGTACCGTTGTGTGATGTTGGTAAGAGACACCTGCTCGATAGACAACGCTATTCCAGGGCATCAGACAACGGGCAATAACCATTGTATATTTCAGTTTTCCTTGTAGTGACCCATCAGCCCTCAATATTTCAAAACGTTCCTTTTAACCCTCGAAGTATCCATAAAGGTCCTAATAACCCTTAAACCGGTACAAAAAATAAAAAATAAAAAAATGGTATAACTCGGATGGCCAAAAGAGACATTTCACAAACCGATACCGAGGGTTAAAAGGTATACTTTAGATACTTTAGGGGTTAAAAGGTATACTTTAGATACTTTGGGGGCGAAAAGGTATAATTTAGAAAATGTTTATACAAGTTGAGGGAAATAAGTTATGTCATCAAAAATCTCGATCAAGCTGGTGTGATGTTCAGTATAAGCTGGTGTGATGTTCAGTATGGGTACATACAATGAAGGGATTGGTAATTTAGGAAGCGATAATGCTGATGGTACAGACGAGAAACGAGATAACATCTGAGATTTTGATACTAATGAGAAGCTTTTAAAACTTAAACTGGCTGTTATTCCAATACACAACCCTACAGCAAAGAAAAGAATAGTAAGGACATGCCTCAACTGCAAACAGGCAATTACGGGCTTCACAGAAGACGCGGATTGAGCATTTTCCTCGCCCATTGGCAACATATCTGCTTTCTATGTCTTTGCCGCGGGGAAACACCGAAATTTATAGATTACAGAGCTCTGGTTACAGGTTTAAGCACTTTCACATGCATGAAGTATAAGATGAAAAGAAGAAAATGCATAAAGGCAAGACAAGTTTTCGAAAACTGCAAGTGCAGTTTATGAATTGTTTTGATCAAGTTGGTGTAAATACAAATTTGGTAAATAGTCAAATTTCTTGAAGTGCACATTAGATATTTTTAGGGTAGTGATTTATGCACACCCTAAACTTATTTATGCACACCCTAAACTTGTTTTAGACCAAAATAGCCTTAATCTTCACATGTTAATCTTGTATCTTTTTTTTATAGCATAATCTTACCCAAATCTTACTATTATGCATAATTTTCTTTTCTAATAAAATGTTTTATGAATTTTAAAATTAAATTATTATTATTAAAATTTTAATACTTGTTCTAATTTTATTAGCTCAATTATATACATGACTTACTATAAATATGAATATTCAACTCAAAAAATAACTAATAGAAAAATACGAAAAAGAAATTTAATTTTAGATATGTTTTATTATTTAGCAAAGTAAAATAATGAGTAGTTCCTTCAAGTTACAATTTACTCACTTCTAATCACATTTACAAATTATTATTTTTCCTACAATTTACAAGTAAGTAGAAGTATATAAAATGAAAAATATTATAATAAATAAAATAAAAGACTAAGGTTATTTTAGTAAAATGCATAAAAAAGGGTGTGCATGAATAACTTTAGGGTGTGCATAAATCACCACCCTATTTTTATATGTGCAGTGTGCACCAAACTAGCATACGACAGTACTATGTAGTTGACATTCTACTAGTGGAGTAGTGCAAGAACATTACACAGACGTTCAATTACAGCAACGTCCAATAAAAAGTGGGATTGTGCATGCATTTGAGTATAAAGCAAGTTTTTAACTTTTTCAATTTACCGTCTCTACATGAAATAATGTATTCCCTTCCTTTTAAATTATTAGTCCATTTTCGGGGGGAAAAAATTTGTTTCGAAATAATTTTTACTTCTATTTTCAAGCCTATTTTTTACTCAAATTTTTTATATTATTCTTGAATTTTATTTCCAAAATTGATTTTATGTTCTTATTTTTTAACTGTTGCAATAAATATATAGAATTAGATCATTAATGTTTGAATTTCTTAACATGCAAAATTCTTCGAAAGTGAATTACTTATTTGTAAATGAGGAAGTATTATAAATATGAAATTGTGTTTATTTTGATAATCAAGTTGCTAATCATTCACTGAATGCGAATTTCTTTTCTTTCTTAACAGAGAATCTAATATGAAGATCAATGATAAACTTTTGGTCCATTTGGAAACGACACATATGCCCCTGATGATCAAAACATACCATATAAACCCCTTACACCAATTATATATAGGATATAATATAGTAATAGATTAAAATTTATATATTTATAACTTTGAAAATCCAGAAAATACATTTTAAAAATAAATTAAATATACTTTCCAACAATATATATTTTGTATTTATTTTTAATTATATGATATATTTTTTATGACAACTTATTTCCCTCATGTTCTGTACAATTGTATAAACATTTTCTGAAGTATACCTTTTCGCCCACAGAGTATCTAAAGTATACCTTTTAACCCTCGGTATCGGTTTGTGAAATGTCTCTTTTGCCCATCCGAGTTATACCGTTTTTTTATTTTTTATTTTTTGTACCGGTTTAAGGGTTATTAGGACCTTTATGCATACTTCGAGGGTTAAAAGGAACGTTTTGAAATATTGAGGGCTGATGGGTATTGTTGGGACAATCAGATCGTGATCCTGCGATTTTTGATACAATAAATTAACGAGTACAAATACAAAAGTCACCTTGTTAACGGTTGATTCCACGCTCTTCTATTGTATTCCCAAATTCCCTTGAGCGAAGTGTGGCCTTCGTCTCCTCAAGTTAACCTCTCTTCTTGCTCCTAGGTGGCTACAAAATTTTTCTTAACCCCCAACCCTAGCAAGAAGAGAATAAGAATATATATAAGGCTACAATAGGGATCATGGATAATTAGGTTAGGCCTTCTAATTACATCTTGGGCCTAGCCCAATGTAATTAAATATTAATTCAATCCACTAAAGAATTAATATTTGCACTACCTTTCCTAATACCGCAACTTAATTATTTAATTGGGTTCCAATATTATTTGCTTATTAAATTCCCCATGTTTAAAATAGCGCATGCCCATTAATTAAATAAATTACTGATAATTTATTTAATTAATATCTTTTATCCTTGATTATCCACTCAACCTTTATTTAATTATGCCGGAATAAATTCCACCTGCAGGGTTTCACATAATTAAATCTTTTTGAGCTTTCAAGGGGACATCATTAACCCGAATATTATCAGGACATGGATTCCTTCAATAAATAATATCCACCATATATATTATTCCATCACCCAAAATATAATGATTTAATTCCAAAGAATTATTTCATATATAAATCAAAGCATGTAAATAATATACACGTGTCAATTACTATATCCGGATTAAGAACCTAAGCATTAATAATAACATAGAATCTTAGTTCTCCTTCTTAATCAGTATAAGGGAACAATTCTAAATTTGATCCTTTTCAATATACACAAAGTATACTAGTATTATTTATTAGTCAATATAAAACTAATCTAAATAATACTACAGCCATACCAATGGATTGTCCAACACCACCTGTGCTGTGAACCTTGTTATATTATATAAACTGTATTTAACAATCTAATATTCTGTATCCCATTTGATACTAGATTGTCCATAAAATATAATATCAGACAGCATGTACACATTCAAATGATTCTCAATAAAACTGGGCCAGAAATAAATGTATATACTTAAAATAAATATTTTCAGTATACACTAACAATCTCCCACTTATACTCAAAATATTTCAATGAGTATATCAGTATTTATTTAATCCACTATTACATTGAAAACTATGTGTCCATCCATCTGACTCCTATCGCTTCCACATGCATGTCAAAAGCCTTGGCTGGCAAGCTCTTTGTGAAAGGATCTGCCCGGTTGTCTTCTGATGAAATGTGAGCCACAACTATGTCTCCTCGCTTTACGATTCCTCGTATGAGATGATACTTACGTTCAATATGTTTAGCTGCTTTGTGGTCTCGTGGTTCTTTTGAATTTGCCACAGCACCAGTGTTGTCACAATACACTGTCAGACTCCTAGGCAAATTAGGTACCACATCTAAGTCCAAAAGGAAGTTCCTGAACCATACAGCCTCCTTTGCAGCCTCAGAGGCCGCCACGTACTCGGCTTCCATAGTAGAGTCTACAATGCATTTCTGCTTTACACTCCTCCATATAACGGCTCCACCTCCCAAAGTAAAAACATATCCCGAGGTTGATTTCCTCTTATCCCTATCTGATTGAAAATCTGAATCAGTATATCCCAAAGGAAATAGATCCGAGGCCTTGTAAATTAACATATACTCTTTAGTCCTTCTCAGGTACTTCAGTATAGTTTTTACTGCACTCCAATGTTCCTGACCTGGGTTCAACTGATATCTACTAACCATGCCTACAGCAAAGCAGATGTCAGGCCTCGTACATAACATAGCATACATTAAGCTTCCACATGCCGAGGCATAAGGAACTGCTTTCATGCTCTCTATATCCTTAGGTGTCGAAGGACACTGCTCCTTGGATAGAGCAACTCCATGTTTAAAAGGTAGAAAACCTTTCTTAGAGTTCTGCATGTTAAAACGAGCTAATACTTCATCAATGTAGGGCTCTTGAGATAAAGCCAACATCCTTTTCTTGCGATCCCTTATTACTTTGATCCCAAGGATGTATGCCGCTTCACCTAAGTCCTTCATTTCAAATTGTTTGAACAACCATGCCTTTACTGATGACAACATCTTAACATTGTTTCCAATGAGTAAAATGTCATCTACATATAGTACTAGAAAAACCACTGCATTACCCTCACTTCTCTTATACACGCATGACTCGCTTGGACTTTGATCAAATCCATATGACTGGACTGCCTGATCAAAACGAATATTCCAGTCCCTAGAAGCTTGTTTAAGTCCATAAATAGACCTCTTAAGCTTACAAACCAGATGCTCTTGGCCTTCTTTAATGAATCCTTTTGGTTGTTGCATATAGATGGTTTCCTCAAGACTTCCATTAAGGAAAGCTGTCTTGACATCCATTTGCCAAATCTCGTAATCGAGATGAGCTGCTATAGATAAAAGAATCCGGATCGACTTAAGCATAACAACTGGTGAAAAGGTTTCCTCATAATCGATTCCTTCTTTCTGAGTATACCCTTTCGCAACAAGTCGTGCTTTCCAGGCTTTCACCTTTTTGTCAGATCCTCTTTTCTTCTTGTAGATCCACATACTTCCAATGGGTTTTATACCTTTGGGTGGTTCCACGAGCTCCCAAACTTGATTGGAATACATAGATTCCATCTCAGATTCCATTGCCTTTTGCCAAAGATTTGCATCTTTATCTAGAATTGCCTGTTCGTATGTTCTGGGATCCTCATCATGTTCACCAGAGACCAAGTCTGAAGACTCTCCCAAAAACATGAATCTTTCAGGTTGTCGAACAACCCTCCCACTACGACGAGGCACTGGTGCGGTACTAGTGTCAAGTTGTGCATTTTCTTGTGGTTGTTCTACTTGTACTAGTGGCACTTGGGGATTATCTGTCCCTCCCACTAATTCCTCTAAAACAACACTACTCATGGGTTTGTGGTTCATTATATAGTCTTCCTCTAAGAATCTGGCATTGGTGCTAACAATGACATCTCGATCCCTAGGACTATAAAATGAATAACCTTTCGTCCCCATGGGATAGCCTACAAACAGCCTTACTTCTGTGCGAGATTCTAGCTTAGTCGCGTTCTTGTTAAGCACATGTGCCGGACAACCCCAAATCCGAATATGTCTTAGACTTGGTTTGCTACCAGTCCACAATTCTATTGGAGTCTTGGGAACCGACTTAGAAGGTACCAAGTTCAGAAGGTAAGCCGCTGTTTCTATAGCATATCCCCAGAACGACTTAGGTAAATCTGAATAACTCATCATTGATCTAACACTCTCCAAAAGAGTCCGATTCCTTCTCTCTGCTACACCATTCTGCTGAGGTGTGCCAGGTGCAGACAACTGGGATGTAATCCCATTTTCTGATAAATAGTCCCTAAATTCTCCAAGCAAGTATTCGCCACCACGATCTGATCGTAGTGACTTGATACATTTTCCAAGATGTCGTTTCTCCGCACTTGCTTTGTACTCTTTGAATTTTTCAAAGCACTCAGACTTGCGGCGCAACAAATAAATGTACCCATATCTAGAATAATCGTCAATGAAAGTGACAAAATACTCATAACCTCCTCTTGCTTGGATACTCATAGGACCACATAAATCAGTATGAACCAATTCTAATACTTCTTTGGCTCTATTCCCCTTTGCTTTAAAAGGCCTATTAGTCATCTTACCTTCCAAGCAAGATTCACAAACTGGAAATGGCTCAACTGCCAACAAGCCTAATGGCCCATCTACTACCAGTCTTTGAATCCTCCTCAAGTTAATATGACCTAATCTTAAGTGCCAAAGATATGTTTGGTTCAATTCGGAAGGTTTCTTTCTTTTGTTTGAGCTAGAAAGAATATTATTAGATTCCTTTTGTTGCAGCATTGGTTGGATATGATTAATAATATATAAATTGTCTTGCAATGTACCAGAACATATAACTCGTTTATTCATCATAATAGAAACATTACGATCCAAACAAACATTATAACCATCCATAGCAAGTTTAGAAACCGAAATCAAATTCCTTCTAAATGAAGGTACATAAAGACAATTGTTCAAAACCAAAATCCTATCATCGCCAAAAGACAATGTAATTATTCCAACTACAACTACTGCTACTTTCGTAGCATCTCCCATGAACACATATATCTCGCCATCTCTAAGCATTCTGGTTTGCTGAAACCCCTGCATAGAGTTACAAACATGGTCAGTGGCTCCTGTATCTACACACCAAGTGCTCGTAGATATAGCCGCTATATATGTTTCTGTAACTAGAGAAAGAGACATACCAGTATTGTTTGTCTTCTTAGGAAGAGGACAATCCTGTTTCCAGTGACTTGACTGCTTGCACCTGAAGCACTTGCCCTTAGGCTTTTTCACACCACCTTGAACTCCCACTGCATTAGTAAACTTTCCAGCTTTCTGTGTCTGAGTCTTTTTCTTCTTCTTACCTTTCGGCTTAGATGAAGAAGCTTTCCCAGCCACATTCACTTGAACATTCTGTTTAAAGAGTCCTTCAGCTGCCTGAAGTTCTGTCAGAAGTTCCGCGAGACTATACATCCTTTTGTTCATGGTGTAATTCAAGCGGAACTGCTCAAAACTTTTGGGTAGACTCATAAGGATGATATCGATCTGGGTTTCCCCATCAATATCAGCACCAAGGATCTCCATCTCATTCAGATGAGACATCATCCTGAGAACATGATCCCTTACAGGTGTTCCTTCAGCCATCTGAGTGTTCATTAAAGCCTTCATTGCTACTTGCCTAGCAGCCCTATTCTGTTCTCCAAAAAGTTCCTTGAGATTAAAGAGCATATCTGAAGCAGTGGCCATAGCCTGATGCTGATGTTGCAAAACACCCGACATTGCTGCCAGAATGTAACATCGCGACATCTCATCAGCCTTAATCCACCGCTTATAATACTCCTTCTCACTTTTAGGAGCATCTTCAGCAGGCTGATCTGGCTTGGGTTCATAAGTGCAAAATTTGTACTCCTCAGCAGTCAACACTATGTCCAAATTACGTTTCCATTCAATATATTTTGGTCCAGTAAGTTTGTTATCCTTAAGTATGGTGAATAGTGGATTAAAGCCCATAATGATCTAATCCTGAGAATCAGACATGTAACACATAATCAGAGAGTTGCACAAATCTTAAAACCTATTGGTTTCCTCTAACAATTAATTAAAATTAATGCACTAATATTTAAACACAATAAGTATCTGGTACGCCACGATGGGTGACATATATACCACTTAAATTCGTTTAAATATTACTTCGGTCCTATTACTAAATAATACGCCACGTTAGGGTGGACTATATATTATTTTTCATAGCTAAGTGTATACCATTATCAAATCTTAAATTAATAATAATAAGACCGGATGCCACCATTAAATATTTCAAATCAATAATCGATAATAGGATAATTCCCAGATCGGGGGGAGCATTGTCAAGAGGCGTCACTTAAGACCCATTTCTAGACAGAATCATCCTTTCTCTCAATATTGAAAATCTGTATTCAATAATTGGTACCCGTCTAATTAATCGAATTCTATGAAACTTGGTACGCCACGTTGGGTGGCATGTATACCTTTCAATATTCGTAATTAATTTAGGAAGTTTGTCCTAGTAATATCCATAACACTATCTGACACCATAAATCATATGCCACGTTAGGGTGGACAATATATAATCTATATTCGTCTTAGTGTTAAATTACATACAAACAATAATGGAGACCGTGGAATTTAATTCCTAATTAATTCCCTCACCCACTTAGAATTTTTATTAAAAATTGAGGAATTTTAAAAATTAAATGGGGCCTATGTCATTATAATTATGTCTAACATGCATTCAAAATACACACATAATTTAACAACATATAACATTTAATTAAAGCAATAAATAAAAATTTATGTCCATGTCGTCCTAATTATGTTAAACATGCAATTAAAAATTATACACATAATTAACAACACACATAATTAATAAATTAAAGCAATAATTAAAAAATAGCGGAACTAAAATTATAATCCACTACTATGGCCCCTGTTAATTAACTCCTGTTGCAGCCCCATTGTTCCTCCAACAGTTCTCGGCTGAAAACAAATAGGAAAACAAAAAACATGCAGATTTGATGACCACGCGCGTCTGGAAGGTGAAGTATCGCGCGTGTGACCCACGCGCCTGTGGTCCACGCGCCTGTCACACGCGCCTACCAGCCCTTTTCTGATTTCTGCCGATGTCCCTTACTTCTGTTCATCACTCGCAAGCCGTATTCTTGTTACGCAGTGGATAAAAGTTTTTATCGAATTTGATTTCCGATCGCACGTAATTGTTATAAGATACCCGGATCTTTACAAAATCCATCAAACAATTACATAAAAATAGATCTAATACAAAACTAATTTTGTAAAATCTATTATAACACGATCAACCCTCGTGTTTTACAACCACGATAAACCACGTGGAAACCAAACAAAATAACCACGATTAAACCACGTGGGATCCAAACACATAATTAAAATATACATGGCCATAATAGTGGATAACAACCTGCAAAACAGAATTTACAAGCCTACCACTACATACATGCATATATAATTACGACATGGACGTCGTATCAAAAATCGCATAACCATAGAACCTAGCTCTTGATGCCAATTGTTGGGACAATCAGATCGTGATTCTGCGATTTTTGATACAATAAATTAACGAGTACAAATACAAAAGTCACCTTGTTAACGGTTGATTCCACGCTCTTCTATTGTATTCCCAAATTCCCTTGAGCGAAGTGTGGCCTTCGTCTCCTCAAGTTAACCTCTCTTCTTGCTCCTAGGTGGCTACAAAATTTTTCTTAACCCCCAACCCTAGCAAGAAGAGAATAAGAATATATATAGGGCTACAATAGGGATCATGGATAATTAGGTTAGGCCTTCTAATTACATCTTGGGCCTAGCCCAATGTAATTAAATATTAATTCAATCCACTAAAGAATTAATATTTGCACTACCTTTCCTAATACCGTAACTTAATTATTTAATTGGGTTCCAATATTATTTGCTTATTAAATTCCCCATGTTTAAAATAGCGCATGCCCATTAATTAAATAAATTACTGATAATTTATTTAATTAATATCTTTTATCCTTGATTATCCACTCAACCTTTATTTAATTATGCCGGAATAAATTCCACCTGCAGGGTTTCACATAATTAAATCTTTTTGAGCTTTCAAGGGGACATCATTAACCCGAATATTATCAGGACATGGATTCCTTCAATAAATAATATCCACCATATATATTATTCCATCACCCAAAATATAATGATTTAATTCCAAAGAATTATTTCATATATAAATCAAAGCATGTAAATAATATACACGTGTCAATTACTATATCCGGATTAAGAACCTAAGCATTAATAATAACATAGAATCTTAGTTCTCCTTCTTAATCAGTATAAGGGAACAATTCTAAATTTGATCCTTTTCAATATACACAAAGTATACTAGTATTATTTATTAGTCAATATAAACTAATCTAAATAATACTACAGCCATACCAATGGATTGTCCAACACCACCTGTGCTGTGAACCTTGTTATATTATATAAACTGTATTTAACAATCTAATATTCTGTATCCCATTTGATACTAGATTGTCCATAATATATAATATCAGACAGCATGTACACATTCAAATGATTCTCAATAAAACTGGGCCAGAAATAAATGTATATACTTAAAATAAATATTTTCAGTATACACTAACAGGTATATCAGTGAAAACTTTGAGGGCTAAAAAGCCATAAAGCCTTTTTATCCCTATAACCAGTCATAATAATCGGGGTCTGTCTACCAGCCCGCATAGCGGCTACCCTACCTAATCCATAGGGTTCGCTCCAGTTTCCATTCTCTTCGGTGACGTATTCAGATAAGCAGAAAGACAGGGTTTGCCAAATTTTGTCCAATTCCTTTCCAGGATTAGGGAAACTTCAGTCAATTTATCCACCCACTGGTAACATTAAGAAAATCAATTTCGATACCCGAAGAATAGTTCTAAGAACATCCGAGCTGGTCGAACCATAAACAGTTATAGTAACGAAATGATTGACATAAAGTTGGGAGTTTAACCATTGGAAAGAACCAAATATATACCTCCCCTAGAAGAGAAATTAAAAATTTCAAACTAAAACATGCCACATCTTCCCGATACATCTTCGTCCTAATAATCGATACTACCGAATACCGGTCTTTCTAACAACTAGTTTCAGAAGGGACACTACCGTCGGAGTTAGTCGTTCCACAAAGCTGGCACTACCAAGGCCATCCGAATCTGATGAACCGTGCTGTCTAAATGCATTCGAAATTACGCTGTCGTGCTGCATAAGCACAGAACCTATACCTGTATGAGTTGTATCATAATTAAATTTCCAAATTTTCCTTCCTCCATTAAATAACGCCAATGCTGGGTCGTCACCAACTTTTATCTTTAACTCCAGGGAGATTTTCCCCCATTTATCTTGTACATTCGAACTTTTAGTCTTACAATTAAGTCGGGTTATGGGACTACACTCTTTGTAAAGTCCTGAGCAAATCTGGGGTAATACCTCGTGAATCTTATGAAATTTCTTACCTTTTCCAGTGTGGTTGGCCAATCTCCATTTGAAACTGTCTTTAACTTGGTGGGGTCGATCAATCACTACTTCCTATTGATCATACGTCCTATTATCTGGACTCCATTTTGCCAAAACTCTTACTTCGAGAACATGTCCTACACATGTTCTTTCAGGTTTCATCTAAAAGCATTTTTAATTACCTCTCAACCACTGCTCGCCTTACCTAATCCATTTATGATTCAGTGTCAGAATAAACTTAAGGTAACTACCATAATCCATTCAAGGAAAAGAAGGAATTTAATATTCCTTTGAATCACATGCAACTAATGTTTCTGGTTCATCATTCCACTGAATTGAACTAACTTATACTTGGTTTCTGACGATAGCCTCATTACTAGTTTATTATAGACTCACTGGTCTTTTTCTCTTGTAGGTTCTGAGATCATTGTCTCGCTTACTACTTCCTTATATACTTTATCCATTCATACCATCACCTTCCAATGTCTTTATTTTCTAAGTTGATCCATTCATAAAATGAACATTTCCCTGAACCAAACCACCTCATCAATCCCAGTTTGACTTTATAAATTATAACCTATGAAATCTGCCTTCTCATGGCGAATTACCATTAACATTATTCACACTAATCCATTTATCACATGATATGGCACTTGCTGCCTCTATCTCAACTGCTCCTGGAGATTCTGCTCCCCGTCCTCTATCTTTGTCTTTGATAATCATGTACCACTCTAACTCTTTTCTCATTAATCTGAAGGTCTCTAAGGATCTTTATCTATCCCCATATAAGACCTCAAGTAATCCTTCCCATTCATCTTAATTGCTGGTACTTCATCCAGCAGTCTTGCTATGAATCCAATACGCATCTTTAGTTCTCTTAATAATATCTCAGTTCTTTACGCTCACTCCTCTGAGCACTATACCTTATCTCTTACAGTCTTTCTGGCTGCAGCCCTCATTCCCTCAAGGATAATTTCCTTATTCCTAACAGGATTCTCTTCTTTAGCTGAAACCTCTTTCTAGTTCTCTGTAGGGTACTCTATCGAATCCACCATTCGATCGTCAGCATATAATCAAGCATCATCGCGCTGCTGCTCGTATGCCTCAAGGTCTGTCGCCTTACTAGTTGGTACGAGAACGAGCTTAAGTTACTATCATGATACTTAGTTCCCATAAGAGTTTTATATGTCAGTACTACATTAAGTAATCCGACTATGAACTTGGCAAGAGTTCTTATTATCTTAGTGAATTTATTGTTTTAACATCGAGTCATCTCTGGGATATATAACGCTCGCTCTGATACCATTTCTGTAACACCCCCAGATCCGGGGTCAGGGATCTGGTCGTTATGATCTCAATTTCCTTTCACAAGACCAACATAAATTAAAGTACAAACTTGTGACCCAAAATAACAGCAAAAAACACACCCATTATAGTCTCAGAGATGAAATAAGAGTAACCATCAATATTAATAGTCATAAGGTTGAGTTATTACAACCCAAAGAATTACAGTTTTACCATTACATACTCTTTGCCATCCATTGGTATATGCCATATTATAAATACATTTGATGTTCAAATGCTAAAACCAGCCTACCAGAAGCTGCATCCTCAGCAATGGTAGCTATGACTTCAGCATTTAATCATCTGACGGCTGACACCTGCCTATGCTGGGTACGCCTCGCGCGGCCATCTGGTCTAGCTGTTGTTGTGATATAAATAAATATAGCAAGGGTGAGCAATAGCCCACCAAAAATATAATTGAACAGTGATAATGTATAACAGTCCAAAATATCTTTGAAACCATATGCCATGCATTAACGAATGTAGTACCAATATAAGGTATGAGATGAAGTTACAAGGTAACTCAAAATATAATTGTCCCGAAGAAATATCTGCTATGTCAAAGATAAGCAGGATATTATCAAATTTTCATAATAGAGGAACTTGCAGGAAGAATATTGCAATTCCAGTTCAAACACTTTTCAAACCTACTAACAATGATAATGTTACAAAAAATAAAATAAATAGACTATGGATAGTGAACCAATACTGGAGTATGTCGCGCCAGATGACACCGCCTTACGATGATCAATCGTAGGTTGTGCATCTCAAGATTTGTTTTTCTACATGTAGAAGGAAGAACATATGGACACCACCATACGCCGGATCTCCCTAGCCAACGGTTGGGCATAGACGGGACCGGCGCCACTCGGACCCTATTTCAAGGATGGACTTGTTAGTGTAGGTGCCCTAGAGGCAATACATTGTTTCTCGAATAAATCTTATGTCATTTGATTATTAAATAAATGTATTTATTATGACTCTAATTACTGCGATATTTGTTAGCATAATAAATGTCCTTAGAATAATGATACACATTATATAGTTTAAGTTTACAACTTGAATTTGAGATTATATAATATATGTCATATTCTTAAAGGTCCCTAGTCGAGTATTATTATACAGGACAATAATAATACATAAATAGACTAGTATGTTTTTGACTGATAATCATATCTCATTGGTTATAAGTATGGAGATACTAAAGTCAATACATAGGTACATGTAGGGTACATGGTACTGGACAGACCCACCGTGAGATTCTTCATGTTAATTAAGTCATAAGAAAGACTCACAGTGATAATGGTGTAATGATCCTTTGACTTGAGATCATTATATTTCTATACGAGGATAATATACTTTGACTACATTAAAAGTTACCTTTGACCAGGTAATGATAAAAGTGGACATCGGGTATATTGTGAATCGTATGAGAAATATGAATGATAGATAAAGGATTTAACCCTCCTATCAAATAGGAGAGATATTATTGGCCTCTTGATTGAGTGAGACTATAAAATGCATGGCCGTGCTCAAATAATGATTTGTTATTAATAGTCTACTCATGGATCAAGTAAACCCGGATTAAATTATGAAGAGGATGACTAAACACATGCCTCGAGTTTAATCTATAATATTTGGTTAAAGGGATTATATTACACTGGAACATTAATCACAAAAGGTTTATCGAATCACGATTTAATTATTATTTAATTGGGTAGCAATGATGTATTACTAGATACCGCTCATTGTTTATAATTTTATTGGAGAATAAAATTATTGCCAAAATAAATAATAACCTACAGGGTCACACACATAGAACATTTTAAAGGAAGAATTAATTTAAATTATGAATTTAAATTAATTAATGATAAGTTGGATTTTATTATATTAATTAAGTGTGACTTAATTAAGATATAATAAAATACAAAGATATATGAGATATGTTTTTATGATTTTAATAATTAAGTTTGACTTAATTATTATTTATTTAAATAATAGGATTTGATTCTATTATTTAATAAATCAACTTGGGCTAGGTTTTTGACTTGGGCTTATAAGCTTCACACTATCATATAAATAGATGATGATAGCATTGGAGGCTTGGGATTTTCTACGTGAAAAATACAGAAGCCGCAGACATAATAAAAACCTAACCCTAAAAACATATCTTTCATTAGAGGCTAGTACCTCTCTTCCGGACAAGACGGTCTTGGGGTGTTCGTGTGGATACCGTAGAGGGGGCTTCGAAGAGGAGTGCTCAGTAATCGTGGGAGGTTTGCATCTCCATCGTTCTTTAATCGTAAAGCTTCGATAAGGTAATCGTTCTATCTACCAGATTATCCGGTTATTATACATTGATCCGGGGCTTGGTTTCGATATTTAATTTACTGTTTTCGCTGCGTATTGATGAACGAAACCATCAGGACTGTCCCACAGCCTCTTACACCGATTTTCAATGATGGACTGTCCCATAGCCTCTTACACAAATACTCCTAGTTCGAGTAAATCCATGATTCTGAAACGTAAAGCTCGTCCCCCTTTCCCCAAGTATAATACTTGTTAATAAAACTCCACGAAGTAGTCGTATCTAGTTGGAAAGGAAAATTCACCAATTTTACCCAAGCTGCTGCTTGTTAATGGATACCAACTTTTTCCAACATTCTTACCCCTCGAATAATGAGGGGGTACATAAAATTCAATGAATAATAGCAACCAAGTTGCAAGCGAAAAGAATGGTTTAGCAAGTATAGGACCGGGTAGTCCAATAACTAACATCTCTCAAGTGAGGGCCCCTTATATATTTTTGGAAGTTGAGCGAGTATTTAAATCTTCTTTAAGATAGATTTAAATGAAAATAAAGTTTGGGAACCTCCCCTTGATAAAAATAGTCATAAAATACTCCGAAATATTTTACACCATATCTGAAGGTGAAAGACAATCTTTGAATAATATGAATCATTATAAAAAGAACTTAAAGAATTTAAATAAGTATTCCAAGAATATTTATTAAATCAATAATAATTACGGAATATGAATAAATCATACTGTTGTTCGTAAGTAATCCTCGAATGAATATATATAATTATTTACTAAATAACCCTCTTCTTTAAATGAATATTCAAAATAATATTCATTAATTAAATAAACTCAAATAAATCTTTAAAATAATATTCACTAAATAATTCAAACCTTAAATGAATGTTTGAAAATAATATTCATTTAATACTCTAATTGAATATTAAAATAATATTCTTGTAGTAACCAAAATTTAAAGGAATATTCGAAATAATATTTCTTAAGTAAATAGAACTTTCAATGAATATTTTAGAATATTATTCCTCAAGTACATAAAACCTTAAATGAATATTCAAAATAATATTCATTTAACAAATAACATCCCAAATGAATATTCAATTGATATTCATTAAACAATTAATATTCTAAATGAATATTCAAATAATATTTATTTAACAAATAATATTCTAAATGAAGATCCAAATAATATTCATTTAGTCATCAAAACCTTAAAGGAATATTCGAAATAATATTCCTTGAGTAATTAGAACTTCCAAAGAATATTTTTAAAATAATATTTATCAATTACATGAAACTTAAATGATATTCGAAAGTGAAATTCATTTAATGAATAAAATTCCAATGAATATCAACGTAATTATTCATTAATAATCAAACTCTAATGAATATTAAAAAATAATACTCATTTAATATTTCTCGACTGAGATAATACTCAAATAACATTTCTCGAAAGATTTCCAAGTAGTTGATACTTTTACGGAAATATAATTAATGTTTACTAATAACATTCCTCAAAATGGGTACTACTCTGTCGCTGGAATCCCTCCGGGTTTCTAGGGCTATCTATATATCACAAAATACCGACTCCCGGTCTTATATTTAAAGAATAAATATCATACACCCTTCACTAAGGGTCTTAGCAAAACAATCCTGCTTATAACTGATAATTCATATCTAGTCTATAAGCCAATAACAATTCAGGGAACAAGTATTCCAATATACTTTGAAAACAAGCATGCATGCTATGGCATATGTATAACAACAATCATATATATTATCACAACAACAGTTCCAAGGTATTGGAAACTTGCCTGGCAATCCTGTAGGGGTAGTGTGCCTCGTGTCAATCCGGTGATCTATAAATAGTCACAATAACCGAGGTCAATCACTTAACACTTTTTAAAAGGCTAAGTATAACTTAACTTAAGTCGAAACACGTTTTCGAGTTATCTCGTTAAACACCCTTTAGTGCAATTCTCTTTATTATCGCTATGACCCGTCATTCGTTCGCTACTAAGACACGTCGTCATATTTACACTTGGTATATACTTAAGTCGTATCAATTCTAAGGTCGATCGTTTACGAATCAAGATTATGCCTCGAGATTTATCGTCCGTTTTCTAAGTCATTTACCAAAGTCATAACCAAGTATGCTTCTAGGGGTTCGTTCGCGTTTAACCTTGATTCGAACATTTTTATAAAATCAGAAAATGATTCATTCGACATGTGGTTTTCTCTTACACCTTCCTTTTTACCTCTAATATTTAATTATCAAGATTCGCCATTGATTTTGTGGTTTTAAAAGAATCCAATTTCAGTTACGAACTTTCATTTACGGGTTCGAACCACTTTTACGAATTTAATCATAACTCCTAAACCGTAAGTCCATTTCATACGATCTTTATATAAAAACGAAGCTTATAACATAATCTAGCTTATCATAGCAGAAATCGAAGCTTAACAGTGAGTTAGAGCTACTGTGATGCACGGTTACTTAAGATTTAACGAAAATCGGGCATTACGACGGCTATAAATCGAATCTTTCTAAATTCCAAACTTTCCAGTAATCATAGTTTCCATTCCAAACAACATATACATGATATTCAACCATGAACTAAGGCCAAGCAATGCCTTTACGTTCATCTAAACTATTTTAACCTCTACCAAAACCCAATCATAATCATGCTTATAACATACTAACTCAATAACTACTTAGATCCATCAAGAACATCATCAAAACTCAAAGTCAAACTAAGGGTTCATGAGGGATATACCTTCCTTGGAGTTGGTTTAAGCCTTAATAAACCTTGCATAACCCTTGCATAACCTTAACCAAGCTTAGATCATCCAAACAAATAAAGAAAATCAAAGTTAGTTCTTGAAATCACTATTCACCCTAGACTTTGATGATTTATTTGAAAATGGAAAACATGGAGATTGAAGCTAATATTTATAGGAGATTATTTTTATGAAATATAGAACTCACCATAAATATTTGGAGATCAAAAAAGGAGTGGAAGTTGGGTTTTGAAATCTTAAAATCTCAAAAATTCGAAGTTGTGTTCTTCAAGGGGAAAACAGAGTGAACTTCCCGAATTTATTTACCCATCCAAACGAGCTTTAAAAATTATGAAATTAAATTCACAACTTCATCTTGATGTGTAGAAGCTCCGTGATTGTTTTCATGATTTTTAGATGAGTAGAACTGGGTGAAAACAAATCGCAAAAACCCCCTGTCCTGGAAAATCCAAACTGATGGAAATGGGGGAGAAAGAAAGAAATGGTGGTTGGCTTCCTTCTCTTGCTTTGCTCTCATCTAAAGTGTATTATTATGAAAATATCTATCATAAAGTAGCTTTATTAAAGGTGCTATGTCATGGATGATGTATTTGGAGTGGACAAGTGTTGTGTTCTTGTGGTTTGAATGAGATGATGAAGCTAAGTACTAGTTTGATTCTAATGTTGCAAGTTCCTCTTGTAACTAACTTGGTTACTTGCTCTTATCCACTAGCACATGCATGTATCTTGGCTTCCTGCTTGTCCTTTGTCCGGTTATTGCTCAATTTGATTGATCAATCGGAAGAATATCTCAAGGATTTCTAGTTAGGGTTTTACTGGAAACCTTCTTAATAATAATACCATCATTCTCAATCCTCCTTCATAAATCTTGAATTTAAATTCCTTAAATCCTCTTAATAAATCCTTAAGTCTTTCAGTGCCCAGGGAATTCTCGGAGAAAATAAAAGTGCTATTTTTCTGAATCCGATATCGTTTACATACACTTATTTCGCCCCTAGATCATGAATACGAACTCAGAAATCCGTTCTGAATACTTCTATATAGCGTCGTCTAATAATATTCCAATTTCCACCAAAAACACTATTCATCACTTATTTTCTCTTTATTCCTTATATTTAATAAAAATGTCCTTGTTCTCTTTCGGGTATTCCTTAACCCTTTTTCGGAACCACTAGACTAACAACAGATATTGATTTGGATGACACAAGAATATCTCCTTCCTCTTTTGAGTGCCATAACTTATTTCTTAGGAGATAGATTATTCTAATCTAGGTTATCAACCCATTGCATTCTTCATAACATATAATCATTTAAATCTATACCCATTCACATTCATTGTTAATACCTTGCAGTCGGAGTCACTGTTCATTCTTTCATCAATATATAAAAAGTTTTAATTCTACCAAAAATTCGGGTTCTTACATTGGTTATAAATATACTATATAGTGAGATGAATGAGGGAATTTTGGAAGATTTTTGATTAAATAATTACGTTATTATGTTGATTTAATTTTTATGTTTTTTTTCATTTTCATAAATTTTTTAATGTTCAATCGGTGTTGAACCGAATTTGATCCGAGTTGCTCTGAGTTATGCCAAATTGACCCGAGTTAGGCTTGTTATGCCCAAATCTTGGTATAAGCCCTAAGCAGGCCTAATTGGTTAAAATAAGCGGTCCACAACTTATAATGGGCCTAAAGATGAAGATTGGGTCACCAAAGCCCACCACTAGGAGCTAGTCCAACATTCTATCAAAGCAAAATAAAGAAGTCTGCGATCCCAAGCCGCGGGTCGAGTTCGCGAGCATTCCCTAGTATGGGATAGCATCTATCACATCTCTCTGCAAGGTCCATCGAGGCCTACAGGTCCAGCAAGACCTAAAATACTCATACCTAGAATACTCTTATGAAGGCTCATAGCTAAGCCCAGCGAGGTCGCATGAAGAAATATGAAGGCTCATAGCTAAGCCCAGCGAGGTCGCATGAGTAGATATAGTTAAACCCAGTGTGGTCGCATGAGTATGATTATCTCCATAGTGTGGGATCACCTCGCATGACTAAGCCCAGTGAGGTCACATGCGAGGCCACGTAGTTCTTCCATTACCCTCACCAGTGAGGCCATGTGATCTTAGCATCATGTTAGCCATAGGTAAATGGGCCATGGGTCATGAGCAGGATTAATGGATAGAAAATATTAGGCCATAGACGACTAGGGATTTGGGCCAAGACGAGCCCATAGAAACCCTAGCCCGTCAGGGTAGCTTCTTCTCCAAGAACTACGTGTGGGTTGATCCTTATAAATAAGGTACGTAGGTATCTTGTTATGGATGATTGACAGTTCACCCCTGAAATATCAACAAACAAGATCAGCCACAAAAAATCACCAATCTCCTTCCGTGTTCTTCGTGTTCTTAGCGAAATATCCATATTTTGCTCCGTGATTTCAGCAAACCTCTAAAATATTGTTATACCAATTTCTCGAGAATGTTATAACAAGGACCTATGCTCCGCGGAGATGGGGGAACAAGCCCGTGCCTATTGAGATGGATTTGGAAGAAGAGGATAGAGTTTGCAAAGGAGATACGAAGCCTTCAACAGCTTGTAACATGATATCCATTGGGGAACTCCTAGAGGATTACTTTAACAACTTGGGTATTAAGGTGGAGCCAGTCCCCGGTATGACAGCCCCAAATCCGGGGTCATGAATCCGGGCCGTCACGGACCAATTTCCATTCAATATCAATATCTCTTGGGTCTTTTTTTTTTTTACAATTAATACTTATGTAATTGACCCCGTAATAATACACACACCACACCAGTCATATGCTCAGAGAACAACATTCACCATAATAAAAGTTAAGAGTTATTACAAACCAGGATCATACTTAAGTACATTGTTGAATAACACTTCGTCATGAAGCGTTCCAACAATCAAAAGTTTATTACATTCTTACACAATTAATTATACATAAGCTCTCAGAATCCGTCTGCCTCTATGCTACCTCAGGAATCGGTGCTAGCGTGCTATCAGAAGGTCGCCTTCCCCCTACCCTCTTGCGGGGCGTTCTACGAAGTATTGGCATACCTAGCTGTATATAGATAAGTAGCAAGAGTGAGCTATGATAGCTCAGCAAGATAATATTGTCACTAAAAGGCAAAATTTAAACATCTAAATATATATATATATATAACTGGAAACCAATTATAGACTTTGAGAAAGAATGACATTCTTAATTAATAATAATTCATCCACTTTCTATTATAAGAAAAGAAAGATACAACAATATAATATCAATTTCTCTTCTATATTCAGATAATAATCCACACTTCCTCTCAATATATTACCTCAAGATAGCATAGAAATTTGAACTATATCTCTCATTATAATCCTTTCATTTCCTTTTTACACAACAATTTTATACCATAATATAAAATCAGTTTCTCTTCCATTTATAACAACAATTTCATAATTTCATACTATTTTTCCTTTTTCAGTATCTCATTCTGACACCATTTTCCATTCTTTCTTTTAATCTTTTGGGGATATCTACTGGCGCCAGATACGTAGGACGATGATCAGTCGCCTGACCGTATCTGCTCTCTGTTTACTACCGGTAGAAGGAATGATGGCTCTAACTGCTAACATCATCCTTGGAAGAAGGCTCTAACTGCTACATCCTCCTGGAGGAAAGCTCTAACTGCTACATCCTCCTTCGGCAACTCTTGGGCCGTAATAACATTCTGGAGGAAGGCTCTATCTGCTACATCCTCCTTTTTATAACCATTATTCCACTTATAACATCATTCCACATTTTTCTTTCAATTTCCATTTCCACTTACATTCACATATGTCATCACTCTTAAAGTTTATGCCATAATATTATGATTATGACTCAGACATCTTTTCTGTATTCACTGAAATCAAGCTCCCTTATATATATATATATTGTTCCATCTACTTTTAAAATATTAGATAATAATCAAATGATACTTATTAAATCACAATATATAAAAAACATATCTTTAGCAAAATATTATAAATCACATAACCCTAGATAACAACTGATACCATTCTCTCATATTCTCTTAATCATAAGGCATGTTCATTTCATGCATAATCATCTCTATGTATATCCATATCCATCTCATATTCAAATCCATATTCATATACATCTTCATATACCTCTCCTTTTAATATCAATAATCAAGGAAAACAAATTCTTAACAATATAGTAGCAATAGCATCACATATATATATTCCATGAAATCAAGTTTCTTTGAAGATAAATAATTTCCAAGGAGGGATAGAAAAGATCTTGCCTCGGTTTCGGTATCCTGATGGTATGGCTCGTGGCTCTTCCGGAGTTTCTATAAACACAAAAGGACCGTCGTTAGAATACCACATCTCTTACTCACTACACTCTTGTATAACATTACCCTTGACACTTTAATATATGTTTAACGTATCACTATTACCCCAAAGGTTCAAGAACTTAACCATTTATAAACTCAATCGAAGTTTCAGGGGTTTTCACCATTTCCCCTAACGACCACACTTAACTGGAAAAATTCCCAGAAAATATGGATTTTGAATTTTACCATAAGGCCAACTGGTAATGCTTCTTTGACTACCCTACTACCATATTCCAAAATTTTATAATTTTTAAAAATGTCTAAGTATGGTAGTTATAGCCTCAAAGTTAACACAATTACGATTTCTCGGTTTTCGAACGTCTTTCACTAAAACTGACTTTTCTCCTAAACCGTTCATCAGATTTTAACGCACTTTATATCAAAATGATCTATGAACCAAGATCTATCTCCTCATGGTCACTTGGGGGTCTGGACAGTAACTTACCGTACGGGTACAGTGTCCAAAAACAGGGCAGTTTCTTGGTCTAACGAAAATCGGACATTATAACGGCTATATTTTCATACTTTCCAAAATCAAACTCCTCCAAATCAATCATCCATCTTATACACCATCACCTACACCATGTGATCATCTTACCAACCATGGTTACAATCACATACTCCTTCCATAATCAACTTTAATCACTTACAAACACATATAACATCATAATCTTAACATTTACACCACTAAATCACTAATCAACTCAATATCCATCATAAATAAATAAGGGTAAGGATATTTATACCTTCTTGAAGCCTTGACAACACTTAACAATCCTTGGAATATGCTTAATCAACCTTACAATAGCTTGAATCAACTAAAGGAATCATAAAAATCAAGTTAGTTCTTGAAAACTACTATTCATCACTATTCACCATCAACTTCCATGAATTTATTACCTTGCTAAATGATGTTGGTTTGCTATGAAACTTTGTAGATGATCCTTCCTAACCTTCAAGAAGCTCCATGATTTTTCTCTTGATTTAATATGGTTGCTAGCTAGGGTTTTGATTTTCTTTTTCTCCCTTTTTCTTGAGAAATTCGAATGGATGAAGAAGAGGATGGGGAAGAGTTTTTCTTGCTACTTTTTGATCTAATCTTGGTTAATTATTATTAATTCTAGCTTGTCTTGGAAGCTTTGGAAGATATTTGTGATTAAAGCCTAGCAAAAGTACTAATTTACCCTTAAAACATATTAGTGGAAAATGATGTCATGCATGGTGATCTCATAATCCTTTTTCCTTGTTTTTCTAAGTATTATGCTAATACTTTTGGTAATTAATAATGTGGTATGTATCCTTGTTATATTACTAATCTTGGTTGTTTGGTTTCCATACTCGTCTAATTGTGATTCGTTTCGAGTATACCTCATTATCTCAGTGGTTCTGACATCATTTAACAATCCAAATTCCTTGGGTATTCTCTTAACTTAATAATCCCCTGGTTTAATCTAAATTCACTAATCCCTCAATATCTAATTCTTATAATATTTCTATGCTCCTTAATATCCAATAGAAGCTCTTTTGAAGTCAAAATCCTCAAATCCATATTCAGGAATTTCTAAAATCTATCGTCATTTCGAGTCACTTATTTTCAGTGTACAATACTAATATGGTTTCTGTTTATTCATTTTCTGTTTCCATTATAGGGTACCTACATACCATTTCTCTAAATCCTCAAAATTTACTAATCATGTGATCACTGTAGCATTGCTAAAGTTAGGGTTATTACAGTCTTCCCCCCTTAAAAGGATTCCGTCCCGGAATCATGTTGAAAATGTCCATAGATACCTTTTTCATCTACATCTTACAACTTCTATACCACTTTCTCCATTCTTTTTCCTTCATAATATCTCTATCTTGTTTGCGCGAAATACACCAACATAAACTTGCTTGTCATTCATCAACATGTCCTTTAGCTTATCAATAGTAGTGCTTTCACTATCTTTACCTTGCAATTTCCTCCTGTATTAGTTCATCTCTCATTCCTCTTTTAGCTAAGGGTATCGGCCACCACATTGGCCTCCCCTGAATGGTAGTGTATCTCACTATGGTTTGTCTATATTTTGATCCCTATCATGACATAAAAGATGAACACTTCTGTTGTGGAATAAAAACGAGGGTTTGATATTGAGGCTAGGTTTCGCGTGTATTTAATGATAGGGTTGGTGAGCTTCGAGCTTTAATGGCTGTTCTTGCGTTTCGAGACTGAACGGTCCTCACAAGATGCCTACGTATCTCTGTATTGTTAGAGAATCAAGCCAACGTAGTTCTAGGTTGAGGGGTCTGACCTTTTATATAGGCTGAGAAGCCCAAGAATTATGGTAGGAGTCAGAGACTTGGTGGGCAAGCCACCGCCTTGAGGAAGGTTCTAGACCCCTTCCTTGTAGGAATCAGTTTCATTGTTGAAGTAGATGCCTTGGAGGCTAAGTCAGGCAGGAGTAATATCCTTATTTGACTTATATTTCCCAGCTGTTAATTAGCCATGAATATTAATTACGAAATTAATATTTAACTAGGGTTTTTGGGCCATCTAGTGGGCCCCACGTTTGGACCATACTAGGTCTAATTAATGCAACATTAAATGTGTCTTTAGGGCTTACTTTTAGCCCATATCATTTGCCCCCCAACTTCTAGGAAAACTGATCAGGTTTTCCTTGAAGTTTTAACGGCCTTTTTCGAGACTCGGGTCAGGGTTCATTCTTTTACACTAGTGTTTCACGAGTATTGTCTTAATGTAAACCGTGGAGCGACCGACGCGTTTACGATAATGTTAATTTGATGCTAATCGGCACGAATCATCTTTAAACGATGTTAAACGACGCTAAACGGCGTTAAACGGTGCTAAACTGCACTGAACGACGCTAAACGGCGCTAGCGGGGTCCGGGGGGCGGCAGCCCCCCGGCGGGGTCCAAGGGGCGGCAGCCCCTGGCGGGGGTCGAGCTTGGAAATTTTTTATTTCTGAAGACTATTACTATTCAGAAATTATCGTTTCGACTTATTTTTCTAAAATTTTATCACTAATTTTGCTTCCAAAAATTGCATGTTTTTTTTTTTTTTTTTTTTTTTTCCAGGCCAAATTCGAGCTCAATTTCGAGCTCAAACTGCCTCCAGATCGCAGCCAATTTCTTTGTTTTCTAAGTCATTTTCGACCTGGAAATTTCGAGGTGAAATCATTGTATTTTCGAGCTCAATTTCGAGCTCAAATGGGGGCCAGGTCGTGGCTGTTTTACGGTTTTTCCTGGTCATTTTCGACCTCGTGCTATCGACCTCATAACAAAGGGAAACGACCTCAAAGTGGTTCCAGGTCGTGGGGATTTTTCACGCTTCTTAGTTCAATTTCGAGCTGGAGTTTACGATCTCAAACCACGCCTCAACGACCTCAAATGGACATGTTTTAGCTGATTTTCTGGTTGTGTGGATGAGCTCGAAATCCTATTGCAAAACGAGGTCGTAGGTGCCAACCTCATACCATTCTTTCGGGTCTTTCCTTGGTTTTGGACTGTAACAGTGGGCCTTTCCAAACCTTTTGGGCCTTAAATTGAGCTTGGGCTTTTACAGGCCTTTAGTCTTAGCTAAAACTGAATTCAAGAATTATATCTTTGGCCCTATTGGGCTTTTGGACCGTAGTCATGGGCTTTAAGCCTTAAACCTTAACAGGTTTTGTTGTCGTCGTTAGGCAGTGTCTTTTCAAGCCCAATTTTTATTTAAAGGCCCAAAAAAGATTTCTAGTATCCGTGCGTATGTTTGAGTGACCATCAGGGCTTAATCCTTAACCCGAAACCTTGAATTCATTCATGGTTGTTGGTTATCAACAACCTTTCATTCTAGGATGTGGGATTTGTGATGAAATTATTTTGTTCTTGCCCCCCTCGTTTCCAAACAAGGGGGTCTTGCCTATTAGTTTTTCTATTCAAGGAATCCCCCGGTTTTCATCACCTGGCTTCAGTTCTAGAATTTTTTGGTTGGTCTTTGATTCTTGATTTTGAGTCAAGGAACTTAAATTTCCTACCTTGTTTGTAGGACCTTGCCTTGGTTTGAATTTAGCCACTAGTTCCTGATTTTTAGGCCTTGAATTCAAACAACCAGCTTAATTTGAGGCAAACGGCCTTGTTGGCCATCAAGGCGAATGCGTATCTCAATGCTCTCACTGACAGTTTCGTGCCTCCAAGGCATTATCATGGAGCCAACCAGTCTCAAGATGAGCTTTGATGGGGGTCTGTCTAGCAACTTCCAACGTCGATGGGCGCCAACAATTTACGCTCTATAGTGGGGTCTCCAAGACCTGATAGTAAACACTTCTAGTGTAATTCTCGATTTCAGACGAGGCGAATTTGGACAAGGAATCGGCCGTTATACAAGTTGGTATTCCTCGAATCATACCATACCAACTGTGATTTTACAATTTTCAGATATTTCAACATCGTTTCATCTTTGGCTTTTAGAGCTCTATTCACTTGGGCTATCACCAGCCTTGAGTCTCCATAGACTTTAAGATTTTTGGCCCTCATGGCTAAAGACGAGCCTAGTCCGGCTTTCAAGGCTTTATACTCTGCCTCGTTATTGGTTGTCGAAAAATATTCAACTTCAAGGCACATTCAATCGCGAAGCCATCAGGGCTCTGTAGGACTATACCAGCACCACTTGATTTTTTTTTTGATGCCCTATCAAAATAGAGCACCCAATGTTTCTTCTAAACTTTATAAGTTCTCTCCTTCTTGGGGTGTCTCATCTTGCCCTTACTGGGGTGTTGTGCCTTCCTGCCCCCCGACTTCTTGGTTGTCAATGGTATATTCAACTACGAAGTCAACGAGTACCTGTGCTTTAATTGCAATTCGAGGATTGTACGCGATATCAAATTATCTGAGTTCTATCGCCCACTTAGCTAGCCTTCGGGTTATGCAATATGTTTCTTAGTTGCTGGTCCGTCAGGATTTCAATCTTATGTGCCTGGAAGTACGATCGTAGCTTCCTCGAGGCTGTTACCAATGCCAAAGCAAACTTCTTAATGGGAGAATAATTTAACTCAGCTGCATGCAACATCTTGCTCACATAGTAGATAGGCTTCTGAACCTTGTTATCCTTTCGAATGAGGATGGCACTCAATGCTTGTTCAGATATTTCAATGTTGGCATTCTGGATTGAGGGTCCAAAATTTCAGATTGGTTTTCAAGCTTTGACTTGAAGTTTCAACCATTGGATCTTATCTGGAGGTTCATGACCCCTTCAAGTTTGGCCTTCATAGCTATCCCATGGCCTTCATGGCTAATAACTCGTGTTCCTTAAACTAGGATTCGAGGTTGACGTTTACGTGTTCAACGTTGGTGTTCATATGTCGACTACCAAGTATTCACGACCTTTCTTTTGGATTGATGTCAAACTAAAGGTCTTTAGGATCCCTTACTTGACTTCATGTCTTTCACGGCTTGTCTCGAATCTTAGTTCTGATTTCAGGGTTTTCAAACCTATCTTTGCTTCTTGTTTTTTATCCGGGGTCCTTCAAGGACTTAAACTCTTAGTAACTCTCGACCTTTCAGGGTTTTTATTTATGCGTTTGTTTGTTTCCATTCGTGTTTTTTTTTTAATTTTCGGTACTTGGTCATCTTTGACTTACACACATCAGGTGTTAGGTACATAAATAAAATCACATAATCAACGAATGGAAAACAAACTTGCATTAATAACTTGAGATGGGTTCAACCCTTACATAGAATACTACTGTCCTACTCGGAGCAACATGCTCTGCGATGGTTTCATCGAACCTTATTTCTACTTCTACTAGATAAAATATGAAGCTAAAAACTACTAGGATAATTTGAACCCATCGGGGCTTTGCAAGACTAGGCTTGCACCACTTGATTTTGTTTTTGATGCTCCAATAAAATAGAGCACTCACTACTCCTTCTGGTCACCTCATTCTTATTCTGAAGTTCACTTACTGCTTGGGGTACAATCTCCTGCCCCTCGATTTCTTGGTTGCCAATGATGCATTCAACCACGAAGTCAGTTGACGCCTTAGCCTTAATGGCTGTCCGAGGTTTATGTGTGATGTCCTCTGCTGGCCTTTCTTGATGTTCCTTATCACTACAAACGTCCATGTCTTCAATCGGAAGGACCTGCCCCCCCGACTCCATCAGGCCTTAACGCGGCTACATAACAGCTCCTAGCCATTTTCTGGTCACCTTTTTGTTCTCCTACACCATTCCTGGTTGGAAACTTGATCTTCATGTGATAGGTTGAGGCCACAGCCTTAAAATCATGGAGTCTAGTCCTCCCGAGGATGGCATTGTAGGTGGAAGACGCTTTGATAACCAAAAAGTTCAGCATCTGAGTGGCCTCTGTTGGCTTCTGTCCGATGGTGACGGGTAACTGAATAGTTCCCTCAACTTTAGACTCTACTCCGCTGAATCCATATATAGGCATGTTAGATGGGGTCAACTGAGAGTCGTTGTATCCCATTTTCATGAATGCATTATAGAACAAAATGTCCACTGAAGCTCCATTGTCTATCAAGACTCGCTTCACCTCTGAATTCCCAATCATGGGTGTTATGACCAGCGGGTCATCGTGGGGGAACTTCACCCCTTCAAGGTCTGAATCATCAAATTCGATTGTTACTTCGGTTTTTGCACGCTTTGGTGTCTCTACGACAATATGCATCACTTCTCGGGCATAAGCCTTCCGAGAGTTCCTAGTCGTCCTGGCCGCAGTCGGGCCTCCTGAGATCGTGTTGATCACTGGCCCTCGGGGCTGTGGGGTGCGATCCCGATCGTCGTCGATCCTATCATACTCTCTTCTCTGATTACAACGATCTTCACCCTTAGTGAAGTGGCCCAACTTCCCTTTACGGATCAAGAACTCGATCTCATCTTTGAGTTGCTTACAATCATCAGTGTCATGCCCTACATCCTTGTGGAATCTGCAATACTGATTTTTGTTTCTCTTTGTGGGATCACCCCTGAGTGGCTTCGGCCATCGGAAATCCTTATCCTTCTCAATGTCCAATAGGATTCGACTCCTGGGAGTGTTCAACCTTGCATACTCAGTGAACCTTGGTCCTTGGTTCTTCTTAGGGGCAGAGTCGGAGTCCTCACTAGTTCGGGGATACTTGTCCCTAGCATCATATTCCTGGTCATCATACTTCTGGTCTTGCTTTCGCTTCTTGGAGTTCCCGTTGCCTCCATTGCCCAACGTGGCTTCCTTCTTCATGCTATCCTCAGCCTTAATGTACTTATCAGCCCTTCGTTGGAGCTCATCCATGTTCTCAGGGGGATGTTTTGCCAGTGACCTCTTAAAAAAGAGATCCGTGGTTCCATGCTGCAGGGCTACCATAGCCACCTTATTTTCCAAATCAGTGATGTTTAGGGTCTCCTTAGTGAATCGCTTGAGATAATCTCTCAGGTTCTCATTCTTCCCCTGTACTACATACATAAGGGATGCAGAGCTTTTCTCATGAATTCTTCCACTAATGAATTGACTGACAAAAGCGGTACTTAATTCCTTAAAAGAGCTAATTGAATTTGGAGGTAGACGGCTATACCAATGTTGCGCCATGCCTGACAGGGTTTGGGGGAACGCCCTACACTTAAGGGCATCGTTAGCGGGCTGCAATAACAATGCGCTCGTAAACGTTCTCACATGAGTTGCGGGATCCCCCGTTCCATCATAAACTTTTATTGTGGGCATCTTAAACTTTCGGGAGATATGCACGTTCATCACCTCCTCAGTGAACGGAGGGGTCGGATCATCGAGATCTCCTTGTGGTATCAAGTCTTTGGGGTTACTCTTGGGGAGTTCCACCCTTGTAGTCCCTCTGGTTGGGGCTTCAGCCCTTCGGCGTCTCCTTGAGGACCTCTCCAAATCTATGAAGGGAATCCCTCTTGAAGTCGGAGGAGGTCGAGTCTGATTAGGGTTCTGTCTTTCTTGCTCCCTTGCTTGGTCGTCCTTCAGCTTCTGAATCTCGGCTTCATAAGCCTTAATTCTCTCTGCGATTGTTAAAGGACCATCACGGTTTGTTGGATTCCTCCTCAGAGGTTCCTTATTAGCGCGTCGCCTCCTTGGGGCTTCGTCTCGATCATCGTCTTCAGACGACGAATCTTCAGTATAAGGACCAGAGTAATCATAGTATCCTGGTTCAGGAGGGGCCGGGCCTCTAAGATAAGGGGGTTGTTGCCCATGGATCAGCCGAGCATGACCGCTTGGTCCAGGATCCCTTGGATCCTGGGGGTAGTTAGGCAGCCCATACAGTGGGTTGGTGTTGACAGGGAGTGAAGAAGTGGAGAGGCTATGAAGAGGCGGGCGACTACTCAGAGGGAGAGGAGAGACCATCATCTGGAGCGGGTTAGTCTCCTGTCCTGGAGGGACGATTTCTGGTTGAGATCCCTCAGCATGGGGATTCGTCCCTAGTGGTTGAGAGATCTGAGTATGAGGATTTGTCCATTGCTCCGTCAATGGAGGAGCAGAAACTGATGGGATAACAGTGCCAGAGGTGGGCTCGGTTGAGACCGGTGTTGTTCTTCGAGTGGTAACCATGGTTGATGTCTTCGTCCCACAGACGGCGCCAAATGTTGTGGAATAAAAACGAGGGTTTGATATTGCGGCTAGGTTTCGCGTGTATTTAATGATAGGGTTGGTGAGCTTCGAGCTTTAATGGCTGTTCTTGCGTTTCGAGACTGAACGGTCCTCACAAGATGCCTACGTATCTCTGTATTGTTAGAGAATCAAGCCAACGTAGTTCTAGGTTGAGGGGTCTGACCTTTTATATAGGCTGAGAAGCCCAAGAATTATGGTAGGAGTCAGAGACTTGGTGGGCAAGCCACCGCCTTGAGGAAGGTTCTAGACCCCTTCCTTGTAGGAATCAGTTTCCTTGTTGAAGTAGATGCCTTGGAGGCTAAGTCAGGCAGGAGTAATATCCTTATTTGACTTATATTTCCCAGCTGTTAATTAGCCATGAATATTAATTACGAAATTAATATTTAACTAGGGTTTTTGGGCCATCTAGTGGGCCCCACGTTTGGACCATACTAGGTCTAATTAATGCAACATTAAATGTGTCTTTAGGGCTTACATTTAGCCCATATCATTTGCCCCCCAACTTCTAGGAAAACTGATCAGGTTTTCCTTGAAGTTTTAACGGCCTTTTTCGAGACTCGGGTCAGGGTTCATTCTTTTACACTAGTGTTTCACGAGTATTGTCTTAATGTAAAGCGTGGAGCGACCGACGCGTTTACGACAATGTTAATTTGATGCTAATCGGCACGAATAATCTTTACGCGGGGTCCAAGGGGCGGTAGCCCCTGGCGGGGTCCAAGGGGCAGAGCCCCTGGCTGGGGTCGAGCTTGGAAATTTTTTATTTCTGAAGACTATTACTATTCAGAAATTATCGTTTCGACTTATTTTTCTAAAATTTTATCACTAATTTTGCTTCCAAACCAAACATTTACACTTAAAAAGTTAAATAATAAAAGAAAATGTTCACCTGCATCTGTATCCGCCTTTTTCAACGCTTCTCCTAAGGTCATATTGTACACTCTGGCAATAGGTTTATTTGAAGCAGTCATACTTTGTTCTGACGCAGCCGACCCACTAGAACGACAATCTCGGGCTATATGGCCTAATTTCCCACACTGGTAACACTTGACACCACTCTTCTCAGTTGGGCATTGGCTAAAATAGTGTCCTTGTTGTCCACACTTATAAAAAGTTATTCCCAATGCTCTACACACCCCTGTATGCTTCCTACCACACGTATTACAATCTGGTAATGGTGGTCTTGATGGATTAGATTGAAATGTTCCTGAGGACTTACCACCCTGATTCACAGTCTCACTAACAGTCTTGTTATTTCCTGACTTTCCTACAAACTGAGATTTTTGTCCTTTGCTGACCCTGCTGAAGTAACTTCCTTCACTTGCACCTCCCTTCTGACCCTCAAATTTCCTTTTCTTATTCTCTCGACCTATTTGAGTTTGTTCGGTCTCGGCCTCGATAATAGATGCCTTCTGGACCACTGCAGCATAATCAGTCAACTCAAATGGTGCCACTCTCGTCCGTAACCATGGTTTCAATCCTTGTTGGAACCTTTTTGCTCGTTGTTCCTCAGTATGCACAAATTCTGGAACAAACCTAGATAGTTCGGTAAACTTAGTTTCATACTCTGCCACTGTTAGGTTATCCTGCTTTAACTCTAGAAACTTTATTTCCATTTGATTTTCCAGGTACCTAGGGTAATACTTTTCTAAAAACACCCTAGTGAAACGCTCCCAAGTTATCACTCCTGCTCCCTCTAGATTTTTCTTAGCTTCCCACCAATAATGTTAGGTCGAATACACAATATATATATAATCAAGTACTGTATGAGTAAATAACAAGAACACACGTTTTAGTACTTAAAACTGTTTAGAATTAATAATTCCTCTCTCAGTGATGTAAAATATCACAGAGAGCTGCTTAGGTTACAATGAATGATATTCGTTCATGATGGATACCCTTCTAGGGTTAACCTAACTGTATTTATAAGATATACAGCTACATACAATCGTTAATTGATTCTCCTAAAATTAAGCTATTCAATTGATATCAATTACGATTGCTACACGTCTTCTAAGTCAACTCAATCTCTTTGACAGCTATCCAATCTTCAAAGATATTGCTTCCATATTAATCTTGAATTAATCTTCAAACTCTGTTGACTTGTAGACGCTTCCAGTAGACAAACTTTTAGCAAACTCCGATGCTCTCCTAGCCAGCAGTGTTTGCGCTTCCTTGTGTTCAACTAGCAGTGTTTACGCTTTCTTCTGTCAGTGTTTGCGCTTCCAGCTATCAGCGTATTCTCAAACTCTGCTACGACTGCTTTCAATAACAAGTTAAACTCTCTTTACCTGTAACACTTAAACACTGACATTAAATCACATCAATTATATCTAACAATCTCCCCCAACTTGTTCATTTAGAAAAATGTACAAGTTCACAGTAATTGATGATGTCAAAAACAATCAAATAAAAATACAGTGTTTAACATATAATGAGAGTTTAATCTTGACTTAGCAAAATCTACAGAAAATTCAAATTACTTACAAATTCTGTCTACCTAACCTCCTCAAGATCTGGAGTTGTTCTGAAGATAGTCAATCAACAATCTTCTCTCAGCATTTTCAAGTTCAATCTGCATAGCTTCCTTGGTCTCTCTTAAATCTGGATCATTCTCATCAGTTTGAAAGATAGCAGCTCTTAGATCATAGATTGAATTTCTCCTCATCTGATTACCCAGTCTGATGAATTTGACTTCCTCTGATTGAGAATTAAAATCAAGAACTGTAATTCCCAGATCAGTCTTTAATTTAGCAGTTCCTTTCTTCATCTCCACAAGATTTCCATTCCAATATTTGTATTTAGGAACATACTTTTCAGCAGACTTTGATCCTGTAGCGACTTTAGCTTTCTGCATATATCCCCTTATAGAATTAGCAATAAGCTGTGTTTGACGATTTCTGACTCTGAATATATGCAGAACATACTGAAGTTCTTCAAATAACTTTAACTTGATTGCTTCTTCATTCACTCTATACACTGATAAAAGTTTACTTTGAGTCTGTACAACTTGTGTAGCAACAGAGGTTGTAACTATCATTTTGCCTTTGCTCTCTTCACCCATTACCCCTTTTAACTTCAACTTAGCATCAAGAGAAGACTTTCTTATCAACTTTCCTTTATCTTCTTCTTCTTCTTCTTCTTCTTGAATACCAGATAATTTCTCTTTGATTTTAATTCCTTTCATTGCAGGCTTTGAAGCTCTGACAGTCTTCTTCCCTTTCTTGAACTTTAGTGCTTTTAAATGTTCTTTTTGCAACAGCTTCTCTTCAGCCTGTATGTCTTCAAGTGTAGCCTCAGCTTTTTCTTCACGAAAGATTTTAGCAGCCAACTCTTCATCTGTTTGTGGATTATCAGTGAATGACAAATCCTTTTGCCTTGAAGTAGAAGTACTCTGAATATTTGTATCTGTCACCAAATTTGGTTTTGACCTCGTAGACCTTCCATGTCCATGTCTAGGATTTGCACTTCTTAACCCCTTATCAGCATTTGCACCTTCTTCATCCAGATGATCCTTCTTTAATAGAGTTTGAGTTTGCTTACACTTAGCTTTAGCAATTCTCTCCCCCTTTTTGACATCATCACCATCTG
The DNA here is from genome assembly GCA_037693485.1 of Kitagawia praeruptora. Taxonomy (NCBI): domain Eukaryota; kingdom Viridiplantae; phylum Streptophyta; class Magnoliopsida; order Apiales; family Apiaceae; genus Kitagawia; species Kitagawia praeruptora. The sequence goes on from CM075350.1 coordinate 43,561,373, forward strand.
GAATCAGAATAGAGGTGATTAACTCAAGAGGGTTTGCAATAGAATCAACCTTCTCAGTCAGCAAAAGCTGATTCTGTTCAACCTTGCTCAATCTATCATTAAGATTCTCTTGAGCTTTGGAAAATTGTTGAAAAAGCTTAGAATTAGCTCTTTGAGATTTCTCCTCATGAGTAACAACCTCTGTTCGAAGATCAACGAAGGCCTTCTAATTATCATCAAATCTATGATTCAAGGACTTGATCTGAATCACTGTTCCTTGTACACAAGTGAAAATATCAGGATTTGAAATCTTTGAAGAATTTGCCTTGAGAAACATAGCTGCCCTGCTAGGAGGAAAAATACACTCTGACTTGTACCAATCTGCAGTTTGTTGGGTCAAATAATTATCATCAATCTCATTAACAGAAGGTCCAACAAAGTCTGGTTTTTCTCCTGTTTTCTGACCATCAGTTGGAAATTGTGCATTTTCAGCTCCTGTACTCCTTTCTTCAGAAGAATCACTAACAGATACATCAGTAGGTGCAACTGAAGCAATGTCTTCATCTGGAGCAACAATAGGTTCTTGAGTAACCTGTTTCCCTTTATCATCTTGAATATGCTCTGAAGAAATAACTTTCTCTGGTTGATCAATCTCCTCACCATGAGTAGAAACATGATGTGCATCAGAGTTTAATTCTGTGTGTGATGCAACCTCAGTGTCTTCAAGGACAACAGTAGGCCCATCTGCAACACCAGTATCAACAGAGTGTGTAACCTCCATGGGTATTGGAGTAGATGCTTCATTATCAAAAGAAAATGGAGTTTCATCAAACTCTTCCATTGTTGGCAATGCATCTCTAACATCTTCATTAGTTTGAACCTTAGCAAGTTCTGGTTCAGCAATCTTGACACCTGATTCTGCTATAGTAGGTTCGATGATAACCTCTTTCTCACCACTAGGAATATCATGAGAAATTTGCTCTTGAGCCTCAACAACTTGCTCATCTTCAGAATCAGTAAGAATCAGCCTTCTCCTCTTTGCTTGAGGCACTTCAATCATTTCTTCTTCCGTACTAGAACTTTCCATAACTGGTGGTGATGAAGATCTATTTACCCTTTTAATGAATCTTCTGGAATAAACAGCTCTAGGAGATGTCTGTTTAGCCTTGGAATGTTTTGTGTTGAGGGCAGTATGCTTCTTCCTTTTTGGCTTAGATGTTGGTTGAGGTTGAGTAGTAGTGACAGGGTTTAGTGGCTCAGGGTTTAGTGGTTCAGGTTGTGTTTGTGGTGATGTAGTAGGTACAGTGTTTGTTGGTGTTGGCTCAGGTGATGGTACAGGATGAGAGTGTATGGTTTCAGTGTGATCAGTGGCTAAAGGTTCAGGCATGGTTTGTGTTTCTGGTTGTTGTGTTTGGTGTGGTTCATGTTGTGGTGATTGAGAATCTTGTGGTTGATTTAGAAAGTTCTGCAAGGCAAGTGGCAGAACAAAAGCAGGTAAATCTTTACCAACATCTTTATTAGTCATATCAGAGAAAATTCTCTTATTGACTCTAAATGGTTGAATCACATCAGCCGCATCAACTTCTAACCCAGGTACACAAGTATTGAACAAAAGTTGACAAAATCTAGCAAAATAAACTGTAGTAGACTCTGACAACTTATCACCTAAGTTCATTAGCACATATCGACCAAAATCAAAATTACTGCCATAGAGTAGAGAATACCCAATTTGCAGACTATCCATTGGAATGGCATCCCAGTTGGTGACTTTCTTCTGGAATGTCCTGGTGATACAGTCGAAGAAAAAATTCCATTCCTTTCTAAGATTCGGCCTTCTCACACTGCCCAGCTTTGCAAGAGATTCCATGTACCCAATCTCTGTTAACATTTCTCTCAGATTCTGTTCAGAAACAATAGCATACGATGTGTGTGTATCGAAGTCCAAGGTCTCTCGAACAGTTTGTGGAGTTATCACAAACTCTTGGTCATCATGAGTGAAGATGATAGACGGGGTTCCATTCTCTCCTCCATCTATATACCTTGAGTTTTTCCAGAAATTTACTATCTGAGATGCAGATAGAACAGCAGGTTCAACCAGTGCCTGCCCAATTTCAGAGTCGCGAAGAAAATTTAGCATTAGGTGAAACGCTTCAGGAGCACGGTCGTTCTCAAGCAGAGCTGCAAAATTGTTAGGCACAAAACGAAGACCAAACGAAGTAAAAGGTTTTGTTGCCATTAGATCAAGAAATAAGCAAGAATCGACTGTGAAAGTGATATGTAAGAAAGGTGTTTGTGAAAATGTCAAAGTGAAAGACAAAGGAGGGCTGTGTTTTTAGTAAAGTGAATTTGAGTGGATGAGAAGTGATTGTAAAAAAAAATGATTTGAGTAGTAATTAAAAATTAAACTCAAACGTTTTTACATTGAAAACACGCAACTGTCCCTTGAATAGTGTGAAAGTGGTACATAATGATGAGTGAGTGGGTGAAAGTGGGACACGTGTCAAACATGCAGCGAATCACTTAATCACGCGCAGTAAAAGCCATTATTACTGCTGTCTTTCCTATTATCAAGACACTTTACCACAAAATACACTCATTAACAGTTGTCAACCACTCCAAAATTTTCAAATTATCTACATGAAAATTTACCTTAGAGTACGGAACACAATCCATCAGTGTTTGTCAAATTTTCAAACTTTATCATTGAAACCCTTTCAAAAATGCACAGTCGTGATTATTTTATGTGTGAGTAGCAGAGTTTACCAAATCAATTTTACAGCATCTAATATTTCATAAAATCCATAAATCAAATCAATAAACACTGAATGCACAAACTCTCATATTAAACACGGAGTATATGATGAATGCTAAACTCTGTAGTTCCTTAAATACAGAAATCTGAATAACCCTATTCCCATTTATGTTCATGATTATCCAAGTAAGCACACAGTCATTATAGACAAAAAGATCAGGAGATAGACATCAAAGCATCATTCAGTGAGTTACATGTCAAGGATTTCCTCACAAACTCTCAAAGCACACAAGTGTTTAGGTGAAGTGTTTTCTCTCAAATTCAATCAGTAAAAGCAGATACTTCCATAGGCTTGAATTTCCACCAAATCTACACTACTTCGATTACATATATGCACAAATCAAAAGGACTTTATTCAGGGTTGTAATGTAATAAGATCAAACAGGTGAAAAGAGATGTTTTTAACATGAGTGAATTTCGAACTGAACAATTTAACAGACTAAAGTGTTCAGTCACACTGTTAGTACATATTTGTACAAGATGATCAGTATATATATATATATATATATATATATATATATATATATATATATATATATTTTATATATATACTGAGTAAACTTTTCTTTTCTTGAGAAACAATCACCTGCTTGCATTTGATTTTTTTTCAAAAGAATATAACTGCTCTTAATACATTAGAGTTTAAGAAAAATGAGCAGTTAATTAGGCTCAAAAGGGGTTTACTAAGGGTGGTATTTATGAACAGTGTTTATGAACAGTGTTTTAACAGTGTTTGAACAGTGTTTGAAGAAAGATGGTAAATCCTAGTGCCTTTATCATTTTCATGCACACACATATCATGTAGTCTCAAAATGGTTTAACACAAGTTCTAGAGCAACATACTCACTGATGAACATCACACATCAATAAAATCTGATTGATATAAAATGTATCAATCACTCATTTGGCTCAAAATCTCACAGGGTGCTTTTTCTGTCAATCTTACAGCCTGTAAAGTCTGCATCAGAGTAACCAAGTAGTTTAAAATCTGATTCTCTTGGGTACCACAGCTCTAAAGTTACAGTGCCCTTGAGATACTTAAAAATCCTCTTCACAGTTGTTAAATGTGGTTCCCTTGGATCTGCCTGAAACCTTGCACACAGACATGTTGCATACATGATATCAGGTCTACTTGCTGTTAGATAGAGAAGAGAGCCAATCATTCCTCTGTAACTTGTCATATCTACTGATGACCCTGTATCTTTGTCCAATTTAGTTGCTGTTGCCATGGGAGTTGTTGCAGATGAACAGTCAAGCATGCCAAATTTCTTGAGAAGATTTCTGGTATATTTTGCTTGATTGATAAAGATTCCTTCATCTGTTTGCTTCACCTGTAAGCCTAGAAAGTAACTTAGCTCTCCCATCATACTCATTTGATATCTGGACTGCATGAGCTTGGCAAACTTCTTACAGAGTTTATCATTAGTAGATCCAAAAATGATATCATCAACATATATCTGAACTAAAAGCAAGTCACTTCCAGATTTGAAATAAAACAGAGTTTTATCAATTGTACCTCTGTTGAATCCACTTTCTAAAAGAAACTGAGCCAGGGTTTCATACCATGCTCATGGTGCCTGCTTAAGTCCATAAAGAGCCTTGTCTAGCCTGTAGACATGGTCAGGATATTTTGGATCTACAAAACCAGGTGGTTGTTCAACAAACACTTCTTCTTCAAGTTTTCCATTCAGAAAAGCACTTTTCACATCCATTTGAAATACCTTGAATTTCTTGTGAGAAGCATAAGCAAGAAACATCCTAATTGCCCCCAATCTGGCAACTGGTGCAAAAGTCTCATCATAATCTATCCCCTCTTGCTGTGAATAGCCTTTTGCCACAAGTCTTGCTTTGTTTCTTGTAACAACCCCTTCACTATCAGTTTTGTTTCTAAAAACCCACTTAGTACCTACAATAGACCTGTTCTTTGGTCTTGGTACTAGTGTCCATACTTCATTTCTCTCAAATTCATTTAACTCTTCTTGCATTGCTGTTATCCAGTCAGCATCCTTAAGAGCTTCTTCAACTTTCTTTGGTTCATTTTGTGACAAGAATGCATGAAACAGACATTCATTTGTTGTTGCACATTGTTAGAAATGATTGATGAGAACAGTGTTTGGAAGCTAAAGTGACAAAACAGAGTTTAGCTAGAAGCAGTCAGAGTTTAGTTAAACACTGACTGGAAACGCAACAGAGGTTGTTTAAACTCTGTAGCGGTATTGTCTGAAGAGTCAACAGTGTTTGAAGATTGATACTAGATAAATTTGGAAGCAATATCTTTGAAGATGGGAAAGCTGTCAAAGAGATTGAGTTGACTTAGAAGACTTGGAGCAATCGTGATTGATATCAATTGTATAGCTTAATTATAGGAGAATCAATTACTGATTGTACGAAGCTGTATGTTTTATAAATACAGTTAGGTTAACCCTAGAAGGGTAATCGAACATTGAAAAATTCATTGATTGTAACCTAAGCAGCTCTCTGTGATATTTTACATCATTGAGAGAGGAATTGTTAATTCCAAACAGTTTTTAAGTATTAAACATTGTGTTCTTGTTAAGTTACTCATACAGTATTTGATTAACTATTGTGAATTCGACCTAACAAGTGGTATCAGAGCCAATCTGTTACTTTATTACAGTTAAAGATCCAAAAACACAATAGTAATCAATGGCAGAGATACCTCCACCATCTGAGAAAGTCCCTACTACTGTTAGTAGGTATGAAACTATAAGGGTTCCTATACTTAGGCCATCAGAGTATGTAATCTGGAAGGTAAAGATGACCATGTTTCTGGAAGCCACAGATCCAGAATATCTTGATAGAATTAATGAAGGTCCTCACAAACCTACAAAATTATCTGCTGCTGCTGCTGGTGAGGAATCAAAGGTCATTCCAAAAGAAAAGAAAGATCTAACTGCTGAGGATCTTTCATCTATTGCAAAGGATGCAAAAGTAAGACACTTACTTCACAGTGCATTAGACAATGTTATGTCTAATAAAGTGATTAATTGCACAACTGCAAAGGAAATATGGGATGCACTTGAGGTTAGGTGTCAAGGAACTCCTGCAATCAAGAAAAACAGAAGAAACATACTCACTCAGGAGTATGAGCACTTTGAGGCAAAGTCTGAAGAAACCATGACAGAAACATTTGACAGATTCTGTAAACTGCTCAATGATTTGTCATTGGTTAACAAAGAGTATGATTTAGAAGACTCAAATCTCAAGTTTCTTCTTTCTCTACCTGAAAAGTGGGATGTGAAAACAACCACTATAAGAGATAATTATGAACTTGGTGAAACAGAGATTGATGAAATTTATGGACTGCTCAAAACCCATGAATTGGAATTGGAGCAGAGAAACAAGAGATCTAGTAGAAAGTCAAAGTCTGTTGCACTTAAGGTTGAGGAGAAACCATCAAAGAAGGAAGCATCAAGGAAAAAGGCAAAAGGAAAAGCTTTAGTCATACACTCAGAAAGTGAGTCATTAAACTCTGATGTTGACTCAAACACAGATGGAACATCTGATTCTGAAGATGATGAAGAGATGATGCAAATGGCTGCATTGATGGTAAAGACCTTCAAGAAGATGGGATACAAGAACTTCAAGAAGGGAAAGAGATTCTCCAAGGACTACTCTAAGTCTGACAAGAAGAATTTCAAGAAATCTGAGGGAAAGGACTTCAAATCTGGTAAGAAAGATAAGTCTGAGATTCAATGCTACAAGTGTAAGGAGATGGGTCACTATGCTCCTGAGTGCAAGAAGGGTAAAACTGAAAAGGCACTCTACACCAAAGGCAGAGATTGGGCAGACACTTCAGATTCAGATGAGGAAGTCAACTATGCACTCATGGCTACTACTCAAAATGAAGATGATGATCTCAAGGTACCCCCAACTACCTATATGCTTATAACACTGATAATATAACTGAATTAAGAATTTATCTTAAAGCATTGCATATCAGTTATAGGGATCAGACTTTAGAAAATGAGAGGATAAAAAGTGAGTGCTCTCAACTCAAAGATAGAAACAAACTTGTAGAGGAAAAGCTTGAAAACATGAATAAAATTCAGAAGGAGAGAGATGATGCAGTGTTTATTGAACAGGAGTTGCTAGGTAAGTATAAGCAACTAGAATCTGAATTGGAGGATACTAAACACATCATTAAAACTTGGACACACTCTGGTAAAGATACACAAGAAGTGTTTCAGTCAGATACAGTAGGTCTAGGTTACTCTGAAGGAGATGAACTTAGATTTGAAAATATGGTTAAAGTTAGACCACATCGTTCATCTGAAGGTAATGTCATGGGAAAAGGTGGACCTAAGACTGAAGCTGAGAAAAAGGCTGTTAAAGAGTCATATGCTAAGACTTTTGTTAAAGAGGCTAACATTGGTTTAATGACAGATAAACAACTCAAGCATAAGCTTAAGGAGATAAAATCTGTCAACAAACAGAAAATGCCTAGGAAAAACAAAAATGGAAAGGTAGGCATAACATCAGGAATTAAGCCAATGCTTGCTTCATTAGCTCCTAGAAAAACATGCTTTAATTGTGGTAGCACTAATCATCTTGCTAGTTTCTGCAGTAAGAATAAGAACATTAATTCTTTGCCCTCTAAAACTGCAGTAAAGAGTGATTATGTGAGAATTAGACCACAGACTTTATGCAAACACTGTGGAAGTACATGGCATTCTATTTACACTTGCAGAGATTATCATGCTATTTACTATAATTACTATGAACCCAAACCAAATTTGAAATGGGTTAAAGTAAACTCTGCAAATGTAAACTCTGAAAAAGTTAGCTTAAACTCTGATAATGTGAATTCCGCTGCAAAAGCTAACAGAATTAAGAAAGCCAAAGGATCCAAGCAAGTCTGGATCCTTAAAACTAACAATCAGTGATTGTTTGTGATTGCAGGGCACCAGGGTGAGTACCCTAGTCGTGGACAGTGGATGTTCAGGACACATGACTGGAAATAAAGCCCTGCTATCAGAGTATGAGGAGAAGGCTGGCCCAAAAGTTTCCTATGGAGATGGCAACATAGGACATACTCTGGGATATGGCAACATTAATCTTGGAAATGTCATCATCACAAATGTAGCTCTGGTTTCAGGACTCAAGCATGATCTGCTATCTGTGAGTCAAATCTGTGACAGAGGATATCATGTGGATTTTCAGCCTGAATATTGTCAAGTGATCAGTAAATCTACAGGGAAAGTTGCTCTAGTTGGAAACAGACACAATAACATCTATGAAATTAAATTGTCAACAAACACTGATGGCAAAGCAGTGTGTCTGTCTACAAGAATGTCCAGTGAAGAGAGTTGGAAATGGCACAAGAAACTCTCTCATTTGAACCTGAACAACATCAATGAGCTAATCAAGAATGATCTTGTAAGAGGTCTACCAAGGTCTTTGTTGAATGTAGAAGGCCTGTGTGATTCTTGTCAAAAGGCCAAACAGAGAAAAGCCTCCTTCAAAAGCAAATCTGAGTCTTCAATTGTTGATCCTTATCATCTCCTACATGTTGATCTTTTTGGACCAGTGAATGTGATGTCTCTTGGAAAGAAGAAATATGCTCTAGTCATTGTTGATGAATATACCAGATATACATGGGTATATTTTCTTGCAAAGAAGGATGAAACTGCATTAACACTGACAGAACATATAATCCAACTGGACAAAGGGTCAGAGAATCAAGTGAAGATAATCAGAAGTGACAATGGAACTGAATTCAGGAATTCATCAATGGAAGAATTTTGCAAGAGTAAAGGAATCAAACAAGAGTTTTCTGCACCTGGCACTCCACAACAAAATGGTGTAGTGGAGAGGAAGAATAGAACCTTGATAGAAGCTGCCAGAACCATGCTAGATGAAGCAAAATTGCCAACATACTTCTGGGCAGAAGCAGTTCAAACTGCTTGTTTTACTCAAAATGCAACACTGATCAATAAGCATGGTAAAACACCATATGAAATGGTGAAAAAGAAGAAGCCAAATCTAAAATATTTTCATATTTTTGGATGCAAGTGCTTTGTGTTGAAGACTCATCCTTAACAGTTGACCAAATTTGATCTAAAGGCAGATGAAGGAATTTTTGTTGGCTATCCACTGTCAACAAAGGCATTCAGAGTTTATAATCTGAGAACTAGAGTAATCATGGAATCAATTCATGTGTCATTTGATGACAAGAAAATAACTGGACTTGAAGATGTCAATGAACATGATCAACTACACTTTGAAAATGAAGATTTATTCTCTGAAAAAGTAAACTCTGATCAGACTGATCTGACAAACTCTGTTGATCTAAACTCTGAACCTCTACTGGTAAATACTGAAGAAACTCTTCAATCAGAAACAAGGGAAGAACTAGTTGAGGGGGAGCATGAAGAATCACATCAAAGTGATAATTCAAACACTGAAAGTGACTCAATTGATAATTCTGAATCAAACTCTGTTGATTCAAACTCTGTTGATAATTCTGAGCAGTCACATTCAGGGGGAGCATCTGAAAATGAAGAGAGGCACCAAGAAAATCAGGAGAGCATGGATCAAGGGGGAGGATCACATGATGACAGAAGCAATCTGCCTTCTGCAAGAAAATGGACTAAATCCCACACACCTGATTTGATTATTGGTGATCCTGATGCAAAAGTAAGGACAAGAAGTGAAACAACAAATGAATGTCTGTTTCATGCATTCTTGTCACAATGTGAGCCAAAGAAAGTGGAAGAAGCTCTTAAAGATGCTGACTGGATAACAGCAATGCAAGAAGAGCTAAATGAATTTGAAAGAAATGAAGTGTGGACACTTGTACCAAGGCCTAAGAACAGATCCATTGTTGGTACTAAATGGGTTTTCAGAAATAAAACTGACAGTGAGGGTGTTATCACAAGGAACAAAGCAAGACTGGTTGCAAAAGGCTATTCACAACAGGAAGGGATAGACTATGATGAAACATTTGCTCCAGTTGCTAGATTGGAGGCAATCAGAATCTTTCTTACATATGCCTCTCACATGAAATTCAAAGTGTTTCAGATGGATGTGAAAAGTGCATTTTTAAATGGAAAACTTGAAGAAGAAGTGTTTGTGGAACAACCACCAGGTTTTGTAGATCCAAAATATCCAGACCATGTCTACAGGTTAGACAAGGCACTCTATGGACTTAAGCAGGCACCAAGGGCATGGTATGAAACCCTTGCCAAATTTTTACTAGAAAGTGGGTTTCACAGAGGTACTATTGACAAAACTCTGTTTTACTTTCAATCTGGTAGTGACTTGCTTTTAGTTCAGATATATGTGGATGACATCATTTTTGGATCTACTAATGATAAACTCTGTAAGAAGTTTGCCAAACTCATGCAGTCAAGATATCAAATGAGTATGATGGGAGAGCTTAGTTATTTTCTAGGGTTACAAGTGAAGTAAACAGATGATGGAATTTTCATTAATCAAGCAAAATATACCAGAAATCTTCTCAAGAAATTTGGCATGCTTGACTGTTCATCTGCAACAACTCCCATGGCAACTGCAACAAAATTGGACAAAGATGCAGGGTCATCAGTAGATATGACAAGTTACAGAGGAATGATTGGTTCTTTACTCTATTTGATAGCTAGCAGACCTGATATCATGTATGCAACTTGTTTGTGTGCAAGGTTCCAGGCAGATCCAAGAGAACCACATTTAACAGCAGTAAAGAGGATTTTTAAGTACCTCAAGGGCACTATAACTTTGGGGCTGTGGTATCCAAGAGAATCTGAGTTTAAACTACTTGGTTATTCAGATGCAGACTTTGCAGGCTGTAAGATAGACAGAAAAAGCACCAGTGGAAGTTGTCAATTTCTGGGTGACAGACTTGTTTCCTGGTACAGCAAGAAACAGAAGTCAATATCTACATCTACAGCTGAAGCAGAGTATATTGCTGCTGGAAGCTGCTGTGCACAGATTTTATGGATGAAGAATCAACTGCTGGATTATGGATTAAGGTATACCAAGATACCTATTTACTGTGATAATCAAAGTGCTATTGCAATGACAGGTAATCCAGTACAACATTCAATGACAAAGCACATCAGCATAAGGTATCACTTCATCAGAGAGCATGTAGAGGAAGGCAACATTGAGCTTCACTTTGTGTCTACAGAACAACAACTTGCAGATATCTTCACCAAGCCATTGAGTGAAGCTACATTTACAAGACTGGTCAATGAACTAGGAATGGTCTCTAGTTTTGACTAGAGATGTTGGTTAGACTCAAAGACTTATCTCTAAAATATATTGCTCATGTTTCTGCAAATTGTTAAGTGCTATGTGAACCTTAGTATTAAACTCTGTTCTGCATGATTAATGTTTAAAACTTGTTAAACTCTGTCAGCATGTCTGTCTGTTAAACACTGTTATCATGTTGGATACACTCAGTGAATTCAGAATTGATTATTATCTGAATGAAAACACCAATGAAGAAAAATGTATGAAGCATGATTCTCAGTAATTAAATCATGATTCTTTCTGAGTCACTATAATCTAATCAGATTTTGTGCAGTAAATCAACACAGCATGATACTGTTTCATATTTATAGCATCTCTTAGTTTATTTAGTCCTAAACTCTGAGTTTATGAATATTGTGTGCATTGCCTCTCATAAATAATTTTGGTTATTGATGAACTCTAAACTCTGATTAGTGACATTCTGTTTCCAAAGGTATGGTTCCTGATGATTCCTTGTTTGTACTTGTGAAAACCATAAAACTTGAGATGTGTCATTGATTAGTTTGGTGAGTTCAGACTCATGTTTACACCCTGTGAGAATTTGAGCCAAATCAGTGATTGATATATTTTCTATCAATCAGTATTTATTGTTGTGTGATATTCATCAGGAAGTATGTTTCTCTAGAACTTGTATTAAACCATCTTGAGACTACATGATATGTGTGTGCATGGAGATGATAAAGGCAATAGGATTTACCATTCCTTCAAATACTGTTCAAAATTCTTTTGAACACTGTTCAAACACTGTACAAACACTGTTCATAAATACCACCCTTAGTAAACCCCTTTGAGCCTAATTAACTGCTCATTTTTTCTTATACTCTGAAGTATTAAGAGCAGTTATTTTTTTTTAAATCAAGCAGATGAGGGTCTCTCAAGAAAAGAAAAGTTTACTCAGTATACATGCTAAATAAAAAAAAAACAAAAAACAAAAAACACAAAAAAAAGGGGCATATATACTGATATTGTACAAATATGTACTAATAGTGTGACTGAACACTTTGCTCTATTAAAATGTTCAGCTTGATATTCACTCATGAATAAAACATCTTTTTCATCTGTTTGATCTTACCTCATTACAACCCTGAATAAAGTCCTTTTGATTTGTGCATACATGTACTCAAAGTAGTGTAGATTTGGTGGACATTCAAGCATATGGTAGAATCTTCTATTTCTGATTGAATGTGAGTGTAAACACTTCACCTAAACACTTGTGTGCTTTGAGAGTTTGTGAGTTTATCAAGTTCATGACTATTATTCACTGAATGATGCTCTGATTTCTATCTCTTGATCTTTTTGTCTTCAAAGACTGTGTGCTTACTTGGATAATCATGGACATCAAAGGGAATAGAAGTTTTCAGATTTCTGTATTACAGTAACTACAGAGTTTAGCATTCATCAAACAATCAGTGTTTACTATGAGAGTTTGTGCATTCAGTGTTTATTGATTCTTGTTATGGATTTTATGAAATATTAGATGCTCTAAAAATTGATTATGGTAAACTCTGCTTCACACACATTCACAACTGTGCAATTTTTGAAAGGGTTGTTAGTGATAAAGTTGGAAAATTGATAAACATTGTTGAGCTGTGTTAAGTACTCTAAGGTAAAGTTTCATTGAGATAAATTGACTATTTTGGAGTAATTGGGGTAGTTGACAACTGTTAATTAGTGTAAATATGTCAAGGTGTCGTGATTTTAGGAATGACAGCGGTAATTATTAAGTGATCCATTGGTTGTTTGACACGTGTCCCATGATAGTGTCCCACTCACACATTACTCTACAATCAGTTGCGCGCTTTTACTAAATAAACGATTGAGTTTTAGTTTTACTCTAATCGTTTTTGTTCTCTCACTTCACATCTATTCATATTCACCCACTCACAGTTACTTGCATATTCATTCACTTTCAAAATTCTCATACATTCTCCTTCACATTTTGGTAAACACTTACCGTACATCTTTTCTCTGAATATCTTCGAATCACATCTTACTAATGGCAACTAAAGCGTTTGATGCAGCAGGGTTAGTTTTTCTTCCTAGCAACTATGCAGCACCACTGGAGACTGCAAATGCTCCAGAGGCGTTTCATGTGTTCCAAAATTTCTTGAAAGACTCTGAAATAGGGAAGGCTCTAACTGCACCACCAACACTATCTGCTTCACAAATTGCTACTTTCTGGACAAACTCTGTATATGATGATGGAGAAGAGTCTGGCACTCCAACAATCACTTTCACTCATGATGAATCAGAGTATATTATTACTCCAACTACGGTTAGGGATGCTCTGGATTTTGAGACACACACTTCTTATAGTGTTGTTGGTCATGATCGCTTGAGGACAATGTTGCAGCAAATTGGATGTGCAGGCAACTTGAATAAGATAGGGTCTTTGAGAAGACCACTTTTGAGAAAGGAATGGAGTTTCTTTTTCGATTGCATTACAAGAGCTTTTGGCAAGAAGACAACAAACTGGGATGCACTTCCTCTTGACACTCTTCAAATTGGTCATGCTCTACTATATGGAGGTAATTTCGATTTTGGTAGATTAGTGCTAATGAATCTGGGAGAGCGTTTGTCTGAGCCTACTACTGTTTATTTTGCTCGTTTTTGTCAAATGCTATTTACTGCTTGTGTGCCTAACATTCCAATTGATGAAGCTGATGTGATTCAGCCTTTTCAAGTAGCTAAAAGAATGTTTTCTGATTTGACAAACAAAGATGTTACTAAACAGCACATACCTGATATGTTTATGCCACTAGCCTTACAGAACTATGTAAACCAACCTCAAGATTCTCAATCACCACATCACATGCCTGAACCATTAGACACCATAAATTCTGAACCAACACCCACAACCACTGTACCTACTACATCTCATCAACCACAACCAGAACACATAAACTCTGAAATCTTAAACTCTCCAACAATAAACTCTCCACCACTAAACTCTGAAACCTTAAACTCTGAGCCAGCATCTACTGAACAACCCAAATCCAAACCAAAAAGAAAAATACACACCGCCCAAAACACTAAACACTCAAAGGCTAAACAAACATCACCTGGAGCTGTTTATACTAGAAGAATGAAACAAAAGGCAAACAGACCTTCACTTTCACCACCTAAAGAGAGCTCTAGTGAAGAAGAAGAGGAGATTGTAGTGCCTCAAGTCAAGAAGAGAAAATTAATTCTTTCAGATTCTGAAGATGAGAATGTTATTGAAGCTCCAGAGGTGGTTTCACAACAAACACCTACTGTTGAGGTTGCAGAGAATGTTGCTATACCTGCAAATGTTGAAATACCTGCAGAGGTTGAAATGCATGCAGAGGATACTGTCAATGTTGAAGTACCTACAGAGGATAACATGCCTGTAGAAGAGGATCACAGAGATGGTTTTTCACCAGTGAATGATGTTCTTGATTCAATTCTTGATCCTATCTCACCTGTTGATCATTTTGAAGCTCCTGGTGTAGCTGATGAGCCTGCAGTAAATGTTCCTGAAGCTGCAGCATCACATACAGAACTGATATCTAATGCTTCTCCAATTCCAGACAAAGGTGATGAAGTTGATCAGGCAACTAAGATAATTTCTGAATCTATGCCTGTTGAAGATACAAATATAAACTCTGTTGCAGAGCCTGTGCAACATGAGGAGACTGTTGAAAAGATTGCAAAAGTTGTTGCAGAAACTGTGGCTGACACAGCTCAGCACAGTGGTTCTTTAAAAGATGCTCAAACTAAAGATGCAAGTGCTGAAGATGAATCTGACAGCAGTGCAAACTCTGATTCTTTTCTGAGTGCACCAACACAGACTGATAATAAGCATAAATCTTTTGATCAGCCTTGTCCATCTCATACAATTGAAGAAGAGTATCTTGCTAAATCTGCTGCTGATTGGTATAAACAAGACTGTATTTTTCCAAAAGGGAGAGCAGCTGATTTTGTTAAGCAAACTGCTAGTCAAATTTCAAATCCAGAGATTTTATCATGCTTAAAAGCAACTGTGGTACAGGTCAAAACTCTGGATGGAAATTTTGCTGATACAAAGCAAGAAATTGCTTCTTTGAAGACAGAGATACAGTCAAGAGAACTGAAGATGGAAAGAGAGTCAAAAATCAAAGCTGCACAGCTTTCTAAAGTTCAAGATACTCTCTTTGCCAGGCTAGGAAAGGTTGAAGAAAATCAAGCTACTTTGTTGGCTAAGGTTGATTCTATTGCTAACTCTTTGGAGCTCATCACATCTATACTCATTCCTGATGATGTCAAAAAGGGGGAGAGAGTTGCTAAGTCTAAATGCAAAGTTTCTCAAACTCTGTCTCAAAAGGATGATGCTGGAGATGGAGGGGCAAGTGATAAAAGTAAGGTGTTAAACTCTGAAAGGCAAACTCTGAGATCTGGCAAATCTCTTAAGTCACAGTCTGTTGGAATAAACACTGAAACTCAAGGTACTTCAAAAACCAAGAGTTTGGAATTAATATCAAATCCAAAGACTGATGAGGAGTTAGCTGTTAAGCTTTTCATGGAGGAGAATGCAGAAGGAGTTACTATAGAAGATGCTAAAGCTGAAGAGAAGAGTCTGCAAGAAAAGCATTTGAAGACTTTAAAGTCTGATAAACTGAAGAAGAATGTGAAAGTTGCTAAAGCTGCAAAGCCTGTTCTTAAAGGCATTCAAATCAAAGAACCAGTTGGTACAAATCAAAGAATGCAAGTGTTCAGAAAACCAACTGATGCAGAAGCTAAGCAAAAGCTGAAAAGTATTGTTACAACCTCTGTTGATACACATGTTGTACAGAAGAATGAAGACACAACCTCTGTTACTGCACAAGTTGTGACCACACCATTATTGTCTTCTCAGTTGAAATCAAAATTTGGAAAGGGTGTTCTTCATGATTCAAGGCTAGAAGCTACAGTTCCAATGGATTTCACTGATAGTAGAGCCTTATCTGGTAAAGTTGGATACAACAAAGAAGGCATAGGCTCACACAGAGACAAAAGACAATATGTTGGTCCTAGAGATCCTTCTTCACTGTCTGTTCCAGGTCGTGGTGTCACTCAAGAGAGTTTAGACAGACTGGAGTCAGTACAGCTTGTATATCAGAAGAGTTTAGAGAAGGATTTCCTGCTATATTTCATGGCTGATGGAACAGTGTTTAAAGTTTCTGAAAAGGATATTGAATTAAAATATGGGGAAGAACTTGAATATGTCCTGTATATTTTCAGAGTGAGAAATCAAATAGCTCAGTCAGTTGCAAATGTGCTCAGACAAAGGATGATTCAGAACCTTGCAAGAAGACAAATGAAGATCAACAGTAAGTATGTTCCTAAGTACAGAGATTGGAATGGAAATCTGATAGAAATGGAGAAGGGGACTACAAAGCTGAAAACTGATCTTGGAATCACTGTTCTAGATTTTAATGTGAAATCTGAGGAAGTGAAATACATCAGACTGGGAAATGAAATGAGAAGAAACAAAATCTATGATCTTAGAGCTGCTATCTATCAAACTGATGAGAATGATCCTCAGTTGAGAGAAATCAAGGAAGCTATGCAGATAGAGCTTGAAAATGCTGAGAGAAGATTGCTTATAGACTATCTCAGAACAATGCCTGATCTTCAAGAGATTAGAAATTAAAGTCTGTAAGAATTTTCTTATTTTCTGTAGAAATTGTTAAGTAATAGCTTAAACTCTGTTTGTATGTTAAACACTGTAAACTTTGTATTTGTTTTGACATCATCATTTACTGTAAAACTTGTACATTTTTGCTAATGGACAAGTTGGGGGAGATTGTTAGAAATGATTGATGAGAACAGTGTTTGGAAGCTAAAGTGACAAAACAGAGTTTAGCTGGAAGCAGTCAGAGTTTAGTTAAACACTGACTGGAAACGCAACAGAGGTTGTTTAAACTCTGTAGCGGTATTGTCTGAAGAGTCAACAGTGTTTGAAGATTGATACTAGATAAATTTGGAAGCAATATCTTTGAAGATGGGAAAGCTGTCAAAGAGATTGAGTTGACTTAGAAGACTTGGAGCAATCGTGATTGATATCAATTGTATAGCTTAATTATAGGAGAATCAATTACTGATTGTACGAAGCTGTATGTTTTATAAATACAGTTAGGTTAACCCTAGAAGGGTAATCGAACATTGAAAAATTCATTGATTGTAACCTAAGCAGCTCTCTGTGATATTTTACATCATTGAGAGAGGAATTGTTAATTCCAAACAGTTTTTAAGTATTAAACAGTGTGTTCTTGTTAAGTTACTCATACAGTATTTGATTAACTATTGTGAATTCGACCTAACACACTTCTTGTCCTTACTCTTTCATCTGGATCACCAATGATTAAATCAGGTGTGTGAGATTTGGTCCATTTCCTAGCTGAAGGCAATTGACTTCTTTCAAAGTTGGATCCTCCCCCTTGATCCATGTTCTCCTGATTTTCTTGATATCTTCCTTCATTCTCTGAGGCTCCCCCTGAATTTGACTGCTCAGTGTGTGAACTGTCAGTTTTAGGACTTTCAGTGTTTGAGTCACCAGAGTTTGATTCAGAATTTTCAGCTGAGTCATTATCAGAATTTGAGTTATCACTTTGATGAGATTCTTCATGCTCCCCCTCAACTGGTTTTTCTCTTGTTTCTGGCTGAAAGTTCTCTTCAGTATTTACCAGTAGAGGTTCAGAGTTTGTTAGATCAGACTCATCAGAGTTTAGTTCATCAGAGATTAAATCTTCATTTTCGAAGTGCAGTTGATCATGTTCATTTACATCTTCAAGTCCAGTCATTTTCTCGTCATCAAAAGATACATGAATAGATTCCATGATCACTCTAGTTCTCAGATTATAAACTCGGAATGCTTTAGTTGACAGTGGATAGCCAACAAAAATTCCTTCATCTGCCTTCAAATCAAATTTGGTCAACTGTTCAGGTTGAGTTTTCAGCACAAAGCATTTGCACCCAAAAATATGAAAATATTTCAGGTTTGGTTTCTTTTCTCTTACCATTTCATATGGTGTTTTTCCATGCTTATTTATCAGAGTGGCATTTTGAGTAAAACAAGCTGTTTGAACAGCTTCTGCCCAGAAATAGGTTGGTAATTTTGCTTCATCAAGCATAGTTCTGGAAGCTTCTATCAAAGTTCTGTTCTTCCTTTCAACTACACCATTTTGTTGTGGAGTGCCAGGTGCAGAAAACTCTTGTTTAATTCCTTTGTTCTTGCAAAATTCTTCCATTTTTGAATTCCTGAATTCAGTTCCATTGTCACTTCTGATAATCTTCACTTGATTCTTTGACCTTTTGTCCAGTTGCATTATATGTTCTGCCAGTGTTAATGCAGTTTCATCCTTCTTTGCTAGAAAATACACCCATGTGTATCTGGTGTATTCATCAACAATGACTAGAGCATATTTCTTCTTTCCAAGAGACATAACATTCACTGGTCCAAAAAGATCAACATGTAGAAGATGATAAGGATCAACAATTGAAGACTCAGATTTGCTTTTGAAAGAGGCTTTTCTCTGTTTGGCCTTTTGACAAGA
Source organism: Kitagawia praeruptora (assembly GCA_037693485.1). Lineage (NCBI taxonomy): Eukaryota > Viridiplantae > Streptophyta > Magnoliopsida > Apiales > Apiaceae > Kitagawia > Kitagawia praeruptora. The sequence goes on from CM075350.1 coordinate 43,579,976, forward strand.
ATCACACAGGCCTTCTTCATTCAACAAAGACTTTGGTAGTCCTCTTACAAGATCATTCTTTATTAGCACATTGATGTTGTTCAGGTTCAAATGAGAGAGTTTCTTGTGCCACTTCCAACTCTCTTCACTGGACATTCTTGTTGACAGACACACTGCTTTGCCATCAGTGTTTGTTGACAATTTTATTTCATAGATGTTATTGTGTCTGTTTCCAACTAGAGCAACTTTCCCTGTAGATTTACTGATTACTTGACAATATTCAGGCTGAAAATCTACATGATACCCTCTGTCACAGATTTGACTCACAGAAAGAAGATCATGCTTGAGTCCTGGAACCAGAGCTACATTAGTGATGATGACACTTCCAAGATTAATATTGCCATATCCCAGAGTATGTCCTATGTTGCCATCTCCATAGGAAACTTTTGGGCCAGCCTTCTCCTCATACTCTGATAGCAGGGCTTTATTTCCAATCATGTGTCCTGAACATCCACTGTCCACGACTAGGGTACTTACCCTGGTGCCCTGCAATCACAAACAATCACTGATTGTTAGTTTTAAGGATCCAGACTTGCTTGGATCCTTTTGCTTTATTGAATCTGTTAGTTTTTGCAGCGGATTTGTCATTATCAGAGTTTAAACTAACATTTTCATTCTTAGTACTTGCAGAATCAACTTTAACCCATTTCAAATTAGGTTTCAGTTCATAATAATTATGATAAATAGCATGATAATTCTTGCAAGTATAAATTGAGTGCCAACTACTTCCACAATGTTTGCACAGAGTTTGTGGTCTTGGTTTGACATTATCCTTTTTCACTCCAGTTTTGGAGGGTAAAGAATTAATGTCTTTATTCTTCCTGCAAAAACTAGCAAGATGATTAGTGCTACCACAATTATGACAAGTTTTTCTAGGTGCAAATGTAGCAAGCATTGGCTTAATCCCTGATGTTATGCCTACCTTTCCATTTCTGTTTTTCCTAGGCATTCTCTGTTTGTTGACAGATTTTATTTCTTTAAGCTTATGCTTGAGTTGTTTATCTGTCATTGAACCAATATTAACCTGTTTGACACAGGTTTTTGCTGGCTCACTTTCAACAGCTCCATGTTCAGTTTTAACAGTACCATGAACAAATGTTCCAAATTTCTTAGAAGAAAGAGGTGGTCTTATCTTGACTGTATTCTGAAACCTAAGCACATCATCCTCAGAATAACCTAGACCTACTGTGTCTGATTGAAAGACCTCTTGAGTGTCTTTTCCAGAATGTGTCCAAGTTTTAATAATGTGCTTTCATCCTCCAATTCAGATTCTAGTTGCTTATACTTTCCTAGCAACTCCTATTCTATAAACACAGCATCATCTCTTTCTTTCTGAATTTTATTCATGTTTTCAAGTTGTTCCTCAACAAGTTTATTTCTTTCTTTGAGTTGAGAACACTCACTTTTGATTCTCTCATTTTCTAAAGTCTGATCCCTATAACTGATATGTAATGCCTTAAGATAAATTCTCAATTCAGTTATATTATCAGTATTATAAGCATAGGTAGTTGGAGGTACCTTTAGTTCAGAATCTTCATTCTGAGTAGAGGCCATGAGTGCATAATTCACCTCCTCATCTGAATCTGAGGTGTCTGCCCAGTCTCTGCCTTTGGTGTATAGTGCCTTTTCAGTTTTACCCTTTTTGCACTCAGGAGCATAGTGACCCATCTCCTTACACTTGTAGCATTGAATCTCAGACTTATCTTTCTTACCAGATTTGAAGTCCTTTCCCTCAGATTTTCTAAAATTTTTCTTGTCAGACTTTGAGTAATCCTTGGAGAATCTCTTTCCCTTCTTGAAGTTCTTGAATCCCATCTTCTTGAAGGTCTTTACCATCAATGCAGCCATTTGCATCATCTCTTCATCATCTTCAGAATCAGATGAACCATCTGTGCTTGAGTCAACATCAGTGTTTGATGACTCACTTCCTGAATGGATGACCAAGGCTTTTCCTTTTGCCTTCTTCCTTGATGCTTCTTTCTTTGAAGATTTTTCTTCAACTTTCAGAGCAACAGACTTTGACTTCCTGCTTGATCTTCTATTTCTCTGCTCCATTTCCAATTCATGAGTCTTGAGCAGTCCATAGATTTCATCAATCTCAGTAATATCAAGATCATAGTTATCTCTTATAGTGGTTGTCTTCACATCCCACTTTTCAGGTAGAGAGAGAAGAAACTTGAGATTTGAGTCTTCTAAATCATACTCTTTGTTAACCAATGACAGATCATTGAGCAGTTTACAGAATCTGTCAAATGTTTCTGTCATGGTTTCTTCAGGCTTTGCTTCAAAATGCTCATACTCCTGTGTGAGTATGTTCCTTCTATTTTTCTTGATAGCTGCAGTTCCTTGGCATCTAACCTCAAGTGCATCCCAAATCTCCTTTGCAGTTGTGCAGTTAATCACTTTGTTAGACATAACATTGTCTAGAGCACTGTAAAGTAAATGCCTTACTTTTGCATCCTTAGCAATAGATGAAAGATCCTCAGCAGTTAGATCTTTCTTTTCCTTAGGAACCACCTTTGATTCCTCACCAGCAGCAGCAGCAGTTAACTTTGTAGGTTTATGAGGACCTTCATAAATTCTATCAAGATATTCCGGATCTGTGGCTTCCATAAACATGGTCATCTTTACCTTCCAGATTGCATATTCTGATGGCTTGAGTATTGGAACCCTAATTGTTTCATACCTACTTACAGTAGTAGGTGCTTTCTCAGAACCTGATGGAGGAGGAATCTCTGCCATTGATTACTATTGTGTTTTGGATCTTTAACTGTAATAAAGTAACAGATTGGCTCTGATACCACTTGTTAGGTCGAATACACAATATATATATAATCAAGTACTGTATGAGTAAATAACAAGAACACACGTTTTAGTACTTAAAACTGTTTAGAATTAATAATTCCTCTCTCAGTGATGTAAAATATCACAGAGAGCTGCTTAGGTTACAATGAATGATATTCGTTCACGATGGATACCCTTCTAGGGTTAACCTAACTGTATTTATAAGATATACAGCTACATACAATCGTTAATTGATTCTCCTAAAATTAAGCTATTCAATTGATATCAATTACGATTGCTACACGTCTTCTAAGTCAACTCAATCTCTTTGACAGCTATCCAATCTTCAAAGATATTGCTTCCATATTAATCTTGAATTAATCTTCAAACTCTGTTGACTTGTAGACGCTTCCAGTAGACAGACTTTTAGCAAACTCTGATGCTCTCCTAGCCAGCAGTGTTTGCGCTTCCTTGTGTTCAACTAGCAGTGTTTACGCTTTCTTCTGTCAGCGTTTGCGCTTCCAGCTATCAGCGTATACTCAAACTCTGCTACGACTGCTTTCAATAACAAGTTAAACTCTCTTTACCTGTAACACTTAAACACTGACATTAAATCACATCAATTATATCTAACAAATAATTTGCCTCTCCCTTTAAGAGATAGGCCGCAAAGATTGTTTTCTGATCCTCCTCTATCCTCAGTATCTCGAAAGCTTTCTCCATTTCTTTCAGCCATGCTCTGGCTACTACTGGGTCAATAGTTCCCTCAAACTCCTGGGGTTTTAATGACTTAAAAGCACGAAAGGAGTTAGCTGCCTGATTGGGAAGAACCGGTGGTTGTTGAGGATTCTGTGGATTAGCTAAATTCTGCCTTAATAGGTCCATGAATTGGTTAAAAGGGTCACCATCCTGATTTCCATATTGGCCAGTTGATTCATCTTCTTCTTCTTCATGATTTTGTTCATTATGAGCATTTTCACCCTGCCTATTATGACTTCCTTCCTCTCTCTCATTTTCCCTTGCATTCGCTCTATTATTACGCTTAGGCGGCATGATTCTGTATATAACAATATTCTTCATTAATCACTCAAATTTAGGGTACAACATACATCATTTCCATATATGCACAACTATATCATTAGTTAACTTATTTATACATCACAGTTAATATCTAGTTATAATACCAATTTAATAAATAAACTTGGTACCTTTAGCGCAATAACCTTTTCATTTAAGTCAATCACCTCATATATGTCAATATTTTTGGAATCTCACATTTAATATTAAAACACAGTAAAAGATTTAGACAGAATGTACAAACTTCATTAATTTACATATATATTTTACAACTTGGGTACCACGTCTTTTACTACTAGTATTATACATCATAGAGTACAAGGTTCGAAACCCCAAAAGCATAACCGTACATACTAATCCGCTATCACAAAAGTACTACTAACTGTCCTCTAATCAGACTGGGATTAAGACAGTAAACAACTAACCTAATCCCCAAAATGACATCAACAAGATGACTAGTCTGATTATTGTCTAAGACTACTACTCCAAATCACGGTAACGCCGCTCTGACAATGTCCCTGATCTGCACTACCATAGTGGTGACCGTGTCTACTATCTGAGCTTTCCATGTGGGGTCCCCCTATCTTCCCAACAATCTCCTAATATCACCGAGTGCCCGCAGCTCGATACTAACTATGCCCAAAGACAAACCATCTGGTATCATACCTCCTCCTCTCACTCTGACTAATCTCTGCACAAGTGTATCTATAGTCCGACGGGACTCCTCCAGCTGTCCCTGTAGGACAAAGTACTCTGACAATAGAATAGCTGGCAGCTGATCACCTGGAAATATAGGTGCCTCCTGAGGGGGTATAGCAGCTGGGGGAGGCACATCTACAAGTGGGGGTGCATCCACTGGTGGAGGTGGTGGAGGTGCAAATGGTGGGGATGGAGGAACGGGCTCCGTATCCGCATCCTCAGAAGGATCATCCTCCAACTCGTCCTCTGATAAAATAAAGTGTCCCAGTGGAGTAAATGGCTCTACTGGATCCCCCCACGGATCAGGACTCGGTAAAGGAGATGGAATAGGTGAGGGCACTGGATCAGGTATAACAGGGGTAGGAATCATATGAATATCGGTCCACTCGGTCTCCTCCTCCTCCTCCTCAGCTATGACTGACAACCTAGGCCTCTTACGCAAGGGCCTCTCCTCCTCGGGGATCTCCCATCTCACTCTAGAAGGACCTGCCTCATCAGATCCTGTAGAAGGTCTACCAATGTATGGCACTATAGCTACGACATCCCTCTGCCTGCGCTCCTCTGCCTCCTCCCTCAGTCTCTGCTCATACCTCTCTCTGGCACTCACACGGCGTCTCTCCCTGAGGTCATCGACCGCATACTCGGGCACCTCTACCCCTGCTAGCTGTAAATCTACAAGCTCCTGCTCAGACAATCCTAGCCACTGAGGGTCTCGACTCGGCTCTCCCATCTCTGCTCCATATAATAAAACATAAAATTCTATTAGTGATAATCTATAAAATTATAATCAATGCTTAAAATAAATACTACATGCGATATACCACCCCTGAACTTGATGGAAGTTCACAATTTATATTATAACTGATACATTTATTATTATCACTCTTGTTCCTGAGCATTATGACTCTAAGCTCTGATACCAAACTGTGACAGCCCCAAATCCGGGGTCATGAATCCGGGCCGTCACGGACCAATTTCCATTCAATATCAATATCTCTTGGGGTTTTTTTTTTACAATTAATACTTATGCAATTGACCCCGTAATAATACACACACCACACCAGTCATATGCTCAGAGAACAACATTCACCATAATAAAAGTTAAGAGTTAAAAGAGTTATTACAAACCAGGATCATACTTAAGTACATTGTTGAATAACACTTCGTCATGAAGCGTTCTAACAATCAAAAGTTTATTACATTCTTACACACTTAATTATACCTAAGCTCTCAGAATCCGTCTGCCTCTATGCTACCTCAGGAATCGGTGCTAGCGTGCTCTCAGAAGGTCGCCTTCCCCCTACCCTCTTGCGGGGCGTTCTGCGAAGTATTGGCATACCTAGCTGTATATAGATAAGTAGCAAGAGTGAGCTATGATAACTCAGCAAGATAATATTGTCACTAAAAGGCAAAATTTAAACATCTAAATATATATATATATATAACTGGAAACCAATTATAGACTTTGAGAAAGATTGACATTCTTAATTAATAATACATCATCCACTTTCTATTATAAGAAAAGAAAGATACAACAATATAATATCAATTTCTCTTCTATATTCAGATAATAATCCACACTTCCTCTCAATATATTACCTCAAGATAGCATAGAAATTTGAACTATATCTCTCATTATAATCCTTTCATTTCCTTTTTACACAACAATTTTATACCATAATATAAAATCAGTTTCTCTTCCATTTATAACAACAATTTCATAATTTCATACTATTTTTCCTTTTTCAGTATCTCATTCTGACACCATTTTCCATTCTTTCTTTTAATCTTTTGGGGATATCTACTGGCGCCAGATACGTAGGACGATGATCAGTCGCCTGACCGTATCTGCTCTCTGTTTACTACCGATAGAAGGAATGATACCTCTAACTGCTAACATCATCCCTGGAGGAAGGCTCTAACTGCTACATCCTCCTGGAGGAAGGCTCTAACTGCTACATCCTCCTTCGGCAACTCTTGGGCCGTAATAACATTCTGGAGGAAGGCTCTATCTGCTACATCCTCCTTTTTATAACCATTATTCCACTTATAACATCATTTCACATTTTTCTTTCAATTTCCATTTCCACTTACATTCACATATGTCATCACTCTTAAAGCTTATGCCATAATATTCTGATTATGACTCAGACATCTTTTCTGTATTCACTGAAATCCAGCTCCCTTATATATATATATATTGTTCCATCTACTTTTAAAATATTAGATAATAATCAAATGATACTTATTAAATCACAATATATAAAAAAAATATCTTTAGCAAAATATTATAAATCACATAACCCTAGATAACAACTGATACCATTCTCTCATATTCTCTTAATCATAAGGCATGTTCACTTCATGCATAATCATCTCTATGTATATCCATATCCATCTCATATTCATATCCATATTCATATCCATCTTCATATACCTCTCCTTTTAATATCAATAATCAAGGAAAACAAATTCTTAACAATATAGTAGCAATAGCATCACATATATATATTCCATGAAATCAAGTTTCTTTGAAGATAAATAATTTCCAAGTAGGGGTAGAAAAGATCTTGCCTCGGTTTCGGTATCCTGACGGTATGGCTCGTGGCTCTTCCGGAGTTTCTATAAACACAAAAGGACCGTCGTTAGAATACCACATCTCTTACTCACTACACTCTTGTATAACATTACCCTTGACACTTTAATATATGTTTAACATATCACTATTACCCCAAAGTTTCAAGAACTTAACCATTTATAAACTCAATCGAAGTTTCAGGGGTTTTCACCATTTCCCCTAACGACCACACTTAACTGTAAAAATTCCCAGAAAATATTAATTTCGAATTTTACCATAAGGCCAACTGGTAATGCTTATTTGACTACCCTACTACCATATTCCAAAATTTTATAATTTTTAAAAATGTCTAAGTATGGTAGTTATAGCCTCAAAGTTAACACAATTACGGTTTCTCGGTTTTCGAACGTCTTTCACTAAAACTGACTTTTCTCCTAAACCGTTCATCAGATTTTAACGCACTTTATATCAAAACGATCTATGAACCAAGCTCTATCTCCTCATGGTCACTTGGGGGTCTGGACAGTAACCTACCGTACAGGTACAGTCCAAAAACAGGGCAGTTTCTTGGTCTAACGAAAATCGGACATTATAACGGCTATATTTTCATACTTTCCAAAATCAAACTCCTCTAAATCAATCATCCACCTTATACACCATCACCTACAAGCACATACGCCTTCCATAATCAACTTTAATCACTTACAAACACATATAACATCATAATCTTAACATTTACACCACTAAATCACTAATCAACTCAATATCCATTATAAATAAATAAGGGTAAGGACATTTATACCTTCTTGAAGCCTGGACAACACTTAACAATCCTTGGAATATGCTTAATCAACCTTACAATAGCTTGAATCAACTAAAGGAATCATAAAAATCAAGTTAGTTCTTGAAAACTACTATTCATCACTATTCACCATCAACTTCCATGAATTTATTACCTTGCTAAATGATGTTGGTTTGCTATGAAACTTTGTAGATGATCCTTCCTAACCTCCAAGAAGCTCCATGATTTTTCTCTTGATTTAATATGGTTGCTAGCTAGGGTTTTGATTTTCTTTTTCTCCCTTTTTCTTGAGAAATTCGAATGGATGAAGAAGAGGATGGGGAAGAGTTTTTCTTGCTACTTTTTGATCTAATCTTGGTTAATTATTATTAATTCTAGCTTGTCTTGGAAGCTTTGGAAGATATTTGTGATTAAAGCCTAGCAAAAGTACTAATTTACCATTAAAACATATTAGTGGAAAATGATGTCATGCATGGTGATCTCATAATCCCTTTTCCTTGTTTTTCTAAGTATTATGCTAATACTTTTGGTAATTAATAATGTGGTATGTATCCTTGTTATATTACTAATCTTGGTTGTTTGGTTTCTATACTCGTCTAATTGTGATTCGTTTCGAGTATACCTCATTATCTCAGTGGTTCTGACATCTTTTAACAATCCAAATTCCTTGGGTATTCTCTTAACTTAATAATCCCCTGGTTTAATCTAAATTTACTAATCCCTCAATATCTAATTCTTATAATATTTCTATGCTCCTTAATATCCAATAGAAGCTCTTTGGAAGTCAAAATCCTCAAAATCCATATTCAGGAATTTCTGAAATCTATCGTCATTTCGAGTCACTTATTTTCAGTGTACAATACTAATATGGTTTCTGTTTATTCATTTTCTGTTTCCATTATAGGGTACCTACATACCATTTCTCTAAATCCTCAAAATTTACTAATCATGTGATCACTGTAGCATTGCTAAAGTTAGGGTTATTACACCCGGGGCCCTTATGATGGGGACCTATCACCTCACAGGCATGGATGACAAGCTTATAACATTAGTTTGGAATGTAGAGCACTTTAGGGAGGCCTATCAGTAAAGGCATTGGTCCTGGTAGCTTTATGTATCTATACACTAAGTTTGAATAAATTCATCCTCAGTCTAGGGGGTAGTGATATCATATAGACACCTCTCATACCTGATGTAATGACTTTGGGCTTTGCTTCTTCTTGGTGAAATATCTCTACGTCGAGGAGAGGGATGACACCCCCGACCCTTGCCGAGGAGAGGGGGGACGCCCCCGACCCTTGCCGACAATGTGGAGGTCCTCGACTACCTCAAGACACTAGGAAGAGCAAGCAAAAAATAAAGAGGCTGAGTAAGAGGCTCTCATCATTGGCCTCAAGCTCGCACTAGAGATGAAGGGAGAGAAGCCAAAGTATTTGAAAATCAAAATGAGCTCAAGACCTCGATATCTACACTCTTGTTCAACATAGGGAAGCCTGTTATGACATTGAAGAAGCTAAGTGTTCTCACTTAGCGTTGGAGAGTCCAAAGGCCTTGGTACAACAGTAACGAGGTCGAGTGCCCCGGGATAGCATTGAAGAGGTCAAGTCTGCTTATAGTGGGATCACATCAAATTCTCTTCATTACAAATGGTGTCAACTCCAAATAATACAAAAAGGTTGCTAAAACATGTTGATTCCTCATCACATCTATACAATGATAATGAGGACTCGGGGGGCAGTGGCATTAAATAAACACCACTTCTAGCAGAACATTTGAAAAATTGCAAGACAAGGCCAGCACCTAGGGTTACGAGACCACTTAACCCCATTGGCGATGATGGGTCAGTCCGTAAGTCTATACAGTGTGGAGCTATCCCTAGGCATGTGTTAAAATCAGTTTATAAGCAAACTGGAGCGTATGAAGACTCAATCAGGTATCCGAAAGCACTTGGTAAATTCAAAATTATCAGTTTTCAAAGATGCATGGCCCACCAGCTAGCATATGCGAGCCGGGGCTAGAGCCCAGCAACATAGTGGATGTAGTCTATCTACAAGGCTATAAAAGAAAGTGGAATACGAGGCTATAGAATCAAGGATCAAAAGGAAGCTAAAAAGCGTGGCATCATGATCAACTAAAATAAAAAAGACGAACAGGGGTCCGTGTGTGGACTAATAGGAGCACATGTGGCTTATTAAAAAAAATGAGGAGTCCTCGCATGGAGAAAAGGTGAGGCCTCGCAACATATGAGGCTGCAAAGAGGCCTCGCAACATATGAGGCTGCAAGGAGGCCTCGCAACATATGAGGCTGCAAGGAGGCCTCGCATCATATGAGACTGCAAGGAGTCCTCTCAACTTATAAAGAGGCCTCTCATCATAATAACAAGGAACAGAGGAGAGCCATCTCATCATAATTTATGAAGACCTGAAGATATAGGTGAGAGCCCGAGCTCACATATTAGCTTGACAAAAGATATAATTATAACAATTTATGACTGCAAGGCCCTATGAGGTTGCCTCTCAAGGTCCCTACAGGACCACATGGCGCTTGGAAGGACCCTTCGAGGTCACCATCACTCAGTTATACATGGCTTCACATTAATTGGAAGACACACAACATATGTCATCATCTTAGCGGCTGAGAGCAGATCTCGAGACACGACATCTAGTTCATAGGGGTCACGATGCGATCCCAAGGCACTTGAAGATAGTTATGCTTTCATCTACAGTAATATATAGCGAGCACAGGCCTCACATCGAAGTTTTGACAAAGCAGTTTTTGATTCCACATCGCATTTTCAATGGCAATATGGACTCGGGGGGTAGTTGTTATGCCCAAATCTTGGTATAAGCCCTAAGCAGGCCTAATGGGCTAAAATAAGCGGTCCACAACTTATAATGGGCCTAAAGATGAAGATTGGGTCACCAAAGCCCACCACCAGGAGCTAGTCCAACATTCTATCAAAGCACAATATGGAAGTCTGCGACCCCAAGCCGCGGGTCGAGTTCGCGAACATTCCCTAGTATGGGATAGCATCTATCATATCTCTCTGTAAGGTCCAGCGAGGCCTAGAATACTCATACCTAGAATACTCTTATGAAGGCTCATAGCTAAGCCCAGCGAGGTCGCATGAATAGATATGAAGGTTCATAGCTAAGCCCAGCGAGGTCATGTGATCTTAGCATGAGTAGATATAGTTAAACCCAGTGTGGTCGCATGAGTATGATTATCTCCATAGCGTGGGATCACCTCGCATGACTAAGCCCAGTGAGGTCGCATGCGAGGCCACGTAGTTTTTCCATTAGCCTCGCCAGTGAGGCCATGTGATCTTAGCATCATGCTAGCCATAGGTAAATGGACCATGGGTCATGAGCAGGATTAATGGATAGAAAATATTAGCCCATAGATGACTAGTGTATTTGGGCCAAGACGAGCCCATAGAAACCCTAGCCCGTCAGGGTAGCTTCTTCTCCAAGAACTACGTATGACTTGATCCCTATAAATAGGGTACGTAGGCATCTTGTTATGGATGATTGACAGTTCACCCCTGAAATATCAACAAACAAGATCAGCCACAAAAAATCACCAATCTCCTTCCGTGTTTTTAGCAAAATATTCGTATTTTGTTCCGTGATTCTAGTAAACCTCCAAAATATTGTTATACCAATTTCTCCCTATAACAAGGCTCAAAACCAAGTTACCGTCCGAGTAATGCAAAATCAGCTCGAAAATGAGTCTGAGTCCGAGTACTCGGCCGAGTTGGCCTATTTTTAGAACACTATCTATACCAAACTATAATAAGCAAACATGGATATAATTTTATTAGTAGTTTGGTTCAATAGTTGAACCGTTAAAAAAATAGTGACCGTTAAATATTTAGTAAATAGATGATAATCGTTAGATCTAATAATAAGGAATGTTCTATATTTAAATTTCTCTTCTAAAGATCCAAGTTCGAATCCCGTCAATAACAAATTTACATTACGATTTATATTAGGATATTTGTCATGAATACTAACTTTTCTAATTTGTTTTGAAAAAATACTATCTCTTCAAATTCATTGCAAATATACTATCTTATACTTTTTTTTTTTGACGAAAATGTGGGAATATTATTTAACCACTCAAATCGGCCACAATACAATTATGCACCTCAATAGGAACAGAAGTCCTATCAAAACTACGATAAGGAATCTTATACTTTCTTAATTGCAAAAATACTATCTTTCCTTTTTTCAACCCAATTTTAATTTTTTTTAAAAAAAAACCTTTTTTGAAATATAATTCGGATGAATAGTAACCTGCCATGTGGCAGGTTACTGTTCATCGATTTTTTTTAAAGGTGGGTGGATTTGGGTTGCAAGGCCCCGCCAGGAGCCATATTCAACTGAATGCAACCACATGAAACTGAATGCAACCACATTCAACTTTTTTTAAGGTGGGTGGATTTGGGTTGTAAGGCCCCGCCAGGGGCTATATTCAACTGAATGCAACCACATGCAACTGAATGCAAACACATTCAATTTTTTTTAAGGTGGGGTGATTTTGGTGGATTTGGGTTCCAAGGCCCTGCCAGGGGCCATATTCAACTGAATGCAACCACTGCAATTTTTTTTTAAGGTGGGTGATTTTGGTGGATTTGGGTTGCAAGACCACGCCAAGGGCCATATTCAACATAATGCAACTGAAAAACGAAAGTTTGATTCAGTTGCATGTGGTTGCAACCACATGCAACTGAATTTCTGATTGCAAGTTCCATTTTTCAGTTTTCATTTTTGACCTCTTTTTTGAACTATATATACATTCAGTTGCATTAGAAAGTTCCATTTTTCAGTTGTCATTTTCGACCTCTTTTTTGAACTATATATATATATATATAGTTCAAAAAAGAGGTCGAAAATGACAACTGAAAAACGGAACTTGCAATCAGAAAGTCAATTGCATTTGGTTGCATTCAGTTGCATAAGAAAGTTCCATTTTTCAGTTGTCATTTTCGACCTCTTTTTTGAACTCTCTCCCTATATATATATATATACAACTGAAAAATGGAACTTGCAATCAAAAATTCAGTTGCATGTGGTTGCATTCAGTTGCATGTGGTTGCATTCAGTTGAATATGACCCCCTGCGGGGCCTTGATACCCAAATCCACCAAAACCACCCCACCTTAAAAAAAAAGTTGCATGTGGTTGCATTCAGTTGAATATGATCCCTGCGAGGCCTTGTAACCCAAAATCACCCCACCTTAAAAAAAAAAAAAAGTTGCATGTGGTTGCATTCAATTGAATATGATCCCTGCGGGCCTTGCAACCCAAAATCACCCAACCTTTAAAAAAAATGAAGCTGGCCCGGCTGGGCAGGGGGAAGGGGTGCCCTAATTTCTAGTATTTTTGTAATTTAGAATTTAGTTTAGTAAAATTACAAATAGCTATTTTTAACAAAAGTAAATGTGCAAAAAATTATTTTTTTCCTATATATTTATGAAAAAAACCCATATTTATAATATATATAAAAAATATGTAAATGATTTGTATGAAGATGCAAAAAAATGAGTTACGGAAGAAAGGTAAAAAATGAGTAATAAACGATGTAAAGGGAAATTAATTGGAGTGCCTTGAAATTCCAACATGATGGTTAGTAAAAAATTATTTCACCAAAATATCTTAAAATGAAGGAATAGTAATTAGGTACTCCTTCCGTCTCATAATGCTACTCTCATTTCATATGTCGGGATTGTTCATAACATTAGATAAATTACTAATTTATGTATAATCTATAAAACCAAATATAGTCATGAGTGATCTTGTTGGATTCGTATTTATGAGTACTTTAATACAATGAAGTTTTTATATTAAATATTAATACGAAATTGAAGATATTAATGATCAAAAGTGTGCGTTGGCAAACGTGTCCAACTCAAATGAGAAAAGTATTTAGAGACGGAGGGAGTATTCTTTAGTTGATGGATATATGTATTGGTATTAGTTTATTCCAAACTCATAATTTAGACTTAAATAATATCCTATAAAGTCATGGCAATTAAAGAAATACTCTACTGTAAAACCTCTATAAATTAATACTTAATAAATTAATAACCTCGATAAAATTAATAATTTGTCCAGCCCCAATTTGGGACCAGTATAAAATTGGACCCCAATCGATAAAATAATAAGATAATAACTTTTTCGAAATTCCAGTATATATTTATTGGTCCCAACGAAATTATAAATTAATAATTACTAAAAGATTCCAATTTCTAAGATTGTCTAGTAAAAAATGAATATATAGTCACTTGTTTTTTTGTTGAACTTCAAATCTATATTGAGTTCATCTTTAAATCTCCTCATTGCACTTAAGAGTTGGGACATTATTTTCTTGTATTGCAACAAAAAGTTTGTTTTTGTTGAACTTCAAATCTATATTGAGTTCATCTTTAAATCTACTCATTGCACTTAAGAGTTGGGATAATGGGCACTATCATCTGGTATTACAACAGTTGCGACTTGCAATTCTTTCCGAGTGACCGATTCTAAAGTTATTTCAAATTCAATTAATTTGTGAATGTACATTCATAGAATGCGCCTTGGAACTTATTTTTGTAATTTATTTTTCATCTTTAACTAATATACATTGTAACTAGTACATATTTTGGACTTCATATAATAATATCATACGTAAAACCTCTTTAAATTAATAAATTATTAATTTCTCGATATAATAATATCTTGTTAAATTAATAAAATATCCCGATCCCAACATTATTAATTTATAGAGGTTTTACTGTACTTCTATTTAATATGCAGTAAATCAATATAAATTACTAATCAAAACTATTCGGTTGTAATATTTCTAATGTATGCTTGGTTATTACGTTCTTACAATTATAAAATTTTGCATGCATATTTGGAGAAAAATTGAAGAAAAAATAGTTAAAGATGCCAAGTTTCATTAAAATAGTAGAGATAAGTTTAAAAAGTCTAAAATAATACAAACTAGATAGTCAATTTGTCTATTACTAATTTTACAAATATGATTTATGTACATGTTTTGTAAGTACAGTTTAAGTGCATTAAAAAATACCAAATAAATGAAGTTAACAATACAATTTATACTTTATAACATACTTCGAATCTAATACTATAAAATATAAGATTTAAAGTGAATTTGTGTGCTATTTTATTTATGTATTATTATTGTTTTAACATACATATTCAAGTTATAAAATCAACAGATTCAAACATCCAAACAAAACAAAAAAAATAAAAAAAAGTTGAGGTGTCGTACTTAACATTCTCAACATTCTGTATTAAGAATATTAGTTTATTACAAACTCATAATTTTGATCTAAATAACATAGTATAAAGTCATGGTAATTAAAGGAATACACTACTTCTACTTAATACCAGCCCCTTAAATAGATATAAATTACTAATCAAAACTATTAGGCTGTAATATTTTTATATGTGCTTGGTTATTACGTTCTTACAATTATAAAATTCTGCATGTATATATTTAGAAGGAATAGTGCTTGAGTTATACATGCAAATATTTCATTAGAAGGTGAGTAGGTACATACATACAGAATGTATATTTGATGCATTTGACTGTCTACAATGGATGCATAGAGATACATCAAAATGTAAAGATTTTTATATATGAAGATGTAGAAAATGAGTTAGGGAATAATTTTGAGAAGAAGATTAAAAAAAATTGATTGGAATGAAGGAATAATTAGGTGGCATTTGGTTGATTGATTTGAGTATCGAGATTACTTTGTTCCAAATTCATTATTTAAATATTTAAAATATAGTAAAAAATAGTGACAAAATGAATAAACTACTTCTATTTAGTACACATAAAAAAGATATAAATAACTATAAAAAATATTTAATTCTAGAATTTCATATTTGTGCATCATTATGAAAATTAAAATGTATTAAATAACATATTTAAATAACAATAATAAAACATTAAAATACGAGTTATAAATTATCAAAAATAACCGTGCATGACAAGGGCACTAATTTAAAATTTATAATGCAATTAAGTTGATAAATTTAATAACTTATTCTAGAAAACATTTTCAAATAACATTTATTTATTATAAAAAACGAGATTTAATTAAAATATTATAATTAAATTATATTTTATTATTATAATTTTGAATTTATGAAATGGATTAAATTTCAAAACCACAATAATACATAAAAAGCTATTTATTCACAATAATTTAATTTTACATAAATAATTTTTTTTCTTAAATATTAAAATTTTGGGACGGTCAGGGATACTCAATCCTCATCCCGACCCAACAAGATAGATATTTTCCGATCCCGGTTTTCAAGATAGGGGGATGAAAGGTCCATCCCTGTCCTTAACTGTACCAGCTACTACTAATTAGTGGTCATAAACTCACCCTTAACTGTACCAGCTACTACTAGCAAGTTGGATGCATGCAACATACCTCTATATAATACATATGTTCATCACTAGATTCAGGCAACACATATAAAGTACATTTCTGGAAGAGCGAGCATGGAGGAGAATAGGACGGTGTGTGTAACCGGAGCATCAGGGTACATTGGGTCCTGGCTTGTCATGAGACTTCTGGAGCGAGGATACCATGTTAGAGCTACTGTCCGAGATACTGGTATTGTATCATCAACTAGGATTGTCTCATGCAGTCATTTGTAATGTGTTTCCTCATGCATATGTTTTACATTTAGAGAGCACGGAGTTTCTAGAATTTCGGGTTCAATTATCGAAATTCATTCACTAAATACGATTAAGATGACAAAAACTTTTCTATTGCGACGTCATTTAAAAACTCTTAATTATCGATGTTTTGTGCAAGTACTTTTTAAAATTTATACTATAAATTTAAATACATATAGAAGGTAATAGAAGTAACCTGAGGAGTAGATAAATATAACCACTCTTGTAAATTTATCCGATGAGATTGAGCATGCAGGAAACAAGAAGAAGGTGAAGCATTTGTTAGAAATGGAGAATGCAAGTACAAACTTGAGCTTGTGGAAGGCAGATCTGACGGAGGAAGGCAGTTACGATGATGCAATTCAAGGTTGTGAAGGTGTCTTCCATGTCGCCACCCCAATGGAACTGCTACTTCTCAAAGACAATGCCGGGGTATATTGTACTTCACTTTCTAAACTTCTTAATTTGTCAAGTTGTGACTTTATACAACGACATTTCATTGATTGGACCATTTTTATTATTTACGACAATCGAGATCAGAATCGGTCGTAAGTGACCTTGGTCGTAAATGGTTTTTAATTTGCTCAAGTATAATGATCATTTTGATTTGTTGACATACATGAACAGATGGAAGAGATAAAATCAACAACAGTGAATGGGATACTGAGCCTAATGAGATCCTGCTCCAAGGCCAAAACTGTGAAGAGGTTCATCTACACAGCATCTGTATACACAATTGCTATGCAGCCCCAACCCTCACTAGTCGACGATTACACTGAAGATAACTGGTCCGACATTGATTTTTGCTTTGATCGCAAGATGTTTGGATGGGTGACCTAGCTTTTCCTTACTTTGTCTTTATTAAGTGTCCGTTCAAATACAGATTTGCAACCAGAAATATAAAATGTTTGTGGACTAAAAGATGATTTCATATATAGTTTTTAACTAAACATATGGAGTTTAGGACTCTTTCTCATTTATGTAGACCAAATATATATATAAATCACACTCAAGTAAGACTCAAGCATATAAAGTAGTCATCATTGCAATGTCTACTAGAATTTTCCATCATGATATATCATACCTGAACTGCGATAATATATTTCTAATCTTGATGTGTAAACCCTCCGAATTGCAGATGTATGCTATAGCAAAAACCAGTGCTGAGAAAGCTGGGTGGAAATATGCTGAAGAAAATGGAATCGATATGGTCACTGTTCATCCTGGCCTTGTCGTTGGGCAGTTTATTACTCCTGGCACAAGTTTTAGTATTGACGCCGCAACTTCCTTATATACAAGTATGTTTAATATGTAATTCTTCCTCCCGTTCTTCAATCTCAGAGATAATAAAACACAGGCATGTTTGAATGAGTGTGTAGATCTGTAAGAGTCTTGCATGTTAGAATATTAATATAAGATCCTCCTTAATTAGGCATTCCTCTAACTTTAGAGCAACTGGTTACTTAAACCTGATTTTCGTTACACTTGATGTTATTATAGAAGACGAAGCTACCATGGCTTCTCTGAAGGGCTTGAATGGAGTAACTGCTGTACATGTGGATGATGTATGCAATGCTCACATTTATCTCTTTGAGCATCCTCTAGCCAAGGGAAGATACATTTGCTCCTCTCACAGTTTTAACATCTTTGATATTGCACATTCCCTTAGCCTCAAGTACCCAGGCAAAGATATCCCAATCGAGTACGTACTTGATGTTATGTTTTTTTAATTATGTCCAGTATTAATCATTTACTATCATATGAGCTGTTTAATTATGAGAGAACTTTCATTCTGATTTTGAAAAGATTTGGGGTCTTAGACGAGACTTTTGCCGTCCCTTGTTCGTCCAAGAAGCTGGTGGATCTCGGGTTTATGTTTGCACACCGACACAAAGATGCTGGTGATCTATGCGCTGAAACTATTGAATCATGCATAGAAAAGGGTTTGATATGATCAACAGAAAAGGGTTTGATATGATATGCTGGTGAATGGTGATAGAAAAGGGTTTGATATGATATGCTGGTGATAGTGAATAAAATTCTTGGGTTGAGTAATGATAAGTTTGTCGTTTGTGGTTAAATATTGTGTGCCAACCATCCGGCTAGCAAATTCCTTTCAGGATTTGTAGTTCATTGTTGGTACGTAAATGGCACTATAGCCTAATAACTTTTCAAATGTCAATTTGTATTCTCATACATCTCTGTTAATTAGTACTCCCTCCGTTCGATCCCTCATGGTTGTTTACATGGGGATAGACACGGAGACCAAGAAAATGTGTAAAAAATGAGTAAAATTAGATGAAAAGTGGGTAAAGTGGTGGGACCTATTAATATTTAATTATAGATTTGAGATAGTGGAGGAAAGTAGTGGGTGTAATAGTGTTTTTTATTATTAAATATATGAGATAGTGGGTGTAATAGTGAGAGAAACTTACTATTTTTAGAATGTAAAGAAATGAGAGGGACACCCCAAAATAGTAACTGTAAAGAAATGAGAGGGACATAGGGAGTAGTTGTTTTGCAATCCCAGATCTACCAGAATATTCTTAAGACTTATTTACAATTTGATGATCTAAATTGTTAATTAGGTTTTAAATGTGTTAGATAATCAGAAAACTATGAATTATTTTAGGATCAATCAGAGTTCATTTCTCGATTTTAGACCAATCATATTATATTAAAAGTTTTCCTTATTTACCATTCTTATCCTATTATACTAACCATTTTTTTTTAGAAAGCAGGAAATATTATAATAAAATCTGACAATCGCCATTACATCAACAAACAGAACCAGTCATCACTTAGAATGCATTGGTCTGGCCAAGCTTCACTAGGGAACCTAGCTACTAACCAAACCACAAAAAGCCACTAGAAGAGAATTGTTAAACATAACCCAACTAATAGATAAGCCGAGCCCAACAAGATAACCTAAAAACCTTAACCCAAATATCATAAAACCAGCCCATCAAGAAAATTACTAGAATGCAAGACTAATACTGAATAAAAACAAAGAGCCTGAATGTTGAAATTCTTCACTGATACTTCCAGAACCATAACTACGAAGCAACAAAATCAACTTATTCCATATCATCTTCCTCCTCCAGCACCTCTGCATCAACATTGTTAACCTCCGCCAGGAGTTCATTCTCACGAACAGTTTCGAACTGAGGTCCTATAGGACCTAGACCCATATCATTGTACCATACCTCGCTGATCCTCCCAAACAAATTTTGAATTTCCACCATTTGGTCCCAAGTGTTGGCACCATGATTAGCTAGATAAATAGCTAGAGCATTGCAATCTTCATTAATCAAGTTAACGTCTATCTTCGAGTTCTTGTCTTCCTTGCGAGTGTTCAGCTGCCTCACAACATATTGATGTTCTTGAATTACACCATCACCATTAGAGAACCTCCAAGCCCAGTAAGCACCTTGATGATCAGTGTCTAACTCTAGTAGATTATACTCCAGAAAAAAGGCTTTCCTCAATGCATACAACATAGCATAGAACTCATTCATTCTTCTTCCTAGAATGTGCATAGTGCATGCATACATTTTGATTATTGTTCCCCTATCGTCTCTGAAGACCACCCCAATACCCGAGGTATTCCCATTAGGTAGTGGATCTTCAAAGAAAACACCATGAACATTAACTTTGATATAGTCATCCTTTGGAAGTGTCCAAAGAATCCCTGCATCCATTAGTATTTGAAAGAAAAGATAGGAGGGAGAAGAAAAGAGTAAACAGTAAGATGTGATAAGTGATGAGAAGTGTAAGTATTTATTCTTGAAAACACCCTGCCCTTTGCACCTATCCCCTATTTCCAATGCACTCTGCACGATAACCCAAGCACACTAGTCGTCCCAGTACCTTGATATAAAAAAACCTGAAGCTTGGGATTTCTTTAAAATTTCTTTAACATTTGTAACATTTATTTAAAAAACCCCGAATGAATATTCTCATTTAAATCAACAAGTCCTTGAGCCAAAGTATCTTACAAACCTCCTTTTAACACCATGAGAAAATCATTTTGCTTCTGAATGCACCCTGAGATGCCAGACAATCTGCACCCCCATTTAGATGTCTGCTCACCTTTTTAAGTTCAAAAACTCTAGTGGAGGCTAGAGAAACAAACCTTTGATCAAGGGGCCAGGGAGTATCCTTTAAGAAATTAAAACTCTGAACTGAATCCACTAAGATTTGATTGTCTGAGAAAATTACCAACCTTGATTTAGACCACAGACTACTACAAAAGAATTTCAATAGAAACAACAAAGCTTCATATTCCGATTCTAATGCAGAAGTAACAACCATTGGCCAAGAAAAAATGAATATAAGATCACCTTTGACGTTCCTTACATAGCCTCCTATACCAGCCCTCAAAAATTGATCACAACTGCCATGCCAAGCTCCATCAATAAAACCATATAAATCTTCGTTATTAGGACACGACAAATTTTTTTCTTTCTTGCAATTTGATAGCACTGTTCCAATTGGATTGACTCTCCACATCAAAACTTTATCCGGAGCCACAATGTTTATAGCTTCACACCAGTTGAGAGATCTTATCACAATCAAATTTTTAAAACTTCTTCTATCAATTTTCTTTCCTTCAAAAACACATTGGTTTCTTACGAGCCATATGGACCATAGTGTAGAAGCTAAAACAATCCCCCATGCTATTCTAACACTAGGAGATTTGAAACAGGATAAAGAACTCCACAAATTATGATCAGCCACATTTACTTCCCACCATGTATGAATAAGACTCCAACCCCACCTTCCAGGTTCACAAAACCACAGAATATGATGTTGATTATCTATAGATCTCTTACAGCAAACACATGTGTCATCAATTGGCAGCTTTTCCAATCTCTTTTTAACCACATGTGTGGTTGGAAGAGAATTATGCACCATTAACCATAGAAAAATGTGAACTTTAAGGGGTACTTTGAGAGACCAAAGAAGAGTATAAATCTTATCAGAGTTACCTTGATCCTGAGAGAAGTAAGAATAATAATCTTTAACAGAGAAAGGTTTGCCAGAAAGATTCCATATTAATTTGTCTTTATGAACTCCAAAAATAACCCTGTTAGCCAATGAAAATAATTTAGTAGCCTCTTCTTGTTCCCACTGTCTTAGAGACCTCCTCCACAATAATGTTTGTACACACCCTGACTGGTTGATTATCGAAACAAACTCTTTTAGACTAGCATCTTGTCGAATGGAGAGTGAAAACAATTTAGGAAATAAACTAGCCATCTGACCTTCTTCAGACCAGGAGTCAAACCAAAAAAGGGTTGAATTACCATCCCCTATAATTCTGGTAAAATCAGAGATATCCAATTTTGAATTGTAATTCCCAATGGACGAATCCTTGAAATTTTTGAGAGCAGAAAGAATATTTGACAAAACGAAAGAGATGTTGCCTTTCAAGAAGCCTTCAAAAAAAGATGATCCCAACTGAGGCTGATACTTCTCTTGAAGCCATTTCTTCCAGCTCTTATCACTTTCATTATACCATTTTGCTACCCACTTGCTAAGCATAGCGGAATTTCTTAAGCTAAGATTAGCAATACCCAGCCCACCATTTCCTTTAGGCTTGGTTAACTTCTCCCACCTAATTAAATGCAGTTTCTTTTTATACACACCTTTATTATTAAAACCACCCCAGAAGAATTTCCTTCTGATTCCATCAATTTTGTTACTCACCCCAGAAGGAATCTTAAATAAACTGAACCAGTAGGTTGGTAGACTATCCAAAGATGCTTTAAGTAGCACTACCCTGCTTGCTTTATTAAGAGATTCAGCCTTCCATTTGGCTAGCTTTCCTTCCATTTTCTTTATTAGAGGTTCCCAAAAAACCTTTCTCCTTGGTTAGATTCCAATAGGAGCACCCAGATAGATCAAAGGCCAGTTGCCAATTTGAAATTTAAAAATGCTTGAACATCTGAGAGTCAGTTCAAAGTCCTTGTTGCAACTATAAACACTACTTTTCTTGAAATTGATCCTTAGCCCAGAGAGAAGTTGAAAAATTTGTAACACACTTTTAACTTTTCTAAAGGCTAGGTCATCCCCTTTGATGAATAAGATAGAATCATCTACAAATTGCAGATGTGTGAGTGGTCTTCCTTCTTCTGAGAAATTAACACCTGCGAAAAAACCCAATATGTTTGCTTGCACCAGCAATTTATTAAGAACTTCTGCAACTAGATTATAAAGAAGGGGAGAGAGAGGGTCCCCCTGTCTTAGTCCTCTAGTAGGTGAGAATTCCTCAGTAGGTGATCCATTAATCAAGATAGAAGTTCTAAACCCTACAAAATATCTCTTTAACCAGTCTATCCATCTCACACCAAAACCCATTTTAGCCAGAAGATCAAAAAGAAAAGACCAATTGACAGAGTCAAAAGCCTTTTCAAAATCAAGTTTTAAGATCACTATATCTCTTTGACCATGTTTGATGGAATGGTAGGCCTCATTAACAAGCAAAATACTTTCTGAGGCTTGTCTTCCTTTAATGAATGCTGATTGAGTGTCATCTACTAACTGAGCCATGACTTGATTAAGTCGCAATGCTAAAACTTTAGTAAACAATTTGGCCGTAGAATTGATGAGACTAATGGGCCTGAAATCAGCTAGAGTCCGAGGATCTAAACCTTTAGGGATTAGGGTTAGAAAGGATGAATTGAAACCATTAGGAAAAGGTTTTCCTGAAGAGAAATATGAAAAACAAGAGAGCACCTTATCTTTAATATTTGACCAGAACTTTTTTAGACAGCCCACATTGAAACCATCAGGGCCAGGAGCTTTCTCATTGGCCATCTGACTCAAAGCCCATTCAATTTCTTCCATGGAAAAATGTCTTTCTAACCATAAACTATCTTCAATACTCAACTTATTGAGACTAAGATCACCAATCGAAAAAAGATTGATCTTACAGTGATCACTGAAGAAAACGTTGAAGTGATCAAAGAAGATTTTTTTAATATCTGCCACATTAGTGAAACAAGAATCACCCACCATGATTTTTTTGATCCCATTAACATGATTTCTTCTCTGTATTGCTTGATGGTAGAACCTGGTATTTCTATCTCCCTTAAGATGCCACTGAATTCTTGCTTTTTGCTTTAGAGAAGCCACTTTTAGTTCCACTAAATTGTTCAAGCGTTTTCTCAGTACGAACAATTCTACCTTAGAATTAACCTTTTGTTCTTCCTCCATGACTAGATTTTCCAGTACTTGAATCTTTTTATTTAAATCTCCCAAACACGAGAGAGACCATTCTTTAATAGCCAACTTGAGATTTTTCAAAGTCCATTGAATATTACCTTTATCTGCTTTATGATCTGACCAGAATCCTTCTAGCAACAAATTAAGCTCATGGGCGTTAAACCAACAGTTAAAAATTTTGAATGGCTTTGGCCCCCAATTAGTTCTAACAAAAGAAAGCAACATACACTTGTGATCAGAGTTACTCCTATCCAGTGCCTTCAAGGACCAATCACCTTTATCCATCCAAAAAGAATTAACAAGAACTCTGTCAAGTTTACTTTTCTTTGCAGAAGGGCCAAACCAAGTAAATGAAGCACCTAACAATTTGAGATCAAAAAGATTGCAGCTTTTGATGAACAAATTGAACTTGTCACTATCTTTTTTTCGGTAGCAGCAATTTGCACATTCCTCTGGCACCCTAATGCAATTAAAATCACCTACCAAACTAAGAGGTTGATCTAGAATACATTCTGATATTGAGGTGAGTTGGTTCCATAGCAGGGATTTTGGCTTTGGTTTTTGGGGAGCATAGATGTTTACCACATTAATTAACTCCCCTCCTTGGATGCATTTTAGTTGAATCCAAATCCAGTTAGAATCCTGAGCAAAACCTCTACATACAAAAGCAGTGTTATCCCAGGAAATTGCAAGGCCCCCTGACAATCCCTTTGAGTTTTGAATTACCCAATCATGCGAATGCAAGTCCCAAATTGATCCTTTTAAAGCATCATTCCAGGTTGAGTATTTAGTTTCTTGCATACAAAGAATGTTGACCCTCTTGTTTTTCACTATTAATCCTAGGTTACCCTTCGACGCCATATTTCTGATTCCTCTAACGTTCCAAGACAATATAGATACTTCCATTGAAAAACCATCAACTAAATACTATATAAAAACAAAGAAATTAGAGCATATCATGCTCCAATCTTTGTAAAATCTCCTTCTTACTTACCTCTTTACCCAAAGGCATAGTAAGACCCAATAACTCTGCACTTTCTATGATCAAATCCGTCTCATCTAGAAAAGTGGATTTCTTTTCTTCCTGAATGGTATCCAAGACAGCTCCATGACTACCTCTGGGGCCAGATTTTTTGAATACTCCTTTATTTTTCAAACATTTACTAATTTTCAAACCTAAATCAAATGGATTTTTAGAAGCTCTTATTTTCTTCTTAGGTCTACCTCTGGCTCTACCCATTTTCAGCTTACCAATGTTGTTGCAAAGTGTGTTTTGAGATGAGGGAAACTCCAATAAACTCCCTGATTCAACAGACTTTTCAATCAGGATACTAGAACTATCTGGGCTAATGTCATTCAATGAACTCATCTTATCTCTATCTATTAACTTAAACGGATGATTTGTGTCAGTAATCACACCCTTAGGAACAGAATCGGGAGAATAGGTCTGATTCATAGATAACTCCAGATCTTTGGGATGAGAATGAGAGGACAAAGAGTTTTCAACCACTGTTTCTTTTTTATCACTGGAGATATTGTTCGAAACCATGGAAGAGTTTGAATTCTGGATAATATCCAAAGCCTTTGCAATCAAAGGTTCTTCAACACCTCCTCCATTAAGTGTTTTGTCTGTATTACTAAAACCCTGGATCTCTGATTCCTTATCCCTCTGAGTTTTCTCCAAGCTTGAATCTTTAGCACAATGATTACTTTTCTTTTCTAAGTAATCTTTAATATCTTCGACTTCTCTGAACGTTATCTCAAATTGTTTTCCTTTTACCAAAATCTTTAATTGATCAAAGATCTATTAGAATATTTGAATAAATTTGAATTGTACATTATTATTTTATTTTGTAACCTCTATATTTTAATGAGTTTGTAACTCCTATCTTAATGATTTTGTAACTCCTATTTTAATGATATAAGTTACAAACTTTATTATGTAAGTTAAAAATCTTTTTACTCCTATATAAGGAGACTTGAGCTTCTTTGTTGGATAGAAAAAAACAATCCATCAAAATATTCATCATCTTCTTTAGAGAGCTCTAGGTTCAAGTCTGTGTGATAGAGCAATATTTGTTTGGTTTGTAGAAGGCGGGTTTGTAAGTGCTTCAAATCACCTTTATTCGTTGTGTCCTGGGAGACGGAAGCCAACACACCTTCAAGCACCACGAGGAAGGGGCTTATCTGTTTTAAGGACAGCGTGGTTTTCACGTGCCTCGAATAATCTTTTCGGTATTTTCTTGTTATAATATTGATTTCAGGTACAATCTCTTACTATACTTCTTACAAGATCAACTTATAATTTGTAGTTGCAAGACAAATCAGAGGGTTCACAAAAGCATTAGATTCATCTATTTAAAAAGACCAGGAAATCCATTCTCCCAATCTTTTAGAAAAAGCTTTAAGATTATCTTCTAACCATGCATTCATTGGTAAACCAATACATTCCACCCAAGCAGTTCGCGGCATGATCAAATCATTTTCAGTGAAGCTTCTAATCGTCATAAACCATTCGGACAGCAAATTTGTATCAATTGAATCCCATTTCATCTCACCTTCTTTTCTGATCAAGAATTTTCTATCAGTCAAACCTACAACATTTAGGAAAGACAAACCTGCTTTATCCATCTTGGCTTGAATTGCTTCGACTTTTTCTTCTTTCCACGAAAAACCCACCATAGTTTGGTACAGACCACTTTCAACTTCTTCATCAATTTCCGCTTCAATGAACTCAAACATTTTTTTCCCAAAAATCTCTTGATTTTTATCATAATGAACTTCTTTCTTAACAGTTACTTTCTTTTGAGGGGATGGAAAGATAACGTTCACCTCTTCTTTGGAGATAACTGGTTTATTTGGATTGTTAATGGACATAGAAATCCTAGCACCCCACCCACCCAATTCCTTAGCATTACAAAAAAAAGATCTTGCCTCTAATTCACTTTCCACCTTTAAAAACCCTATCTTTTTATTGTTTTTATCCCTCTTCCTTGGTAAAATAATATCTCTAATTTTTCCAGACTTCTTAAAATAGTCCCAAAGGGTTTTCGCTTGTACCTCTATAGGAATATTTGCCAGAAAGATTGTCACTCCTTCTTCAAAATCCTTTTTGGAAGCCTTCAATTTCTTCTTCGATTTGACTTCAATCTATTCATTTTGCACTTGAGGTTCTGATTGGAGCTTGTTCTTGACCACATCTGCGTAAGAACCATTTTGTAGGTAAATACCTTTTGCTTGCTTATGAGTAGAACTTTGGAATTGACTCCTTTGTTTGATGCTTTTCCAGTGGATTTGGTTCAAAGCTAGATTGATAGCCTGTTTGTCTCCTTGCCTAAATCGCCTAATAATATCTGCATCAATTAAATCTTCATAAGCTTCCACAAAGTCCCTTAATATTTGTTCCCCTTCCTTCTTGTTATGTTCCTGCGAGGTCCTGAAGCTTTTCTCCGGTCGAGCTCCGATGACGTCCACCTCCAGATTCAAATTTTTGAGCTATTTTTCCACCGTTATCGCCTCCTCTGTATCCGTGCCCACCCATTTTGTCTTTTTAATGATTCGTGCTCTAAATATAGTAATGTTTTACTATTATACTAACCATGGTTGATATGGGCTAAAAGTAAGCCCTAAAGACACATTTAATGTGGCATTAATTAGACCTAATATTGTCCAAACATAGGGCCCACCAGATGGCCCAAAAACCCTAATTAAATATTAATTTTGTAATTAATATTCAGGGTTAATTAACAGCTAAGAAATACAAGTCGGATAAGGATGTTATCTCTTTAAAGAGTGGCCTCCAAGACACATAGTCGTACAAGGAAACAGACTCCTACAAGGTAGGAGTCTAGAACTTTCCTCAAGGCTGACTTACCCACCAAGTCACCTAATTCTACCATAATTCTGAGGCTTCTCAGCCTATATAAAGGGTCAGACCCCTCACCCTAGAACTACGTTTTTTGGCTTGATCTTTGATATACATCGAAGTACGTAGGCATCTTGTGAGGGCAGATTCAGCCACAAGCACGAGAGCAGCCATTAAAGCACGAAGCTCATGCACCCTAGCATTAAATACAGCAAACCCTAGCCGCAATCTAACAACCTAATTTTTATTCCACAACATTTGGCGCCGTCTATGGGAAGCAAACATCAACCATGGTTCAAACACGAAGAACATCACCACACTCAACCGAGGCCTTGCCCCTAAGCTCTGCTCCCCTTGTCACCGAACAGTTACCCCCAGTCACAGGGGCGACCACTGAGCAGGTACCCTCAACCACAGGGGCGATCACTCAAACTCAGGTTTCTCAACCCCTAGGGACGAATCCCCATGCTGAGAGGACGTTACCTATGGTCATCCACCCGGGTCAAGGAACCAGCTCCCTTCAGACACTGGTTTCTCCTTTAGTTGATCCCAGCCGCCCGCCACCAGGGGTACAGATCCATACTACGGATCTTCCCGTGAGTACTAACCCGATGTATGGCCTACCTAACTACCCCCTACTCACTCAAGGTCCTGGGCCAAGTGGCCATGCCTTGTAGATCCGAGATCGAGTGTACTATGACTACTCCGGCCCCTACACTGAGGATTCATCGTCTGACGATGACGATCGTGATGAAGCCCCAAGAAGGCGACGTGCTAGCAGAGAACCAAGAAGAAGAACACAAACTATCCATGATGGACCTCCTTTGATAGCTGCTGAGAGAATCAAGGCTCATGAGGCCGAGATTATAAGGATAAAGGAAGATATTGCAAGGGAGCAAGCTAGGTTGAACCAAACTCAACCTCCTCCAACTTCAGGACCGATTCCCGTCATAGACTTAGAAAGGTCTTCGAGAAGGTAGAGAAGGGCTGACGCCCCAACTAGAAGGACAATAAGGGTGGAAACCCCCAAGAGTAACCCCAAGGATCTGATGCCACTCGGGGATCCTGATGATCCCACACCTCCGTTTACTGATGAGGTGATGAATGCTCGTATTTCAAAGAAATTCAAGATGCCGATGATTAAGGCTTATGATGGAACGGGTGACCCCGCAAATCATGTCAGGACGTTTTCGAATGCACTGTTGCTATAGCCTGCAAGTGATGCCTTAAAGTGTAGGGCGTTCCCTCAAACCCTTTCGGGTATGGCTCAAAGGTGGTACAGCCGGTTACCTACAAACTCAATTGGCTCTTTCAAGGAGTTAAGTGCTGCCTTTGTTAGTAAGTTTATCAGTGGGAAAGTGCATAAGAAAAGCTCTGCGTCTCTTATGTATGTGGTGCAAGGGAATAATGAGAATCTGAGAGATTATCTCAAGAGGTTCACTAAGGAGACTTTGAACATTACTGATTTAGAGAATAAAGTGGTGATGGTAGCCTTGGAGCATGGCACCACTGACCTGTACTTTAAGAGATAGTTGGCAAAGCATCCTCCCGAGAATATGGCTGAGCTCCAGCGAAGGGCTGATAAGTACTTGTTAGGTCCAGGATAACGTAGAAGGGGGGTTGAATACGTTATTTCGAAATATTTGGATTTTTGAGATGTGAAAAAAAGGTCAACAAGTGAATCAAAATAACACAATCAATTCGGGAAAATATCTTTGAATTGATAAAAACCGAGGGGTGTTACAACTTCTAATCCAGTGGATTAGCTTCAAAAACCAGAACACTCCTAAGGATAGTTTAGGCACGAGGACCTTCTACCCGACACTTCCTGAAAGCGGGCTAAGCAGGCTTTCCTACTAGATGGACTGTCTAGCAGCTTACACAGAGAAGATATAAGAGAGAGAAGAGAGGGTTGTGTGTTGAGGTGTGTTTTGAAATGAAATACAACATGCCTATTTATAGATTTTAGAAAGTCACTATGCTGTACTATTCTAACAACCCTCGTGGGCCCCTCCAGC
This sequence comes from Kitagawia praeruptora, assembly GCA_037693485.1. Lineage (NCBI taxonomy): Eukaryota > Viridiplantae > Streptophyta > Magnoliopsida > Apiales > Apiaceae > Kitagawia > Kitagawia praeruptora. The sequence goes on from CM075350.1 coordinate 43,609,780, forward strand.
CACTTTTTGAATAGTAGCCACCATATGAATAGTAGCCACTTTTTGAATAGTAGCCGCCATATGAATAGTAGCTGTGAATAGTAACTGTGAAAAGTAACTATGAATAGTAACCATGAATAGTATTACTATTTTTGGCTGCTTCTTTTGGGCTTCTCTCTTTTGTTTCAAATATTTTGCTGAATTAATTCTTCTCGGAAAATAGTTCAAGTACCAGATTAATTTAATTATTTATTATAAATAATTAATTAATATGTTACTTAGTTAATTTTCAGAGTAAATTAATTTTTGACAATACCTTGAGATACTATGTTTGTCCTTGATCGTCAATAGGCTTTGGCAATTCTTTCTGTGAATTAATGTGTTGATCCTTCTCGTATGTGCTGACACTTAGTGCACTGGTCTGGTTCACAAGTGACTAGCACTGATCTTGATATTCACACCTTCGCTATATTCCAATTGATTAGCCTGCAGCAGTATCTTCAATAAATACATGGAATCTTTTGGCCCTTCAACTGAATCATCTGTACATCTTATTCTATCACTAAGGCTGGATCATGTTAATGAACTTCTTTAAGCGACTTGATCCTTGTCGGTGCCTGTTCTTCAAATTTCACGATCCCTGTATAGAGTTAATATTATTTATCTTTTATCCTAGTTGAGTTATATATATCCTCTATTACATATTATATTACATTATGCTTTACAATCTCCCCCTATTTGATTGTTAGGGTTTGACAAGCAAATTCCTAGAGGATAACTCAACTGATACAACAAAAAATGAAATACAAAGATAAATAATATTAAAGTACATTCTGGATCATATATATATTTTTCCAAATTTCCAAGTGCAAGACAATTGTTCCTCTAGACTGAACATATCTTCAAGTTTGCCTTTGCTTTCTTTCCACATAGCACTAATACTCCCATTAGCTTTTCTTTTCCCAAAATAAAGTTAATTCCGTGTCAACAACCTTTTTCTTGCCCTTACGCCTAGTAGATTTTTCTTGATCATCCACCTTCTCCCCCTCAGTTGGGTTATCCTCCAGAGTGGTAGGATGTGGAGTTGGTAAATTAGACGAAGATGGCTTTACCAAGGAGTTGATTGCATGACTAAACTGGGTTGCCATGGAACTTAATTGAACCTGGAATGCATCATGTTGAATAAGTTGCAAATTTTTTATTTCTCCAATTGACTTACAAATATTTGACAACTCTTTCTCCATTGTTTGGACCCGTGTAAGGAGTCTGCTGTATTCCTTTCTGGTTACAGGTGCATGTGGTTGAATAGGTTGCTCACTTGTACGTTCTGCAGGTGTTTCACTCAACACTCTATATTCACTCGGTTTAGTGGTTTGGGTTACACTTACATGTTCTGTTGGTGTTTCCCTCAACTTTCCTCTAGAGCTTCCACCGATATGTGTACCTGCAAATGAAATCATCCTAGCCCCTTTTTCAGAGGTCACAGATGGTGCAATGAAAGTTCGTGAGCTTCCATCCTCGCGTGAAGCGAGTTGCCGACCACTGGTAAAGAGTGGTAAATCTCGAAAGAGATCCAGAGATTTTCCCTCTGGGAGGTTAAACTTGAATCGATTAAATGGCACAAAACCCAAGTTTCCCTCGTATGTCTGTGAAGACATTTGGTTCATAAAAGAACCTCTTACTAATGGATCTTTCCGTAAAATGGAAGATTCACCAGTTGCTCCCGTCAATTCAACCTCATTTATATTTGCACTCATTGGATAAGAAAGAATTGTTTCACTAACAGTTGTCGTTACCTCAGGTTCATTGGGTTTACTCCATTTAGAATGAGGTAGAGCGGCTGATGTAACTAACTCCTTATGTGGTGCTGCTGAGGCACTATCTCCCTCAATAATGTGGATGACTGGTCGTTTAAGTGATAATTGAGGAGTAGGAGTTTGTTGTGTTTGTGTTTGCATTTGTAGAATGGGCTCTTCGACCTGTGTTAGAGTCGGTGGGATTTCCTGCTCTTGGTCGGGTAAGATGGCCACTGGGGGCTGTAGAAACTGTATTTCCTGTGACACAATAGGGAATACAGAGGTTGAAATAGCAGGGATTGAAATATTACCTTGTCGTATACCTGCTCTCACTGGTCGTGGTAACAACGAAAGTGGGACAGTCTTTAGATATTCAGTTAGGACTGTAGGCACATCCGTATATTTCTTTTTGCTTATGTAATTAATTACATTCGTCTTCATGGAAGAACATTCCACCTTTTGACCATTTTCCAAGCATACCCTGTCTTCATCATTCAAAAAATCATTTAATATTAACTGTAGAAACCTTGGATATAGACATTTGACATTTTGAGTCCGAACATCTCTTGTTCCCAAGCGTTTCATTTTTAAAATGATTTGACCAAGCACTATTTTTCCAAAATTAATCCTCAAATTATTGGCGACCGCATACCCTATTATTTGAATAAATTCAGGTATTCGATCTTGATTTGTTCTATCTGAGGAAAAAACATGGTTAAGAGTGTGAAAGAAAAAATTCCAGTACTGGGTTAGAAATGTTCTAGAAAGATTACCAGTATTGAAATTACCATCTTGGTACCTTATAAAACGAAAGAACATTTCAATCTGTTCAGGTGTAGGATCAGAAACGAGATTTTCCAAAGGAAAATGAAGAATTCGATTAACATCTCGTTTAGTGACCCTAATCGACCTACCAAATAGTCGATATGTGAATGTAAACCCGTCCTGTCCAGAAGTGTTAACCGCACTGCAATATAGTTCACGCAATGCATCATGGTTAAGCTGCACCTGTGTAACTAAAGCATAGCGAATTAATGAATGTTCATTCATAAATTGTGTCCAAGCCCGAAATTGCTCATCCTGAATGGTTTCGATTTGCTGAATGGAAATAGGATTAACTTTAGCAATTAAAAAGTTTCCCTGCAATGCCATTTTCAAAACTTTGAGGAAATTCAAAAACAAGGGTTAGTGCGTATAACAAGAATATGAAATCCGCTCTAAAAACCACCAACTAGATTGTGAGATTTTTTCGGTCAAAGCTTGAAATATTCAGCAATTGTGTGTATATGCTCTGTATATCTGAAAAATGATGATGTTAAACACAAACAAAAACTCATCATTTATAAGGTTTCAAGTATTAGTGGGTTAGGTGTAATAGTGACAGGTTATGTTTGAAAAATAACACCGCTCAATAATTTCTCACCTAACTACCTAATTAGCCGAAAAAAGATCTTATCACCAAAACCTGTCGGCCAAAAAAACATCTTATCGCCGAAACCTATCAGCCTATACAAATACACATATCTAATACTTCTAATTATTATGGATTTAAAAATAATCACACAGTAAATCAAGAATTAATCCACAATAATCAGATAAACTCACAATTAAATAGACATAAAATTAACAAAATATCATTAATTGATATATGTCAATAAAATATTTATTTAATTATGCTACAATTTATTTTAATAATCAAATATCAGAACAGGTGAGATCCAATCTTGAATTGCTTCAGTCATGATATCAATTATTAAAATAAATATCGAGTACACGAGTATTACACAAAGATATAACATGCAAACCTGTTAATACTCAAGTATCGCCTCAGTAGTACCAACTAATTACCACAAATTTCTAACATTTAAACACATGGCAACTAATTAGTAGATAATATCATGAAAATGTACAACAACTTGCATTTGTTGACTTCCTGTTAAGAGGACAAGTTTAACATGCCAAGTTCACTAACCAACCTGTTGAATGTAGATTCATCAAGTGGTTTCGTGAAAATGTCTGCAAGTTGTTGCTCAGTGGGAATGAAGTGAAGTTCCACAGTACCATGCATAACATGTTCACGAATGAAATGATACCTTATGTCGATGTGCTTGGTTCGAGAATGCTGTACTGGATTATTCGAGATTGCTATGGCACTTGTGTTATCGCAGAATATGGGTATTTTGTTCAGCAACAGACCATAATCCATGAGTTGATTCCTCATCCACAAGATTTGTGAGCAACAGCTACCAGCTGCAATGTATTCTGTCTCTGCTGTAAATGTGGCTACTGAATGTTGCTTCTTGCTGAACCAGGAAACCAATCTCCTTCCAAGGAATTGACAACTTCCAGAAGTACTCTTGCGATCAATCTTGCAACCAGCATAATCAGAGTCTGTATAGCCAACTAGGTCGAAACCCGTATCCTTAGGATACCAAATACCAAGATTCGGAGTACCCTTAAGATATCTGAAGATACGCTTCACAGCTATCAAATGTGATTCTTTAGGATCAGCTTGGAACCTCGCACATAGGCATGTTGCAAACATTATATATGGTCTGCTTGCAGTGAGGTAGAGTAGAGAACCTATCATGCCCCTATAGCTTGTTATGTCAACTCGTTTTCCAGATTTATCTTGGTCAAGCTTAGTGGCAGTGGCCATGGGAGTCTTTGCAGGTGCTGAATCTTCAAGATGATATTTTTCAAGAAGATCCTTGATATACTTGGATTGATAGATAAAGATACCATCTGTTCTTTGGCTTACTTGCAATCCAAGAAAGTAGTTCAGCTCTCCCATCATGCTCATCTCGTACCTACTCTGCATCAACTTAGCAAACCTTGCACAAAGTGCATCATTCGTAGAGCCAAATATAATGTCATCAACATAAACTTGCACAAGTAGAATATCATTTTTATGTTTTTTATAGAACGGAGTTTTATCTATGACACCTCTAGTAAAACCACTTTCAAGTAAGAATTCAGCAAGAGTGTCATACCATGTTCTAGGCGACTGCTTAAGACCATATAGAGCTTTGAATAGAAGGTAGACGAAGTCCTCACATTCAGGATCAATAAAACCAGGAGGCTGTTCAACATAGACCTCTTCTTCAAGCTCACCATTCAAGAAAGCACTTTTCACATCCATCTGATATACTCTGAAGTTTGAATGTGTAGCAAATGGCAGAAACATCCTGATGGCTTCTAGTCTAGCAACTGGTGCGAAGGTCTCATCATAATCAATACCTTCTTCTTGAGTGTAGCCTTTGGCAACCAGTCTCGCCTTGTTCCTTGTAACTATTCCATTCTCGTCAAGTTTATTTCTGAATACCCATCTTACATCAATTACAGATTTGTCCTTTGGTCTGGGTACCAGCTTCCAAACTTTCTGTCTTTCAAACTGATTGAGTTTCTCTTGCATTGCAATCACCCAATCTGGATCTTCCAGAGCTTCTCCAACCTTCTTAGGTTCAATTTCTGATAGAAAACCAGAATACAAGCATTCGTTCTGAGTAGCTCTTCTAGTCTGAACTCTTGAGTCAAGATCACCAATGATCAGATCAAAAGTATGATCTCGATTCCAAACAGTTTGCCTTGGTAGATAAGATCTGGATGATTCCCCATTATTAGCATTCTGACTAGTGGATCCTTCTCCTGCTCCCCCTGAGTTGTTGCTTGTCTGATCTGTAGATTCTTCAACTTGAGGACTAGAACCAGAAATAGTCTAACTTGTTCCCACTGCCATTACCAGAATCTGGATCATCATTATCATCATTACCATTATTATTTACATTATCAACAGCAACCTCAGGTTTAGTTTCATCATCCTCATCATCAGAAAGATTCTCAAAAGCTAGAGATTCATCATCATCTTCTTTCTGAATACTAGGAGATCTTGCATCGTCAAATCTCACATTAAGGCTTTCCACAACCTTCTGACTATCGATCACATACACCCTGTACGCCTTAGACTCCAATGAATACCCTAGGAAAATGCCTTCATCTGCTTTAGCATCAAACTTACCAAGATGCTCATAGCCATCTTTAAGAGCATAGCATTTTCCTCCGAACACATGAAAGTACTTCACGGATGGTTTGGTGAGGGCCATAAGCTCATATGGTGTCTTCTTATACATTTTGTTGATCAGGGTTCTATTCTGAGTATAGCAAGCTGCATTGACTGCCTCATCCCAGAAATAGGTAGGAAGTTTAGCTTCATTCAGCATTATTCTGGTAGCTTCAATCAGTGTTCGATTCTTCCTCTCAACCACTCCATTCTGCTGCGGAGTCCTGGGTGCTGAAAACTGTATTGAGATACCCTTCTCAGTACACCAGCTATTGAGAACTGAGTTTCTGAATTCAGTCCCATTATCTGATCTGATTTTACGCACGGGCACTCCAGCTTCTAGCTCAATCTTCTTGATATAATCGATAATCATCTGCGCTGCTTCATCCTTAGAATGCAAGAATAAAACCCATGTGTATTTGGAATAGTCATCCACAAATACTAAACAGTATCGCTTCTTGGACATAGACATGACATTAACTGGACCAAACAAATCCATATTCAGAAGTTGTAGTGGTTCAGTGATGTCTGATATTGTCTTCCTTTTGTGTGATGCTCTCTTGGACTTTCCTTTTTCACATGCTGCACATAGTCCGTCAGGACTGAACTCCATCTCGGGTAATCCTCTCACAAGTTCCCTCTTGACTAGAGAATTCATAGTCTTGAAGTTAAGATGTGAAAGCTTCTTATGCCATAACCAACTGTCTTCTGAAGATGCTTTACCATAGAAGCACTTGACTTCATCATTGCCAGAGTTCCAGTCAGCTACGAACAAATCACCCTTTCTCACTCCTTGCAAAGCGAGCTTCTCATCCCTCTTGTTACTGATCAGACACTTCTCCTTCTTGAACAAGACTTCATATCCTTTATCACAAAATTGACTTATGCTCAGAAGATTATGCTTTAGACCATCAACAAGAGAGACTTCTTCAACGATGACATTCCCAAATTCCAAACAGCCATATCCCGTAGTGAATCATTTGTTGTCATCTCCAAAGGTAACCACTGGGCCAGCTTTCTCAACCACCTTTGATAGCCGGGCTCTATCACCGGTCATATGTCTCGAACATCCACTGTCCAGAATCCACATGACTCGCTTTTTCTTCATGCCATGTATTCAAAGGAGATTAAGTTTTCTTTGGTACCCAAACTTGTTTGGGTCCAGAGAGCTTAGACACATTTGCATATTTAACAGATTTCTGTGCAGATTTAGTAGATTTAGCATTTGCCTTGACTGTCTCATTTTCTCTTACAGAGGCCTCAGCAGAATTGCTTCTAGGCTTGGGAGAAAAGGATTATTTCCTATATTTAGGTGGACTAGCAGTCTTAGGTCTGTTATTTCTATCATGTTTTGTTTTCTTACTTTCATCATCATGTGAACAATTATTAATAGCAGGAGATGCATGTGTCACATTTAGAAAAGCAGTCATAAGATTAACAGTGCATGATATGCAAGCAGTTGAAGCACACTTAGAATGAACAGGCATGGCAGACATGTTATGAACATGAGCATTAATATTATGATTATTCTTTACTTTAACATTCTTAAATGCATGAGTAAGATGAGCAGCAGAGTTGCAGTTTTTACATAACTTCCTAGGACCATTTTTGCCTATCCTTCCATTTCTGTTCTTCTTAGCCTTAGACTCATTTTGATCACCTAGTTCAGTTTTAGGTTTTAAGTTTTAGGTTTTACAAATTTGACAAACTTACTAGGTGACATTGCTTTTTCATTTCTTTGCTTTTTAATGTCCTCAACAAGTATTTCATTTCTAATTAATAAAGCATCAACATCAAAGGGCTCAGAGGTAACTTCCTTATATAGGGGACTATCTGCATTCTTAAGAACAGGTGGTGCATTACTGGATGTAGCCTTAGCTGATTCAGGATCCACCACTTGTTTCTTACATTTCTTAACATTATAGTCAAATCCAATAGCAACTCTTGGACCAGATATTTGACTATCAAACAATTCCCTAGCAAGGTTAGCTGAATTCTGAAAAGCATATAGCTTACCATCTATGTCAGCTATTTTCTCTTTAAGTTCATTCTCTGTCTCGACACTAACCTGGAATTTGTTTTCTAGATACTCATTTCTTTCCTTTAGATTTTCTATCTGCATATTAGTGAGTTCTAGTTCCTCATTCCTGGCTTGTATCTTACTAAGTTCAGCCCTAGCATTTTCAGTCTCAGATTTAGCAGTTGTTATATCTTTTAAAGCATATTCTAAATCCCATCTAAGATCACTTATAGATTTGCTAGAGTCTATCACATGCTTGACACAATCACGATTACGACATTTAAATCTATCAGCCATAGAAGCAGGCATGTTTTTTACCTCATATCCGTAAGTAGGATCATAGTCTGCCATCAGCGCAAGATTGCCATACTCCTCTTCATCGTCAGTGTCATCCCAGCTTTTGCCCTCGGCAATGTATGACTTGACAGGATACTTTTTCTGAGAGCTAGAGTCCCTTTTCTGAAAAACGTTCTTCCTTTTATTTGCTTGCATGGGTTCTCTACATTCGCTGGCAAAGTGCCCCATCTTATCACAGTTGTAGCACCAAAACTTGCTACGGTCTACCATCCCTGTCTTGTTACTCTTTCCTGATTCAGACCCAGAAGATGAACCAGTTCTCTGCGATCTGCTGCTACTTCCAGAAGATCTGTACTTGGCATTTTTCCTGAATCTGATTCGGCTAAAGTTAGCTGCTAATGAAGCCATAGTAGGATCCTCTAGTTGCTGCAACTCCTCAAGAGTATAATACTCACTTTCGTCACTAGGCAGATCATCATTGTCCATTTCAGCTTCAAAGAACACATCCTTCTTATTCTGCGGTTTCACAACCTTTGTTTCAGGTTCTTTGTGGCTGGATGCAGTAAGAGCAATCGTCTTCAATAATTCAGCATTCTTGCTGTCCACTGTTCCAGCACCATATATAATTTTCCTTTGCTCTTGCTCCATCTCATGAGTTCTTAACTTTCCATACAACTTCTCAAGAGTCATTGTAGCAAAGTCATCTCTCTCTCTGATGGATAACGCTTTATGTTCTACATGGTGTGGTAGAGTCAGCATGAATTTCGTGTTTGTCTCTCTTAGAGGATACTTCTTCTCATGAATGCTCAAGTCATTCAGTAGCTTATTGTATCTCTCGAAAACTTGAGTGATACTTTCACTAGGAAGAGATTTAAAAGCTTCGTAGTGAGACGTCAGAATATCCAGTCGATTTTCACGAACTTCATCAGTTCCCTCCATTATCATTCCAATCGTATCCCACATGTGTTTCGCACTAGTACAGTTCATAATTTGATGATTCATTTCATCATCCATGGAGTCAACTATGATTAGTCTAAGATTGGTATCCAATCCATCTTTTTTAGTTTCAGCAGCGGTATACTCCGATGGACATTTTGGAATCATTCCTCTAACAGCTGCACTACTTTCACCATCCTCAGTAGTTTCAAGAGCAGCTTTCATTGGTTTAGACCAACCCTCAGTCAACGTCTCCATGTATCTAGGATTTGACGCTTGCATGAATAGTAACATTTTCATTTTCCACATGCTGTAATTATCACGCTTAAATGAAGGAACCTTAGTACTGCTACCTTTTTGAGTACTCATGATTCTGGATGACGAACGCGGATCTGATCTGTATGTCGATCAACAAGCTCTGATGCCAATTGTTAGGTCCAGAATAACGTAGAAGGGGGGTTGAATACGTTATTTCGAAATATTTGGATTTTTGAGATGTGAAAAATAAGGTCAACAAGTGAATCGAAATAACACAATCAATTCGGGAAAATATCTTTGAATTGATGAAAACCGAGGGGTGTTACAACTTCTAATCCAGTGGATTAGCTTCAAAAACCAGAACACTCCTAAGGATAGTTTAGGCACGAGGACCTTCTACCCGACACTTCCTGAAAGCGGGCTAAGCCGGCTTTCCTACTAGATGGACTGTCTAGCAGCTTACACAGAGAAGATATAAGAGAGAGAAGAGAGAGTTGTGTGTTGAGGTGTGTTTTGAAATGAAATACAGCATGCCTATTTATAGATTTTAGAAAGTCACTATGCTGTACTATTTCAACAACCCCCGTGGGCCCCTCCAACCACTTTTTGAATAGTAGCCGCCATATGAATAGTAGCCACTTTTTGAATAGTAGCCGCCATATGAATAGTAGCCGTGAATAGTAACCGTGAATAGTAACTGTGAATAGTAATCGTGAATAGTATTACTATTTTTGGCTGCTTCTTTTGGGCTTCTCTCTTTTGTTTCAAATATTCTGCTGAATTAATTCTTCTCGGAAAATAGTTCAAGTACCAGATTAATTTAATTATTTATTATAAATAATTAATTAATCTGTTACTTAGTTAATTTTCAGAGTAAATTAATTTTTGACAATACCTTGAGATATTATGTTTGTCCTTGATCGTCAATAGGCTTTGGCAATTCTTTCTGTGAATTAATGTGTTGATCCTTCTCGTATGTGCTGACACTTAGTGCACTGGTCTGGTTCACAAGTGACTAGCACTGATCTTGATCTTCACACCTTCGCTATATTCCAATTGATTAGCCTGCAACAGTATCTTCAATAAATACATGGAATCTTTTGGCCCTTCAACTGAATCATCTGAAATCTTATTCTGTCACTGAGGCTTGATCATGTTAATGAACTTCTTTCAGCGACTTGTTCCTTGTCGGTGCCTGTTCTTCAAATTTCACGATCCCTGTACAGAGTTAATATTATTTATCTTTTATCCTAGTTGAGTTATATATGTCCTCTATTACATAGTATATTACATTATGCTTTACAGTACGTACATCAAGGCTAAGGATAGTACGAAGAAGGAGGTCACAGTAGGCAATGGTCGAGGTAACAATGATACGAAGAAGCGAAATCAAGAGCAGGAGTACGATGCTAGGGACAAGTATCCCCGAACTAGCAAAGTCTCTGATGCGCCACCAAAAAAGAGTCTGGGACCAAGGTTCTCTGACTATGCAAGATTGAATGCCCCAAGGAGCCAGATCCTATTGGATATCGAGAAGGATAAGGACTTTCGATGGCCGAAACCACTTAGGGGAGACCCCGAGAAGAGAAACAAGGATCTATACTATCGGTTTCACAAAGATGTGGGACATGATACGGATGATTGTAGACAGTTGAAAGATGAGATTGAGTTCTTAATCCGTAAGAGAAAGCTAAATAAATTCACTAAGGGTGAAGATCATGGATCCCAAAGAAGGGATTATGACAGGAGAGACGATGATAGAAGAGATAATAATCGTGATCGAAGCACACAGCCCCGAGGGCCAGTTATCAACATGATTTGGGGAGGTCCAACGGTAGCTGGCACAACTCGAAATTCACGAAAGGCCTATGCTCGAGAAGTGATGCACATTGTAGGAGAGGCCCCAAAGCGTGCTAAGACAGAAGTAGCAATTGGTTTTGACGACTCAGACCTTGAAGGGGTGAAGTTCCCCCATGATGACCCGTTGGTCATAACCCCTGTGATTGGAAACTCATAAATAAAGCGAGTCTTGATAGACAATGGAGCCTCTGTTGATATTTTGTTTCATGATGCTTTTGTGAAAATGGGATATACTGATTCTCAGCTGACCCCGACCAACAAGCCCATCTACGAATTCAATGGAGTTGAGTCTGAGGTGGAGGGTACTATCCAGTTACCCATGACAATTGGGCAAGAACCTAAGGAGGCCACTCAGATGCTGAATTTTCTAGTAATCAAGGCAGCCTCAACCTATAATGTAATCCTTGGAAGAACTGGACTTCATGCGTTCAAGGCTGTAGCCTCGACCTACCACATGAAAATCAAGTTTCCAACCCGGAATGGTGTTGGAGAACAAAAGGGTGATCAGAAGATGGCAAAAAGTTTTTATGTGTCTGCATTGAGAGCTGATGGAGTCGGGGGGCAGGTACTCCCAATTGAAGACATGGATGTCCGTGGAGATGATGAACATCGCGGGAAGCCAGCAGAAGACTTGGTTCCCATACCTCTGGAGCTAGGTGACCCTGAGAAAGTTACCTATATAGGAGCTTCTCTGAAGGAACCTCTGAAAGGAAAGTTGATAACATTCTTACAGGAGAATAGTGATGTGTTTGCTTGGACTGCCACTGATATGCCAGAGATTGATCCCCAACTCATAACTCATAAGTTGAATGTTGATCCTGATCGGAAGAAGATAAAGCAGAAGAAAAAGAATTTTGCTCCTGAAAGGCAAGAGGCCATTAAGCAAGAGATTGATAAGCTCTTAGAGGCTGGGTTCATTGAAGAGATACAATTTCCTGAATGGTTAGCTAACCCTGTGATGGTCAAGAAGGCGAATGGGAAGTGGAGGCTGTGTATAGATTTTACCGATCTGAATGATGCCTGTCCAAAGGATTGTTTTCCCCTGACAAGGATAGACATGTTGATAGATGCCACAGCTGGACATGAGATGCTTAGTTTCATGGATGAGTTCAGCGGTTACAATCAGATTAAGATGCACGAGGATGATATCCCAAAGGTATCTTTCATAATTGACTTTGGTGTTTTCTGCTATCTTGTTATAGATTTTGGACTAAAGAATGCAGGAGCCACTTACCAACGACTGGTGAATAAGATATTCGCCCATCTAATTGGGAAAACCATGGAGGTCTATGTTGATGACATGCTAGTCAAGAGCCTGTGTAAGACAGATCACATTAAGCACCTCAGAGAGGCATTCGAAGTGCTGAGGCACCATAAGATGATGCTGAATCCAGCCAAGTGTGCTTTTGGAGTTGGATCAGGAAAATTCTTGGGATTGATGGTTTCGAAGAGAGGCATAGAGGCCAACCCTGACAAGATTAAAGCAATTTTGGACATGGAACCACCCCGTTCTATACGAGATGTGCAGAAGTTAACCAGCCGAGTTGCTGCCCTAGAGAGGTTCATCTCCAAATCTGGTGACAAATGCTTACCTTTCTTTCAGGCATTGAAGAAGGTGAAAAATTTTGAATGGACTTCTGAGAACCAAGGGGCTTTCGAACAGCTGAAGAAGTACATGGGGCTGAAGCCCCACTATTGGCCAAGCCTAACCCCGGAGAGACTCTTTATCTATACCTGGCGGTATCTGAACAAGCATTGAGTGCTGTCCTTATCCGAGAAGAAAAGAAAATTCAGAAACCTATCTACTATGTGAGCAAGGTGTTGCATGGGGCTGAGTTGAACTAATCACCCATTGAGAAGTTTGCTTTGGCATTAGTCACAACCTCGAGGAAGTTACGACCTTACTTTCAGGCACATAAGATTCAAGTCTTGACAGAACAGAAGTTGAGGAACATATTGCACAGCCCTAAAGCCAGTGGAAGGCTAATCAAGTGGGCGATTGAATTAGGAGAGTTTGATATCACATACAAGCCTCGGACAGCCATTAAAGCTCAGGCATTGGCTGACTTCATGGTTGAATGCACCATTAACAACCAAGAAGTCGGGGGGCAAGAGATGGTAACTACCCTTGAGAAAGAGGGTAAGGACGAGGAACCTGTACCTGATCTGAAAGAGTATTGGGTGCTCTATTTTGATGGAGCATCAGAAACAAAATCCAGTGGTGCTGGTATGGTCTTACAAAGCCCTAATGGGTTTACGGTTGAATATGCTTTGAAGCTAGACTTCCCAACAACCAACAATGAAGCTGAGTATGAAGCTCTGATAGCCGGGTTGGGTTTAGCTAAAATTATGAGGGTCAAGAACCTCAAAGTTTGTGGAGACTCAAGGCTTGTGGTATCGCAAATGAATGGTGAGTTTGAAGCTAAGGATGAAACCATGGCGAAATACCTGAGAGTCGTGAAAGCTGTTATGACTAAGTTTGAAGAGTGCTATGTTGAGCATATCCCGAGGGAGGAGAACGTTAAGGCCGACGCCCTGTCTAAGTTCGCTTCTTCTGAGATAGAGAATTATACAGGGAGTGTTTACTTCCAGGTTTTGAAGGCCCCGACCGTCAACTCAAAGTTAGTGGCACCAATTGATATAGGAGGTTGTTGGATAGATCCTATCAAGGCTCACCTTGAAACCGGATGGCTCCCTGACAATGCCTTTGAAGCACGGAAACTTTCAGTGAGAGCATTGAGATATGCCTTAATTGAAGGCATCCTTTACAAGAGGTCGTTTTTCATCCCATATTTGAAGTGTTTAAGGCCCCAGGAGGCAAAGGAAGCGTTAGAGGAAGTTCATGGAGGGATATATGGGCAGCACTTAGGGGGCAGAGCCCTAGCTCACAAAATAACTCGTTTGGGATTCTACTGGCCAGAGATGTTGGTTGATGCTCAAGATTATGTTAAAAGGTGTGATAGGTGCCAAAAGCATGCTCCAATTGTAATGCAACCACCCGAGAGGTTAACATCAATTAACTCTCCTATTCCGTTTGCAATATGGGGAATGGACATACTCGGCCCTTTCCTTGTAGCCTCAACACAAAGAAAGTTCTTGATAGTGGCCATCGACTACTTCACTAAGTGGATTGAGGCTAAACCTTTAGCCAAGATAACCACCAAACAAGTTGCCCAGTTCTTTTGGGAGAACGTAATTTGCAGGTATGGAATTCCCCGAATCCTTGTGACGGATAACGGGACACAATTCAACAATGAAGAATTTAAGAAGTACTGTGAGGAAAATTATATCGAGCTACGTTTTACTTCAGTCGCACACCCGCAAGCTAATGGACAGGCTGAGGTGGCTAATCGGATTATCCTTGATGGACTAAAGAAGAGGGTCGAACGTTCGAGAAATACTTGGGTGGATGAGTTACTACCTATACTTTGGGTGTATCGCACTACCTGCAAAGTAACAACTGGAGAAACCCCTTTCTTACTGGCTTATGGAGGCGAGGCAGTGGTGCCCTTGGAGATTATGCATGCTTCGCCTCAAGTTGAGGCATATGAACCAGAGAGTAATGAAGAAGGTATGAGATTAGCTCTTGATCTGATTGACGAGGTCAGGGATGAAGCAAATGCCAGGAATGCGGAACACCAGAAGAGGGCATCCTTCCACTACAACCAAAGGGTTAAGGAGAGGTTCTTTCGACAAGGCGATTTGGTCCTAAGGAAGATAGAAGCCTCAGGAGTTGGCCAAAAGGGCAAGCTAGCCCCAAACTGGGAAGGACCATATCAGGTCAGGAAGGTGTTAGGGCGAGGAGCTTACAAGTTGGAAACCTTGGACGGGGTTGAGGTGCCTCGAACTTGGCATGCAGCGAACCTCAAGACTTATTATGTTTGAAGACTTGGTCTTTTATCTATTAGGGATAGAAATAAGGTTCGAATGAAACCATTGCAGAGCATGTTGCTCCTAGTTGGAAATAGAGTATTAATGTAAGGGTTGAGCCCATTTTATCAGTATTCCTTGACAGTCTAATGAAGTTTGTTTTTGCTTTCTCTCCGAGTTACTTCTTTTGTTTTGTTATTCTAAACACGTAAAACAAATAATGAGTTAATTCACGAGTTTGGTACAAGCTAAGGGGCCAAATACCTAAGGAACATTAAAACTTAACAGACTGCAAGCAAAGGCAAGAAAGTAAAAGTAAGTAAACTAACTATATGAATAGTTAAGTTAAAGAGTTGCATAAATAAAAGCCCGAAGGCTATTTGAGTTAAGTTACACAAATTGAGAAAAGATACAGCAAATAAACTAAGTGGCCTCAGGGGTCTCCTTGACAGGGGAACCACTCTCAGAGCTGGTGGCATTGGTGGAAGCCTCACCATCAGAGTTAGCATCTCCATCTCGAACAAGAGGCTGCTCAGGATCCAAAGTCCTAGCTGCAGTGTGCTTCTTAACCAAAGCATCATCCTCACCAAATAACTCCTCACTAGAACCAGCCTCAGCTACAGTGGTCAAAGTGCTAGGAGGATGAGGGTTAGGAAAGGCGGAAGGCTGGAATAGGCCAGGATGGCTCCTCAGAACAGCCTCAAGAGCTTTGTTCCACCCCTCTGTGAACTGGCCAGGATAGAGTGTCTCATCATGCTGGTCCATTAGACTCTTATACTCATCTGAGTCCAAATAGTCATCAATCAGCCTCTCCCTGTCATCCTTCAGGGCCACCACCTCAGCATGAGCACTCACCAGCTCCTCATCCTTCTTCTTCAGCTGTTCCTCAAGCTGGTGAATATGTAAGCTCCTTTTCTGGGACTCAGTTTCAAACCCCTTGGCTTTCTCCTTCCAAGCTTTGGATTGATAAATTAAGCTCTGGAAGTGAACATTGGCCTGCATTGAGAAGCATAGTTTTAGTAGTAAAAACAATGAATTGTTTGAAATAAGAAACTAACAGGGTTTAAGGCGTACCGCAGCAATGGCCTGAGAACCAAGTGCCTCAGACTCTCTAATGCCACCATTAAGGACTAAGTCCTTATAATCAGGAGGGGTGATTGAGTTCAGCGACTAGTCCATGGCATGCTTGGTTGAGCCCACGACAGAGTCCCGTTTCCTGAAGCCCCAAGAGGGCCTAAAGACAGCAGATTGGACATTAACATGGGAACTCCCCTCCAGGTCAGCTATATCACCAAACTTTAGGTTCCCCTTTTGAACCTTGTGTGGACGTAGGAATGAAGGCTCAGCTCCTTTTTCTCGAGGATCTGCATTCCTCTTTACCCGAGCCATCCTGGAAGTCTTGTTATCAGGATCAGGAGAAGTTTCCACAAGCATTTTTGCCACTGAAATGACATGAATAAAGATACAATTGAATAAGTCAAGTATGAGAACAGGAAAAACGAAGACAAGAAAGAAAATTACCCCGTTCAGAAACTGGTGATAGACCTACTGCCTTCAGAGACTCCTCGTTTATAAGGCTTTGGCAGGTTATAGACATACCATCACCTTTAGTCAGGATGTCAAAGGCAGCTTGATCCTCTGTACTAAGGGTGATCCCTTTAGCCTTTCCATCCGAAACCTTTGAAAAGGTCTTTCTAAAAAGAGGGTGCCCTAGTCACCACCCTCCCATTCAAGATAGGCAAACTCTTTTTTCCAACCAGGATTATTATCTGGCACTGATTTACTATTGAAAATAGGAGGGACTTTGGGACGAAGTTTGATGTACACCCAACCATTATGCAAAATTGGGCTGTTATAGATTTGAAAAATTTTGCGAAAGAGGGCTACAGATAAGGGCAGGTTTTGCCTGAGGCATAAAACCATAAAACACAGGATTATTCTCCATGCGTTTGGGGGTAGTTGACAAGGGCTGCATTGGATATCAGCTAAAAGACGGGGGATAAAATCATGAAAAGGGAAACGAAGACCGGCTATCAAACACTCCCTATAGATACACAAAGCATTGGGCTTTCAGTGACATGGCCTGTCACCTAGCCCAGCTGGGACAAGTTTATAAGGTTTTTTAATCTTAAATAACTTATTATATTTAGCAATTTCATCAGTACCATGATATGTATTACAACAATCGTAAGCATCTAACTCGGCTAAGGAGGGGTAGTCATCTGCTCGCTCATTTAACATATCTAATAGTGATGTGTAAGGAGAGCGGATGGTGATAGTACCTTTAGAAGAAGCTAAGTTCATCTTGGCAAGGCGAGCTTTGGCTTTATCCTCCATTAATGGCAGCTTGAAACCCTAGAGAGATGGACGGAGAAGAAGGTTGGAGAAGGAGGCCGGAGATTAGCTGAGAATGCTTCGAACGAAACTTAAAGAGAGGTTTCTTTAGCTAAAGATCGAGAGCTCAGAGTGAAAATATGAAGTGAGAAATGAGAGTGTGAGAAATGAACTCTCCACTCTCACTCTTATATAGAAACTTTTAACCGGTTGAAATACGCACAAACGGTCAAAAAAACCAACAGTAACCGGTCAAAATGGTAAAGTTGACCTGTGAAAGGCCCATGAAATTGGCCCAATTGAAAATAGGCCCAATTCTGGAAGGTTCTACAGAAAATATCTGGGATATTTTACGAAAATATCTGAGATATTTTATAGAAAATATCAAAGAGATTTTTCAAAGTAGGGATATAAAAAATACATTGTAGAAATTATTGAATTGGGCTAGGTCAAAATTCACTTAGGCCCATGAAGCTCAATGAAATAAGAGACCCATTAAAGTAGGCCCAAAAGCCAAGAGGGCCTTGACATCGATCAGAATTCTGGTTGAAACGACCAAGAATCTTGATCGAAAATATGTTCGACCAGTGGAGTTTTGGATGCTTAGTTCGATCAGAATTCTGGTCGAAACGACCAAGAATCCTGGTCGAAAAGTCGTTCGATCAAAAGAAAAGAAACGCCCTTAATTCGACCACGATTCTGGTCGAAACGAATAGGAATCCTGGTCGAAAAAGGCTTCGACGAGAGAAAATTCTAACGCTTAATTCGATCAGAATCCTGGTCGAAATGACCAAGAATCCTGATCGAAAATGTGTTCGACGAAAAGAAATTTTGATGCTTATTTCGATCAGAATCCTGGTCGAAATGACTAGGAATCCTGATCGAAAAGGCTGTCGACCAAGGCATTTTTTTGACACTTAATTCGACCAGAATTCTGGTCGAATTCCTGGTCGAAATGACTGGGAATCCTGGTCGAAAAAGTCTTCGAGCAGAACAAAGTTGAACAGATATTTCGACCAGAATCCTGGTCGAATCGACCAGGAGTTCTGATCGAAAAGTCTGTTGACCAGAAGAATTTGAAGGCCTTAATTCGACCAGAATTCTGGTCGAATTCCTGCTCGAATTCCTGGTCAAAAATATTCAGTTCTGGTCGAAATTTGCTATGAAAATTGATTTTTTGACAGTAAATCTTCATGGACGTAGAATTTTGATGAGGAAAATACCCGTGGGTACTATAGAATTCCTAAAAAAGAAGGATAAGTATGGAAATACAAGGAATTTTATAAAGAATTCCTTGAAAAAGATATGCAAAAATTCCGTAACTAAAGTTATGGAAGATAATTGTTTAGCCTCGAACAAGGCAAATCGTTGTAAATGTGTAGGTCGCTCCACACTTTACAAAGGACGATATATGTGAAACACTAGTGTACAAATTTAAACCCTGACCCAAGTCTCGGAAAAGGCCGTTGAAACTTCAAGGAAAACCTGATCAGTTTTCCTAGAAGTTGGGGGGCAAATGATATGGGCTAAAAGTAAGCCCTAAATACACATTTAATGTGGCATTAATTAGACCTAATATGGTCCAAACATAGGACCCACTAGATGGCCCAAAAATCCTAATTAAATATTAATTTCGTAATTAATATTCAGGGTTAATTAACAGCTAAGAAATACAAGTCGGATAAGGATGTTATCTCTTTAAAGAGTGGCCTCCAAGACACATAGTCGTACAAGGAAACAGACTCCTACAAGGTAGGAGTCTAGAACTTTCCTCAAGGCTGACTTACCCACCAAGTCACCTAATTCTACCATAATTCTGAGGCTTCTCAGCCTATATAAAGGGTCAGACCCTTCACCCTAGAAATACGTTTTTTGGCTTGATCTTTGATACACATCGAAGTACGTAGGCATCTTGTGAGGGCAGATTCAGCCACAAGCACGAGAGCATCCATTAAAGCACGAAGCTCCTGCACCCTAGCATTAAGTACAGCAAACCCTAGCCGCAATCTAACAACCTAGTTTTTATTCCACAACAATGGTTGGTTAACAATTCTAATTTAAATATAGTAATGACTTTATTTAACATATCCATATATTACATATTTTTTTAATATCAAAAATATTTATAATAAACTAATATATTAAATTAAATCAATTAGGATTATACAAATATATAATATTAAGCGATTTTCGCAAAAATAAATTTTCCACTCTTTCGATTTACAATATTACGAATTAATTTTCATAAAAATATATAAGAGCCAATTAGAATTTACCACTAAAATTAAATTAATTATAAAAATCAATCACAATAATATTATTATATATTAGCACTTCTTTTCTTTGCGCCACTCTCAATGTATACATGTAATTTCCAAAATTGCGTATTTATTAATTGTTTTTAATACAAATGTACTATTTTAATGCATGGGTCTATTTTATTTATATTCTAAAATATAATATTTTAATATCTCAAACACTCGATCTACAATCATAAGGTGAAAACAAATTTCAATAAATCCACTCTTTTTCAATTAAATATTTTAAAATTTTAAAAATATTTACTACACTATTCCAAATACATCTTCAAAATTTAAGTAATATAAATTTTTAAATTAATCAATTATAAAAAAATTAAATTCAACCAATTAAAATATTAAAAAATGAATTTTAAACCAATTATCATTAACATTTTACTTATCAGTATTTTTTAGTTATGCAAGAATTAATGGGACAAATAAATTGATTTGACGATATATTTGAATTATTCAAGATACTGAATAGACTCTCAAATAGTATATTAGATATTATTTGGTGTATAAATTATCAATCCAAAAAATAAAATTCAAAAAAATAAAATTCATTACAGAGTCAATAAAAATATTGTTAGGGAATGTTTTCATAGCAAATTGGTCAACTCAGTGCAAAAATTTTAATAAATCACTATTTTTTGATATTTCATAGCAAATTGGTCAACTCAGCGCAAAACTTATAATAAATCAATTTTTTATAGATAATTAATTTATCAACAAAAGGGCATATGTCATCTACACAAATAATCTTGGGTGATGGCCCAAAATAATCACCTGGGAAACTGGATGGCCCTTTTTACTGATGGGACACGGTACATCGTGTACCGTGATAGAGGGTGTGATGCGGAGAAGCGTCCTCCGTAATAAGGCATGATACGGAGCTCCGTCTTCCGTGTTATGCATGATACGGTGGACGGTGTTCCGTGACAGTGCTGCGCACCCACCTAACACGGAAGACCGTGTTCCGTATCATGCATAACACGGAAGACCGTGTTCCGTATCATGCATAATACGGTACACGGTGTACCGTATTATTGTAATACGGAGGCCGAAACTCCGTATCCCGTCGGTATTTCGGGCCATTTTTTTCAAAATCAGTATTTTGGGCAAAAACTTAGGAAAAATAGGTATTTTGGTAATTTTCTCCAAATTTTCTTCTAAATCACTATTTTTTATATGTAAATAATTTATCAATAAAGTGTCATACATCTGCAAAAATAATCAAGATTGGATAAACACATATTAAAATAGATCATATCATGATAACAAGATTTCCTTAATCCAAACTACAATCGCTAATCAGATCTTAAATTGTAGTACATCACTCGCTTATATCACTGAAATATATAGTCTTTTGGGCGAAATAATCCAACAATTTATTCTAATCATGAGGGGAATACATATGCGATTTGTGAGAACGTATTCGAACAACTAACCATAATTGCGATTCTATATTATCCAAATCAATGAACCAATATAATGAAATCCTGTAGATCTAAGATCCTTGATGCCAAAATAAAGGAACCTCCTCTCAAAAGAGAAAGAACAAAACCCAATATATGGATAGAAAAAATCCACTAACGGGATACTAGACTCTCAATAAAGAGATATATTTATTGAAAAACAAAGTAAAATCAAGAAAAAAAAAATGGGAGTTATCATTCACAAGGAGAAAGTACAAAATCCAATATATAAGTAGATAAAACCCACAAACGTGGTACTAGACTCTTAATAAAGAGATATATTTATTGAAAAACAAAGCAAAATCAAGGAAAACAATAAAAATGGGTTTATCATCAACCAAAACGCAGATGTCAACCTCTAAACTTTAGTTTACTATTTTTTTAGGAGAGGAGGAGAGAGAGAGAGAAACATCTATAGTAATCGATTAAAATTAAATATTATTGATAACTATATAGATTGATACATATAAAATTATATATTGTTTTTAATAAAAGGTGCCCATTTTAATTTTGTATTCTTGAATTCAAGTAAAAATATTCAATTCTCATATCCTAATCTAATAACAAACATATCGAATTTGCTTGGTTGCTTAATAATATTTATTTTTAATATCAACAAAACCTTTAATATTGGTAAAAATTTTAACAACTTGGTACATATATTCAAATCAAACAGAGATATTGATGTGGGTTAAAAATAAGCCATAAAGACATATTTAATGTGGCATTAATTAGGCCCAATATGGTCAAAACGTGGGGCCCATTAAATGGGCCCAAACCCTATTTATAATATTAATTTCGTAATTAATATTAAGGGTAATAACCAGCTCAGCAATAAGAGTCAAATAAGGATATTACTCCTGCCCGACTTAGCCTCCAAGGCACCTACTTCCACAAGGAAACTGATTCCTACAAGGAAGGAGTCTAGAACCTTCCTCAAGGCGGTGACTTGCCCACCAAGTCACCTAATTCTACCACGACTCTAGGGCTTCTCAGCCTATATAAAGGGTCTGACCCCTAATTCTCAGAACGACATTTTTTGGCTTGATCTTTGACATTCATCAAAGTACGTAGGCATCTTGTGAGGGCAGATTCAGCCACGAGCACGAGAGCAACCATTAAAGCACGAAGCTCATGCACCCTAACATAAATACAACAAACCCTAGCCGCAATCTAATAACCTAGTTTTTATTCCACAACATTTGGCGCTGTCTGTGGGACGAAGACATCAACCATGGTTCAAACACGAAGGACACCAACAATTACTGAGCCTCTGCCACTCAGTTCTGCACCACCCACTACGGATCCGGTACCCCCGACGACCGGGGCGATTGTTCAACATCAAGTTTCTCAACCTCTAGGGACAACTTCCCATGTTGAGAGTACGTTACCTCTGATCGTCCACACAAATCAAGGGACCAATCCTCTTCAGATGGTGGTCTCTCCCTTGGTTGTCGATCCTAACAATCCCCCATATGGGGTCCAGATCCATACTACGGATCTCCCCGTGAACACCAACCCAATGTATGGGCTGCCTAACTACCCTCCAGTTACTAAAGGTCCTGGACCTAGTGGCCACGCCTTGCAGATTCGAGATCGAGAGTATGTTGACTACTCTGGCCCCTATACTGATGATTCATCGTCTGATGAGGATGATCGTGATGAAGCCCCGAGGAGGCGACGTGCTAGCAGAGAATCAAAAAGAAGAACACAAACCATCCATGATGGACCTCCTTTGACAGCCGCTGAGAGGATCAGGGCTCATGATGCCGAGATCTTAAGGTTGAAGGATGATATTGCGAGAGAACAAGCTAGGTTAAATCAGACTCAACCTCCTCCAACATCAGGACCGATTCCCATCATAAACTTAGAAAGGTCCTCAAGAAGGCAGAGAAGGGCCGACGTCCCATGATAAGTGGATTTTATATCCACTTATTATGCGCTAAATAGACCTAAATTGGTGGTTTATCCTTAAGTATTTTGTGTCTTTTAATTAGTTTTATGTTGTTTCAAGTCTTTGTAGTGCAGAACTCACAGCTTCAGGTATCCTGGCAATAAAAGGTTAAAAGACGGTGGATTTCTGGCTCAGATGGACTGGCTACGAGGAAAAGGAATTATCATAAAGATGTTCTGAGTGATATATTCTTAAAGCAGGAATCCCGGTTGGAATTGTTATATTTTTTTCTAAGCAAAAGGAGTCCGGTTTTAGAGCCTCAAGAGACCGTAACTTGCATCTGGACGCGCAATGAAGAAATAAGAATTATCACAAAAATATGGAAAGTGATATTTTCTTAAAGCTGGAACCCCGGTTGGAATTGATATAATTTCTGTTAAGCAAAAGGAGTCCGGTTCCAGACGACCAGAGACCGCAGCTTAGACAATAAAGATTTATTTATATTATTAAATAATTTTATTAATTTAGAAAATTATATTTATAAATATCTAATAATATTAGATATTTATTTTTATAATTTCTGGATTAAAATAATTATTTATTAATTAAAGATTATAAGCTGTGCGGGTTAAAAAGCATTTCTACGGAGCTGATATTAAAAGTCAATTACCGCCACTTGCGGAAGAGAATTCCAAATTGGCTTTGCAAATTGTCTGGAGAGTTGTTAGAATTAGGCAGTAGATTTTTTAAATCATCTGACTTTGTGTTATGTAGTAGGTGTTGCTGAATGTTTATAAATAGAGTGTAGGGAATTAATTGAACGCAGATTACCCAGGGAAGAGAAACAATCAATCACTCTCTCTGATCAAACACTCCTGTAATCTAAATCTAGCAGCTTCTTTTTATAAACAGATCATTTTATGCATTTTAGTTTTCTATAATTTTATTATATTTTATATGCTTAAAATTTTTTGCAAATTATTTAATTTATATATTTCGAATTTCTGTAATTTTATTTTATTATATACATTTTAATTTTTTGTAAAATTAGTATAAATTTATATTTTAGTTAAAGAATTAAGGGAATTATTAGTGGGCGTTTTATTTGTTGGAAGAACCGAATTAAACAAAGCACAGCAGGAGTACTTGAATTATTATCAACCAGCAGTGATCAAGTTTCGTTCAAAACGAAACCGAAGCAGGAACAACAGCAACGGAGTGAGCCACACGCGCAGAAAATTAACCAGCATACTGGCGCGTGCAGCACACGCGCGGCAGGGGGAGAGTACGCGCGTGCTTCCCACGCGCCTGTGAACTCAGTACCAATTCAGTTTCTGCCGACAAGTTTCAGCCCAGGTGAGTTGCTTTTACTTTACTTTTGTCCGATGCTTTTTTTATATATATATATAATAATTGTCCTTTAAATTGCATTTTGTCCGTAGTTTTGTTTTAATCGGTTTCTCTTGCTTTTAATTAATTGTAAAAACTGAATTTTCGAAAGCTATTTTAATTCTAATTATTTTATTTTTAATCTTGTAATTTTATATTTAATTTATGAAATTTTCTGCCATGATTTTATTTAATTCCATAAAGGTGCCTAGTTTAATTATGAACTAAACAGTTTCATGGGGTTCTAATGTAATGAATTGTTAATGCTCATGTTAAATTGATAGATAATTTGTGTTTACAATTTCTATATAAGATTGCCTTGCATGGTTGTTTTAATTGAATATAGGTGAATAGCTAACATCTATTGTGCCAAATCTCTAATGATTGCGAAAGTGGATTTAGAGATTTAGGGCTTGCCATGCTAGCATAGGTATGTCGGCTTCTCCGCATTTTGGAGTATAGATTCGAACGAACATTATTCCCCTATGTAGTTAATTGCGGAACTTGTGATTAAATCGATTGTATCACCCATTCACATAGACATATAGTGTTTTGGATATAATTGATGCCCTTATAACTTCTATCTCTTTTGTGGATGTTTATTTGGAATGATGTGAGTTAATTGAAAGATGGCTCATATTAGTGTCGTGTTCCCGCTAGCATTCTTAACAATTGTAACACATTAATTCTTAATAATTAATAGAGCTAAAACATTCATGAAATTAGGACCCCATGCCTCTATCATATTATTTTAAACAAATTAGCCGTTACGTCATTAGTTAATTGTTATCTGCAAATAAACCATTTTAGTTCGTTCATGCTTCTATAATTAACCAACATTGTTGAATAGACATATTTACTAAAATAACCGAGTCTTCGTGGGAACGATCCTTATTTCCCTATATTGCTTTTGGACTGCGTACACTTGCGTAGAGAAAATAGCGAACAAGTTTTTGGCGCCGCTGCCGGGGACTCGGTGTTATTTTTGTTTATGTGTTTTACTACAATAGAAGTTAATTTGTTTGACTTGAACTGTTTTTTTTAATTGATGGATTATTGGGAGCAGGACTACGTAATTGTATGTGAGCTGTGTGCAGGTGGACATTACACTCATCAATGTGAGTATAACAGAAACAGGCCAAATTTCAGCTGGGACTATAATCAGAGTGGTCTGGAGCAATCCAAATATCCATCCTACCTGCTCCAAAATCAGCAGTTTGGAGATGAACCATACAGTCCATGGGGAATACATCAGCAACAGGGGCAAGAATTTCAGCATCAGTATGCCCCAGTGCATCAACACTTTCAAACTCCTGAATTTCAGCAGCAGCAATTTCAGACTTGGTCTAACCAACAGTCGACCGAAGAAGCTGAATTAAAAGAAATTAGGTTGATGATGGAAAGCAATGCATCGTCTCTCCAGATAATAGGAGATCAGATTGGTCAAATTGCAAATGCATGGAAAACATGGAATCAAATTGCAAGTGACACAGAAGGCCTAGCTGTAGAGGAGGAGGACAAGAACCTTCCTATCAGTCTTGACTGGCCTTTCTTAGCCACGGGTGAGACCATGATCGAAGTTCAGGATGAAGAGTCTGAGGGCAAAGATGACGAAGAAGCAGAATAGGAAGCTGATAAGGAAGAAAGGTCAGAAAATGCAGTTCTGAATATTCAGCCGCAACCACATCCTTTGCAATCTGAAAATGTTGAAGATGTTGAGAAGAAGAATTTTGAAATTGTGTTAGTTGAGACCCATGAACTTGTTGAGGTGTCTCAATTAAATTCTGAAAATGAAGGATATGTGGAAGAATCTTCAACAATATCAATGAAGGATGTTCTGGTTTATGATAAATTAGAGGATAATTTGTATGAAGATCCATTGGAGCATCCTATGTTTCTAGAATTGGGACCTGAGAAGAATGAAGACGAGCATCTAACGTTGTTAGAGGATAATTCACAAAGTGTTGGAATGATGCATTGTTTCGAGTCACTAGAAGTGCTATCTGCCGAAGGCGAACCTCCAAAAGCCTCTATCAAGGAACCACCTGACTTGGAACTGCAGTTGATATCCTCTCAATCTCAGGAGTTTGATTCGAGTTCATTTGTATCATCTTCTATCATCATCTTAGCAGAATTACCTCCGGACAAGAATTTTGAAAGGGTTATTTCAAATTTTCGTGACAGTATGCGCTCTGCAGATGTGCAAAATTTGTTAGTGGACAATGCGATTGGTTTTGTTGAGAAGCAGAGAAGGTTGACATCTCCAACCTTATCCACTATTATCTCAGCAGATTTACCGCCTGATAAGGAAAAAGTACGTTTGGCGGATTTACAAAAGCATACAGATAGTGGATGGATGATTTCAGATAATCAGGATATCATCTATTCGTTGGTTATTCAAATATGGTGTGGGAACAATGTCACGGGCACTTTGGAAGAGCGAAGGAGGTTGAAGCTTGTCGTCAATGACGTTGCTCCGAAGAAGATCATTAATTGGCCTTATAGAGATACGGTGCAGAAAGTTTTCAAGAAGAAAATCATGGCCAAGTCTAGCTAAAGACGTTAAAGAAAGGCGCTTCGTGGGAGGCAACCCATGTGTTTCGGTGTTTTCAGGTATGTTCTCTACTATCCCTTGTAATTACTTCCATTCAATGCGGACATTGAATACTATAAGTTTGGGGGTGGTTTGGGGGATAAGTAGTATGTATATGTGTTAGTAGTTTTTGTGAGTCATTGTGTTCAAGTAGGATATCATGTTTTGCATATTAGTAATAATTCATGCATGTATGTTCGTGTTATCTACGTTTATTTCATATAGGACATTCTGTTTTTATTTCCGTATACCATGTGAGTCCATTATAGTTGCATTTCATGGCATGCATTTTTCATGATCCCTTAGGACGAACTGATTCTGATTGATAGGTGGATGTTGATTTGGGTGTGATGATGATGAGTAGAGGGCTGATTTATAGTTCCTATGAAATTGACTTGCATGTTTCAGAAACACAACTTTTACACAGTCTCATTGGGTGCTTTTTGGGCTAGGTTAGGGTCATGCCTGTTGGATGTTTTGAGATTTAATCACTTGTTTATTCTTAGAATTTTCGTTATTCCCTTGATAGCGTAGGAACACTAAAATCTAAGTTTGGGGGAAAACAGGGATTTCATGCTAAGTGGTAATAATTGTCAATAAAGGCTAGGCGTGAAATGGCTAGTAGCCGGCTCATATTTATATGAGTAGTCTAGGGTTGGAAATGAGAAAGGCTCATTCCAGAAAAAAAAAAAAAAAAAAAGAGTCAGAAGTCCAATTGATTATATGCAAAATTAACCAGAGTGAGCTCTTTAATACTCGAGTAATTAAGTCTGAGGGGACTTAGTCCTAGTAACCTAAAGCCCTTGTGGTTTGGGATTGCTGACCTAACACTCGCTACATGGGTATTATTGTATAAGCCTTTTGGGGTCTCATTCATTGCACGGTTAAATAAGCATGCGTATTGTATATGTAGTGTCGTAGTATAGTAATAAAGCATGAGTTTCTGTCTACTTTGGATAAGGGTGGAGGTGTTCCTAGGTTATGAAGTGTCCACAGTTTATTCTAGTTATAAACCTGTGATTGTCTTGACGGAAAGCATGTATGGTTTTTGACCTAGTTTTGGGAGTATTTCTGATGAGCATTGCACACACGCACGTTTCTGTCATGTATTGTTAGTATACAGGGACTTAGTCGAGCTCTATTTGGATTTAGTTGCATTCTTTGAGATATTTGCTTGCTAGTTGGTTTTGGTTAGTTTAAAGGGGATCGTTGCATTCATGCATTGTTAGTTGCATTTGATAAATGGATTTTGTGGGTACATTCGCTATACGCCCTCACGAGACCTCACTCGTCCACTGGGGCTACCTAGGGGTTTAAAGGGCTTGTTGCATATGCCAAATGCAATCGTGATCACCTACGGAAGTGGTACTAGTTAGTTGTATATAGTTATATTGTTTATGCTTGAGGACAAGCATCAGTTTAAGTTTGGGGGTGTGATAAGTGGATTTTATATCCACTTATTATGCGCTAAATAGACCTAAATTGGTGGTTTATCCTTAAGTATTTTGTGTCTTTTAATTAGTTTTATGTTGTTTCAAGTCTTTGTAGTGCAGAACTCACAGCTTCAGGTATCCTGGCAATAAAATGTTAAAAGACGGTGGATTTCTGGCTCAGATGGACTGGCTACGAGGAAAAGGAATTATCATAAAGATGTTCTGAGTGATATATTCTTAAAGCAGGAATCCCGGTTGGAATTGTTATATTTTTTTCTAAGCAAAAGGAGTCCGGTTTTAGAGCCTCAAGAGACCGTAACTTGCATCTGGACGCGCAATGAAGAAATAAGAATTATCACAAAAATATGGAAAGTGATATTTTCTTAAAGCTGGAACCCCGGTTGGAATTGATATAATTTCTGTTAAGCAAAAGGAGTCCGGTTCCAGACGACCAGAGACCGCAGCTTAGACAATAAAGATTTATTTATATTATTAAATAATTTTATTAATTTAGAAAATTATATTTATAAATATCTAATAATATTAGATATTTATTTTTATAATTTCTGGATTAAAATAATTATTTATTAATTAAAGATTATAAGCTGTGCGGGTTAAAAAGCATTTCTACGGAGCTGATATTAAAAGTCAATTACCGCCACTTGCGGAAGAGAATTCCAAATTGGCTTTGCAAATTGTCTGGAGAGTTGTTAGAATTAGGCAGTAGATTTTTTAAATCATCTGACTTTGTGTTATGTAGTAGGTGTTGCTGAATGTTTATAAATAGAGTGTAGGGAATTAATTGAACGCAGATTACCCAGGGAAGAGAAACAATCAATCACTCTCTCTGATCAAACACTCCTGTAATCTAAATCTAGCAGCTTCTTTTTATAAACAGATCATTTTATGCATTTTAGTTTTCTATAATTTTATTATATTTTATATGCTTAAAATTTTCTGCAAATTATTTAATTTATATATTTCGAATTTCTGTAATTTTATTTTATTATATACATTTTAATTTTTTGTAAAATTAGTATAAATTTATATTTTAGTTAAAGAATTAAGGGAATTATTAGTGGGCGTTTTATTTGTTGGAAGAACCGAATTAAACAAAGCACAGCAGGAGTACTTGAATTATTATCAACCAGCAGTGATCAAGTTTCGTTCAAAACGAAACCGAAGCAGGAACAACAGCAACGGAGTGAGCCACACGCGCAGAAAATTAACCAGCATACTGGCGCGTGCAGCACACGCGCGGCAGGGGGAGAGTACGCGCGTGCTTCCCACGCGCCTGTGAACTCAGTACCAATTCAGTTTCTGCCGACAAGTTTCAGCCCAGGTGAGTTGCTTTTACTTTACTTTTGTCCGATGCTTTTTTTATATATATATAACAATTGTCCTTTAAATTGCATTTTGTCCGTAGTTTTGTTTTAATCGGTTTCTCTTGCTTTTAATTAATTGTAAAAACTGAATTTTCGAAAGCTATTTTAATTCTAATTATTTTTATTTTTAATCTTGTAATTTTATATTTAATTTATGAAATTTTCTGCCATGATTTTATTTAATTCCATAAAGGTGCCTAGTTTAATTATGAACTAAACAGTTTCATGGGGTTCTAATGTAATGAATTGTTAATGCTCATGTTAAATTGATAGATAATTTGTGTTTACAATTTCTATATAAGATTGCCTTGCATGGTTGTTTTAATTGAATATAGGTGAATAGCTAACATCTATTGTGCCAAATCTCTAATGATTGCGAAAGTGGATTTAGAGATTTAGGGCTTGCCATGCTAGCATAGGTATGTCGGCTTCTCCGCATTTTGGAGTATAGATTCGAACGAACATTATTCCCCTATGTAGTTAATTGCGGAACTTGTGATTAAATCGATTGTATCACCCATTCACATAGACATATAGTGTTTTGGATATAATTGATGCCCTTATAACTTCTATCTCTTTTGTGGATGTTTATTTGGAATGGTGTGAGTTAATTGAAAGATGGCTCATATTAGTGTCGTGTTCCCGCTAGCATTCTTAACAATTGTAACACATTAATTCTTAATAATTAATAGAGCTAAAACATTCATGAAATTAGGACCCCATGCCTCTATCATATTATTTTAAACAAATTAGCCGTTACGTCATTAGTTAATTGTTATCTGCAAATAAACCATTTTAGTTCGTTCATGCTTCTATAATTAACCAACATTGTTGAATAGACATATTTACTAAAATAACCGAGTCTTCGTGGGAACGATCCTTATTTCCCTATATTGCTTTTGGACTGCGTACACTTGCGTAGAGAAAATAGCGAACAAGTTTTTGGCGCCGCTGCCGGGGACTCGGTGTTATTTTTGTTTATGTGTTTTACTACAATAGAAGTTAATTTGTTTGACTTGAACTGTTTTTTTTAATTGATGGATTATTGGGAGCAGGACTACGTAATTGTATGTGAGCTGTGTGCAGGTGGACATTACACTCATCAATGTGAGTATAACAGAAACAGGCCAAATTTCAGCTGGGACTATAATCAGAGTGGTCTGGAGCAATCCAAATATCCATCCTACCTGCTCCAAAATCAGCAGTTTGGAGATGAACCATACAGTCCATGGGGAATACATCAGCAACAGGGGCAAGAATTTCAGCATCAGTATGCCCCAGTGCATCAACACTTTCAAACTCCTGAATTTCAGCAGCAGCAATTTCAGACTTGGTCTAACCAACAGTCGACCGAAGAAGCTGAATTAAAAGAAATTAGGTTGATGATGGAAAGCAATGCATCGTCTCTCCAGATAATAGGAGATCAGATTGGTCAAATTGCAAATGCATGGAAAACATGGAATCAAATTGCAAGTGACACAGAAGGCCTAGCTGTAGAGGAGGAGGACAAGAACCTTCCTATCAGTCTTGACTGGCCTTTCTTAGCCACGGGTGAGACCATGATCGAAGTTCAGGATGAAGAGTCTGAGGGCAAAGATGACGAAGAAGCAGAATAGGAAGCTGATAAGGAAGAAAGGTCAGAAAATGCAGTTCTGAATATTCAGCCGCAACCACATCCTTTGCAATCTGAAAATGTTGAAGATGTTGAGAAGAAGAATTTTGAAATTGTGTTAGTTGAGACCCATGAACTTGTTGAGGTGTCTCAATTAAATTCTGAAAATGAAGGATATGTGGAAGAATCTTCAACAATATCAATGAAGGATGTTCTGGTTTATGATAAATTAGAGGATAATTTGTATGAAGATCCATTGGAGCATCCTATGTTTCTAGAATTGGGACCTGAGAAGAATGAAGACGAGCATCTAACGTTGTTAGAGGATAATTCACAAAGTGTTGGAATGATGCATTGTTTCGAGTCACTAGAAGTGCTATCTGCCGAAGGCGAACCTCCAAAAGCCTCTATCAAGGAACCACCTGACTTGGAACTGCAGTTGATATCCTCTCAATCTCAGGAGTTTGATTCGAGTTCATTTGTATCATCTTCTATCATCATCTCAGCAGAATTACCTCCGGACAAGAATTTTGAAAGGGTTATTTCAAATTTTCGTGACAGTATGCGCTCTGCAGATGTGCAAAATTTGTTAGTGGACAATGCGATTGGTTTTGTTGAGAAGCAGAGAAGGTTGACATCTCCAACCTTATCCACTATTATCTCAGCAGATTTACCGCCTGATAAGGAAAAAGTACGTTTGGCGGATTTACAAAAGCATACAGATAGTGGATGGATGATTTCAGATAATCAGGATATCATCTATTCGTTGGTTATTCAAATATGGTGTGGGAACAATGTCACGGGCACTTTGGAAGAGCGAAGGAGGTTGAAGCTTGTCGTCAATGACGTTGCTCCGAAGAAGATCATTAATTGGCCTTATAGAGATACGGTGCAGAAAGTTTTCAAGAAGAAAATCATGGCCAAGTCTAGCTAAAGACGTTAAAGAAAGGCGCTTCGTGGGAGGCAACCCATGTGTTTCGGTGTTTTCAGGTATGTTCTCTACTATCCCTTGTAATTACTTCCATTCAATGCGGACATTGAATACTATAAGTTTGGGGGTGGTTTGGGGGATAAGTAGTATGTATATGTGTTAGTAGTTTTTGTGAGTCATTGTGTTCAAGTAGGATATCATGTTTTGCATATTAGTAGTAATTCATGCATGTATGTTCGTGTTATCTACGTTTATTTCATATAGGACATTCTGTTTTTATTTCCGTATACCATGTGAGTCCATTATAGTTGCATTTCATGGCATGCATTTTTCATGATCCCTTAGGACGAACTGATTCTGATTGATAGGTGGATGTTGATTTGGGTGTGATGATGATGAGTAGAGGTCTGATTTATAGTTCCTATGAAATTGACTTGCATGTTTCAGAAACACAACTTTTACACAGTCTCATTGGGTGCTTTTTGGGCTAGGTTAGGGTCATGCCTGTTGGATGTTTTGAGATTTAATCACTTGTTTATTCTTAGAATTTTCGTTATTCCCTTGATAGCGTAGGAACACTAAAATCTAAGTTTGGGGGAAAACAGGGATTTCATGCTAAGTGGTAATAATTGTCAATAAAGGCTAGGCGTGAAATGGCTAGTAGCCGGCTCATATTTATATGAGTAGTCTAGGGTTGGAAATGAGAAAGGCTCATTCCAGAAAAAAAAAAAAAAAAAAAGAGTCAGAAGTCCAATTGATTATATGCAAAATTAACCAGAGTGAGCTCTTTAATACTCGAGTAATTAAGTCTGAGGGGACTTAGTCCTAGTAACCTAAAGCCCTTGTGGTTTGGGATTGCTGACCTAACACTCGCTACATGGGTATTATTGTATAAGCCTTTTGGGGTCTCATTCATTGCACGGTTAAATAAGCATGCGTATTGTATATGTAGTGTCGTAGTATAGTAATAAAGCATGAGTTTCTGTCTACTTTGGATAAGGGTGGAGGTGTTCCTAGGTTATGAAGTGTCCACAGTTTATTCTAGTTATAAACCTGTGATTGTCTTGACGGAAAGCATGTATGGTTTTTGACCTAGTTTTGGGAGTATTTCTGATGAGCATTGCACACACGCACGTTTCTGTCATGTATTGTTAGTATACAGGGACTTAGTCGAGCTCTATTTGGATTTAGTTGCATTCTTTGAGATATTTGCTTGCTAGTTGGTTTTGGTTAGTTTAAAGGGGATCGTTGCATTCATGCATTGTTAGTTGCATTTGATAAATGGATTTTGTGGGTACATTCGCTATACGCCCTCACGAGACCTCACTCGTCCACTGGGGCTACCTGGGGGTTTAAAGGGCTTGTTGCATATGCCAAATGCAATCGTGATCACCTACGGAAGTGGTACTAGTTAGTTGTATATAGTTATATTGTTTATGCTTGAGGACAAGCATCAGTTTAAGTTTGGGGGTGTGATAAGTGGATTTTATATCCACTTATTATGCGCTAAATAGACCTAAATTGGTGGTTTATCCTTAAGTATTTTGTGTCTTTTAATTAGTTTTATGTTGTTTCAAGTCTTTGTAGTGCAGAACTCACAGCTTCAGGTATCCTGGCAATAAAAGGTTAAAAGACGGTGGATTTCTGGCTCAGATGGACTGGCTACGAGGAAAAGGAATTATCATAAAGATGTTCTGAGTGATATATTCTTAAAGCAGGAATCCCGGTTGGAATTGTTATATTTTTTTCTAAGCAAAAGGAGTCCGGTTTTAGAGCCTCAAGAGACCGTAACTTGCATCTGGACGCGCAATGAAGAAATAAGAATTATCACAAAAATATGGAAAGTGATATTTTCTTAAAGCTGGAACCCCGGTTGGAATTGATATAATTTCTGTTAAGCAAAAGGAGTCCGGTTCCAGACGACCAGAGACCGCAGCTTAGACAATAAAGATTTATTTATATTATTAAATAATTTTATTAATTTAGAAAATTATATTTATAAATATCTAATAATATTAGATATTTATTTTTATAATTTCTGGATTAAAATAATTATTTATTAATTAAAGATTATAAGCTGTGCGGGTTAAAAAGCATTTCTACGGAGCTGATATTAAAAGTCAATTACCGCCACTTGCGGAAGAGAATTCCAAATTGGCTTTGCAAATTGTCTGGAGAGTTGTTAGAATTAGGCAGTAGATTTTTTAAATCATCTGACTTTGTGTTATGTAGTAGGTGTTGCTGAATGTTTATAAATAGAGTGTAGGGAATTAATTGAACGCAGATTACCCAGGGAAGAGAAACAATCAATCACTCTCTCTGATCAAACACTCCTGTAATCTAAATCTAGCAGCTTCTTTTTATAAACAGATCATTTTATGCATTTTAGTTTTCTATAATTTTATTATATTTTATATGCTTAAAATTTTCTGCAAATTATTTAATTTATATATTTCGAATTTCTGTAATTTTATTTTATTATATACATTTTAATTTTTTGTAAAATTAGTATAAATTTATATTTTAGTTAAAGAATTAAGGGAATTATTAGTGGGCGTTTTATTTGTTGGAAGAACCGAATTAAACAAAGCACAGCAGGAGTACTTGAATTATTATCAACCAGCAGTGATCAAGTTTCGTTCAAAACGAAACCGAAGCAGGAACAACAGCAACGGAGTGAGCCACACGCGCAGAAAATTAACCAGCATACTGGCGCGTGCAGCACACGCGCGGCAGGGGGAGAGTACGCGCGTGCTTCCCACGCGCCTGTGAACTCAGTACCAATTCAGTTTCTGCCGACAAGTTTCAGCCCAGGTGAGTTGCTTTTACTTTACTTTTGTCCGATGCTTTTTTTATATATATATAACAATTGTCCTTTAAATTGCATTTTGTCCGTAGTTTTGTTTTAATCGGTTTCTCTTGCTTTTAATTAATTGTAAAAACTGAATTTTCGAAAGCTATTTTAATTCTAATTATTTTTATTTTTAATCTTGTAATTTTATATTTAATTTATGAAATTTTATGCCATGATTTTATTTAATTCCATAAAGGTGCCTAGTTTAATTATGAACTAAACAGTTTCATGGGGTTCTAATGTAATGAATTGTTAATGCTCATGTTAAATTGATAGATAATTTGTGTTTACAATTTCTATATAAGATTGCCTTGCATGGTTGTTTTAATTGAATATAGGTGAATAGCTAACATCTATTGTGCCAAATCTCTAATGATTGCGAAAGTGGATTTAGAGATTTAGGGCTTGCCATGCTAGCATAGGTATGTCGGCTTCTCCGCATTTTGGAGTATAGATTCGAACGAACATTATTCCCCTATGTAGTTAATTGCGGAACTTGTGATTAAATCGATTGTATCACCCATTCACATAGACATATAGTGTTTTGGATATAATTGATGCCCTTATAACTTCTATCTCTTTTGTGGATGTTTATTTGGAATGGTGTGAGTTAATTGAAAGATGGCTCATATTAGTGTCGTGTTCCCGCTAGCATTCTTAACAATTGTAACACATTAATTCTTAATAATTAATAGAGCTAAAACATTCATGAAATTAGGACCCCATGCCTCTATCATATTATTTTAAACAAATTAGCCGTTACGTCATTAGTTAATTGTTATCTGCAAATAAACCATTTTAGTTCGTTCATGCTTCTATAATTAACCAACATTATTGAATAGACATATTTACTAAAATAACCGAGTCTTCGTGGGAACGATCCTTATTTCCCTATATTGCTTTTGGACTGCGTACACTTGCGTAGAGAAAATAGCGAACATCCCAACTGGAAACACAACAAGGGTCGAAACCCCTAAGAGCAACCCCAAGGATCTGATGCCAGTTGGGGATCCTGATGATCCCACGCCCCCGTTTACTGAGGAGGTGATGAATGCTCATATCTCAAAGAAGTTTAAGATGCCAACAATTAAGGCTTATGATGGAACGGGTGATCCCGCAAACCATGTTAGGACGTTCTCGAATGCACTGCTGCTGCAACCTGCGAGTGACGCCTTAAAGTGTAAGGCGTTCCCTCAAACTTTATCGGGCATGGCTCAAAGATGGTACAGCCGATTGCCTGTAAACTCGATTGCCTCTTTCAAGGAGTTAAGTGCTGCCTTTGTTAGCCAGTTTATCAGCGGGAGAGTGCATGAGAAAAGCTCTGCATCTCTTATGTATGTGGTGCAAGAAAAGAATGAAAATCTGAGAGACTACCTTAAGAGGTTCACTAAGGAGACTTTGAACATCACTGATTTGGAGAATAAGGTGGCGATGGAGCCTTGGAGCATGGCACCACTGACTTATACTTTAAAAGGTCATTGGCTAAGCATCCTCCCGAGAATATGGTTGAGCTCCAACGAAGGGCTGACAAGTATATCAAGGCTGAGGATAGTATAAAGAAGGAGGTCACAGTAAGCAATGGTCGAGGTAACAACGACTCCAAGAAGCGAAAGCAGGATCAGGAGTATGATGTTAGGGATAAGTATCCCCGTACTAGCAAAGACTCTGAATCAGCACCAAAAAAGAATCTTGGACCAAGGTTTTCTGACTATGCCAGGTTGAATGCTCCTAGGAGTCAAATCTTGTTAGGGATTGAGAAGGATAAGGACTTTCGATGGCCGAAGCCACTCAGGGGTGACCCCGCAAAGAGAGACAATGAGCAATACTATCGGTTCCACCGAGATGTGGGGCATGATACAGATGATTGTAGGCAGTTGAAGGATGAGATTGAGTTCTTAATTTGCAAAGGAAAACTGAATAAATTCACTAAGGGAGAAGATCGTGGAACCCAAAGAAGGGACTATGACAGGAGAGACAATGATAGGAGGGATAATGATCGTGATCGTAACACACAGCCCCGAGGGCCAATTATCAACATGATCTGGGGAGGCCCGACAGCGGCTGGCATAACTCGAAACTCTCGAAAGGCGTATGCCAGAGAAGTGATGCACATCGTAGGAGATGCCCCAAAACGTGCCAGAACTAAAATCGCAATTGGTTTTGATGACTCTAACCTTGAAGGGGTGAAGTTTCCCCATGATGACCCATTGGTCATAACTCCTGTAATTGGAAACTCAGAGGTGAAGCGAGTCTTGATAGACAATGGAGCTTCTATGGATATCTTGTTTCATGATGCATTCGTGAAGATGGGATTAACTGATTCACAGTTGACCCCAACCAACATGCCCATCTACGGGTTTAATGGAGTTGAGTC
This sequence comes from Kitagawia praeruptora, assembly GCA_037693485.1. Lineage (NCBI taxonomy): Eukaryota > Viridiplantae > Streptophyta > Magnoliopsida > Apiales > Apiaceae > Kitagawia > Kitagawia praeruptora. The sequence goes on from CM075350.1 coordinate 43,647,430, forward strand.
CAAGATAGAAGGGACTATTCATTTGCCCATGACAATCGGGCAAGAACCTAAGGAGGCTACTCAGATGTTGAATTTTTTGGTAATCAAGGTATCCTCGACTTATAATGCGATCCTGGGAAGGACTGGACTTCATGCGTTCAAGGCTGTTGCCTCCACTTACCACATGAAGATTAAGTTTCCAACCCGGAATGGTGTTGGTGAACAAAAAGGTGACCAGAAGATGGTAAGAAGTTGCTATGTGTCTGCGTTGAGAGCTGATGGAGTTGGGGGGCAGGTACTCCCAATTGAAGACATGAATGTCCGTGGTGATGATGAACACCGAGGGAAGCCAGCAGAGGAGTTGATCCCCATACCTCTAGAGCTGGGCGACCCTGAGAAAGTTACTTACATAGGAGCTTCTCTTAAGGAACCCTTGAAGGGAAAGTTGACGACATTTTTTCAAGAGAACAGTGATGTATTTGCTTGGACAGCTGCTGACATGCCAGGGATTGATCCCCAACTCATAACTCATAAGTTGAATGTTGATCCTGACCGGAAGAAGGTAAAATAGAAGAAGAGGAATTTTGCTCCTGAAAGGCAAGAGGCCATTAAGCAAGAGGTTGATAAGCTCTTAGAGGCTGGATTTGTTGAAGAAATTCAATTTCCTGAATGGTTAGCTAACCCTGTGATGGTCAAGAAGGCGAATGGGAAGTGGAGGATGTGCATAGACTTCACCGATTTAAATGACGCATGCCCAAAGAATTGTTTCCCTCTGCCAAGGATTGACACCTTGATTGATGCCACAGCTGGGCATGAGATGTTGAGCTTCATGGCTGGATTCAGTGGCTACAATCAGATTAAGATGTACAAGGATGACATCCCTAAGGTATCTTTCATAACTGACTTTGGTGTTTTCTGTTATCTCGTTATGGCTTTTGGTCTAAAGAATGCAGGAGCTACTTACCAACGACTGGTGAATAAAATATTCGCACATCTGATTGGAAAAACCATGGAGGTCTATGTTGATGACATGTTAGTCAAAAGCCTTTCCAAGGCAGACCACATTAAGCACCTCAGAGAGGCATTTGAAGTGCTGAGGCACCACAAGATGATGTTGAATCCAGCCAAGTGTGCCTTTGGAGTTGGATCAGGAAAATTTTTGGGATTGATGGTTTCGAAGAGAGGCATAGAGGCCAACCCTGACAAGATCAAAGCAATTCTGGACATGGAACCACCCCATTCTATACGAGATGTATAGAAGTTAACTGGCCGAGTGACAGCCCTGGGGAGATTCATTTCCAAATCTGGTGACAAATGCTTGCCCTTCTTTCAGGCATTGAAAAAGGTGAAAAATTTTGAGTGGACTCCTGAGAACTAAGAGGCATTCGAACAGCTGAAGAAATACATGGATGAAGCCCCGTTGTTGGCCAAGCCTAGTCCTGTAGAGACTCTCTATCTATACCTGGCGGTATCTGAACAAGCATTGAGTGGTGTTCTTATTCGAGAGGAGAGTAAGGTTCAAAAACCAATTTATTACGTAAGCAAGGTGCTGCATGGGGCTGAGTTGAATTACTCTCCCATAGAGAAGTTTGCATTGGCATTAATAATGGCCTCGAGGAAGCTACGACCGTACTTCCAGGCACACAAAATTCAAGTCTTGACAGACCAGCAATTGAGGAACATATTGCATAGCCCTAAGGGCCAGTGGAAGGCTAATCAAGTGGGCGATTGAGTTAGGAGAGTTTGATATCGCATACAAGCCTCGAACAGCCGTTAAGGCTCAGGCATTGGCTGACTTCGTGGTTGAATTCACCACTAACAACCAAGAAGTCGGGGGGCAAGAGATAGTGACTACCCCTGATAAGGAGGAAAAAGAAGAGGAGCTCGTACCTGATTTGAAGGAGTATTGGGTGCTCTATTTTGATGGAGCATCAAAAACAAAATCAAGTGGTGCAGGTTTGGTTTTGGAAAGCCCCGATGGCTTCACAGTTGAGTACGCTTTAAAGTTGGACTTTCCTACTACCAACAACGAAGCGGAGTATGAGGCATTGATAGCTGGTTTATGCTTGGCCAGAGTCATGAGGGTCAAGAACCTCAAAGTTTGTGGAGATTCAAGACTGGTAGTCTCGCAGGTGAATGGCGAATTTGAGGCCAAGGATGAAACTATGGCAAAGTATTTGAGAGTCGTAAAGGCTATTATGACTTAGTTTGATGAATGCTATGTGGAGAATATTCCGAGAGAAGAGAACATTAAGGCTGATGCCCTGTCCAAGTTCGCTTCTTCTGAGATAGAGAATTATGCAGGGAGTGTTTACTTCCAGGTCTTGAAGGCCCCGACCATTAACTCGAAGTTGGTGGCACCAATTGATATAGGAAGCTGTTGGATGGATCCCATCAAAGCTCACCTCGAAACCGGCTGGCTCCCTGACAATGCCTTAGAGGCACGAAAGCTATCAGTAAGAGCATTGAGATACGCCTTGATCGAAGGCATCCTTTACAAGAGGTCTTTTGTCGTCCCTTACTTGAAGTGTTTAAGGCCCCAAGAGGCAAAGGAAGCTTTGGAGGAAGTTCATGAAGGTATCTGTGGGCAGCACTTGGGGGGCAGGGCCCTAGCTCACAAGATTACTCGTTTGGGATTTTACTGGCCAGAGATGTTGGCCGACGCACAGAATTATGTCAAGCGGTGTGATAGGTGCCAGAAGCATGCTCCGGTTGTAAGGCAGCCGCCTGAGATGTTGACGTCAGTTAACTCTCCCATCCCATTCGCAATGTGGGGCATGGATATACTTGGTCCCTGTCCCATAACAGATAATGGGACACAGTTCAACAATGAAGAGTTCAAAAAGTATTGCGAGGAAAACGCTATTGAGCTTCGTTTTACTTCAGTAGCACACTCACAAGCTAATGGGCAGGCCGAGGTAGCTAACCGAATAATCCTTGATGGACTAAAGAAAAGAGTTGAACGCTCAAGGAACACTTGGGTGGATGAGTTATTGCCTATACTCTGGGCATATCGCACCACTTGTAAGGTGACAACTGGAGCAACCCCGTTTTTGCTGGCTTACGGAGCCAAGGCAGTTGTGCCCTTGGAGATTATGCATGCATCACCTAGAGTTGAGGCATACGAACCAGAAACCAATGAAGAAGGCATGAGGCTCACCCTGGATCTAATTGATGAAATCAGGGACGAGACAAACGCCAAGAATGTAGAGCATCAGAAGAAGGCATCCTTTTACTACACCATAGGGTTAAGGAGAGGTTCTTCCAGCAAGGTGACTTGGTTCTGAGAAAGATAGAGGCTTCTAGAGTTGGCCAAAAGGGAAAGCTAGCCCCTAACTGGGAAGGGCTGTATCGAGTCAGGAAGACACTAGGACGAGGATCATATAAATTGGAGACGTTGGATGGGAACGAAGTGCCACTAACTTGGCATGCTCTGAACCTGAAGATTTATTATGTATAAGCCTTCCTAGTAAGGACTTGGCTTTTATCTATCTATTAGGAGAAGTAGAAATAAGGTTCGATGAAACCATTACAGAGCATGTTGCTCCCAGTAGGAGATAGAGTATTTATGTAAGGGTTGATCCCGTTTCAAGTTATTAATGCAAGTTTGTTTTCCATTTCATGATTGTGTGATTTTATTTATGTGCCAAGCACCTGATGAGTGCAAGTCAAAGATGACCAAGCAACGAAAATAAAGAATACACAAATGGAAATAAAACGAATGCATAAATAAACACCCCCAAGGGGCCAAAGTTGAAGTTAAGTTACGTAACCGAATAAAAGTTAAGTCCCGAAGGACCTTGATTGAAAGCAGAAAAAAATAAAGCCACAAGCGGCTAACAAGGCCGTGCAAGGCCACTTACTCCTCGGCGGATTCCTCCACCACCTCCTCGCCCTCTTCTTCCTCATCATCGTCATCTTCTTCCTCTTCCTCCCTGGAGCTCTCCTCCTCCTCATCTTCTTCAGCTTCCGTCTCCATTGGCTGCGCCGTCCCTTTCTTCGCCACGCCCCCTTCCTCTTCTGAAGTCTCGGTCGAGGAGTCAACTCTGGCACGAAGTTGCTTACCGTAAAAAGCTCACCTCGCAGCTGCTTCCCTCCCTGACATGGCCTTCTTCTTAGCAGAACGGGAAGAGGTAGAACCGGAGCTAACAACATTGGCCGCCTTCCTCATACCAGAAGGACGGCGACTGCCCCCAGCGCCTGATGCATGATCCACATCATGACTTCCGCTATCAACAGCCCAGGTAGGGCAAGGGAAGTCCTCTGGATTCACCACCGAAGGGTACTTGCTGCTTACAATGCCAATAGCTTTGTTCCATCCAACTGACATGTTAAAAGGCCTCAACTCGTCATCATGCTTATCCATAAACTGCATAAAGTCCTCCGAATTGTGATATGAAGCAATTATCTTGTGAGCATCAGAAAGTTTCTTCTTGGCAAGCGAGCGAAGTTGCTTTTGATAAGATAGGGTGTTGGCCTCAGATCGGACAACTCTGGAGTTTAAATCTTGAAGCTGCTCCTTGAACTTTGTTTGCTCGTTCTTCAGTTCCACGTTGCTATCTCTATAGGCTCGGCCTTGACGAGTGGCAGATTGAAGATAAGCATTGGCCTGTAGTAAGAAAATTAGTAAGACGTTTTTCAAAAAAAAAGGTACAAATGAAAAGATCGAATGTAAAGGTTGATACCTGATACAGAGCTTGGGCCCCAAGGCGCTCTGATTCATCAATCTTGTCTCCGACAGTTACCATTAAGAGATCAGGGGCAGTGATAGAGAGCCTGGACCATGACAAAGCTAAATCAGTACTCCCCAAGATAGGGTCCTGTTCGCAAATACCCCAGTCTGGAGTGAAGGGGACTCTAACACCCTCAGCAGTATTCCGGGATCTCTTCCCCCCTGGGAACATCCCTCCAAGAATGAAGGGATCCTTTGGTCAATAGGGTTCAGTTGCTCTGTCGCCTTTTTTATCATTCGTCTTGTAACTTGAGGTTGATTCTCAGGTCGGCTATCCAGCTCCTCAGCAGCTGAAAGATGAAGAAAAAGCATCGGAATAAGAACTAACATAGCTCATAATGATAGAATGAAAGAAAAATTACCCTCGAAAGAAAGGAAGCTTAAGCCAGCTTCGATAAGTTTCTTTTCTGTCAGAATAGTTTTGTAGTGGGTGCGACCATCATCAGCAAGTAACCTATCTCGATCTGCCAAATCTTTGAGATCAAGGTCACACACGAAGTGTGAACTATCCTCCACAAATCCAAATTTCTTGATAAAGAAGTGACCCCAGTCGCCATCTTCCCATTCCAAAACAATAAATTCCCTCTCCCAATTATGGTGGGAGCTAGGACAGGAGAAGGAGTTTACTATATGTGGAAGCCCACTTCGAAGTTGAAAGCTAATCCACCCCGGCTTAGACTCAGGGGAGTTCTTTACTGAGAAAATGCTTCTAAACATGGTTGTGCTCCACGGGATCTCCAACTCATGACATCTTAACAAGAAGATGATCAGGAACCTCCATGAATTGGGATACAGCTGGCAAGGATGGATTTAGAGTTCCGCTAAGAACCTGATGATAAATGGGTGGACTAGGAACCTCAATCCCGCTTCTAAGGCTCCTTTCACGACACAGATCCTTTCGGGATGCCAATTGCAAGTTCTATCTCTCGGATTTGGAAGACAGACTTTGATTGCATTTGGAAAAAAATAAGTGCTCTTAATCTTCTCGACATCCTTCTTTTTAAACTTGGAAGGACTATTAAAAGCAACTAAGCTTGAACTATTGAAGAATGATTCTGCCATTGTGTTTAGCAAATCTAACGTAGACTCGAATTGACGCTCAATATATCTAGGAGGCATGAGTTTGAGTTTACCTTTCATGGTTCTCGCCATGCTCCTCTTTCTAAAAGCTTCCTCCATGGAGAGTTGGGGCAGATACGTGCTGGTCGGCCATATTGAACTCGAGCTTGAAACTTGAAACACAGGATTAGTGATGTGAATCAAGGTATTAAGTAAAACCTGAAACAAAGCCATGAATGGCCAAGTTGTTGGTTTTCAAAGAACGAAAATCGATATCGATAATAAGATTCCATATTGATGATCGATGTCAGTATGCGAAAATCAAAATCACTGATAGTGATCAAGACGCCCCAACCGACCACAAAGTAGCCGACTGAGGCCTGCAAGGAGCCCTGGCCGACCCCTCTCCCGGCCGACTTGCCTCTTTTTGGAGCATCGGCCGACCGACGTTGATCGTCGGTATGAGTTTTTTGGCTCCGTTCCAAGAAAAAAAAAATTGGCCGACTGACCCCCTCGCCGACTGGCCTCCCGGCCGACTGGCTCCCCGAAGGCCCTTCGGCCGACCGACGTTGATCGTCGGTATGAGTTTTTTGGCTCCGTTCCAAAAAAAAAATTAAAATTGGCCGACTGACCTCCTTGCCGACTGGCTTCCCGCGCGTGCATTGGCCGACCGACTTCGACTGTCGGTACGGGTTTTTGACTCGGCAGACTGGTAGCGATGCTCGAGTCGGGGTTGCGAAATTTTGTTTTTATTTTTCCGATTTGATAATCAAGGAAAGTGAAAACTGAGTTTTAAATTAGCACCGTTTAGTGCCGATTAGTGCCGTTTAGCACTGTTTAACGCCGTTTAGCATCGTTTAACATTGTTTAAACGTCGTTTAAGGCTATTTAGCACCGTTTAGTGTCGTTTAGTGCCGTTTAGCACCGTTTAACGCCATTTAGCGTCGTTTAACATCGTTTAAACGTCGTTTAAAGCTGATTAGTGCCGATTAGCATCAAATTAACATTGTCGTAAACGTGTTGGTCGCTTCACGCTTTACATCAAGACAATACTCGTGAAACACTAGTGTATAAAGATGAGCCCTGACCCGAGTCTCGAAAAAGGCCGTTAAAACTTCAAGGAAAACCTGATCAGTTTTCCTAGAAGTTGGGGGGCAAATGATGTGGGTTAAAAATAAGCCCTAAAGACAAATTTAATGTGGCATTAATTAAGCCCAATATGGTCAAAACGCGGGGCCCATTAAATGGGCCCAAACCTTATTTATAATATTAATTTCGTAATTAATATTAAGGGTAATAACTAGCTCAGCAATAAGAGTCAAATAGGGATATTACTCCTGCCCGACTTAGCCTCCAAGGCACCTACTTCCACAAGGAAACTGATTCCTACAAGGAAGGAGTCTAGAACCTTCCTCTCAAGGCGGTGACTTGCCCACCAAGTCACCTAATTCTACCACGACTCTAGGGCTTCTTAGCCTATATAAAGGGTCTGACCCCTCATTCATAGAACGACGTTTTTTGGCTTGATCTTTGATATTCATCAAAGTACGTAGGCATCTTGTGAGGGCAGATTCAGCCAAGAGCACGAGAGTAGCCATTAAAGCACGAAGCTCACGCACCTTAGCATTAAATACAGCAAATCCTAGCCGCAATCCAATAACCTAGTTTTTATTCCACAACAGATATTTATTAACAATAAAAAAAATGGAGAGCTTTAATTTTATGTACTCTACTCTTAGTTTTATTTGTAGTTTTTCAATGTTATTTTCAATTATATAGTAACATACTTAGATAACTTGGTTAGAGAGTAACATACATGTAATTATCATATTTTTTCTCTTCGCGTATTATTTTCATTTTCTGTAAAAAAAATTGCGTAGTTTAGTAGCAGTTGGTGTTCAAATTTTGGCTACACAAAATAATTTCATGTCATTTTTATGCAAGACCCCAAAGACACATGGCATGAATGTACAAATCACAAACAAATCTTCAGATCTACGTTAATATATGTTGAAAAAATATACTCACTGTTAAATGAAAATAAATTTCATGTTTTTTAACCCAATAATTAAATTACAAGAACACATATATAATAATGTGATTACATGTTTATATATGAAACATTTGATTTTAGTTCACGTACAGTTTTCTATTTTAATATGTTAGTCTTAGTCAAATAGAAAATAGATAGGTGATACTCATTTTCAAATGTCTTATTTTACGCGTTTGGATGACAACGAGTTGGGTTTGATCCGAATTTTGTAAAATCCAAACCCACATCTAAATTTTTTTGGATTTTAAAAATAAATCCAAAATTCAATATCCAAAACCAAATTCGTCGGATTTTGGATTAGATTTGGTTTTTTTGGGTATCCAAAATTAGTAATAATGTAGTCAAATTAAAATAATTGCTAAACGCAAACATTATTAATTATATTTATACAAAAACTAAAAATTAAAATGATTAACTTCAGTCAAATATAACATATTATGCGAATTAACATATTATGTAAAATTTTAAAATATGTTAAAAATAATTCTTTTTATACACAGAAGTGAAAAATTTATGTAAATTAAAAAAATTACATCTTAAATATATCAACAAAATTTGAGATTGAGAAATAGAATTTCTAATTACTAAATTAGTATTGACTATTTCTAATGAAATATTTGAATAAAAATAAATAAAATAATACTCCCTCCGTCCCATCCAATTGTTAACACTTTTTTTGTCACTTTCTGGCACGCATTTTAAGGTAAATTTTAAGGATATTTCCAAAACGTATTTTTAAAATTTTCTTTTTTTGTATAAAATAGGATTGTTCTATTTTTATACAAAAAAAAGAAATTTCAAAAATAAATTATGCAACTGTCCTTAAAATCCACCTTAAAATGCGTGCCAAACACTCTATTTTGAAATGTTAACAAATGGATGGGACGGAGGGAGTATGTCTTACATCTAAAATACAACATAAAATAATTTTAGATTATAATATCATATTATTTGTGTATCGGGTTTCGATAGTGGATCGGGTTTAGATTTCGGATAGGATATCGGTTCGGTACAACTTAAATCCAAATGCAAATCGAAACTATTTCCGGCTTAAAATTTATATCCAAACCTGAATCCAAAAATTTAGGTTAGGTATATCCAAAATTTTCTGTTCGGATCGGGTACCGTCAGATCGAATTAAATTTCCTTCCTTTTAACTAATATTTTTTTTTCTGTTCGGATGGGTAAAAGAAAACTAATATTTTTTTTTGCCAAGAAATAAAGCTTTCATTCAACTTTCAAATCATTTAACAGTACATGAATCAAATTAGAGTGGACATTTTTCCCTCCCCAAATACGGTTAGCTATTAAACTACTGTGTCACGCTATGAAGTTTAATATACCATATTCTGATAGAAAAGAATAAAAAATTCAACATACAAACTCCCAATCTGAATATACACATTTTAAGTTGTCATTAAAAATAAGCTGATGGCAATCACCATAAACTCTAACAGTCATATCTTACTCAAAGAACGGGATATATTGGATTTGTTTGATTAATTGATAATGTTTATTTTCCAGTAGTAAATCAATTCACTAATAAAAGAACATAAAAATTGTAAAAATGATATGGAACAAACACACATGAAACTAAGATTAGATGAAAGTTTTCCTTTATCTTAATTACGTTCGTTTAATGGATCTTGCACAGTAGTGATCCATTATCATATCGCTGGAACATGCAATCTTTTTTTGAGAAACAATATAATGATTTATAACGGTCGTTAGAAATAAGTGTTTATGAATTTTTAATATCTATTCGAAAAATTGATCGCGACCCATGTAAATATTTTGAATATTAATATAATAAAAATTATAGAAACCCATTGTACTGCACATTTAATTATACCAGATTTTCAAAATAACAAAACTTAAAATATGGATAAAAAACTTATGAACTTGGTTGAAAGATTCACAAAAATGAGAGAAATCAAATGAAAAATAAAATTAATAAAAAAACAATAAAGAGGAACGTAGCACGTGCAGAACGCTAACCAATCAAAATATGACAACTCACTTTTGGGATTTTTTTGGAAATTTTTTTGGTACCTTTAGAATTTCTCCAAAAAATTGTTCATTTCCTATTTTATTTGCATTTATAAAATGAAAAGTATGTATTTGATTTATTTTTCTAATAATAATAATAATTGTGTTTTTATTGTTCTCTACGCTTGATCCTCAAAACATGATTATATTGAACCGAACTTTCTGTAAGCATAAAATGTTGTTAAATTACTTTGGGAAAAAACAAAAGGGAATAAGAAAATTAAAATATATCTCAGGTAAATTTTATCATATATCAAATAAATGTGTTTTGATATTAATCTTTTTTTTATACACAATTTTCAAAATCCTTTAACACGCATCCATACAATTACACATAATTTGAGAAAATTTACTTGAGATACATATCGGGTTCGTTACTCTCAAAGCAAAATATAACAAAATAATTTATTTTTTGATACACTATATATTTTTGTAACTATTTTGAAATTTTAAAATTGCGCTTTCGGTGCGTAGCACGGGTAAAATGCTAGTTTTATAAAATAATATTTAATTCAACGATGTTTATAATTATTATCCAACTGAATTTATCATAGATTTGACCGATTTTACAAAATAATTTTTAATTCAATGATGTTTTACAATTATTATCCAACTGGATTTATCATAAGAAATATAAGAATTTTGGTATTAATAATTTTATTAAGGGTGTAATTCGAATCGAGTTTGTGCCTATCAAATTCGAGTTTGAATTTTTTTTTTCAATCGAGTCGAGCCTAAAATTTGTTTTCGAACTCGACTCGCTTACTATACGAGTCGAGTTCGAGCTGTTATCAAGTTTTTGAGTTAATCGAATTTTTAAACGAGCTTTCGAGCATATCAAGTTTTTAACGAGTTTCCGAGCCATTATCGAGTTTTCGAGTTTCAGATTCTATTGTACAAATGAAAAAGTCTTCACTTTAACCATTTTTTACAAGTCTATGTACTACGCTATATTGTTTCTTCTCGTTTTTTAAATTTAAATTTCTTAAAAAAAATATTTGAAATGTAAGTTTTGTAATTTAAAATTTTTGCAAAGAAAAAGAGCTAATAACTAAAATAAATAATTTTTAATATTATACAATTGTTTCTTTAATTTTAATTGAATTTTTTAAGACAAAATTTTATAGGCTTAAAATATTAAATGATAGGATTTAATAATAATTATATATAAATCGTCCGTAATATTTCTAGAAAAGGAGGGATTTTAGTTACAAAATATAGAAAATATGATTTAACTGAAAAGGTAAGAGGTTAAGTATTAGTAATTAGAGTTAATTTCATATTGCATCCCTGTGGTTTTGGCCAATCGCAATTTTAACCCAAACTTCATATAAATTCAGTTTGCATCCCATAACATGTTTTGGCGGTTCACTTTGTACCCCTTTTACCGACTTCCGTCAAATGAGGCCCGTTAATGTTATATTGACAAGGGTAAAACCGTCTTTTCCATCAAATGGGCTTTATATATTATCATGCGTTCAAAATACTCAATCAATCTCGCAAACATATCAAATTTAATAATAAATCAGATATATTTGGCTTTGCAATATTAGCAGACACCTCGGCCACCGCTTTCCTGAACTCCATCGCAATTGCAGCCCTCTCTTTGCCCTTAACCGTGCTACCCCACAACATATTTGTTATCACATTTAGCACTGTTAAGAACATTTGTTCACCTAAGTTAACTGGACAATTTGCTTGATCATACAAATATTTACAAGTATTTTTAATTTCCTGCTGTCTACGATTGTAGACAGTATCAAGCACCGAATGTCCAAGTATTCCGTGGACAGAGACTATTCTCAGCATTCGCCATTCTGGTCCGTATGATGTCCATACAATATCACAAGCACCAGTTTCCATGGCATTTGTGACAGCTGAAACATCACGATTTGCATTTGAGAAAGGGGAGACTTCCTACCACTGGAAGACCTCTTGGGCCTGGTGGCGAACATCCAGGAGTAACATGAAACGGTGAACAAAACAAGGGAGATTGCAAGCAGTATTTGAGCAATGTTTTCCCATTTTACCCTTATCAATATAAAGTTAACAAGCCTCATTTGACGGAAGTCGGTGAAAGGGGTACAAAGTGAACCGCCAAAACATGTTATGGGATGCAAACTGAAATTATATTAAGTTTGGGTTAAAATTGCGATTGGCCAAAACCACAGGGATGCAATACGCAATTAACTCTAGTAATTATATTATTATTGTTACTTTATTTAATTAAATAGAACCGCCCAAATATAATTGGAAAAATGGAGAATTTAGTTAGAGAAAATAGAAATAGTAATGTGTTTTAATTGAAAAAGGTAATTGATTAGTTAATAGTTTATAATATAATTATTTTATTGAATAGAATTGTCTGATGTTTTTAGAATTGAAGAAATTTTAGTTAAAATATATTGTATAATTAAGTAAGGATAATTGTGTAACAACAATAGGTACCGTATCGATCGATCGATCAATCAACCTAATTTTTAATGTTTCGACTATTATTAGATAGTATAGATTGCACATAAATATATGAAAACAAAATGAAATTAAGTTTTAAAAGTAATTTTCATAAATAGTCGAGTGATGACATATGCATAGAATAATAAACAAATGATTATTTTTAAAAAAAATTAATCAAGTTCGAGTTTATCGAGTCAAGCTAAAAAAAAACTCGGCTCGATTCGCGTTTTTTATCGAGCCCGAAAATGTGTTCGAACTCGAACTCGATCACGAATTCAAGCCTAGTCGAGCCCACTTTTTTGAGTCGAGCTCAAGTCAAGTTCGAGCCGGCTCTGATTCTATTCATTTAGAAAATCTACTTTGGTTTAAATTATTAAAACACACTTAAAGAAAATCAAACATGAAGTTTGTCACTCATTAATCTTGCATCGTTCTTTTAAATGGTTGGAAGCAGTGGGCCTCTTGAATAGTAAATATGGCAATTTCTGGGAAGTCAATCCAACTGGTGCTTTAAGACTTAGTTCATTTGAAAGGAACTCTGAATTCTGGAACAATATCTTTATTAAGTACGATTTGGTTTGCTCTACTGATGGATCATTTACTCAGATAGATAATAATGTTAAAGCTGGCATAGGAGGTATGGTCTGGGACAACATGGGTACGCTGAAATATATCTTCTTTGGTCCAGTTCATGTGGAGGGTGTCACAGAAGCGGAGGTTAAAGCACTTGAGCATTTAGTGTCCACAGTACATTCAGTACAACAACTCAGATCCAAAATCTTGTTTTGCTCTGACTCTTTATCTGCAGTAAACTTCTTTATCAAAAGAAGGTTGTATGGAGACTTGCAACATCTCTTCCCCCCGAATAGTTATGTCAACTTTATGTATGTACCTAGAGATTTTAATGCTGAGGCTGATAGACTAGTTAAAGAAGGGGCTCAGAGATCTCATTTGCGTGGTGCATGGATTTAGGTATGATATTGATTAGTATCTCACCTAATGACAGTAAAGATTTTGGGTGGATGGCATTTAGTGTCACTCGGGTCAGATGGCTGGATTTCCTCCTGCTATTTAAGAATGACTCACTACCTCTTCTTTCTGATAGTTTTCTGCTCTCCCTTATGTTTGTTTTCTCATTGTTCGACATGCATAACCTGTGGTTCCCTCCCTCAAGAAATGTTGTCAAAATTAATGTACATGGGGTTTTTGACGAACACCCATTGGACAATGGTAATAGCAATGGGATTGGTAATAGCAATGGGATTGGTATAGCAGTGGGTCCTCTTATTGGTATGGGTGGTTTTCAATCTCAAATATGGGCTATTCACTTGGCCATGAGGCTGGCCTTTACTAGGAATATTCCCCATGCCCGCATCGAGTGCGACAACGTTCAAGCCTTTGATTTGTTCGTCGAACAGGATAAAGAAATATTGGAGGGGCTTAATTTAGTTGCAGCTGTTCAGCAAATTAACACCCTGCACACTGAGTACAACAAGAAGAGAGATGTTTCATTTCTTCAGAGAAGCTGCAAAATCATTTCTGTTTTTGCTACCAGAAATAGTGCTCCTTTGTTCAGGCAGAGTATGGCTTTCGAAACTGCAGCGAACTAGTGGAGGTTCCAACTCCATTTGGCAGGTTAGCTGAAATACTGGATATGGATAATGGCTTGGGACCTCACTCAATGGCCTTCGAAATTTTTCCAAACTTTGGTCATGGTGACTTGTGTCACCCTTCACCTAGGTCTAATCCTGTTATCCTCCCGACTCCTTCTGCTGTTGCTACTCACATGGTTCACCCTCACCAATCTTTGCCTTTCCCAGGGCAGGCACCTGCCCCTTCGCCTTTGTCTCGTCCTCCTCAGAAAGGCAAAGGCAAGGAGAAATGTTCAGTTTTTCTCTCGGAGCCATCTGGCCCCTCTAAGCTGTTTTCATTTCCTATGAATAAGGTCGTTCAGCTGGCTGCCTATTCAAGGCTCTCATCATCTTCTTTGTTCGAGTCAGGTAGTACGTCCAATTCAGTACAGGATGGTGATGAGCCTCTCCCAGAGACAGAGTAGCATCTGGGTAGATCATGTCATAGGTCAAATCGCATTCTCATCTCTTGCTTTCATGTCAAATTTTCAAGTCTTAAACATAGTTGGTAGTGGTTCATTAGTCCAGTTAGTATCTATTCATCTTGTTCAGCTCATGATGTAGGTTCCTTTTGCTGTTGAGCAACTATTCAATGTTGCTTGCTTTTGTAACCTTTCGCAGTTTCTAATCTACTATTGCTTATCCAAAAAAAAAATACTCTCTCCGTTCCAGTTTATTGTCCACGTTACTTTTTGAACGCATTTTTAATGAGCTGATAAAATGTAGTTTCACAAATTATTATTCAAATTTTCTTTTTCTAAATAAAAATTTAGTATCTAAACTTTTATTCAAAAAAAGAAATTTTTAAAAAAAAATTATTGAACTATGTTTTATTTGCAACTTAAAATACATGCAAAAAGTAAACTTGACAATTAAATCAAATCGGAGGGGGTATCATTTATAAATAATTCAAATACATATTCTCATATTACATCTAACGGTATGTATGATTTAAAAAATTAGTTTGGTTTTGCTTATTTGAGCATTTTAGGAGGTGTTAGTTCGTAAACAAGGTATCTCTTCTTTTTATTTTCTAGTGCAACATGTGTTTATCATTGGTTCTCATATATCACTCTAATAAGTTCGGTTGAACGCTCAAATACTTCTCCTCCTTTGTTGAACTACTATAATATCCGGGCATTTGATACACTTGAGGCGACATAGCCTGTGATTACCACACTTTCTACCCATATTCTCCTAGCACAATCACACAATGTGCTTACGTAAAAATCCCTAGCACAGCGTATTATTACCCGATTCAACACAAAACAGGCAAATGTCTTTGGCTTCTTTTCGATGAATCTCGGCTTTAAAACCATTTCCAAAGTTTTTTACTGTGGGCAAAGTTAAAACAGTGTCTTTAGAGATATGTTTGTGCGGAGCTCTTGGTGCATGTGAAAGTAAATATCATATCAAGTACTTCTCCATTTCTTTACATTTTTCCTTTTTTTATATTTCCTCAATTCTTTACCTTGCAAAATTTTCAAAATAAGCCAAATTTGAGTAGGACGAAGAAAGTATTATTTATATACATAAAATAATTATTTTTTATGAGTTTAACGATTCGAGTCGAGTTACAATCGAACATTCACAAAACTCGTATCGACACGATAAAATTATCGAAAAAATTTTTTTGTTCAAACTCGAGCTCGATTTCTTATTAAGTCGAGTCGAGTTATGCTTAACGAGTAGCTCGATTCGTTTATAACCCTAATTATACATACTAGCCTATAACCCGTGTTACGCACGGTTATTTTTAATATTTTATTATATATATATATATATAGGCTAGTGTTCAAATAGAAACCAACATTAGAATAGAAACTAGAAACCTACACAAAATAAATTATATTTCATTTATTTTAATGGCCCCGCTAGGGGCACCTTCACAAAAAACTTATAAAATTCTTGGCTCTATTCAACAAAAATATAAAAAAAAATAAAAAAAAGTTACTGTTCATGTGCCACGTCATCACGTGATCAGTAACTTTTTTTTATTTTTTGTTGAATAGAGCCAATAATTTTAAACGTTTTTTGTATTGGGGTACCCCTAATTTGGTCATTAGATTAGCTTGAAATATTTAATTTAGGTTTAGTTTCTAGTTTCTATTCTAAGTTAGTTTCTATTAGAACAATACCCTATATATATATATATAATTTTTTAATAAAACTTTATTTTATTTTAATATTATATTGATTAATTTTGTGTTTCTTTTAAGATAATCCAAATGATTAAATATATTTTGATTGAACATTTTCAGTTAATTATATTTTATATTACTGACTCATATTAAATTGATATAATATATTGCTAAATTATTATTCTTTTATTCAACGCTTTTACATTAATATAATTTATCCTTATTCTGAAATTTCTTCTCGAAAGAATCAAATTTACTAGCTTCTCTAACTAATTTTTTAATTTTAGTAAAAATCTTTGCATTTCTGGTTACCTTAATCTTGTAGTCAACATAACTGTATGCACTGTTATACATAAACATAGCATATTTAAACATATTTTCTCCTCTATAATAACGTATATAATAAATTTTACCTAAATCCCCATAAAAAATAATGATAATCGCATATATAATCTATACAAATCCCATATACATAATCATGTCCATATATAATTAGCCAAATTCTTAAATGAGAACCTTCACTACTAATATGAGATATAAAATCAAATCTTTTCCACACAATTTTTAAATTACCTTTAATCTTAACTATTAATTTTAATGAGTACTTTATCCACTTTCCCACCTATCTCCTTCATCCCTCACCTGTCTCTTCTTCCTTTCTAGTCCACGTCTTTCTTCCTCCACATCGGACCAAACTTTGACCACCACCGTCAAATTCCGGCTGCTATGACCATCAATTTCCAGTCACCCGTTTCAATTTCCTATAATTACACTCTCTAATCTTCTTTATAAATTTTTAATCTCTTTCTTTCTTGATACATACACATATGGGTTCATATGGGTTGATGAACATATAATTGTAAATATCTATTAGAAATCTAAATTCGATTGTGACGGTGATTGTGTTGATTTGCGTGATTATTGCTTAATTATAAGGATTTGATTTGATTATAGTGATTACTGTGTTGAATGTGGTGATTGTACGTTGAGGATGTGGATATGGATTGACTAGTGAGTGTTATAAAATAAAAAATTGGTTTAATTAAATGGATGGGACATTGAATAAAAAATAAACTGTTAGGATAATATCACATAAGAGCATGATTCTAATTAATTAATCTCACCTATATACATATTCACAATATACTTAATCCCCGATTCATATTCATATAATTATTTATTAAAATAAGGCTTAATGGCCTTTTAGCCCTCAAAGTTTGCACCAAAATACCCATCAGCCCTCACTGTTTCAAAACGTTCCTTTTGACCCTCCAAGTATCCGTAAAGGTCCAATTAGCCCTTATACCGGTATAGGAAATGGTGAGTTTTGGTGATTTTTGGTTCGTTTTAATCGACACAACAACAATACAGCAAAAATCCGGTTAGAAACCGATTAAAACGAACCAAAAATCACCCAAACTCACCATTTCCTATACCGGTATAAGGGCTAATTGGACCTTTACGGATACTTGGAGGGTCAGAAGGAACGTTTTGAAACAGTGAGGGCTGATGGGTATTTTCGTGGAAACTTTGAGGGTTAAAAGGTCATTAAGCCTTAAAATAAATATATCAAATACTTTGGTTGATGTGGGCCAAATTTTTAAAAATAATAATGATATTATGTATAATTCAGTATTTTCGTCAAATTCGTTTAATAAAATTCATGTATTAACACAGAATTTAAGATAGTATCGTAATAATGTAGGTAAGTTATTCTTTTAGACTTGGATTAAAAAGAAAAATTATGAAATTTTATATCAAGAACTTAATACAATATTTTTTTACATTTCACATGATCATAATATAATATTATGCATTTGTTCAATAAATTTAAAATTTGGATTTTAACTTTATCTCTGTTGAATGGTTTTTTGAAATTATTATGTTAAATCAGTTTTAGTTTTAGTTCTGTATTTTGTCGACCAACTTATATATTTGAATTATATTCTTCTAATATTTAATAAATTTATTCTTTTATATGATATTAATAAAAATCCAATTTAGATTATTTAAGAATCATTATTCACATAAGACAAAATGACACTTTGTAACCCCTATGTATATGGGTTTTGTCGAATTGGTCCAGAATTACGTTTTTTTAGCACTTTGCAACCCTTATCTTCAATTTTCGCTTCTAATTGCAACCATTCACTAACCTGCCGTTTGATTGGGCCGTTAACGTTAATAAAGTGAGGGGCAAATTAGCCATTACCTATATCCCCTATCCCACAGCTCGTTGTTAACCGTAAAATCCCTAAATCAAAATGTAAAATCCCTAAATCCCTAAATCAAAACATAAAACCCCTAGTATAGTACTTAAATTCCTCTTTGCAGAAAACAATCACAATCACTTCGAGAACTCAGAATGCGTGGGCGATTAAGGATAATAGATGGTGATACAACTACTTGGGCTGAAATACCCACGTCTTACTGGGAAGGATTTCTTGACAAAGGACCCGAAATACCTCTTGCAACTGCACCTGATCTGAAAATCGATTCTGAAATACCCAAATATGAAGGTAAAACTCGATTGTGATTGTCTTATTATTATGAGTAGAATGTATTTGATAGTTGTTGCATGCATGAGTTGTAGGGTTTGGATAAACAATCCCTTTTTTGCTTGTGGTCCCTTGTTCATTTCTCTTTATACTATGACAATTGTTTTTTACACACCCACTAGTCACTACAATATTATTCTCTGTGTATGTGTGTTAAATATGTTCTTCCTTATTACCTCCTACAGTAAAGGTTGCTCCTGGTAGACCTAAAAAAAAGAGATAAGAAAAATGATGTTTTGCAACCAAGAGATTCAGATCCCACAAGACTCAAGAGAGTATCAACAAAAGGAAAATGTAAAGGTTGTGGACAGGAAGGGCATAATATCAGGACCTGCAAATCCAAGGTAAATACAATTTGGTACATTTTGGTGAAACTCAATTTTCGTACAATATCTCCTTTATTGTACAATGAACTCCTTTATTTTTTTTATTTCACAGGGCGGAGATCAACAACAAAAGGGGGGAGATCAACAACAAAAGGGCCAAGATCAACAACAAAAGGGAACAATAGTGGAACAATTGCCTGCAAAGACTCCTACTGAGACTACTACACATTCTGGTGTTCTCAAACCTTTCAAAGCACCATCACAGAAGGTCCTTGGTGTGGAATCAGTTAAAGGTAAAAAATTCACAACACTTAACAACTTACAGGCAGCTAGAGACAAGAAGAAGAAACAGATCAAGGGCCAAGAAGATAAATGAACTACTAGTATTTATGTTTTGTAGTTGGATATTTGCTTTGGTTGGTGACCATTTATGTTGGTGGTTGTGGTTTTAACTTTTGTTCAAACTTTTGTTAACTACTTTTGGTAGGATGGATTGTTATGTCACTGGGTTTTTATGACCTTATTATGCAATCAAATTTGTTCTAATGAATTTGTAAGTTGCTAATGAATTTGTTCTACAATGCAAGTACTTGTAATGTGCAAGAAAAAACATACATTTACTAATACAATTCGAACATTACAATGTCATCCAAAACCAAGTCACATAATGTCATCATTAACCTACTCATATATGGTTGCCACAAGATACAGAAACGCAATACATATCCAAGTTAAAATCAACAAAAACAAAGCCAGACTGCAACTTTGTTTCTTCTCATCTACTGCCCCGATTCCCACACATCTGCCACTTTCGTTCTTCTCCTCTACCACCGCGTCTCGCACACATCTTCCACAATCTCGTACACATCTGCCATTACTGGACTCACCAAGGACTGTTTCAGCTTCGAGTTTCACATTTCTTCCCCGATAACACAATGGAGGATCCAACCATAAAAAATAATTACACCTTCGAGATGAACACACAGCAAAACAACGTCAAGCGTTCGTGGAGGTCCATGCCGTTCGGTGTATAGCCCAATTCCCACAATAACACCTTAAAGTCATGATCAAGATTTAGCTTTGTCAACAAATATATAGATTGGGAATTTATATACAAACTATATGTACATATATATGAAGCTGGGTAGAACATATGACAAAGAAGCCGTTGAATTTTTTTTCTTCCTAATTTGCCCCTCACTTTATTAACGTTAACGGCCCAACCAAACGGCAGGTTAGTGAAGGGTTGCAATTAGAAGCGAAAGTTGAAGATAAGGGTTGCAAAGTGCTAAAAAACGTAATTCTGGACCAATTCGACAAAACCCATATACATAGGGGTTACAAAGTGTCATTTTATCTTCCCATAAATATTAAGATTTATGAAGATTATATTATTAATCCTCACCTGTCTCTTCTTCCATATTGGACCAAACTTCGAACACCACCGTCAAATTCCGGCTGCTGTCACCATCAATTTCCAGTCACCCATTTCATTTTCCTATAATTACACTCTCTAATCTTCTTTATAAGATTTTAATCTCTTTCTTTCTTGATGCATACACATATGGGTTGATGTACATATAACTGTAAATATCTATTATAAATCTAAATTCGATTGTGACGGTGATGCTATTAAATTTAACGAAGATCAAATTCAGATCGAGCCAACTCTAACATGAATTTAGCAGTGATTTTGATTCAATATTTTAATAATTATTATTTAAAGCAAGTGATTTTTGTACGATAGCAGATCCGGTCAACTCTAACATGAATTTAACGGTAATTTTGATTCAATTTTTTTATATAATTATTATTTAAAACAAGTGATTTTGGTATGATATTGGTGATGTTAGAGGTGATGGCCGGATGTGGTGATAGGGAGGTCGTGACCGAATGTGATTGTTGTGTGGTGATTGTGTTGATTTGCGTAATTATTGCTTAATTGTAATGATTTGATTTGATTATAGTGATTACTGTGTTGATTGTGGTGATTGTACGTTGAGGATGTGGATATGTATGGATTGATTAGTGAGTGTTATAAAATAAAAATTGGTTTATTTAAATGGATGGTACATTGAATAAAAAATAAACTGTTAGTATTATATCACATAAGAGCATGATTCTAATTAATTAATCTCACCTATATACATTTTCACAATATACGTAATCCTGATTCATATTCATATAATTATTTATAAAAATAAATTTATCAAATACTTTGGTTGATGTGGGCCAAATTTTTAAAAATAATAATGATGTTATGTATAATTTAATCTTTTCGTCAAATTCGTTTAATAAAATTCATGTATTAACACTGAATTTAAGATAGTATCGTAATAATATGGGTAAGTTATTCTTTTAGACTTGGATTATATAGAAACAATTATGAAATTTTATATCAAGATGTTAATACTATATTTTTTACACGTCACATCATCATAAATTTAAAATTTGGATTTTAATTTCAGCTTTGTTGAATGGTTTTTTGAAATTATTATGTTAAATCAGTTTTAGTTTTAGTTCTATATTTTGTCAACCAACTTATATATTTGAATTATATTCCTCTAATATTTATTAAATTTATTCTTTTATATGATATTAATAAGAATACAATTTTGATTATTTGAGAATCATTATTCACTCAAATATTAAGATTTATGAAGATTATATTATTTAAAAAATATTACTCTCATGTGAGTATCAAGATTTTTGAAAATTATTTTATTTATATAATATGTCTCTAATATTTATAAAATTTGTGAATAAATTTATATTTTAATTAGTTCAAGTATATAAACTATTTTAAAAAATTTAGATTATTGATATATATGGAATTATATTTCATCTAGATCAGTTAGGACATGATTTTTCTTTTCTATATCAATTAGAGTAGTCTTGTGCGCCGGTGTGGCATAGTCTGTTTAGAATATTACTATATTAGTATTTAAATATTTAAATAAATAGGATATAATCTTGGCCATTAATTTAAGTTTAAATCTAACGATCAATATTTGTTTAACGGTAGTACTTACAACCAAATATACATATTATGCTTATTATATATAGGATATAAATTAAATAAGTAAAAATCATGCATGTGCTATAAATTAAAAATTGTATCATTTATTCATTAAGCTAAACTAGCTTAAAACCTGTGCGATGCACGGATGTTCTTTAATATAACAGAATTTTTTTTAATTTGAATTAAAAATTTTAAGACATAAATTTTCTTGACTTAAAATTTTAAAAAATATGATCTGATATAATTATATATTTGTTGTCCGTGATATTTTTAGAAAATAATGGATTTTAGTTTGAAAATATTGAAAAGATGAAATATTTTAGCTGAAAAACGTAATCGGTTAGTTATTAGTTATTATATTGTTCTTATTTTATTGTACTTAAATAAAGGAAACCAAATAGGTTTTTCTGAAAAAAAAATTAAAAAAATAGAAAAGGTAATGTATTTTAGCTGAAAAAGGTAATTGGTTAATTATTAGTAATTATAATATTTTATTTTATTAAACATAATTGCTCTTAGTTTTTTTAGAAAAGGAAAATTTTTAGATAGATAAACTGTATTTTACGTAAAAAGAACAATTGGCTATTGAAAAATAGAAAAGGTAGCATATTTTACTTGAAAAATGAAAGAATTTCTCATATTTTATGTGAAAAAAGATTATTTATTGAAAAATAGAAAAGGTAACATGTTTTACCTGAAAAAGGAAATTTATTAGTTATTAGTAATTATAAATAATTAAGTAAGGATAATTACGTAAAATAACATATACCATTAAATAAGGGTAAATAAATAAAATTAACAGAAAAAAATAGAAAAATATAAAAGGTAACTTATTTTAGCTGAAAAAGGTAATTGATTAATTAATAGTAATTATAATATTTCATTTTATTAAACAGGTATCGTACCGACCGACTGACCAATCGACCAACCAAAATTTTAATGTTTATGCTTTTATATAATAGTATAGATAGCTTAAAACCCGTACGATGCACGAATTTTCTTTAATGTAACAGAATTTTTTTAATTTGAATAAAAAAATTTAAGACATAAATTTTCTTGGCTTAAACTTTTAAAAATATGATCTGATATAATTATATATATGTTGTCCGTGATATTTTTAGAAAATGATGGATTTTAGTTTGAAAATATTGAAAAGATGAAATAGTTTAGCTGAAAAACGTAGTCGGTTAGTCATTAGTTATTATATTGTTATTATTTTATTGTACTTAAATAAAGCAAACCAAATAGGTTTTTCTGAAAAAAATAAAAAAAAAAATAGAAAAGGTAATGTATTTTAGCTAAAAAAGGTAATTGGTTAATTATTAATAATTATAATATTTTATTTTATTAAACATGATTGCTCATAGTTTTTTTAGAAAAGGAAAAATTTTAGCTAGATAAACTATATTTTACGTAAAAAGAAAAAGGATATTTACCAAAAATACTATGTTTAAAGTTTCTATTTGCAAATATACTATCTCTTTGAATTAATTGCAATTTCACTATACTAAGTTTCAAAATTGCAAAAATACTACAAATTAGGTCAACCCTTCCCCCCTCCCCCATGTGCCGTCAGTTTCACCCGTTTGTGTCCTTTTTTTTTCTTTTTTTTTTTAAGGATGGGATGCTATTTTGGTGGATTTTGGTTGCATGGCCCGCAGGGCAACCA
Organism: Kitagawia praeruptora; assembly: GCA_037693485.1. Lineage (NCBI taxonomy): Eukaryota > Viridiplantae > Streptophyta > Magnoliopsida > Apiales > Apiaceae > Kitagawia > Kitagawia praeruptora. The sequence goes on from CM075350.1 coordinate 43,671,106, forward strand.
CTTTCAACTGAACATGCAACTAAATTACTGATTTCATGTTCCATTTTTCAATTGTCATTTTCGACCTCATTTTTGGACTCCAATATATATTGGAGTCCAAAAATGAGGTCGAAAATGACAATTGAAAAATGGAACATGAAATCAGTAATTTAGTTGCATGTTCAGTTGAAAGTGGTTGCCCCTGCGGGCCATGCAACCCAAATCAGCAACTGAATATGCACATGCAACTTTTTTTTTAAGGTGGGATGATTTTAGTGGATTTGGGTTGCAAGGCCCCGCCAGGGGCCATATTCAACTGAATGCAACCACATTCAACCACATTCAATCAAATGCAACCCCACATGCAACTTTTTTTTTAAGGTGGGATGATTTTGGTGGATTTGGGTTGCAAGGCCCCGCCAGGGGCAATATTCAACCAAATGCAACCACAATCAACTTGTTGAAAGTGGTTGCCCCTGCGGGGCCATGCAACCCAAATCCACCAAAATAGAATCCCACCTTAAAAAAAAATTGCATTCAGTTGCTGATTTGGGTTGCAAGGCCCCGCCAGGGGTAATATTCAACCAAATGCAACCATATTCAACTTGTTGAAAGTGGTTGCCCATGCGGGGCCATGCAACCCAAATCCACCAAAATAGAATCCCACCTTAAAAAAAAAAGTTGCATTCAGTTGCTGATTTGGGTTGCAAGGCCCCGCCAGGGGCAATATTCAACCAAATGCAACCATATTCAACTTGTTGAAAGTGGTTGCATTCAGTTGAAAGTTGTTGCCCCTACGGGGCCATGCAACCCAAATCTACCAAAATAGAATCCCACCTTAAAAAAAAAGTTGCATTCAGTTGCTGATTTGGGTTGCATTCAGTTGCTGATTTGGGTTGCATGGCCCCGCAGGGGCAACCACTTTCAACTGAACATGCAACTAAATTTCTGATTTCATGTTCCATTTTTCAAAAGTGATTTTCGACCTCATTTTTGGACTCTAATATATATATATATATATTCCATTTTCGACCTCATTTTTGGACTCTTATATATATATATATATATATATATATATATATATATATATATAAGTAAGGATCTAGGGAAAATCTCGTTTAATGGAAAACTTAGAAAACTAAATCGAAATATAGCATATATGGTATGCAAACTAATCGTTGGGAGATGAAGAAAAATGTGGTGAAATTAGATTTAAAAAAAATATCACCGATTGACGGGAAAAATCAAATTAAAAATGGAGGGGATTATGTGTGATTCTGTGTGTGGGGGTGTATTTGATTAGTGTGTGGGTGCCCCTGGCGGGGCCATTGATCTTAATACATCTAATGGCTAGGATTAGTATCTTAGTTTTCTTAAAAAAATAAGTTCTCTTTTGAGCACTTGCCTATATATATATATATATATATATATATATATATATATATATATATATATATGTTGCCCAGTAAATAACAATTGTAGAAGGGGGTTGAATACAATTGTATAAGATTTTCGACTAAAAACAAATAACACAAGTATGAATCAATAACAGCTTTATTAACTCTGATATAAAACTGTTACAAAACTCTCTTAAGAAATTCTTATGTTCTTAAGAGCTGCTAGGTTACAATATAACTCGTGTAAGCGATTACAAAATGTAAAACCTAAACTGTGTTTATATAATGTACACAGTTGCACTATCAATTACAAGATATTCTAAATCAATTACATATATCTCTGAATACATATCTTGTATGATAGCTGCCTTCCTACAAATTAGGAACCGACATATCAATCTTCCTTGATCTCTGGTCTGATGAGAATCTTCATCAAATACTGACCAGCTTCTAATCCTGATAGTCCAATACTGACGGTGCATTCCTGATGACGTCAGCATCAGTATCTGATCAGTAATGCCCAGATCCTGATCATCTCTTGAATCAATATCTAACAATCTCCCCCAATTTGTTCTTTATAAAACAAAGCACAAATTCCTTGATTCAAGATGTCAAAAACTCAAAACAAAATACCTTCTAAAAATCATCAGGAACAGTTTCAGAAATTCTTTGATAGAACAGATTCAGTCTCAAGAATTCAGATAACAATTCTTCTTCCTTGCTTTCAAGAATTTGAATCAGTTTCTTCTTCAGATTTTTGAGCTCTTCATCTTCCTCATTAATCTGATAAATAGCTGCCCTGATGTTCTTAATTGAGTTTCTCGGAAGATCTAAGTCACCTAGCAACACATAAGCAATTTCCTTTCCATCCGGATTTAGAGACAGTTGTTTCATGCCTAGATACACTTCTTTAACAGCTGTACCTTTCTTCATTTCAACCTCTCTATCTCTTAAATTTAAGTACATAGGAATATAATTGCCATCATACCTTGTTCCTCCATCCATGAATCTCTGTCTAATCTATGAACATTTCTTAAATAATCTCTGGTTGTTATCTTTTCTGCTTTTGTGGCTTTAGCACTGATTTCACTTTCTCTTTCAAATCTTCTGAAGTTTTCTTGTTCATACTCCAATGTATCTTCAAAAACTTCCACATTGTGAAATTCAACCACAACCTTAATAATCATAATCTTAAGTTCTTTTAAGATTTCAGAATCAGAAACAACGACTGACTTCTCATTAAATGCAGTAGATTGAGCAGCTGCCTTACTCTTCCTTTTCAAAGGCAATATCTCTTCTACAAATTCTTCAGGAGCATTGAATCTGTTGTCTGGAGTTGATGCAAGAGATAGTGGAGTTTTCTTCTTTTCACTTTCAGAAACATCTTTCAGTTTGATTCCACTAGATCTTGTTTGCCTTGAACTAGTTCCCCGATTTCTGTATCTTCCTCCTCTGCCTCTTCCTCTTCTTGCAGCAAGAGCTTTATTCTGTTTTGCAAGCTCTTCAAGGATCCTGTTCTGTTCTTCTAAGAATTCATCAGTAGTCATGTTTGGATTTTCTTCAGTAGATAAGACAAGTGCTTTCTCAGCATGATACTGTTGAACTCTTTTATCTTTATGAAATAATTTAAGAACACGACCATCCCCAGTGTCAAGTTCATGAAACAGATTAGCAGCATCTTCATCCTGTTCCACATAAACATCATCCTCAGGAATGGTTGACAGAGTTTGACTAGGTGTCACTGTCTTCTTTCCAGATTCAGAAACATGAGTTGACTGCTTAGTTTGAGTATTCGTTCTCTTTGTCACTAAAGCAGCATCAGAGGTTTCAACTTTATGATGTGACTTAGCACCACCATCATTTCCAGAATTATCGTCCTTTTGTACAACAGGATCAGGTGAACATTTTGTTTTGACTATCTTCTCCCCCTTTTTGACATCAGTATCGTCCTGAATGAAGAACGACAATATAAGCTTGAGGGTTTCATCGATAGTATTAAATTTAGATTCCAAGACAGTCATTCTAGAATCCAATCTCCTGTCAAGAGCTTTAATATCATCTGCAAGAAGGCGTGCTTGAGAAGCAGTAGCAGATATGGAAACAGATGTTTGAATACCCGCTTGAAATTTATCTGTTGCAGCCTTCATAGAATCAATCTCACTCCTCAATCCCTTTGCTAGAAGAGCATTGGTTTTGAGAAGAGCCTTAAGTTCAGGTGTCGGCATCCGCGTAGCAATATGACCAGAATGAAACAGAGCATTTTGAAAATTCATCTCAGAAGTTGGTTCATTCCATTCTGTATCCCATTCATGTCCCCTTGCAGCTCGAGTATCAGGAGGAAGATGTGAACTATACTCCCCTCTGAATTCTTCTTGAGTCATTTGCTGCATGTATCTACTTGAAGACCCATAATTAGATTGGAGACTTGCTTTTATAGCCGCCTGCATTTGCTTTGTTTCAAGATCAGCATGATCATCATCATCATCATCATCTGAGCCACCACCAGCCTCAGGAAGATTATGTTCAACATCATCATCAGGAAGCATAATACCTTTCAGTTTCAAAACATCAGTAGATACAGCTGGTGAATCCTGATGACCTGCAGACAAATTAGTAACATGTCCTAAATCTCTCTTTTCTTTTAAAGTGATCTCATCACTTCTCACAATGTTACCTAAGTTGCTTTCAATAGCAACTTCTACCTAACTAGAAGTTAATAACTTCTCACTCTTTTCTACCTCTCCTTTTGCCAGTTCAGGAGACTGCCTCTCATCACTCTTCTTTTTCTCTAAATGTTCACTCTCAATCTCACAAGAAAGGTTCTGGCTCATTAATTGTGAAGAAATAAGAGGTGGCTGAGAAGAGTTGTCTGAAGTCATACAAATAGAGGTATCCCTGTTATCAGGTCTATCTGTAATCATACTATCAGTAGTAAATGAAGTAGATAAAGAGATGTTACCTGATGAAGTAGTTAACGAATCCATTGGCCGTGCTGAAATGGGCTCAATAAGCAATGGAATAAGTGAATCAGTAGTACTTTCATCAGGATTGACCACTGCAACTATAGCATGACTTGCATCAGTATTTGCTACTGATGGTTCTTGTGTAGTCTGAGGTTTTGAAGCTTCTTCAACACTTTGAGTCAAAGGTTCTTGTGTACTTCCCTCAAATGCAGTGTCAGCAATCACTCTGTCACATTCAGCAATGTGCAAATCATGAGCAGCTTTTTCTGCCAGACTTCTAGCAAGTTCAATTTCAATTTCAGAAGCTCCTTGAGCATTGTCAGGAAACTCCCCTGCTGATGTGAGTGTGCCAGCATCTTCAGTTTGAGAAGATGGTTCTTGTGGGGCAGGAATATTCTTGTCTGCACCTTCCCTTTGAGAAGATGGTTCTTGTGGGACTATTCCTTCAAAAATGTCTGCACCTATACTTTGAGTAGGTGGTTCTTGTGTGACTGGATCTGCAATAGCTTCTGAACTCCTTTGAAGTTCAGGTTCTTGTGGGCTGGATCCTTTCAGAGATGACACTGTAGTCCTCTGTTTCTTATGTCTGTGAAAAACATTTGCTTCAGCAGTTTTTACTTCAAGAGGTGAAGGTTTAACACCCAGCTGAGCAGCAATAGCATTTACTTTATCAACGGACATCTCAATAATTCTTCTCTTTGGAGATGCAGATGCTGGAGAATCAGAAATCTCAACAATCTTCACAGGTGAATTATTTGGAGTAGAGATGTCAGGATTAGCAGTAGCGTCAGGAACTGATGATCCATCCTGATTAACAACATCAGGATTGCCTTCCATATCATTAGTAAGATTCAGAAATTCTGTATGATCAACAAATTTGCCTTTTCTGATTAATCTTCTTCTTTTCTTTGGCTTTTGAGAGATAGCCACTTCCCTTGTATCAGCAACATCAATCTCCTTCTTTTTCAACAAGACTGATATAGGCATTGTATCATCATCAGAATCAGAAATAGCTCCTTGAACAACTTTCCTTTTCACTCCTGTTCCTTTATCCAAACCAGATGTTTCAACAACTCTTTGTCCACCCCCTTGTGACTTCATTTGAGAATGAGTTGGAGTGGAGAAATCCTTTGACCCTGATTGCCTCTTAGACACATCAGACCTAGCTGATTTCTTTGATTTTACAACTGATGCCTTTTGTGAGACACCAGAGGTGGTTAACTGTTTAGGTAAGTGTTTGGGTTGTGTGCTTGTGTCAGGAATAGGATGTGTAAGGTCCTGTTCCATAGCACCAGTTGCTGGGCCATATTGAATAGGCATTCTCTTTCTTAAAAGAGACCATACTTCATCAGGAATGTATGGAGATCCCACAAACTTATTTGCCTTATCAGAATTGATTAGACTCTTTATATTGTTATCTGAGATTTTACATATCGGCAAAATTGTATCATTCTCAAAAACAGCATGAGGACATAAGTGAGAAAATATTAATTGAAAAAATCTAAGAAAGCAAACATAACCACATTTATCTGCCTTTCTTTCACTTAATGCCTTCAGTATAAAGGAACCATAATCAAATGAGAGATCATGAATTAGAGAGTACCCAATTTTGGCTGAACCTGTGGGTAAGGCATCAAAGTTTGATACTTTATTCAAGAAACATCTGCTGATTGTGTCAAAGAAGAAATTCCATTCCTTCTTGAGCTTTGTCCTGTAGAGCACTCCAAACTTCTTTGGTGTTCCATTGTAACCCAAGCTTACAACATACTCAAGAAGTTTTGCATCAGTAACTTTGAACACAGGGTTACCAATTGTTGATGGTAAATGTAGGGCTACATTGACAATCTCAGGTGTCACATAGTATGTAACATTGTCATATTCAAAGCTCATCTGAGGATTTTCTGATGGATGACTTTTCCCAAAAAACACTTGTGTTCCACACCTGCATAACAGACTTAAAAGATATCTTGGCAGGTTGTGTTAGTGCATAATTGATTGGGCTTGAGGCCAAAAAGTCCTGAATAATGTGGAAATCACTCGGCAAGTCCTGATGATCTAGAACTGCAGTGAAGTTATTAGTATTAAACGTAACTCCATTGATTACCACCTTGCTGTTCATGAATAAGTCCTCCATTGCAATTTCAAACACAAAAGATGTGTTAATTTTGAAATTAGGGTTTGATAGTGTAAAGACAAGGAGAGACGATGCTTTACTGATAGTTTGAGAAAACTAAATCAATTAGTAAACTTAATTGATTTTGGACAATACTTGTAACTTCTCAAAAACAGGTGTCAGTAAATCATTCGTTTAGGCTAAAGTAATGGACCAAATTACGTGAGAGAGTGGTGAGGATTACACGCGTCGTGACTTACATATTTAACTGTGTGTAAGCATCGAGTGTGCACACGCGCTACATATTATTCGGAAAATAAAATTGTGACCAAAATAAAACATGGTAATTTTGTTTTAAATAAAGAAATTTAAAACATCACAATTGAATAATACCTGGTACTTGCACCAGTAATATGAATCGTTTCATATTCTCGTTCCACCCTCCTCTATTTAATCTTAGAGACTTGTCCACTTATTTCTTTAACGCTTCATTCTCTCCTGTTAAGAAAAACCTTTCTCATCAAAAGTTTTAGCAATGTCGAACCTTACCATCATTGAGAAAAACCTCCATCTCTTAGATAAAAGAGATATATTTAGTTATACTCGTGAAGAGTTTGATGCTTTCGACTGGGAAAGACAACTGGAGACTCTCTGGTTGCAGATGGATGCAGATCTCGAAGAAATCGAGAAGGAAAAACCTGTAAAAGTGATCGACATTGATGCTGCCCTCCAAACAGCATTCACATGGCTTTCATCTAAGGCATCCTCATCCAACTCCATCAACCATTGTTAATGAATATGTCAGCAAAAATAACCTTATCCCTTTCAACTTCCACCCAAACAAAGTGGCAAAGATGGGATCTGGGATGGCTATTAACAATGGAGTGGATTGGTCTCTTATTTCCTGTTGAATAGATTAGTAGATAGAGAACACAAAAGATGTAATCTTTGAATGTAAACTCTTTCTTATTATCAATGAAAAAATCTTGTTTTTATGTTCTATTCAGTGTTTTTCCTGATTTAACATGTTATCTGAAAATAAATATGAGGACTAATTAAAGTGATCACATTATCAGGAATTCAATAACATTAAACATAGCTTCAATCAGGAAATTGAGATAAAATGAAGACAGTTAGATTCTGACAAAATACTGATTATCGAATCGTTGCATCAGGATTCGACGTTGACCACTGTCAGGATTGACTTTCCATCAGTATTTGCAAGTTGTCAGTATCTGATGACCTCTTTTTCTCAGGAACTGCCATAGTTTACCATTCCAAGTTCATTCACCAACTTTGTAAAAGTAGCCTCAGGTAGTGGCTTGGTGAATATATCAGCTAACTGTTGATCAGTAGGAACAAAATGAAGTTCAATTGTTCCTTCCAGTACTTGTTCTCTTATGAAGTGATACCTGATGCTGATGTGCTTTGTAAGAGAGTGTTGAACTGGATTTCCTGTCATAGCAATAGCACTTTGGTTATCACAATAAATAGGTATTTTTGAAAATGACAAACCGTAGTCCATTAGCTGATTTCTCATCCACATGATCTGAGCACAACAGCTTCCAGCAGCAATGTACTCAGCTTCTGCAGTTGATGTGGAGATAGACTTTTGCTTTTTACTGAACCAAGAAACTAGTCTTCCTCCAAGAAACTGACAACTGCCTGAAGTACTTTTCCTGTCTATTTTGCATCCAGCAAAATCAGCATCTGAATAGCCACACAAACTAAAGTCTGATTCTCTGGCATACCAAAGGCCAAGAGAAGATGTGCCCTTTAGATATCTGAAAATCCTTTTTACTGCAATGAGATGCGGTTCTCTAGGATTTGCTTGAAATCTTGCACATAGACAGGTTGCATACATGATATCAGGTCTGCTAGCAGTTAGATATAAGAGTGAGCCAATCATCCCTCTATAGTTGGTTACATCTACTTCAGTTCCTTGATCAGGATCAAGCTTTGTAGCTGTAGCTATAGGAGTGGAAGCTGTAGAGCTGTCTTGCATGTTAAACCTTTTTAGCAAATTCTTTGTGTATTTTGACTGATTGATAAAAATCCCTTCATCAGTCTGTTTAACTTGAAGACCTAAGAAATAGCTCATTTCACCCATCATGCTCATTTGATATCTCGACTGCATTAGCTTTGAAAACTTCTCACACAGCTTAGTATTAGTTGACCCAAAAATGATATCATCAACATATATTTGAACTAACAGCAAATCCTTACCATGATTCAAGTAAAATAAGGTTTTATCAATTGTACCTCTGTTGAATCCACTTTCCAGTAAGAATTGAGCTAAGGTTTCATACCAGGCTCTTGGAGCTTGCTTTAGTCCATAAAGTGCTTTATCCAGTCTATAGACATGATCTGGATGTTTGGGATCAATAAATCCAGGAGGTTGTTCAACATATACCTCCTCTTCCAGTTCTCCATTGAGAAAAGCACTTTTTACGTCCATCTGGAATACTTTGAATTTCTTGTGGGCTGCATATGCCAGAAAAATTCTGATGGCCTCCAGTCTTGCAACAGGAGCAAAAGTCTCATCATAATCTATTCATTCCTGTTGAGAATACCCCTTTGCTACTAGTCTTGCTTTATTTCTCACAATTGTGCCATCTGAATCAGTCTTATTTCTGAATACCCACTTTGTACCTACAATAGACCTTCCTTTGGGTCTTGGTACAAGTTTCCAGACTTCATTTCTTTCAAACTCATTCAGTTCTTCTTGCATAGCAGTCACCCAATCAGCATCCTTAAGTGCATCTTCAACTTTCTTGGGCTCCTCCTTTGACAGAAAGTTATTATATAAACATTCATTTTGAGTTGCACTTCTTGTCTTAACACCTGCTTCAGGATTCCCAATGATTAAATCAGGAGTATGACTTTTTGTCCATTTCCTTGCTGATGGTAAGTCATTTCTTGAACTGGATGCTCCCCCAGGATTGGTGTTTTCTTCAAAAGAACTAGAGTTGCTAGAAGCTCCCCCTCAACATTTGCATTATTTGAGTCATCATCAGTAACAGGTGTTTGATCAGGAATTGATCGATCGTCAGGATCTGACAGAGTATCAGTATCTGCCGTGACTTCATCAGGATTGTTGGTAGCTTCATTTGCAAAAGTCAAACTGTCATGAGAGTCTTCTTGTATTCCTGTTAACTTTCTATCATCAAAAGATACATTAATAGACTCCATGACTGTCTTTGTTCTTAGATTGTAGACTTTAAAGGCTCTTGTTGTTGGATAGCCAATAAAGATGGCCTCATCAGCTTTTGTCTCAAATTTTCCTAGCTGTTCTGGATGAGGTCTTAGAACAAAGCACTTGCAGCCAAACACATGTAGATGCTTCAAACTTGGCTTCTTTTCCTTAATCATCTGATAAGGAGTTACACCATGTCTGTTGATTAGTGTAATATTTTGAGTGTAACAAGCTGTGTTGACTGCTTCTGCCCAGAAATATGTAGGTAGTTTAGCTTCTTCCAACATAGTTCTACCAGCTTCAATAAGAGTTCTGTTCTTTCTTTCAACTACTCCATTTTGCTGAGGAGTGCCAGGAGCAGAGAATTGTTGAACTATTCCTTTGTATTTGCAGAACTCTTCCATTGCTGAATTCTTGAATTCAGTCCCATTATCACTTCTCAGAATCTTGACTTTGTATTCCGTACCAGTTTCAATAAGTCTAACATGGTCCAGCAGTATTTCAGCAGTTTCATCTTTTCTGTGAAGAAAATAAACCCAGGTAAATCTAGTATATTCATCAACAATGACTAGAGTATACCTTTTCTTACTGATGGACATTATATTCACTGGTCCAAACAAGTCGAGGTGTAGCATGTGATATGGTTCATCAATTGAGGATTCAGATTTGCTCTTGAATGATGTCCTTCTCTGTTTAGCCTTCTGACAAGCATCACAGAGTCCATCAGGAGTATATAGAGCCTTTGGTAATCCTCTTACCAAGTCTTTCTTAACCAACTCATTTATATTGTTGAAGTTGAGATGAGAAAGCTTCTTATGCCAATTCCAACTTTCATCTACAGATGCTTTACTGATGAGACATGTAGTTGGATTTTCAGTATTAGAGTGAATGTTGGCTTCATAAATGTTACCATGTCTTTGACCTGTTAATGCAATCTTTCCTGTAGATTTGCTGATTACTTCAAAATGAGTATCATTAAAGTTGACACGATAACCTCTGTCTGTGATCTGACTAACACTCAACAGATTGTGCTTTAGTCCTTTCACCAGAGCTACTTTCTCAATGATGACATTTCCAATTACAATGCTGCCATATCCCAAAGTTTGTCCAATGTTGCCATCCCCATAAGACACAGTTGGGCCAGCCTTTTCCTCAAATTCTGATAGCAAGGTTTTGTCTCCAGTCATGTGCACAGAACATCCACTATCCATGACTAACACATTTTTCTTTTTACCCTGCAATCAGAATCACAAAGAACTCAGTTAGAATTTTTAAGAACCCACACTTGTTGGGTTCTCTTTTCATGCAATTTAACATCTTTATCAGTAGAAAATTTTCTTGTAAAGACATTTTTATCAGAATTAACTCCATCAGAATTAGTCTTTATCTTGACAGATGCATGATTAGACTTCAAGTTCTTTGTTTTTCCAAAATTTGCACTTTTATTGAACTTTGGCAAAGGCTCATAATAATTATAGTACAAATTATGGTATTCTTCGCATGTATAGATAGAATGCCATTTACTACCACAATGGAAACAAGGATTCTGTGGTTTATAGAATACTGATTTATTCCTAATGTCAGACTTAGGAACTACAGTTGGCTTCTTTTTACTCCTCCTGCAATCAATAGCAAGATGATTAGAATTACCACAGTTAAAACATACTTTTCTTGGTGCATTCGGAATATACTTATAATTATTCTCCTTGTTTATTCCAACTTTACCATTCCTGTTCCTTTTGACAGTTGGAACTCTCTTCCTATCTGTTACCTCACAGATTCTGTCCCTCAATTGCTTTTTGGACAAAAGACCTACATTTTTGTTTTTGACAGTTCTAGACTCAGAATGATGTGTAGAAGTAGACCCCTCTTCTGAAGTAGATTTGGGAATTTCTGGATACACATAATTAACTGGCTTTAGTTTGGTTTTGGTACTGTCTGTAACATATCTGTAGGTTTTTGGATTTGTTGAGCTATTAACTATAACTCTTCCAGGGTTAGATGAAACAACCTTTCCTTTGTCCTTTTTCTCATTTTCTCGTTTATACCCTAGACACTCTTTCCAGTTTTTATCAGAAATGATTTCATGAGTTTTTGTACCAGAATGTGTCCAGGTTCTGAGTTTTTCATTAGCATCTTTAAGTTGCCTCTCAAGTTCATTACATTTAAACTCCATTTCAAGTTTCATGTGTTTAGCATTATCACATTCAGCTTGAACTTCATGCAAGAAAATTAACTCAGCTTCTAGATGATCATTTCTCTTAACAACCTCTGCCATTTCAGATTTTATTCTTGTATTTTCAAGAGATTGACTCCTAAAACTAATATGCAGAGATTTTAAGAAAGATCTTAGCTCAGAAACATTATTAGTATCAAAATCAAATAAAACTTCAGATACCTTGGTTTCACCAGCAGAAGTCTCATCAGTTTTAGCCATCAAAGCATAATTCACTTTCTCCTCTTCAGAGTCAGATGATGAGTCCATCCAATCCTTGCTTGAAGAAATGAGAGCTTTGGTTTTGGTCTTCTTGCACTCAGTTGCAAAATGACCCATCCCATCACAGTTATAGCATCTGATTTTTGACTTGTCAAACTTGCTGCTTTTGCCTTCTTTCTTCTTGTACCTGTCTTTGTCAGCATTGAAGGTTTTCTTCTGGAATTTCCCTTGCTTCCTAGCCTTTCTGAATTTCGTCTTTTTGAAGCCCTTGACTATCATAGCAACCATTTCCATCATATCAGAATCAGTAGAGTCATCATCAGTATCAGGATCAGACTCAGTATCAGTATCTGATGATGAGTCATCAGGAATTGACTCTTCCACTCTACTCTTTCGGTTATAAACCTCCTCAGCTTTTCCCTTTGATTTTGATTCAACATTCAAAGCAACAGATTTTGCTTTGACATTTTTCTTGTTCTTCCTCTGTTGAACCTCAAGATCATGAGTTCTTAGCATTCCATAGACTTCATCAAGAGACAGCATCTTCAAATCATATTGATGCCTTATGATTGAAGCTTGAGTATCCCACTCTTCAGTTAAAGCTCTGAGAAACTTGGTATTCGAATCCTCTGGATCATACTCTTTGCCAACCAGTGATAGATTGTTCAGTAAAGTCAAGAATCTATCGTACATATCAGTAAGGCTTTCATCAGATTTAGCATCGAATTGCTCATACTCCTGAATTAACAGAGCCCTTCTGTTTCTTTTGATAGATTCAGTACCTTGACATTGAGTTTCCAAAGTATCCCAAATTTCCTTCGCAGTCTTGCATGCTATTACCCTGTTAGACATGACATTATCAAGACTGTTATGCAAAATATTCTTTACCTTTGCATCTTTGAGTACTTGAACCTTTTCTTCTGTCGTCCATTCATTCTTTGCCTTAATGACATAGTGTTCAGCAACAGTCTCTGTTCTTGCAACTAGTTTTGTTGGAAGAAATGGTCCAACATTGATCCTGTCAAGATAGTCAGGATCAGTTGCTTCTAGATACATCAACATTTTCACTTTCCAGGTTGGATACTCGGTCCTCTTGAGAATTGGAATTTTAATGCTTTCATACTTGCTTGTCGACATCTTAAGATCGTTACTGATTAAAATTAATCAGTTTAGCTCTGATACCAATTGTTGCCCAGTAAATAACAATTGTAGAAGGGGGTTGAATACAATTGTATAAGATTTTCGACTAAAAACAAATAACACAAGTATGAATCAATAACAGCTTTATTAACTCTGATATAAAACTGTTACAAAACTCTCTTAAGAAATTCTTATGTTCTTAAGAGCTGCTAGGTTACAATATAACTCGTGTAAGCGATTACAAAATGTAAAACCTAAACTGTGTTTATATAATGTACACAGTTGCACTATCAATTACAAGATATTCTAAATCAATTACATATATCTCTGAATACATATCTTGTATGATAGCTGCCTTCCTACAAATTAGGAACCGACATATCAATCTTCCTTGATCTCTGGTCTGATGAGAATCTTCATCAAATACTGACCAGCTTCTAATCCTGATAGTCCAATACTGACGGTGCATTCCTGATGACGTCAGCATCAGTATCTGATCAGTAATGCCCAGATCCTGATCATCTCTTGAATCAATATCTAACAATATATATATATATTAGAGTCCAAAAATGAGGTCGAAAATCACTTTTGAAAAATGGAACATGAAATCAGAAATTTAGTTGCATGTTCAGTTGAAAGTGGTTGCCCCTGCGGGGCCATGCAACCCAAATCCACCAAAATAGCATCCCACCTTAAAAAAAAAAAGGACACAAACTGCTGATTATAAAAGAGGAGGGAAGGGGGAAGGGTTAGGGTTAGTATTTTTACAATTTTGAAACTTAGTATAGTAAAATTGCAAATAGTTTAGTAAAATTGCAAATAGCTTTTCTTAACAAAAGTAAATTTGCAAAAAATTACTTTTTCCTATTTATTTATGAAAAAAGCTCAAAGAAAAATTGGCTATTGAAAAATTGAAAAGGTAGCATATTTTACTTGAAAAAGGAAAGAATTTCTTATATTTTATGTGAAAAAAGATTAGTTATTGAAAAATAGAAAAGGTAACATGTTTTACCTGAAAAATGAAATTTATTAGTTATTAGTATTTATAAATAATTAAGTAAGGATAATTACGTAAAATAACATGTACCATTAAATAAGGGTAAATAAATAAAATTAACTGAAAAAAATATAAAAATATAAAAGTAACATATTTTAGCTGAAAAAGGTAATTGATTAATTATTAGTAATTATAATATTTTATTTTATTTTATTAAACAGAATTGCTAATAGTGTTAAATACAACCGCCGGTGATATAATTGGAAAAAGAGATATTTTAGTTAGAGAAAATAGAAAGGTAACATAAAGATGACATGATTTATGTGAAAATGGCAATTGATTAGTTTATAGTAATTATAATTTAATTATGTTATTTTACTATATAAAATTGCTCATAGTTTTTAGAAAATGAGAAATTAATGTTGCCCGTTATATTTCTAGAAAAAAGGGAATTAAATTAGAAAAAATAAAAAAAATGATATATTTTAGTTGAAAAGGTAATCGGTTAATTATTAGTATTATAATATTATTATTTTATTTTTATTAAATAGAAACGCCCGTGATATAATTGGAAAAAAAGAGGTTTTAGTAAGAGAAAAGAAAGAAGGTAACGTGTTTTGGCTGAAAAAGGTAACCGTCCATGATATAATTGGAAAAAGAAAGATTTTAGTTAGAGAAAATAGAAAAGGTAACGTGTTTTGACTGAAGGTAATTGATTAGTTAATAGTAATTATAATATAATTATGTTATTTTATTAAACAAAATTGCACATAGTGTTTTTAAAAAAGAGAAATTTTAGTTAGATAAAATGTAAAAGATATTCTAATTTATTTGAAAAAGGAAATTATTTAATTATTGAAAAATAGAAAAGATAATATGTTTAACCTGAAAAAGGAAATTGATTCATAAAGGAGAAATTTTAGTTAGATAAAATATAAAACGTATTGTATTTTACTTGAAAAATGAAATTATTAATTAATTCTTGAAAATAGAAAAGATAATATGTTTAATCTGAAAAAGGAAATTGATTAGTTAGTAGTAATTGAGTAAGGGTAAATAAGTAAAATCAACAAGTACCGTACCGACCGACCGACCGACCAACCAAACTTTTAATGTTTCGGCTTTTATATAATACTAGCTTAAAGCCCGTGCGATGCACGGATTTTTTTATTTTAATATTATATAATTTTTTTCATTTATTTAAATTAATTTTTTAAAAGATGAATTTTGGAAGCTTACATTATTATATGAGATAATTTGATATTAATTATACAAATTTTATCCGTGATATTTCTAGAAATGGAAGGATTTTAGTTAGAAAATATAGAAAAGATAATAGGTTTTAGTTGAAAAAGGTAATCAATTAATTATTGGTAATTATAATATTATTATTTTTATTAAATAGAATGCATGTGATATGATTAGAAAAAGATAGGATTTAGTTAGAGAAAATTAAAAAGGAAACATTGTTATAGTTGAAAAATATAATTGATTAGTTTATAGCAATTATAATTTAATTACCTTATTTACTAAATACAATTGCACGAAATATTTTTAGAAAAAGGAGAAATTAATATTGTCCGTGATATTTCTATTAAAAGAAAGATTTTAGTTAAAAAAAATATAGAGAAGATGATATGTTTTAGTTGAAAAAGGTAATCGGTTAATTATTAATATTAAAATATTATTAATTTATTATTATAAATAAAACCTCCCTTGATAGAATTGGAAAAAGAGAGATTTTAGTTAGAGTAAATAGAAAGGTAACGTGAAAATAAAAAAAATGACATGATTTATGTGAAAAAGGTAATTGATTAGCTTATATAATTATAAATTAATTGTGTCATTTTACTAAATAAAATTGCTCATGGTTTTTAGAAAATGAGAAATTAATGTTGCCCGTGATATTTCTAGAAAAAAAGGGAGTTTAATTACAAAAAATAGAAAAGATGATACGTTTTAGCTGAAAAGGTAATCGGTTAATTATTAGTATTATAATATTATTATTTTATTTTATTAAATAGAAACATCTGTGATATAATTGGAAAAAGAGAGATTTTAATAAGAGAAAAGAAAAAAGGTACCGTGTTTTGGTTGAAAAAGGTAACCAGAGCTGAGCATCTTCTATTCGCTGGGATAAAGACCGTTCATGATATAATTGGAAAAAGAGAGATGTTAATTAGAGAAAAAAGAAAAGGTAACGTGTTTTGGGTGAAAAAGGTAATTGATTAGTTAATAATAATTATAATATAATTATGTTATTTTATTAAACAAAACTGCTCGTACTATTTTTTAAAAAAGAGATATTTTAGTTAAATAAAATGTGAAAGATTATTCTATTTTACTTGAAGAAGGAAATTGCTTAGTTATTGAAAAATAGAAAAGATAATATGTCTAACTTGAAAAAGGAAATTGATTAATAAAATAGAAATTTTAGTTAGATAAAATATAAAGGGATATAATATTTTATCAAAAAAAGAAATTATTTAGTTTTTGGAAAAGAGAAAAGATAATTTGTTTAACCTCGAGAAGAAAATTTATTAATTAGTAGAAAAGGTAATATGTCTAAACTGAAAAAGGAAATTGATTAATAAAGAAGAAATTTTAGTTAAATAAAATATAAAAGGATATTGTATTTTATGAAATGAGTTAGTTCTTGAAAAATAGAAAAGATAATATGTTTAAACTCAAGAAGGAAATTGATTAGTTAGTAGATTTTTAATTAAGTAAGGGTAAATAAGTAAAATGAAGAGGTACCGTACCGACCAATCGACCGACTAACCAAACTTTTAATGTTTCGGCTTTTATATAATAGTATAGATTAAAAAATTATTACTTTACTTTATTAAATAGAATTCACGTAATACGATTAGAAAAATAGAGATGTAGTTAGAGAAAATAAAAAGGTAATATGTTATAGGTGAAAAAGGAAATTGATTAGTTTATAGTAATTATAATTTAATTATGTCATTTTACTAAATAAATTGCTCAAAGTTTTTATAAAATGAGAAATTAATGGTACCCGTTATATTTATACAAAAAAGTGAATTTAATTAGAAAAAACTAAAAACGATGATAAATTTTAGTTGAAAAGGTAATCGGTTAATTATTAGTATTATAATATTATTATTTATTTTTATTGAATAGAAATGTCCGTGATATACTTGGAAAAAATGAGGTTTAGGTAACGTATTTTGGCTTAAAAAGAAAAAGGTAAATGTCCAAGATATAATTGGAAAAAGAAAGATTTTAGTTAGAGAAAAAGGAAAAGTTAACGTGTTTTGATTGAAAAAGCTAATTGATTAGTTAATAGTAATTATAATATAATTATGTTATTTTATTAAATATAATTGTTTGCAGTGTTTGTAAAAATGAGACATTTTAGCTGCATAAAATGTAAAAGATATTCTAATTTACTTGAAAAAGGAAAGTATTTAATTATTGAAAATTGAGAAGGGTAATATGTTTAACCTAATAAAGAAAATTGATTCATAAAGGAGAAATTTTAGTTAGATAAAATATAAAAGATATTCTATTTTACCTGAAAAAGGAAATTGATTAGTTAGTAAATATGTAATTGAAAAATAGAAAAGGTAATATGTTTAACCTCAAAAAAGAAACTGATTCATGAAGGAGAAATTTTAGTTAGATGAAATATAAAAGATATTGTATTTTAGATGAAATAGAAAAGGTTTTGTTTAGTTGATTTGAGTAAAAATTGAAATTGATAATAGATTAATAATATTAATATTAATTGGGTGCAAGGGTAATTAGGTAAATTCAATAGGTACCGACCAACCAGGTAATCGGTTAATTATTAGTATTATAATATTATTATTTTATTTTATTAAATAGAAACATCTGTGATATAATTGGAAAAAGAGAGATTTTAATAAGAGAAAAGAAAAAAGGTACCGTGTTTTGGTTGAAAAAGGTGGTTCATGATATAATTAGAAAAAGAGAGATGTTAATTAGAGAAAAAAGAAAAGGTAACGTGTTTTGGGTGAAAAAGGTAATTGATTAGCTAATAATAATTATAATATAATTATTTTATTTTATTAAACAAAACTGCTCGTGCTATTTTTTAAAAAAGAGATATTTTAGTTAAATAAAATGTGAAAGATTATTCTATTTTACTTGAAAAAGGAAATTGCTTAGTTATTGAAAAATAGAAAAGATAATATGTCTAACTTGAAAAAGGAAATTAATTAATAAAATAAAAATTTTAGTTAGATAAAATATAAAGGGATATAATATTTTATCAGAAAAAGGAAATTATATAGTTTTTGAAAAAGAGAAAAGATAATTTGTTTAACCTCAAGAAGGAAATTTATTAATTAGTAGAAAAGGTATGTCTAAACTTAAAAAGGAAATTGATTAATAAAGGAGAAATTTTAGTTAAATAAAATATAAAAGGATATTGTATTTTATGAAATAAGTTAGTTCTTGAAAAATAGAAAAGATAATATGTTTAAACTCAAGAAGGAAATTGATTAGTTAGAAGATCTTTAATTAAGTAAGGATAAATAAGTAAAATCAACCGGTACCGTACCGACCAACCGACCGACTAACCAAACTTTTAATGTTTCGGCTTTTATATAATACTCCCTCCGTCCCTTAATGTTTTTCCTGTTTTGACTGGACACGTTTGCCAACGCACACTTTTGATCGTTAATATCTTGAATTTCGTATTAATATTAAATATAAAAACTTCATTGTATTAAAGTACTCATAAATACGAATCCAACAAGATCACTCATGACTATATTTGGTCTTATAGATTAGACGTAAATTAATAATTTGTCTCATGTTATGAACAGTCCCGACATATGAAACAAGAATGATAATATGAGACGGAGGGAGTAGTATAGATATAGTATAGATTAGAAACATAACGTATTACATAAACAAATCATACACATTGATTATTAATTCACTTATATTTAACATACCTGAAATATTGTATAACATTTATCAAACAAATAATCAAAAATGTTACGTGTTGCATAAAAAAATCTAAAAAATGTTAGAATTATTGCACGAACAACTTGTTCTAATCGCTCATGTATTGAACAAACCAGCTTGTTTCTGTGTAGAAAAAAAGTTTGTACGTACCCAACTGATGAATATGGTCGAACTTAAATTATTACTTGAACTTGTTTCATAAACTTGTATTTTATTACTAAAAAAATTAAAATGATGAATACCATGACATATTAATAAGCCCAAGCAGAAAAGATTATGAAATCAAAGTAAACATTCCTTTTATTAAAATATTAAGTACTCACTAATTATTTCTGTAAAAATAAGAGATCAAATGATTAAAAGTTATTTTAATAAATAAGTACGGGCTCAAGATAGATAAGGGAACTTTCAATCAGAAATTTAGTTGCATGTGATTGCATCAAAAGTTTAATTTTTCAATTGTCATTTTCGACCTCTTTTTTGAACTCTCTCTCTCTATATATATATATATATATATATATATATATATATAGTTCAAAAAAGAGGTAGAAAATGCAACTGAAAAATGGAACTTGCAATCAAAAATTCAGTTGCATGTGGTTGTATTCAGTTGAATATGGCTCCTGCGGGGTCTTGCAATCCAAATCCATCAAAATCACCCCACCAAAAAAAAATTGCATGTGGTTGCATTCATTTGAATATGACCCCTGGCGGGGTCTTGCAACCCAAAATCACCTCAACTTTAAAAAAAAGTTGCATGTGGTTGCGTTCAGTATTGTTGCATTCAGTTGAATATATATGGCCTCTGGCGGGGGCTTGCAATCCAAAATCACCCCACCTTTAAAAAAAAATCGAAATAAAGAAGGCAGGCGGGCAAGCTGGGCATGAGGGGTGGAAGGGTTGCGTAGTATTTTTGCAATTTTGAAACTTAGTTTAGTGAAATTGTAAATAGCTTTTCTTAACAAAAGTAAAATTGCAAAAATTTACTTTTATATATATATTTATCAAAAAACCTCTTTATATTATTAGTTTAAACAATACATGTCATTTATTAAATGACTATTATTATTACTAATAATTTTACTAATTAATATTACAAAGTTAAATTATATTCATTAAGCCCTCAAAAAAAAATTATATTCATTATAAATTATTATATTTTATTTTGTTTAATCATATACTTTTAAAAATATTTAAAAATAACCCGTATTTTATACGAGATATTAATTAGTATAGATAATAATGAAATTAACCCATTTTTAATTAAGAAGGGTCCTTTAGAATATAATCTGGTCGGTTAAACTTCAATATGATGGAGTCCTTCGATCTAACACAATGTATGTTTTCGAACATAATTTATAAGCATAAATAATAACTTAAATGTCTTGCTTCTGAAGATAAAACTTATTTAAAATAAACCAGAACGTGTTGAACATATCGATTGTATCTGTATGAACGTTGACTATGGCGGCTAACTTATGCTGATATCAATGAGGAATTTAGAATCAGACCTACTGCTTTTCTTAAATCATTAAAAATAGAACCTCCAAATCTCGTTTAGTTATCTTGTTACGCTCCTTAAATCGTTAAAAATGGAACCTCCAAGTCTTGTTCAATACTCCTTCCGTCTCAATGGGATGTTAACGTTTACTTTTCGCACGGAAACCAAGATAGTGGGTGTAATATTGTTAAAATAAATGAAGTCGTGGGTGTAATAGTAATTTTATAGTTAAAATAAGTTAAGTAGTGGATATAATAGTGTAAAGTATTGTTAAAATAAGTGAAGTAGTGGGTGTAATAATGTTAAAACTTACTATTTTAGAAAATATTAACAATTTATTGGGACATCTCAAAATAACATCCCAAAATAGAAAGTCTTAAAATCAAAAGGGACGAGGGAGTATAGTATAGCATCTTTAGCGCATGAAATCAACTCAATATATGTCAGACTTCAATTGAATATTTGAACGTGTTTAATATTTTAACATAAAGAGTATGTCAAGTATGAGTATATTATTGATTGATAAGATTTTCGATAATGCTGTTAATAATTTGATAAGTAATGCTGTTAATAATTTGATAAGTAAAAGTTACCTAAATCGTGGCTAAAATCCAAAATAGCAGGCAAATGCATATCGCCTCTTTCCTTCTTATTTTTTTACATGTTTTTGACAAATGTATATAAAGTATAGTTTCATAACTTATTTTTAAAATTTTATTTTTTTAATAAAAGTTTAAACATTAAATTTTTATTTAGAAGGAAAAAAAATTAAAAATAAATTATGAAATTATAATTTTTAGAAGCATTAAAATGCGTGTCACGCCCCCGTCCCCCGAGATAAACAATTGAGGGGATGGAGGGAGTATAAATTAATTAATCTGGTTTGTACTGTATAAGTTAATGAATCAGTTATGGACTGTTTGGGAAATTTTAAAATAAATATTTTTCATCTTAAAAGAAATAAGTGTAATATATAAGTGATAAGTAGATTAACGCTTATAAATTATTTAGGTGTTTAAATAAATTTACTTATAAGTTAGTGAAATATTTAGTAAATTTTAATTTTAAGTTATTCCTTTTAAAAAAGAATAAGCATTTAATACTTGAATTTTGAATTTATCAGAACGTAAAAAATAAATATTTTAAACACATCTTTAAAATAAATTTAACAAAAATAAAATAGAGAAAGAAGGTTGATGATTAAAATTTTAAATGCAAAATAATATAAAATAACAACTGCTTTTTGAACGAAATAGAGGAAGGAAATGACAAAAAGAAGAAATGAAAATAAAATATTAATCAACAAAAGAAATTAAGTCTGTAACATAATAAAGTTGCAAATAGAAGAAAAAGTAGAGCATCATGTACTTTTCACCTATGCCATTTAAGTAAGGAAAAAGCGGACTAAACGGGAGATGCCAAACAGTCGTAATAAGTGAAAATAATTTCTTTTTTCCTGTTTGAGATAGGGCTTCATCAGGGATCGGCCCTAAGTCCTTTTCTTTTTGCACTTATCCTAGATGTCATGTCGCAAGAGATCCAAGATACCGTCCCTTGGTGCATGCTCTTCGCCGATGATATCGTGTTAGTGGCAGAGTCGAGGGGGGAGGTTAACGAGAAGTTGGAACTTTGGAGATCTACTTTGGAGTCCCAAGGATTACGTATGAGCCGTCCTAAATCAGAATATCTTTGGTGTAACTTCAGTGGTGAGGAGAGCGAGGGAGGAGTAGCAGTTAAGATCCAAGATCAGATCGTACTTAGTACGGATAAGTTCAAGTATCTAGGGTCGATCATTCAGAAGGAGGGTGAGGTTGAAGACGATGTCAAATATCGTATCAAGGCTGGGTGGCTAAGGTGGAGGGCAGCGTCAGGGGTGATGTGCGACAAGAAGGTCCCTTTAAAGTTGAAAGGGAAATTCTATAGAGCGGCAATCCGGCCGGCGATGCTTTACGGTTCGGAATGTTGGGCGGCAAAGAAGGACATCGAAAGGAAGCTGGAAGCGGCTGAAATGAGGATGTTGCGATGGTCGTGTGGGCGCACGATGTTAGATAGAATTCCGAATGGGGTGTTTAGGAGTGAGCTTGAAGTGGCGCCTCTTTCGGCGAAAGTCAGGGAAGGAAGGTTGAGATGGTTTGGCCACGTCCGTAGGAGGTTGGCTGGAGCCCCAGTGAGGAGGGTAGAGAGTCTTTCGGTGGATGGGGTGAGGAGGAGAGGCAGACCGAGGAGGTCGTGGGAAGAACAGCTTAAGTTGGATCTGAAAGCCCTGAACCTGAATGGCCCAAAATATTCATATGGGAGCCATGCTGGCCCTTTTTACTGACTGAAAACGCTACACCGTCTACCGTGATATAAGGGGTGTTGCGGAAGACCGTGTTCCGTATCATGGGGTGTTGCGGAAGACCGTGTTCCGTATCATGAGGTGTTGCGGAACACCATATTCCGTATCATGGGGTGTTGCGGAACACCGTGTTCCGTATCATGCTAACACGGAAGATGGTGTTCCGTATCATGCATAATACGGAACACGGTGTTCCGTATTATGCTAATACGGAGGACGATTCTCCGTATCCCGTCGGTATTTCGGGCCATTTTTTTCAAAATCAGTATTTTGGACAAAAACTTGTGAAAAATAGGCATTTTGGTAATTCTCTCCATAATAAAGTTGCAAATAGAAGAAAAAGTAGAGCATCATGTACTTTTCACCTATGCCATTTAAGTAAGGAAAAAGCGGACTAAACGGGAGATGCCAAACAGTCGTAATAAGTGAAAATAATTTCTTTTTTCCTGTTTGAGATAGGGCTTCATCAGGGATCGGCCCTAAGTCCTTTTCTTTTTGCACTTATCCTAGATGTCATGTCGCAAGAGATCCAAGATACCGTCCCTTGGTGCATGCTCTTCGCCGATGATATCGTGTTAGTGGCAGAGTCGAGGGGGGAGGTTAACGAGAAGTTGGAACTTTGGAGATCTACTTTGGAGTCCCAAGGATTACGTATGAGCCGTCCTAAATCAGAATATCTTTGGTGTAACTTCAGTGGTGAGGAGAGCGAGGGAGGAGTAGCAGTTAAGATCCAAGATCAGATCGTACTTAGTACGGATAAGTTCAAGTATCTAGGGTCGATCATTCAGAAGGAGGGTGAGGTTGAAGACGATGTCAAATATCGTATCAAGGCTGGGTGGCTAAGGTGGAGGGCAGCGTCAGGGGTGATGTGCGACAAGAAGGTCCCTTTAAAGTTGAAAGGGAAATTCTATAGAGCGGCAATCCGGCCGGCGATGCTTTACGGTTCGGAATGTTGGGCGGCAAAGAAGGACATCGAAAGGAAGCTGGAAGCGGCTGAAATGAGGATGTTGCGATGGTCGTGTGGGCGCACGATGTTAGATAGAATTCCGAATGGGGTGTTTAGGAGTGAGCTTGAAGTGGCGCCTCTTTCGGCGAAAGTCAGGGAAGGAAGGTTGAGATGGTTTGGCCACGTCCGTAGGAGGTTGGCTGGAGCCCCAGTGAGGAGGGTAGAGAGTCTTTCGGTGGATGGGGTGAGGAAGAGAGGCAGACCGAGGAGGTCGTGGGAAGAACAGCTTAAGTTGGATCTGAAAGCCCTGAACCTGAATGAGACCATGACAGCTGACAGGTGCGCATGGAGGCGTCAGATCAGAGTGGTAGATTCCCTTTTAGGGAGCGGCTCCGTTGTGGAGAGCCTCAGAGTTGGTTTGTCTCGATTAGCTTTAGCTTAGAAGTCTAGCTTTTTATTTTTTTCATTTTTCTTTTATTGTATTCTGATTGCCTTGGACCGGTATACTCTTGTATGACTCGGTTGGTTTGGTCTGCTGTCGTTTGCGTGTGGTGTTTTTTGCAGGGGACCCGACCGGAGATATTCTCACAAGTTGAAGAAGTGGGGAGCATCAGGACCTCAATATCAAAATATCAGAATTCCAAGCAGGCGGGTAGGTCCCATGTGGAGAACACCATGGGCTCAGGTATTGCTTTAAACATTCTTGAACCTTTAAGATTACTGTGTCTTCATCACCCACCGTATCTGTCGTGCACATAGCCGGGGGTCTTCACGGAAATAGCCTCTCCGCCTTAAAAAGCGAGGGCATGGTCTGCGTACAACTTACCCCCCCCCCAGACCCTGCTCTGAGCGGGATATACTGGGTATGTTTGGTTTGGTTTGGTTTAATTTTTTTTTTCCCATTTAAGTTCATGTGAAAGTGCTCCCTAACGAAGTGAAAGTGCTTAATTGATACGAATGTGCTAATAATTCTTCAAATTAATTGAGATACGTGAAAGTTGATTCAGATATCAAATTATAAAAAAAATATTTTCCCAAACACCGACTATAACTTATCTCAAGCGACTTATTTCGCTTCAGATATATGACTATAATATTGAAAAGTTGATATAATAAATATGGTTAGAGTTCGACACATTAATCAATGTCATAATAAATGTCGAGAAATTAGGAATTAAAAATCATTTGTGCATGTATTATAGGCTAATCTTTATTAATAAGCGAAACCTATTTTTAATTGTACTTCGATGCTAAATTTGGTTGCATATTTATTTTGGTTTCACCCCTAAATTCCTATTTTTCATAGGATTTTGTATAATCTTTTAATAAAATATAAAAGTTATTGGAATCTTATTTTAATTGTAATTCTGTAATTATAATGCTATTAAGTTGTACAAATAATGAATCTAAAAATCTCACAACTGTACTCTTAATTCACTTACAGCTACTTGAAGTAGTATAATCCTAGGCAAAAAACTCTCTAAGTCAGCCGCCTCATCTCCCTCTAACCCTAATCGTCCACATCTCCTTTCTTCCCATCTCAATTGTCTCTCCCTTATACACATATCAATTCCTAGCCGCGCATTCTTCATCCACACATCACCTCTTCCCTTGTTTTTTTAATTTTTCTATCAATAAACATCCTATTTTGTTTGTTTTTCTTCTTCAATAAAATTGAGTTTGGGCTTTTTCGTTTCTGCTGTTTGAGTTATTATTTGTGTGTTTGAGTGTCTCGCTTTGTGCGATGTGTCTCGCTTTATGCGATGTGGTTGTGTTGAAAATGAATTTTACGGTGTATTGGGAGATCTGGATATCTCGTATCAACAACATTTTCGGCAGGTCTATAGCTGGTATCCGGCAGGTAGATAGTTGGGGTGTGTTTGAAATGGTAATGAAAATCACATGTGCTCACCTCTCACAAAAAAAAAAATGTTCATAACATGAGGCCTCTAAACTCAGTTTTTGCAACTGAGTCCTCTGAAGATTGCATTATCAATGGAATTACTGTGAGGGTCAATTGTGAAGCTACTGTTTTCAGGGGAGATGCAGGCTGGACTGCTCGGGAAACCATTATCTTCATTTTTAATTTTCAGAATATTTGTATTCAGGTTGCATGATCAATTGGGGGTTTATCCTTATTGAGTCTCTTTCAAAGTACTAATGAAATCCGCTTTAAATTTGGCAAAAAAAAAAAGTTGTACAAATAATGATTCTATTCGAATCACGTATGTTGTGTTTTATTAATTTTTTTAAATATACTTAATTAAATATTAGAGACAAATAATTTTTATTAATAAGTGAAATCATACTTGAATTGTACTTTGGTACTAAATTTGATTTCATCTCTATAATGATTTTTGTAGCATATTTGTATCTTCTAGAATTGTTGTAATTCGATACAGTTCGTATATTATAACCTGCTAATTTGCACAAAACCTTTAATAATAAAATGCTCTTTTTTAATTTTAATTCGGTATCAAATTTGAGTACATCCCTAAATTTCTATTTCTCCTAAAATTTTATATTAGTTTTTAACAAAATATTGGAATTATATTGTAAATTTTTTTATTAAAAATGTTGAGTTGCACAAATAACGTATCTACTGGAACCATGTATGTTTTCTGATAAGTGGATTTTATATTCACTTGGAGCGTTCCATATCGGTTTAAATTGATTGAATTGGTCTCAAGTTTGTTGTATTTTTGATGTGTTTTGTGTAGTTGTGCAGGGTTGTAGCTATTGGTTAGTGTTGATGTTTCTAATCGATATTAGAGTGGAATTAAGCATTGGAATGAAGTTGGACACTTGTGTTGTGCTATCAAGGAGTTACATGTGTCTTGGTATTGAAGATGTTAGCTAATGCAAAAGAAACGGAGGAGAAAGAAGCAAATTTGTGTAAAATTCGGATTTTCTGGATAGGTTGCGCAGTCTTCACTGTTTTGGCCATATCTGGAGTTCTAGAAGTCCGTTTTCAGTGATCTTACTGTTCCCGCGAAGCCTGGGAGATTTTCTACAACCTTGGACAGGTCTTACATGCGCAGGCTGCGCGTGGTGGACGCAGGCAGCGCGAAGAACAGACTGATGGGCGCAGATTGCACGCGCGAGGTGCTGAAAAATTACAGTTTTTATTATTTTGGCCATATCTTGAGTTCTACAAGTCTGTTTTTGGACGATCTTACAGTCCACGCGAAGCTAACGAGATTCTCTATCATTCTAAAGTGGTCCAGATGTCCAATTACAACTGGAACGGCCCAGAAATAGTGAAGAAAAGTCAGTTACGAATTTTCCTTCAAAACAGAATCCGTTTAGGAAACGTATTTTGTGCCCAACTGCAGAAATTCAACTTTGACAAGGAAATTGTTACAATTCCTACTTCTAATAAGTATGGTAATTGCTCTGGGCAGCTAGTACTTTCTAGAATCAGTCCTACGCATGGAAATTGCAATTCTTATCTTATTCAAGAACGGAAATTGCCAATCTTCTATTCCAACTCTAAAACGGCAATTGCTTGGTGGACAAGACATGGTGGCCTATATAAACACATCCTACCATTGTAATTTGTAGAACCATTACATATCAATTACTTAGGTTTATTTGTATCTTTTCATACTTTGTTTTTATCATGGTTTCATCAGATCCCATGATGACGAGAGGTTCGATTATGAATTAATCGTTGTCATGGGATTCTAACGGATTTATTTATGGAACTTTAGTATCTTGATGCTTTAAAGATCTGTGTGTGAGGTATATTTGATATCCTCGTATGGTTGTGTTTCATGTATTTAGATGCGTAGCTAACATCTAATTTGTTAATCTCTTGCGAAACGAGAGTGGATCTTGAGATTTAGAACTTGCCATGCTAGCATAGGATAGGTTGATGTTTTAACATCATGATTTGTGGCATCAATAGAGATATTATGCTGCCCTATGTGATCTTAATAGACAACTTGTTCTTCAACCGTTATGTTTTCAAATCTTATAGAGATATAGGGTCTAAGCATAATTGGTGTCTATTCATCTTCTATCTCTTTTGTGGATGTATGTTTATTTTGGTATTCGTATACTAAGAAGTAACGTATTCTTGTTTCGTGTTGTCTGATCAGATTCATAACCATTGCATATAGTGATTAAAGGTGTCAGATCTAAGCGAAGTATTTAATGAAGTTAGGATTCCATGTTTTCTCTTGCAGAAGTAATTTGATTTAAATTCTTGTTAGTTAGTTAAGTCTTAGTTTGTTAATTTGTTTTTACTTCTTAGTTAATTTAGTTAATTAAAACCCAAAATTGTTATTTGTCTTAGCAGTGCATAATAACCATACATTGTTGCATAAGTGCATCTACTGAATTAAAACCATAACCAGATCTCTGTGGGAACGAACTTGACTTATTCATATATTACTTGTGACCACGTACGCTTGCGTGATTTAGTGCAAACATTTTCTTAATTTTCTTAAGATATTTTCAATTTAATATTAAATGATTTCAATTATTTTTAGAAAAACGTACTTGATTGTTTTCGGTCGCAACCCATATTTTTTTAAATAATTTCAGAAAATAGTAAAATAGCAAAATATATAAATAAATAAATAAATAAGTGATATTTATTATAATTTCTCAATACTAAAATAACGATAAATTAAAAAAAATTCTCAGGATCCATGCTTCACATAGTATAAATTTATTAATCTGGTTTGTATAAGTTAATGAAGCATCTATGAGGGTGTTTGGGGGAACTTTTTTCCAGAATAAGTAACTTATTTTAAGACAAAGTTAGAGATTCCTAACTTTCTAACTTATTTTCCAACTTATTTTTGCAACTTATTGAATCTCAAACATACATTAAATACTTGTATAAATTTTTTTTTATCAAAATATAAAATTTTTATCCGAAAATAATTCAATAAGTCATTAATAATAGTTATGCCAAACAGGCACTATAACTCATCCAAATCGACTTATTTTGCTTCAGATATATTATTACTACGTATAATATTGGATATGACATGCTTGTGTAGAAGAAGTATATTATCGATTTAACATAGCTAACATTTATAACTCCATATATTCAAAATTTTCATTTTTATTCCATTCCATTCCTAGCAACCTATATTATATTTTAAGCAGTTAACATATATTAATATTACACAAGATGATTCTGTAAATATTGTCAAAGATATACTTTCCTTGTAACTCCCGAACTCATGTATATATTCATGATAATTCAATACAGAAAGGCACGGATTGTGATTGTTTCTAACATGGTAATCAGAGCCTAGGTTATTTTGTCGTCACACTTTCTTCTTCCTCCAAAATCTAATTCCCGTAACTTTTAGATTAACAATTATATATATATATATATATATATATAAAGCATTAAAATTAGATTATAAATAGAATTTGAAATTGGATTTGAATAATGGGTTTAAAATTTGGATCAGATTTGATTACGGATTAGTAGTGGGTCTGGAATTAGGGTTGTAAGAGATTATAGATACATCATATTCTCGTTTTTCATCTTTATTATCAAAATTCGTAGGTATATTTTCACACAAATCAGCAGTCTTGTAAAATTCATCGTAAGTCGGAATTTGTTGATTCTGGACTTGTCGGAAAGATATTTTCGTGCTCTACAACTTTCGTTCTTCAAGTTTTTCACGAAAAGATCGTTTAAAGGGTCAAAAGGTCAAAATACAGATCTGATTATGAGTAGTTACATGTTTTGGATTCTTGTTTTTCCTTTTAGAGGTAAGTTTCTAATTGATCTTGCTAGTGTTTTCCAAATTACGTGTGATGTGTATATTTATTTATTAAAACTTGGGCTAAGTGATTATATTTTAAAGTTATATGCATTACTGTTATGTGTTGTGTGTAAACAATAGTCTTGGGACTCTGATTTATGCCAAGGTTTGCGAAAATAAGAATAAGAATAAGGACCGAGTCACCGGGTTGTAGTGATAGTTTTCTGAAAATTTAGGACCGTTATCACCGGGTTGTAATGGTCGTGATATGAATTATGGGTTTCAAGTTATTGTTGTTATGTGCTATCGAATTGTATCGAATAAGAATAAGTGCACTGTAAGTGATTGTTTCGTATATCGTTATTATATCGTATTGAATATTACACTATCTTGTATTATATGTGTTACTTGGCCTTACTAGTTGGATCGATTGGTTACTTGCTGGGCTGTATAGCTCATTACTTACAATTTTCAGGTTCGGTGTAAGATCGAGTGGGATGGCATTTGAGTTCAAGGATCTTAGGTTCGGAGTAGATTGTCATTCTTAGTTGCGCTATTTTAATAAGTACCTTTCTAATTGACTTTTGTTTTAATAAAATCTGTTTTATTTTAGTTTTCGATTTAGAATTAATAGTCCGAAAAGTTGGGCTGTTACAGTTGGTATCAAGAGCAGGCTGTCCTTCGGAGTGTATTAGGTATGGGACTAGTACATTCCCTAGGATGTGATCCTATAGACTATCGTTTAGGAGTAGAGGTTTAGATTAGATGTGTCACGAATTTTTGGAGTATAGGAGTTTGAGAATTTGGGGACCAAATTCTTTTTAAGGAGGGTAGTATGTAATATCCCGTAATTTTTAGATTAACAATTAAATATATATATATAAAGCATTAAAATTAGATTATAAATAGGATTTGAAATTGGATTTGAATAATGGGTTTAAAATATGGATCAGATTTGATTACGGATTACTAGTGGGTCTGGAATTAGGGTTGTAAGAGATTATAGATACATCATATTCTCCTTTTTTCATCTTTATTATCAAAATTCGTAGGTACATTTTTCACACAAATCAGCAGTCTTGTAAAATTCATAGTTAATTCATCGTAAGTCGGAATTTGTTGATTCTGGACTTGTCGGAAAGATATTTTCATGCTCTACAACTTTCGTTCTTTAAGTTTTTCAAGAAAACATCGTTTAGAGGGTCAAAAGGTCAAAATACAGATTTGATCATGAGTGGTTACATGTTTTGGATTCTTGTTTTTACTTTTAGAGGTAAGTTTCTAACTGATCTTGCTAGTGTTTTCCAAATTACGTGTGTTGTGTATATTTGTTTATTAAAACTTGGGCTAAGTGATTATATTTTAAAGTTATATGTATTACTGTTATGTGCTGTGTGTAAACAATAGTCTTGGGACTCTGATTTATGTCATGGTTTGCGAAAATAAGAATAAGAATAAGGAATGAGTCACCGGGTTGTAGTGATAGTTTTCTGAAAATTTAGGACCGTTATCACCGGGTTGTTGTGGTCGTGGTATGAATTATGGGTTTCAAGTTATTGTTGTTATGTGCTATCGAATTGTATCGAATAAGAATAAGTGCACCGTAAGTGATTGTTTCGTATATCGTTATTATATCGTATTGAATATTACACTATCTTGTGTTATATGTGTTACTTGGCCTTACTAGTTGGATCGATTGGTTACTTGCCGGGCTGTATAGCTCATTACACTATCTTTTCACTATCTTTTGGTTTAATAAAATCTGTTTTATTTTAGTTTTCGATTTAGAATTAATAGTCCGAAAAGTCGGGCTGTTACACTAATATACAATCCTCCTCTTATCTGATGGCAGATTCAACCAAAACATCTTCTTTTCATCCTTCCCTCTCAATCTCTAATATCAAGAACTTCATCCTTGGATATGTAAAACGTGTAGTATTCTTCTTGGGCCGAACTTTTTAAAATTACTGCACGTGCTTATCAGGTACTTGATCACATTTAGGACTGTAAATGAGATACGCTCATAAACAGTTCGGTGTACGGCTCGAGAAAAGTTCGATTCGAGTTCGGTTCGATTTGAAAACAAGTCGAACATGAACACGATTTTAAGATTCGTCTCGTGAATGAGCTAAACTTGAACACGACATAGTTTGCCTCGAAGGTTCACGAACAAGCTCGATTATATAGTTTGTGAACAAGTTCGTTAATATAGTTCGTGAACCAGGTTCATGAACAAACTCGTGAATATGGTTCATGAATGAATTCGTGCACAAACTCGATATATATGCTTGTGAATATATATTAATGAAATAATATCTTTGTAAATAAAGTATACGCAACCCATTCATAGGCATATATATATATATATATATATATATATATATATATATATATATATATAGGGTATGATTCAGGTGAGAACACGTATATGTTGGAGAACAATGAGAACACCACATTTCAAGCTATTCTAAAGGGCCCCGCCAGGGGCACCCAATACGAAAAAATCTTATAATTTTACCCTCTATCCATTCATCAAAAAAAAAGTTAAAAAAGTTTTTTTAAAAAAATTTAAAAATGATGACGTGGCAGCAGCTTTTTTAAAAAAAAATTGTTGTTAATTTTTTTTAAAGCTTGTTTGTTATAAATGGATAGAGGGTAAAATTATAAGACTTTTTTGTGAAGGTGCCCCTAGCGATGCCCTTTAAAATAGCTTGAAATGTGGTGAATATGTGTGTTCTCAATGTTCTCACACTAACATGTGTTCTCACTGGAGCGTGACCCCTATATATATATATATATATGAATATTTACGAAATAATATGTTAGTTTACTTTGTCTATTTATTTTTTTCTTTTGTAAAATTTTTATATTATTTTATTATAAAAATAATTATATTATAACATACGTCATATTGTAAATAACAACATTAGTTGGTTATGTAAAAACTAAATTTGATCTAAATTCGATTCCTTGATGATTATAAACTGAAGTATGTTTTTGGTTTTCGAGTTTTTATCACTTTCTTTTTATTTCAATGAAATAAAAAATTTTAGAAAAAAAATTGAGATGTTCGTGAATATGAGATCATAGCAGTATTCATGAGATGTTGAGCTGGTATTCATGAGACGTTCGTGTTGGGCATGCTAAGCAGGCCTTAACTCCACATTAGTATGATATTGTCCGTTTTGGGTTGGGTCAGGCCCGCACGGATTTGTTTTTGGGTCACTCCCAAAAGGCCTCATACTAATGGAGTTAATCTGGCTGCTTATTAACTAACAATCTGCCCCTCCCACAAACGATGTGGGACAACTCCTAACAATCTCCCCATTCACACATCGGGCTCAACAACTGTCGAATCTGCCTCCTTGTGTGTGATCTGCTCCCCTTGATCCATACTGGAAGTTCCTGGATATCTGGCTCCCTTAGGCCCATACTGGAAAGTCCACCTGCTCCCCCTTAAACCCAATCTGGGATAGCCCATCTGCCTCTTCTTGGATCCATTCTGGAGCCCATTAAGATTGTTCTGGACCGTTACAACCTAGAGCTCTGATACCACTTGTTGGGCATGCAAAGCAGGCCTTAACTCCACATTAGTATGATATTGTCCGCTTTGGGTTGGGTCAGGCCCGCACGGATTTGTTTTTGGGTCACTCCCAAAAGGCCTCATACTAATGGAGTTAATCTGGCTGCTTATTAACTAACAATCTGCCCCTCCCACAAACGATGTGGGACAACTCCTAACAGTTCGTGACTAATAGCTCATGAGACAAGTTCGTGAACAGTTCGCGAACATATTCGTGAATAACATTTTTGTTATTGAGTTGATACACAGACAAAAATATTGGCTCGATGGAAGTTCGAGCTCGAGTTCGAGTTTCATATATTTATAACGAGCTGATACATGAACAATCAAGAATTCGACTCGGTTCGGCTCATTTACAGTCCTAATCACATTGTACCACCAATTGCAAAGGAGAAAGGCAAGGAAGCTTCTTCAAAAGCAGAAATTGATAAAGATGTATGGGATTGTCTAGATGTTGTTGTACTTCAGTGGATATACGGTACGATATCTACTGATCTTCTTCACACAATTCTTGAACCCGACTCTACGGCTCAATAAGCGTGGGATCGTCTCCGTGATATTTTCCAAGATAATAAAAATGCTGGTGCCCTCTACATGGAAAACCAGTTCTCATCTACTATTCTACAAGATTTCCCAAAATTCTTGAACCCGGCTCTACGGCTCAATAAGCGTGGGATCGTCTCCATGATATTTTCCAAGATAATAAAAAACTCTCGTGCCCTCTACCTGGAAAACCAGTTCTCATCTACTATTCTACAAGATTTCCCAAATTGTTCAGCATATTGTTAGAAACTTAAAGTGCTTGCAGACCAATTGGCTAATGTCTGATCTCCAGTATCAAATGATAGGCTCATTATTCGTTTAGTTATTGGCCTTATTGAGACCTGTAGTTGTAAAGCCACCATTATTCAACAAAGTGATCCTCTGCCTACTTTCTACAAGGCACGGTCCATGCTCATTCTTGAAGAAACACGTCAAGCTCAACAAACCACAATCACTAATGTCTCTGAAACTGCTCATATATCATCTACTAATTCTTCTCGTCAAAATGATCCACTTTCTTCTCAACCCTCTGGTGGTCAGAACTCATCTCCTAGCGGCAGGAACAACTCACAACGTGGCTGTGGTGGTCACGGAAGAGGCAACAACCATGGGAGGGGTCGTGGTGGTCACTTCTTCTTTTGCTGCCATTTCCTCATCTATTTGACATGATTGTCTAGGTCATCCGGGAGCTCCAATTTTAGATTCTCTTATAAATAAAAATCTTATTATTTGTATTAGAACTCGTCGTTCTTTAGTATGTCATGGTTGTCAACTTGGGAAACATGCTAAATTGTCATTTTCTTTTTCTATTAATTTTACATCTTAAGCTTTTGATATAATTCATACTGATATTTGGACATCGATCTCCTGTTTTGAGTTCACTTTGATAAAGAAATAAAAAATATTCAATGTGATAATGGGCGGGAATATGATAACTCTTCATTCAAAAAATTTTGTGAACTCAATGGTATAAATTTCATATTTTCTTGTCCACATACATCTTCTCAAAATGGCAAGGCTGAGCGGAAAATTTGATCAATTAGTAACATGACCCTCACTCTTCTACTCCATGCATCCATTCCTCCCACTTATTGGCACCATGCTCTTCACATGCCGACGTATCTTCACAATATTCTCCCAAGCAAAAGTTTTATCATTCTCCTCCCTAACTCAAAGCTTATACCAACAAGAACCTACATATTCTCACTTCCGCGTTTTTGGATGCCTCTGTTATGTTCACTTACCGTCTACCTCTATCCGCAAATTACAATCTAGGTCGGTTCCTTGTGTATTTCTTGGTTTTCCATCAAACCATCGTGGCTACAAATGTCTAGACTTGTCAACAAATAAAGTAATTATTTCTCGTCATGTACTTTTGATGAGGTTAGCTTCCTTTTCTCAAAAATGCACACTCCTTCTACATTTACTTATAATTTTTTGGATGATGACATGTCCCTGTACTTCAAATATCACCTTCATAATCCTCCTGTCCAATCAACACCAGTCAATAATGCTACCCAATCAACATCCCAACCAAATCAGGCCCAAATACGCCTACTGTTCGTGCTCCTACATTGCCTTTCACTCCACCTAAACAACCCCAATCACGATCTGTTGAGCCCTTGTTTGTTTACACAAGACGCAAGCCAAAACAGCAACAACAAGCCCAACCTGAAAAACCTTGTCCCGCTCTTTCTTTACCTGCTGAAACCCAAAAGCTGGTTGACAACCCCATTGTCACTTCGCTACCACTGGTCGAGGCTCAAACTAAATCACAACCACCACTTCGATCCATGGCTATCGGGAGCATGCATGGTATTTATAAGCCTAAACAGAATTTCTCCTAAACAATGAACACCACCAACATCTCTCCCTTACCAAAGTCACCTTTGGCAGCTACTAAAGACCCTAACTGGAAATTGGTCATGACTAACGAATTTTATGCTCTTATTAAAAATGAGACATGTGAGTTGGTTCCCCGTCCACCTGGTGTTAATGTTGTTCGATCCTTGTGGGTTTTTAGGCATTAACATAAAGTTAATGGTGATTTTGAAAGACACAAAGTCTGGCTTGTTGCAGATGGTAGGTCTCAACAAATTGGGGTTGATTGTGATGACATATTTAGTCCTGTAGTGAAATCGGCTACTATTCAGACATTTCTTAGTCTTGCCTTGTCAAAATCATGGCCCATTCATCAACTGGACATTAAAAAAATGTATTTTTGCAAGGGAATCTTGAGGAGACAGTATATATGTATCAACCATCGGGGTCCAAGAACCCTATTCATCTGGACTATGTTTGCAGACTCAAAAAGTCCATATATGGTCTTAAATAATTCCCCCGGACCTGGTATAAGCGGTTTGCATCTTTTGTCTCCACCATTGGTTTTACGTATAGTAAATCCGATCATTCTTTGTTTATATATCGACATGGTTCTGACATGGCATACACATTGTTATATGTAGATGATATTATTCTCATAGCATCCTCTAATGCACTACGATAGTGTATTATATCTCATTTGAGCTCCGAGTTTGCAATAACTGATTTAGGTCCATTGAGTTACTTCCTTGGTACAGCTGTTTGTTGAGTATTGAATACGACTAAAGAATACAGAGGGGGGGTGAATGGATTCTTGAACTTTTCTTGTTCTTGAATCTGTGTAGCAAGATATGAGTTTGTGTGTGCAGATGTGTAGGTGCGGATAATGAACAACACAAGACACGATATCACTTTAATCTAATATTTTATTAGATAAAGATTTGCTACAATCTGTGAATACAAATGATAGTATTCTCAGCTTCGTTTTTCTCAGAGAGATGTGCTCTTACAATGTATGTGAAAAACTTTCTAAAAACTTGATCTCTAAAGAAGTGAGGTTTTATTCTTATAGAACATGAATACAACCTACTTACTACAAATAAGGTAACTAAACAAGTTTACTTTCCAGTGTGTCTATCCTTTTTGAGTAAGCATCCAAACGTCTACAGATTTGACTTTGTAAAGTTCTGTTCAGATCCACTTCTTTAGCTCTTTGTCTCTTCTACATCTCTCCAAGCTTCATTGTAGGCTTTCCAGAGCACGATACAGATTGTGATCCATAAAGTACTTTGGCTTGTTGCAGATTTCTGACTTGTACAATTTCTCAGTAGTTTGTCTCCAAGAATGTATTCGAGAAGTGGCTAAGTGATTGATTCGAGAACTAGGATTAGATAACTCTAAGTTCTCGAATACTGTATATTTGACATATCGAATCACTTCTCGAATAACTCTTTTCTCCAGGGATCCTTGAGTTGTCGAATGGAACACTTGACCTGTCGAATCCTTGAGATGTCGAATAGCTTTTCTGAGTCCTTGAGATATCGAATGGAACTTTGACTTGTTGACTTCTTGAGTTCTCGAATAGAGTATTAGACATATCGAATCTCTGAGATATCGAACAGTGTATTCAGAGATATCGAATATTGTCTTTATAGATATCGAATCCTTGACTTGTCGAATGCTAGACTTCTCGAATATAGCAAACATACTTCTCGAATTGATACTTAGGCAAATTCTCATTCTCAAAAATCTAACTGTGTTTATTTTGTCAGCCTTGTTCTTCAAGCTTGAGGCATGAACCTTGGAACTTCTTTCAAGCATTATTCTTTGACTTTTAAGTACAATTACACAGACAGAAATTGATGCCTATTACAAGTACTAAACTAGTAGAAACTCTACAACTAGAGGTTTCCTCAGTTAAGAGGTCATGTAAGTAATGCAAAGCATTACAAACAATTAGGCTTGTTATTAGATGTATACAAGCATGCCTCTTTGACTAACACTGTTACTCGACATGCAGGTGGTTTATTTCTCTCTCAGAAAAGGTGCAGAGTAAATTATAGAACGAGCAAGCATGTCCTCGTGCAAACCAACACCCACTCCAGTTGACACGAACGCCAAGTTAAGTTCATTGTAGGTGCTCTTCAATATTTGACTTTTACGAGTCTTGATATCTCCTGTGTCGTGCAACAAATATGTTTATACATGCATGACCCTCGAGAGTATCACATGCATGCTTTAAAGCGTATATTGTGATACCTGCAAGGCATTCTTGACCTTGCTATGCACCAGTATCCCTCTTCTATCTCGGGATTAATATCTTATACCGATGCGGATTGGGGTGGATGTCCGGACACCCGAGGCTCGACTTCAGGTTATTGCATTTTTCTTGGGGACAATATCATCTATTGGTCCTCAAAACGACAACCCTCCCTCTTTCATTCAAGTGCAGAGGCAGAATACAGGGGGGTTGCATACGTGGTTGTAGAAACTTGTTGGATCAGAAACTTGCGTTTGGAGTTACATTGTCTGTTGAAAAAGGCTACCTTGGTTTACTGTGACAATGTTAGTGTCGTGTACCTCTCTGGTAATCCTGTACAACATCAGCAAACGAAACATGTTGAATTAGATATATATTTTGTTCGTGAAAAGGTAGCTCGTGGAGAGGTCCGAGTGCTTCATGTACCCTCTCGTTATCAATATGCTGATATTTTTCTAAAAGGGTTGCCAAAACTTCTGTTTAAAGACTTTCGTAGCAGTATCAGCGTACACTCACCTCCGCTAAGACTCGCTAAGACTGTGGGGTGTGTTGGCATATATATATAGGGTCTTGTTCTAATAGAAACTAAATTAGAATAGAAACTAGAAACTAAACATAAATTAAATATTTCAAGCTAATCTAATGACCAAATTAGGGGTACCCCAATACAAAAAGTTCATAATATTCTTGGCTCCATCCAGCAAAAAAAAAAAAAATACTGTTCACTGCTGACGTGGCAGTGACGTCAGCGTGAACAGTAATTTTTTTTTTTTTTTTTGCTGGATGGAGCCAATAATTTTAAACACTTTTTGTGAAGGTGCCCCTGGCGGGGCCATTAGAATAAATGAAATATTATTTATTTAGTGTTGGTTTCTAGTTTCTATTCTAAGATTGGTTTCTATTTGACCACTAGCCTATATATATATATATATTAATATTACACAAGTTAAATCTGTAAATATTGTCTAAGATATACTTTCCTTATAACTCGTGAACACATGTATATAATGTATATATTCATGATAATGCAATACAGAAAGGCACAGCCGTGATTCTTTCTAACCCAAGCATCCCGGTCCATTTTGAGAAGAAAAGCTCCATTCCTTCACACCCATTTTCTTCATAATTTTTCTCACTTGTTTCAAATCATCGTTCTAATCTCCATTAATTTCCTTTAATTTCATCCATTTCATTATATTTCATTCCATTCATCTTAACCAAACACAACATAAATACAATATATTTTAAGAATATATAGCGAATAAAATATTAGATAAATATAGCGAGAGTTAATATGTCACTCATACTTAATGTTGTGCACGCTATTCATGAAGACATGAACTTAGCAGATGCAGATCTATGTTTATTTGGGTTATCTTTAAAAGTTGGTGTTTGGCAAGATATTTGATGATATCTTAGTATTAGTAGTTTAACATTAATTGATCAAGTTATTATTTAGATAACTTAATTAATTACATAGTTATCTATGTTTTGAAATTTGTTTGCTTTTGCCGGAAAACAACTTGAAGTACTGGAACACAAATATTTTATTACTTGTAGACTTGTATAAT
Source organism: Kitagawia praeruptora (assembly GCA_037693485.1). Classification (NCBI taxonomy): domain Eukaryota; kingdom Viridiplantae; phylum Streptophyta; class Magnoliopsida; order Apiales; family Apiaceae; genus Kitagawia; species Kitagawia praeruptora. Next base: position 43,710,594 of record CM075350.1, read on the forward strand.
AACAGTAAATTGCTTGCTCCAGTGGTCAATGCCATCCAGATTACAACGAAGATGTTCAAAATTTGTGTCGGTTGCCAGAAGAGAATACGGGACTTCAACTCTTGTTCAATCCAGATATGTATGGCTAGTCGAACCTGCCTAACATGTACCCACGTGACACGCCCAGACACCTAAATGCAAATATTATAAGATGATGTAAGAAAGTTACAAACTCCTATCTAAGTTTATAAGTATATATTAAGCTTCTTCACCTTTTCGGATATAGACTTATAAAACAAGAAAGAAAACATGAAGACAGGAATTTTGGTAATGGCATCGCTACTTTCATTAGCAACTGCTCTTGAATGTGCAACTAAACCACCTGCTATTCATAAAACAAAAGGAAAGACTGTGACAGTGCTAAGTATCGACGGAGGTGGCATTAGAGGCATCATCCCTGGAACCATTCTCGCCTTTCTCGAATCCAAGCTTCAGGTCCTTTTCGTTTTTTTACAAGTTGCATGCTATAAATGATGCCCTAAGCACTTGTGAACTTTTTATAGACTAATATTTATGTACAGGAACTGGATGGATCAAATGCAAGAATAGCAGATTACTTTGATGTGATATCTGGAACAAGCACTGGTGGCCTGGTCACTGCGATGCTCGCAGCTCCTGATAAAGATAACCTACCTCTCTTTGCTGCTAAAGACATTAACAAATTTTATTTTGAGCATGGACCAAAAATCTTCCCACAGGACAAGTATATACTATATAACTAGTTAATTAACCATTTGCTTCTCTTTACCACACTAGCTTCAGTCATTTTCCATTAACAAGAAGGGGATGAAAACAATACAATCGACTAGCAAGCCATATATTTATGAACTCATGAAACCAATTCTTTGTTGTATTTTACAGTGCCTCAGCTACAGGGCCAAAGTACGATGGAAAGTATCTAAGATCCATAATAAGGGAATTATTAGGCAACATGACCACCAACCAGACTCTTACAGATGTGATCATACCAACTTTTGACATCAAACTTCTTCAACCAATAATGTTTTCTACAAGTGATGTACGCCAATTTCTTTCCAATTCAAGTCATTTCCGATATAGGAGTAAGTGTTTTGACAGACGATAATTTTTGAATTGGAAAATTTCTCCGCAGGCGAAATTAAAATCATCAAAGAATGCGTTACTAGCAGATGTTTGCATAGCCACATCTGCAGCTCCCACGTTTTTACCAGCACACTACTTTGAGACTAAATATGAAGATGGGAAGACACGCGACTTCAATCTTATCGATGGTGGAGTTGCTGCAAGCAATCCAGTAATATTCTGCACTTGAGTGCATTTTTATCTATATTAGTTGTAATATGAAATTGATCTACTAAATAAATTCTTTAATTTTGGAGCTAACTTTCAGACTCAGGTGGCTATAACACACATTTTCAACGAAATATTGAAAGGAAACTTTGAGTTTGTGGATATCAAGCCAATGGACACTACAAAGATGTTAGTTGTATCACTAGGCACTGGTGCAGCCAAGTTAGAGGAGAAGTACAATGCAAGCATTGTTACTCAATGGAGTCCCATCAATTGGATTTTTGACCAGGGTGCCACGCCTTTGATCGACATCTATAGTGCTTCAAGCAATGACATGGTCGACATTCAAGTTTCATCACTATTTCAAGCCCTTGGAGCTGAGAAAAATTATCTGCGTATTCAGGATGATAATCTCATAGGGAATGCAACTTCAGCTGATATAGCAACCACAACAAATATGGAGGCACTTGCTGACATAGGAAATAAGCTGTTGGACAAGTCAGTAGCCAGGGTGAATATAGACACAGGAGCATTTGAGCCCGTGGTGGGGGAAGGTACTAATTCTGATGCTCTGACTCGCTTTGCCAAGCTACTTTCAGATGAAAGGAAGATCCGCATAGGTAATTAGTCAATCGGATGATTGTTGTTTCCCTTGGACAAATTAGCAATTTGATTATTTAGTTCTTTTCTCTTGTTTACCTCTGAAAAATAACTAGTCATTTTTTGCCTTTCAATTGTTTAGGTGTTCTGTAATAAATAATAAAGTGGTGCGCCATGATTTTATTTTAGCAAACTTTCCGATTAGTTAGGTTCCGATCAGGGCATAAATAGCAAACTTCTCCAAGTCAATGTCAAGTTACGCAACAGAGAATACCCTGTTTTCCCAATAGAGATTGATGGAGTTAAACTGGGACAAACACAAGGCCAGGCAAAAAAAATTAGGCAATTAAATTCAGATAGATATACCAGCACAAGTTGTGATACAAACATTAGAAAAACAATGATCTAAGTTTTATTTTGTATACAATGCAATACAAAAAAAAAAGTCTCCCCTTAATCATATCTTGAATCTATGAAAAACAAACGGACCTGCATCAGCATAGGCTATAGCTCTTCACTCAGAACAAGATTTCTGATAAAAAATAACTATAAACATGGTATTGCAAACCATATGGTAATTTAGTACTCAGCCTTAGTTTAATTAGAGCTTCAATATGAAATTAATCAAGCTAAATATTTTTTGTCGAAACTAAACCCCATGCAGACTCCAGTGGCTATAAGCCTGTAACACAGGTATACAATTAAAATCTTTGATCAGCGTCAATTTATAGTATAGCGTTTCAAGCATATTATAGTTTCATATAATACTTCAAGCTCTTGCCAGGAGATGATAAAATTTGTTTCCGTATGCAGGACAATTGTCTTAAAGGGTATGTATTCGCTAATGTAGAAATTATCTTCGTATTTAAACAAAGTTCTCTCTGTTAATGTAGAACTTCTGTTATGCTCATATAGGTCTGTAGGAAAAAAAAAGACTTGGTATTCCAGTTTGTCTTGGTATATGGTTAAAGAAATAGTTTCTCGCTACTAGAAAAAATTAAACAAGAAGTTGGTTTTGAGGAAATCCTAGTGCGCAGAGTATTCTGGGGATCTATGTCTGTGGACTGTGGAGAACTAGTTATTTCTTGTATTTTTTTTTCTCTCGAAAATGTGGCATAGGCATGTGTATCCGGTATCCAGTATCCTGCGTAGAATCGTGATGTTTAAGCAAGTGTTTTCTTTAGAATATTTTCAAAGAGGGGCCAATCCTACTCTATCTTATCTTCCTCCAAAGTCCTAATCCTAAAGTGATTATCTTAGCAGATTTAGGAATAACAAAGATTTTAAACCTCAGTTGATATAGCAACCACAACAAATATGGAGGTCCTTGTAATAAGACATACTACTACTGCTCAACTACATACTACTCAACTACTAGCTGCATAATAATTCTGGTACTTACTACTTAGACTAAATACATGACAGCTAGTTTTACATTTACAAGATCACAGCTGGGTTAACATTTACAAGGTCAATACATAGATCATGATAGCATTATGTCTTATTACCTTGCTGACATCGGAAATAAGCTGTTGGAGAAGTCAGTAGCCAGGTTGAATATAGATTCAGGACTGTTTGAACCAGTGGTGGGAGAAGGTATTAATTCTGATACTCTAACCCGCTTTGCCAAGCTACTTTCAGATGAAAGGAAGATCCGAATAGCTAATTAGTCAATCGGGATGATTTCTGTTTCCCTCGGACAAAATAGCAGTTGGATGATTATTGTACTTCTCTCTTGTTTAATTTTAGACAATGAGTACTCAATTAGGTAGCCAGTCATTTATTTTCTTAATTTACTATTTTCTATCAATTAGGATAGATTCTTTATCTTTCCCAATTAGAAGTGGATAAATCCAATTAGTTAGTTTGAAATCAGCATACATAGTAAACTTCTCCCTGTTATTGGCGAAACATGCACCAGTTTCTGATTAAGTCTGCTTTACAATTAGCTGTATTTTTGGTGTCTTCTTGTGTAGAGCCAACCTATTAACTTGAAAATCTCAGATAGAAAAACTTGAATGAATCTTCCTCGCTAATAACGTTGTCTCTTTTCCATGAATCCAAATATATAGCACAATCCTTTTCACTTTGCACCACAGTCATTTACATAATTAGAGAATAGTTGAGACAATCACAAAGCCAGACAAAATGCAAGGCAAGCATATATAGAAGTTACACCAGCACAAGTTGTAATATGAACAATAAAAGAGCAAGCATAATCTAATAGTAATACCAAAAGTATGGAAGAGGAAATGGAGTCCTGCAATCATCATAGAATATCTCTTTATTCAGATAAAGCAACACATGTCAAAAAATATAGTAGTGGCATAGTATTGAGGGCCAAGATAGCAGAGTTAAACAAGATAAAGGAAGACCTCAAGCAAGCACAAGAAGTTACCATAGACTCATGGTCTGACTGCAGGCATCTAATTCACCTGCTTAAAAAGTTAGAAGCGGACATTGAAATTGCAAAAAAACAATCAGCAATGTCTAGTACTGTCATCTCAGAACTCGAATCTCAACTTGAAGCCACTAAACTGAGTACCAAGTCCAAAAGAGAGGAAGAACTCATTGTCATAAAAATGATCAATGAGATAAATGATGATTTAGAGGAAACACAGGAAGAGATAGAGGAAATCATATTGGCAAGTGATGAAAAGCGTCGTGAAAGGGCAGAACTGAAACAGATGCTTACGATTAGAAGGCAGACTCTTGAAGCATTGCAGCTAACTCATAGAGCATTGAGACTAGAAGTTGAAAGTTTTGGGGCATCAGCTGCAGAAGCACTTCAGAATATCTCTAAGTCAGAGAAGGATAGTACCACAGTTCAACTTACTCGAGAAGATTTAGATGTAATAACAAGGGAAGCTGTTGAAAATACTTCTGTTCAAGAATGGCGTGTTTCTGCATCCATAGAACAAAGATTTGCATCACAGCAAAGGCGAGACTTGCTTTTTAGAAGATTGGAAGAGCTTCATCGCCTGACATCATATGAGAGTAAAACAATACTGAACTGAAGATGAATTAACAAGATTGCTAAGAGTTTTGCACAAGCAAATGAGGATTCCGATATTGTTAATGATCGATCCAAGTTAATACATGAGGAAGGTATAAGGAGCCAATAACAACTAACAGATGTATCAAAATGTTGTAGTGGAGAAAAAAGTTTGACATGGTAATGAATATACACATGCATGTAGGGAATTTTCAAGTGCAGACAAGGAAAGAGAATCTGGAGATGTGGCGAGACAAAAACCTAGTACAGATAGGAAACAAATTTCAAGGAAGTCATATTCGAAATTTAATTAAAGGACTAGCATTTTCAAGAAGAAGGCCACGATAGTGCTTTAGAAAAATAGATCCTTCTCAAAACTGATAATTGTTCTTTTTATGTTCTGCCTTTTTTTGTTCTGATAAATGAAAGAAAAAAGAGAGGAAGTTATTCCAATTCACAGTAATGAACAGCAAATCTTTATACTATTAGTTTAATAGCTTTTGCATTACTTTGAAAGTTTAATAAGTACTGGATAGAGCTGTCTCATACAGATATTGCATCGGTGAGTATGAGGTAACAGAGAAAAAGTTTGTGGCCAAACAACTGGAAACTACTTGTTATGTACCTCACCTTCTTATAAAATTAGTAGATAAGAGATGTTCACAAGGATGCCGTTAAGAACAAAGCCTGTTTTAGGTTCACCTATCTGCATTAAACAATCAAAATATACCTGAATATTATAATAAAAGATTTGGACTGCATCACCTAAACGCATCAGACCGTAGACAGTAAAACAAGGACAAGCTGTGGCATTTTAGACATTAGCACAATCTGAACAAGATACTCAGTGCCCGCACATTATATAAATATCAAATGGGGCATTTCAACAAATCAATGGATGATCTACAATATGAAGCTAGAGAATCACTTGATCCTTGCACAAATGTCTTGGAAATCAAGATGGCAGAATTACTTGCAACGAAAAATGAGCTGAAGCAAGCTAAAGATGATGCAACACAGTCATGGTTAGATTCTAGGCCACTCATTGACAAGCTTGAAAAGCTCCATACTGACCTCTCATATGGAAAGAACAAAGCTACCAAGGATGCAAATGACATATTGGAGCTTAAATCTCAGCTTCGCAATACAATTATTAGCATCCGCACGAAAAAGGAGGAGGAAGTCAAACTCACAGAACTGATCAACCAAATAAGCCAGTCGTTGGATCAACAACGTGAGGAATTGGAAAAAATCAAGTCGGAAACAGATGAAGAACATAGAGAAAAATTCAGGCTTAAGCAGCTACTCCTTCTGAAAAAACAGACTCTTCAAGCATTGGAACTAACTCTTAGAGCAACACAGATTGAGTCAGAAGCTTTTGGTGCATCATCTGCCAATGCAATTCAGCATATCAGCCGGTCCCACGTGGACAATAGCACAATCAATCTCACTCAGACAGAATATGATGCACTAAGAAAAGAAGCACATGAGCAGACTTCAATCGCAGATTGGCGAGTTTCTGTGGCCATGGAAGAAAGAATGTTAGCTGAAAAAAGCCGAAAGCTTACTCAAAAACGGTATCAGGCGCAGAAAAGGGACATCAAGTTTACCAAAACAAATGACGATACAACCGCCAATGACAATATTGCACGAGAGGCAGATGATTCAAGGGTGAAGGTAGAAGGCCATGTCAAAAGTAGACCGAATAGTTTTCCTTTAGCCCGAGCCAAATTAATGGCAAAGAATCAGAAGAATTCAAAACAATTTGACACATCAAAAGATACCAACAAAATACCAGTGCTGAGAAAGAAACCATCTTTGTTTGCCCGAATAAGAGGCTTTCTTGTACGCAAGATAACTTTATGGTTTTGATGGTTGTAGATGTACTAAGAAAGTAGCAGTTTATTTTTTTTTCCCAATAAAATGCTACAAATCTCCAGTCAAATAATGCTCATAGTAGGAAAATGCTTTGAGTCAGTATTGAGATGCTTCTAATTTTCCTTGCACTTTTTTCACACACAATTCTTACTTCAGTTCTCATACTGTTCAATTTCCTTGTACTATTATTCTGCTTATTCAAACTTGAAATTGTGCAGATTAAGAATCTATTTGTAAAGCTTCCAAATGATGTCGTACATCTATGAATTTACTTGCATTCTTTATGAATCACACATCTTTCAATACGCTGTAAAAATTTCCAATGCCTTCGACATTGAAAATTAACACAATAAAGTGCCTGAAATAAACTAGACATAAACATGCATGTAATCCACTTTACATTAACATTGTTGAGTTTCACTACGGATGTTCCGAGATCCCTGTAGAAAATGTTAGGAGTCTTGCTGGCATACATACCATAGGACCATTTACTATCATTTGTCTTACTAGATGATAGCCCATGCGAACGGGTCGAAATAATTTATTAAAATTGATTATTTTTTATTAAATTTTATAGGAAATATTTTATTTATCATTAAAAAATACTATAAAAATGATAAAAGTATAAAAGAAAATTACGATATTTATGGAACTCAGTAGTTTATAAAAAAAGAATTGTAATTACATCAAAATTCCAATATTTCTAGGAGACACAAATTTAGAAGTAAGTATCATTAAAACGTGATTTCACTTACAAATAAGATATTAGATGATAAGGGCCCGAGAAAATTTAATTAAATTGATCATTAATTTATTATAAAAAATTATGTTATTTACAAAGAATTTGCTTATTAATAAAGGTTATTTTATATATTATTTATTTAAGTTTATTTAAGAAAATCGAGAAAAAAAACTAAATGATTCCGATATATACGTTAAAATGTACATGATTATGATAAATACGTTATTTGTGAACTGAATAGAGTTATAATAAAAATTACAATTATAATAGTATTAACAATTTATTATTTTAATAAAAAATAATATATAATCCTTGGAGAAATAGGAATCTTATGGGTGGAACCAATTTTTGGTATTGAAGTACCATTAAAAATGTATTTCGTTTGTTATAGATAAGCATGTCATCGTAGATTAACATTTGTATTCGTAGTCTTTTTTTTATTAAGTTGTAATAAAAAAATTATAATTGTAATATAATTTATTTATTTATTTTATAAAATAACATAGAATTCTAGAGAAAATTGGAGTCTTGGGGTGAAACCAAAAAATGGTACGAACCAAATTTGGTATAAAATAGTACATTAAAAAGGGGTTTTGTTATTAATACACGTTATAGATATAGATTTATTTATTATTTATTTAAGATTATATTTTAAACAATCAAGAAAACATAACATACATGGTTCTGGTTCTATTATATACGTTATTTGTACAATTCAGTAATATTATAGTAAAAGAATTATAATTATAACAAAATTCCAAACAATTGTTTTAGAAAATAATATGAATTTTAGGGGAGTAGAAATCTGTGATGAAATAAGGGTGAAACCAAATTTGTTACGAAAATATCATTACATAGAAATTTATTAATAAAGGTTATAGATTCGTTAGTGTTTTATGAAATGTTATACGATTTGGCTACGTATTCGTTGGTGTTTTACCCTCTATTTGTTGGTGATTTTTGATCGTTGGTTTTTTCAAGTTAAAAAAAATTATAAACAAAAGAATTATAATCATCATAAGAACTCTATTTTTAACTCTTTTTAAAGGAACATAGTATTCTAGGAGAAATATGATTTTTTTTAAAAAAATTACAAATAAAAGAATTATAATTATAATAAGATAAAAATTACAAAAAGAATTATAATTATAATAGGATTTCTATTTTTATTCTATTTTTTTTAAAAAACAACATAGTATTCTAGGGAAAATAGGATTTTAGGGGTGAAACCAAAATATAGTGCGAACCAAAACGGGTGAAACCAAAATATAGTGCGAACCAAACTTTAGGTACCTTTAAAAGAGGGTTTCGCTTATTAATAAAGGTTATAGATGTAGTAGCTAGTAGTTAAAGTTTGTTAACTGTCTGTACTATAGCATTAAGTAGTTCTTGTAGTGTTCTGATATGAGACAAAGAGTATCCTTTGTCCTATGTCAGAGTAGGTTATAGTCTGAGATAAAAGCTCACTCATTGTATTGTTGATTCTAGGAATGATAACATATCTTTGAGTGTGTGTTCTGTGCTCTACTTCTGTCATTGTGTTATTGAATGTAGTACGCTTTCATAAAACTCTTTATGGTATCAGAGCTGCATACTGTTGCCTTCTAATCACAGAAGTAACACATTTGGTGTCTCCATTCCTCGTGTGTGTCAAATCAAAACCCTGTGTGTGTTTACATTCAAACTGGTGTGTGCCTCTCATCTGTTTTTCACTCTTGAGCTTTGACTAGCTCCACTACTCCTAACTCTAGCACTCATAACAGTAATACAAGTCGATTCACCTACACAGATATGCAAAACCCATTGTTAATTCACCCCACTGATGGCCCTACGTCCGTGTGTGTCTCCAAACTTGAAGGACCTAGCGATTTTCGGGCCTGGAAACGATCCTTTGAAATCCAACTCAGTGCCAAACGAAAATTGGCCTTTGTTGATGGTTCTCTTCGAAGGAGCACCACTGATACAAATGAGGCAGCTCAATGGGATACTTGCAACAATCTGGTACTTTCTTGGCTTCATAACAACCTTTCTGATACAATCAAAAAGTCTGTACTGTTTATAAACAACGCTGCTGAGGTTTGGAATCAACTTGAAAAACGTTTTTCACTAATCAATGGCTCTCGAAAGTACAAACTTACGCGAGATCTGTATGCTGTAAAGCAAAATGGGGCTCGTGTCAACGATTACTTCACTACGATGAGTGGTCTTTGGGAAGAAATTGAAGCTATGAATACTCTTCCCTCTATCACCACTGTCACCACAGAAATTGCTGCCTTACTCCAAGCTATTGATACAATGAAAGAGGAATCCAAACTCTTTCAGTTTTTGAATGGACTTGATGAACAATATGGTGCACATCGTAGTCAACTGTTGATGATGCACCCTCTTCCATCGGTTGAAACAGCTTGTTCTGTCATTCAGCAAGAAGAATCCCAAAAGGATGTTCTTCAATCTAGAGCCACACCTGATCTTGAGATGGCAGCTATGTATAGCAAAGGAAACACAGACAGGGGTGTCTATCACTGTTCCAATTGTGGGGGGAGAGGTCATTCAAATGATAAGTGTTGGAATGTCATTGGATACCCTAGATGGCATCTCAAGTATAATCCTGATCAACAATACAAGAAACCAAACCAACGAATGCCAAATAAGTGGTCAAATACCAGATTTTCCAGCAACAAAAACAGTGACACAAAGAGAGCTAATGTGGCAGTTGGAAGCAGTGATCAAAATGTTACCATGACAACGCAACAATTGGAACAGCTTCTCAAACTTATTCCAGCAAGCTACTCACAACAAAAGGGCTCAGAAACCGATGAAGAACTGGACTATGTATTTTCTGGAATGGCTCAAAGTGAAACTGACTCACTAAAAGGAACAAGGTGGGTGATGGACTCAGGGGCAACTGACCACATGACATTTTCAATTCAGCATCTTGTCAATGTAAGGATGGCTCCTGCTAACTTCACAATAAAGCTTCCAACTGGAGACACGACAAGCATCACACACATTGGTGATATAGAGCTGCAAAATGGATTAAAAATGCTGAATGTCATGTATGTTCCCCAATTTACTCATAATCTCCTTTCTGTTCATAAACTAGCTAAGGATAATAATTGTGATGTTATGTTTTATCCTTCTACTTGTGTTGTGATGGACTCTGTCTCTAAGAAAATTAGGGCAGTAGGAAAAGTGAAACAAGGGTTGTACTATCTTAGCCACACCACTGAACCTGAAACCTGTGATAATATAAAACCTCGATCTGTTGTTTGTGCTAATGGTTCAGTCACTCAACCTAAAAACTCCCCTCCTGATTCAAATACTTGGCACCTAAGGCTAGGGCATGCTCCTAATGCAGTTCTTAAACACATACCCTTCCTCAACTCAGTTCACAAAACCCTTGACAAGGTCTGTATCACATGCCCCATGGCAAAATTCACTAAACAGCCATTTTCTTTGAGTGACTCTCATGCTAAAATGGCATTTGACCTTGTACACACAGACATCTGGGGTCCCTATAAGGTGGCCACAAAAGGGAAATTTAAGTACTTCTTGACACTAGTCGATGATTACAGTCGAATGACTTGGGTATATCTCATAGAGAAGAAATCTGATTACCTAAGTACCTTAACTGCATTCTTCAATTATGTGTCAAATAAGTTTGCAAGACGGGTCAAGACTGTTAGATCAGATAACGCCTTGGGATTTGATGATAAGGCATGCAAAATCTACTTCACTGAGAGAGGAATAAAGCATGAAAAGTCATGTGCCTATAGACCCCAGCAGAATGCTAGGGTTGAAAGGAAACATAGGCACGTCTTGGAGGTTGCAAGAACCTTGAAATTTCAATCAGGTTTGAGCCTGCACTATTGGGGAGACTTTGTATTAACAGCCGTATACATTATCAACAGGCTACCTAGCTCTGTTTTGAACTTTAAAACCCCCTATGAAGTGTTATTCGAAGAACAGCCCACTTATGAGGAGTTCAAGGCATTTGGCTGTCTAGCATTTGCTTACAATCAACAACCATCCAAGGATAAATTCTCTCCAAGGGGAATTCCCTGTGTTTTCCTCGGTTATCCACCAAATCAAAAGGGGTTCAGACTGTTAAATCTCTTGGACAACACGACTCTGGTTTCAAGAGATGTTGTTTTCAATGAAAGTGTCTTTCCCATGAATAGTACAAGTGATGCATATCTTCAACCCTTGCCTGTACACATGCCTGTTCCCAACTCTGCTTAATACACTGAAGATCGAGATATGGAACTTGAAACTCAGAATGATGATGAAGTTGAAGTGCAGCCTCCTTCTCCAGTATCTCAATCTCTATCACCTGCAGAGACTTCTCTCAGGAGATCAACCAGAGTCAGCTCACAACCAGCATGGATGAAAGACTATATTACTCAACCTGGTAGCCAACTTGCAGCAAATGTTGCTACTGTAACAGCCTACTATGTCACCCCTGACTTCAAATTCTTCTTAGCAGCCATGTCAAAGACACCTGATCCAATCAACTTCAAAGATGCAGTGATTCACTCTCACTGGAAAACTGCCATGAACGAAGAATTGGATGCTCTTGAAGAAAATGACACTTGGGAGATTGTTCCATTGCCTGCAAACAAGACAGCAATTGGATGCAGGTGGCTGTATAAAACAAAGTATCGTTCAGATGGTACCATTGAAAGACACGAGGCAAGGTTAGTGATTTTGGGATGCAAACAAAAGTATGGAGTAGATTACATGGAAACCTTTGCTCCAGTTGCTAAAATGGCAACTGTCAGAGCACTTCTTGCTGTTGCTGCCTTGAAAGGATGGAATCTCTACCAAATGGATGTTAAAAACGCATTCTTGCATGGAGAGTTGGAAGAGACAGTCTATATGAAACTTCCTGAAGGCTACACAGGCATGGGGAGCAGAATTACATCTCAAACTGGACACTACAAGGCTGATCATGCAATCAATCTTGTCTGCAAATTGAAGAAGGCCTTGTATGGCCTTAAACAAGCACCCAGATTGTGGTTTTCAAAGTTGGCTGTCACTCTTATGGAATCAGGCTACTCTCAATCCAAGAATGACTACAGTTTGTTTAAATATCACACTGATGACTCTATCACTGTCATCCTGGTGTATGTGGATGACATACTAATTACTGGGAACTCTGAGCATCAAATAGCGGTGCTGAAATCAATTCTATCCAAGAAATTTCACATGAAAGATATGGGATATGCAAGCTATTTCCTTGGTCTGGAAATTACAAGAAGTGAAGCTGGTATTTTTGTCTCTCAAAGCAAGTATACTGAAGACATGTTGAAAGAATTTGGCATGGCAAACATCTCACCATTAAAGTTGCCTATGGATGTGCACCTCAAACTGTCTATTGACAAAGGAGACCCACTTGCAAATCCTCATACATATCAAAGACTTCTGGGAAAGTTAATCTACTTAACAGTGACAAGGCCAGACCTAACATTTACTGTTCATACTCTAACTCAGTTCATGCACAACCCTACAAATATCCATATGCAGGCTGCAAAAAGAGTGTTGAGGTACCTCAGAGGCACTACTAGTCAAGGAATTCTATTTGCTACAGCAACTAGTGCTCAACTCACTGCATACTGTGATAGTGATTGGGCAAGCTGCCCTTTCTCTAGAAAATCAACATCAGGCTTCTGCATTCTATTTGGTAAATCTCCAGTGTCTTGGAAGACAAAAAAGCAAACTGTTGTGGCCAGGTCATCTACAGAAGCAGAATATAGAGCAATGGCCCTTGCTTCTTGTGAAATTACTTGGCTAGCAAACTTGTTCAAGGACTTGGGAATCAGCAACCTGCCACCAACTGTTCTTAACTGTGATAACCAGGCAGCTATCTCCATTTCTGCTAATCCTGTGCTGCATGAGAGAACCAAGCACATCGAAATAGACTGCCATTATGTTAGGGATCAAATTAATTCAGGTGTCATCTAAACACAACATGTGCCTTCCTATGCTCAGGTGGCTGACTTACTGACTAAGAAACTCTCAGTGAAGCAGCACTCTTACTTACTTGGCAAGTTTGGAGTCTCAGACAAATCTTCCACTCCACTTGAGGGGGAGTGATGGAAACCTCTACCTATTCATCTGTCATTAACAAGTGCTAAACATCCATAGGACCATTTACTGTCATTTGTCTTATGTAGTAGCTAGTAGTTAAAGTTTGTTAACTGTCTGTACTGTAGCATTAAGTAGTTCTTGTAGTGTTCTGATATGAGACAAAGAGTATCCTTTGTCCTATGTCAGAGTTGGTTACTAGTCTGAGATAAAAGCTCACTCATTGTATTGTTGATTCTAGGAATGATAACATATCTTTGAGTGTGTGTTCTGTGCTCTACTTCTGCCATTGTGTTATTGAATGTAGTATGCTTTCATAAAACTCTTTAAATCTCAATCCATCCTACTCCGGTCACTGATTTAAACTTATGCCACCATGCGAAGCAAAGAAGCCTAAGAGCTTAATATCTGAAAAAGACAAGGTTTTGTAACATTTTCCTTAGAACAATCTGAAGTGCTTAGTAGTTTGTACTTATATTGTACTATATTACAATACAATAATATATTGTAATATATTTGTTAGTACAATCTAAAGAACTTAATATTGTAACATTTTATTTAGTACATTACTCAAATATATTGAAAATATTACAATAATGCTAATAAATCAGCTTTAATATTAGGAAAATGTAGAATCCCTAAACTCATTCCCGAATTTATTCCCAAATGCCACATATCAGAATATTATTGGTACTAATTCAAATAATAATGATGGACCCCACCCTACATTCACTAATTAAAACTTTTCAAAATGTCACGTCAACCATGCCACGTCATTCGGGAATTTCACTGAGAACGTTTTCGGGGTACTTAACCATTACTCTATTAGGAAAATGCTAGATGAAAACTGATCTAACAGTGATTATTCGGGAACTTAGCCATGCCACGTCATTCGGGGACTTAACCATGCCACGTCATTTGTGAACTTAATTTGATTACGCTTTCTCGGTATGCTTTCGAGGAATTCTGGGTATGCTTTTGACAAATGTCGTTAATATTAATATTAACGTCGTGATGAAAACTGATCCACAGTGAATATTGTGATCTCAAGGATCTCCAAAATATTTTAGTCTCGGTCCAACTATACTAAAATATATACAAATTTCCTACCATTTTTTTTCCTTTCAAAACGTATGGTATGAGTTCTTGTAAAAATTTCAAATTCACTCTTCTACCATTTTCTTCCCTTTTTCAAATTATCATTTTATCTGTTGTGCTAAAATTTTAAATTTACTTGGGTGAAAGCCCATAATAACAGTTTTTGAAATAAGTTTGTCCAAAATACCACTTTGCGAATAGGTTGTCCAAAATATTGTTTTGTATATGCATTTGCTAAATGCACCGACCCGTACGTATTCGCATGCAACAGATGCACGTATCTTGTTTGTGTGCTTTTTCTTTTTAATATTTCATTGCACACATATTTGGGTAATGCATAGATAAGGGAACGCATATGTAACATGCGTGGATCTTGGTTGTCTTCTAAGCACATGGCACAAAATCGTTTTATTTTTAAATGCTTTTTTGTCATTTCAGTTGATCAATTTAGAGTTAGGTCACACCATTTGACTATGATCTTTACCTATTTATTGTGCGTATATAACACCCACATAGTCACACTTATATATATAAGTAGGTATATTCAACAATCAAATCCATGTAATTTAGCAAAAATAAAAAATATTCAAATTCATATATATACATAGACAAAGTAGAAGAATAAGAAAATAATGACATTCATTTTACATATAATGGTCATATGGATATATGTGAATCGTGCTGTATGAATGGGTTGGAAGCAAAGGATAAGGGTTTGAATTAGGTGTGTACGTGTACACAATTTTAGAAAAGTCAGACTATGTACTTGGGAAAGAAAACATTTGATTCCAACGAATACAAGGTACTTGGGAAAGAAAGAAAACATTTGATTCCTACGAATACAAGGCCAACGAAATATGTATAATTGAAAATTTTCCTCATATAACTATAAAAATAATGAAAAATTTGAAAATATTGTATTATTAAAGAATACAAATAATCTATCTTAAAATTTATACTCGTATCTAGAGCATGGTTTGAGCCTTGAGGAGCCTATTTCTCCTCCATTCCTGCAATCTACGACACACTAATACGTACAGATTATATACTTCCTCACTCATACATTCATTATATATACTAGCTTATAACCCGTGCAGCACGGTTACTTTTAAATACTTTTAAAATTATATGATTAAATAGAATAGAGTATAATAATTTATTATGCATATAATTTAACTTTGTAATATTAATAAATAAAATTATTAGTAATAATAGTTATTTAATAAATGATATGTATTGATTAGAACTAATAATAATATAAAATCCAAATAACCCATAACAATCCCAAAACCAAACAACCAAAATATAAAATACATAAAATACTACTTATAGCCCACTAAAATTTATTTATTAAATATAATTTTATCTTTTGAATTGAGCGTGATTTGTTTAGTTGTTTGGTTTGGTTGATTTTATAATTATTTAATGTTTTTATTATTATTTTTGGTTGTATAATGTGTTTAGTTATTTAGTTGAATCAAACAACCAAATTATACCCTTGTTTACTTATTATATAATAGTATAGATTATAGGTCAACATACTCTTTCATGCCATTTAGTAATTTATAAAACACCCCTATATTATAAACAAAATATACTAAAAAGATTATGTTGTCATGGATTGAACCCATGACCTTTTGATCCTAATATACATTATGGCCAGATTATAATCATCATGCTAGAAGATCACTTCACACAAATTTGAAACTCATCTACTACATGTCTACAAGACTACATCCAAAGAACTCTTATTCTATAATTCATTTAAAATTTATATTAAACATATTAAAAATAAAATAATTAAAATATTTATCTATTTTCAAATATATATATATCTATACTATATTATAATAAGCAAAAGGGGGTATAATTTGTAGTTGGTTACCCCCTATTTTTGGTTATCCCCATTTTTGGTTATCCCTCACTTATCACCGTTAGATCAGCAACTCAAATAGATCATGACCGTTAGATTTAACAATACTAAAATACTAAAAGTTGTTATATGCAGAAGGTCCCAGGTTCGATTCCCGCCAACAACATATTAATTTATATTTAATACTAAAAATTATTATATACAAATATGTAAGGTTTGAATTCTTTCAATAACATATTAAAATCAATATTTATAATATTATATTGTATTATAAATAAATTATAAAATATTAAAAGTAACCCGTGCTTTGCATGGGCTATAAGCTAGTATATATAGTGTGTGTGTGTGTGTGTGAGAGAGAGATAAAGAGAGATTATAATTAGAAATAACTCACATATAAGTATAAATATGTTCCGTGTTGTTCAATAGTTGGTTTTGGATATAATATTATAAATCAAATTAATCATATAATGAAAAAATTTTAAAAATTCTTATAAAATTTGGATTTTATGCTGATTATCGATTAAATAAGAGGAAAAAATATATAGTCGGTAGGCCTTGGAGTATCTAAAATTCATTATAGAAAAGTTTTCAATTAACACGGAGCTTTAAATTATAAATTGGACATTTTTTTTTTCTGTTTTTAAGATAAAATCATAAAATGTATCTTTAACTTTGAATTTAGTATTATAAATGAGATTATTCATGTTATAAATACAGTATTGTAAATGAAATTATCGTTGACTTTGAATACAATATTTAGATTCCATACTAGTTATCGATTAAATAATTAGATCTTTTAAAGATTAAATCATAAAATATATAGTTGACTTTATATACAGTACTATAAATGCCTAAATTTAAAAATTTTGTATTTAGACACCAACATGACAATAAATTTTTATTATCGTATTTAAAAGTGAAACCAAATAAATAAATTTGTGTAAATTTTTTACTAATGATATATACACAATTAAAATCTTAAAATATTGAGGATTATGTATTAAAATTTTGTAAGTGAAATCATTGTGATAGAAATGGTTAACAACTATAAAAGTAATATAATATTAATAAAATTATATTTTTTATGAAATCATAATGATTATTTTATGAAATTATAATATTAAGATATTTTTCTTTTTATTATGCGTAATGACACCTAAACACGAAACTAAATTACGGATTCACGAGATGACAAAAATTAATTTGATTTTAAATTTGGACTTCTGGTACGTGCTATGAAATTACATTCTTACAATATTTTCATTGTATTACACATATGACACGAAAAGACATGGTATACGAGATGACATCAATTTATATAGTATCAAATTTGGGATTTAGGTAGATGAAACACGTAAACAGGACAAGAATATAAATTTGAAATTCATTTATTATCATAAATATAGTAAATATATTTACGATCTGTAAATAAAAATGAAATTAAATTCACATACACTGAATCAAACATAGATTTTATTTAGTTGACATTAATGTGTTATTTTATATTAAGTACGTTTATATTAGATTAATTAAATGATTAATATTGGATAAAATAAATGTCTTATTTAGTCATTAAATTGTTAAAAATTAAACCGTGTAATCAATTTTAAAATCGTCCTTGTACTTTATGAATTCAACCCAAATAACACGTGGGAAAAAATACTTTTTATATTCCAAAACAGTTATACAAGATTATCATGGAAGAGGCTTAATTATGAAGTTTAAAATTGAACTATACAAAGTTTTAAAACTTTAGCTCAATTAGGCACAAAAAAAATTACATTACGAATTTTATTTACAAGAAAAAGTTTGGATTACATCCACTTTT
The DNA here is from genome assembly GCA_037693485.1 of Kitagawia praeruptora. NCBI lineage: Eukaryota > Viridiplantae > Streptophyta > Magnoliopsida > Apiales > Apiaceae > Kitagawia > Kitagawia praeruptora. The sequence continues at coordinate 43,729,006 of CM075350.1, forward strand.
AATTAAGGAAAATATTAAATGATTCGAAGATAGTTTATTAATAAACTAAAAGTTTATGTTATGGGGTTGTAATTGTAATTTGAAATGTAAAATATGACCAATAACAGCTAAATAGATTTGTCAATGAAGAGATACTCATTGTAAAAGGCTATAAGCCAAAAATATTTAAAAAAAAATGCATTATTAATTTTGATAATATAATATTTACAATACATATCTACCAATCTACCACCTTGTAACGCGATAGTGATGATTTCTGAACGACATATAAATATATGTTTAATAATAATAAATTAAAATGTAGTTCGTGTAAAAGAATAGTACAATGACATCCACAATTTATGTGAAAAATTAATGAATGAGATTTACGCACAATAAATATTTTTTTTATACGATAACATATAAAATACTCATTTACCGCTGATAATCACAATAATAATTTAATAACAATATATGAAATATGTGAATATAAAAAATAACATGATGCCCGTGCAGCGGTAATCACAATAATAATTTAATAACGATATATGAAATACGTGAATATAAAAATTAACACGATGCCCGTGCTTTACACAGGCTATCATGCTAGTTATTACTTACTCCATTCAACTAGTTGCTGAAACGTCGCAGACTCGCCGTTATTATCTTCTCTTCCAGTGATTTTCTGCTCTTTATTTGATTATTTTTCTCTCTTTTTTTAATTCCTGTTTTTCTTATATTTGACCTTTAATTTTCTCCAATAAATTGTTCATATTATTTATTCTCATAGGTAACGCCATGAGGAGTCGTCGTAAAGTTGACGTGGAGGAGGAGGAGGAGGATCGGTTAAGTAGTTTATGATGTTTTAATCCACATTCTATCATTTCTTCCTCATGTTACATACGCTGCACAAACTTGCGTTTTATCAAAAAGATGAAACACTGATTTTTGGATACACCATCCTGATGTTTACTTGAATGGCAAAACATTTGGAAAAACTTCGTATAGGTTTATGAAATTTGTCGATATGGTGTTATCACAACGCGACAAGTTCAATTATGATGTTCGTTCCTTTACTTTTGTGTGGCCATTTGTATCGAGAACTCCTCAAACACTGTTTGATAGACTTCATTCTCATGGTCAATCTCATGACGTTCGACATTTTTGTCTAAGCATTGGTTGTGCTTCTCGTCTTCTCGTCGTATTAGCTATCCTTCCGAAAAGTTCTGTCCTAAATCTCTTACTACTCTAAGGTTAAATCTATTGAATTCTGATGGAGGATCTAATTGCACTGATTTTAATCTTCAGCTTCGAGATCTATATTTGAGTGGTTGCCTGAAAATTTTCATATTAGAATCAAAATTGGGAATGTGGATCACTTTTCGAGTCTTGCAAATTTAACTGAACTTGGCGTTATTAATTGTAACATTGCCGGAGCTGAGTCAAATGGAACACGTTTCTGCATCCCTATATGTTCTCCAAGACTTGAGAGGCTGAGTACAGAGTTGGGGTATTCCAGGGTGTCTATAAAAAACAACACCTGCAGATCAACCCCGTTATATTGAAGATGTGGAGATTGATTTTCATTCACATACAGATTTTAGAGCTTCATATTATTCACTGAGGTTGATCAACATCAATAGATATCCTCCTACTGCTCGGTCATACACTCTGGCAGAGTCTACAATACAGGTACATCTTTAAGATATGAAAGTCCTTTTTTCTTATAGCATCTTCATGCATTTTCTTTGGTGAATATGATTAGTAAACAACATGCTAGTCATCAACTACATCTTGTAGTATTTGTTACTATAATTGCTCATTATGTTTCTAGTTGTCTTGTGCATTTTCTATGATAAAATTGAACCCCCACCTCGATCTGTTCGTAGAGGATGTTGTGCCTTGATAAGCCAAGTCGCTGGAGGCTAGTTGTGATGTATCCCCTCCGGAACTAGTGAGGAGGACTGGTCATCTCTCTGTACAAGTTGTTGCCGATTCCAAGTCAGACAAGGCTTGGTGGAAGTTTTTTGTAAAACTTGCTTTTGTTTCATTGTCTATTAACCGGAGTTTCTGGAGTTTCACATCAAACATTGTTCTGACAATGATGTAGCAAGTATTGCTGGCATCACTAGATTTGAGATATTGGGTACTTAGTTTTTGAACGGTGTATGAGATTCTCTTTATCTTGTTTTTTGTTTGTCTAAAAGATCATATAAAATAGAGTACTGCTAGTTTGCCTCTTACCAATCATCTTTGAATTTGCCTTTTGTATGATGATTCCTTTTGGTGCTAGTGTTGTTGTCTATGGACTGGATTGTCCAACCTCCCACTTTTATAGGAAGGGAATTGGTTTAAGCCATAGTTAACCATGCTGCTATGCCTCATGTCACACTAGTGAAGTAGCTGTGCTGTTCAGTTTATTTTCTTTTCGGTTTGGACCTGACAAGTATAATTAAGTTTCTTAATTTCTTATTTCGTCAAAAAAAAGTTTCTTAATTTCTTTTTCAACTTGTCCATTAGGTTTATGTATGGGCCAGATTTTGAATTTACTCTTACCTATATGGGGTAATCACATACCTAGAGGGGCCATTTTACCCTTCAACAAGCTGTTTGTATAATGAATACATAGTATCAGTACTGAGGCAGTGAAAAGTTGGGGGAAACATGGCCACCCATGGTATGAACATAGTTCCGCCCCTGATCAAGATGATGCTTCAAAGTGCAAGTATTTAAGCAAAAACAGAACCAAGAAGAGGAAGGCGCACACAAATGATCCAGAAAATTTTGTACTTTTTAACTGAGTCCATCACAAGCTGAATAGACTCGCTGGTTGCAAGAGTCAGTATTGAGTACAATAGTGTGAATGTGCTACAGTTAGTAGCTTCAAGTATCAGCCAATAAGGAATGACGCTATTCATATTTTTGGAATAAGAAGCTAGCAGATAGTCCCTGACAGAACACAATGCTTAAAATGTAAATTAGTAGTTAGTATATCTTAGTTAACGGAGATAATACTAACAAATGATTTCAAACTCAGATATAAAATCATATGTCACTGAACATAATGAAATGTTGATACAAGTATGAGATGTGAAGAAACAAAACACAATCACAATATCAACTTCTTACTGGAAGAGAAAAATTATCCACTACTCGGTACAAGATGAATTCAGAAGCACCATAAACTGAAGCAGGCGATCCAGCAACCGGAGAAGCAAGAACAACTGTATCGAAACAACACAATCATTTTAGCTGTCCAGAAGGAAATAAAGAACATCAAACTAAAATAGAGGAACATCTATAGATCACTGCCTGTCTGCTACTTGCCAGTCAAATATGATTTTATGTTTTTCATCATAATCCGTCTTGCTGCTTGTGGTGTTGTCCTTGGCTGCTTCCATCCCCCCTTATTATATTTAAACTAATGTGTTTGTAAGTGTAATTGTGTATACATTTCCTCCTTCATCCCTCTCATATATAGGACGGAAGAATCTAACGATACAGTTGCCCATTGTATTATTAGCCGCCGAAGCGCGTTTTGTAACATAAAGCACGAGCTATAAAAATCAATTACTCGTACTATATAGCTGAAACAAAGAGTTATTGGAGCGAAATTGTTTTTAAATATATCAGTCATGATCGCACTGAGGCTTAAAAGGGAACTTCTTTTTTTTCCTTCAACTTTTTGATATAAAAATGAGCTATATCATGCGGCCTAGCTTGCAACAGAGCTACCAGATGGTCCAGATCACATGATCACTGTATTGCAGCAGTTCACATGATTCGACCAACTGGAAGGACAAACTCAAAATCGACGACAATACCAAGACAAGTGCATGCATAAAAATTATAGAACCAAATCCAGAAGCCATCTTAGTCAACACATATATGAATTGCGTTGAAAATACATAAAAGGTATACTGAGACCTTGTAAGCAAACGACCAAGGGCTGAGCTAGTCAAGAGCCACTACTTCGTATCTCTGTCTAGAAAACCCAAAATTATTGGAATCTTCATGCATATTCATCCAAAAAAAATAAAATAGCCACTTCTTCATATACTGCTTTGTACCTCCAAATTCCTCCAACATCCTATCTCTGCTTCAATATACCATCAGCCAAAAGATGATCACCATGATCGCACATAAGAAACAAGCAGAGAAAGGGAGAATGAGAAACCATATGTGCTTACATCAATCTAAAATCTTTGAAAGTATGTCACCAAGTAATTTCATAAATTCCAAAAGACAGATGAACATATTATTACAGAAGTGGACTTGCAAACATTCTCACATAGCCAACCTAGCATAACGGATTAGCATCTTGCTGATACAGGAATTTCATTGCAATAGGTTACAGTTCCTCTGGCGCAGTTCGATAGCAATCTGGTAGTGGTGCCACGATTTTGCACACAGGCATCGCCTCATTTTTGCTTAGAAGCTTTAGTGATGGATGAACCTTAGCATCATGCATGGACACTGCATCTCCAATATCCAGAGTGCTTACATCCACTTCAATTTTCGAAGGAATGTGCTCAGAAGGGCATAGATATTTTAGACTACTTCGTATCTTATTCAAACTACCTCCTGTTTCACCCAGAACAGCATCGATTAGTCTAGATAACATATGAAAGTGATAGTTACTCATTAACAGTATGAGAAATAAAACTGAGGGGTATTGGTCATTTTCTTTCTGTTAAAATTATTACACAAGCCCTCACAAGCAAAACACAGTACATCTGAAACACATACAAATAAGGAGGACAAGCAAAAGTTACTATACATAATCAAATTGTGGATAACTTCAATACAAGATATAATGCTGAGTGACATATCCCTTATACGATTGCCCCTCAAAAAATCAAGAATCCATGTTCTCAATTGTTTAATGCTTGGGATTAACTTGTCGAAGTGAAAACCTTTCTGTTGCAACAACACACTTTGTTAATGTAAACATTTGGCACATACATACATAACAACATCATCGGAAAGAAATGTAGCATAAAACTTTTTGCTTGAGAGGACACAAACACAGAACTGACAATTTCAAGATGCAAGAAACATTACAGACATCAGCCAACTGTCGCTTCAAAAAAATATTTATTCGACAACTATGGTGAAGGCTATTCTCCAAATGCAACACGGATATTTCTCCAGCCATATTAGTACATACAACTTTTCCTTCCCTTCTCTACTTCTACAGTTCTACATAATACTATCATATGTAATTTGTCAAGCAGAAGCTGATCTTACAAATGCACCGAAAAACAATTACCCCTTGTAATATAGCACGCTTTCCCTAGGTTACCCAACAACTAATGCAAGTATAACTGTACAAGAACAACAAATAACCGATTCTCAGTTCCTCGCCCTATAGCAAAACACTTATAAAGCTCGTAGCATATTAATATCAGCAGTAAAATCATGTTTGTCAAATATAACTACTTAAACTAGAAAAAAACAGAAGGAAGCAAAAGCTCTAACCTTTTTCGATCCCGATACAAGAGTCTTCACCTTTAAAGACAATAGGCACATCAACCTTCAATTTCGAACCTTCGTCTAACCAAACAAACACCAAATTCAGCACCTTTCCCGTTTCTTCATCCCTGTGAACCTAATTAAACAATCAAAAACACAATTAAAACCTAAAATTCAAACATTTAAATAAAATATTCAAGAAATGTTCATTTTAGCATACTTATCACCTTAATAGGAAGCACATTTCCGGATTCAAGTACAGTCGAGGAACCCGACCCGGCCCGAATCTGAAGCGAAAAAGTAGTAGAACAAAAAAATGGCAGCTGTACGGAATCAATAACCGATTGAATCTGATCTTTCTCAGTAGTAATCAAATGCTTTCTCGAAAGCGCATTGCCAACGACGTCGTTTAAGGCCAAAACGACGGCGGGGATTCGACCTTGAGCTCTCTCTTTAACTGCTAATCTTTTTCCGGTGAACTCTCGTGGAATGGCTTCGATTGTGTGGAGCGATCTTGATGTGTGCAGGGTTCTTCTTAGAGCATCGCCGGCGCGGCGCCACTGTGAGATCATTTTCCGGCGAGGTGGGGAGTGAGGGTAGGGTTTTGTGGGTTGTGTTGGTTTGGTTGGGGGGGTTTAAGGGGTTATGGGCTGGTGATTTGGGTGGTTGAGGGGAGAATAAATGGCCCAAAATGGAGTTTGTGTTTGGTTTTGTAAGAAGTTGAAAGCCCAAGGTCTCTAACTTTGAGTTTGGTTTTAATGTACGTGTGAAGATGCAAACACAATGAGGTTAAACATCTCTAATTAATGACTGTGGTTAAATGTTTTGCTTATTCAATTTTTTTTTTTTTTGTCAGAGCTTATTCAATTTTTAAATCCGATTAATCAGTATGATTTAAAGTGTAAATTAAAATAATTTTCATATTCGATTAATTGCGTCCTACTTCGTACCAATCAAATTTTAGTTGTTTTTTTTTTAAATAAATCAAATTTTAGTTGTTGATAACCTGTTTATATATCAGCATGGATCCATATACGTGTTATTTTTAATCAACGATCCCACCCATAATTTTTTTTCCCATCGATTTGACCGCGAGAAAAGTGAGTCGATTGTTTCGACTACTTTTGAGATTATTTTTTCTCAGTTCATTGTCTGTTTCTTGTAATAATATTTTTTATTTATAATTTAATAGTAATTTATTAATAACCAAGTAATCAATATCAATATATTCTTAATGTCTGCTAGTATTGCATTTTAAAAATTACTGCTTTTACCCTTCATTTTTTTATTCTTCTTTATTTCTTTGATGCCCTTTTTTGTCATTACACAGGAAAATTACAGCTTTTATCCTTTATGTTTTTAATCTTCTTTATTTTTTTGATGTCCCTTTTTGTCATTACACAATATTTGGAGCGACCCAATTTAGATTGGATCGACCCAAATCTCCTTTATTAATCAATTTTCTTTTTCAGGTTAAACATATTAACTTTTCTATTTTTCAATAACTAAATAATTTACTTCTTAGGTAAAATACAATATCTTTTACATTTTATCTAACTAAAATTTCTCCATTTTTAAAAACTACGATCAATTTTGTATAATAAAATAACATAATTATATTATAATTAGTATTAAATAATTAATTACCTTTTTGAGCCAAAATACGTTACCTTTTCTCTAACTATAATCTCTCTTTTTCCAATTGTATCATGGACGGTTACCTTTTTCAAACACGTTACCTTTTTTTCATTCTCTTACGAAAATCTCTCTTTTTCCAATTATATCACGGGCGATTCTATTTAATAAAAATAAAATAATAATATTATAGTACTAATAATTAACTGATTACCTTTTCAACTAAAACGTATCATCTTTTATATTTTTTCTAATTAAATTCCTTTTTTTCTAGAAATTTCAGGGGCAACATTAATTTCTGATTTTCTAAAAACTATGAGCAATTTTATTTAGTAAAATAACATAATTAAATTATAATTACTATAAATTAATCAATTACCTTTTTCGCATAAATAATGTTATCGTTTTAATTTTCACGTTATCTTTCTATTTTTTAAAACTAAAATCTCTCTTTTTCTGATTTTATCACGGGCGGTTCTGTTTAATACAATAAACTAATAATATTATAATATTCATAATTAACCGATTGCATTTTTTATCTAAAACGTATCAATTTCTATTTAATGAAATAAAATAATAATTATATAAAAACTAATAATTAGCCGATTACCATTTTCAAGTAAAACCTATAATTTTTTCTATATTTTCTAACTAAAATCCCTCATTTTCTAGAAATATCACGGATAACATTTATATAATTATTATCAAATCTCATATAAAAATTTAAGCCTCCCAACTTTATATTTTAAAAAAATTAACTTAAATTAATGAAAAATTCATATAATATTAAAAAAAAAATCGTGCATTGCACGGGTTTTAAACATGTATAATAAAAATTCGTTACAACGAATAATATCCGTTAGATTTTTAGTTAAAAATTAGAACTCTTATATACTTATATAAAGGAGAAACGAGGGGAGGTAAAGTGGTGCTGGTCAAATAGCTCGGTTCTATTTTGTTAAATTTCTCAAATTTTTGAATTAATAATTCCAATGATTAAAAAAAATCTCAATTTCATTTTAAAATTTTACTAATAGAGGAAATTAAATATATAGTTTCATTATTTTTTACCTATAAAATCTTTACTAATGAAGTAAAGTAAATATCTAAATTGCATTTTAAATTTTTACTAATCGAGGAAACTTAATATACAATTTCAATATCCTTACCTTTAAAATTGCATTTTAAAACATTGAAAGTTTGGTCGGTTAGTTGGTTGGTCGGTCGGTCGGTACCTATTGTTTTACTTAATTACCCTTACTTAATTATAAATAAAATTTCTCCTAATAACTAATCAATTTTTGTTTTCAAGTAAAACATATTAAAATAATCAATTTTCTTCTAAAATACGTTACATTTTCTATTTTCTTTAGCTAAAATCTCTTTTTTCCAATTAAATGCCGCCCTTACTTAATTATAAATAAACAATTTCACAAAAACTAATCAATTTTCTTTTTCAAGTAAAACATATTAAAATAATCAATTTTTTTTTTAAAAAATGTTACCTTTTCTATTTCCTTTAGCTAATATCTATAGTTTTCCAATTATATGGCGCCGGTTGGTTGGTTAGTTGGTTGGTCGATACCTATTGTTTTTACTTAATTACCCTTACTTAAATATAAATAAAATTTCTCCTAATAACTAATCAATTTCTGTTTTCAAGTAAAACATATTAAAATAAACAATTTCTCTAATTTGCATTTTAAATTTTTACTAATCGAGAAATTAAATATACAACTCAATTGCATTTTAAATTTTATTAATAGTGGAAATTAAATATCACTAACAAAATATAATAAAAATTCGTATACAACGAATAATATCCGTTAGATTTTTAGTTAAAAATTAGAACTATTATATAAATATATAAAGGAGATCCGAGGGGGTCTAAACATCTACTATTATCCTTCATTTTTTTTAATAATAATATAATTAATGATAATTAGCCGATTGCCTTTTTCAATTAAAAGATGTTTACTTATAATTGATATGATTATTACCTTTTATAAATACCTAAAATATCATATCTTCCAATCAATAATTTTTTTCTAATTCTAATATGATATTGTACTTATTTTCAGTAATGTTGTAGTACTACGATTGTACCTCCAGCCTTTCTCTTCTCCTCCAGCTACATAATTTTAAATATTGAAAACAAAATACAATACAAGAAGAAGTTTGCATTTATAAATATAGATTACAAGCAGAGAGAGATGTTTAGTTACAGATAGACTACATAGCAACAACATAAGTGATAAAAAGAAAGATGTTAGTTACAGATAGACTACATAGCAACAACATAAGTGATAAAAAGAAAGATGGTCCACATGATGATCAAGCTAATGAAGTATTGAAGTAATTAACAAGCCTGAATCACATAAGCAACTTCCATTTTATAGGTATTGTTTATCATAACGTGGGTAATGGGTTTATGTATTCCAATTAATTTTATTTTTGGTTACCCCTCTAAGTTGATCACAAAAAAATTAACAACCCATCAAAATAAGTAGTTCAAGAATCTATTCAAATTCAAATTATTATATTCATTTCAATAAGAACATACTTTTAATATAATAAAGTCAGCCATGGTGAAAGACCTTAATTTGAACATAAACAATAAATCTACTAGAATATTTATCTGATATTTTGGCTTGCTTATTTAATAGTATAATTTACTTATTTTTAATAAAAGAATCAAAATTAATAATATATATACACTATTTTTTCATACATGAATTTACTAATACAGTTTAATGGTCACGCTCTGGTGAGAATGAGAACAGTGAGAACACACATTTTCACTACATTTCAAGCTATTTTAAAGGGCCCCGCTAGGGGCATCTTCACCAAAAAAAAGTCATATAATTCTACCCTCTATCCATTCATAAAAAAAATAACAAAAAAATAAAATAAAATGAGAACAGTGAGAACACACATATTCGCTACATTTCAAACTATTTTAAAGGGCCCCGCTAGGGGCATCTTCACATAAAAGTCTTATAATTCTACCCTCTATCCATTCATAAAAAAATTTTCACAAAAAAAATTAAAAATTGCTTGAAATGTGATCTCATTGTTCTCCAACATTTACACATTATATTAACTATGAGGTCTCATAGTTAATATAACATGTTCTTGATATTATATGAGGTTTAATGTTTTGGAGCCATTTAATGTTTTGGAGTCATTGGGGGTGAAGGAATTATCATTTTCGCATTTGAATAATGAAGACAATTTATTATTGTTTTCAATTAGAGAACAATATTTCTAAAAATATTTATTATTTTTATTGCAGATTTTGATGGATTAAATAAATTTTCAACATTGTTAAAATAGAATTGTATGCTACTTTTTTATATAAATTTTAGCATATCATTATTTTATTAAATACTTATATAATTGTATCTAATATCTTGCTAAGAATTGATTATTTATATAATTGCATACAATATATTTTTAAGAAATCAATCAAATTTGTTAAATTTTTGGTATTGTCAATTTAAATTAAGTAAGATGTTTTAAGAAATCAATCAAATTTGTTAAATTTGTGGTATTATCATTTTAAATTAATTAAATAAGAAGCCGTGTACGAAGTACGGGCAAAATGCTAGTCAATCTAATGTGCAAACTTTAGTATACATTTAAACTTAGAAACACCACTTACATAGCATTTTTTGGGAATTGCTATGCAAGTATACTATTTAAATTCCGTTTGATAAATCTTAATTCCAACTTATAAGTTACATATTTTGAAAAAAAAAATCGTATTTACATATTTTTTTAAAGAAAAATGTGTATAAAAAGTTTAATATTCGTTATTTTGAAAAAATGAGTACTTATTTATGAGAAATAAGATTTTTCAACGGAACCTTAGATAACGTTTTTGCAAAAAAAATGTTATGCAAGTAATTATGTAACATAATAAATAAAAAAATTTAAAAAAATAACTTACATAACATTTAATTAGAAACCGCTATGTAAAGTACACTTGCATATTGTTTTTAAGAAACATTATGTTAAGTTTCGTATTTTAAGTGATTTTATTAAAATTTTAATAAATCGATGAGTATTTATTTACTCTTGAATGGTGTTTTTGAAAGTGTTATCATAGTTAATGTATTTTAAGGGGCCATTAGTTAAATCTGAACCATAATTTCTGAATGAGTAGTATTTCTGAACGAATAATAATCTGGATGCTGAATGATTGATGTCATTTAATAAATAATATTTTTAAATTTCTGAATGAAATTTTTTATTTATAACACCCTTTATCTAGTTAATGATACACCGTCTCAAAAATAATTTTAAATAATACAATACAATAACACATAGCATTTTAATCATATCTAAACCTTTTAAATTCTTTAACTCATGGCTTGCCAGCAACATTAAATACACCGACGAGAGAGGTAAGAAGGATATTTCAACATTAATTAGAGACATTCGCAATACAGGAAAGTGGTGGAATCAAAATATACTTGGAAACTTGGATCACAAAATTCAGCAAAAAGAAGCCGAAAGAAACAGACTACAAGAAGCTGGTAAGCCTGAGGCAGGGACTATTGCTAACGAACTTAATATCCTTTACCAGCATAGGGAACAAATGTACTGGCAGAAATCTAGGGCCAACTGGGCAGCTTATGGAGACAAAAATAGTAGGTACTTCCACCAAGCAGTCAATAGGAGGCGCCAACAAAACAACATCATAGACTTACTACATAATAATGTCTGGATTTCAACCCCGACAACTATCAAATCCATCTTTTACCAACATTTCAGCACTTTTTTTAACTTGGACCCGTCTGGCACTACCTTCAGCATTGGTGATCTAGTAACTTCCAAAATTTCAGATGCTACTAAACTCACACTTGAGAGACCTTTCACTGCAGATGAAGTTAGGGTAGCACTGAATGAATCAGACTCCAATAAATCTCCAGGTCCGGATGGAATCAATGCAGCGTGTCTTAAACATTGTTGGCAACATTTACAATGTAGCTTCATGGAAACCATTAAAAAATTCTACAATACAGGACAACTCCCAGTAGGACTAAACTCTTCCTTCATAACACTGATACCCAAAATGGCTAACCCACAATCCCCAGCGGATTTTCGCCCTATTAGGCTCATAAATAGTACTATGAAACTCCTACTCAAGGTGCTCGCTAACAGACTTAAACATGCACTCCCACAAATTATAGCAGAAGAGCAAACGGAGTTTATGCAAGGTAGGTGTATATCAGATGGGATTTTGATCACCACAGAGATAATTCACTCTCTAAAACATAAGGCGGCCAAAGGGGTCATACTTAAATTGGATTTCGAGAAGGCATTTGACATGGTGGACTGGAATTTCCTTATGGAAACACTTCTCAAAATGAATTTTGGGGATAAATGGATTATGTGGATCAAATCTATCTTCAATACCATTAGAATTGCAATCTTAGTCAATGGTTCTCCAACGAACGAGTTTAAACCGCAGCGTGGACTCAGGCAAGGCGACCCAATGTCCCCCCTTCTCTTCAACATTGTAGGACAAATTCTACATCATATGATTACGGAGGCACACGACCTAGGGAAATTCAAAGGTATTCAAGTAGGCCAACAAACCTTTACATCATACTTATGAAAGCAACTTTGGACAGCCTCCCCGTATATTGGTTTAACTTCCTTAGACTTCCAAAGACAGTTATCAACAAATTAGACTCCATCAGAAGGGATTTTTTATGGGGCACAAACAAAATGAGACTAACAAGCTGGCACCGTGTCTCACTAAACAAAAAGAGTGGAGGCCTTGGAATTACTAACTTGGAACATAGGAATTTGGCAATGCTAGGGAAAACTTGGTGAAGAATTTTGGAAAATAATAAGTCTCCCTGGATTAGGCTATTATTATCAAAGTATGGTGTTCACACCAACTCTTGGACTAATGAAGATCGACCAACAAAAAAATCCATCCTCATCAACAATTTGCACCACCTTCGTAAACATGAAGGCACCTCCCATCTGTTTCAGGCAGGGCAATATAAATGGATAGCAAACAATGGTTCTAGAATTCGTTTTTGGGAGGACTTTTGGCTTAGGGATGCTCCTATAAAGGTTATTTTCCCGAGACACTATCAAATAACTAAGCACAAATACATTTATATCAGGGATCTCTTGAATATTTGGGATAGTAGTCAACATGACCCTCATACACTTTGGATGAGACCTCTAAGGCATCTCGAAGAAGAGGAAGCTTCAGAAATTTATAGCATCCTTCAAGCATTTTCTCCTAATGTTCGAGACGACAGACTTCTCCTGAGAGATAGTAACAGTGCATACACGACATCGTATATGTACAGGCTACTTAATAAAGAAACTAACATAACTAACAGATGGACCTTCATCTGGACTATCAAAGCTCCTCCTAAGATCAAAGTTTTTATTTGGAAACTTGTCAACAATATTCTCCCAACCAGGTACTTCTTGGCTAGTAGAATTCATAATTTTGGTCCCGATGTCCATTTTGTATTTTGTAACTCGCACATAGAAGACACACAACACATATTCAAAGACTGCAACATTGCACATCAATGCTGGGGACACATAGATAGGTGGTGGATGAAAATTGATACACATTATCCAGGAAATGATTGGCTCTTTAGGATGTTTAATGCTGCTAATACTACTAAATACGGGGAATACTGGAAGAGTATAGTTGCAGCAACCCTTTGGACTATTTGGCTTAATAGGAATGAATGTATCTTCAACAACTCCAGGAGTACGACCAAGCAACTTAACTTCCTGATAATGCATCGATCTCACCAATGGTGCATTAGCAGTGGAATTCTACATTGTGATAGCAAAAAGGATTTGTTCGATAACCCTACTAAAGCGGTAAATAATATTCACATACGCTTTTTACATACTCTTAGAGAGACCAGAGATTTCTATGGATTCACTGATGGGTATTGGAAAATTAGTAATGGCACTGTAAAAGCCAGTGTAGGAGGTTATTTAGATGACAACAATGGAGAAATCACCTTTCTATACAGTGGTCGCACACCAACAACTAATCCACTTCATGCAGAAACAAACTCACTTTTCACTATGTTGAATCAAGTGGCCTCCAAGCTGAATGCGGATAAAAACATAGTTATTTACACAGACTCTAAGGTTCTGTGGGAGAATGTTCACAAACAAAGAGCTGGGCTTTCAGATCATATAATTAATGCAGAAGGTGTAGACTTAACTAAATTTACTCATATAAATATCGAGTATGCCAAGAGGTTCCATATTTCGGGGGCAGATTTTTTAGCTAGACAAGGTTTGGAAAGGCCCAACACACTTATGGGCTGGTTTCTATAGTATAGTTAGTAGTACTCGGGCTCACTACAGGCGTGTATAGTACTTTTCCATCCTCTAACACAATGTTCAATCACACGGCTCTAGGTAAGACTGATGTACATTGCAGCCATGCCCTGCATCATATATCTGTCTTGTTTTACTACACTTTCAGCCACTCCCCTACGAGTCTGTTCGTACTACCTAGTAGGACACTCTGCACGAGCACTTTCTGGTTTGTAACCACAATTTATTGTGCTCTCTCAGCGGTCATTACACACAGTGGAGACTATTTAAACTTCTCTCCCCACATAACACCCTTTACATCTTATCCCCTATCGTCCCATACACTTCCCACTTTTCTCTCTCTTTTATCTCATGGCATACTACACATGGAAAGCCCCACTCAGAAACCAATATAAAGTAAATGTTCATGTTGTGCAAACTTCTCGCCACTTTAACGGCAACACGAATGGAGTGGGCATTGTTATTAGGGACCATAGGGGTCGTATGATTAAGGCTCTAACTGGAACCATGAAAGGCCTCTCTCCAGTTGCCACACAACTATGGAAACTGCACATGGGACTCAACCAAGCTCGATTGGAAAATTGTGAGATTGTGATGCTGGAAACTGATAACTTCAACTCTTTTTTCGAGGTCACCGGGAAGGATGAGAGAGGCGACAAAACATGCCTTTGGATCGTGGAACAAATTAATAAGCTTCTAGGGCACAATCCGGAATGGGACAATGTGGTCCAGTTCGTGGCAGAGAGTGCAAATCGTACTGTGCACTACCTAGCAGTGGTGGGACTCAATAACTGGGATGCCATGTACTATACTACTGTTCCCTTTGGACGACTTCAAGAAAAGTTAGACTTGGACATGGGCTTTGGCCCTCCAATCCCTCAGCTGTTAACTTTGCCCATTCCCAATGATGCGAATGGGTTTGTCATTGGCTTTCTCCCTGCGGGTGATACTCTGGCTCGCGCACAAGAAGCTGCACAAGATCAAGTCTCAGTCAATGGTGGTGGGTCGCAGTAGCATGCCTCCTTCCTCTAGTTTTCACTGGCCTTTTGCTATATCCAGACCTTTGTGTCTTTGGTGTTTCTCGAGTTGTTTCCAGGTGTAGGCTCAGGCACCTTAGACATCTCTTCTATGTTTTGTACTCTGTTTTCGTTGTTCTAGAGCTGTTATAGCTCCTTTCGTTGTAGAGCAACTTTGCTCCTTTTGGGTAGGCTGGGCTTCTAGGTCATCCTAGAAGTATTACCAACCTGATTTTATAAATTCTTAATTATAAAAAAAATGTAAGTAAATATATGTCCTCCCAACAAAGGACATATATGCTAATTTTCACAAAAAATATTATTTCCTCCATGAAATTTCTCTCGAACATTAGAATTAATATCAAATCGAGATTGAAGGCATCTACTTGGTACTTTAAAATTGTTTTTAATATTAAATCTAAAATATTAAAATTTAACAATAAGTTACTGTCATTATTTGGATTGGTTTATATATATATATTTTTCAAAAATTAACCTAATAAACCTAATTATTTTGAAAATACATTTTGATTAAAACTTTAATAAAATAAAAATGTAAATATAATATTAAATATTAATAATAAATACCAAGCTTCTAAAAAACCAATATTATGTAAAATACAAATTAATATCAAGTCTAAATAAAAAAATATAAAATCTTAAAAGTGCCATAAAATATCAATACTTTAATAATTTTTAATTAAATAATTTTGAAAACCACATCCAGTTCAAAACAGTAGTAAAATTTGTAAGATGTGAAATAAAACTTGAGTTATGCATAAATCAGTCTACCTACTTTTTCTTAAGGCACTCGTTCAGAAGTTTTCCTTGTCTCATCCAAAAGATTTTAAGTCGTCCAGAACAAAATAAATCCAACCAAATAATCTTAATCGCTGAATGAGTCCATTTCATCCCGTTAAGTGATTAACAAATGACCCCTAAGTATTATTACCTGTACTCGTTAACTTCATCTCAAATAATCTAAATTATCTAATATGTTCTCCCTTTCCAATCTCGATATCTCTCCCTTTCCCTTACCAATCTCGATATCTCTCCCTCTCCGTTAGGATTCATATCTGTATCTCCATCATGCTTCATGTTCAGGCTCTCAATAAAATAAAACGATGTACCAAACCGATGTATCTTCGACAAAATAAACATAATATCTACGTACGGTTGAGTTCCTATCCTACTGTTTAAGGGATATGTGATTTGTATGTTTGGTAGGAAAAATTCTTATAGTTAGGATCAAAGGGATAACTTAACAGTAAATCCCCACAGGGTGTTTCAGATCGGGCAATGGCGTTTAAGGTTTGTTGTCTTGAGATCATGAGTTCGATTACCTGGAACGCTCCGGGATTAAGTGGATTATCATGTTCGGGGTATGAGTGTGTTAGTATGCCCTCCGGATTGATTAGTCGAGGTGCGCGTAAGTTATCTCAGACATCGAATTATAAAAAATAATAATAATAATAATAACAGTAACATATATGTATGTTGTGTCGTGTGAAAAAATCCCCATATACAAACTCATTTTGTTAGCAAAAAACATCTCATTACGCATTTACGCTCAGTTTCAAAATTTATTCTCAAGTTGAGTGAAAATCTTGAATGCAAAATTAAAGGAACTTCTTTACTCTTTTTTGGTTTGCTAAATCTTTTTTAACTTTCTTTGTACCAAATTATATACATCAATTTCTTCTAGATCTAGTCACCATCTATTATATATATAATACCACAACATGTACTATTTTAATCCATCCTAAATTACCATTTGGACCCTCTGCATTCATTAATACACATCAATTAAAATTCAAATTTAATATGTGCATTCATTAACATACATTAATTAATTCGTATTTAATATGTTTATTTAATACTATCTACTTAATTACAACACTTTCGTTACATTGCAATTAATTAAGCATTCGAAGAAGTTTGTGTCTCGCACGAGTATAGAAACCTTTGAACTCATTATAATTGAAGAAATAATACTGGAACATTAACTTGAGATTGCTAACTACATATTTTTGCTATGCAATCTACAGATTTTGTGTACTGTAATTTAGTATTTTTACTTTATAAAAATGTGTCTAATACAATATTTTTTAATACTTTCTTGGCTTTGGCGCATTACTTGACATTCTGTAATATCAAATTCAAGAAATATATGACTATGAGCACTTTGAAAAAATAAAGAGTACATTTGAATGTTTTAACCAAAATGGGAGATCTTGAAATGAGAATAAAATAAACATTGGTTAAAAAATAACGTGTTAAACTAAAAAAAAAAAAAATTATCATCACAATATCAATTGCTAATATTAATATCAAAAGGTAACGAGAAAAACTACAATATTAATTATAAAATAGAACAATCCCGTGCCTTGCACGGGAATTGAAGCTAGTTTCCAAATAAAAACACAACGTTTATAATTTATACTATTTATACTATACTATATTATAATAAGTGAAAGAGATATTAATACCTTATATATAATAAACATAAGGGAGATCTTATCCAATACTACCAAAAACATATGATCTGTTGGATTGAAACTAGACGATCAAGATTAGATCACATAAAAAAGAAATTATAATCTAAAAAGGATATAATTAGAAAAGGTTGTATTAGAAGTGAATTTTAAAAGAAAATTATAATCTAAAAAGGATATAATTAAAAAAGGTTGTATTATAATTGAATTTTAAAAATAAAATTATATTCTAAAAAAGATATAATTAAAAAAAGTTGTATTAGAATTGAATTTTATTTTTTATTTATTAGTATTAAAAAAATTCATATTTACTATTTGGCCTCTATCTTGAGATCTAGAAATCATATTTGAATGATTTTATAATCCATGCGAACCTCATTAAATTATCTTTAATTTAGTGATGTTTTAATAATTATTATTCAAATAGAAACACTCAGAATATCAAGAGAAAATATACTTACGAATTTTTACATTAATCCTAATCTATGTAGAAGTTCTACATTGATAATGCTATCAATTGTAAAAAAACCTAATTGTATATGATTTAAATCATTGACATATACATTTTCGTATTTCAATATAAATATACTTTTTATTTTATAACATATTAAAATATAGAACATTTTTTTATGCTAAATCCAACGATTTTCATCTATTTATTTTAAGATATTTGTCGTCTGGAGGAATAGACGATTATCAAAATTTTGGACAAAATCTATCTTATATAAATATATATATATATATATATATATATATATATATATATATATATATATATATATATATACGGAGTACTTTTTAGTTTATAACATATTAAAATATAAAACATTTTTTATGCTAGATCCAACGGTTTTCATCTATTTATTTTAAGATCTTTGTCATACGGAGGAATAGACTACCGATTATAAAAATTTCGGACAAAATCTCTCTTACACTTATTATTAAAATTATATTTGATTGTGAGTAGAACTATCTTTAAATAATTATAAGGATATTTTGATAATGAAAACGAATTATAAGTAGAATTCATAAATCAAATAGAATTTTCAACATAAAAAATCGTCAATTTCTTCTCTTTTTTGTTTCTGTGTAGATTTAATTATATTAAACCATCATTAATTTAAAGATTATTTTGCTAATTTCATGTGGGCTGTTAACGTCCAAATCAAATTTTAAAATTCAAGATAGAGTACAAATATTAAATCGAACATGTAAAATCTTATATATATCAATTTTTAAACACCAATTTGATATGTAAATTAATAACTTATAAAATTTCATAAAAGTAATATAATTGTAGATATTAAAAAGGAGCCGTGTGTTGCACGGGTTATAAGCTAGTAATTTATAGTTTAATTATCCTCATTTTTTGTTATCTCTCATTCACAACCGTTAGATCATCAACTCAAATAGATAATGACCGTTAAATATAACAATACTAAAACTTGTTATATACAGAGGTCTAAGGTTCGATGCCCGCTAATAATTTATATTTAATATTAAAAATTATTATATACAAAGATGTAAGGTTCAAATTTTTTCAATAATATATTAAAATTAATATTTACAATATTATATTGTACTATAAATAAATTATAAAAAATTAAAAATAACCATGCATAAACTTTTAATATTATTTTAAGTTTGGGGTGCAAAGTGCCGGAAATTAAAATATGGGGTGCAAACCGAAAATGGACCAAACTTAGGGGTTACAAACTGCAAATAGCTCTAGTATATATAATGTTGGAACATATTATATACACTAATTGTAAATATCCTAATACTTGTACAATTCATATTTTATTGCAGATTCATACATCATGCTAAGAAAAATAATAGTGTATTATAAACTGTGATGCGGACAATTTAATTATCTAACTAACAACTCAGCAGCACGTACGCACCTAATATGGACATTATACATAGCTTGACGTATGTGCTCAAAATGGTTAACCAAGCACACGTTTATTTGTTTTCTAAGGATTACTTGAAAGTTACAGATTCTTGAAAGTTACCTTACTTTACATACATGTTACTCCATCTTTCCCTCTCATTTTTTTTACATGTTTTCTTGATACACATTTTAAGGCATATATAATAAATTAGAATTCCATAACTTATTTTTTTTAAAAAAAATTTCTTGAATAAAAGTTTAAACATTAAATTTTTATTTAGAAGAAAAAAAAATTAAAAAAAAATCTTAAAGAACTACAGTTTTTAGGAGCATTAAAATACGTGACACGTACCCGTCCCCCAATGTAAACAATTGAGGGGGACGGAGAGAGTATAATTAACAACTAATTACAAAATTTAACATGGAGTCAATCTAGGTTTCGAGCTTAATTATCGTTCCCTCAAAATTTAAAAATTTAGGGGTGGTATTGTATTAAAACTTTTAAAAACTTTTAATGATTTTAAAAGTCATTGAGATATTCAATTCTAACATTTAAAGAATATTTAAAAGTATGATGTTATTAAATTAAGACTTTTAAGAAGTATTTAAAATTAGGACGGTATTGAATTTAGACATTTATAGACTTTTTATAAGTATCGTGTTATTCAAAAAGTCAATGACTTTTAATAAAAATTATAACTACTTCCCTTGAAAAAACGGTCATGAGTTTTTTGATAAGATTTGACATGACTTCTAATAATTCTATAAAAATCATCTTGAATAATATTATTTCATTTACTGTCAACAAATTTTTTAAAATTTCCTGTCGCTTCTCTTCTCTTTCTCCCTCTTCTTCCATCTCTTTTTCTTCCTCTTCTTGGTTTTCAATTTCCATATTTATATTCATTTTAGTAAACAATATTATTGAGGGTGCGATCTTCTGCAATTTTGTAAAACTAGATCATAACACACAAAGTAAAATAAGAACCCATATATCAAACATTATAGTAATTCATGAGCTTCTAAAAATATTATGTTTGCAAAAAATCACACAAAACACCAATAAAATTAGCTTTGCATCATAAAAATATTGATGGCTAATGACATAACTCTGCATCATAATTAGCTATGAATAGTGACATATATAATTCTCAGATTAAAATATGCAGTGAATATATATATATATATACTCACTTTAACAAGAAATTTGCCTTGTACTCAATTTTCTGGTGGCCATTAGAGAACACACGAGCAAAATTGGGTTATAGTGAAAAAAAGTTAAAGGATTTCACAGCATAGGCTAATATATAATCTTTGTAGTTAGTCTAGTACACCACAAAATCTATCAAAAATCCTATGAAAGTTTTTAAAAGTAATTTTATTAGGAGTCGTCAAAAGTATTTCGAAATTTTGGTAACTCAACAAGAATAGAGTCATTAAAAGTCTATAAAATTCATAAAAGTCATTATCCCAAGAATTGTGTTAGTCACAGAAGCATGCCTGTATACATCTAATAACAAGCCTAACTGTTTGTAATGCTTTGCATTACATACATGACCTCTTGACTGAGGGAACCTCTAGTTGTAGAGTTTCTATTTGTTTTGTACTTATAGTAGGCATCAAATCCTAGTTGTGTAACTGTACTTATATAGTCACGAATAATGCTTGAAAGAAGTTCCAAGGTTCATGCCTCAAGCAAGAAGATAAAGACTGTCAAATAATCACAAGTTGGGATTTGAAGAAATGAAGAATTTGCCTAAGTACCAATTCGAAAAGTATATTTGTCTATTCGAGAAGTCCAGCATTCGAGAAGTCAGGGATTCGATATCTCAAGACACTATTCGATATCTCTGAATACACTGTTCGATATCTCATTCGATATCTCAGAGATTCGATATGTCTACTACTCTATTCGAGAACTCAAGAAGTCAACAAGTCAAAGTGGTATTCGAGTTCTCAAAGAGTCAACAAGTCAAAGTTCCATTCGATATCTCAAGGACTCAGAAAGCTATTCGATATCTCGAGGATTCGATAAGTCAAATGTTCTATTCGACAACTCAAGGAATCCTGATGGAAAAGAGCTATTCGAGAAGTGGTTCGATATGTCAATATAACAGTGTTCGAGAACTCAGAGTTATCGATCAAATCAATTCTAGTTCTCGAATCACTTACTTAGTCACTTCTCGAATACATTCTTGGAGAAAAAATACTGAAGAAATTGTACAAGTTAGAAACCTGCAACAAGCCAATGCACTTTATGGACCACAATCTGTAACGTGCTCTGGAAAGCCTACAAGGAAGCTTGGAGAGATATAGAAGAGACAAGGGGCTAAAGAAGTGGATCTGAACAAGCCTTGCAAAGTCAAATCTGTAACCGTTTGGACACTTACTCAAAAAGGATAGACAGACTAGAAAGTAATTTGTTTAGCTACCTTATTTGTAGTAAGTAGGTTGTATACATGTTCTATAAGGATACAGCCTCACTTCCTTAGTCATTAACTTAGTGAGTCAAGTTTTTCATACACGGTAAGCTATATCTCTCTGAGAAAAATGAAGCTGAGAATACTATCATTTGTATTCACAGATTGTAGCAACCTTTATCTAATAATACATTAGATTAAAGTGATATTGTGTCTTGTGTTGTTCTTTATCCGCACCTTCACTCTTGCACACACAAACACTTATTTGCTACATAGACTCGAACAAGAAAAGTTCAAGAATCCATTCACCCCCCCTCTGTATTCTTTTACTGTATTCAATACTCAATAAGTGGTATCAGAGCGGGCTGTTTATTCAAAAACAGAAAAACGATCATGAGTTCGAATACACCAAAGACTACAGGAACGGTGAAAGTCCCTAAGTTTGACAAAGAAAATTACAACCTCTGGAAGATAAAGATGATGTTGTTCATCAAAGCCTATCATCCTTTGTATCCTGAGATTCTCAAGAATGGTCCTTTTGTTCCACAACAAGAGATACCTGAAAAGACTGTTGGAACCACAACTGTTCCAAGATCTTATGAGGCCAAGGAACCATCCAAATGGATAGAATCAGAAAGGGAAAAGGTTACTCTTGACAGTCACCTCATGTTGCTTATTATTGATTCCATGGATATGTCAATGTTTGAAAACATTGCATCATGCACATCTGCCAAAGAAATGTGGGATCACATTGAGGTGTTATGTGAAGGAACTGATGAGGTCAGGGAAAATAAGAAACAGATATTGGTCACACAGTATGAAGCTTTCATGGCACAGCCCAAGGAAAGCATTACTGAGATGTTTGAGAGATTTCACAAGCTAGTTACTGAGTTGCAGATGAATGGCAAGGTTTACAGTACCAAGGAGTTAAACATGAAGTTTCTGCTATCCTCACCAAACCATCTAGAGCAAAGGGTCATTTCTCTAAGAGAAAGTGATTTGAATAAAGTTACATATGATGTGCTCTATGGGGTTTTAAAAACTCATGAGCTTGAGTTGCTTCAGAAAAGGGCTATCCAAGCCAATCAAGGCAGAATGATAAACACATCATGTGCCTTGATTGTCAACAAATCTTTTCAAGACCTAGAAGCATCTACAAGCCAATTAAGGATTGAGGAGGTAGTAGAAGAGGAAGAAATTGAAGCTGAAGTAAGTGAACCTGTTGAGGAGAAGGAGGAAGATGAGTTCTATACTCTTGAAGAACTGGATGGGATGAAAAACACTTCATATGCTTTCATGGCCAGAAAATTTCCAAACATCAGATTTAAGAGGAACCAACCCTTCAAACCTAAAACCCAAAACCATTCATTCAACAAGAGCAAGGCACCTGTGAAACCAAACAAGAATAAGTTTAAAACTTGCCATGTGGATAGGTCATCTGTAAGGTGCTATAGATGCAATGACCTAGGGCATTTTGCCAGTGAATGCAAGAAGCCTAAAAAGAAGGATAGAGATTATCTTGAGCTCGAAGCTAAGTATGAGGCCCTTCTGAAAAAGCAGACACAAGGTAAGGCCTACATAGCTGAAGGGAAGTGTTGGGATGATTCTGACAGTGATGGAGAGGAACAAGAATTCTACAATTATGCCTTGATGGCCAACTCCAAGGATGACACATCTCCATCTGATTCTTAGGTACCATCTCTCACTACTATAGATATGTCTGTTTCTGAGTATAAATGCATGATTGAATAACTATCTGTTGAGATGTTTAATATTCATACTAGTATGACTGCTGCTAATGAGGAGATTGCTAAATTGTCTACTTGAAATGAAATGTTAACCAAAAGGAATGAGGAACTTGAGCTAACTACTATGCAAGTAGAAAACCTTAAGAAAGAAGTTGAATATCTACAGAATAAGGTTCTATGTGCTAGTCAAGTGGAAAAGGCTCTTAGGGATGAATTAGCTGAAAATGAATTCAAATTGAAAACATTTAAGAACACATCTGGTCTAGTGCAATCCTACTGTGAGAAAATTCAGGCTAAACCCAAAGCTGCTATTGGACTTGACTATGACTCTCTTAAACAGAGAAAAGGCTATGCTGTCATTGAAGATGACACAGTTGGTCATGAGGAAGTGCCTCACATTTTGAAAAAGGCTGAAAACCCAATTTTTAAAGAATCAACATTTGAAATTGATGAGGATGCCTTACTCATCAAGCAAATGTTGAATGATGAGGATGAGGCACAATCCAGTGAACAACAAGCATCCTCCAAGAGTGAGAGTGTCAAGTCAAAGACCAAGGAGCCAGTAGGTGATAGGATAAGACCCAAGAAGTTTGTTAAGTTTGTTTCAGCTGGAAAGAGTGAATCAGAGAAGAAGTTGACTAAGAAGAAACAGAACAGAAATGGCAAGATAGGGATTAACAAAGATAACAACTATGCTTACATGTCTAATGCCCCTAGGAAAACTTGTTAGAACTGTTTCAGTACCAGTCATTTAACTCATGCATGCAAGAAACCTGCTGGTAGTGTATCTAAACCCTTCTATGATTGTTCTGTGCCTCTAAGACATAGAGATGCACCATTTTGTGACAAATTTGACTGTATGCCATGTAATATGAATGTTATGACTAGTTGTTTCAATCTGAGAAGGCAATTCATTGATGGTTGTATCAGTCACAATTCTCACACACACTACACCAGGTCAAAGTCTTCGAGTCCTCCTAAAGCTAGGAAGGTACCTCTATCACCTAAGTCTGAAACCTCAGGTTCTAAGACTTCTAAAAGTGACAAGAAGACTAATGCCAAGAAAGTTGACAAGCATGTTGTTTATGATAAAACTGTTTCTAAGTCACATGGACCCAAACTTGTTTGGGTACCAAAGGAGAAGTAATACCTTTGTGTTTGAAGGGCAAAGAAAATGAAAAGAAGGTCATGTGGATTTTGGACAGTGGATGCTCAAATCATATGACTGGTGATATGGCCCTGCTATCACAGTATGAGGAAAAGGCTGGCCCAATGGTTGCTTTTGGAGATGACAGCATGGGTAACACATTGGGATATGGCAAGTTAAAAGTTGGTAATGTCATCATTGAAGATGTAGCACTAGTCAAGGGACTCAAGCATAATCTGCTAAGTGTTGGTCAGTTTACTGATAGAGGATTCAAGGTGGATTTTGAAAAAGATGAATGTTTGATCACCCACAAGAAGACTGGTGATTTTGCTCTATCTGGAGTAAGGAAAGGAAGCCTGTTTGTAGCCAATATGGATTCTGCAAGCAAGGACAAAATTTGTTGCTTTTACTCAAAAGCATCAAATGAAGATTGTTGGCTGTGGCACAAGAAACTATCACACCTGAACTGCAAAGCCATTAATTCTCTAGTCAAAAGAGAGTTAGTCAGAGGCATGCCCACACTTGAATTCTGTCAAGAAGGAGTGTGTGAGGCCTGTCAAAAAGGAAAGATGAAAAGATCAAGCCACAAGTCAAAGACAGTGACATCAATAACCAAGCCCCTACAACTCATTCATATGGATTTGTTTGGGCCTGTCAATATTATGTCACTAGGAAGAAAGAAGTATGCCTTGGTGATGGTTGATGATTTTACAAGGTATACATGGGTGGAATTTCTGGCATCAAAAGATGAGGCTCCACAAGTAATCATTGAGCACATAAAGAAAGTTGACAAGGAAGCAAAGGCCAACAATGCAAGTGTGATTGCACTGAGAAGTGATAATGGAACAGAGTTCAGAAATGCCACACTTGAAGCATTCTGTAAAGAGAATGGTATTTCTTAGCAATTCTCAGCTCCAAGGACTCCACAACAAAATGGAGTTGTTGATGAAGGTTTCGATCATCAACACGCAGCGAAAACGATAGTAAAATAGATCGAAACCATGCCCGGATCCATGTATAATATCTTGATAATATGGTAGATAGAACGATTACCTTATCGAAGCTTTACGATTAAAGAACGATGAAGATGCAAACCTCCCACGATTACTGAGCACTCCTCTTCGAAGCCCCCTCTACGGTATCCACACGAACACTCGAAGAACGATTCTTCAATGGAAGAGAAGTACTAGCCTCTAATGAAAATATGAGATGTAGATTTTTAGGGTTTTGTTTTTTGGGATGCGACTCAACTGATTTTCACGTCCGTAATCCTTTACCCCATATCTTTATATATAGGATAGTATAAAGCCAAAAGCCCTTATCAAAAACCTAGCCCAAATATGATTTGTTTAAATAATAAAATCTAATTCTATTATTCAAATAAATAATAATTAAGTCAAACTTAATTATTAAAATCATATCTCATATATCTTTGTATTTTATTATAGCTTAATTAAGTCCCACTTAATTAATATAATAAAATCCAACTTATCATTAATTAATTTAAATTCATAATTTAAATTAATTCTTCCTTTAAAATGTTCTATGTGTGTGACCCTGTAGGTTATTATTTATTTTGGCAATAATTTTATTCTCCAATAAAATTATAAACAATGAGCGGTATCTAGTAATACATCATTGCTACCCAATTAAATAATAATTAAATCGTGATTCGATAAACCTTTTGTGATTAATGTTCCCGTGTAATATAATCCCTTTAACCAAATATTATAGATTAAACTCGAGGCATGTTTATTGTCATCCTCTTCATAATTTAATCCGGGTTTACTTGATCCATGAGTAGACTATTAATAACAAATCATTATTTGAGCACGGCCATGCATTTTATAGTCTCACTCAATCAAGAGGCCAATAATATCTCTCCTATTTTATAGGAGGGTTAAATCCTTTATCTATCATTCATATTTCTCATACGATTCACAATATACCCGATGTCCACTTTTATCATTACCCGGTCAAAGGTAACTTTTAATGTAGTCAAAATATATTATCCTCGTATAGAAATATAATGATCTCAAGTCAAAGGATCATTACACCATTATCACTGTGAGTCTTTCTTATGACTTAATTAACATGAAGAATCTCACGGTGGGTCTGTCCAGTACCATGTACCCTACATGTACCTATGTATTGACTTTAGTATCTCCATACTTATAACCAATGAGATGTGGTTATCAGTCAAAAACATACTAGTCTATTTATGTATTATTATTGTCCTGTATAATAATACTCGACTAGGGACCTTTAAGAATATGATATATATTATATAATCTCAAATTCAAGTTATAAACTTAAACTATATAATGTGTATCATTATTCTAAGGACATTTATTATGCTAACAAATATCGCAGTAATTAAAGTCATAATAAATACATTTATTTAATAATCAAATGACATAAGATTTATTCGAGAAACAATGTATTGCCTCTAGGGCACCTACACTAACAATCTCCCACTTGCACTAGAGCCAATCACCCATGTATCTAATACCCATGGAACTAGTGTGACCGTCGTGCTTCTGCTGCGACAGGCCTTTGGTCAGTGGGTCTGCAATGTTATCATTTGTATGCACTTTACATATATGTATTTCACCCCTTTCATTAATCTCTCGTATGAGGTGATATCTTCTGAGTATATGTTTGGATCGGGAGTGCGATCTAGGCTCTCTAGCCTGTGCAATGGCCCCATTATTATCGCAGTATAGATCAATGGGATCTGCAATCGATGGAACCACTTCCAAATCAGAAACGAATTTTCGAATCCAAACTGCCTCCTTAGCCGCTTCACAAGCTGCAATGTACTCAGCCTCCATTGTAGAATCAGCTACTGTTTCTTGCTTTGAACTCTTCCAGCTTACAGCACCTCCATTTAGACAAAACACAAAACCAGACTGTGATACAGTATCATCCCTGTCTGTTTGGAAACTCGCATCGGTGTAACCCTTTACAACCAGTTTCTCCTCTCCTCCATACACCAAGAATGAATCTTTAGTCCTTTTCAGGTACTTTAGAATATTCTTGACTGCCGTCCAGTGACCTTCACCTGGATTAGACTGGTATCTGCTCGTCATGCTCAAAGCATACGAAACATCGGGGCGAGTACATACCATTGCATACATGATAGATCCAATTGCTGATGCATATGGAACTTTATTCATGTGGTCCTTCTCATCTAATGATTTCGGACACTGGTCTTTAGAAATCGCTATTCCTTGAGACACAGGGACATATCCCCTTTTAGCATTTTGCATACCAAAACGATGCAAAACCTTATCAATGTATGTACTCTGACTTAGACCGATCATCCTTTTAGATCTATCTCTATAGATCCTCATTCCTAGAATGTAGGTTGCCTCTCCCAAGTCTTTCATAGAGAAATTGCTCCCTAACCAAGTCTTAACAGCCTTTAGAGAAGGTATGTCATTCCCCATTAGTAGTATGTCATCAACATACAGTACTATGAATGCCACATGGCTCCCACTAACCTTCTTGTAAACACAAGGTTCATCCTCGTTTTGAATAAAGCCATACTCCTTGACTATTTCATCAAAACGAATATTCCATCTCCTAGAGGCTTGCTTCAATCCATAAATGGATCGACGTAATTTACATACCTTGCCAACATTCCTTGGATCGACAAAACCTTCAGGTTGTGTCATGTACACATCCTCTTCAAGGCTCCCATTAAGGAAAGCTGTTTTGACATCCATTTGCCAGATTTCGTAATCATGGAATGCTGCAATTGCAAGCAAAATCCGTATGGACTTGACCATGGCAACTGGTGAGAAAGTTTCATCATAGTCAATACCATGAATTTGTTTGAACCCTTTCGCAACCAGTCTTGCTTTATAGGTCTGAACATTTCCCTCCATGTCAGTTTTCTTCTTGAAAACCCACTTGCACCCTACGGGTTTTACCCCTTCAGGTGGATCAACCAAATCCCAAACTTGGTTTTCGTACATGGAATCCATCTCGGATTTCATGGCTTCAAGCCATCTCTTAGAATCTGGACTGTTCATAGCATCTTGGTATGTGAGAGGCTCATCCTCATTTATGAGCATCAAATCCCCCACATTGAGTCAAAAGAAATCCATATCTCTCGGGCTCATGGCGAATTCTACCAGATCTACGAACAACCTGTATTTCTTGAGCATTATCATTATTCTGCTCTTGTTCCACCTCAGGTTCAATGCTATTTTGTGGTTCTCGATCTTCATCGAGATCTATAGTTCTCCCACTGTCTCTTTTGGAAACAAAATCTCTTTCCATGAAGACAGCATCTCGATCAATGAACACTTTCTGCTCAGAAGGACTATAAAAATAATACGCCTTTGTTTCTTTAGGGTATCCCACAAAATTGCACTCTTCGGATTTAGGTCCAAGCTTGTCAGATACTTGACGTTTTACAAACGCCTTGCATCCCCAAACTTTCATAAAGTTCATGCTTGACCGTTTCTCCTCCCATATCTCATATGGAGTCTTTTGAACCTTCTTGGTTGGAACATGGTTAAGTGTGAAAGCCGTTGTTTCTAGAGCATAACCCCAGAAACTTATTGGAAGATCTGCATGACTCATCATCGATCGTACCATGTCCAACAGAGTACGATTTCTCCTCTCTGAAACTCCATTCCATTGAGGTGTACCTGGCGGAGTGAGTTGTGATACAATACCACACTCCTTTAAATACTCTTTAAATTCGGTGCTTAAGTATTCACCCCCACGATCGGATCGTAAGATTTTAATACTTGCACCTCCGCCTATTTGCTTCTCTACTTCAGCCTTGTATTCTTTGAATTTTTCAAAAGAATCGGATTTGTTCTTCATAAGATATACATATCCATATCTACTGAAGTCATCAGTAAATGTTATGAAGTAGTAGTAGCCTCCTCTAGCCATCACACGCATTGGGCCACATACATCACTATGTATTAGCTCCAAACGTTCAGTGGCCCTTTGACCCTTACCAGTAAAAGGGGCTTTAGTCATCTTACCAAGCAAACAAGATTCGCATTTTTCGTATGATTCAAAATCAAACTTATCCAAGTATCCATCCTTATGTAATTTGGATATGCGTTTCTCATTTATATGACCTAGACGACAATGCCAGAGGTATGTTTGATTTGAGTCATTAACTTTAAGTCGTTTGTTTTCTATGTTACAGACAGGATTATCAAAATCAAGAACATATAAACCATTAAATAAACGCGCAACACCATAGGTTAAATCATTTAAAGCAAAAGAGCAACTATTGTTCTTTATTATAAACGAAAAACCTTTCTTGTCCAAACAAGAAACAGAAATAATGTTTCTACGAATCGCAGGCACGTAATAACAGTTTTCAAGTTCTAAAACAAGCCCAGAGGGCAAAGATAGATAATAAGTTCCTACGGCTAAAGCAGCAACTCTTGCTCCATTGCCTACTCGTAGGTCTACTTCTCCCTTAGCCAAAGTCCTACTTCTTTGCAGTTCCTTCACATTTATACAAATGTGAGAAGCACATCCAGTATCCAATACCCAAGATGTAGAAGTAGACAGATTGACTTCTATAACATATATTCCTGAAGTAGAAGCTTGTTGAGCCTTCTTCTTCTTCAGATCCTCCTTCAATCTATCCTTCTCAAGGATTGATCGAACGGATAGAGAGTTTGTGTTGTTTGTCATTATTCAGTATCTACAATGTTAAAAGCACATAATAAACATTAGATTGTCTGAGTTATCATTATTATGTTCAAATGATTCTGATATATTCATAATATATCTCCCACTATTTTTATCAAATTAATAGCCCTTACTATTAAATCGGAAAGAATATCCCATAAGTCTTTCTAGTGAGCCAAGATCCATATTTCGTCATATCCTAAGTCAACCACTGGTAGTCCTTAAAACATGATTATTTAGGTAGACAACATTTGTCAATTATATCATATATAATTCTTGGATAGTTTGGTGAACAACAATTGTTCTTGTCTATCTAATAGATTTTGAACCAAACTCTATGCTTCTAAGTTCATAATAATTGAATATAACCGTTTATTTTCACCTTATTATGACGACTCAGTTAAGTTAAACCCAATGATACAACGGTCGAATATAACCGCTTATATTCGTCACATCTCACCACGATAGACAGGAGTCCCCTGCCACTGGCAGTCATTCCCCTTATCGATCTAGGATTCAATGAGTGTTCATTCATTGGAAAGCATCCGATTAAAACTTAATATTTTGTTAAGGGGTTTCAAAATTAAAACGACCATGATCCCATCATAAAGCGATTCCCAATTTTTCCTTGAATTAAATACTTCAAATCAATATTCATCAATAGTTTGATTTCCAGGTTGTTGGAGGAGTCACAAGTGGCCTCACTTAATACCCAACTTCCTTACAGGTAAAACCTGTTTTTGACAAAATCTCCCCATATCTAAATAATTGAAAATTCGTATTTAATTCCGTGTTTCATAAACACAGAAATCTCATGATCGTTTGTTCATTTTTAAAATCTCGAATCGTTACAGATTTTATCTTGTTTAGCATGGCAAGCATGGCATGGGTGACGTATCTAATACATGCATACGTCATTAATCTAATTAAAACATGCATACATTTGCTACTCTACACATGTAAAGTGCATCACATAAAATAATATGCTATGATTATGGCCCAATCCTATGCGATTTTTCCAAGCTAATGGAAAAATCAAGGTCAATCTATGGTGGTAATAACTAATTATTACAAAATCTCTTGCTTCACTTCCAAAGCTGCCTTGATTGCCTCCAAGCTCCTCTTGAAACATTTTACAAAAGAACTCGAGTTGCATTCGAGATAAAATAATTACAAAAAGAAAAACGACATGCAAGTCGTATTTAATTATTACAAACCATAAATTAAAATTAATAAAATAAATTGAAAACTAGGTCTTGGGGCCATAACCATGCATCATGCTCACATAGCAATTAAAAGCATCACATATTGTATAAACACAATTTTATACAACATAAATTAAATATGATCAAATCATAAATAATAAAATTAACGCACTTTAATTAAAAATTAATCTAGTAATCAAAATTACTAATTAATAAAATTTTGCATACTCCAAGTTAAACATTAACAATTATTATTTAATCTAGCATGCAAAACCTAGCTGAAATTTTTTTTTTTTTTATTAAAACAGCTGTTGCGCATCTACAGTATGCGCAACAGACCAAATCTGTTAATTCTATCAGTAACGCATTCTACGTATGCGTTAATGGTCGAAACCCTAGCAGATGCGCATACTGAGTATGCGCATCACCTGTACATGCGATTTTCTGCAGATTTTTTTCTGAAACCCAGTACGTGTTCTTCATTTTTAATCGTGGTTTTGATTCCAAACTGATCGTACAGACCTTACGAATACTCAGGAGCACAAACACAATCATATAACATTGATTCTGAATGATTAAAATCAAAACATAAACACGTATGAACATGTATGTATACGTATATATGCATGAACTGTTAAACCTGCAAGTCTGATCATATGTTACGATTTTAACTGGTTTGTTAAACGTTAGTCTCACGATTTAATCCCATTAAAACATAACCGATCATCTGGACGTAACAAAACAGTAGATTACTAAGCATGCAGGTCACGTTTTTATGCAGTAGGGTTCTTCGAAAAAAAAAAATCAGAACTGGTACAGCAAAAATCAGATCGTTTACATCATTATTAACCATATTATCATATTATACAAGTAGCTCTGATACCATTGAAGGTTTCGATCATCAACACGCAGCGAAAACGATAGTAAAATAGATCGAAACCATGCCCGGATCCATGTATAATATCTTGATAATATGGTAGATAGAACGATTACCTTATCGAAGCTTTACGATTAAAGAACGATGAAGATGCAAACCTCCCACGATTACTGAGCACTCCTCTTCGAAGCCCCCTCTACGGTATCCACACGAACACTCGAAGAACGATTCTTCAATGGAAGAGAAGTACTAGCCTCTAATGAAAATATGAGATGTAGATTTTTAGGGTTTTGTTTTTTGGGATGCGGCTCAACTGATTTTCACGTCCGTAATCCTTTACCCCATATCTTTATATATAGGATAGTATAAAGCCAAAAGCCCTTATCAAAAACCTAGCCCAAATATGATTTGTTTAAATAATAAAATCTAATTCTATTATTCAAATAAATAATAATTAAGTCAAACTTAATTATTAAAATCATATCTCATATATCTTTGTATTTTATTATAGCTTAATTAAGTCCCACTTAATTAATATAATAAAATCCAACTTATCATTAATTAATTTAAATTCATAATTTAAATTAATTCTTCCTTTAAAATGTTCTATGTGTGTGACCCTGTAGGTTATTATTTATTTTGGCAATAATTTTATTCTCCAATAAAATTATAAACAATGAGCGGTATCTAGTAATACATCATTGCTACCCAATTAAATAATAATTAAATCGTGATTCGATAAACCTTTTGTGATTAATGTTCCCGTGTAATATAATCCCTTTAACCAAATATTATAGATTAAACTCGAGGCATGTTTATTGTCATCCTCTTCATAATTTAATCCGGGTTTACTTGATCCATGAGTAGACTATTAATAACAAATCATTATTTGAGCACGGCCATGCATTTTATAGTCTCACTCAATCAAGAGGCCAATAATATCTCTCCTATTTTATAGGAGGGTTAAATCCTTTATCTATCATTCATATTTCTCATACGATTCACAATATACCCGATGTCCACTTTTATCATTACCCGGTCAAAGGTAACTTTTAATGTAGTCAAAATATATTATCCTCGTATAGAAATATAATGATCTCAAGTCAAAGGATCATTACACCATTATCACTGTGAGTCTTTCTTATGACTTAATTAACATGAAGAATCTCACGGTGGGTCTGTCCAGTACCATGTACCCTACATGTACCTATGTATTGACTTTAGTATCTCCATACTTATAACCAATGAGATGTGGTTATCAGTCAAAAACATACTAGTCTATTTATGTATTATTATTGTCCTGTATAATAATACTCGACTAGGGACCTTTAAGAATATGATATATATTATATAATCTCAAATTCAAGTTATAAACTTAAACTATATAATGTGTATCATTATTCTAAGGACATTTATTATGCTAACAAATATCGCAGTAATTAAAGTCATAATAAATACATTTATTTAATAATCAAATGACATAAGATTTATTCGAGAAACAATGTATTGCCTCTAGGGCACCTACACTAACAGTTGAGAGGAAGAATAGAACTCTAATTGAAGCTGCTAGAACAATGTTACTTGATGCAAAGATGCCTACATGTTTTTGGGCTGAGGCTATAAGCACTGCATGCTATATCCAGAACAGAACCCTCATCAACAAAAACACTGGAAAGACACCTTACAACTTGATGACTGGAAAGAAGCCCACACTAAAGTATATTCATACTTTTGGAAGCAAATGCTTTGTATTGAAGGATAATTCTGAATATGTTGGAAAATTTGATGCAAAAGCATTTGAAGGAATTTTTCTTGGCTACTCTATGGAAAGAATTGCATACAAAGTTTATGTCATCAGTCAAAAGAAAATTATGGAAAGCACAGATGTGACATTTGATGACAGCAAACTACCTGGACTAGAAGAAGCCAATGATAAAGGTAAAGATCCATTAAAGTTTAATAATCTAGATGATTCTGATGAAGAGACTGAAACTGAAGTTGAAACTCGAGTTCAACAGACTCAAGTGAATGATAATACAAGAGAAGAATTTGTGTCAATCAACAGTAGAGAAACTAGCATCCAAGACACACCTGTGAGTACTGGCAACCTCACAGGGGGAGGAAATCAGGATGATGATTTGGATGATGAAGCAACTTCAAGAATGAGAAATCAGGCTGAGCACTCAAGGAAATGGGATAGATCACACACTGTAGAGCAAATCATTGGAGATCCTAATGCAGGAGTAAGGACTAGGAGAGCAACTCAGAATGAGTGTCTCTATGGTTGTTTCCTATCTCAGGTGGAGCCTAAGAAACTTGATGATGCACTGCTAGATCCAGATTGGATTATAGCCATGCAAGAGGAACTGAATCAATTTGAAAGGAACAAAGTTTGGGAACTTGTGCCTGCACCAAAGAATAGAACCATTGTTGGAACAAAATGGGTTCTGAAGAATAAGATGGATGAAGATGGTGTAACTATAAGGAACAAAGCAAGGTTGGTTGCAAAAGGATACTCTCAACAGGAAGGCATTGATTATGATGAGACATTTGCCCCTGTTGCTAGATTGGAAGCCATCAGAATATTCCCGGCATTTGCTGCTCATTCAAACTTTAAAGTGTATCAAATGGATGTCAAAAGTACATTTCTGAATGGAGAATTGGAAGAAGAAGTTTATGTGCAACAACCACCTGGCTTTGAGGATCCACACTTCCCAGAATTTGTTTACAGGCTGCTTAAGGCACTGTATGGACTTAAGCAGGCTCCAAGGGCATGGTATGATACTTTATCACAATTTCTTCTTGAGAATCAATTCACTAGAGGCACACTGGACAAGACACTATTTTACAAGAAGCATGGTGATGATCTTATCCTAGTTCAGATCTATATGGATGATATCATTTTTGGTTCTACAAATGAGAAGCTGTGTGAGAAATTTTCTAAACTCATGCAGAGCAGATATGAGATGAGTATGATGGGAGAGTTAACATTCTTTCTTGGGTTGCAAGTCAGTCAAAGGAAGGATGGTATCTTTATCAGTCAGACCAAGTACATCAAGGATTTATTGAAGAAGTTTGACTTGGAAGATTGTTCACCTGCCAAGACACCCATGGCCACTGCCACTAAACTGGATGAAGATGCTAAAGGCAATAAAGTAGATATCTCAGTCTACAGAGGCATGGTTGGTTCTCTACTCTACCTCACTGCAAGTAGGCCAGACATCATGTTTGTTACATGCCTGTGTGTAAGGTTTCAATCAAATCCAAAAGAATCACATTTGGTTGCTATAAAAAGGATCTTTAGATATCTGAAGGGCACTCCAAACTTGGGACTATGGTATCCTAAGGACACAGGGTTCAATCTGGTTGGTTATTTTGATGCTGATTATGCTGGATGCAGAGTGGATAGGAAAAGCACCTCAGGTAGCTGCCAGTTTCTTGGACAAAGGTTAGTCTCTTGGTATAGCAAGAAACAACAATCTGTGTCAACTTCTACAGCTGAGGCTGAATACATAGCTGCTGGAAGTTGCTGTGCTCAAGTGCTTTGGATTAGAAATCAACTTAAAGATTATGGACTTGTGTTGGAAAGAATTCCAATCATGTGTGACAACACAAGTGCAATCTCTATAGTTGCCAATCCTGTCAATCATTCTAGGACAAAGCACATTGACATCAGATATCATTTCATAAGGGAACATGCAACTAATGGAACCATTGAGTTGCATTATGTTTCTACAGATAAACAACTAGCTGATATATTCACTAAGCCATTAGATGAAGCCACCTTCACAAGGTTGGTTAGTGAGATTGGAATGCTGAATTCTTCAGATTCTGGCTAGGTGAATACACCATCTAGATTGTTGCAGCAGTAAACACTTACTTTATCTAAATTCTCAATATTTTTGGAGTAAGTGTTGGCTGAAATATGATTTATAAATATTTCAAATCTGTTGCATATTTGGAAAATCATATTCTCTTGTTAACTTGAAATTTCTATGAAATTTTGAGAAAATCACTGTTTAATTTGCTAGAATATTCTTGAATTATTATGGCTGGTAAATTTTAAAAAGATAGTGAAAATTGAGTTTCTATGAGTATAATTCGACAAGTCAGACCTCTCGAGTGGTTCACTATTCGACATCTCTAACAAGTCTCATTAGAGCACTCTCGAGTTCTCGAATAGAGTCCTTTAGAGTTCTCGAATAGAGGTTTTCTTGACTTATCGAATATAGTGTTTTAGTTCTCGATTGACTGAGTTCTCGAATACTATATTTGAGTTCTCGAATCATTTGAAAAGGCTGATTTCTCGCTGAATTTTAACCGATTTTGGATTTTTATTCAGAATTCAGAATTACTCATAAAAACGTATTTTACCTAATTTAGATTTACTTCTAAGTTAGAAAACTGCCAGCTGTGAGTTACAACCTGCTTGAGTTATCGAATAAGCCTTTCCTGACTTATCGAATAGTTGTTTTCTACTTCTCGAATGCCTGACTTGTCGATACATAACATACATCTAATCGACAATTCAAGTACTTAATACTTATACGATTTCACATCTATTCGATTCATTTCATTCGATTTCTCAAGCATCTACACTCCCAAAACCACTGAAACCCTAACTGCAAAAAGCTAAATTTCTTCTTCAACCTTCAATTTCTCTTCTCTCTCTCTTACACAAATGGCAACAGTAAAGTTCAACACCAATTTCATTGCTCTAACTAGTGATGTTGAGGCACCCAACGCCAACTTCAAGTGCTTTGTGAAGTGGATGTCTGAATCATACATAAAAAATGCTCTATCTGTTAACCCAACTCTGTATCTAGACATTCTAGAACAGTTCTGGAAGTCTGCTACAGTGGAGGTGGTGGGCTCTTGACTCTGCAATAACCTCGTACATCATTTACTGCAAGATTCAAGACAAGAATATCACTATCACCATAGAAGACATGAATGAAGCACTTGGGATGGGCACCAAACAAGAGGTGTATGACCCACTGGCTACAAATGCTAAATTGGAAGACTTCTTTGATTTCATCAAATATGCAGACAAAATCAGTCTTGGGCATCTGAATAGGAAGCATTTGAGGAAAGAATGGAGCTATGTGTTTGCCACACTTCTTCAAGTCTTCACCGCAAGAAAATCCAGCTATGACCAAATCAGTACACCTGCACAGCAGATAGGCTATGCTTTAGCATATGGAAAGAAGATAGATGTTGGCCTTATCATTCTGCAGGAGCTGTATGGGAGACTTGGTAAGAACTCAGCCAAGAGAGGTAATGAAATTTTCTTCCCTCGTTTTATTCAATTTGTACTTAACTTCTTAGATAATAAATTGATTGAATTAGATGGGATGAATAAAAATAGAATAGGCTATCCTAAATCCATGACCAAACTCATTTTTGGTAATTTGGAGACTAGGAATGATGTGGATGTAAGACTGAACATAACTCCCCATATGGAGAGTTTGTTTAGGACTTACCCCCACAACATGCCAACATTTGACTCAAAGTCACAGTTAGCACAGCCCAAGCAAGTAGGACAAAATGCTAACCCAGGGCCTGCTAACCAACCCTCTCAACCAAACACTCTACCAAACACTGAGCCAACTGCATCATCCTCTCAAAAGGGTGATGTTAGTAAAAAGGAGAAGAAGAGAAAACAGGTTGCTTCTACACCTTTAACCATCTTGTCTGAAGTAGCATTGGCTGTAGAGTTAGAAAGTGAGGCACCTGAGTCACCCCTTATCAGGCCAAAGAAGAAGAAAACTAAAACCACCTCTTCAGTCACACAAATGGCTGAAGTTGTAAAATCAGAGGGAAACAGTTCACTAGATGTATCCTCTCAACAGGGTGCATCTATAGAATCAAGCATCCTCCCCAATGCATCTATCTGTACAGAGTCAGCACATGGGAGTGATAAGGCTGGCACAACACTGAGTGGAGAGCACATCACAGTTGAAACTCCCTCTATCTCTCAGGGGGAGTTGCCAAAATCTAATCTACAACACTCTTCTCTTCCAGAATCTCCCCCTCAAATTTCTTTGCAGCCTGCAACTCAAGCAATTGAGGAGCAAGGCATTGATCATCAAGAATTCTCTTCTCTTGATGAGCCAATGAACTCAAGTGACTTGGTGCATGACACCGTGTTCACCACCCAGGACCCACATTTAGATGGTGAGGGAATGCATGCTGGGGCATCTCCTAATGACACCATCACAAACACAGAGGTTCCACTAGTTTTCACTAGAGACTCTGTGCCTGTGTCAACTACTGGTGTAACTCATCCCACTTCTGTGGAGACACTAGTAGTAGAGTCAATCCATCCGGTTACAGAAGTTGCATCTGTAACTGTGGAGTCTAGCTTGCCTAGCTCTAGCTCTGACTTTATGTCACAATGGCTGAAGCCTGTGCACCATGACAATGCTTCAGGATCAGGGTCTGTTCCACAACAATTGACGGTTGAAGCACTTCAAAGCTTAATTGTGGATCAGATCCCTGAGTTCACAAAGATTGCACAGCACCTCCTCACTGCCAACCTGCCCAATCCTGACTATGAAGCTATTCTCCTGTGCCATAAAGAGGATGTGGAGCTACAACAGGCCAAAATTGTAGATGATTCTGAGAGAGAAGGCAATGTAGATGCCTGGCTTCAAGGAAAATATGACATTCCTCTCTCAGAAGGCCTACAGTACCTCAGAGAAGAGTACATCACTGCACTAGGGTCCAATGCCAAATCTCTCACCCCTAGTGTTGTGTATGAAGCAGTCAATGACAGTTACAAGGGAATTCTCAAGGCTGCACACTACCTTGGCAAGGGTCTAAAGACAGAAGTCACAGAAGTGTGTACAGCCACAACCAAGGAGGTGCATGAGTTAAAAAGGGCTTTTGATTCCAAATTCCCTCAACTGGAGACTGTGGTCAAGGAAATTCTAGCCTGCAAGTCTAGCTGCACCAAAATGGACAATGGCTTGGCCCTTCTCAAAGATACTGTCACAGGGCTGGGGCATAAGTTTCAATCTCTATCTGATCAAACCACAGACTCAAATGCCATGCTGAGAACAATGTTCAAGAATCAATATGGGGATAAGCTGGTAACTGAGGTCCCTGTTCATGACATGACCAAGTATGAAGTCTAAAGACTCAAGGATCAATCTATCTCTGGTTTCAAGGCCACTGAGTTATTCACCAAGGTGGACACTCTGGAGAAGGAGGTGGTCAATCTAAAGGCATCCAATGCTTAGTTGACAGACACTGTTGCTGCCCTCAATGAAAAGTTGGACATTCAAGCCACTGTCAATGCTGATGTTCTTCTTAATCAACAACAGATGCTTTCTTCCATAATGATGCATATGGGACTCCCTCTACCTGAAGCCTCTTCCAACCCAAAGGTCACCAATACAGCCTCTGTGCCTGACAACAAGCCTAAGGGGGAGAAGAGGACATCAAGGGACTCAAAATCTAAGGGGGAGAGTCAATCGCGAACTACTAAGTCAAATCAGTCTGAGAGAGTAAAGGCAGCATCCAAGGAGGAAAAACTGAAGAAAGTGGTTGTAGATGAAGAGGCCAAGATTCTATCTATCCCTCTATCTGAAGCAGAATATGAATTTGACATTCCTGACATTGCTAAGCAATCTCTTCAAGGTGAACCTTCAGAATTCAGAAATGTTCTTACTCAAAGGGTATGTCAAGAAACTGCAAACTCTAAATTATACAATGACATAACCTTTCTGAAGCACCTACATGACCTGAGAAGAAGGGCAAACTTCCATTACTTTGACTATATCAAGCTGCTTGTGCAAGATGTGTTCCTAGTCACTGTAGTGAGAAGAGAAATTATTCAGACTAATCCTTATGCCATCATCACTACCAATGATAGAGAAGTCTTAGTCCACACTGCCAAGAACCTCTTTCACATCCACATTGAAGCTTTGCAAATTCTAT
The DNA here is from genome assembly GCA_037693485.1 of Kitagawia praeruptora. Classification (NCBI taxonomy): domain Eukaryota; kingdom Viridiplantae; phylum Streptophyta; class Magnoliopsida; order Apiales; family Apiaceae; genus Kitagawia; species Kitagawia praeruptora. The sequence continues at coordinate 43,769,870 of CM075350.1, forward strand.
CCAGCTCTGAACTTGGAACAATTATCAGGAAGATAGAAAGGAATAACTCATCAGACAACAACATGCTCAAGGAGATTCTCACCAAGTGCATGAAATCTCAATTGCCTCAAGTAGTTCCTCAGCCTCACTGTATCTTATATGAAAAGAATCAAGACATTGTTGCCTTCAGATTTGGCAAACACCTCAAATCAAACAACATGTCTACAATAAAATTTTTGGCTGGAGTTCTACATTCAAGGAGTGGAAAATCAAAATCTGAAATAGAGGCTCTTGACATCCTGGTGAAGTTTATCAACTCTCAGTCAGGCATCAAGCCTATTGCCAAAGAGGGAAAGTCAGACAAAGATAAGGATGATCAGGACAAGAGTGGGAGCAAAGGTGGATCTCAAGGAAGGAATAAGGGTGGTGATGACAAAGAGAAAAGGGATGGTAGAAGCAAGAAGAAAGATGATGACAGAGATGATGGAAAAGTGTATGAGAAAAAGAGTGGAAAGCAGCAAGCCATAGGCATTGCTAACAGTAACCTCACCACTACACAAGACTCTGAGTCTAGGGTGAATGCTGTTAGCAATGACCTACCAAAATCTGGCTCACCTCTCATTGAAGAACTCACTGCCATGGAAGACATCATCCAGGCAATGAGTGATGCAAAGAAAGCCAAGGAAGAAAAAGAAAAGGAGGATATACAAGCCAAATCTCAAAAAGGAGGATCAAAGGAAAATGGCTAGTATTTCTTCATAATTGTGAGAATGCTTTCTTTGTAATAATATTCAATCAATTTCATACATGTACTTGTCAAGTTTTATCTTTATGTATGTTAGGCTTGTTATCAGACATGAAATTGTGACTAAGGGTCTTACTCACAATTTGGGGGAGATTGTTAGTCACAGAGGCATGCTTGTATACATCTAATAACAAGCCTAACTGTTTGTAATGCTTTGCATTACCTACATGACCTCTTGATTGAGGAAACCTCTAGTTGTAGAGTTTTTATTTGTTTTGTGCTTATAGTAGGCATCAAATCCTAGTTGTGTAACTGTACTTATATAGTCACGAATAATGCTTGAAAGAAGTTCCAAGGTTCATGCCTCAAGCAAGAAGATAAAGACTGTCAAATAATCACAAGTTGGGATTTGAAGAAATGAAGAATTTGCCTAAGTACCAATTCGAGAAGTATATTTGTCTATTCGAGAAGTCCAACATTCGAGAAGTCAGGGATTCGATATCTCAAGACACTATTCGATATCTCTGAATACACTGTTCGATATCTCATTCGATATCTCAGAGATTCGATATGTCTACTACTCTATTCGAGAACTCAAGAAGTCAACAAGTCAAAGTGGTATTCGAGTTCTCAAAGAGTCAACAAGTCAAAGTTCCATTCGATATCTCAAGGACTCAGAAAGCTATTCGATATCTCGAGGATTCGATAAGTCGAATGTTCTATTCGACAACTCAAGGAATCCTGATGGAAAAGAGCTATTCGAGAAGTGGTTCGATATGTCAATATAACAGTGTTCGAGAACTCAGAGTTATCGATCAAATCAATTCTAGTTCTCGAATCACTTACTTAGTCACTTCTCGAATACATTCTCGGAGACAAAATACTAAAGAAATTGTACAAGTCAAAAACCTGCAACAAGCCAATGCACTTTATGGACCACAATCTGTAACGTGCTCTGGAAAGCCTACAAGGAAGCTTGGAGAGATATAGAAGAGACAAGGGGCTAAAGAAGTGGATCTGAACAGGCCTTGCAAAGTCAAATCTGTAACCGTTTGGACACTTACTCAAAAAGGATAGACAGACTAGAAAGTAATTTGTTTAGCTACCTTATTTGTAGTAAGTAGGTTGTATCCATGTTCTATAAGGATACAGCCTCACTTCCTTAGTCATTAACTTAGTGAGTCAAGTTTTTCATACACGGTAAGCTATATCTCTCTGAGAAAAACGAAGCTGAGAATACTATCATTTGTATTCACAGATTGTAGCAACCTTTATCTAATAATACATTAGATTAAAGTGATATTTTGTCTTGTGTTGTTCTTTATCCGCACCTTCACTCTTGCACACACAAACACTTATTTGCTACATAGACTCGAACAAGAAAAGTTCAAGAATCCATTCACCCCCCCTCTGTATTCTTTTACTGTATTCAATACTCAACAAATTGTCATTAAAAGTCATAATGAAATACCACCCCCTATATTAGAATAGTAATTGATGTTTTTTATTTAAAAAAAGAATAGTAGTAGATGCTATTTTATATTTTTATTAGTTTACATTATGATTTATATTATATAATAATCCGTGCAAAATATGGACACAAAAAAATTAATTTAAAATGATCACTAATTTATAATTTTGAATGATCTTAAAAAGTTATGTTATTTATACAACTCAGTAGATTATAATAAAAAAAATAATTGTATGTACAACTGAATTTTATTAATGTCGATGGATACAAATTTTGGGATGAAATTAAATTTGGAGATTGAAATATCATTAGAACAGATATTTTACTTAATTAATAAAGATTGTTTAATTCATTATTAATTTAATATTATTTTAAGAAAATCAAGAATATATATATATATATATATATGCTTCTCATAGATTCGTTATTCTGTAATTCAGTACGATTATAATAAAAGAATTGCAATTGTTCTAGGATTACAATAATTTTGCTATTTATTAAATATAACATAGAGTTTTAGAAGAAATAGGAATGAAGGGATAAAATTAATTATAATTGTTATAGAATTATAAAACATAGAAAAAATAAAGGGGTGGAACCAAAAAATAGGTGAAACCAAATTTGGTATAGTACTACCATTTAAAAGAGGATTTTGTGTTTTAATAAAGAATTACATTAAAACCTCTTTAAATTAATACTCGATAAATTAATAATTTTTCTAAGTTAATAATTTCCTCCGGTCCCAACTTGGGTCAGTTAAAAAAATGATCAATTTCGATAAGATAATAATTTTTTTGAAAAACCCTATATAAATATATGGTCCCAATAATATTATAAATTAATAAATCCTTCATAATTATAAAAAAATATGTGATACCCTTTTGTAAAATATGATTCTAGGATTCTTCAAATTTGAATATATATGAAACTCATCCTTAACCCGCTTTGTTGCTTCCAAAAGTTTGAATGTGATGTTTTCGTAAAACATTAAAAAGTTATTAATTAATGTTTTTTTTATGTTTTGAGTAGTTCTTTACATGGAAAAATTCCAAAAATGTTATTGTTGTGGAATAAAAACTAGGTTATTAGATTGCGGCTAGGGTTTGCTTGTATTTAATGCTAGGGTGTGTGAGCTTCGTGCTTTGATGGCTGCTCTCGTGCTCGTGGCTGAATCTGCCTTCACAAGATGCCTACGTACTTTGATGTATATCAAAGATCAAGCCAAAAAACGTAGTTCTGAGAATGAGGGGTCAGACCCTTTATATAGGCCGAGAAGCCCTAGAGTCGTGGTAGAATTAGGTGACTTGGTGGGCAAGTCATCGCCTTGAGGAAGGTTCTAGACTCCTTCCTTGTAGGAATCAGTTTCCTTGTTGAAATAGGTGCCTTGGAGGCTAAGTCAAGCAGGAGTAATATCCTTATTTGACTCTTATTGCTGAGCTGGTTATTACCCTTAATATTAATTACGAAATTAATATCATAAATAGGGTTTGGGCCCAACCGGTGGGCCCCATGCTTTGACCACATTGGGTCTAATTAATGACACATTAAATGTGTCCTTAGGGCTTATTTTTAACCCATATCAGTTATGTTATGTTATCTTTGATATCATCTAAATATACATGAATCTTTATTTTGAATCTCGATAATCCTTAGGGCTTATTTTTAACCCATATCATTTGCCCCCCAACTTCTAGGAAAACTGATCAGGTTTTCCTTGAAGTTTTAACGGCATTATTCAAGACTCAGGCCAGGGTTTATTGCTCATATGCAAGCATTTTTAACAATACTGTCTCAATATAAAGCGTGGAGCGACCAACGCATTTACAATGACCATAAACGACACTAAACGGCGCTAATCATCCTTAAATGACGTTTAAACAGTGTTAAACGACGTTAAACGGCATAAAACGGCACTAAACGATGCTAAACGACGCTAAACGGCGCTAAACAGCCTTAAACGACGTTTAAACAGTGTTAAACGACGTTAAACGGCATAAACGGCACTAAATGGCACTAATCAGCCTTAAACGATGTTTAAACGGTGTTAAACGACGTTAAACGGCATAAAACGGCACTAGACGGCGCTAATCAGCCTTAAACGACGTTTAAACGATGTTAAACGACGTTAAACGGCATAAAACGGCACTAGACGGCGCTAATCAGCCTTAAACGACGTTTAAACGGTGTTAAACGACGTTAAATGGCATAAAACGGCATTAAACGGTGCTAATCAGCCTTAAACAACGTTTCAACAGTGTTAAACGACGTTAAACGGCATAAAACGGCACTAAACGGCGCTAATCAGCCTTAAACGACGTTTAAACAGTGTTAAACGGCATAAAACGACACTAAACGGCGTTAATCAACCTTAAACGACGTTTAAACAGTGTTAAACGACGTTAAACGGCATAAAACGGCGCTAATCATATTTTAGTTCAAACCCATTTTTCATATTCTTCACGGAATATGGCTAATCAGAAATCTTCATGGTCTTGACGAATCCGGGTTGACTGAGAATATTCATACCCCTGATCGCCCCTGGTTGGACAGACATACTCGTAGTCTTGATGAACCCCGGTCGGTCGAAGCCTCCCGGGGGCGCCGGTCGGCCAGGCGCCGGTCGGCCAGCCACCGGTCGGCTGGCTCCCGGTCGGCTGAAGCCTTCCGGTTTGCACCGGTCGGCTGATTTTTTTTTTTTTTTTTTTGCATTCTTGGCTTCAATACTTCAACTTCCCTCTCGAATACGATGTTTTCATAAACATGTATATTCGTGGTCTTGATGACCATGAGTTTTCTTAGTCTTGATGACGATGAGTTTTCGTGGTCTTGATGACCATGAGTTTTCATGGTCTTGATGACCATGAGTTTAGAGAATCAGCAATATGGTCATTCAGGACTTTTGCTTAAGACTTTGTTTGATTTCTCGATTAGCACTGCTAATCCAGTACTTTATGTTAATCACTTGATTAAGCTTCTAAAGCTTCTTTGTCAGATACCAACTAAAATTCTCAGTTCCTTATTTTGAGTTTTTGACGACTCTCTCCATTTATTAACAGATAGTTTTCCTCTCTTCTTTGCATTTATCCGATACATGACCTGTAAACACGATCCGACCTGCATCTCAACCTGTGATAACAGGTCACACTTTTTCTATAAAAGAATGGGAGCATCCTTCATTCTTCCTCACTTCTTCATTTCTCAAATCTCTCTCAAAGTCTAAAATTCTCTAGTTCTTTAGCTTTTCAAGTTCATCCTCAAGTTCAAGCTCGACATGGCTAACAAACGCCCGGCTATCCCTCAAATCTCCATACAGGAAGCTATGAAGAAGAGGAGCATGGCAAGAATGGTTAAAGGTATGCTAAAACTTAAGCATCCTCGTTATGTTGATCGTCGATTTGATTCTTTATTAGACTTGTTGAGCACCATGGGGGAAACTTTTCCCAACAGTTCAGACTTGGCTGCATTCCATCACTACTAGAAAAACTAGATTAGACATCACACTTTTTACATCAGTTTAAAAAACCACCGATGTTAAAAATGTTTTTAACATCAGTTTTTTTAAAAGCGATGTTAAGCATCTTCCTGGACATCGGCTGCTAAAATAACCGATGTCTTAATGAATTTTTAAAAAATAAAAAATACGCGCTCATCAGTTTCCCCCTTTCTAATAAAACATTTCCCCTTCAAAAATTTCATTCCCCCCATTTCTAATAAAACATTTCCCCCCTTCAAAACTTTTATGCCCCGCCTCTCCCCCAAATTTTTCCCACAGCTTACTCCTCTCACCCGACCCTCTCTGCTCTCATCTCTCATCTCTCTCTTTCTCTCCTCTGTGCCCCTCTCTCAATTAACTATCAAATACATTCACAATCTTAGAACCCTAGTTTAGTTATCTCTATAAATCGAAGCCCTAAATCGAACTGAGGTGAATCATGCTCGAATTAGCTCGAATAAAAAGAAGAGGAAGCTCTAATTAGCTTGAATTAGTAAGTGATTTTTCAATTTGGTTTTCAAATCTAATTTTTTTTTTTTAATTGAAGTTCTTTTTACAGATTGGTTGCTTCTTCAGCTTGGGCCAACTGCAATTAATAAGTTTTTATGTTATTTACTTGTTTTCCTTTTGCATGTAAGATTTACTTGTAAATCTTTTCCATTTTTGTTTGTATTCTTCAATTCATGTTGTTTTTTCTGTATAAATGTTAATTTGCTTGGATGTTTCTGTTTGTACATATTTTCTAATTAAGAACACACACATTTATATATGTATGCAAATTTGTGATTGGATCTCAATTTTTTACTTTCATAAATTAATTCCATATGGTATAGTTGATTACATTTACTTAATACTATGGTATAGATGACTGATTTTAAGAGAAAGATTCTTTCTTGTAGGCTCTTGTCGCTAGTGTATAGACTTTGAAAATATGGTGTGTATTACGAGGAGAATAGATTATCCTTAAATTGAGAATGGTTTGTTGATATCTCTGACATGCGGTTGTGTTGTTATTTTTTATTCTTTACTCTCTGTAGAGTGCTTGTCAGCTTTTACACTTTAGGCCTTGCATCATTTGTTGCTGAGAGTTGAATTAAGTTGCCTTAATTATTTTCCTGGTTGTTGGATTTAGCCATACTCTTTTTCTCCTTGCTGCTCTAATTTCTCATAGCACTCCATGCCCCTGTTATTTACTCCTATTTTTTTAGAGTCTATTGAGCTCAGAGGAAGCTCAGAGGAGACATACTCAGATCACTCAGTGGACCACCTACGGAATAAATTAAGCCCATGATGATTGAGCTTGCAGTTACAGCAATGAAGGAGTTTATGAGAATGGCACAGTCAGGGGAGCCATTGTGGGTGCCTGGTATTAATGGTGCAACCGGTACTACGCTATGTGAACAATAATACATTAAAGCCTTTCCTCGTGGTCTTAGCCCCCGATTGTCTAGCTTCAGACTTGAAGCATCACGTGAAACTACTGTGGTTATAATGAATCACATTAGCCTCGTTCAGATTTTGATGGATGTGGTATGTACATCCTGTGTAAGATTTTTCGTTTTGTATTTAAAGTACATTTGCTGTCTAAAAACTGTACTGCGGTGATTAGGGGTGCCCGCGGGTCGGGTTGGGCGGGTTACAAGTAATTTAGTAACCCAACCCAATTAGTTCGGGTTTGTAAAATTCAAACCCTTCGTAAATCTTACTAAAGTCGGGTTGGGTTGGTTCGGCTTGATCGGGTTGATCGGGTTAAATATAAAGTAGAAGTTAGTGCAACACATATTTGTATTTGTTGGTTAGTGATAAAACAACTCGAAGTCCAAGAATTAAAGTCATGTACAACTTAATTAGTATGCAATTATACAATTGATCACCACATGTGCAAATTGTACTACAATCTACAAAATTAAATTACGTTACACATAAGTAGAACATCATTGTATTAAATATCTTTAATTCATAATTTTAGTGTGGAACATGTAATAATATATCCAAAATATCTTAACTTTAAGTCAAGTAGTAAATTAGTAGTACGGCTCATTAGTGCATAATATATGTCGGGTTGGATTGGGTTAAAATTATCAAAACCCTAACCCAACCCATTTAATTCGGTTTTTTTAATATTTAACCCATTCAATGTTCGGTTTAAATAATATCGGGTTGGGTCGGCTAAAAGTAGGGCGGGTTGGGTCGGCTTAATCGGTTTGATCGGTTTATGGGCACCCCTAGCGGTGACCACAATAAGTATTGATTAATACTTAATTTGTTTGATTTACTTGTGTTTGTGAATAATCAGAATCAATGGTCAACCATGTTTTCCGGCATTATGACATTGGAAGTTTTATCAACTGGAGTTGCAGGGAATTATAATGGAGCTCTGCAAGTGGTACTAATTTCTTGATATCCATTTTTTTGCCAAGTGCCTAGATTTAATATATTGCACCTATCCTATTTTGTAAAGTATGTTCGGTAAAGTATTGTGTTTAAATTTTTCAGGATTTCATAACAGGCTCTAATCTTTCCATGCATATGATATCTCCGTATAAACCAAGGTCGACTAACAAAGTGCCAGGTTAACATTCAATTTGCAATCATTGCCATTTTATTTAGTGCCTAGAAGGCTTCATCGTTAAATTGTGCTTGTTATTGTAGCGTACAGTGTATATTGTCTTTACAATTTTTTTATAATTTCTTTCTGCAGATTGTAGTTAACATCTACATAGTATTAGTGGGAGTGACTTGTGCAATTGTTGGCACATATTCTCACTACAAGAAAAGGGTCAATAGACATCAGTTTCTGGCTGATGTCTATGTTATTTTGGATGTGATGTCTAGGTGGGAGATGTCAATTCTAGACATCAGTCAGAAACTGATGTCTGTGCTAACATAGACATCGATATTTCATTCAATACACATCAGTTGTTCTAAAAAATAGGTTAGATATAATTAATTTTATAAACAACTTGCATGCCTTATATTCTAGAAAACATATAATAAACTAAGTTATTTTTCACATACACATCACTTTCTTTCTTTGGAAAAGATGTCTATTTGGATATTAGACATCATAATTTTAGCAGATAAAGTGATGTCTATAGTTATCTTAGACATCACCCTAGACTGATGTCTAATGTTCTTATAGACATCGGTTTTTTCAGAAAAAAACTGATTTATATTGTTCTCTTAGACATCAGATATTGTAGAAAAAATGTGATGTATATCTTTGTTTTAGACATCATTTTTGCCATAATAAAATTGATGTATATTTATGTCTAAGATACTAAAATTGATGTTATTTTTCATCTCGTTACAAATAGATCTTTATTCATAAAAACTTTTAACATCTTTATACACACAATTAATGGAGAAAATTGATTATAGTACATACATGTAAATTATATGTATATGTGAATATCTCGTGTTACATAGTACTACAGAAAACATCCACAATGTAAACACGAAGACAATGCTGCATGATTGGTTCCCGCAGCTAGGCCAGAAGCAAGAAACTCCAACAATCCTTCTCTCTTCATGCATACACAGCTACCAGGAAATCGAATCACACCATCATACTCCTTTGTAACCTGCACATTAATGCAATGTAATGCACTTAGGCTATTTATATGTTTAATGCAAGCAACGAAAGCAATTGCTTCATCTATATTATAGCCACTTGTCCATGTGACTCTCGAAGCACGGGTTTGAAGTCATATTGCTACATCATTATGGGCACCAAAAGGAATGGATGAGAGTATGCAATCACAGGATATGGCTTACCCTGGATCAAGGTAGCCCACTGTTCCTTGAGCCACACTTGATATATGGGTTCGATCTTCTTCAGCTTGCCTTGATAGTCCACAATCAGAAATTAATTTAATAATCGTTGTCAACTTTAGGTTACTGTTACTATTTATTTGATAATCTTTGCCATCTTTGTCAATTTAATAATCCTTGATAATCTTTGCCATCTTGAAATTGAAGCATCTAAAAAAATTAATTTGATAATCTTTGTCAATTTTAGGTTACTGTTACTATTTATTTTCCCATTTAAATCTGCTGTGATATTCTCTTGATATTTTCACAAGTTTTGACTGTGGTTTATAACATATATAAGATTCATAGCTTCATAAGTTCCTTGAACTATCATCTAAAATATTTATTTTGAAGTGTATTATAATTAACCATCTTAACTGTCAAATTTCTGTCAATTTTGATTCCAAAATTGTAATAATTACATTATTTATATCTTTCAGTTATGCTGTCACAGTCCCACTTATTTGTTATCTTTTTCTCTTTTTTAACAATAGATATTTCGGATGGCTTATACCTAAAAGTGTTATTCTTAGCTCATATGATCCGTTTAATATGAAATATTGGAAAATCAACATGCACTTAAACTAAGATTACATCCAGATGCGGTCAGCAGTGGATCTGTTATAACGATTGATAGTTTTTTGCTTCTTAACTAAATGTAAAGTGTATTTAGTTTAAATACATGTATACATCACAATATTATAGTATAGAGGGGCAAGGTGTACATGTATTTCTGGACAAAGCTTATTTTATAGAGGGGCGAGAGTATAGGAAGATGGTCCAGATAAGACTGAAGCATAAACAGCTTGGTCAAGGAATCAAGGCTACCAAACAAAACAAAACTGACTACAAGTAGATGTTGGAAGTTAAATAAGGACTAACCCTAATATGTTCTGTTTTTTCAGACACGGAAAACACTTTGTCTCTCTGTGTAGAATCCATAAAAGAACTTGACCTCCATGTAAACTAACCTGAATAAATGAATTAGAGAAAATTTAAATAGTTTTGTTGATCAATTATCCAATCGTCCCAGAATCAGACGTGCGGTTTCTTACAGCTTGTTCCAACATTGAAGTCTGAAGATAAAATTTTGAATATAACATACAAAGTGACATACAGTTCCTAGCATGTATATAACTTGCACTCTAGTCAATGGAGTATTTACAACTGTATGGGTAAACATGGAAATCTAGTTATCTGTGTTTTAACCAGAGTAGTAGGTAAGGTTTGCGTGTAACTTACCCTTCTCAAACCCTATTTCAAAGTGGGATAAACTTAGTATGTCTGGTTTGTATAAGGAACTTAAACTGATCACCATTTAATGTGTTTAAAGTTAAGAAGATTTGACCTGTGCTGAAGCACCTCGATTGTTGTGGAGTAACACCTGATCAATCCCATTTTTATCCTTTGAAACTGCAACTGCTGTTCCGCGATCCCAATCTGGAGATTGATTCATTGCAAAATTTGAAAAGCTAAGTTTTCGGAACTAGTAATCGCAAATACGAAGAAGAAGACCATTTCCAAAGATACAAATATACCATAAGGGTCATACAACCAACCAAAATTGTCACCTTAAGGTAATGGATTTCTTGTGACAAGCCAATATCCTCGTGAATGCAGGCCTATATTCCAACCACTATTTTAACAACCTCAGCTATTTTCTCCAAAATAGCTCTAGATTATTTGCACAAAATATAATAGGGAAGAAAAACATCTCTAGATTATTGGAAGTGTTAAAAAAATGCCAACTCTATACAGACAACATCAAGAGTACACCTTTTTAATCACTATTATTTCTCTGTAAAAATAACAAGAATTGCACACACTCACACAAGAATAAAAATTATCACATCGGAGGCCTGGATAAAAACATTTCATCAATAATTATTATTTACTCATTTTATGGACACAAACATAACTCCAAACAAGAAATTGACACCCCTTGATCATTCTCAGTCATTACTACTACAATTATAAACAAAAAGAAACGAAGCATACCATATTTGGAAGTCGCAGATGCCGACGGGGATATCTGCCAAAATTTCATGTCAAATTAATAATTGTGTAGCAACAGAGATTAATGCATTTAACATAGCATATGTAATCTTACATTTATTTTAATTGTAGATGATCCTAGGCACTTCCTAATACACACATGCTCTGCAAATTTTGTAATAGTTATAAATTGGAGAAACTATTAGACTTGCAGAAAATCACAATGATTTGCTAGAATTCTATACCTTAACATATAGAATTCCACAAACTGAAGAATTATAATCCTGGAAAATAGAAACCAATGAAAAGTAAAATCCAAAATATAAATTATGTGAGAATATAGTAAAAATAAGTGATGTAGACCCACCATTTCAGGGGCTTGGTCCTGTAAATATAGCTATGCCAAGTGAGAATCTTGGGCCTTTTCAACACTGCACACATATGATGTACCAAGTCAAATCCTTCTAAATAGACTAACTGAATACACCAAAAAATAAAAAATTTAGAATTCAAATATGTAAAACCCATTACAAAACTGACCTTCTTTGATGAATAGATGCAAGCATATGATGACTTTGCCCCAAAATCATACGGGTCATCTTCATTATCCTTGATACCCATGTGCACTACATACACATACATATGTACATAAATTACAGATAGAATAATTAATACACATACATATATACATAAATTAAATTGACCCCAAATTAAAACTTAGGGTTTCAATTTTAAATCCCCAATTTGTAATAAAATTGAATTAATCGAAATTGTAAGTTTGAACATATCAAACTTAGGCTTACCCACTGACAAATCAAATTAATTCGAGCTTTGAACCTTCGAGCTTTGACTTTCGAACAAATCAATTTTGATTTTAGTGTGAGAGAGAGAGTTTCGGGGGTTCGACTATGAGAGAGAGAGAGAGAGAGCTCTTCGGGGGTTGAGTGTGAAAGGGATAGAGCAGATGTGAGTGATGGTGGAGGTGGGTTGTGGTTGTGAGAGACGAGAGAGAGGAGAGTAAGAGAGAGAGGCGAGAGAGAGATGAGAGTGAGAGTCGAGAGAGTTTTTCAGTTTTTTGTTTTAGTATATTTCGTTTTGTCTTAAGGGGGTAAATAATTGTTAAGGGGGGGGGAAATATTTGGAGCAAAGGGGGGAAATTTTGGCTAAGGGGGGAAATAAATAAAGTGGGCGCGTATTAAAAAAAATTTAGTCGAACTTTAGACATCAGTTTTAAAATAAGCGATGTTTTAAAACAACAAAGACATCAGTTTAATGCGGGATGATGTTATTACATCTTTTAACATCAGTGGCATTTACAACCGATGTCTAAAGTGTGATGTCTATTGACTGTTTTCTTGTAGTGTCTGTTATTGCATACATAATGGAAAAGAAGGCATGATTCAAGTCATGGTAAACATTGCAACAAAGAAGACCTGATTTGTAACATCAAATTGCACATTTAGCTAGTACTTTCATTTTGTCCTTTTGGTAATGTAGTAGGGATGAGCTTTGATTTGATAATGTAGCTAGTATTGGTTTTGTCGTTATTGTGTGTACTGAATTCGTTTGTTTGGTAATATATAACTGGATTTTGCTTATTTATATTTGATTGTCTTGGTTTATTTGTGGTATTTGTGTGTTTAGAACAAGCAATGTTCAAATTGTACTACTCGAGTATTATTTCAAAGACATTAGTTCCTTTAAGAAACTGATTTTAAAGGTTGTGTTAAACATCGTTTATTTAATCAGCTGATGTCTAAGCTAGTATTAAACATCAGTTCTTCTATAAAAAATCGATGTTAAACAACAGGAAAGACATCAGTTTATTTAAGATAACCGTTGTTTATATTCATCTTTGACATCGGCTAAAAACCGATGTCTAAAGTTTGGACCTTTCTTTACACACGCATATACATCGCCCAAATTTTTTTTTTACAACGGCTAAAAACCGATGTCTATTGACATATTTCTAGTAGTGCATTGTCATTCTAAGTTGAAAAAGGAAGACACTGTGAAGATTAGGAGCAAGTATAGTTTTCCCGATGTGATTAAGGTTCGCGTACCAAATCCGGGAGACCGGACTTGCAATTGGCACCCAAAAAGATTATGTGTTTTTAAAGGTACTTTGGAGGCGGGATTAAGGTTCCCGGTTCATCCCTTTATTATCAGATTCCTGGCGGAGCTCCAAATCCACCCGTGTCAACTGTATCCTAATTCCTGGAGGTTCTTGATTATCTTCATGATAAGGTGTAAGGAGTTAGGCATCACTTGGGATACAACTTTGTTCAGAAGTATCTTCATGATCAAGAATTCTCCTGAGTCCTCACCAGGATATGTTGGTTTTCAACTCCGAAACAGGCTTCCTCATATTGTAAACTCCTTCTCCTTTCCCGATTCTCATCATACTTGGGATAGGGAATTTGCCGTTTTGGAATGGGAAGGTGGCGACTGGGGCCACTTTTTTGTTAAGAGATTCGGGTTTGTGGAAGATAGTTCACACTTCGTGTGTGAGCTTACCGACCAACAATTACTCGACAGGGATAAACTGCTTGCCAATGAAGGGCGCACTCTTTACAAAACTATTCTTACTGAGAAGAAGCTTATCGAAGCTGGCCTAAGCTTTCTTTCTGTTGAGGGTAATTTTTCCTTCATGACTTCATTATGAACTATGTTTGTTCTTATTCCGATATCTTTTCTTTCATATTTCAGCTGCTGAGGAGTTGGACAATCTCCCTGAGAATCAACCAACTGTTACAAGGCGAATGATAAAGAAGGCGGAGGCTCAACTGAATCCTCCTGAAAGACAAGTTCCTCAATTCCTGGTGGGATGTAGCCAAGGGGGAAAGAGGTCCCGAAATGTTGGTGAAGGCGTTAGAATTCCCTTCACTCCAGATTGGGGCATCTGCGAGCAAGATTCTGTCATGGGAAGCTCCGCCTTGTCCTTAGATTGGTCAAGACTCTCTATCACCCCTCCTGATCTCCTGACCGTCACTGCGGGGGATAAAATCGATGAATCCGAGCGCCTCGGAGCTCAAGCCTTATATCAGGTACCAACTGGTGTACTTAGTGTTTTTGTTTACTTCGTTGGTTACAAATGTTTTTCTAACTCCTTTACTGCAGGTCAATGCCTATCTTCAATCCGTGACTCGTCAAGGTCGTGCTCATAGGGATGACAATGTCATACTGAAGAGCGAGAAGGCAAAGCTCCAAGAGCAGATACAAGACTTGGACTCTAGAGCTGTCCGAGCTGAGGCCAACTGCCATTCTCTTCAAAAGAATCTTCATTATATGGCCAAGAAGTTGTCTTCCAAAGCTGACAAAGTGATTGATGCCTACCATAGGTCAGATAGTTTTTATGAGATGATAGATAAGCATGATGATGAAATGCGGCCCTTTAACATGTCTGTTGGTTGGAACAAAGTCGTTGGTGCGGTTAGTAACAAGTATCCCGAAGTGGTCAACCCAGCAGACTTCCCTTTCCATAATTGGGCTGTTGGTGGTGGAAGTCAAGCGGATCATGCATCAGGATCTGGGGGTAGCCATCGTCCTTCTGGTATGAGGAAGGTGACTAATGTTGTTAGCTCCGGTTCGGCCTCTTCCCGTTCTGCTGGGAAGAAGGCCATGTTAGAGAGAGAGAGGTGGCTATGAGGCAATCTTTCCCCAGCAAGTAACTTCGTGCCATAGTCGAATCTTCGACCGAGACTTCAGAAGAAGAAGGGGACGTGGTGCAGAAGGGAGCGGCGCAACCTATGGAGACAGAAGCCGAAGACGATGATGATGATGATGAAAATGATGAAGGCTCCGAAGAGGAGGATGAGGAAGATGAAGAGGAGGAGGGAGAAGAGCAAGAAGTGGTAAGGGAATCCTCCGAGGAGTAGGTGGCCTTGCATGGCCTTTGTTAGCCGCTTGTGGCTTTATCTTTCCAGCTTTTAATCAAGGTCCTTCGGGACTTAACTTTAATTTGTGGTTTGTAACTTAACTCCATATTCGGCCCCTTGAGGGTGTTTATCTATGCACTTGTTTTATTTCCATTTGTGTATTCTTTATTTTCTTTACTTGGTCATCTCTGACTTGCACTCATCAGGTGCTTGGCACATAAATAAAATCACACAATCATAGAATGGAAAACAAAGTTGCACTAATAACTTGAACGAGTTCAACCCTTACATACTTTACTACTGTCCTACTCGGGGTACTAGGCCCTGGGATGGTTTCATTGAACCTTATTTCTACTTCTCCTACTAGATAGATAAAAGCCAAGTCCTTACTAGGAAGGCTTACACATAATAAATCTTGAGGTTCAAAGCATGCCAAGTACGGGGCACCTCACTCCCGTCCAAGGTCTCCAACTTATATGCTCCTCGTCCTAGTGTCTTCTTGACTCGATATGGCCCTTCCCAGTTAGGGGCCAGCTTTCCCTTTTTGCCAACTCCAGAAGCCTCTATATTTCTCAAAACCAAGTCACCTTGCTGGAAGAACCTCTCCTTAACCCTATGGTTGTAGTAAAAGGATGCCCTCTTCTGATGTTCCACATTTTTGGCGTTTGCCTCGTCCCTGATTTCATCAATCAGATCAAGGACGAGCCTCATGCCTTCTTCGTTGGTCTCCTGTTCGTATGCCTCAACTCGAGGTGATGCATGCATGATCTCCAAGGGCACAACTGCCTCATCTCCGTAAGCCAGCAAAAACGGGGTTGCTCCAGTTGTCACCTTACAAGTGGTGCGATAAGCCCAGAGTATAGGCAATAACTCATCCACCCAAGTGTTCCTTGAGCGTTCAACTCTTTTCTTCAGTCCATCCAGGATAATTCGATTGGCTACCTCTGCTTGTCCATTAGCTTGCGAATGTGCTACTGAAGTAAAACAAAGTTCAATAGCATTTTCCTCGTAGTATTTCTTAAACTCTTCATTATTGAACTGTGTCCCATTATCCATCACAAGAATTTGGGGAATCCCGTATCTGCAAATGACGTTCTCCCAAAAGAACTGGGCAACTTGCTTGGTGGTTATCTTGGCTAGAGGTTTAGCCTCAATCCACTTGGTGAAGTAGTCGATGGCCACTATCAAAAACTTTATTTGTGCTGATGTCATAGGGAAAGGACCAAGTATGTCCATCCCCCACATCGCAAATGGGATGGGAGAATTAACTGAAGTTAACTTCTCAGGCGGCTGCCTTACAATGGGGGCATGCTTTTGACATCTGTCACACTTCTTTACATAATTCTGTGTATCTGCCAACATCTCTGGCCAATAGAATCCCAGATGGGTGATCTAGTGAGCTAGGGCTCTGCCCCCCAAGTGTTGCCCACAGATCCCTTCATGAACTTCTTCTAATGCTTCCTTAGCCTCTTGGGGTCTTAAACACTTCAAATATGGGATAACAAACGATCTCTTGTAAAGGATGCCTTCGATCAAGGCGTATCTCAATGCTCTTACTGACAGCTTTCGTGCCTCCAAGGCATTGTCAGGGAGCCAACCGGTTTCGAGGTGAGCTTTGATGGGATCCATCCAGCAGTTTTTATATCAATTGGTGCCACCAACTTCGAGTTAATGGTCGGGGCCTTCAAGACCTGGAAGTAAACACTCCCTGCATAATTCTCGATTTCAGAAGAAGCGAACTTGGACAGGGCATCGGCCTTAACGTTCTCTTTCCTCGGAATATGCTCCACATAGCACTCATCGAACTGAGTCATAATGGCTTTCACAACTCTCAGATATTTCGCCATAGTTTCATCTTTGGCGTCAAACTCACCATTCACTTGCGAGACTACCAGTCTTGAATCTCCACAAACTTTGAGGTTCTTGACCCTCATGACTCTGGCCAAGCCTAAACGAGCTATCAACGACTCATACTCCGCTTCATTGTTGGTAGTGGGAAAGTCCAACTTCAAGGCGTACTCAACTGTGAACCCATCGGGGCTTTGCAAAACCAAACCTGCACCACTAGATTTTGTTTTCGATGCTTCATCAAAATAGAGCACCCAATACTCCTTCAGATCAGGTGCTATTTCCTTTTCTTTTTCCTCCTTCTTAGGGGTAGTTACTATCTCTTGCCCCCCGACTTCTTGGTTGTTAATGGTGCATTCAACCACGAAGTCAGCCAATGCCTGAGCCTTAATGGTTGTTCGAGGCTTGTATGTGATATCAAACTCTCCTAACTCAATTGCCCACTTGATTAGCCTTCCACTGGCCTTAGGGCTATGCAATATGTTCCTCAATTGTTGGTCTATCAAGACTTGAATCTTATGTGCCTGAAAGTAAGGTCGTAACTTTCTCGAGGCTATCACCAATGCCAAAGCGAACTTCTCGATAGGTGAGTAATTCAACTCAGCCCCATGCAACACATTGCTCACATAGTAGATAGGTTTCTGAATTTTCTTCTCTTCTCGGATGAGAACAGCACTCAATGCTTGTTCAGATACCGCCAGGTATAAGTAAAGAGTCTCTCCGGGACTAGGTTTGGCCAACAACGGGGCTTCGGCCATGTATTTTTTCAACTGATCAAAGGCCTCTTGACTCTCAGGAGTCCATTCAAAATTTTTCACCTTCTTCAGTGCTTGAAAGAAAGGCAATCATTTGTCACCAGATTTGGAAATGAGTCTCCCCAATGCTGCAACTCGGCCAGTTAATTTCTATACGTCTCGCATAGAACGGGGTGGTTCCATGTCTAGAATTGCCTTGATCTTGTTAGGGTTGGCCTCTATGCCTCTTTTCGAAACCATCAATCCCAAAAATTTTCCTGATCCAACTCCAAAAGCACACTTGGCTGGATTCAACATCATCTTGTGGTGCCTCAGCACTTCGAATGCCTCTCTAAGGTGCTTAATGTGATCTGCCTTGCAAAGGCTCTTGACTAACATGTCATCAACATAGACCTCCATGGTTTTCCCAATCTGATGGGCAAATATCTTATTCACCAGTCGTTGGTAAGTAGCGCCTGCATTCTTTAGACCGAAAGCCATAACAAGATAGCAGAAAACACCAAAGTCAGTTATGAAAGATACCTTTGGGATGTCATCCTTGTGCATCTTAATCTGATTGTAGTCGCTGAACCCGTCCATGAAGCTTAACATCTCATGTCCAACTGTGGCATCTATCAACATGTCTATCCTTGGCAGGGGAAAACAATCCTTCGGACACGCATCATTCAAATCAGTAAAGTCTATACACATTCTCCACTTCCCATTTGCCTTCTTGACCATCACAGGGTTACTAACCATTCGGGAAACTGAATCTCTTCAATAAACCCAGCTTCCAAAAGCTTGTCAACTTCTTGCTTAATGGCTTCTTGCCTTTCAGGAACAAAATTTTTCTTCTTCTGCTTTATTGTTTTCCGTTCGGGATCGACATTCAATCTGTGAGTTATGAGTTGGGGATCAATCCCTGGCATATCAGCTGCGGTCCAAGCAAACACATCACTATTTTCTTGTAAAAATGTCGTCAACCTGCCCTTCAAGGGTTCTTTCAGCGAAGCTCCTATGTAAGTAACTTTCTCCGGGTCACCCAGCTCTAGAGGTATGGGGATCAACTCCTCTGCTAGCTTCCCTCGGTGTTCATCATCACCACGGACATCCATGTCTTCAATTGGCCTGGAGTACCTGCCCCCCGACTCCATCAGCTCTCAATGCAGACACATAGCAACTTCTTGCCATCTTCTGGTCGCCTTTCTGTTCTCCAACACCATTCCTGGTTGGAAACTTAATCTTCATGTGGTAAGTGGAGGCAACAGCCTTGAACGCATGAAGTCCGGTTCTTCCCATGATTGCATTATAAGTTGAGGATGCCTTGATTAGCAGAAAATTCAACATCTGAGTAGCCTCCTTAGGTTCTTGCCCGATTGTCATGGGCAACTGAATAGTCCCTTCAACTTTGGACTCAACCCCATTAAATCCATAGATGGGCATGTTGGTCGGGGTCAACTGAGAATCAGTGTATCCCATTTTTACAAATGCATCATGAAATAAAATATCAACCAAAGCTCTATTGTCTATCAAGACTCTCTTTACTTCTGAATTTCCAATTACAAGGGTTATGACCAGCGGGTCGTCATGGGGGAACTTCACCCCTTCACGGTCAGAATCATCAAAACCAATTGCTATTTCAGTCCTGGCACGTTTTGGGGCCTCTCCCACGATGTTCATCACTTCTCTGGCATACGCTTTTCAAGAATTTCGAGTTGTGCCGGCCGTTGTCGGGCCTCCCCAGATCATGTTGATAACTGGCCCTCGGGGCTGTGTGTTACAATCACGATCATTATCCCTTCTATCATTGTCTCTCCTATCATAATCCCTTCTTTGAGCTCCACGATCTTCACCCTTAGTGAATTTATTCAGTTTTCCTTTGTGAATCAGGAACTCAATCTCGTCTTTCAATTGTCTGCAATCATCCGTATCATGTCCCACATCGCGGTGGAACCTACAGTATTGATCCTTGTTCCTCTTTGCGGGATTACCCCTGAGTGGCTTCGGCCATCGAAAGTCCTTATCCTTCTTAATTTCTAACAAGATTTGGCTCCTGGGAGCGTTCAATCTTGCGTAGTCAGAAAACCTCGGTCCCAAATTCTTTTTTGGTGTTGACTCGGAATCTTTGCTAGTACGGGGATACTTGTCCCTAGCATCATACTCCTGGTCTTGCTTTCGTTTCTTGGAATCGTTATTACCTTTGCCATTGCCTCCCGCGGCTTCTTTATTCATACTATCCTCAGATTTGATATACTTGTCAGCCCTTCGCTGGAGCTCGGCCATGTTTTCAGGAGGATGCTTTGCCAACGACCTTTTAAAGAATTCATCAGTGGTCCCATGTTCCAGAGCTACCATAGCCACCTTGTTTTCCAAGTCAGTGATGTTCAATGTCTCCTTAGTGAACCTTTTGAGGTAATCTCTCAAGTTTTCATTCTTTCCTTGCACCACGTACATGAGAGACGCGGAACTTTTTTCGTGAACTTTCCCGCTGATGAACTGGCTAACAAAAGCGGCGCTCAGCTCCTTGAAAGAGCCAATTAAATTCGCAGGTAGACGGCTATACCATCTTTTAGCCATGCCTGACAGAGTTTGAGGAAACGCCCTACACTTCAAGGCATCACTTGCGGGCTGCAACAGCAGTGCGTTTGAGAACGTCCTAACATGATTCGCGGGATCACCCGTTCCATCATAAGTCTTGATTGTCGGCATCTTAAACTTCCTGGAGACGTGAGCATTCATCACCTCCTCGGTAAACGGGGGTGTGGGATCATCAGGATCCCCAAGTGGCATTAGATCCTTAGGGTTGCCCCTGGGGGTTTCCACCCTTGTTGTTCTTCCAGTTGGGGCGTCAACCCTTCTCTGCCTTCTTGAAGACCTTTCTAAGTCTATGATGGGAATCGATCCTGAGGTTGGAGGAGGTTGAGTCTGATTCAACCTAGCTTGTTCTCTAGTAATATCTTCTTTTATCCTTAAAATCTCGGCCTCATGAGCCTTGATTCTCTCAGCAGCTGTCAAAGGGGGTCCATCATGGATGGTTTGACGCCTCCTTCGAGGTTCTCTGCTAGCACGTCGCCTCTTCGGGGCTTCATCACGATCATCATCATCAGAGGACGACTCATCAGTATAGGGACCAGAGTAGTCACGATACTCTTGATCTCGGATCTGCAAGGCATGACCACTTGGTCCAGCTCCTTGAGTAGGAGGGTAGTTAGGCAGCCCATACATTGGGTTGGTGTTCACGGGGAGATCCGTAGTATGGATCTGGACCCCATGTGGGGGGTTGTTAGGATCGATAACCAAGGGAGAAACCACCATCTGAAGAGGATTGGTCCCTTGATTTGTGTGGACGATCGGAGGTAACGTACTCTCAACATGGGAAGTTGTCCCTAGAGGTTGAGAAACTTGATGTTGAACAATCGCCTCGGTCGTTGGGGGCACCGGATCCGTATTGGGCGGTGCAGAACTGAGTGGCAGAGGCTCGGTAATTGTTGGTGTCCTTCGTGTTTGAACCATGGTTGATGTCTTTTTCCCACAGACGGCGCCAAATGTTGTGGAATAAAAACTAGGTTATTAGATTGCGGCTAGGGTTTGCTTGTATTTAATGCTAGGGTGCGTGAGCTTCGTGCTTTAATGGCTGCTCTCGTGCTCGTGGCTGAATCTGCCTTCACAAGATGCCTACGTACTTTGATGTATATCAAAGATCAAGCCAAAAAACGTAGTTCTGAGAATGAGGGGTCAGACCCTTTATATAGGCTGAGAAGCCCTAGAGTCGTGGTAGAATTAGGTGACTTGGTGGGCAAGTCACCGCCTTGAGGAAAGTTCTAGACTCCTTCCTTGTAGGAATCAGTTTCCTTGTTGAAATAGGTGCCTTGGAGGCTAAGTCAAGCAGGAGTAATATCCTTATTTGACTCTTATTGCTGAGCTGGTTATTATCCTTAATATTAATTACGAAATTAATATCATAAATAGGGTTTGGGCCCAACCGGTGGGCCCCACGCTTTGACCACATTGGGTCTAATTAATGACACATTAAATGTGTGCTTAGGGCTTATTTTTAACCCATATCAGTTATGTTATGTTATCTTTTATATCATCTAAATATACATGAATCTTTATTTTGAATCTCGATAATACTCATTGAATGTGTAAAATTATGTATATTGAATTAATTGAATTAAAATATAAAACATAAATTTTACAATTCATTTTATTTACGTGTATATAATTGAAAGTTAATTTTTTTTTTGTCAAAATTTTCTATAAATTAATGATTATTAATTTATTGATCAATTAATATCTCTTTAAATTAATAAAATTATCTGGTACCAACTATATTAATTTATAGAGGTTTTAAATCCTAATAATGTCGGTGTCATAAGAACTGTGCCATCATAATTTTAAAAAGACTATCCAACTCATAAGAAACCGGTGATTACATTTATTCTAACGACTGCACATGACTGTATGTCTGAATCTAACAAATGCACGTGACTTAAAATCCCACTTGATTTCATTTCAACTTTCATGCAAACCCCAAATCCTGTTTAAATCTCATCTCTATATATAGCATTACAAAACTATGGCCACATTGAATAAACATACTACCATGAACTTTCATGAAAAAGGGTCTAGTACTCAAAACTCATGCAAAAATGACAGGAAATGAAGAAAGCTTAAAAAAGATAACAAGGCAAAAGGGAAAGGGAGAGCTGAATATTTATACTTGTGGCAGTGGGATGTCATTGTAGGATTAGTATATACCTCTGATATAACTACAAAAATGTACTCTATGTATCACATTTATTGTATTAAGTCCCTCTGCACGCAATTGCTCACCAACACACTGTCACCCTCCCCCCCCCCCCCCCCCCCCTGGACCTTTGTTCGTGACGGAGAGTCGTCATGGATCCGTAAGCACACACCCTTTCCTCTTTTCAATTTTTTGTCCTACTTTATTTTCATGTTAATTTGCCCTAATTTACATAAAATCCTGCAAATTAGCCCCATTTAGTTTATATCTTAGGTAGCTCAAAAAATATTGTGTACATCTTGTATTCGGACAAATATCAGAGTGAGTGAGAATTGGAGTGACAAGTAGGGGTGATCATTCGGTCGGTTTGATTACTTAAGTGAGTGTGTGTTGTGGAGTATCATCATACTTAAACTTTGGGTTAATTGGCTATTTCATAACTGAACTCGTGCTCAACTTACAGTTGGGTAACTGAACTCAAAAAACTTGCAAATAGGTAAGTACACTAATAATTTATTGCGATTGAACCACTAAACACGAAATAACTTGCAACGCCGTTAACTCGCGTTGACTTTTAACGGTGCTCCGTTAATTCGTGCCACGTGTGATGACATGTCAATATTTTATCTTAAAATTAAATCCAAAATTATATAAATCCAAAACTCTTTTACCTTTTAATATTTACCTTTTAATACTTAAAATTCATATTTACCTTTTAATGTAAAAAATATTTTTTTTAACATAACATGAAAGTAATAACAGTTCAATTTTTATCCACCCAGCTGCAAAACATAACCGGGTTGTAGAAGCGGGTCAGGAATCGGGTTTCCGGGTCGCCAAGAACATTCAATCGGAAAACTGGGTTTTCCAGTTTCCGACGAAGTTCCGGCAACCGGAAAAACAGCTGTCCGGCACACACACACAACACATCACACAATTTCTGTACTCTAATTCCTCTCATACTACTACAGCATGTTTATAACATCAACAAACAACAAGAACGGTCCAAAATACCAGACTTTCCAGCGAGTTCGACATGGGTTCCGACCATCTACGAACACAACTACCAAAATTAACTATGTAAATTGATTGTAGGAACTCATATAAAGGTTATGGAATCAAAAAAACATTTGAACAAACTCAGAATCAAAAACCCCCAATTTCTTTACTCCCCTAAAACCATCCTACAACCATCTCCTTTACTCCCCATCTCAGTCTCCAACCCACCAATCGCCGAGCTTCTCCACTTCTCCCCTCGACCTTCAACATATACAAATCAACCAATCATCATATATCACCATACAATTGATCCGATTCGGTTTAAAACTCCAACCTCGAGTATAAGAGAGATGGAGGCGGCGAGAGGGAGAGAAATAAGGGCGGAGAGAGAGATGGGGTTTGAGAGAGGGAGATGAGGGCAGAGAGAGGGAGAGAGATGAGGGTGGAGAGATTGAGAGAGAGGGAGGCAGGAGAGAGAGAGATGGAGAGAATGAGAGCGAGGGAGATGAGAGAAGGTGGAGGTGGTTACCGTCGTTGGTGGAGATTAACAGGAAGAGATAACAAAGATTGTGAGGAAAGAGAGTGATAAAGAAATAAAAAAACAATTTATATTTACTCCAAAAATATTTCTTATTTAAGTAAAAATTTTGTTTTTAATGAATCAAACCACATCAGCGGACAACGTGTATAATTTTTACACATCACCACGCCACATCAGCATTTCATAACGGACGTTAACTGGAGTTGACGGCGATTGGCCAATTGCAAGTTTTAATTGCTATGATGAGTTGACTGCAAGGTTTTTGAGTACGATTACCCAACTGCAAGTTGAGTACGAGTTCAGTTATGAAATAGCCAATTAACCCCTTAAACTTTGTTCTATCAAACTTTAGTAATAAAAATTTTTGAGTAGTTCAATAGGTTTGTAGTAGTCTCTATCGGATATAGAGAGGGACGACACCACGTCATGAGGCTGGGATTAACGAAGCAGGTTGACGGATGGGTGGAGTAAATAGCAGTCCTTTTTAAGGGAAGCTCCTTAAGGTTTAGTCATATCCATAATAAACAGTGCAATAAATCTGAAGATACCAAATACTGTAAAAGAAGGTCAAAATGTGGGTGGAAGTGACCGTTCATAAGTAAATGAATTTACTCCTTCAAAAACACACACTCACACTCACACATCAAAGCAGAAGGTGCGGTCAATCCGTACGAGTACCGACCGGAAATAATAGGTCTCCGGTTCAGAAAACGTCTTGCTGACTCGAGTGATGTGTCTCTAGCATACTTGATCAAAGTAACTGATTTGACGTATATACTCCACAACATCTGCTGATTTTCACAACATCCGCGGCGCCATGTTCGGATACATTTTTTTTTTTTGCCATATGTTCGGATACATTTATTTATTTCGTTCTTTTCTTTTTCAAATCTATATAACTATTAATAAGCGAAACCGTGGTTAGAGTACCCAATTCGATTACATCCTTTTGGTTCACCAAGCATTCCTATTATATTTATCTCACGTAAATCTTATTATGTTTTTTTTAACATTTTTTAATAACCTTTTATTTATTTATAACTTTTATTAATAGGTAAAATACTTTTCTTAAGATATCCCTTTATACTAAATTTAGTTCGCATCATATTTTATTCCAAATTTATTCCGTACCATATTCTAGTTTCATCCCTAAAATTCTATTTTTATCATAATTTCACGTTGTTTTTTTTTAAATAATAAAATAGAAATCTTCTTACAATTATAATTCTTTTAATTGTAATTTTCTTTTACTACAACTTAGAATTAAAAAAAAAATTCACCCTTAGAATCATGTCTCCCCTGCAATTTTATGTTATTTTTTTAAAGAAAATAATAATATTGAAATCCTATTATAATTAGAATTTTTATAATGCATTTGAATTTTTTTATTATAACTTAGAAGCAAAAAATACCACGATTAATTCTCCAAAACATTTTCAAGTAAAACAACTAGAACATGTAGAGCTGTGAACGAACCGGACTGTTCGGTAATCTCGTCCGGTTCGGTTCGAGTTCGAGTTCGGTTAACTCGTCCGATAAGCTTACCGAACTCGAGTTCGGACAAGAAAAAGTGTCCGATAAGCTTACCGAACATTGTTCGGTTCGTTAGGATTTCGTCCGAGTTTGTTCGAGTTTGTCCGAGTTCGGTTCGAATTCGATTAGTTCGATAAAAACAGTAATATTTACAATTTTTTTACTTTTTTTTATTTTTCAAATTATTATTATATATATAATTACCGAACTGTTCTTGTTCGGTTCGGTTCGGTATGTTCGGAACAATTCGTGTTAGGTTCGGTTCATTACCGAACTCGAGTTCGGACAAGAAAAAGTGTCCGATAAGCTTGCCGAACATTGTTCGATTCGTTAAGAATTTGTCCGAGTTCGTTAAAAGTTCTTCCGAGTTCGGTTCGTTTAAAGCTCTAAGAACATGTTTTCATACACTTTTCTAGAACAATCTAAATTTCTATTTGTTGATCGTATAATTTTTTTGACGGTACCACTTTATACCAAATTTGGTTTGCACCATTTTTTTTTTTTTGTGAAAATGGCCAAGTGATCACGGTGAATTTCTCATTCATGAATTATATCAAAATACAATAATCATACAAGGGGATTTATTCATTCAAGAAAATTCATCATCTAACCGAAAAGCACGCATGTTGCCTCCGGACGTTTAGACAATAAAACCTTCAAGTCTGAAAGGAAGAACCCCACAAAAGAAAGGTCTCGTTAAAAAACCCTCAAGAGCAAAACCGTGTGGGAAAAAACTCAAGGGGGAAAAAGAGTGCCCTCAAAATATATAAATACATCATTTTACAAATTTTCCGATAAAATATTCAGAATTAATTGTTGCTTATGCTAAGGACTTCTTGTTGATTCCTCTACAAAACCCAAGATTCTGCCTTCATCCATCTTCTCTTTACAATTCTTCTCATCCAAGAAAACTGAAATATCACCAAAACAACCACAACAATAAAATTATGTCAATGAACCATATATCAAATATACTATAAATATTTAATATATGCAGTATACTTAATAAAATTGAACAGTTTTATATATCTAACCAAAGGGGTCCCCTTTGGTTTTGGTTAGGCATATAAAACGCCGAATTTTTATACAAAATCATAAAAATCTAAAAAGGCATCTAAAATGACAAAATAAAATAACAGATTCGTCAACTGACGACAGATCACAAACACCAATAAATGGTCCAAAAGCCAAAAATATGGCACACCCTTTATAGGCACTAAAATCCATAGAAAATGGTATAATATGTGTTCATCTTAAGACGTTTAAAACAACACAAAAGATCATCGTATATGACACTGGTTTTTATTATCTTTACTAAAAAGAAAATTACATGACTTACTTATTAAAATATAAACGAAACAAAAACCCAAAAATAAAAAGTAAACAACTTTGTAAAATTACCTTAAAAGATTGAGATTTTGAATTTGAAGTATTAACTAATAAGATATATTACCATAATAAAATAAAAGCAACTAATATTCATATCATGTAGGAATCGTACTTAATCACATTAATGAAAATTAAAATTGTCATTAAAAGAGTAAATAAAATTAAAATTAGACACTCAAATGGTAACTCAAAATAATAATTATCAATTAGTAGCAAAAATTTTGCACGAATCATGGCACATCTACTAAATTACAAAATTATGATATATATTGCATAGTTTGCACCACATTTTGGTTTAACTCGAGCAAATCCAACAATGTCCTAGTTAGTGCCCTATAAATATAATAAAATATAGTGTCATAGTGATTTAAGTCATAATTTTTGTGTATCAATTCCAACAACATGCCTTATATTTGTGCCTTATAAATTAAAGTAATAATATATTTGAATTAGATTTGGAGGGAAGGGAAAAAAGAGAGAAGAGAGAAATGTAGAAAAGGAGGGAAATTAATTTTTAATTGTAAAAAATGATTTAGGACAAGTATAGAGGTGCCTTAAAGAAAGGGCATGAGATGAATGTCCTAGTGTTTTAAGGCACCACTAGGACATTGTTGGAACACAAAAAGTGACTAAATGTCCTAAATATTGATTTAGGACAATATTTAGGACATTGTTGGACTTGCTACATTATGCCTTATAAATATCATAAAAATTAGTGTCCTAGTGATTTAGGACATTATTTTTATGTATCAACTCCAACAATATGCCTTATCCTTGTGCCTTATTATTAAAATAATAATATATTTGATAAAAGAAGGGTAGAAAAGGAGGAAAGTAGATTTTTTTATTGATAAAAAATGAAATAAGGCATGACTAGTGGTGTCCTAAAAATAGGGCATGAGATGAATGTCCTAGTGTTTTAAGGCACCACTAAGACATTGTTGGAGCACATTTTTTCCTAAATGCCATAAATTTTAGTTAAGGACATCAATTTAGGACATTGTTGGACTTGCTCTAATCCTATCTCTATTATATACTCCCTCCGTCCCATTGAGTAGTTAACATTTGCAGATCAGTTTCCGGCACAGATTTTAAGGTACATTTTAAGGATAGTTTTATAACTTATTTTTGATATTTTCTTTTTTTGTATAAAAATAGAACAATCCTATTTTTATACAAAAAAAGAAAATATCAAAAAAAAGTTATAGAACTATCCTTAAAATGCACCTTAAAATGCGTGTCAGATACGCGGTTTTTTATGTTAAGAAATGGATGGGATAGAGGGAGTATAATTTTATGTTAAAATTTCAAAATGTAATGAAAACTAAATTCTTTTTATAATTATAATTTTTTTTATTTGTAATTGTTATATTATGAATTGGAATTAAAAAAAAGATATAGTTTCATCACTAGAATCCTATTTTCCCTACAATTATTTGTTATTTTTGTTGAGTATGAAATACACCAAAAGTAAAAGTAGAGGGGGTGTGAATGTATTACTCCTTTTTCTTTTATTTATTTTTTAGTTAACTGTTTGAATCTATATATAATTGTAGATTGAATGTGTGTGCAGTGTAAAAATATTGCGGAATAAAAACAAACACATAGATTTACATTAAACCTAATGTTGTATTAGATTTGAAAGTGTTAATGTTGTATTAGATTTAGATTTGAAGATGTTTCAAACTGTGAATACAATGTGTATTCTTAGCTTCAGCTTCTCTAAAAAAGTTTTTTGATTTAACAATGAAAACTTTAACTAAAGATTTGAGACTGTTTTGCATTCTGACCAGATCCACTTCTTTAGTTGTTTCTCCTTTAATTTCTCGCTATGCTAATAGGATTAACCGATATAATTTATTTAGTATAAATTACCCTATGCTAATAGGATTAACCAATATAATGCAAACATACTTAAAATGGAATATTATACTGATATCGAGTACAAATATGTTATACACTTCATTTATCATTTTTTGTATTAATTTAATAATAAAAATATTCTAACCATTTGACTAATATATAGCTATAATTGTTAAAATAGAGATATATTGTAATAAATTTTTATAGATCTATTTTCACTTCTGCCTGTTTAACTACTTGAGATAGAGTTCCACTTATTTTCGTCACCTAGTTATCACCTCACTTTGATTTTTTTTTTTGACCAATTTTTTGCCACATGGTAAGTTTCTTAATTCTAAATTTGACGACATCATATCTATCGGTTTATAATTTCTCTCCCAGCCTACCATTTTTTACTATTATATGTGAAAAATATTTTAATAATTTTATCCCTAAGAAATCATAATAATAAACTTGAACAAGAAATTTACGAATATATGAATGTCAGAGGTTTAATTTTTATAAAAATTCAAATTATTAAACCTAGTAAAATTATGTATGGGCACTTTTATCATGAATAAATTATAAAACAAATATTGATAATAAGTGGATTATTTGAGCATGTAATGAATGAGTTTAAAATGTGTCATAAAAAATTGATTTAATTCGGTGATTGTACATGTGAACATCAAGTTATAGGTTTCGGAAGGTCATGGATTCAATTTTTTTTAACTTCAATGTTTTTAATATTAATATAAATTTAAGAACAAATTCGTAATTTACTAAATAGGTTTAAAACCCATGTTAATTTATACTCCCTCTATTTTTTTTATATGACGTTTGACTTTTTGCACACATTTCCAAGTGCTTTGACCGGGTACTTAAAATTATTATTTTTAAAATTTTCTTTTTGTGAATTAAAATATTTATTGTGTATTTTAATTAAAAAAAATCTTAAAATTAATAATTATAAGTGCCCGGTCAAAGCACTTGGATTTGTGTGCAAAAAGTCAAGCATCATATAAAAAACGGAGGGAGTAATAGATACTCCCTCCGTCCCATTTTACATGGTTCTTTTGTAAAAACCACACATATTAAGATTAAGGTTAGTTGGATAAAATTTTCAAACTAATATCCTTATTTAATACATTGAAAAATGATAATAGAGTTAAGTTTGAAAAAGTCAAATTTTAGATACAATAAATGTAGGGATAGTTTTGTAAATTATCCATAAATTTACATTGAAAAAAGAAAAGGGACATATAATTTGGGACAAATTTGTTTTTTAAAAGGGACATGTATTTTGGGACCAAAGCAATATAAAGAAAGTCAAATTAGAAGGTGAATTTGAACGCAATCCAATAAATATTTAATATATACCCAAATCTAACTTACTTACTAGGAGTACTAAATTAAATAACATATAAAGTAATCAATAAACAATAACAGGTACCCTACCAAGATTCTTCTAGGCATTCTTTTGAACAAATCTTTAATTATACAGTCATAATTTTGGCATATATATACAGAATGATGAAAGTATTATGCTCACAAAATCAATTAAATTGTCACTATTTCAACCTAGCGTTCAGACGCACATTACTTGCATATTGAACTTTACTTTCGTCGAATCAAGTTAGGAAAGAGCGCAAGTCGATAACAACTTCTATCCAATTATAACCACCAATAGCCATAATTAGATTTGCCAGATCGTAATTAATTTGATTTTTAAAATAAATCCTACTACGAGTACTATTGGTTACCTATTATTTGGGAAGCCGGTAATTTACCACTTATTTAGGAAGGCTGTAACTTAATTATCTGGTTGTTAATTAGACACGTTGGTATTGGAATTGTGATTTTGTGTTCAAACTGGAATGCATTTGTGCAGGAATGATAGTATTCATTTTAAGGAAAGTAATAAAGCCAAATTTAAATTTCAAACGAGTAGTAATTAACTTGTGTAAGACTCACGCGAGCTTGAATTAACAAACTTCGGATGTTAAGAGTTTTAATATTTTTAGGTCACCCCACCTAAGATAATTTATTTATATATATACACTTAAATTAACGAATTTCTTATTAATTTTTTACTTTTAAGAGTAAACAAGGTGAATATAAAGTACACTTACAGAAATTCACTTGTACAATTTTGATTGTATTCTTAAGTACTACTCCAATATTTTAGAATCCATTTTTTTGGATATTTTTATTGCTAAGGAAGGATTTGATTATAAACTAGCAAAATACTTAATTAGCACTTTAAATCAGAGTGCTCAAATCTTTTTTTTTTTGCTAAATACAATGCTCAAATCTTCTTATTGACCGAGAGGGAACAAAACGCTTGAATAAAATATTACAGAATATTGTTGGAGTATAAATCACATTGATTGATTCACACTGAAACTTTGGTGATTAGCAGAGATGTGAAGAATGAGAAGGTACTAGCTAGGGACAGTTTGGTCAATAAATAAAAAGTAAGGGGGGAGGGGTCATTTACTTCAAATAGTACAGGGACAAAGAGGAAACTCAGAAAGGCATTGAATCCATTGTCTCAGTCCTCTCTTAATAATAATAATAATAACAGGAGGGAGAGAGACTCTACTCCTCCTCGATCTCTCCCTTACCAAATCTCTCCCTTATTCTCTCCTCTCTCTCGTTTCTTCTATTCCTTTCCTTGATCAGACGAGCCAAACCACTCTTTTCTCTTTATCTCAACGCCACAAAATAAATATCATTCTACCTCTCTCTCTCTCTCTCTCTCTCTCCCTCTCCCTCTCCCTCTAATCCTCACACTCCTCACTCATCAACCTTAACACAAACAATATACATCGTTCATGTCCACCGCTCTCTTTGGTATAGCTTACCTTTTACTGATTTTAATGTTTATCATATACTTCCTTCATCTTTTACATTTCATGAAAATATACTTACATTTACATATGTATGCATAACCTAGCCATAAGGGTTTTTTTTTCATCTCTATGGATCTTTCTGTTCAAACTAACCTCCTACTTTTTAATTTTTTGTAACATGAAATACTTCTATTTTTTTTTGAATTTTTTGCAGATGATAATGGAAGAGAAAAGGGATACAGTTGTTTGATCCGAAAATAGTGTTTACATAAGTCAGAGGTAAGATTTTTTGCCATCTTTTTAAAGACATTTTTCGTTTCAGATTTCTTTTATCGTATGATTTACATGGAGACCGACATGATAATTGCTGAGAATATATTTGTTATATACATGTGTTCTTTTTTAGTACAGTGTATGAGTTTATGAAGAGAAAGCGGATCTACAAAAATCTGTACACCTCCAGTTTATGATAAAGTTCAGAGAGATGAGAGAGAAAGCTTCCCTCCTTGAGAAGCGTACCTAAAATTAGGCCATCGGATTAATTCAAATCTTCCTAATTATCCATAATTAGTTTTATTTCTTTTGTATTTTCTTTACTTACAATTTTTGTTCAAAGATTTACTTAACTGTAATTAATCTGTAAATGATTATTTTAATACTAAATAACAATCACAAAAATCTTAATAATTTTTGTGAAGATCTTATCCTTATTGTAATTGTTTTTAAAATGATTATTTATCTATTTTTCTTTGCAGTTTCAAAGGACAAGAGTAATAAAAGAAATAAAAATGTCTTCATCGAACTCCCCATGTGCTGCTTGCAAATTCCTCCGAAGAAAATGCACACAAGAGTGTGTATTTGCGCCCTATTTTCCACCGGACCAGCCTCAGAAATTCGCCAATGTTCACAAAGTGTTTGGAGCCAGCAACGTTGCCAAACTCCTCAACGATCTAAACGCTGCGCAACGCGAAGATGCAGTCAATTCCTTAGCTTATGAGGCAGACGCTAGGCTCCGAGACCCGGTTTATGGTTGTGTAGGCCTAATCTCAATTCTACAACACAAGCTCAAGCAAGTTCAAGTTGACCTATTCAATGCCAAGAAAGAGTTAGCCAGTTATATTGGGCCTTCTGCAATGTTACCGATCCTTCAGCACCCGGGCTTGATTCAACAGCACCCTAGTAATCCCCAAAACGTCTTGTCCTACAATAATATGCAGCCAATGTTAGGCCTGTCCATGAACCAACCCCACGGGGCAATGCCATTAATGATCCGCGATCCGCAGCAGCAGCAAATGATAGAGGCTCAGCAATTAGCTGTAGCCGAGAGGGAACAAGAAGATATCATACGAACTTATAATGAGCACCAGCAGCAGACTGATCAGCATGCGAGGTTCAATAACGGATTTGATACAGGTGGGCAGGTGACTGCTGCTAGCGGGTTCAATCAAGCTATAGCGGATGGTTCAACAATGTCATTGGTGTTAGGATCCTACGAAAATCAGTACACTCATCAGATTCAACAACAGCAACAGCAGCCACAAGAGCCTCACATTCATCACAACCAAGTCCTTCAAATCCAGCCGCAACTTTTACTTCAGCAACATCAACAGCAGCAGCAGATTGCTCAACCGCAAGTTGTTCCGCAGCATAGAGATGGAAGCGAAGAAGGTAGGAGCGGTGGTCCATCATGTTGAAAAAGCTCGAAAAAATTATTAAATTATTAGTTTGGTTTTGTTTGCAACAATTTATCCATCTCGATCTATAGGGGGGTAAGGTAAACTTTCACTTTCTCATCCTGAGTTTTTGTTTCGTAGCTACTATTCGACATCTTCAACATGTTTTGCCTTGGTGCATTATTGACTAAATGGGTTTTGAATTTTTATAAATATATAAAAGTATTAAAAAAATGGGGAGACGGATCGAGTTGCACCGCATTTTGTGCGGTATAATATTTGCATAAAGCTGAGAGGGTTCGTGATGGGAGAGGTGCGTAAGCCAAAATATATATATAAGTCTTTATGGCATAGGGGATGTAGCAGGTGGTGGTTAAGGGAGAATTATTGTCTTTTCACTGCCCAGATATGTCACACTCTTTAA
The DNA here is from genome assembly GCA_037693485.1 of Kitagawia praeruptora. Lineage (NCBI taxonomy): Eukaryota > Viridiplantae > Streptophyta > Magnoliopsida > Apiales > Apiaceae > Kitagawia > Kitagawia praeruptora. The sequence continues at coordinate 43,803,832 of CM075350.1, forward strand.
TCATAACTCTACCCTCCCTGCTACGTACTACTCCCTTCCTTTTAACCCTATGCTACTAGTACTAGCAACTCAATTAATTCTGGCAAAACTCATACTCCCTCCGTCCCCATAATTTTAGAAGCTGCAAAGCTAGTGATGTATAATGTCCATTATGGTGTTAGTTTGGTTTGTTGAGGAGCATCTTCATTCTCTGATTTTTCTAGAGCTTATAAATTGGTGTTACTTCTAATAAATGGTGAAGTACAAATTTGAGAGGAAAACAAAGAATATTGTGTAGATTATTAGTATATATGAAAGGTTCTGAAAATATTCTCAAGGTTAGGGTGATTTTGGTTCAATTAATATAGTACTTACAGGGTTCAGTGCATTGTCTGAACTGGCCATGGAGAGGGAGAGAACATTCAACTAACCATGATAAATATTTCAGGCACATTTATGTATGTGTTTTGTACTCTAGCCTGTAGAAATTTCTATATAAGAAATTAAAGTATTGACTCATTTGATATTTCTTCCACATCCATTTTACAGCTTGTGCTTCACTGAGTATACTGTAAGCTTATGCAGTGTGCTTTACTGAGTTTACTGTAAGCTTATATCAGGCACACAGTCTTGCTTTATTTATATACAAGTACTATGCATAGTTATTTAAGTACGGAGTACATAATATATAGATACATGAGCAGTTTTTTTTAAAAAAATTAGACTTAGTTATGTATATTTCAAATGAGTATCTGTTCTCACATAATCGAAATTTAAATGAAGAAGTTCTAAACATTGTGAGTTGAAATAGTGGTAAATAGTTATGATGTTTAATTTTATAGATTAAGATACATATGGAGGCGAAATCCGGATAAATCAGTCGGAGCTAAATTAAAATAGATATTTTGAGTCGAACTAGAAAAATGACGAAGTTTAACAAAAAAATTTATTTTTAGATAAAAAAAACTAAAATTAACTATTTTTTGAAGGCCACCCAGAATCAACCGACCTAGTTCCACCACTGTCATTCTATCATACATGCATCCACGTACAAGCTTGATGATAAAAACCAATAACTATACATAGCCAAGAGGCAAGTATGAAATCAACCTTGTCTGCTTTAACAATTAGTTGCTGTTTTTCCACAAGCTAGCGGACTCTCGACTTGATGAAAATGGCAAAACTCATATTGACATGCATATCCAATTCTGGCTTTCCACGCTTATCTTTAATTTTTACTAATTCCTATGTATGTATACACAGCTGAAATAAATAAGTAGATTTGACCCAGAAAGCTGACAATGATGAATCATTCAGCATTTATGTTCAATTTAATTTAATGTAGACTAAACTTCCTATTTCTAGGGTTAAAGGATCAATCTATTCAGTTTGGGTTTAAAATAATATAGTAACCGTAGGCAATGCAGTCTGCGAAATCCCAAAAGTAAAGCATTCATGATTCACTTGTTCCATGATTGCTTTAACTTACTGCATATAGATACGTTCCTTTTCCTGTTACTTATATATGATACTACTATGATATACAAACTGTAGCAGAGTTAATTTTTAAGTTATAGCCTACGCATTCTGTACTGTAAATTGTATTTTATCGTTATTGAAAAACCATATTAAGGAGAGCAAATTGCAAAGTGGTGGTTGCATTACCCAATTTTGCACTTTAATAGTCGAATTTGAAATTTACAATGTATTGGTTAGACATTGCTTTTATGTTTTCAAAGATGTTTAAAGAACATTTTTCTAAACTATTTTTTCTCAAAAAAAATGATCCTTAGCCACATTTTTGAAATTTAAAAACAATTTTTGGTCAATATATTACAATTTTCAAATTTCAATCACTAAAATATAAAATCAAATAAAATTCAGTCACGAATCTGTAATTACTCTATTAATTAAGTTATCAGTACTACTAAAACTTCAAGTATTAGGAGTTGGACTTATTTAGATGGATTTAAGGACCACGTACTCACATAATTTAAGTAGATATTAAGAGTTTCTAATATAAATGTTTGTAAAAAAGCAATTTTTGTAAAAACGGAATTTGTGGATATAATTACAATTATGCCATAACGTACTCATATAACTATCCCCTAAATACATACTTGGTGTAGTGTTGCAGATTTTAGAAATCGGAACTATTCGGTTGAGGTATCGATTTACGATTTATCGGGTGATTCGGTTGAAAAATCGGCGATTTTTGTAAAATCGGTCGAATCGGTTCCAAAATTTTGATCAATTTTTAACCGATTTATTGGCGATTTTTCAGAAATCGACCGATTTTTATAACAATGACTTGGTGGCATTTTTCCTTATTTATATACTCCCTCTGTCCCAACCAATTGTTTACACTTTCCTTTTTGGGACGTCCCAACCAATTCTTTACGTTTCCTAAAATAGTAAGTTTTAACACTATTACACCCACTACTTCACTTATTTTAACAATACTTTACACTATTACACCCACTACTTCACTTATTTTAACAATAAAATCACTATTACACCCACTACTTCACTTATTTTAACCATAAAATCACTATTACACCCACTACTTCACTTATTTTAATTGGATATCTTGGTCTCCGTGCTAAAAGCAAACGTAAACAAACACTTGGGACGGAGGGAGTAATATATAACTTATATGCTAGTATGATGGTAATAATGAACAGTGTAATAAAAATTACAACAGAAATAGGCACAAGTGCGCATGATTGCATACAATTTATAGTAGAGTGGTAAACGAACTGAACTCGGACGAATTTTTAATGAATACGAACAAATTATTAACAAATCAAACAATATTTGGTAAATTTATCGGACAATTTTTCTTGTCTTAACTCGAGTTCGGTAATGAACCGAACCGAACACAAACTGTTCGCGAACATATCGAATAGAACACGAACTGTTCGGTAATTATATATAAAATATTGTATAATAAATAAATATAATAATTTGAAAAATAAAAAAAATTAAAAATTAAAAATATTACTCCCTCCGTCTCACTGGGATCTTTACGTTCTTGGTGGTCACGGAGGACAAGACAAGTGGGTATAAAGTGGGTGTAATATTGTTAAAATAAATGAAGTAGTAGATATAATAGTGATTTTATTGTTAAAATAAGTGAAGTAGTGGGTGTAATAGTGATTTTATTGTTAAAATAAGTGAAATAGTGGGTGTAATAGTATAATGTATTGTTAAAATAAGTGAATTAGTGGGTGTAATAGTGTTAAAACTTACTATTTTGGGAATGTAAAGAATTGAATGGAACGGCCCAAAATAGTAAGTGTAAAGAATCCATTGGGACGGAGAGAGTATTATTTTTATCGAACGAACCGAACTCGGACGAACTCTTAAAGAACTCGGACGAAATTTTAACAAACCGAACAATGTTCGGTAAACTTACCGAACATATTTTCTTGTTCGAACTCGAGTTCAATAAATTTATCGAACAAATGAACCGCCTTAACGAACAATCCAGTTCATTTGCAACTCTAACTTAAAGCATTGTAAAACTAGGAGTATGTGTATTTAAATTTATGCGAGTTATGTTAAAATCTTCACCGAAAGTTCCTAAATGGTGTTACACTGTTACTACTTGCTCCTTTGTCAATACATGCAGTAGTATATGAATGTTGGGAGGCACATCTTATGGTTTAGGAAATGCTGCTACTGCATTGGTTTCAGCTATGTATATTATTTCAGCAATTCTTTTGCTTTCCTTCTGGTTTACGCTATAATTATAGTATTACAACTACTCGTATAGACTCCCTCTACTATTCTTCTTGTTTTAATTTGCTGACATTTACTTAGACCTAAAGCAAGTGCTTATGGTTTGAATGTTCATACTATGTGTCTTAGCTAGCTACGCTTTGACCTAGCTATATTGATAGGCTCTATTTACTACAAGTTGTAGCTTAAGGATTGGAAAGCAACGACGATTTTCTTCAAATTACAAAGAGACATAGAAAATTGGACAAATATGAATTTTCTGTAAATATATGGTCATAATGATGAAGATGTTTGTTATGGAAAGAATACATTATTTGGTGAAAATTAATTTAATTAGCTATTTTTGATTATTAATTTGAATTAGTTGTTTTAAGTGAAATTGTTTGATAAATAGTTGTTTGAAATGGTTGAATTTGTTAAATTTTTTTGGAAATTAAAAAATTTAATACAAATGCTATTTTAATTTAATCCATTAACTATCAAATACAAATATTAAAAAACTCATTTGGTTCAACTTTTTATTCGGTTTTTATCCAAATCCGGCCAAAATATACTTCCGTGTTCTCAATAATATTTGTCAAATGCATGTATGTACGCTACAATAAAAATTTGTTTTAAAATTTCAAGTTTTATGCACGGTAATGTGTATAAGCATGGATATTGTTAGAGTTAAGATGTATATGACCCTATTAGTGTATAATCAACCGAATATGGTCAACTCAAAATTCAAGCAGGATTGTAGATTTTGAAGAAAAAGCTACTTAGCATGTGCATTTGGATCATAAATTCATCGAATTAGTAAAATATGATCACAAAGTTTGCTTAAACAATTAAAGTGGCTCAACCAGCATTCAAAACTAAAATTTAAGCTTCGAAGAAGAAAGACTTTTATGCTCACTTGCAAAGTTGCACTTGCACTTGACTAGCCCCCCTCACCTATGACTTAAAAAGATCACAGGGCCTACCACTGTCTAGTAAGTTTAAGAATCAAGTGTTTGTTAAATTCGAATGAAACGTAATAAGGTTTAATTAATACTCACTTACAAATTGAGAAAAATCTCTCCTCTCAACTCTCACTGTACAAACTGCACGAATTAAGATTTGGGTTCCCTCTATTGTAGCTCGTCCTCTGCATGTATGAACGTTGTACATCCATGGTTCTAAAAATTCTCGATTTAACCGATTAATTCTCTGTATAGTAATCAACCGATTCGATTTTTAAAATTCGATTAATCCTGTAAATTTATTTAAAATGATATATTTAATTGTAATTTAAATTAATATATTAAAAATTATCATAATATCCGGTTAATGCTCCAATTAGCTATTTATACCGATTACAAATTTTTACAACCATATGTACACCTAATACAGCAAGCGGTTTTGCCATCATTTCGCAAGAAAAGAAAATCTCAAGAGGACCAGACCCCTGACCAGTGACCGCTTTACTGCGGATTTGACCAAATGGGGGCTAATCAGTATCAAGTATATACGTAGACAACTATAATTATTATGATCAAGCCCGGCAAGCTTTTGGAGTAGACTTTGTGCATGCACATGGACCCTACTTATTTCTTGAGAACAAAATAGTTCAAATTTATACAGTAGTTGATTAATTGGTCATGCGCAGGTATCTGCGGAGACAAAAATGTGGAATAGCTTTATATTCTTCAAGATATGATTGTCTGTTGTTAGCCTGTTGAAATTAACCCTACCATTAACCAGAACATACAACAGAGACAACTTTCCGTCCCTGGCTTTGTCAAGGTCCAAGTCCAACTGTGTAAATGTGTCATGTGTGTGTGTGTGTGTGTGTGTGTGTTGTAATAATATATCCCATTCAGTTGTTCCACATAGTAAGATGCACATGGACTGAGACTTTTGGGGTATGGGTAGTAGCACAAAAAGGGTCTTACTCAATGCAAATCTCCCTCCCGAATCACAAGGATTCGGAAAGAAATAACTGCAATATTGATACACGTAATCTTATACTTATTTTTCGTTAACAGGTTCTATAATACAAACTCATGAATTCACTGGAGCACGTAATCACTGCAGGAAAATCGCATTAATAAAAAAAAGTCAGATGCTGATGCATTTCTTGTGTTTTCGTAAACTAATTTTTATAGGCAATGATCTGTGAAGCTGTCAAAATAAAGTTCAATACCTGATACAAGGTCAGTCTTATGTTCCTATTCAGAATCAGAGGAAATTTGAGATTCAGGGACAAGTGTTGTAACCATCTTATGCAGTGCCTCTTCTACATCTTCCAGGTCATCTTTTTCGAAACCCCAGGTTCTAAGCAACTCCTTTCCAGGAGCTCCTCGTTCAATACCAAACCTACGGAAATTACGTAGTCTAGTCTCCAAGAATGGCAAAATAGCAGTGCTCGAACGCAGTCTTGCTGCCATGGGTATGGAATGGACATCAAGTGATCCTTTTGATGATGATGATGAGGTTGCACTCAGAAGCTCACCATGCTGCCCAACAAGGTTGCTGAAGATTGAGGGGAAAGGCAATGGTATAGGAAGTGGACAACGAGCAACTGAAACATGAGAGAACTTCGGACTTGTTGTATGCTCATAGGCAGCTTGGATAGCATCATTGGCCTCAGCAACCAATGCATGACGACCTCCTGTATTATATCAAAAGGAAAATTTTAAACGAAAAGGTTGACGGCTACTCCAGATTCCGCAGCAGAAAATAGAAAGACCAAGCATTCACAACATAGTGCTAACATGAAGGCTTAAAATACTGGGAGTCTATATAGCTCTTGTCAATGGCTTAAAACTAATTTACCATCCTAATTTCATCATCATCTTCGCACTTCTCCTGGTAAAATTAGACCTTTTAGTTCACAGAACTAAAAGATAAGCATTCCAGATTCTAATTACTCGTCCTCTAGATTGTTTAATTAAGAGCATAGTTACTGGTTGAATCTTCCCCAGCAGAATCGTCTGCACATTAATCATACAAAGAAGGCAACTTACAAGGTCTAACACCATTCACCTGCTTGTCAAAAAAGAATTTGATTATACATACTTTTTTACATTCCCTTCCATTAATAAGAGAGTCCCAGGATAACTTAAAAAAGTTGAGCTATGACTTGCCAGACTTTAAATTGATAATATAATGTTTGATGATGATTAACACAATTATTATAGAAATATAGCATGTAGAGAGCCAATCTTAACATCTCAGTATCTCAGAAATTTAATCACTCACATTTTACTTGAAGTTTGAATTGCCATCAGATACCTCTAGAAAGTCCAAATATACTCTTCTTACAATGTAAGTCGGGAAGCAATAAAATCAAATATTCTGAAACTATCAAAAGAATTCTTTACAAATTCTACACCCTGTTCTGAACTTGGCATGTCCATGGCTACTTGACATTTTCATATTATAGGTCTTTTACCAGTCAATAAGTACTAGGAGCTGCAAGTTTAGCTTTAGTTACCAATAAGGTTTGTGTGTAGTTATAGAGGGCACTAGTAATTTTGTACATCGGGAAACCGATAACCAAGTCTAATCAAATTGAGTTTGAACAATACTGTTCAGTAGCATGTTAAGCATATTTCATGAAGACACAAACTTTAATAAGAGAATTATATACCTGATCCAAGTACTCCAAGCAAAGTGATCGCCTCTGTTGCTTGCAAGTCTTCCGAATCGGTTGCTGTCTCTGGGGTCAGTGTCTGCATATTTCTTAATAAAAATTTTCCTGCTTCTTTCCCTGAGTGAACAAATAATAAACTCAGAAGATTGGGTTCATTTCACAATCAACATAGTAACTTAAGTTCCAGCCTACATGTACATAGTAACTTAAGTTCCAGCCTACAAGTTTTCAAGTCATTTAAGTTGCACACATAAGGTATCCCAGGAAGATCTTCGGTTACACTCAGACTTGTACATTTAGAAATTTAAACTAAGGTCAAAGTCAAACATCTGGTCAAAAAAAACTTATCCAACACAGTCTGAAGTCACCATTTAAGCAAGTTGCTACTTCGAAAAAATTATAACACCCAAATTTTGAAAGCAACTTGTATGTTTGACCTAACTATAAGTTGACAATATGCACAACAAACAGTCATATATTAAGAATATATGATGCAGAAGTCTAGATCAATAGTTACCTGTCAATGCAGGTGCAGGCATCGCAACATCTAAAATAGAAACTTTGTTCTGCCTAGATTGGCCTGCCAACATTTGTATTGTCTCGTGAACACTCAAACAGCCTGACTCATAGCGTGAGTCAGCAGTAGGTCCAAGTGGTTTCTTCCGGAAAGGAAAAGTTACTGAATGCAGCGCAGAGGCATAAACTGCACTGGAGTAGTATGGCTTTTCATCCTTTATACATAGATATCTGGAATCTGGAAGCAAAGATATATACTAATATTAAAGATAATGAATGGTCCTTGAAAAATCTATGACGTCATAACATTTGCTCTCTAGAGATATATGATCAAGACACATCTGCATTTGATCATATCATATCATTAATTTGCTCAATATTATCCTATTGATGCAAACAATGAAAATTTTATATTAAATAAAGTAGATTAATCCCAACTGATTACAGCCGAAATCAAGGTTGCTAAATCATCAGATCACTTCCACAAAGAAATCTTACTTTTACTTAAGGATGGCAAACCGAGGGGAACAATCAATTTACAGAAGGATGACAATCTTGAGAAAGAGACTGCATCTTGAATATGATGAGAAATTGTCTGTTTCCGGCTTCCAGTATATGTATCAGAGGTTGGATTCCGCACAGTATAGAGCAAAACTGGGATGTTTGTATATTCATCTGCCATAGCCTCCAAAAACTCTGCAGCCACACCAGAAAATCCTCCAGAATCATCTACTACATATTGAATTCCCTGCAGAAGTATGCAAGGTTATCCAAAACGGAATTGAGGACAGAAAGGTATGCATGTCAAGCAGTATCCAGTATGATGTTATGCAGGTATGCAGAAAAGAAAACAATATGTTGATAAAAGGGACCTGAATATGGTCACACTCTTCAACAAAAAAGCGAAGCCTCTCGCATATTTCTTCTCCTCGACCACTAGAATAAGCATCTCTTCCAATTCCATAATTGTTAAATTCTTCTTTGTCTATCCACAATCCATTTATTTCATACAGGCTCTTGGGATGATAATGAACTTTTGAATAGTCTGTCCAGTATTGAACGGTGTCATCTAAATTGTCAACTATATCCTTGTCACATATATCAGTCTCATGTTCATTCTTCCCATTATCCATACTGTTGCCTGTATGCACTTCCTCCCGCTCTTCCTCATACAAACTTTTAATAAATAGATTCTTCTTTTGAGGTTCAGCAACAGTTTTGGAAACATCACCAGCCCTGCACATTTTTCTAAAATCAATTAATGCCCCTTTAAAAGCTAAACAGATACATTTACAGAAAAAAATTGAAAAGACAAAGTTAATACTTCCAAGGGTAAATGGCCATTTTCGTCACCGTACTATTCGAAAACTTTCACTTGGATCACCAGCCCAAAAAACCTTTCAGTCAAACACTTAAACTATTAAAAAATTTCAAAAAGGTTACTACCGATAGTCTCCGTTAAATTGACTAACGGAATAATGAGGTGGATGCTGACATGACACACCAATATTATTTTTATTATTTTTAACTAATAACTAATTCCATATTAATTTAATTAACACCCAAATAAATCACTCATCTCTCTCATCTACTCTCGGTCCCTCGCTCATCTCTCTCTATTCACTCTGCCCCTCTCCTCTCTCTCTCTCTCTCTCTCTTTCTCTTTCTTGAGCTTAAATTAGATGAGGTTAATTGGGGGTCTTAGATTTAAATTATCGATCTATATACAAGTATATGTGTTTGTTTCGAGGGAGGCAGGGGAGATGATCGAGGGTTGGAATTCGTGAGAACGAGGGAGAATTGGTAGCAGAGAAACGGTGGTGAAGGTGGAGGGAAGGAGAAGGGTGGTTGAGGAGGTGGGTGGACGGTGAGGCGCGGTTGTAGAAGGGCTGTTGGTCGGAGGTGAAGGAAGAAGATCGTGGGTTTTAATGAAAGGAGAAGGCTGTATTGGTTGTTGGTGATGGGGATTGCGCAGTTCAATGGTGGATGAAAAGGAGAACAGCGTTGGAGTTGAGGGACGGTGGTGCGTGATGTTGTCACGGCGGAGAAAAGAAGGTGAGGCGGTGGTTTGGTGGTGGAATAAGGGTGAACGGAGGTGATTGGGAGGCGGTGAATTGGGAGCGGTGTTGGAGGTGAATTGCAGGCAAGGAGTTGAGATGGGGGACATAAAGGAGATAGAGGAGTTGAGATGTGAAGTGTGTAGAGGAGGGAGGTGGGGTTGTGGAGTGATGTTGGTGAAATGGGTGGAGGGGTGTTGCAGGAGAAAGAAGGGGGAATAAGGGCAGTGAAGTGAGGTGGGAGGCTGGAATGGTGGAATGGTGGCGATTTCAGGAGGAGAAGATGTGGGTTGGCGTTGAACTGTTGTGAGGGAGAGGAGGTGAAGAACGGTGGTGTGAAGAGTGGTGGCGATTGGTGTCTAGTGCGAGGTGAGGATGGTGGTTGTCGAAGGGGAGATTGGTGGGCTGATGTTAACGGGATGATAGAGGTGAACGGAGTTGAGTTGCTTGGGTGGCTAGTGGTGTTTTGTTGAAGATGAATGGAGAAGATGGGTTGTTTCCTCCATTTTCCGGGCAACTTTTTCTTTGAGACATTTAACCAAACAGTTGGTGGGGTTGGTTGTTGTATTTGTGATGTTTTATTTGTTTTTGTGTTTTTTAAATCAATTTTGGGCTCATTTTTTTTTAAAATCAATAATTGATGTGGCACGCATATGTGGCATAATTTATTATGTGGGACTTCCGTTAAAGTCAACAAAAATGTAACAGTAGTGAAAAAATTTTAAAGTACAATGACCGAACTAAAAGGTATATTAAGTTTAGTAATGCGTTTGAAAGCTTTTTTGGGTTGGTGACCCAAGTGAAAGTTTTCGAATAGTACAGTGACGATTTTGGCCATTTACCCATACTTCCAATGCCTGCAAACTTAGCAGTTGATAGATAATTCTAAGTAACTTGATGAAGATGATGATCTTAACACACTCAGTAGATAGCTCAGGTGAACCTGTTTCTATGTTGTCGATATGTTCTAATCTAGTTATTAAAAAGTTAACTACTTAAGCTGTTAACTTCAAACATTACCTCTTTGTCAGCTCAGCTTATAGCTTACTTTAATATCAATCTGTCGTATTAGTTTTCGTTGAAGCTCATTAAAATATTATGTGTTGAAATGGCACTTTTTCCTGAAATGGTGCTTTAAAAGTTAAACTTTGTTTGTCCAAAAAAACAAAATTTTATTTTATGTTTGCGGGAAAAAAAAGGAAGAGTTAAACTTTAGTTTAACAGATGTACAATGTCGCCCTAAAACTTATACATATTGAGAGAGATTTTGAAACTTTTTACGTGAGACTTTTATATTTGAGGGTAAAAGGTGGAAAAGAGCTATCTGTCAGACACTCAATACAGTGAAATATACCAACAGTAACTGACCCTCAAAACAGTGAAATATACCAACAGTAACTGACCCTGGAAGGACATCGATAGATGACAAATGAAAATGGCTAACAAGGATACATAAAAGGGAACAGAGGTAGCATTAAAGTAGAACTGATCATGGAAACAGCACTTATTTGGGACACCAGAATAAGAAAAAGAGGAAGTTTAGATTGGGAAGGAGAACGTAAAAAACAGTTAAAAACCATCATGCCAGCAACTTGGCATACTGAAATTATATGTTGCACCTGATTCAGACTTCAAACTGCAGTTATATCTGTAACACAAGAAGATTTCCAATACATGAAACTATGAAAGTAACAAAGTCTCACCAAGTGATAACATTTGATGAGACATTTTGATTCTCATTGTACAAGGTACCGCATGAACTCATGAATCCAAGAGATCCTAAAATATTAACATTGAAACAGGTAAGGTTCAAAATAATTATTGTTTTTAGAGGTAAAAACAAACCACTTTGCATGTAAATGTGCCTTCTACAATAATGAAAGAGATGCAGATTTTGTGACTAAATAAGAGACCTGAAGGTGGTACAGCCATTGAGTTTGTTCAATTTGAAACTGTTGTAAATTTAACAAGGCTGTTTTGCAGAAATACTAAATGAGTCGGTTTTTTCGAACTGGTGAAAGACTCTAAATCAACTAGAAAACTATTAGGCTGCATAATTTAGTAGTAATAATTTTTTCCACTCAGCTATACAGTAACATCTTTGCATACACCATTAATGCCAATCACTAGGTAAACTGACAGGAAATAAAAGGGAAGGCAGAAAGAACTTGAACACATTATAATATCTTCACATCCTATTAATTATGAACTCTTTTGACCTTAGCCAACACACAAAAGGATACTCAAAGAATGAATTGGTAAATCGTATAATCACGTTTGAACACACTTGATTTTTAATAAAACTGCATTCAAAAAATAATTTTTATGCTTTCTCTTTTGATATATACAATGCCCACCGATAACAACTGGGAGCAGCAAAAAGTTACCTGTTGATCTACTTAACATTCCTTAGTCTAAGATTGTGAGTCTATGGTTGTGTCTGGTTCCTATGATTAGGGTGTCAAAATAGCTTTTCCAGTAATATGTCAATTTCATGATCAATGATAGCACATTTATATTCTGAAAGATATTTAATTTAACAAATTTATGGTCTATAGTAGCCTAGAACCTAAATCCTTAAATTTATATAAGATAACCCCACATCAACTGTTATGCTTTGAAGTCAAATACATGCACAACATAATAGAATTCTTGAAATAGTGTTCAAAAAAAAAATTAAAAGAATTCTTGAAATATAGCTCAGCTACCTTGAAAATCAATTGAAAGCAGGCGAGGAGTATATGTATCAATGCCCTGCAATCCAAAGGCAATACTGGTGTAAACAAAAGAATCACAAACTACAAAGCAATATTGATATAAACGATGATATCAATGGCAACCAGCTGCTAAGCAGTTTTTTTATCTGCCAGCTCTCCAAGTAATTGTGACTAAAACTATACTTGAACGAAGTCAATGATTTAATTATCTCCCGCAAATATATCAAAGCAAAGGAAAATAAGGTATCATATTCTAACACAGCAGTCTAGTGTCTACCGTCTTAGCAGCCAATGATTTCAAAAAAAAAAAATCAAACAGGAATGAAAGATCAAAAGTAGGTTACACATGCAATTGTACTAGATTACATACTTCTTATGCCCAAACATTATCAGAAGTTTTACCTGTAGTGTTTCACCGGTACGGTAGAGTACATCCATATCGATGCATTGATCCTTGAAGACAGAATCAGCCTGAGCATTCTCAGCTAATCCAAGCAATTCATCCTATAACAAGGAGGATGCTTGTAAGTTTTAAATATGAAAACAAGATAACTCATGCTCATATCAGCCGTTGATAATTCACATAAATAGCCTCTCTGCTCCTTAAGTTGTTTGTTAGATTAGTGCAGTATTGCACATAAAACTCAAGCAATTGAATAAAACTCATCTACACAACTCTTATTCTAACTGGTGAGAAGCTTCTTGTGTATCTCTGGTCTGTTATCAAATTTTCTTGGATAACCAAGAAAAAGTTTGTAATAGTGTAATCCAATATGCTCCTTAATCAGAATCATAATACATCAATTTTAGTTGATCTCAAATTAAAAAAAAAAATATATCCATCAATTGCATCCCCCCAAATAACAACTATTAAATGTAAATAACTAGAAAAACTGATCAAAAGATTCAAACTTTACATAAAGATAATAAACCAAACTCAAAAAGATCCAAACTTTACAAAGATAAATATACAAACAGATACATTCTTGAACATAGAATTAACAATGATGTGTTAAATGACATGAAATTGTATATAAAAATGAAATACCTGGAAGTTCCAGAAGTGTGAGCCAATAAAATTAGCAAAGCCTCCAGCTTGAATAGTCACTATTTCCCTCATAATTCCCTAAACAAACACCAAAAATTATAACCCTTTTAGTAACAACAAAATGAAGTAGCATCAAAGTGTAAAAAAATATATACACACACATACATACAAGAACCAGTTGGGTATTCTGGTCTGGTGTGCTTGGTTGCAACTTGCAAGGAGGAGCAAACACTTTGGAGAACGAGGGAAAAATGATCAATTTTTGGGCTGATGGATCGGATCATTCGGGCTGGTCCTTTTAGTCCCACCTGACCCAATGAAAGATGTTAACAGAACACGTATCTTAAGCCCATTTACATGTTAAGGTGATTTGATTTATGGAATTAATCGGTATTTTAATTGATTAGTTTTCTTCGATTTTTATAATTATGTTTTTTTTAATTGGTTATGTTTTTTATTTTTACAAATCAAAGGAAAAAAAACTATATGTTTGTCTTGAGTGGACAAACATATAGTTTGGCAACCCTACTGGGCGATCAAACCCTACTGGGCGATCGTTTTAATTTATTTTAGAATCATGTGGTCAAATTTCGGAGGATTCCTCACAAATTTGTAATTTCTAGGCGTTTATCTATGCAAAATCACGAAGTTTTTATTGTCGGTTAAGGAAGGAAGCATTGATTGTCAAGTTTGATGGGAGTGAGGAGAGGTTTTTTATGGTTATGGATGTGAAAGTTTCGAATCATATGTCGAAGTATGCTAAATTGGTTTTGGAATTGGAGGGATAGAAACAATGATTTGGTTTTGTAAAGTAGGGTTCTTGGAAGTTTTCCCTTTTGGTTGTGGTGTTCGTTGTTATATGTAAGATCAGGTTTGCATTATGGATCATAGTAGGGATATTGTTCATCGTTGTGTTAGCGGTTTTAGGAGTCCGGACAGGTCGTTACGGAGGTACGGGGTACGAATGGCTACTTTGAATTTCTGGTTGATGTACTACGGAAAAATAAAATAGATGCTGCTTGTATTCAACTCGAGGTAAATCCTGTGTGTATCATGCCACGAGTTAAGGTATTGTCCCAAACATTACTCATTTTTAATGCACTATGCACTAAGTATTGGAAATATTCACTAATACAGCAACATAGAGGCAATTATATATCGTATTTAACAAGCCAAGGCCAAGAAAATAATTAACGAAACAAAACACGAAGGTATAAAACATGCATATCAGTAACTGGAAGAACAAAGGAAAGACAAAAGAAATACCCAGAGCCATAGCTTTAACAAGGTATCAAACAAGTATGAAAACAGCTAAGTCGTCAGGAATTTTGCTCGAAGTCCTGACTGCTCTTGAAGAGATAATCGCCCCCACTTACACTGTGTTAGGATGCTGGCGATATTCTTCCAGGATAAAACAGCTCCGAGTAAGATGATCACAGCAATCAGAATACTCAACTTCGACTAGCACCTCAGTCGCCGGAAAAACTTTAAGCAAAAGAAACTATGGCTAGAGGGAGGAGAACAAAGAGTGTCAAGAAGAGAAGAGAATGTAGGGTGTGTTATATATAAAATCAGTAGCTGATACCACCCAATTAATATTGTAACTCTCATTCCATTTAATAAGAATGAAACGGTCGATTTAATATAATCAAAACGACTGCAACAGCTGATTTTATATTAAATAAATTGTAACAGTTACGATATATATTTATCCACATTATTACTTCCAATTAATAGAATAAACGCTCAGACTCTACTGTCAAGACCACGCAGAAGTTACTGTCAACAGGACCCGACAGTACCTTTAAAGTAACTATCATCAGTTTGACATGACAGTAAGTTTATTTTCTGACAGTAACTTTGTTCCTAACAGTAAGTTTTACCTTCCCGACAGCAACCTTGTTACTGAAAGTAGGTTTTACCTTCCCGACAGCAACCTTGTTACTGACAGTAGGTTTTACCTTCTCGACAGCAACCTTGTTATGACAGCACAGTCTAGCTCTCGAGAGTTTACAGGACTTTCAATCCAACTCTTGACAGCATGTTTATAATATTAAAATAATAAAATTCCTCCTCGCCTAGGTCGCCACGCGTACGCGAGACGCCGAGATATTCGCCCAAATCGCCCTTCGACCGAGCCGAGACGTGGCGAGGCGGGCGGCGTGTGTGTGTGTGTGTGCGCGCGCGTGGAGCACACAGTAACACCATGCACCATCATACACCTTAGTAGTTGTACACTACCCATGTGTGTTATTCTATATAAAGCCAACAACCCCCTTTATTTATTTCAATGTGGGACAAATACACATTCTCATTTTCAAGCTCTTTCAAGCTACCCACTTCAACTCTATTTCTCTATGGATTTCACTAAGAAAATTACTTAGACCCATATACGAAAATTTAAGTCCTCATAGCAAGGAACAATTTCCAATCGTTAAAATCCGGAATTAACATCAAGAACATAAAATAATTATGCTCTAAAAACTCCATTTTCTAACAATCCCCCACAAATCCATACAGAAATGCTCCAGGTTTTACATCATGACTTATTTTTCAGAGTCGGTACCCTTCCGGGTTTGAACCCTCCCGAGTCCCCTACTTCGATGACTACCGGATTCAGATGGAATGTTTCACCTTGAATCTTAATCCGTTTGATGTAATCATGTTCCATAGACGACGACAAGTCAAAGGCTATGGTGCCAATCTACAGCTTTGAGACATTAATGGTCTTGTCTCGATCCTGTTCGTCGAATGCTTCAAGGAATAACCCTTTCCTCTAATTGCGACCACACAATTACATTCGCTTAGCTGGGCATCTCCAGAGATGTACTGCTACCATCTCGTCGAATGACTTGACCCCATTCAGAGTTATAATAACTCTTGCTTACTAGCAGTGTCAGTACCTTCTAGGTTTACAGGGGATAGACTCAGATACAACAGTATCATCTATGTAGCAAAGGTACTACCAATTCATCCTTACAGCTTGTTATTACCACATTGAATACACTTCAAGGGATCTTCTCTCATGTGCATTGGGTTCCCACTGATGATGAATTATGATGGGTTGACAGCCCCATCCCCAACCTCGACTTAAGGACCACTGCAGGTTTCAGTCCTTTAGTTAAAGGATCAGCTATATTATTCTGAGTTCCTATGAACTCTACAGTTTTAATCCTATCAGACACTAAACCCCTTATAGACTTTAGTCTAACTTGGATGTGTCTCTTTGTTTTAGCATTATACTTTTTACTGATAATCTTGTCGATAGTTGTTTTACTATCACAATGAATAGCAAACGCAGGAAGCGATCTGCTTACTACAGGTATCGCGGACATAAGTCCATGTAACCATTCAGCCTCCGTCCCCGTGATATCAAGCGCACACAACTCAGCATCAAATGTAGACCGAGTTACTATAGTTTGTTTGGTCGACTTCCAGGATATTGCTCCACCTGCTAGGGTGAACACGTATCCAGTCACTCCATTGGAACCAGACTTCTTAGCTATCCAACTTGCATCACTGTACCCCTCAAGCACACCAGGAAATCTCCTATAGTGTAAACTTAGGTACATTGTGCCTTTCAGATATCTAAGTACTCTAACAAGAGCATCCCAATGAGTTCTGTTTGGATAACTTGTACATCTATCCAACTAAGACACAGAGTATGAAATATCTGGTCTAGTACAGTTAGCAAGATACTGCAAGCTCCCTATAATCTGAGAATACCTTAACTCAGACACAGGTACTCCTGAAGTATTCTTAACAAGGGCAACTTTAGGATCATAGGGTGTACTAGCGATTCTACACTGTGAATAACCATATTTGTCAAGTATAGATTTCTCTATATCATGAGACTGCGATAAAGTTATTCCCTCAGCTGACTGAGTCAGCTTGAGACCAAGAATCACACTAGCCTCGCCCATATCCTTCATTTCAAAATGCCTTTTCAAGAATGCTTTTGTCTCGTTAATAATCTCAATATTGGTTCCAAACAGTAATATGTCATCTACATATAGGCACAAGATGACACACTCACTACCTTTAACTTTGGTGTAGACACACTTGTCACTATCATTAATATCATAACTAAACGGCACTATAGTTTCATCAAACTTTTTATGCCAATCCCTAGGAGCTTGTTTCAAGCTATAGATGGATTTGATCAACTTACATACTTTCCTTTCGTTACCAGATGCAACAAATCCCTCAGGCTGATCCATATAAATCTCTTCTTCAAGTTCACCATGAAGAAAAGCTGTCTTTACATCCATTTGATGGATGACAAGACCATGTACGGAAGCCAATGCTACTAGCATTCGGATTGTTGTCATTCTAGCTACTGGAGAGTATTTGTCAAAGTAATCAATACCCTCTTTTTGCTTAAAACCCTTAGCTACCAGTCTAGCTTTGTACTTATCTATTGAGCCGTCAGGGTTCAACTTCCGTTTAAAGATCCATCTGCACCCGATAGTAGAACACCCAGGAGGGAGATCAACTAACTCCCATGTTCCGTTAGAAACAATAAAGTCAATTTCACTCTTTACAGCGCCCTTCCAGTGCCTAGACTCTGAAGAATCCATAGCTTATCGGAAAGTTAAAGGTTCGTCCTCGACATTGTAAGTGATAAAATCACTTCCAAAATCCTTGACTACCTTTGCACGCTTACTCCTTCGTGGTTCCTCTACCTCCTTAGGAGTAGAGCTACTACTAGGTTCCGCCCCCACATTTGTCATCTTTTCCACATGATCAGGAATAGAACTTGAGGTGTGATTAGGATCTTCATTAGAAGTATCTTGAGGCATACCAGTCTTCATAGGGTAGACATCCTCAAAGAATGTAGCATCACGAAACTCAACTATCGTGTTTACCACTATACCATCTATGTCAGATTTTAATACTAAAAATCTCATACCTGTAGTGGTCTCAAGATAGCCCAGAAAGATACAATCAACAGTCTTCGGACCTAGTTTCTTTCTCTTATGTTCAGGGACAAGTACCTTAGCAAGGCACCCCCACACACGAAGATAATTAAGACTAGTCTTCTTGCCCTTCCATAACTCATAGGGTGTCTTATCCATGTGTTTCAGAGGGACTCTATTCAGAATATGGCAAGCCGTATTCAAAGCCTCTCCCCACATGTATTTAGGCAGCCCAGAGTTAATAAGCATACTATTAATCATATCTTTAAACGTTCTGTTCTTTCGCTCAGCAACCCCATTAGACTCAGGTGTGTATGGTGGTGTAACTTCATGAACTATACCATTGCTTGCACAAAATTCATTAAAAGTGGTACTCGTATACTCACCACCTCTACCAGATCTCAACCGTTTAAGTACCTTACTAGTTTGTTTTTCTACTTCAGTTTTATATATAATGAATTTACTAAGTGCTTCATCCTTATGTCTAAGTATATAAACAGTATCTACTACTATCATCTATAAAGGTAATGAAGTATCTAAACTGGTCCTTAGTCAACACACCGCCAAATTCACAAATATCAGTGTGTACTAAATCTAACAAGTCTGAATCCCTAACAATATTATGAAAAGGTTTTCTTATTTGTTTAGCAGACACACATACTTGACATTTAGAATTCTTTTCTATAGTGTGTTTTGGAATCAACTCTAAGTTCATCATATTTTTAAGAGCACCAAAATTTAAGTGACCAAGTCTAGCATGCCATAAAGTTGAAGATTCAACACAGTTAACAGAAGGAGTAATATTATTCAAAGCACCCAAAACGGGCTCAGCATTTATTACAAATAAACCATTCGACAAGTAACCCTTGTAAAAAAATGTACCAGTATGAATAAGAACTACTTTATTACATTTGAGAGAGACTTCGAAACCATTAGCTACTAAACAGCTGCCACTTATTATATTTCTACGCATGTCGGGAACATAATGCACTCTCGTCAGAGATAGAATACGACCCGAAGGAAACTTCAGGTTCACGTTTCCTACTCCATGTACTTGAGCGGCACTTGCGTTCCCCATCGTCACTGTCAAGCTATGACTCTGTTGATAAGATACAAATAAACTAATGTCAGCACAAATATGCACATTAGCTCCAGTATCAATCAACCATTCATTTGACAGATAAGTGGAAAATAGTACAGGGTTGTAGGTAACATACCGGTCAACGTTGGTTTCAGAAGCCAAAGCCTCACCAACAACCATGTTCGCTACAGGCCCACTTGAGGTTCCAAGCACAGCATTCGCTTGAGCTACAGCCTCGGTTTTCTTCGCTTTCTTTGCAGGGAAGTCCTTACTCCAGTGCCCAACCTGCCCACAAGACCAACATGGTTTGTTTGCCTTTGGTTTCTTGGCCTTATCCTTGTCATTCATAGGTTTATTACTATTACCCTTCTTAGAGACAGTCTTCCTTTTCTGTCCTACAGTTGCTACATTCACCTTCGAGCTTCCATGCTCAGTTGGCATCACATGTCCCTGTTTGGACTTGTGTTGTTCTTGCACCGAGATGTCCAGCATAAGGTTGGTCCAGGTGATCTCTCATTTCTGTCTTTTCAGGGAGAGAGAACTCTTCCCAAGACTTTGGGAGCTTTTCAATCACACTCATCACCTTAAACTTTTCGGGGAGGTCCATTCCGGACTCCTTCAAAACATGCACTATCATCTCGAATTCATGCACTTGCTCAGTCATGGACTTATTGTCCACCATCTTGAAATCAAGGAACCTAGTCACAGAATACTTTTCCAGACCTTGTGAGTCAGTATTATGTGTCTGGTCCAGCTTCTCCCATAAGAGTTTTGCGGTGTAGGCATCAGAGGAGTACACATCAAACAAGGTGTTCGTTAGAGCAGCCAAAATGGCCGCCCTAGCCACCCCATCCTTCTCAGCCCACTTCGCAAAACCCTTAACTGATTCAGCCTTCTCTTGATCCATAACCGGCTTCTCATATTCCACAACAGGCCACAAACCCTTTACAGTCAACCACAACTTCATCCTTTTCTGCCAACCAGAAAAGCCAACGCCCCCATTGAATTTCTCCGGCAAGCCAGTTAATTCAACGGGTTGTGGAAAACTGTAAGTTGTCCAATCAATGACCCCAGCAGATGCAACCGAACTACCACTAGCAGGAATTTCACTCTCGTTAACCATTATGCTAAATACTATATAACAGATTATCTCTTCAAGAATGTTGGAAATATTCACTAATACAGCAACATAGAGGCAATTATATATCGTATTTAACAAGCCAAGGCCAAGCAAACAATTAACGAAACAAAACACGAAGGTATAAAACATGCATATCAGTAACTGAAAGAACAAAGGAAAGACAAAAGAAATACCCGAAGCCATAGCTTTAACAAGGTATCAAACAAGTATGAAAACAGCTGAGTCGTCAGGATTTGCTCGAAGTCCTGACTGCTCTTGAAGAGATAATCGCCCTCACTTACACTGTGTTAGGATGCTGGCGATATTCTTCCAGGATAAAACAGCTCCGAGTAAGATGATCACAGCAATCAGAATACTCAACTTCGACTAGCACCCCAGTCGCCGGAAAAACTTTAAGCAAAAGAAACTATGGCTAGAGGGAGGAGAACAAAGAGTGTCAAGAAGAGAAGAGAATGTAGGGTGTGTTATATATAAAATCAGTAGCTGATACCACCCAATTAATATTGTAACTCTCATTCCATTTAATAAGAATGAAACGGTCGATTTAATATAATCAAAACGGTTGCAACGGCTGATTTTATATTAACAAATCGTAACAGTTATGATACATATTTATCCACATTATTACTTCCAATTAATAGAATAAACGCTCAGACTCTACTGTCAAGACCACGGAAGTTACTGTCAACAGGACCCGACAGTACCTTTAAAGTAACTGTCATTAGTTTGACATGACAGTAAGTTTATTTTCTGACAGCAACTTTGTTCCTGAGAGTTTACAGGACTTTCAATCCAACTCTTGACAACATGTTTATAATATTAAAATAATAAAATTCCTCCTCGCCCAGGTCGCCTCGCGTACGCGAGACGTCGAGACATTCGCCCAAATCGCCCTTCGATCGAGCCGACCCGACCCGACCCGACCCGAGTCGAGACGTGGCGTGGCGAGGCGGGCGGCGACGGCGCGCGTGTGTGTGTGGAGCACACAGTAACACCATGCACCATCATACACCTTAGTAGTTGTACACTACCCATGTGTGTGATTCTATATAAAGCCAACAACCCCCTTTATTTATTTCAATGTGGGACAAATACACATTCTCATTTTCAAGCTCTTTCAAGCTACTCACTTCAACTCTATTTCTCTATGGATTTCACTAAGAAAATTACTTAGACTCATATACGAAAATTTAAGTCCTCATAGCAAGGAACAATTTCCAATCGTTAAAATCCGGAATTAACATCAAGAACATAAAATAATTATGCTCTAAAAACTCCATTTTCAAACACTAAGCTGGGGGTTTGCACGGAAATAGCCTCCCTACTTTCAGAGTAGGGACAGGGTGTGCGTACAATTTACCCTCCTCAAACTCCTTTCTAAACGGGATATACTGGGTATATTTGATTAGGTTTAATTATGTTATTTTACGATAATAAAAAGATTTAATATTGAAAATAGTAACCAAGTGGACCTTAACTTGTTTTGATTATTAAATCTGTAGGTATTTAAGTGGAAAAAGACACGTGTCCGTTGGGCTAAGAAGGTAATAAAGCAATGGTTCATATTTCGTTACGATCCAAATCAATATGTTCGGGGCCCTCTCAGATGGGGTGTGAGTATGGTGTGTTCAGTTATCCAAAAATATAAAATGATCCAAGAAGGATCGATTCCCTGCAGCAGTAGAGAGATAGAGAGTAGAGACACAGAAACACTAAAAAAATATGCATGATAATAATGTAAAAATGAGAAATATATGCTGTCCCTCGAATCTTGTCACAAATTTATGAATAAGAATAACCACAACTTTGGTTCGTACCACCCTTTTCATGTGTCCGCCCAGATTCTTATTTTCCTCCCAGATCCTCTCCCCCCATCCGTATCCTTTTAATATAATTATCTCCACAGTCACGCGAATCATCCGTTATATTTTCAGCTCGGTTTGGTTGAATATTCATTAATATTTTAACATCAAATATATTAAGAATTTTTACAGTTTCTATTTAATTTTTTTTTATATTTATATACTCACATTCCAGTCTTATCAAACGTTCGACATCCCGTAAAAGGAGCGAGGAAGATACCAGTACACCAAATGATGATAATTGAAGTAATTTACAGTTCAATCCAATGATTAAGGAATTTGGAAATGAAATGAGTGAATTTAATAATCATTTTTGTTTGGAATCTAACTAATCGAGTTGAGTTAAATTTTTATTTATTGAATTTGAATTTTTTTTTTAACAAGTCGAGGTAAACGTGTCTTTTGTTCTTTGAACTCGAGTTCATTAATAAATGAATTGAGTTTGAATCGTTGACGAACATTTCGAGTTTGTCGAATTCGAATCATGTCCAAGTTGGTCATTTTTTTTTCACTTTTGTATCTAGTGCATGTTCATGTTTAATTGTGATTTGTGAATAATGGAAGATTATATGATCAGTAATTAAAATGACCAACATGTTATTATATTCATGTATTAAAATATACTAATATTTTTATTAATAAAATAATCTTTTTGTATATTATAACTTATCGAATTAAGTTCAAATCAAATATCCATAAAAGTCATGGACGCTTATCGAATTTATATATTTTTCCGAATTCAAACTCAATTTTTTATCGAACTAAGGTTCTGTTTGGGTGATGTTAATAACTATTATGCTGTTGAGAAAAGTGTTGTTAAAATAAGTGTTCTTGCGAAAATCAGTTAACTATTTAGTAATATTTTTGATATACATGTATGTTTTGTGTGTTATTATATTTTTTATGAGTTTTGATGTTGATATCAATAGTTTTTTTCGAAAACATGGGAAATATGATTTCTCTAAAAATAATTTTTTAGTCAAAAACACTTTTTAGAAAGGCTACTTTTAAAATTTAACAAATAACATTTTATCTGTTTTCAGAAATAAGATATGCAACAAATACCAAACGGTACCTAAGGTAGTAAGGTAAACGAGTTGAGCTTACCGTACCGACCAAATTTATTCATTTACATTACCGTAATTGTGAAATAATAGATGCTAATATTCTTCTTTCCAAAATTTCTAAAATAAATACTCATACATACAAATATCATACTAATTGTATGTGTATAATGTATTGCAAAAGACAAGTACTATGTCATGCATCATTCATTTTGTATGTATATGCAAACGACAAATTGTTTAAACCAAGATAAAGATAACTACTAAGAGCCTGTTTGGCTTCTCC
This sequence comes from Kitagawia praeruptora, assembly GCA_037693485.1. Classification (NCBI taxonomy): domain Eukaryota; kingdom Viridiplantae; phylum Streptophyta; class Magnoliopsida; order Apiales; family Apiaceae; genus Kitagawia; species Kitagawia praeruptora. The sequence goes on from CM075350.1 coordinate 43,827,865, forward strand.
CACTTAGAAAAGAAAGTGACTTCAAGGAGAAAATGTTCCGTTTGGGTGCACCATCATTTCTCCCGCTTTAAGCTAAAAATCTCCGTTTAGGCAAAAGTTGCTAATAGCAACTTTTGGTTTTTTTTTTTTTTTTTTTTTGCTTTCAGTATTATTGTAAAGTTTAAATAATATGAAATGAATTTCAAAATTTTTCAAGTCAAATTTCACTTTAAGTCAAAATTATCAAACCTCCATTTAACTTTAAGTAAAATTATCCAAACACATTCATTCATTCAACTTAAAGTAAAAAACTTTACTTTTTCCATTAAATTAAAATAAAGTACTTTTAGTAAAAAATAATTTATTTTCAGTATTATTGTAAAGTTTAAATAATATGAAATGAATTTCAAAAATTTTCAAGTCAAATTTCACTTTAAGTCAAAATTATCAAACCTCCATTTAACTTTAAGTAAAATTATCCAAACACATTCATTCATTCAACTTAAAGTAAAAAACTTTACTTTTTCCATTAAATTAAAATAAAGTACTTTTAGTAAAAAATAATTTATTTTAAGCAATCCCAAACGGCCTCTAACTAATACTGCTTTCTGAATTGTATGCAAATGGTTGAGTGCCGTATTATACTGTAATTTTTAAGATTACTAGTACTGATAACGGTGTGTTGCAAAATTAGCACAATATTGATGAAATATTCTTTTATACAGAATTATCATGGTTATACAAGAACAATAATGAGATTTTCTCCTCCAAAAAAACATAATTTTTATACTAAAATTAGCACAAAATTAAAACAAGCATATATAACCGCATTAAGCATAATGATTACAAATTTATATCAAACGGTGCATTTATAAATCAGGGAATTTAGGAAGCATAATGCAGTTTCAAATTATAAGATAATTACTGCATTAGATGTATTAACGAAACTGATTCTGTAATTTATGGCAGATGTTTTAGAAATGCAATTAAAGGTTTCAAAATATTAGTAAAATTAAAGGACCACGTATAGTCTAGGTGTAAAAGCTCCATGTTTGTAAACAAATTTTCACACAGAATCTCTACTAATTAATTTTCCATCAATTATAGTAAGTAATTGGAATGTAATGCTCTTAGCAAAAATAATAAAATAAAATAAAATAAAATATTCTGAAGAGTATATTTTGATTCCATTTTCGTTAGAAATAAATTTGACACTGCATCTTTTAGTGCGATCAGTGTCAACAACATACGCGAGGACTCGAGTGTGTGAAAACTTGTAGAATCTTTTTACATTAAAATCCCGAAACTACCCTTGTCTTTGTGTATAAGTGTCACACATACATACATTTCCGTGTGTGTTTCAACATGTTAATCCTCCAGGCTTTGTAAAATTCACACACTATACTTCCCCATCTTTTCCTTTTCAGTTGTTCACACAAACCAAAACCCAAAAAATGGGCGTGAATTCTCCGGTGCCCGAGCCGGAGTTTGATCTAAATTCCAGTTTTGTCCCCGTAAACGTTTCCGAATTTTTTAAAGAAATTTCTGTGATCACTGATGGTTCCGAAAGAGCCATGAAGATCGACGAGTATGTCCTCCATTTACAAGATGAACTCAACAAGGTCCATGCCTTTAAACGTCAACTTCCCCTCTGCATGCTCCTGTTGAATGATGGTACATATATTTATATATGCTACATATGTTTTTTTTTTCATTTCTCGTAAATTAATTTGATGTTTGTTTTTCTACATTGAAAAAAAATTGTTATCTTGATTTGTAGCTATTGAGAGATTGAAGGAGGAGAAGACGAGGTGTATGGAAATGGAGACTAGACCATTGTTAGAAGAATTTATGACATTAAAGGGTGGTAAATCAGATGAAAATGGAGGGGCAATTAAGTCAATTGATTGCAGTGAGAAGAAGAACTGGATGAGTTCTGTTCAACTTTGGAGCACTAATGTTCAGTTTCACAATTTTGGACATGGCTTTTTATCAAACCTTAAATCTGTATGTCTTCTTCCCTGTGTAAAATTATACATGTATATAATCATAGAACCTTAATCTATATTTAGTTTTTTGAATGATTAATCTTTACATATTGTCAACCTTGTATTGTTAAAAATCAGATCATGAAAAAGACTAATTGGGGATGTTACATTGTAGTATTGTTTTTTTTTTTTTTTTGCTTGGTAAATGGACTAATAATGTTTTAATATCTTGATGATCAGAAGGTGAGAGAAGAGGGTGGATCAAGATCATCAGGCGGATGTGATCAGATATGCGATAAATTGCGAAGCAGTGGAGGGGCTTTTGTGCCATTCAAGAGACAATCTGGCCCGATTTTGAAGGAAAAACTCGACAATTTAATGAAGGAGAAGAACAAGAATTTACCTGTTAATAATCTTTCTCTGTGTGTCCCTATGGTTGATAGTGGTTCAATTGATAAGAGTTCAAAAGGGAACATTAGGGGAACTAGTAGTTCTGATTCAGCACTACCGGAGCGAAAACGTAGGAGATGCTGGTCGCCTGACTTGCACAGGAGATTTGTCAATGCACTTCAACAACTAGGAGGTCCTCATGGTAAAATCCTTGTTTTAGTCTTGTAATTGATTATTTCCTATTGGAATTTGGCCAATTTTGGTTCTGAACAACGGGTGGATTTATTGTGTGCTTGAACATTAATTAGTTTCGCATTTTGCAGTGGCTACACCGAAGCAAATTAGAGAAGTGATGCAGGTAAATGATCTCACCAACGATGAAGTGAAAAGCCATTTGCAGGTGATTTTTTTGTGCTATCAATTTCCTCTCTAATGTACAACTTTCGTTTACTTGGTATAAAATATGTGAATTCTTTTATGAAATCCTTTTCCTTCATTGTACAGAAGTACAGGCTCCATGTTCGCAAAGTTCCAGCAGCGAAAGTAAATTGCCCTTGGTTGGCCCGAGAGCAATATAATAGCATGTCAAATTCAAGCATTTCGCAATCTGGTTCACCAGAAGGCCCTTTGGGGTCTGCAAAAGGTGTGTCCACTACTGGCGGTGACAGCTTGGAAGAGGAAGAAGAGAAATCTGAAGGCCAGAACTGGAAAGGTCGTCGTCCCAAGCTGATTGAGGACAGACTTTAGACCGATTCAACCTAAAATTTTGCAGATACATACATATATAGAACAAATTATCTATAGAAAATAACTTATATCCTATATAGAGAGTCATTGCGGATTAAAGGTTTCTACCGGTAATTTCATGCTCTGAAGTATTAGACAGTTGCGTTTGTGTTAACTTTTATAAATGCGACATTTCCTGTTTCTTTTTAACTCAGTGCTCCAAGTTCCAAAGCGGATAGGAAGTAGTACATGTACTTTGCTGTGATCATGCATGGTTTGAAACTTTGAATGGATTTAGCCAAAGCAAGACAGTTTCTGCTCTTGTATGATACAGGGTCTTCCTTGTGTCTGTCAAATTATATGGGAATTATACAACTTACAAACTCATAGGTATTGATACCTCATAATGTAGATGCAGTTCCCCTTACTGATAGCTACACTTTATCTACCATGCCCTGATGCACATCTATAAACTTCATCATTTTGGCAAAGACATGCCTGTGCTGCACCCAAACAAAACTATTCTCAGCGTGATGGATACATATTTGGAGATTAATAATTCATTCAAACCATGAATACTTGAGTGTCAACAGAACTATTTCTAGGTCTCCGGGCTATTTTTCTGGACATGAAAGCTGTCTACAATGATACTCATGATTTAAGATGTACTTGAGTGTCCCACTTAACTAATTTTTGACGAGAGTACATGTTGAGTATCAGAAAATGTGAACCAAGGATTAAGGGACATGGGGTGACATTGTTTAACACGATCGAAATTCGACTTGATCATGGACAAAATCCAAAAGTACTCGAGATTAATCTGAAATGCATCCCTTGTAATCATGTTATTATGATCAACTTAAAGATTGTTTTAATCGGATTTTAACACAACTTAAGATACACGAAAATGACACATATAAGTGAGACCCAGTATCTTTCCATGCGTAGATGTAATAGTAGATTAGATAGTCAAATTCTCGATCATGAATTGGACACCTTAACCATAATCATAATAGATTAAATATAAATCTACTACGGAGTATGATTTTAGATGTGATGGGTTAAATTACAATTTCGAACAGTGCAATGATTAGAATCCCTACCAACAAAAGATAGCAATAAACTTTTACTCCCTCCGTTTCATAATAAATTTCCTCTTTTTAAAAACACGTTTGATAACGCACATTTTTTATTATTAATATCTTGAATTTTGTATTAGTACTAAATATAAAAACTTCACTTTATTAAAGTACTCATAAATACGAATCCAACAAGATCACTCATGACTATATTTTGTCTTATAAATTATGCATAAATTAGTAGTCAATCGCTTATAATAAATAGTAACAAAAATCAAAATGGAAAACTTATATTGAAACAGAGGGAGTACTCTATAAGAATTCAATTCAACTCCAAAATATCTACAGTCTACTATTCATGATTAGCTTACTGAGCCTGCAAGGTGACTCATATATACTCCCTCCGTCCATTTCATTTCTTTACACTTTCCTTTTTGGGCCGTCCATTCCATTTCTTTACATTACCCAAAATAGTAACTTTTAACAATAAAATACATTATTACATCCATTATCTCACTCCACCTTTTCAATCCTTTACACTATTACACCCACTACTTCACTTATTTTAACAATAAAATTACTATTACACCCACTACTACATTTATTTTAACAATATTACATCCACTATCTTGGTCTCCGTGCAAAAAGCAAATGTAAACAAATGAAATAAACAGAGGGAGTATACTACTATTAATCTGTTCTCCATCCATATCCAGTATCCACAATAAATTTGTCTCTTCCATACAAATTATTCGACCACATGAGATTGATAGCATACCCTCACACCCAATCTAAATCTAATGAGTAATGATCATAAGCTAGTAAGCTAAATTTTCTTTAGGCGTGAAAATTGGGATCCAGAGCACTTTTTTTATTTTCAGAGCTATATGTTGTCTATTATATTAGAATATGCTACATATTGTGAATGCAGTGGAAATATGCAACACATATTGTTCTGGAAATAAAAAAAAATGCTCGGAAAATAACATTTTCCATTGCAAAATATTTGTGAGAAGTCGGTAAAATAATTGCGAGAAGTTGGAAAAGGTCTAAAAACTTGTAAATCTACTTAACTCCAATATGCGTGAATGTTTAGATACAAGTTGTGAATGTGTAGCAAACATCGATTTAAGCTGTACAAGTAAATTTCTTATTAAAGCAAATTTTCACGGGAAATGTTATCAATACAAATCTTGCAATTTCGAAGATCTGCATTTTTTAGTCCTTTTCCGACTTGTCGTAAATATTTCAGTACAGTAGCAATTTTTTCTTGTAATTTTTAGAAGAAACAGCTGCAGCCAAGCCAACCGTACTGATAGTGTACCTTGACCATTAAAAACTAGTGTGCTGTCCTCCATTTCCCAAGTGAGGGAGAGACATGAATGAGATTCCCACTAGCACTAGGAAAAAACTTTCGATTCGCCACATAGAAATTTGGTGGGTGATGGATGGTGCTTAGACCTTAGCAGTTGCACTCCTTGTACTGTGTGTCTACTTTGATTCTCGGCCCTCCTATGTTTTCAAACTAACAAAGCATACGCGTTTTTTCGCTTTCTCTATATCTTTTTACTTACCTTTTGGACAATGGACATGCATGTAGTGGATGAGTAATGAGATCATATCCACACCATTTTTATGACAACCTACCCACCAAAGTACAAGAATCTTTTTTGTACAACAAGATACAAGCACATGTTGATTCAATTATAGCATCTTGAATTCCTATTAAGTTGTGCTAGACACAAGTTATTACTTTCCAAGATTCTTCCTTCTCCCACTGAAATTGCCAAGACAAAATTTAACTACCTATCTAATGCATTCCTCTCTATTCTAAGCCGTCTAGAATATGAGGTGAACCACAAGATAACATAAATATATTCCGGAGAAATAAGAGGTTAAGAGTTCAAATTTCCCTGGAATATTAGAAACGGATCAACCATCAAATTCATCCAGCATATATCATGGTACAAGCAGCATGGCAAACGTAAGAAAGCATACTCAGCGGGTCATCTCAGTCTCCTTGCCTGTGGCCTGCTTGCCACACACAAGAATTGGTGTATTAAGGATCAAGATTCCAACAACTAAAAAGAACATATTTTTTAGTTTCTCGGCCAAAATTAAGTTACGGTGAAACAAACCTAATAATCTTAAAATTATTGAAAGATTCCAAAACTTTGAATTGATAATCTTAGAAACGTTTTGACCCTTTCGATTTTTCATTTTTTGTTTTTTGCTCAACTGTGCTAGCTGACAAACAAGGCAAAAAATCTACTGGTCCCAGGACGGACAGACACCTAGAAAATGATAAACCACAAACACAAAAGAAGACAAGTAAAAATGCAAGAAGCAAAATCTATAACAAATGTCAAAAGAAAATAGATTATTTTGAACTAATATTAAATTTAAGCTCCCATGGATATATTTAAGTACATACATATAGTTTAATATACCCAAAAGAGAACAAATAACAAAAACCTATGTGCCTAAAAGCTGATAGGTGATGTCCATTGCCAACACAGCCTTGGTTTTCTTCTAAATCACGATGAAACACTTGCAATCTGGACAAAACAAACACGATGGCACATTTATTGCAACTGGCATCAAAGGCGGAAAACTTGTGCAACTCCAATATAAAAATGCAACCGCAGAGGTAAGAAATTCACAATACACAAGCATCTCCGCCAATCTAAAAGATCTAGGTATCAGGTTTTCTTCGAATAATATTCGTTTCTAAAGGACATTGCTGGAAAAAGCAAGAGTGAAATAGCACAGGAATCTTGAATCTACTACCACCAATCACATTCATCAAATAAAACAGAACATAGATCCTTACAATGCAACGACTTCTCAACCAGAAATTCAGAAATGTCATCTTCAGTAAATCATTTATCTACAAATTAGTTCACACACAACAATATATTTGGCAAAAACAAAAACAAACACACACACACACACACACACACACACACACACACAGCAAATGGATATGTACAATGTGAACTCTAATGATTTTAGCTCTTGCAGCCAGAAATAGTATGTTTACTATCGCCTCAGAGTCTTGAACCTAGGCCAGACTATCGCCTCAGAGTCTTGAACCTAGGCCAGACTTGTCAAGCACTGAAATAGGAATCCAGCAAATAGCAGGGATTCTCAAGGTTGAATGTCCACAAGTACAACAAGCCTACCTCAGAATTTCTTACTAGCAAAACAAGCCACATATGACTCCTTGAAGTACTTGCAGCTATTTAATTATCAACATCTCCTGAATTTCCAATGTCTAGTCAGAAGGAAACCCTAAAACTGAGAAACATCGACTCCATTCTCTAGATCAACTTCAGTGGATTTGTCACATGTGACTTGAGTGTTTGGTATCAGAAAACTATGTCTACCTACAGATAACAAAGAAGTTCTTTGTGTCATTAACTATATTCAAGTAGTTTAGCACTTTGTAACTGCTTCTTCCGGATTCAAGATAATAATAATACAATGATTAAAAACATCATTCTTGTTGAAAGACGTCAATAAGGGACCGTTTGGGAAATCTTAAAATAAGTTACTTAACACTTATATGAAGTAAGTAACTTATATGAAGTAAGTAATAAGTGACTTACAACTTATATTTTCGTGTTTGGGTGTTTAACTTATAAGTTGGTAAAATATTTATTAAATTAAATTTAAAATATTAATTATTTAATATAATAATCCCAGTACATGCATATGACATTTATAAATATAAATGTAAAAATATAAAATATTAAACAAGTTAAAAAATCAAGTAATACGAAATAAGTTGGAAAAAAGTACGTCATTACTAACTTATCACTTATCAACTTATTTGGCAAAATAAGTCCATTCTACTTGTGCACACAAACGGTCCGAAATAAGTTGAAACGGACTTATCCTCAGATAAGTCCATTTTTGTCCGTAGACAAACACCCCCTAAATTTCTAATCTTGGCTTACATGGATACCAATTATCGGGGTTCCCTTCGTTACTTCAAGTCTTTAGTGGACATGCCAGAGATAATCTATAAGTAGAGATAATGTAGAAAAAAAGGTAGAGACTTTCATGGATTGATAAGCAATAATCAAGGAAGACAACGGAGTTCCGAGCAATTATAAACCAACCTTTTTCTCATATTTCAAAAGTTCTATTCCTACATTGTTAGACATCCAAATAACATTGGAAATATACTGTTATACAAAATATTGGATAGTCAACTTGATCTCCGTTCAAAATTTCTTCGATTCGTTGGGATAAAGTGTCAAGGTCCAAGGAGCACTCACTTTTCAGCCTTCACAAAATGACTCTTCAGGAGTTTTGAAACAGCAAGTGTATCAAAAGCATCGACTTCAAAAAGCTCTTTCAGCTTCTCATCAGATATTATTCTTCCTGAATCAAATGGATCCTTCAAATTCAAGTTAATACGAAAGTTAGTAACTGTTCGGGTATATGGTGTCCAAAAAAATAACTGAGACAATACAACCAATAGGATGAATTATACAGATGATCAATTTTACTTCCTTCTATAAGGAAATACACATCTTTTGCGAGGCTTAAATTCTCACTCTGACACTCTCTGAGTAGCGAGGGAACCTGCTGACCTGATCTTAAGCCCATGGTTTATTGTAGAATAACTTATATCTTCCTGTTATAACCAATTCTTTAATAATAAAAGCATGATTTTTTCTACACGTCAACGTACTGAATTCGTGTCTGAATACGACAGAACTAATGTCTGATGTACTTTACTAACATACTATATACACTTCCTTCTATAAGGAAATATACACATCTTTTGCGAGGCTTAAATTCTCAGTCTGAGACACTCTCTGAGTAACGCCCTCGGTTTATTGTAGAATAACTTATATCTTCTTGATATAACCAATTCTTAAATAATAAAGCATGATTTTTCTACAAGTCAACTTACTGAATTCGCGTCCGAATACAGCAGAACTAATATCTGATGTACTTTACTAACATACTACACACTTTTAACTACTTTGAAGAAGAAATCATTTGCAAACCTGGAGATTATTATGATCGATGTAGTTCCATATCCTCTTTATAACATCAGTTCGCGCTAATGAAGTTTCACCAGTACCCAGAAACTTCACCAGAGCATCTGAAAGTGGAAAAGTGACCACGTCCGAACCCTTCTGCCGCTTCTGTTTTCTCTTTGATTCATCTGGATCTGCAAATTTCAAAAAGGAAAAAGTTCGTGAAAATTGAAATTGACCCAAAAGAATGGAGCTTACTTAGTCTGACAAACAGGTTGCGTAATAATAGGTTTACCAGACTTTTTCTGAAAGAAAGATAAGAAGCTATAATTGAAAGACTTATTCGCACTTTGCATCCCCACATTTAGGCCCAAATTCACTTTGCAATCAAAACTTTAACAAATTGCATTTTGCATCCTGAAAGTTTCGAACTGCTATATATTGCACCCCTTTAACGATTTTACGTTAACTTTGTCCGTTACTATTAGTCAAAATGAGGGTATTTTGGTCATTATAATCAATAATAATTTTTGAAATTAAATTATTTCAATTACCATTATAATTTTTAGATTTTAAGACTTACCAAAATTTAACAGATTTTTGAAAGTACAATTATAATTCATATTTTTTTAAAAAAAATTACATTACTAAATTCTCGTAAAATATTGTTTAAAATATAAACTACAATTTTTAACATTTTCAAAGTATTGTTTAAAAAAAATATTATTAATTTAAGATTTCATTTTTTAAAACATTTTTTAAAAAAAAATCAACTTCTAAATTGTGTATCTATATTTTATTTTTAAAAACTTTTATTTAGCATAATAGTTAGTGACTAAAATACACTCACTTTGACTAACGGGTGACGGTAAAATTTAACGGAAAATCGTCAAAAAGGGTGCAAAAATGCAATTTCTGAAAGTTTTTAGTGCAAAGTTAATTTCAGCCTAAATACAGGGATGCAAAGTGCAAATAAGTCTAATTAAAATGAGATATGTTGCTAATACCAGACCATGGGGATATTACTTGTGCTGCTCAATGAACTCACATTATAAAATGTAAATTGCTGTCTTGTAACTTGTTAGAGTTCGAGAGTACTAAATATCCCTCTCTTTTAGTTTGAAAAGGGAATAGATAGTATGGTCTTTTGATGTATATTTATTTTCGAGTAAGAGACCTGTCTCTACTCTTTTCGGGTTATTCCTTCCCCTCTTGTACATTTCTCCTTTTTTTATTTAATGCATTAAAATTTCCCAGCAAAACAAGAAAGAAACTGCTCATCACATTGTCGGCAAGTATTGGGGACATCCTAAAAGTTGATGAGCTCAATTAATTGCATTTGTATTATGATTCATCATTCTCACCTTCTCTCTCATGCTTAGGCTGCTTCTCCTTCGGTGTAGAATTGACTGAAGCTGCTGCTGTTCGAACAAGAATCAGGTGAGTCTCTAATATTATGAAAAGATACTCTAGGATAAAGCAGAATTCACCAGAATAGATATGTATGTAACCCAAGGAAGACACACACCAAGATGCAATGCTACATCAATCCCAATTTTACGACCAATCAAGTTGACAAATCACCAAACATGCAATTTATAGTATCATAATGTCATGGGTCAAATAGCATCCATAATTGTCTCACTTTAGCAAAATATAGAGCTAAATATTGCCTCTTGTTTCCCTTGAGGCATCCAGTGGAACCATCAACCTCTAACAGATTCCACCCTTAATATTCTCTCACAAAAGGCTGACAGAACTTCACTACAGGCACATATGATAAATCTCTCTCATAACACATTAACGCTCTTAACAATCCTACATGTCTATACCGGTTCTTAGGCTAGCAATCCCAAATTTTGTTCGAAAGAGCACCTTTTTCCATTACTGGACTCATTCACACATTTGGCTTCATTCAGTATTAACTTTATGTAGATGCAAGTGTTATCATAGTTCAATCTAACAACTCATGTTATAACTAGGCTTCCCATTTATCCACGAGCCAAGTTATGTACTACAACTGCCATACCTTTATAACGAATACAAAAGAAATTAAGAGATTATTCTTCTATATTTAATAAAAATTAAGTGAAAAGTTAATCTCTATGCTGCATCCAAAGCCCAAAGGTCCTACTTATGTGCGGGTCCAGGAAACGTAAACAACAATTACGAAATACAGCAATAGGTTTAAAACAAACTAAGCTATAAAATATAAAATTCTTAAATGAAATAAGGGTGAGTGTGCAAATAGCAAACCATGGTCATATACCAATTTTACAGTAACTTTACAAACACAGGAAAATGTACCTCACAAATAAGCAACATAGAATCAATACAGAAGTAATATTACCATCAGAATCCAATGGCCATATATGCTTAGCTAGGGCCTTATTCATTTGGAACATATTAATAGAATCCACATTGAAAAGGGCACGTAACACATCATCACAAATTATATTTCTCTTGTCTGATGGGTCTTGCAAATTATTTTCTCGAATATAATTCCACATATGTTTAACAACCTGCAAAGAAGATGATGATGTGCATCAAATATCTGACACCGACAGTTATTCTACAATTCAAAATATTAAGAAAATACGTTTTCAATAGTACCCCAGTTCTTGCCAATTCAGGAACTCCAGTGAATTTTTGGAGTTCTGGAGAGAGACTACATACTTTTGTAAATCCGCCTCCACCCCCTTTTCCTTTCACAGTTTTATTCTCCTTCTTAGATCTGAGAACGATATAAGTTTGAACGATATAAGTTTGAGTAATTACCATTTAAAGGCCAGTCTGAACTGCATACGTCAGTAAGCCTTACAAGCAGTAAAGCAGAAGCTAACTTAAGATACTCATAACATGTCCTCTAAATCTCATTGAACAGACTCGGGCACAAAGACAGGAAAGAGGACGAAAAGAAGAAGACAGGTCATATGCATGAACATGAACCTTGAAATGAGTGACGAGCATGATCACTGACAAGAAGACTCAGTACACAACATTTTTATTCAACCAAGTTGAAATAAATATTTGTCAGAAGAAAAAAGTTGAAAGAAATAGGTATTTGCTTCTGTAGAAAAAGTTAAAAGAGATACTTTCCAGTTTTCAACGTTATCTAATTCTACTATCACCCTTCGCAAATCACTTCAGTCACCATTATATATGAAAGAAGACTTTCCACTAGCACAAAAAAGCATACTATTTTCAGCCATTACAGACAGTTTAATAACTAAGAAACAAGTGCACTGAAATCTGACAATACTTAAAGAAACATTTTTACCATATACCCTATGCAGAGATTGAGAAAAACTGGTGAAACTGCTCAAAAAAAAATGTAAGCGTACTAGTCTATACAATCTTTTCTGTACTTGTCAGTCGTATCTAAACAAATTTACAATAAAACATGTTCTCAAAGGCCTCCTTGACATCTCTCATCACGTTCCATTCTCCCTTAATATAATATGACTCGTTTCTCCTTGTGCTATAAGATTATAAGAGTGTCCTTAAATGCTCAACTAAACTGTAGTAAAAACATTCCACCAGCAATGTTAGGGGAGGTCATTTGTACAGTTGTAGCACCACTACCAGTAACAGCTAAACAATCGTATAAGGTCTTCAAACTATTACTCTATTAAAATATACATTAATATATCTTACATTTTTCTTTAAGTTGCAAGTATCCAAGAAAAAAGACAACTAAACATAATGTATTGGTCAAATGAAACATTCTGTAATATTTTTACTGTTGTATTGATGAGGGTCGTTTCATGTTAAGAGTATATTTACTGACAAGGCCAAATGACAAAGAAATAAAACGAAACCTAAACCCACTCTAATAATATTTTGATTCAAGCTAAAGCCAAATTCAGAATTGTTTCTTGTAATGCGCTTACTTTTACTGGTGATTCTTAAAACATTAAACGAAAAAACAAAAGAAAAATTACATAATGCATCAAAATTAAAAATCCACAAATTAAAAATGTATTGTTAAAAACCAATAACGTAAATTAACCTTTTCGTAGCTTTAGCTCTAGCCTTGTCATCACCACTGCCCTCTTCGTCTACCTCCTCCGCTTCTCCTTCTTCTTGCTCTTTTCCTTCAGGAGTCATCAGAATAGTGACACGAAATTTATTCAAATATTTACCAGATTGATGCATAGGTAATGCAAGGAAGACATAAATTTAATATTTTTGAGAAATGAAAAGCACTTCAAATACAGATACTTTACAACATAATAATATGCACCATCGATCACACTTTTACCCAAAATTAAGTACACAACAACCAATCATTAAAAATTACAATATCATATCGTGTCATTTCTTGAAGAAACCAATAAGACTTAAAGAGCATTTATTATTTTCTATTCGCCACTTTAGCAGAATGCACAGCTGAAAAACAATTCCTTTCCATTAAGACATCAGTTGAAAACATCAGACTCAATTGTTTCCACCCTTGGCATTCTACTTACAAGAAGCTGTCAGAACTTTCCCACAAGTACATAAGATAGAGTCTGTCACAAGTTTAACACAACTCTTAACACTCCTTATATGTCTATACTAGTTCACAGTATGGCAAATCCAAAATCTGTTTTGAAGACTGCCCTTTTTCAATCCATGACCAATTCACTAATTTGGCTACATTCATTATGGATATTATTTAAATGTAAGAATTATCATACTATCATAGTACAATCTATGATCTTTCTGTTATAATTAGTCTTGCTATATCATCCATGAACCAAGTAAAGTTAATATATTACAACTCCTATGGCATACTATTCTTAAGAATTACAAAAAGAAATATCATACATCCTGACATACAATTTTCTCCAAAAGGTACATAACCAAGTCGTGAATTTATCTCTATGCTGCATCCAAAGGTCCTCAATATGTTTACGTGCTGAGAAAGTAAATGCCAACTACCACAAACACTCACGGGTCCTGAACAAACTAGGCTATAAACAATCATAAAACGAATGTAGGTGGGTTGGCAAACAGCAAACGATGCTCATGGACCAAAATTACCGTAATTTCCACAAGATGAAAAAAAATACCTTACAAGTAAGCAACTGAAAATAGTAGAAGATAAATGTTACCATTAGATTCCAATGGCCAGATATGCTTAGATAGGGCCTTGTTCATTTTAAACATATTTACAGAATCCACTTCGAAAAGGGCACGTAATGCATCATCACAAATTATATTTCTCTTGTCTGATGGGTCTTGCAAATTCTTTTCTCGAATATATTTCCATATCTGTTTCACAACCTGATCCAAAGATAATGATACAGATCAACTCTCTGAAAGCCAATAATCTAGGATTAGAAACATTAAAGAAGAAATAAATTGTCAGTAGTACCTCTGTTCTTGCCAATTCAGAAACTCCGGTGAACTTTTGGAGTTCTGGGGAGAGACTGCATACTTTTGTAAATCCGCCTCCACCTCCACCTCCTCTTCTTTTGACTTTGTTTTTCTGCTTCTTAGACCTGATAGCAAATAGAAGTTGAATAACATTAAGGGCAGGCTGAACAGCAGTCAACCTTAACAGGCAGGACAGGAAAGCAGAAATCATATTTAAAATACACATTGACAAGGAAAACAACATTTAATCGCTAAGATACAAGAAATAGGTAGTTGTTTCTCTACAGGAAAATTTATAAAAAGGAAACTTAACCCCTAACTAATTCTAGTATGAGCCTTACCAAATAATATCAATAAGAGTAATGCTAGTCCCCAAAATCGTCCCCAAAAAAATTCCCAAATGTTGAGTTGTCACAATCTTATTGGCTATTTCCTCATAAATGAGATGGACCCCTCGTGCATATATATGGATCCCAAAAATAAAATCACGACACGTGTTATTCGGGAACATTTTCGGGGTATGTAGCATTACTCTTATAATAAATACAACCTCGGTATTTGAACAGGCAATAATACATAACATTACCATAAAAAAAACATTGCTTGTAACATTCTGGTTTGAACTTTGAATTAATATTACATACTGCACAAGACAATCCGATAGCAGAACTTACATACAAGTGTCCTAAAATCTAAAAACACTAAAAAGGATGCTTTTTGGGCAGACAATCCGATAGCAGAACTTACATACAAGTGTCCTAAAATCTAAAAACACTAAAAAGGATGCTTTTTGGGCCATGTAGGATGGCACATTGAAGGGCAATTAAGACAAATTGAGAGGAGGGATGGAAATGCAGTTTGTTTAATTAGTGAGTTAGAGGAAATGCAGTTGCTTTAATCATCAATAGGATAAATATCGAAACAATTAGATATATTCGAAAATCACGAAAGGGGGGGAGGAGGAAACCTTGTTCTCAAAACAGGAGTCTTTTCATTGGCACTACCCTCTTCTACATCCTCCAATTCCTCTTCCTCCTCTGCTTCTTCTTCTTCTTCTTCTTCTTCTTCTTCTTCTTCTTCTTCTTCTTGTTCAACTTGTTGTTGAATTTCTTCTTGTTGTTGTTGAATTTCTTCTTGTTGTTGTTGAATATCTTCTTGTTGGAAATGGGATTGGAGATAAAGATCAACCTGTTGGCGAATAAAAGATTTCTTGTCGGACAAGCTAATTCCCAAATCCTCTTCAAGTTTGCGGCGGAGAATACCGTTGGTGGTGGTGTTGAGGTCCGACGTGCTCAGTAACTCGTGTAACCGACTCACTAGCTCCTCGTCGCTTACCATCTTCTCCCCAAAAATGTACTAGAGGGATAGTATTGTAATTCAATTCAATTCATTCGCCTGCAATGTCTGCCTAAGGCTTTAATGGTTAGGGCAGTTTTAGGGTTATTTATATCCTAACTCACTTTGGATTTAGAGATTAGCCCCTTCGCCTATAACCTACCCGTCTGCGATTTGTTTTTTCTTTTCTCTCTCTTTTTTCTTTTACTTTCCTCTTTTTTATTACTAGCTTATAACCCGTGCGATGCACGGTACATCCTTTTTTAAAATTTATAAATAAATTAAATTTTTAAATTTTTTATGTTATTAATTAGGTGATGGTCCAAAATATTCATATGGGAGCCGGCCCTTTTTACTGACTGAAAACGCTACACCGTCTACCGTGATATGAGGGGTGTTGCGGAACACCGTGTTCCGTATCATGGGGTGTTGCGGAACACCGTGTTCCGTATCATGCTAACACGGAAGATGGTGTTCCGTATCATGCATAATACGGAACACGGTGTTCCGTATTATGCTAATACGGAGGACGATTCTCCGTATCCCGTCGGTATTTCGGGCCATTTTTTTCAAAATCAGTATTTTGGGCAAAAACTTGTGAAAGATAGGCATTTTGGTAATTCTCTCTTATTAATTTACACATATCAAATTGTTGTTAAAAAATTGATATATGTATATAAGATTTTATACGTTCAATTTAATATTTCTACACAATCTTGAATTCTTAAAATTTGATTTGGATGATTACATTTAATTTAGTGGTGGTTTAATAATTTTTTTCTAATTAAACCTACGTAGGAACAAAAAAGAGAAGAAATCGATAATTTTTTACGTTGAAAATTCTTTTTGATTTATGAATTCTACTTATAAATCGTTTTAATTATCAAGATACCCTTGTGATTATTTGAAGATAGTTCTACTAACAACAAAATACAATTTTAATAATAAGTGTAAGAGGGATTTTGTCCAAAACTTTGATAATCGGGATTCCGTACAACAAAGATCTTAAAATAAATAGATGAAAACCGTTGGATCTATCATAAAAAAATATTTTATATTTTAACATGTTATAAACTACAAAGTTTATTTATATTGAAATACAAAAATTGTGTATGTCAATTATTTAAATCATATATAATTAGAATTTCTACATTGAATAACATTATCAATGTAGGACTTCTACATTGAATAGGATTAATGTAAAAATTCGTAATTATATTTGCTCTTGAGATTTTGAATATTTCTATTTGAATAATTATTATTAAATCATCCCTAAATTAAAGATTATTTTATGAGCTTCGCGTGGATTGTAAAATCATCCAAATTTGATTTCTAGATCTCAAGATAAATTCCAAATAGTAAATATGAATTTTTTTATACTAATAAAAAAAATAAAAAAATCAATTGTAATACATCCTTTTTTAATTATATCCTTTTGAGATTATAATTTTCTTTTTGAAATTCAATTGTAATATAACCTTTTTATTTATATTACTTTTAGATTATAATTTTCTTTTCTTTTTTTTTTTTGACGTAAAAGGGTAAATTATATTAAAAAGCTAAATCAGCTTGCAAAATAGATAAAAACTCGGTGGGAACAGAACTCCCAACGAGGACTCGATCTGGAAACGAATGAGACTTTCTCGCATTGTAATGCGCTGCCTCATTAGCAGATCGTCTAACAAATAACAACGATGTTGTTTGAGAACTCTTAAAAGACTTCCTGCAATCCTCCACAATCTTGCCAAACGGAGATCACATCGGCACCTGGCTTCTGATCGCCTGCACTGCTACCAAACAATCAGACTCGACCACTACTCTCTCCCACTGCTCTTCTTTCATCCAGCTTAATGCTTCCTTGATGGCCATAGCTTCTTCTAATGCAGGTGTAGAGCTACCTTGAAACAACCTTGCCTTTACCTGCACTAGATAACCATTCGAATCTCTAGCCACCATCCCTATAAAACTCAGAAGATTCCGAAAACACTGCCGTATCAACTGACACCTTAATTGTTTCTTCCTGAGGTTTAACCCAAAGACTTGCACCATCTCCCACCAAGCACGGTTGAGACAGCATACTAGATGACCTACTCTGGGCTTCTTTCCACTGTTTAAGGTATTGTATTGCTGATGAAATTACAGCATTATTCCAGACCTTATTATTTCTTGCATTCCACACTGCCCAATATAAAGTAGCAGCTTCTGCACTTTTACCTGCATTAAGACAAGATAGGACTTGGTCGAACCAATTGAAAAAGTCGACCCCAATTATTGAACATAACCCAGGAAAAGCCTTTTGCCAACACTGAGCTGCAATAGGACAGAGTACCAGTGCATGAAATATTGTTTCGTTCTCCCCTTCGCATACTGGACACTCACTCAAGACAGGAACATGCCTTTGCTGAAGCATAACATTTGCAGGCAGACATCCTGACAGAGCATGCCAAATTAGATTCAGTACTTTTGGGGGGGCCTTAATTCTCCACAACCTCTTCCACAAACTATCATCATACTCTGTATACCATAACCCCTTCTGCACTTGAATCCACCTATACGCACTCTTGACCGAGTAATTTCCTGACTCCTCATGCTTCCAACATAATCTATCTTCTTCCAATTCATTCGTCAAGCTGATATTTTTTATGCATTGCTGATCCCTATCATTGAAGATATCCTCAAGAATTTCAATATCCCAAGCTTTGCGATCTGTACGCATCAGGGCTGAGACTTTATTCCCCTCCAAAGATTGTGACTCAGTAGTTATACATGGGTTTTGCTCA
This sequence comes from Kitagawia praeruptora, assembly GCA_037693485.1. NCBI lineage: Eukaryota > Viridiplantae > Streptophyta > Magnoliopsida > Apiales > Apiaceae > Kitagawia > Kitagawia praeruptora. The sequence goes on from CM075350.1 coordinate 43,846,506, forward strand.
TCCATCAGCCACGGCTGCTTCAAAATATCAATTCTCTCACCAGTTCCCACCACCCATCTGGTCTCAGCTTTAACTAAATCCCTAGCCTCCCATATACTCCTCCACACAAAACTAGGATTATCTCCAAGGTCTGCGTCCAAAAAATTAGTATAAGGGAAATATCTAGCTTTAAATAATCTGCTCACTAAGCTCCCCTGATTGATTAGGAACCTCCATCCTTGTTTGCCTAGCATTGCAAGATTGAAGTCTCTTAGGTTACGAAATCCCATACCCCCAGCTGCCTTATGGTACTTCATATGATCCCAACTCAACCAATGCAAACCCTTCACATTATTGGGTTTCGAACTCCACCAATATCTGGCCATGGTTCTTTCTTTATCCTTTATAATTTCTAAAGGTAGCAAGAAAACACTCATTGCATAGCTCGACAGTGTTTGCACCACTGATTTAATAAGCACCTCTTTCCCAGGCTTTGACACCAACTTGTTATCCCAGCTCGCTACCTTATTCTTCACTCTATCCTTGATAAAGCCTAATATAACTGACTTGTTTCGACCCAACGTATTAGGTAACCCCAAATACATGCTTTGATCATCCACTTCCAGCATTTGCAAAACCTCACATATTTGAACACACGACTCTCTCTGTTGGTATTCGCACTAAAAAACAAAGATGACTTCATCCTATTAACCTTCTGTCCTGAGGCATTTTCAAATACCCGAAGCATATTTAACACCCTGTTAGCCTCCTCCCCGTTGGCCTTGCAATACATATAACTGTCGTCAGCGAATAACATATGAGTTATGCTTGGTGCCCTTTGACACACTTTAATCCCACTTAGTCATCTCCTCATTTCATACTTCTGAATTAGGGTTGACAAACCCTAAGCACATAGAATGAAGAGGTAAGGAGATAGAGGATCTCCTTGCCTAATTCCTCGACTTGGCTGAATAGGACCCATACTATTTTGCCCATGAACAATTTTATACGAAACTGAAGTAACACACTGGAGAATAAGGTGCACCCATCTTTCATGAAAACCCATTTTCCGCAAAATGGCCCTTAAGTAGCCCCACTCCACCCTATCATAAGCTTTACTTATATCCAGCTTCAAAGCCATACGCCCCTCCTTACCCCTCCTTTTCCTCTTTAGATAGTGCATTACCTCATACGAAATCATTATATTATCTGGTATGAGCCTTCCTGGAATAAATGCACTTTGGTTTTCTGAAATACATACCTCAAGAACCTCCTTCATTCGATTTGCAATAACCTTTGTAATGACTTTAGCCAATACGTTGCACAATGAAATAGGTCTCAAATCACCCATTGTTATAGGACTTTTCTTTTTTGGAATTAAAACCACATTTGTTTCATTCAAGTTAGTCCTCATCCTACCTTGTTCGAAGAACTCTTTAACTATTGCAACCACGTCTTTACCAACAATCATCCAGTGTTTTTGAAAGAACGCTGGCGTCATTCCATCTGGACCGGGGGACTTATCTGCATGCATTGAAACAGGGCCTCTTTAACCTCTTCCTCTGAAACTTCCTTTAATAGATTGTCATTTTGCTCCCCTGTAATCTTTTGTGGAACACTGTCAATCACTTCCTCCCAATTGCACTGCGCTGTACTAAACAAGTCTTCGTAGTAATTAGTAATCAACTCTACCAAACCATTCCCCCACTCCCTCCATTCCCCTTCCTCATTTTGCAACTTTGTAATCTGATTTGTTCTCCGTCTTGTGTTCGCCATAACATGGAAATATTTGCTGTTTTGATCCCCCGATTGCAACCATAGCTATTTTGACCTTTGCCTCCAGAATATTTCTCGTTGATCTAGAATTAAAAACAATTTTTTCTTCGTTTCATTGTACTTTTTCTCGTTGATCTTTTTCAATTATATCCTTCTTAGATTATAATTTTCCTTTAATGTGATCTAATTTTGATCGTCTATTTTTAATCCAACGGATCATATGATTTTGGTAGTACAGTGACCAGGCCAAAAATTTGGATAAGATCTCTCTTATGCTTATTATATATAAGGATATAATTAGTTTATTGTATTAAAGAGAATCGGCCGTGATATAACTGGAAAAAGAGAGATTTTAGTTAGAGAAAAAAGAAAGATAACGTGAAAATTAAAAAGATGACATGATTTATGTGAAAAATGCAATTTATTAGTTTATAGTAATTATAATTTAATAATGTTATTTTACTAAATAAAATTGCTCATAATTTTTAGAAAATGAGAAATTAATGTTGCCCATGATATTTCAAGAGAAAAAGGAAATTTAATTAGAGAAAAGAGAAAAGATGATATGTTTTAGCTAAAAAGGTAATCGGTTAATTATTACTATTATAATATTTTTATTTTATTTTTATTAAATAGAAACGTCCGTGATATAATTGGAAAAAGAGAGGTTTTAGTAAGAGGAAAGAAAAAAGGTAATGTGTTTTGGCTGAAAAAGGTAACCGTCCATGACATAATTGAAAAATAGAAAGGGTAATATGTTTAACCTAAAAAAGGATATTGATTAATAAAGGAGAAATTTTAGTTAGATAAAATATGAAAGATATTGTATTTTACCTAAAAAGGAAATTATTTAGTTATTGAAAAATAGAAAAGATAATATGTTTAACCTGAAAAAGGATATTGATTAGTTAGTAGGATGCATTTTACCTGTAATTGAGTAAGGGTAAATAAGTAAAATCAATAGGTACCGACCAACCGACCGACCAAACTTTTAATGTTTCGGCTTTTATATAATAGTATAGATTGATAAAATACTATCAATCTATACATCACAACATTGCTTTATATGCACGAATTTTTTTGATATTATATGAAATTTTTCATTAATTTCAATTAATTTTTTAAACCATAAATTTTGGAGGTTTAAATTTTTAAATGAGATGATTTGATAATAATTATTTAAACGTCATCCGTGATATTTCTAGAAAAGAAGGATTTTAGTTAGAAAATATAGAAAAAAATGATAGGTTTTAGTTGAAAAAGATTATCGGTTAATTATTAGTAATTATAAAATTATCATTTTATTTTATTAAATTGAATGTCCGTAACCAGGCTTTCTCGACCCGGTGTCACAAGATATAATTGGAAAAAGAGATATTTTAGTCAGAGAAAATTAAAAAAGTGACATGTTTTAGGTGAAAAAGGTAATTGATTAGCTTATAGTAGTTATAATTTAAACTAGCTTAAAACTCTTGCGATGCACAGATTTTTTTTAATATTATATGAAATTTTTTTATTATTTGAATTAATTTTTTTTAAACATGATTTTTGGAGGCTTAAATTTTTAAATGATATTATTTGATGATAATTATATAAATGCTATTCGTGATAATTCTTGAAAATAAGGGATTTTACTTAGAAATTTAGAAAAGGTAAGGGTTTTAGTTGAAAAAGGTAATCAGTTAATTATTAGTGACTACTGTATAAATTTATTTTTTTTTATTTTGTTAGATAGAATGCCCATGATATAATTGGAAAAATAGAGGATTTGATTAGAGAAAAATAAAAAGGTAACATGTTTTATATGAAAAAGTTAATTGATTAGTTTATAGTAATTATAAGTTAATTATGTTATTTTACTAAATAAATTGCTCGTAATATTTTTAGAAAAAGAGAAATTATTGTTGGCCGTGATATTTTTAGGAATAGAGGGATTTCAATTAGAAAATAAAGAAAAAAATAATATGTTTTAGCTGAAAATGTTAATTGATTAATTATTAGTATTATCATATTACTATTTTTTTTTTTGAAGAATCATATTATTATTTTATTTTATTAAATAGAACTGTCCTTGATATAATTGAAAAATGAGAGATTTTAGTTAGAGAAAATAGAAAAGATAACGTGAAAATTTAAAAGGTGACATGCTTTAGATGAAAAAGGTAATTGATTAGTTTATACTAATTATAATTTAATTATGTTCTTTTACTAATTAAAATTGCTCCCAGTGTTTCTTAGAGAATGAGAAATTAATGTTGCCCGTGTTATTTCTAGAAAAAAGAGAATTTAATTAGAAAAAATAGAAAGATGATGAAAAGATAATCAGTTAATTATTAGTATTACAATGCACAGGTTTCTTGTATTATGTTATAAATTTTATTTAATATTATAATTATGTTTTTATATATTCATTATTTTTTAATAATTTTTTTAATTTTAATTTTATATAATTTAATATACTCATGTTTACGGATTATAATAATGTTTCCTTATTACAAACAAGATATATGATTTTTAATATATTTTATTAATAATTGGAAATTTTGGTGTGATATTTTCGGGTATATATTAATGATTGTAAGATTTGTTGTAAATTATAAAGGTAACGTGTTTTAATTAGAAAGAAAATATTAATGATTGTAAGATATGATACGATTGATCTTTTTAGGTATTTATAAAAGGTAATATCTTCAACTGAAAGTAAATATAAAAAAGGCAATCGACTAATTATCATTAATTATATTATATTTTTATTTATTTTAGGTGTTATATTTTACTTGAAAATTATGGTGCGATATTTTCGGGTATATATTAATGATTGAAATATTTGTTTTAAATTAAAATGGTAACGTGTTTTAGTTTGAAAGGAAATATTAGTGATCGAAAGATATGATATGATTGATGTTTTTAGTTGTTTATAAGAGGTAATATCTTCAACTAAAAGCAAATATGAAAAAGACATACCATTAATTTTATTATATTAATGTGAAAAAGGCAATTGACTAATTACCATTAATTTTATTATGTTAATCGACTAATTATCATTAATTATATTATGTTATTATTTATTTTAGGTGTTATATTTTTCTTGAAAATTATGGTGTGATATTTTCGGGGATATATTAATGATTGTAAGATTTATTTTAAATTAAAAAGGTAACGTGTTTTTGTTCGAAAGAAAATATTAATGATGGAAAGATATGATACGATTGATGTTTTTAGATGTTTATAAAAGGTAATATCTCGACTAATACCATTAATTATATTATGTTATTACCTATTTTGGATGTATTTATTTTTTTTATAATGAAGGATAAATAAGTAAATTCGAAGTACCAAAAAACGGGTACCAAAACTTTTAATGTTTCGGCTTTTATATAATAGTATAGATTACTAGTTGATAAAGAAAAAGTCGCGCTTCGCGGCGGCGTTATAATATTTTTAAAAAAATTCAATACATTTACGTTATATTATAATATTAATATTAAATTTTAATAATTAAATAATCTTCTCTAATGAATCGATTTCTTGTTAAACATGATTCTTTCGATTGAGCCACTCTCTCGTTAAAACCAAAATCTCAACTTTAACATATATTATAAAGACTTATATAATTATTTTTATCCAAAAAATCGAACCGTAAAAAAAAATATGACATCAGTAACAAATTCTAATAGCTAATATAATCTTTTCTAGTGAGCCGCCATCCCGTTAAATACGTCGAGCCGCTCTTATTTGGAATCGAAATTCTAACTTCATTATATAAAAAGAGTAAATTACAATTTTTAAATTCTTTAAACTTACAGCTTCCGCGTGAGAATGTCTTTCTGTTATATTAACATATCAAAAAAAAAACAAAGACTTTTCATTACGAGAATAATATTAAATTTATGGATATATTTTCTAATGCAAGTATAATTAACTTGTATAAAAAAGTTAAAATAAAGGATTTCTAAGAAAAAAATATATAGTTTTAAAAAATTGTATAAGATGTCTCCACCGTCCTCGTATTCTACTTCCAATAAAACATTTTATTATATGTATTCCTTATATATTGAAACATCTTTTATACTGTCTTCTCTAATGAATCGCTTTCTCGTTAAACACGGTTGTTACTATTGATCCCCTATCTCGTTAAAACCAAAAAACTAACTTTTACATATATCATTTTATGATAATATTTATCCATAAAAATCAAATCCTAGAAATAAAATTAAATTTATAACACCAATATGATATTTTAATAGTTAATACAATTTTTTATAGTGAGTCGTCTTCCCGTTAACACGTTTCGAGCCGCTCTCATTTGGGATCGAAATTCCAACTTCACTACATATTATTGATGATACTTATCTTACACAACAACTTACTCCTTAAAATCAAAACCTAAAAAATAGAGCGAATTCCAATCTCTTTCTATATATAATAGAGCAACAAGTGGATAATTTTGAGCCAATAAACCCCCTATGAAATTACAGTTATGCCCCAATTTATAAAATTACATGAAATGCCATTCTTTTATTTAAATGGGAAAAAATGAGTTTTTGTGGTGAATCGAACCTATAACCTCCTCTACACAAATTATCCTACCAACCACTGTGCTACATGAACTTTTTTGTTTTGAGTTAAAAAATCTTTTACATAAACCCGACATCTCCATTATCTTATTTTTTACTATTATTTTAAAAATATTATATTTTAGCTTTCACAATATGGTACACATCCATCCATTCTTTCTACATATAATAAGAGAACAAGGGGATTTTTAGGGGTTTTTGAGCCAATAAATCCTCTATGAAATTACAGTTATACCCTTACAAGTTATAAAATTACATGAAATTTCACTCTCTTATTTAAATGGAAAAAATAAGTAAATTTTATTTTTATGGTGAATCGTACCTAGAACCTCCTCTACACAATTTATCCTACTAACCTTTGTGCTGCATGGACTTTATTATTTTGAGTTAATAAACCTTTTACACAAACCCGACCTCTCCATTATCTTATTTTTACTATTATTTTAATTTTTTAGTAAAAATAATGGTGACTCATATTATTTTAAAAATATTATATTTTAGGTTTCACAATATGGTACACAATCTATCTATTACTATAAATTAAACCACAACACAAGTGCAAAAAGTGTCATTTTAATGGTTGTGAACTTGCGATAATATTTCTATATGTTTAAAAATTACAAAAGCACCATCCCTTTAATATTTATGCAAACAATATATGAAATATGTTGGTGTTGGGAATCAGCCCTCTCGTAATTTTGGATTATAATTCTATGCGACTTATATATCTTGATGAGATATTTAAAGAAATAAATATTAAAGAGCGTACTAATTTTATCTGGAAAGTATTGTATGATGAGTATTATTCACATCGATGATATGTCTTTTTATCATTGTTCTAAAAGAAATTGTGTTATAACCTATACAATATATTTATATACTACAAAACATCCTTTTTTTTATGCTCATATGATCTATACATAAATAAAATAATACATAAATTAAAATACTGATATTATAATATGTATGAACATAAAAGGTGCAATTATATTCAAAAATATCCTTAAATCGTAAAATTATACAGAATTTATAGCAATTGCTAGAGGATGACCCGTGCCTCGCACGGGTTATTATGCTAGTTTATACTTATTCTTGACTTTCTAAAAATTATGGAGTTTACTTAAACATGGATCAATATAAAAGGATAATCTAGTCCACTTGTACTTTATCACTTATATGTCCACATAAAATAAAATTTTATCGTTAGATAGGGAATTAAAGAAAGAATAACATCTGTCTTGTCTTTTGACATGGCGAGAGTGTCTTCTTATTGTTAAAGGTCTGTTCATTTGTTTTTCAAAAGTTTTCAAGGATCTGTCTTTCGTTTCTATTGTCAATATGGTTGGGCAACACAATGAAGTGCCAAGAGATGATGGATGAGTTTGCTATGATTGCAATTGAAGATGAGGAACTGGGTGGAATAACCTATGAAGAAAATGATGAGGGTCTGAGCGAGATTGACACTAGGTGGTGTCTTGTTGGACATTTTTTGACTGACTCACCGATCGACTTTCAAGCAATGCAACATAAGATGTCTTCTCTTTGGTGCCCCGAGAAAGGAATGTATGTTAAACAGTTGGAACCTAATCGGTTCATCTTTCAGTTTACCATGAGGTAGATATCACAAGAGTTTGCAATGGAAGTCCCTGGACATTTGGACGTTTTCATCTAGTATTTGAACGACTAAAGGAGGGAGATAATCCACGTAGTGTTCCGATCAATAATCTGGAAATTTGGGTACAACTGCATGGGATGGGAACAGGATTCATGTCACAAAGGGTAGTCATGGATATTGGGAACTATATCGGAAAATTTGTTGAGGCTGACTCAAACAATTTTATGGGAGTGTGGAGAGAGTTCTTTCGAGTTAGAGTTTCTATTCCATTGGATAAACCACTCAAAAGAAGGATGAAGTTAAAGAAGAGCGAAACTAATTGGTGCTGGGTGAATTTTAAGTATGAAGGCATTCCTACGTTATCTGTGGAATGGTAGGACATAGTGACAAATTATGTGAAAGGTTATTTGATATGCCAGAGGACAAGATTGAAAAACCATTTGGTATTTGGATGCGGGCTGAACGGCGTCGAATGCATACTATGGGTAGCAAGTGGTTGAGAACAGAAGGCACAACTCCGGTGAACAGTACGGCAGAGAATGATGGGGGTGTGGAAGGTACCGTAACAACCGGTAATGAGATAACTTACGTAAAATCAGGGATAGTACTGGGAAGTAATTTGAACGGAACAGCATTATCTGGGGGAGGGAATAAAGGAGAGACAGTATCTCAGGATATCAATTTTAAAAGTTTGTTACCAAGTAATCAGGAGAACAAATCTCTTTCAACAGGTAATGATAAGGTCGTGGGCCCGAATGAGATTGTAGTTACTGAGTCAAAATGGCGTAGAGTGGGTAATGATTATGGGCCAGAAATAACTGACAGCCCAGACTTGGATATGATTTTGAGCCCATAGGAAAATGAAAACACGAACCAAAAAAACTTGCTTTTGGCGGGTTCTGCTTTGTAGACCCGCCACTCCTCATGAATACTCTAAGTTGGAACTACCAAGATATGGGGCCACCTTGGAAGTTAGAGTTCCTGCAAGACGTTGTACGTCAAGAAAGGCCTTCAGTTGTGTTCTTAAGTGAAACATTGAGTTCAAAGGAGAAGATGGAGTGGGTTCGGTCTCGTTTAAATTTTCAAGAAATGTTAGTAGTGGAAGCTAAGGGTCGTAGTGGTGGGTTGGCTTTGTTATGGCGAGAAACTGATCAGGTTAAGTTGGTTAGCTTATCAAATAATCACATTGATGTGGAAATTTATGTGGAAGGGATTCAGCCATGGCGCCTGACTGGATTTTATGGTGAACCGAACAGGACTCTGAGAAGAAGAACATGGGATCTTTTGAGAAATCTAGCTCGGGATTCAAACTTGCCTTGGTGTGTTATAGGAGACATGAATAACATAGTGTCTCAGAATGATAAAAAGGGTGGTGATGTGTATCCACAAGGTCTTATTGATGGTTTTAATAGTGTGCTTGAAGACACGGAGCTGGTAGACTTGGAGTTGTATGGTTATCCTTATACGTGGGAACGTGGGCGTGACACGGAAGCTTGGATGGAAATTAGATTGGATAGAGCGATGGTTAACAGGTTATGGAGTAATATGTTCCCGTTAGCTAAACTATATAATCTGGAAGGATCTCCATCCGATCACAGTCCCATTTTTCTTGATCTGGGCAGTAATATGTTGGTGTCGAAGAATAGGCATTTTCGGTTTGAAAATGCCTGGCTATTAGAACCTTTATGTTTTCAGATTGTGAAGAGCAACTTGGAGGAGGATAGTGCTCAGGATATTATGCATAAGGTCCAGCAATGTGGGGAGAGCTTGGAATTGTGGGGCAGGGAAATTACGGGAAGTTTTAGCAAAAGAATCAAAGATTGTAAAATGAGATTAAAGAAACTTCGAGGTGCTCGTGATACTCAGTCTGTGAAGGAATATAAGGAAGCAAAACAACAGTTATTTTTGATTCTTGATCAAAAGGAGATTTTTTGGAGACAACGTTCAAAATAGCTGTGGCTTCAAGCTGGTGATAAAAATACAAAGTATTTTCATGCTTCTTGTAATACTCGTCGTCGTACGAATCATATTCAGAAGCTTAAAGATGATAGTGGAATTTGGGTAGATTGGCAGAGTGGGCTAAACCAGTTTATTACTAAGCACTATCGAGAATTATTCACGGCTATTGATACGAGTTGTGAAGAGGTGATTGATTGTGTTCCCAGGACAGTAAGTCAAGAAAAGAATAGAGAACTGCTGAGAGATGTTTCAGACGAGGAGGTCAAAGCTGCTCTATTTCAAATGAACCCGGACAAAGCTCCGGGCCTCGATGGTATGACACCGGGTTTTTTCCAAAAGCATTGGGGTATTGTTGGAAACGATGTTATAAGGCTCACAAGAAACTTTTTTACTACAGGGGAGGTTCTTCAGGGCATTAATGCTACAAATTTAGTGTTAATACCAAAGAAGAAGAATCCAACTATGGTGAGTGAACTAAGGCCTATAGCATTGTGCAATGTTTTGATGAAGGTGATTACGAAAGTCATGGCTAATAGGATGAAGGAGATATTAAATGATGTAGTGTCTGATACGCAAAGTGCATTTATCCCGGGGCGTTTAATCTCAGACAATATTATGGTATCTTATGAGGTTATGCACTATCTCAAGCGTAAGAAAGTTGGGAAGGATGGTTTTATGGCTTTAAAATTGGATATGAGTAAGGCGTATGATCGTATTGAATGGGAGTTCTTGAGAACAATACTACGGAAGATGGGATTTTCAGAGTGGTGGGTCCATTTGGTTCTACAAAGTGTGTCTACAGTCTCTTACTCAATTGTTCATGGTGAGCATGAGATGGGTCCAATAGTTCCTACTCGAGGGATTAGACAGGGAGACCCGCTGTCGCCTTATTTATTTATCATCTATGCGGAAGGTTTCTCCTCACTGATTCGTAAATATGAAGACATGAAGTGGATTAATAGGATCAAGATTTGTCGTAGAGCACCTGTTATTTCCCACATGCTGTTTGCTGATGACAGTTACCTTTACTGTAAAGCCGACACTTCGGAAGCTTCGAAACTGTTGGAGCTCTTAGCTGTTTATGAAAAAGCTTCAGGGCAAAAGGTCAACAAAGGTAAATCATCTGTATTTTTTAGCTCTAATGTTATTCAGTACAATCGATAGAATTTTTGTCAAGTATTGCAGATGGTTGAAGCTGATGATCAAAGTAAATATTTGGGGTTGCCAAATGTCATGGGAAGGAATAAGTCGGTAATTCTGGGCTTTCTTAAGGAGAATGTTTATACGAAAATAAGAAGTTGGGATGGCAAACATGTCTCTAGATCGGGAAAAGAGATCCTTGTTAAATCGGTGGTGCAAGCTCTTCCAGCGTACGCTATGAGTGTGTTCCTGTTGCCTCTAGAAATTACAAGGGATATAGAGAAGAGCCTCTCCAAGTTCTGGTGGAACAGTACACAAACAAACAGGTCTCATATAAACTGGATGTCTTGGGAATGGATGGCAAAGCATAAAAATGCAGGTGGATTGGGGTTCAGACATTTCAGGGATTTTAATTTAGCCATGCTAGGTAAACAGGGGTGGAGATTTATGACCAACCCAGACAGCCTAGTCTCGAGGCTGTACAAAGCTAAATATTTTGCCAATACTGATTTTCTAAATTCGTCGTTGGGTCATAATCCAAGTTTTATTTGGAGGAGCATTTTTTAGGCAAAAAATTTGTTATGGGGTGGGATTAGATGGAGGATAGGTAAGGGAGAAAGTATTCAGATTTCAGGGCAGCCTTGGTTGTCAAGTGAAGAGAATCCTCTGATTACCACAGTATCTCCAGCAATTGAAGGACAAAATGTGGCTTCTCTATTTTGCATAGAAAAAAAGGAATGGGATGTGGGAGTGGTGAGGGATGTTTTCAACAGCAGAGATCAACAGAAAATTCTGGAAATTCATTTAGATGATTCAACTGTCGATGATGTTTTGTACTGGAGGTTTGAACATACAGGTATGTACTCGGTGAAAAGTGCATATAAATTTTTGCAGATGCAAAGAGGTAGTTGGCAGGCCCAGGATAATTCAAGTATTTGGAAGTTGCTATGGAGTATTAAAGCTCCTCCCAAGGCTGGTAATGTGGTTTGGCGTGCATTGTCACAATGCTTGCCTACACTAACTCAATTGCAGGTTAAACATGTTCCAGTTCAGGCTCTATGCCCAGTATGTTCTGGAGAAGCGGAGACGATAATGCATTGCTTAGTATCTTGTCCGTTTGCGAAGCATTGTTGGATGGCACTAAATCTGAACGTTGACTAGAATGAAGAGGTGGACTTTATGTTGTGGATGACAAGGGCGTGGAGCGCAGCAAATGAGAAACAACGAGCAGAATCTGTAGTACTTTGTTGTGCTATATGGAGAGCTCGGAACGATTTGGTTTGGAACCAAAAACATTCAACGGCTAACAAGGTTGTTGCAGCAGCTAAGCAATATCTTACACAATGGATATTAGCCCAGAGTAGGTCATATACGACTTCTCTCCGACCACAAGCAAATGGAGATGGAGTTTCTTTCTGGGTAAAGCCCCAACCAAATACAGTTAAGGTATCGGTTGATGCAGCAATTTTTGATGATCGAGAAGAAGTTGGTTTTGGACTGATTGTAAGAGATTCAGAGGGTGGCCTGATTGAAGCTAGAACAGTGATCTTGCATGAACTTGTTGCTCATGTTTTAGCAGAAACTATGGCTGTTAAGGAAGCATTGAGTTGGATTGACCGTATGAAATGGCCTGCTGTCACGTTGGAGTCTGATTGCCTTGTTGTGGTTCAAGCTATCAGAAGTAAAGCTCCAATGAGGTCTCGGTTTGGTGCGTTTATTTCGGAGTGTCGAGATTTTATGCATCGTTTAAACAACGTGGAGTTGTTATTTGTCAAACGATCTGCAAATATGGTTGCCCGTCAGCTTGCTCGGGAATCATATGTTTACCCAGGTCGTAGTTTTACTAGTTTGTCTATTCCTGCTTCTATTAGTGATTGTATTGAGAAGGATTTGTTAAGTTAATTAAATTTCCCAGCTTTTCGTCCAAAATAAAAATAAAAATAAAAAATTATGGAGTTTTAGAAAATGAAAACACATCTTATTTTCTCTTTATATTATAGATAGATGCTCCTGTATTTATTTAGAATTCCTATATGACAATGTTATTTTATTATGTTAATATATCAATTATTTTCTTTTTAAAAAACGATGACTTTTTTATGACAATAGTATTGAATTTATGAATAAATTTTCCTAATAGAAGTATAATTAATTTATATAAAAAAAGTATAATTTAAGAAGATCGTACTTTCTGTAAAATATTTAATTACATGTCTGTTCTATATATTCAATTTTCAAACACCTATTCTACTTTTAATAGAACTTTTATTTATATGTTTTTTTTTCTATAAATTCGAACTCTTATTCTCTATAAATTCAAACTCCTATTCAACTTCCAATAGAACTTTTAATCATATTCGTTATAAATACTTATTCTACTTCCAATAGAACTTTTAATCATATGTCTTCCCTATAAATTCGAACTCTTCTCCTCTATAAATTCGAACACCTATTCTATTTCTAATATGTTAAATGATATTTTTCTATTTCTAATAGAACTTTTCTTTATATGTTTTTTCTATAAATTCGAACTCTTATTCTCTATAAATTCGAACTTCTATTATATTTCCAATAAAACATTTAATCATCTGTATTATATTATAAATACTTATTCTACTTCCAATAGAACTTCTAATAATATGTCTTTCCTATAAATTCGACTCTTCTTCTCTAAAAATTCGAACACCTATTCTACTTCTAATATGTTAAATGATATTTTTACATTTATTAGTGTTTAAAATTCTAAAATTCTAGAAAATTAGAAAAATAGATTAAGACGATTTTAGATCGCCACCCAAACTCCCGCGTATCCTCCTTTATATATATATATATATATATTGATTGTAAATTTGTTGTTGACGGGATTCATCTATTTACTAAATATCTAACTGTTACTATTCTTATAGATGGTTATATAATAGTATAGAAGTATAGATATTATTGTTATTAAAATAATATCTAATGATTATATAAAATTGATAAATTTTTAATATTCAATTTAAAATTTATAATATAAATTTTAAATTTTACATATTATTAATTAAATTTATGTAAAATTAAAATTAATTATTAAAAATAATGATTATATAAAACTTAATTATAACATAAAATAAAATTTATAACATATCGAAAAAATTCCATACATCACATGGACAATGAACTAATACTTAAGTAAGGTAATTAAGTAAAAACAATATTTATCATGAAGATCGACCGACCGATCAAATTTTTATTGTTTTGACTATATATAGTATAGAAAAATAATTAAGGGTAAATAAGCAATACTCCCTCCGTTTCAAATTAGTAGTCCACTTTCAAGAAAAAATTTGTTTCAGAATAGTTGTCTCATTTCAACTTTCAAAGCAATTTTTTACTTAAAATTCCCATATTACCCTTGAGTTTTAATTTCCAAGATTGACTTTGTGTAGTTATTTATCCAACCAATACAATAAATATGGGTAAATATGGAATTAGATCATTAATAAATGAGTTTATTAATATGCGTAATTTTTTGAAAGTGGACTACTAAATTGAAACGGAGGGAGTAATATAAATTATTAAGTAAGAATAATTAAGTAAGCTTATAACCCGTGCGATGCACAGATTTTTTTTGATATGTAACAAATTTTATTTTATGTTATAAATAAATTTTTATATAATCATTATTTATAATATTTTATTTTAATTTTAATATTAATAATTTAATATAAATTTAATTAATGATATGCATGATTTAAAACTTATATTATAAAATTTTAAAATAAATATGTCGTTGATAGGATTCGAACCTTGAATATAATATATTTAATCATTAGATCTAACGATTTTGATTTTTTACTAAAAATCTAATGGTCATTATTCGTACTATACAGATTTTATTATACTTTGTTAATGATTAGAAGATATGATGTGAAATTTTTTGGTATATATTAATTATTTCTAGATATGATTGATGTTTTTAGGTGTTTATAAAAGGTAATATCTTCAACTAAAAGTAAATGTGAAAAACACAATCGACTAATTACCGTAATTATATTATGTTATTATTTATTTTAGGTATTTTAATAGTATAGATATTGTATATATTTTTCTTTATAATAAAGATTAAAAAGTAAATTCACGATATACTAAGAAACATATACCAAAAAATAAGTTTCAAAATTTTTAATGTTTCGGCTAATGTTTTCGTATTATAAACAGCGTATACATATTTTTAATATATTTATTAATAATTGAAAAATATGATATGATATTAATCTATACATATACACAATATCTTTATATGCATCAATCTATGCATATATGTAATCAAAACCATCAAAAACCCACTCGAAGTCAGACTTTTAATATATTAATGATTATAAGATTAGTTTTAAATTAAAAGGGTAACGTGTTTTAATTTGGAAGAAAATATTAATGATTGGAAGATATGATACGATTGATGTTTTTAGGAGTTAATAAAAGGTAATATCTTTAATTAAAAGTAAATGCGAAAAAAGGCAATTGACTACTTACTATTAATTTATATTATGTAATTATTTATTTTAGAAGTTTTAATAGTACTAGCTTATAACCCGTGCGATGCACGAATTTTTGTTGATATGTAATAAATTTTATTTTATGTTTACAATTATATTTTTATATAATCCTTATTTAAATATTTTATTTTAATTTTAATATTAATAATTTAATATAAATTTAATTAATGATATGCATGGTTTAAAACTTATATTATAAAATTTAAAATAAATATGTCGTTGATAAAATTTGAAACTTGAAATTTTAGTAAATTAATTTAATCATATAATATATTTAATAATTAGATCTAATGATTCTGATTTTTCTAAAAATTTAATGGTCACTATTCGTAATACGAATTTTTATTATATTTTGTTAGTGATTATATGATATGGTGTGATATTTCTGGGTATATATTAATTATTGCTAGATATGAATTGATTGGAAAATATGATATGATTGAGGTTTTTAGGTGTTTATAAAAGGTAATATCTTCAACTAAAAGTAAATGTGAAAAAGGCAATCGACTAATTACCTTTAATTGTATTATGTTATTATTTATTTTGGGTGTTTTAATAGTATAGATATCATATGTATTTTTCTTTATAATGAAGGGTAAATAAGTAAATTCACGAAATACCAAAAAACATATACCAAAAAATAGGTACCAAAATTTTTAATGTTTCGGGTATTATATAATTACTAGCTTAAAACCCGTGCGATGCACGGGTTTTTTTAATATTATATTAAATTTTTTAATTATTTGAATTAATTTTTTTAAAACATGATTTTTGGAGACTTAAATTTTTAAATGAGATTATATGATGATAATTATATAAATGTTATTCGTGATAATTCTAGAAAATGGGAAATTTTAGTTAAAAATTTAAAAAAGATGATGGATTTTAGTTGAAAAAGATAATCGGTTAATTATAAGTTATTATAAATTTTTTTTTTTATTAGATAGAATGCCCATGATATAATTGGAAAAATAGAGGATTTGGTTAGAGAAAATTAAAAAGGTAACATGTTTTAGGTGAAAAAGGTAATTAATTAGTTTATAGTAATTATAAGTTCATTATGTTATTTTACTAAATAAATTGCATGTAATGTTTTTAGAAAAAGAGAAATTATTGTTGCCCGTGATATTTCTAGGAAAAGAAGAATTTTAATTAAAAAATATAGAAAAAATGATATGTTTTAACTGAAAAAGTTAATCGATTAATTATTAGTATTATCATATTACTATTTTATTTCATATAATAGAAATGCCCTTAATATACTTGAAAAATGAGATATTTTAGTTAGAGAAAATAGAAAAGAAAACGGGAAAATTAAAAAGGTGACATGTTTTAAGTGAAAAAGGTAATTGATTAGTTTATACTAATTTTAATTTAATTATGTTCAATTACTAATTAAAATTGCTCCTAGTGTTTTTTAGAAAATGAGAAATTAACGTTGTCTGTTATATTTCTAGGAAAAAAAGTAAATTAATTAGAAAAAAATAGAAAGATGATATGTTTTAGTTGAAAATATAATCGATTAATTATTAGTATTGCAGTGCACGGGTTTCTTGTATTATGTTATAAATTTTATTTAATATTAAAATTATGTTTTTATGTAATCATTATTTTAATAATTTTAATTTGTTATAATTTAATATACTCATGTTTACAGATTATAATAATGTTTCCTTATTATAAACAACGTATATGATTTTTAATATATTTTATTAATAAATGAAAATTTTGGTGTGATATTTTCGAGTATATATTAATGATTGTAAGATTTGTTGTAAATTAAAAAGATAACGTGTTTTAATTAGAAATATTAATGAATGAAAAATATGATACAATTGATCTTTTTAGGTGTTTATAAAAGGTAATATCTTCAAAAAGTAAATATGAAAAATGCAATCGACTAATTACCATTTATTATATTATATTGTTATTTATTTTAGGTGTTACATTTTACTTGAAAATTATGGTGTGATATTTTCGGTTATATATTAATGATTGAAAGATTTTTTTTAAATTAAAAAGGTAATGTGTTTTAGTTCGAAAGAAAATATTAATGATCGAAAGATATGATATGATTCATGTTTTTACGTGTTTATAAAATGTAATATTTTCAACTAAAAGTAAATATGAAAAAGACAATCGACTAATTACCGTTAATTTTATTATATTAATTTGATATTTTCGGTTATATATGAATGATTGTAAGATTTGTTTTAAATTAAAAAGATAACGTGTTTTAGTTCGAAAGGACATATTAATGATGGAAAGATATGATACGATTGGTGTTTTTAGGTGTTTATAAAAGGTAATATCTTGACTACTTATCATTAATTATATTATGTTATTACTTATTTTAGATTGTAAGATTTGTTTTAAATTAAAAAGGTAACGTCTTTTAGACTTTTAGTTCGAAAGAAAATATTAATGATGGAAATATATGATACAATTGATGTTTTAAGTTGTTTATAAAAGGTAGTATCTTGACTAATTATCATTAATTATATTATGTTATTACTTATTTTATGTGTATTTTTTTTATAATGAAGGGTAAATAATTAAATTCACGAAGTACCAAAACTAAGTACCAAAAAATAGGTACCAAAATTTTAATGTTTCAACTTTTATATAATAGTATAGATTTGTTTTAAATTAAAAGGTAACGTGTTTTATTTCGAAAGGAAATATTAATGATGGAAAGAAATAATACGATTTACTCCCTCCGTCCCTTTGAATTCTTTACGTTTGCGGACCAGTTTCTGGCACGGATTTTAAAGTTTTATACAAAAAAATAAAATATCAAAAATAAGTTATAGAGGAGTATGTTTTTAGGTGTTTATAAAAGGTAATATCTTGACTAATTACCATTAATTATATTGTGTTATTACTTATTTTAGATTGTAATATTTGTTTTAAATTAAAAAGGTCCTATTTTTATACAAAAAAATAAAATATAAAAAATAAGTTATAGAGGAGTATGTTTTTAGGTATTTATAAAAGGTAATATTTTGACTAATTATCATTAATTATATTATGTTATTACTTATTTTAGATTGTAAGATTTGTTTTAAATTAAAAAGGTAACGTGTTTTAGACTTTTAGTTCGAAAGGAAATATTAATGATGGAAAGATGTGATACGATTGATGTTTTTAGTTGTTTATAAAAGGTAGTATCTTGACTAATTACCATTAATTATATTATGTTATTACTTATTTTAGTTGTATTTATTTTTTTTATAATGAAGGGTAAGTAAGTAAATTCACGAAGTACCAAAAAATAGGTACCAAAAAACAGGTACCAAAACTTTTAATGTTTCGGTTTTTATATAGTAGTATAGATTTTATTAATAATTGAAAAATACGGTACGATATTTTCGGATATATAAATTAATGATTGTAAGATTAGTTTTAAATCAAAAAGTAAACGTATATTAATTCGAAAGGAAATATTAATGATTGGAAGATATGATAAAAGGTAACATCTTCAAGTAAAAGTAAATATGAAAAAGGCAATCGACTACTTACCATTAATTATATTATGTTAATATTTATTTTAGGTGTTTTAATATATATTTTTCTTTATAATGAAGGGTAAATAAGTAAATTCACGAAGTACCAAAAAATAGGTACAAAGAAACTCGTACCAATTTATATAATCATTATTTTTTACATAATTTTTAATTTTAATTAATATAATTTAATATACACATGTTTACGGATTATACTAATGTTTCCTTATTATAAACAAAGTATATTTTTAATATATTTTATTAATAATTGAAAAATATTGTATGATATTTTCGGGTGTATATTAATGATTGTAAGATTAGTTTTAAATCAAAAAGGAAACGTATTTTAATTCGAAAGGTAATATTAATGATTGGAAGATATGATAAAAGGTAACATCTTCAACTAAAAGTAAATATGAAAAAGGCAATTGACTAATTACCATTAATTATATTATGTTAAAATTTATTTTATGTGTTTTAATATATATTTTTCTTTATAATGAAGGGTACATAAGTAAATTCACGAAGTACCAAAAAACAGGTACCAAAAAATTGGTACCAAAAAACAGGTACCAAAACTTTCAATGTTTCGGAATTTATATAATAGTATAGATTAATTAATTTTAATTTAATATAATTTTGATATACTCATATTTACGGATTATACTAATGTTTCTTTATTATAAACAATGTATGTAGATTTTTAATATATTTTATTAACAATTGAAAAATATGGTGTGATACTTTCGGGTATATATTAATGATTGTAAAATTAGTTTTAAATTAAAAAGGTAATGTGTTTTAATTCGAAAGAAAATATTAATGAAGATTAGTTTTAAATTAAAAAGCTAACGTGTTTTAATTCGAAAGGAAATATTAATGATTGGAAGATACATTGATGTTTTTAGGTGTTTATAAAAAGGTAATATCTTAAATTAAAAGTAAATGTGAAAAAAGGCAAGCGACTACTTATCATTAATTATATTATGTTATTATTTATTTTAGGTGTTTTAAAAGTATAAATATCATATATTTATTTGAGTTTCATGTGCCTGAGGATGACCTCAGGTACAATTCTGAGGTTAAAATAATTACAATATAAATGTAAGGGTATTTATGTAAAATCACTGTAAAAAAAATTATATTTACAAAAATGCCCCTGCGGGATCCCTTACTTTATAGTACAAATATGTTATAACCTTAGGAGAGTTCCCTGAGGACAACCTCAGGTCCATTTTTCTCTATTCATTTTTCTTTTTAACAAAAGGTAAATAAATAAATTCACGAAGTACCAAAAAACTGGTACCAAAAAACAGGTACCAAAACTTTTAATGTTCCAGAATTTATATAATAGTAAAATATTAACGAAGATTAGTTTTAAATTAAAAAGGTAACGTGTTTTAATTCGAAAGGAAATATTAATGATTGGAAGATACATTGATGTTTTTAGGTGTTTATAAAAAGGTAATATATTCAATTAAAAGGAAATGTGAAAAAAGGCAAGCGACTACTTACCATTAATTATATTATGTTATTATTTATTATAGATGTTTTAAAAGTATAAATATCATATATTATTTTTCTTTTTAATAAAGGGTAAATAAGTAAATTCACGAAGTACCAAAAAACTGGTACCAAAAAACAGGTACCAAAACTTTTAATGTTCCTGATATGTTAAATTTTACCTAACCGCAAGCGCACGGTGTCTATTGCTAGTACAGATGGCAAGCGGGTCGAATCCACAAGGAGACAGGTTCTACTAATTCCTTTTCAGTTATCGCTAATTGTTTCAAGGACAAACGATTATTGGAGAATATTAATTAACTAATTAAACTAAATTAACACTAATTAAACAGATGATAAACAAATTATTTAAAACCTAGGGCAATCAGGTCCACCATGCTTACACAATTGGCTCTTAAGCTAAAGCAATCAATGTGATCCTATAACTAGAGTTTGTTAATCTCTTTCAAGCATTAACACTCTCGAAACATTCAACACAATTAACCACTTTTAGTAATTCAATCAATCAGGTAATTAGAGTCAAGTTAATCTCTTTCAAGAATTAACGCTCTCAGAAATCCAATGATGCTTTCGCACTCAAATTCAATTCTGCTAATCGTATGTGTGCCTCTAGTAAGTAAATCTCTCGATCCATACCCCTATTTGCATATAATTAATCCATGATATCGGCCGATTACACAAATTAATGATTAAAACATATCAATCAGAATTAACCATAACCAATCAAACCACTATGAAAATCATGCCAATATTAGTGCAAACATGGCTTCCCTTTTAGCCCTAGAAATAACTACTCGCTAATAATTAAACAAGTAAAACAACTAGTAAAACAAGAAAACATAATTAAACTAATAAGAATTGAGAAGAAATTCAGATAAGAAAACCTGCAATCATCAATCCTGTCACAAGAATGAAATTCATGGTCTCCTCTCCAAAACCCTAGCTCCTAAGAGTAGGAGCACGTATGTATCTCCTTATAAAATAATACCCTAGATGTGTTTATATAGGCTCTAAAAGTCTTGCCCAATAAAAGTATTTTAATACTCTAAATCAATTACAAGTAGGATTCCATAACTGAATAGGATTCCTTAATTAAAATTCGTCACTTCTTTTTATCCTCCGTTTCTGGGCTCTTCCAGTTGGATTTTGATTACTGGACCACCTCTGAATTAAAGAAAATTCCACAAGCTTCGCGTGGACAGTAAGATCGTCAAATTCTGACTTCTGGAACTCAAGATATGGCCAAAACAGTGCAGGCAGCCCGTATAGCCCAATATTACGAATTTTCTCCTATTTTATCTCCAAAATAGCTCTTTTTGCTCCAAATCCTTCCAAGTTATGAATTCTTTATTTCCTACAATAAAACAATAAAATCTATTAAATAAAAATCCAAATCAATGCAAAACACAATAAATATGAGAATAAAATCATCTAAAATATATATAAAAATATACTCTATCAAACATCCCCACACTAAGCATTTGCACGTCCTCGGGCAAATAAGTGAAATAAAAACTAAGTCCTAACAAACATCACTTTCGTAGATGACACGATTGCATTGAGCATATGCAACAAGCCGTTAAACCCCTAGGCAGCCCTAGTAGGACGAGTGTTGTCTCGTGAGGGTTTATAGTGAATGTACCCACAAAATTCATCTAACCATGCAAAAGATCAATGCTAACACAACACCACACACACAAGTCCTCTCATGCCACATCAACTTAAGAATCAAAGTAAACATACGATGTCTTGGTGTCGAAAGTGCAAGTATTCACGTAGTCTACTCAACCAACATGCAGAAGGTCATGAAAATTCATGTCAAGTGTAAAAATCGTTGGTAAGCATGCTAAGTCCACAAGAAATACATCTTTAAGTCTAAACCTGGGATCTCCTATGCCAAAACAAGTAATAACTCACCTTTCACTCAAAAACGAATATTCACTCAAGAACAAGGTTAAGTGTATCACTCAATTCCAACAAAATCATAAACACAACTTGACACTCGCAATCAATCTCACTCTCAACACAACATACATCACTGATGACAATCAAAAGGTCTTTATTCGGGTTGTAGCGTGGGCTAAGGACCAGGTATGTCAAGAAAGCTAAAGAAGGTTAAGTCAAAAGCTAGTACCCAACAATGTAAATAATTCCATTCCCTTTCTATTAAAACAAATACTTCCCCACACTTGGATTTTTCAATAACCCTTATATAATAACTTGACTAGTCGAATGAAGAAGGATCATACAAACATAAAAATGCTCTCAAATTTATTCATTTTTTTTTTTCTGTTTTTTTTCTTTTTTTTTTCTTTTTTTTTCTATTTTTTTTTCTTTTTTTTTAGAGAGCTAAATAATAAACACAATGATCCATAGATATTTTTATGAATTTCGACTAGCAAGCATCAACCCAAAATTAATATTCCCCAAAAGTATGATCATCAATAACCCCCCTTTTATGAACACCTTATTACTCCCTTAAGCACGATACTAGCCTTTGACAATTTAGGTTCAAATTCAATGTAAGGCCAATAGAATAAAAGATATATGGCAAGTAATGTGGTGTGTCACCGAAAGAATAGGATTAAGCTCAATGGGTTAACTAATTGATCATGTATAAAAGGTGTGGAAATATGGGAAATACGAGGTTAAACCTAAGTGCCTTTATCATCTCATCATCAAGTAATGTCATGCATTTCAAGAAAGATCTCAAGTAAGTGCTAGCAATGTAAACAACATGTGGACACTCAAGCAAACGAAAAATCATGCAAAAGATATGCATATAGGCTCAAAACTCACTTGGTGTGACAAAACATAATCAATCCCAGGTAACAAGACTCTCTAACGCACCTACTTGTACTCAAAGCATGTAAACCAAGTCATCTTGCACATATTCATGTCATTCTAATCACTTACAACATCCAATTAAGTCTACCAGCTTCAACTTGCTAGTGTAAGTGTGTGCACAAGAACAAAGCACGTCACTTCTCAAACAAAAGCGTCAATAAACACAAGAATTCTACGCATGCATGGGTGTATCAAGCAAAATACAACAACTAATCAAATTGCATGGCTAGAATTATTTTTGGTATTTTTAATTTTTAATTTTTAATTTTTTTTTTGGATTTTTTTTTTTTTATATATATACACTACGTTGAGAACACCTCCCCACACTTAAGCGGTTCATTGTCCCCAATGAACTAAGGAAAAAATACAAAATTACAACTAAAAACAAAATAAAACTACACTAAAAAGAAAAGAAAGAAAACTCCCCTGGAATCAAGGTGTCGAGTGTGAAAACCATCCCTCATTTGCTTAGGAGCCATAATAAACAAAACTGCATTCAACAATAGCTTCACCAACAACCACCAAGAAATATCCTACCAAAAACCACCAAGCAATATCACACCAAAAATACCCAATTAACAAGAATATTACAAAACCCCCAATTTACAAGAACACAAATTCGTAATAAAAAAATTAGAGAAGAAAAATCCCAACTACGAATCAAAGAGGTGAACTTGTACTAATTTTCCCCCAAACTTGAATTTTTTAGAGATGTAGAGGAAGAAAATAATAAATTGGGTGTGTATGTATGGGTATAAATAGATAATGGAATGATAGGATGGATTTTAAAAATTTTAAGGTGAAAAGGAAAAAATTTGGGTGAGAAGGTAATAGGGTTTAGGGATTAAAAAGAAAAATAAAATAAATAAATAGTAATAATAATAATAATAACAAATAATAGTAATAATAATAATAATAATAATAATAATAATAAATATACAAAATAAATAAATAAATAAATAAATTCCTAAATAAAATACAAAAATAATAAAGAAAAATAATAATAATAATGATAATAATAATAATAATAATAATAAATAATAATAATAAATAAGAATTAGAATAGAAATAGGTTTAGAATTTTTGGTGGAGAGATGGGAGGTTTTGAAATTGAAATAGGAAAAGAATTAGGTGAAAAGGGGAGAGTATAAATAGAATATGGTGTAAGAATTTTTTTTTTATATACATCGTACAACACTGAACAAACAAACAGGAGACACAAGCTGATTTTTTTTTTCTTTTCTGATCACACGCGCTAACTGCGCGCGTCTGAGCCACCCGCGCCAAGGCAGACACGCAGGCGCAAGTTGCGTGTCCGCCAGGCAAACTGCGTCCATTACAGTAACGCAGGCGCAACCTGCGTTACTAAGCCGCAACCTGCCCTGAAAGCAGTAACGCAGGCGCAACCTGCGTTACACATGAAAAATTCGATTTTTTTGATTTTTTTTTTTTTTTTTTTTTTTTGAAAAAACACTCAAATTTTTTTTTTTTTTTCTTCCTACACTAATGCGTGGGTTGAACAAATAACTAAGCAATTCTACTATATATGAAAGAGAAGGAAAGAAGTACTCCCATATGCAAAAGCATGAAGTGCACCGATCCTCCAATGAAATCTTGGGTTGCCTCTCAAAAATACTCTGGTAAAGGCGTAATATCCACTTTTTCGATCATAAACTCGTCACCACAAAAAGTATCAAGAGTGTTAGTGGTTGTCTTTATCCTGCAGAAAGTCTCCAAACAAGCATCAGTAAAATAAAATATGTCATTAATAAGCAATAGAGAGAGTGCTTGTGCAGTTTTGGAAAACTTTGTGATAAAACAGCGATAAAATTCAACACCACGAAAATATTGAACTCCCTTGACATAAGGTGGAGGTTCTGGTGGCGGCTTTTCTTCACTCCTCACTTTCATTGGAGTCATTCGGACATCTTGGCTTATCACATCATTGGCTAATAAGACACTTCCATCTTCTCCCTCTTCTCGAGCTTCAAACGTAGGAGCCACTTTATATAGGTCCTCAACCAGAATTTGAGAAATATCATCTTGGACAATATTTGTTATCACATCAACCTTGAAATAAGTGTTCTTGAGCAAAGGAGCCTTGTAAGTAGAGGCTAGATCGAGAGCAAATTTATCAATACATGGTAGCTTAGGCACAGGTTGTGGAAGAGAAACAACAACCATCTCTGTATTGCTTTCCTTTGTAGCCTCATCATCAGTCACATTGTTCTCGGTAGCAGCAACATCATTGATCTCGTCATCGGTGGCATACTCCTTCTCTTTATCAATGGCCTCATCATCAATATACATGGAGAAACTATCATATTCCTGATCGCTTGTGAGATTGATAGCAGTCAGGTCCTTTTCGGATCGGATAGATGATGATGGTAAATAGTCGAGCTGCCCTGTAGCAGAAGAGTTAGCCAACTTGCAATTTGAGATTCAATCGCCAAACTTTGAGTTTCTAATTCTTCAAAACTCTTTAGCATTTTATTCAAGATATCCCACATCTCATTTGTCTGATCAGCTTGCACATCTACGCTGGGTTGAGAAACATGTAGATCTTCTTGTAGAGGAGGATATTGATATTCTTGTTGTGGCGGCTGCTCATATGACTGATAATATTGTTGCTCAAACTGTTGCTGATTATGATATGAAAAATTTTGAGCACCATTGTCCTGGTAGTAGAAATCTGGTTGATTCACGCATTCTTGATCAAAAGTGTTTGAATACTGATTGTACCCATATCCTTCTTCAAAAGAATTATAGACATTCATTTGTCCCAACTGAGCACTCTGAGAATTATAGACATTGTAAGAGCATTCAAAACCATAGTGACCCTGCACACCGCAAATTTGACAGAAGTTGTAAGTTTTAGGGGCCACTTGTGACATCTCATTGATACTCATTGGACGCATAATGGGCTCTGTAGGGTTGAATGAGGCAATTTCTTGAGTGCGTGCCTCCAACATGGAAGAGAGTAGTGCAAAAGTATCAACTTCACCCATTGCAAACCTGTAAACACTCAACAAAGCCAAGAAAACACAGTAAAATCTGCCTCAATTGGAACAAAGGTTCCAACGAGACAATGGAAACAATCTAAACAACTAAATTAAAATCAATAGAAACTCGCTGTCTCCCCGGCAGCGGCGCCAAAAACTTGATATGTTAAATTTTACCTAACCGCAAGCGCACGGTGTCTATTGCTAGTACAGATGGCAAGCGGGTCGAATCCACAAGGAGACAGGTTCTACTAATTCCTTTTCAGTTATCGCTAATTGTTTCAAGGACAAACGATTATTGGAGAATATTAATTAACTAATTAAACTAAATTAACACTAATTAAACAGATGATAAACAAATTATTTAAAACCTAGGGCAATCAGGTCCACCATGCTTACACAATTGGCTCTTAAGCTAAAGCAATCAATGTGATCCTATAACTAGAGTTTGTTAATCTCTTTCAAGCATTAACACTCTCGAAACATTCAACACAATTAACCACTTTTAGTAATTCAATCAATCAGGTAATTAGAGTCAAGTTAATCTCTTTCAAGAATTAACGCTATCAGAAATCCAATGATGCTTTCGCACTCAAATTCAATTCTGCTAATCGTATGTGTGCCTCTAGTAAGTAAATCTCTCGATCCATACCCCTATTTGCATATAATTAATCCATGATATCGGCCGATTACACAAATTAATGATTAAAACATATCAATCAGAATTAACCATAACCAATCAAACCACTATGAAAATCATGCCAATATTAGTGCAAACATGGCTTCCCTTTTAGCCCTAGAAATAACTACTCGCTAATAATTAAACAAGTAAAACAACTAGTAAAACAAGAAAACATAATTAAACTAATAAGAATTGAGAAGAAATTCAGATAAGAAAACCTGCAATCATCAATCCTGTCACAAGAATGAAATTCATGGTCTCCTCTCCAAAACCCTAGCTCCTAAGAGTAGGAGCACGTATGTATCTCCTTATAAAATAATACCCTAGATGTGTTTATATAGGCTCTAAAAGTCTTGCCCAATAAAAGTATTTTAATACTCTAAATCAATTACAAGTAGGATTCCATAACTGAATAGGATTCCTTAATTAAAATTCGTCACTTCTTTTTATCCTCCGTTTCTGGGCTCTTCCAGTTGGATTTTGATTACTGGACCACCTCTGAATTAAAGAAAATTCCACAAGCTTCGCGTGGACAGTAAGATCGTCAAATTCTGACTTCTGGAACTCAAGATATGGCCAAAACAGTGCAGGCAGCCCGTATAGCCCAATATTACGAATTTTCTCCTATTTTATCTCCAAAATAGCTCTTTTTGCTCCAAATCCTTCCAAGTTATGAATTCTTTATTTCCTACAATAAAACAATAAAATCTATTAAATAAAAATCCAAATCAATGCAAAACACAATAAATATGAGAATAAAATCATCTAAAATATATATAAAAATATACTCTATCAAACATCCCCACACTAAGCATTTGCACGTCCTCGGGCAAATAAGTGAAATAAAAACTAAGTCCTAACAAACATCACTTTCGTAGATGACACGATTGCATTGAGCATATGCAACAAGCCGTTAAACCCCTAGGCAGCCCTAGTAGGACGAGTGTTGTCTCGTGAGGGTTTATAGTGAATATACCCACAAAATTCATCTAACCATGCAAAAGATCAATGCTAACACAACACCACACACACAAGTCCTCTCATGCCACATCAACTTAAGAATCAAAGTAAACATACGATGTCTTGGTGTCGAAAGTGCAAGTATTCACGTAGTCTACTCAACCAACATGCAGAAGGTCATGAAAATTCATGTCAAGTGTAAAAATCGTTGGTAAGCATGCTAAGTCCACAAGAAATACATCTTTAAGTCTAAACCTGGGATCTCCTATGCCAAAACAAGTAATAACTCACCTTTCACTCAAAAACGAATATTCACTCAAGAACAAGGTTAAGTGTATCACTCAATTCCAACAAAATCATAAACACAACTTGACACTCGCAATCAATCTCACTCTCAACACAACATACATCACTGATGACAATCAAAAGGTCTTTATTCGGGTTGTAGCGTGGGCTAAGGACCAGGTATGTCAAGAAAGCTAAAGAAGGTTAAGTCAAAAGCTAGTACCCAACAATGTAAATAATTCCATTCCCTTTCTATTAAAACAAATACTTCCCCACACTTGGATTTTTCAATAACCCTTATATAATAACTTGACTAGTCGAATGAAGAAGGATCATACAAACATAAAAATGCTCTCAAATTTATTCATTTTTTTTTTTTCTGTTTTTTTTCTTTTTTTTTTCTTTTTTTTTCTATTTTTTTTTCTTTTTTTTTAGAGAGCTAAATAATAAACACAATGATCCATAGATATTTTTATGAATTTCGACTAGCAAGCATCAACCCAAAATTAATATTCCCCAAAAGTATGATCATCAATAACCCCCCTTTTATGAACACCTTATTACTCCCTTAAGCACGATACTAGCCTTTGACAATTTAGGTTCAAATTCAATGTAAGGCCAATAGAATAAAAGATATATGGCAAGTAATGTGGTGTGTCACCGAAAGAATAGGATTAAGCTCAATGGGTTAACTAATTGATCATGTATAAAAGGTGTGGAAATATGGGAAATACGAGGTTAAACCTAAGTGCCTTTATCATCTCATCATCAAGTAATGTCATGCATTTCAAGAAAGATCTCAAGTAAGTGCTAGCAATGTAAACAACATGTGGACACTCAAGCAAACGAAAAATCATGCAAAAGATATGCATATAGGCTCAAAACTCACTTGGTGTGACAAAACATAATCAATCCCAGGTAACAAGACTCTCTAACGCACCTACTTGTACTCAAAGCATGTAAACCAAGTCATCTTGCACATATTCATGTCATTCTAATCACTTACAACATCCAATTAAGTCTACCAGCTTCAACTTGCTAGTGTAAGTGTGTGCACAAGAACAAAGCACGTCACTTCTCAAACAAAAGCGTCAATAAACACAAGAATTCTACGCATGCATGGGTGTATCAAGCAAAATACAACAACTAATCAAATTGCATGGCTAGAATTATTTTTGGTATTTTTAATTTTTAATTTTTTTTTTGGATTTTTTTTTTTTTATATATATACACTACGTTGAGAACACCTCCCCACACTTAAGCGGTTCATTGTCCCCAATGAACTAAGGAAAAAATACAAAATTACAACTAAAAACAAAATAAAACTACACTAAAAAGAAAAGAAAGAAAACTCCCCTGGAATCAAGGTGTCGAGTGTGAAAACCATCCCTCATTTGCTTAGGAGCCATAATAAATCGTTGGTAAAAATGCTAAGTCCACAAGAAATACATCTTTAAGTCTAAACCTGGGATCTCCTATGCCAAAACAAGTAATAACTCACCTTTCACTCAAAAACGAATATTCACTCAAGAACAAGGTTAAGTGTATCACTCAATTCCAACAAAATCATAAACACAACTTGACACTCGCAATCAATCTCACTCTAAACACAACATACATCACTGATGACAATCAAAAGGTCTTTATTCGGGTTGTAGCGTGGGCTAGGGACCAGGTATGTCAAGAAAGCTAAAGAAGGTTAAGTCAAAAGCTAGTACCCAACAATGTAAATAATTCCATTCCCTTTCTATTAAAACAAATACTTCCCCACACTTGGATTTTTCAATAACCCTTATATAATAACTTGACTAGTCGAATGAAGAAGGATCATACAAACATAAAAATGCTCTCAAATTTATTCATTTTTTTTTTCTGTTTTTTTTCTTTTTTTTTCTATTTTTTTTTCTTTTTTTTTAGAGAGCTAAATAATAAACACAATGATCCATAGATATTTTTATGAATTTCGACTAGCAACCTCAGAAAGATTGCCTGCGGGGCCATTTGATTTATAGGAAGAAAATCTTTTAACCTCAGGAAGATTGCCTGAGGACAACCTCAGGCCCATTTTTCTCATATAAAGTATTAATCGATCAAATTTTCAATATTTCGATTATTACAATATAGTATAGATGAGAAACCTGTGCCTGAGGACGACCTCAGGTAGTATCCTGAGGTTAGGTTATTTTTCCATATAATACAGCAGGGTAGTTTTGTAATTACACAACTGAAGTTTAAATTTATAAATATACCCTTGTGATTTTACATGTAAAAACCATCTAACCTCAGGGTTTCAATCTGAGGAGGACCTCATGCCCATTTAACTCTAGTATAGATTTCATTTTACTATTTTCAATTATAATCATCGAAACTAGTGACTTGAAAATCAAAATTGAACAGCTAAACTTTTACCTAAAAATTATAAAATTTGGCGAATATATTTATCAGAATTAATCACGAAACAATGAAATAAATTAAGCACCGAATCTGATATAATACGGTGCTTAATTTATTTTTCCATATAATACAGCAGGGTAGTTTTGTAATTACACAACTGAAGTTTAAATTTATAAATATACCCTTGTGATTTTACATGTAAAAATCATCTAACCTCAGGGTTTCAATCTGAGGAGGACCTCATGCCCATTTAACTCTAGTATAGATTTCATTTTACTATTTTCAATTATAATCATCGAAACTAGTGACTTGAAAATCAAAATTGAACAGCTAAACTTTTACCTAAAAAATATAAAATTTGGCGAATATATTTAGCAGAATTAATCACGAAACAATGAAATAAATTAAGCACCGAATCTGATATAGAGAAAGTAAAAGAAGTTAAGCAGCAGTCACAGATGAGCGACGGTCAACGGAGAACAAAGAACAATAAGTAAAAAAAACAAGAAAGCAATGTGAAAAAAGTAGGGGGATTTGAACCCGACGTGAATCGAACACGCAACCTTCTGATCTGGAGTCAGACGCGCTACCATTGCGCCACGGATCCACCTATGGTAGAAGTTGCGCACATTTAGATAAATTTCTATATCTGCTTCTGTAGTTCTGTACAAATCCAAGCCAACCATGTGCCCATTTAACCAAGACTAGGGTAGTAAGCAGTAAACACAGGGAAAGGTCTTTAGAACATGTTTACACTATTATTGTTCTTACAACACAACAAAGCATATATCATTAGTAACTTCGCTGATATTATTGTTAGCTCCAGAGTTACAAGAATAAAACAATTCACAAAAGATAGCCATATCCTTTACTCTGTGTGAGATGGGAAAGGCCTTTGAGAATGGTACTATTAACCTGTCACTCGTCTTCCCCAATCTCCAGGAAATCGAGATTGACTGTTGCGACGACTTGGTGAAATTGCATGGCGGTGTTTGTAATATTATTAGTCTTAAGAAGATCAGCATCACCTACTGTAATGAGCTATCTGAACTTCCAGAATTTTTCTCTTCACAAAAGAGAAAAAGGATCTTGAGATATATCTCAGGAAACTTTTCCTAAGATACATGCAAAATATCCTTTAAATCTTGCTGGGCCCACAGGACTAATTAAAAATCTCTGAATTTACTAAAATACCCACCCCATTTTTATATATAAAAATTAGGTATCTCAGGGAACTTACCTGAGATATATCTCAGGCTCCCTACTCTCTTCACAAAATGAATAAATGATATCTTAGTCAAGCTAGAAGCTGCTACTGCTCCACAATTTAGCATGTCAAACATATAGAGTTTGGTTATTGCTATGCGAAATTGAAAACCTCAATTCCATCAAAGCACTTATAGCAAAAGAAGCATTTACTGTGTACACATCATTTAATTTGTGTCAAGGAAACTGGATTGGTGAGATAACCCTCATAAGGCTTTCAAATGCATCTTCTTTTACCTCTTCAACTTTAAGATTTTTCAAATGACTCTGACATGGTTCCCATAGACGACTCACTCCTTCATCACACATCACCTTCTCCAATAGCCTTAGATCTTTTATAGACAGGGGTAACATTTCTAGCTCAGATAATCCCTGGCAACCTCTCATGTTGATCCTTCTCAAATCCATCAACTCCCCCACTCTTTCGGGCAACTTACTCAGGCTTAAACAATCAGATATATCAAGAGATGCTAATTTATGGAGGTTCACCATTGACTCTGGCAACTCTAATAGCTTCGTACATGAACTAAGCCTTAGCACTTCAAGATTTGTGAGCCTCCCGATTTCATCTGGAAGTTCAGATAGCTCATTACAATAGGTGATGCTGATCTTCTTAAGACTAATAATATTACAAACACCGCCATGCAATTTCACCAAGTCGTCGCAACAGTCAATCTCGATTTCCTGGAGATTGGGGAAGATGAGTGACAGGTCAATAGTACCATTCTCAAAGGCCTTTCCCATCTCACACAGAGTAAAGGATATCTTCTGCAAGCTCACCAGCTCAGGCAAGGATGTATCGAGAGAGGACAATGAAACTCGTTCTAATCTGATTCGCCTCACATTGGATAATTTTCCTAGAAGCTGAAAGTTGTAGAGCCTAGAGAAGGAAGACCCATAATTTTTGACAACCAGAACCTTCAGCTGTTTCATTTTATCAATAAACTGCGGTATGGTGTAAAGACTTGAACAACAATTTAGTATTACAACCTCGGCTGCAGGGAGTGTCAAGTCAAACCACCTACAGGAGAAATTTTCATCTGGAAAAAATATATTTTTTTTGCCATTGTCAGTTTGTAAAGAAAACAATAATTCGAAGAAAGGACAAAGTGATTCTTTCAGAAAGTTTAAAAAAAAGGTGTTTAAGCAAACCTGTGGAAATTGACAAGAGGCGTGCATAAAGTGGTTGGTGCATTTCTACAGTCAACCACTTAGAAAAGTCATTCCCTGCTATCTCTAAAATCAACCTTTTTCTATGTTCTATGGGTTCTTGGTCATTCTGGTGGATAATCAGATCCCTAAGCAAATCATGCTGGATGACAGCGTTTTCACTGCAGTATCCATCGACTTCATATCCTGTTTGCCTGCAAACAAAATCAAGTTCTTTTGTTGCTTAGTACATTAGTGATATCATAAGAATCTGAACCAAATTGTACAAAATTTTATATCAGCAAATTTAAAGATAAATTAGTTCTCAAGGTACAAAGTGGTAGACGTTAAACTTTAGGATAAGCAAATCTAGTTT
Source organism: Kitagawia praeruptora (assembly GCA_037693485.1). NCBI lineage: Eukaryota > Viridiplantae > Streptophyta > Magnoliopsida > Apiales > Apiaceae > Kitagawia > Kitagawia praeruptora. The sequence goes on from CM075350.1 coordinate 43,880,081, forward strand.
AATACTCAATTTGATAAAAAAAAATACAATATAGATAATTTATGAAAATTTATGTGTTAAGGTTCTACAAATAAGTTAGCTCTATGTGGAAGCTGACTATATACATATATTATATCTTCTTTTATGAAAAGGTATATGATAAGGAAAGGAGTCCTATTTCTCATTAATAAATTATAAAACTGGAAATTGCTAAGACCTATTTAAGACCTGAACAAAAGAAAATAACGTCTTACAACACATTGTTTTACTAGATCTAGATGTATATCAAACTAGAGTAAATTATCCTTTACTCATAGTTCTCGAGTCTCGACTAGTTTCTTACTCTAGCCATCATTAAGGTGTTTTGTAGGCATCCAGGCCTGTATGCTACTGAGAGAACTAAACACATTGACATTATGACAAGAATGGTTTTGCACATATGATAACTTTTTACAAGATGTGTATTTCACAACCTTATGCATGTTTTGGACTTTTACCATAATAATGGACCAAATCTCAGTGGAAAATCTCAGACACTTGATAAATTATATGATCTGATATGTCAGATACATTAAACAGTTCAGCAAAGAGTCAAATAAAGAGTTGTGAAATTCAATGATTTAAGGAAACAATCAATAAAAACTTGGGTAAAAGCAGATATTTAAAGCAATTGTGTTGTTCATGTTGTATAATTGGTTAGCCTCGTAGCAGATAAGAAGTGAAAGTACCTTGTGCAGACAATATTAACAAGATTTCTGAATTCTAGTTCAACAAGATTGCTGTAGGCATCTATGTCCTCATAATCCAAATTGTAAAGTTCTGCCCACATATCCATAAGAGTGGTGGCTGGAATTCTTTGACCTTGAGGAAATGATCCTAGGTCCAGGCAGCAGTCCTTTACTGAACTGCCATCCATTTCATCCAAGGCATCTAAACTGATTTGGAGACGGCCAAGCAATTCGTTGTTGGTATCAAATATAGATTTGCCATCAGACCATTTCTTTAGTCCACGTCTCCACGTAACCTCCGGATGCCCATAAAGCGACCGCCCAACCACTGTAAGGGCCAGTGGAAATCCTTTACAACCATTTGCAGTCTACAGGTAATGGCCAAATGAATTGGTTATAATAGAAGCCAATGCACATGTGGATATGTTTGTGCCATATGCAAGACATGTTAATAACATGTATTTCTTATGTATAAATGTGCAGAATAATATAAGACGCTGTTCCCTACTTGCTTATCCATAAATTAAACCAATGTAAAAACAATGGGATACCATAGAAAGGTCAACTTTTGCAAAATTTACTAATAACCTTGTTGTGAATTTTAAGAAGAAACATATCAGTAGTTCAGTACCCAGGACAAATGAATGTGTGTGTGGTGTTTGAGTTTGTCGAATAGATAAGTTGACGTCAAGCAAGTTTTAGTAACCTTTTCCACAAGATCATACGGAATTTTAGAACTCCCGTCTTTTGGAAGTGCTGAGTGGCAGAAAAGAGTCATAGCATCTTGATCATTCAGTATTTTCAGATTGTATACAGGACTGAATCTTGGAAAGGAGAATCTGGACGTAACTAGGATCTTATAATAGGGTAATGTGAAGCTTAAGTTGTCAATAACAGATTCCCAACCAAGCCATACGTCATCCAATACTAATAATATAGGACTCGGTCCTTTTTTTTTCAGCAAGCACTCCATGACGTTAATTGCATCATCATCATTTTGGAAGTCAGGCGATTGAAGGTTAAACATTTTCTGAACAATAACACAGATGTTGGCTGATTTTGAAACAGTCACAAAGAGTATGTTGTCTTTAAAGATCCCTGTGGATAAGGAAACATGTCAAACAAGTTAAGTTTCATAATAGCATCTCTCTAAATAACCAATAAATGCCTGTCTTTCCCATACACATTCAATATTTATACGAGAGACTCTCAAATTCTGACCTATATCAATTGGCATCAACATCACATAGATTTTTAAATAATGAAAATACATTTAGAAAGTAATGATTTTGCAAATGAGAAAGAAAAAAGTTAAGGTTGAGTTCACTTGGATAACATAAAACGAGCTAAAAATGCAAAGAACTCTGAACTAATTTTTGGATTTGTATGTAAAAATATCATACCTTCCTCCAATCTAATCTTTATTTATAAATAAATTTAATTCCTTCCTGTTAAGTAACCAGTCCATCTAACGAGGAAGGCCCCAACAGGATCTTATGCTACAACATATATTATTTAACACTTCCAATTTCAAAATAAGAGATTATTCTTTGCTTCTACCATTTTCTTCACAATTCTCATGATAAGAAATAAACATCCAACTCATATTTTATTTCACTTTTATCCATACTATTTTCTTCACAAACATTCATTCCATACTCCCATAATTCAGCTCTTGCCAACAATCACAGCCTAAGTCAATAACCAGCTACAAAAGAACAAATATCACACTCACACACGCACACACTCAACGTAATGTAGTATGTAGATGATGTCAAACCTTTGATTTCGGGATCTTGACAGAGCATTTTGGCCAAAGTTGTCTTACCACATCCGCCTGGAGCTGAAACCAATGTAACTGTCTTCTTATCCTTCAGCAACATCTTCTTCAAATCTTTGAGGGGCTCATCAAACCCGATAACCTGATCACGCAGACCCGGGACACTGCCCCAACTGGAAACCCCACTTGCTGAAATGTTGGAACGATCAAGTATCAAGTCCAATTTCTCGTTAATTTCTTTAACACCAACCACAACCTTCAAACTATTGACAGCCACAAAACCTTGCACTTCTACACTGAAAAACCTCGCTATATATTTATTTAACTCCTCTAACTTCTTCGAGTAAACATATAATTTGTATGCTTCCCACCACTGAATTTTAGTGCACTTGGCCACAAGTTTCTTGGCACTGTCTAACTGATCAATGAACTGAGCGGTCTCTTCTTTTGGACGATCCAAAACTTTGTTTAGCTTCTCGATTTCAAGAAAAATGGGTGTAATTGATTTAAGAGTATTCTCTAGGACTTTTAAATTGGATTTGAAGTTTAAAGTTTGTTTTCCAACCTTAACAACTAGTTTGAGTAATTCCTCAACTACTATTCCTAGAGCAGCATCAGCAATGAAAGCCATCTAATTCAGTGAGTGACTACAACTTCTAAAGAGAAATAAACAAGTAATATTATCTTGTGATGTTATTGTGGAGCTAAAAATCGTAAATACAAGTTAGGAATCAAAATCTCTGTGTATAATGATTAAAAAGGATAGTAAACTGAATGAAACAAAAGGCAGGCAAAAACTCAATTAGTTTGAGAGGATAAAATTAAAATTTGTATATGTGGAACAAAGAAACTAGTTTGAATATATGAAAAGAATAGAGCTAAAACTAACAAAGGATGAAGATTACTTATGAGTGAAGCATTTGGACAAACACTTTGTAGGCGATACAAAGCATGAGCAATTTCTTGAATGATAAAAAATGATGACTTTGTTAGTCGTTGAAGAATAAGAATCAAAAGTGTGGCTTAGAAACTAAGCTGCTAATCTGCTAGGTAATTGATCAAAAGGGATGGGAATAAATTAAGAGGGCCATAATCTCATAAAGAGCATTTGATTTTGCAGGTTTGAATGAGCTTATTGTTGAGTGAATATGATGGGGAAGCAAGCGGTGTTGCTGAATTCAATTGACACGGTAAGTTGACATGGTCACATACACTGCTATTTCTAGCGAAAGATTGTGAGCCAAGTTTCTAAACAAACCAACCCAACATAAATGGGAAAAAAAAAACAACAGACAGTAATTTCTAAATGCAATCCAAATTTACTAGATACACGTTGTGACTAGGGGTGTTCGTGGGTCGGGTTGGCCGGGTTGATGATGTTTTTGCAACCCGACTCAATTAAATTGATTTGAAAATTTTTAACCCAACCCGTAAAAAATAATTTTATAACTCAACCATACCCATTATATATCGGTTTGGGTTGGGTTGGTTCGGTTTGAATGGGTTAAATAATTTTATAAAAAATAATTAAAGTACGCAAAGTAAAGCTCATTTTGAGAACTTAAGTAAAATTAAATTATGTGTAACTTAGGATTTTATTGTTAATATTTAATTTAATTAATGTTATAATTTTAGTAATGTAAATTACATTGTAAATCATATGCATACACGCCATATGTAATCATACATCTATAAATAAAATTATGATATATTGTGTAATGCATATCTGCATATAATATATAGATTTATATTAAATTATCAAATAAAAATTATATATTAGATCGGGTTGGGTTGGGTTGGTCGAAAAAATATACCCATACCCAACCCATTTAAATCGGTTTGAAAATTTTCTAACCCAATTAAGTATCGGGTTTTTTTATCGGTTTGAACGGCCGAAAAAAGGGTTGGGTTGGGTCGGATTGATCGGTTTGGTGAACCCATGAACACCCCTAATCGTGACAAAGGATGATGCTAAATGCAATTCACCTTTACTAAATGCAATTTGTTAAAATTACATCTAAGCCCTTCTATGTATTAAATGTGAGAGAGTCACAGACTCACAGCAGCTTTGTTGATTATCAGGTGTGGACATTAAATAGTAATAGCAGTATAAAACCCATCCGCATGAACAACGTGATAAAATCACAAGTTTTAAGTTTATCTTAAATATTAAAATTTTACATAATTATAATTTAAATTTACTGGCTTAAAACCCGTGCGATGCATATTTTTTTTTAATATTACATGAATTTTTTCATTTATTTAAATTAATTTTTTAAAACATGAATTTTGGAGGCTTACATTTTTATATGAGATGATTTGATAATAATTATATAAACGTTATTCGTGATATTTCTAGAAATGAAGGGATTTTAGTTGGAAAATATGATAGGTTTTAGTTGAAAAAAGGTTTTAGTTGAAAAAGGTAATCGGTTAATTATTGGTAATTATAAAATGGGCTATTTTCATAAATATATTGTCAAAAGTAAATTTTTTCAAAAATACCATCTTCTTTCAAAAATACCATCTTTCCTCTTCCAAACCAATTTCCTTGCCCAGAATTTCGGATGAACAGTAATTCCACCTGTGTACTTTTTTTCTTTTTTTTTAAGGTGGGATGCTATTTTGGTGGATTTGGGTTGTAGGGCCCCGCAGGGACATATTCAACTGAATGCAACCACATTCAACCAAATACAACCACATTCAACTGAATGCAACCAAATGCAACTTTTTTTTAAGGAGATGGGTGATTTTGGTGGATTTGGGTTGCAGGGCCCCGCAGGGGCATATTCAACTAAATGCAACCACATGCAACTAATTGCAACTGAATGCAACCACATGCAACTAAATTTCTGATTTCAAGTTCCATTTGTCAGTTGTCATTTTCGACCTTATTTTTTAACTCTGGATATATATATATATATATATATAGGGAAATGCTAACCATAGCCCTTAGGGCTATGGTTAAGGTGCCACGTGGCAGCTTCTAATTGGCTCTTCCAGCTTTTTAAGTAGTTGTAATAATAATAATGTATGTGGCCCCCCTGCATTCACAAAAATAAGCCAATAAAAACTTGTCACGTGGCAAAAATGTTTCCTTAAACATTTAGCAGGACCCATATATATATATATCCAGAGTTAAAAAATGAGCTTGAAAATGACAACTGACAAATGGAACTTGAAATCAGCAACTGAATGCAACCACATGCAACTAAATTTCTGATTTCAAGTTCCATTTGTCAGTTGTCATTTTCGACCTCATTTTTGAACTATATATAGTTCAAAAATGAGGTCGAAAATGACAACTGACAAATGGAACTTGAAATCAGCAACTGAATGCAACCACATGCAACTAAATTTCTGATTTCAAGTTCCATTTGTCAGTTATCATTTTCGACCTCATTTTTGAACTCTAGATATATATATATATATATATATATATATATATATATGCAAGTGCTCAAATACAAACCATTCTTAAAATGAGAACCTAAAAACCAACACTAAATTAATTATATTTCATCTATTCTAAGGTTCCCGCCAAGGGTACCTTCACAAAAGTTGCTTAAAATAATTGGCTCTATCCAACAAAAAAAAAACAAAAAAAACAAAAAAAACTTGTTGTGGAAATGCGAAGCATTTAAGACAGTAAACGGATGAGTTAGGTAGTCATGAGGGCCGAAGGCTCTCGACACACCTGTCAATCGTCTATTGCCTTTACCATTGATTGTCATTCCTTACAACTTTAGAATGATAAAGGCGCGAAGCGCCGTACAAGAAGGTGCGAAGCACCGTTAACCGGTGAAATCCACTGCCACGTCATCACTTGAACAGTGATTTTTTTTTTTAAAATTTTTTTTGTTGGATAGAGCCAAGTATTTTAAACGTTTTTTGTATTGGGGTACCCCTAGTTTGGTCATTAGATTAGCTTGAAATATTAGATTATGCTTGGTTTGTAGGTTTGTATTTTAAGGAGGTTTGTATTGGAGTAGCCCCATATATATATATATATATCCAGAGTTCAAAAATGAGGTCGAAAATGACAACTGACAAATGGAACTTGAAATCAGCAACTATTTATATATAGAGTTGAATGTGGTTGCATTTGGTTGAATATTGCCCCTGGCGGGGCCCTGCAACCCAAAATCACCCCATCTTAAAAAAAAAGTTGAATGTGGTTGCATTTGGTTGAATATTGCCCCTGGCGGGGCCTTGCAACCCAAAATCACCCCATCTTAAAAAAAAAGTTGAATGTGGTTGCATTTGGTTGAATATTGCCCCTGGTGGGGCCCTGCAACCCAAAATCACCCCATCTTAAAAAAGAAGTTGAATTGGTTGAATATTGCCCCTGGCGGGGCCCTACAACCTGAAATCACCCCATTTTAAAAAAAAGTTGAATTTGGTTGCATTTGGTTGAATATTGCCCCTGGCAGGGCCTTGCAACCCAAAGCCACCATAAGCACCCTACCTTAAAAAAAAAGTTGAATGTGGTTGAATGTAGTTGCATGTGGTTGCAACCAAAATAGCACCCCACCCTAAAAAAAAAAAAAAAAGGTACACAGGTCGAAGGATGTGTCGGCAGAAAGGGGGGAAAGAGGGAGGGTTAGGGTTAGGGTTGGTATTTTTGCAATTTTGAAACTTAGGTTGGTAAAATTGCAATTAATTCAAGGAGATGGTATTTTTGAAAATAGAAACTTTAAAACTGGTATTTTTAGTAAATACCCTTATAAAATTATTATTTTATTTTATTAAATAGAATGTCCGTGATATGATTAGAAAAAGATAGGATTTAGTTAGAGAAAATTATCTTATTTTACTAAATATAATTTCACGTAATATTTTTAGAAAAGGAGAAATTAATGTTGTCCGTGATATTTCTATTAAAAGAAGGATTTTAGTTAGAAAATATAGAAAAGATGGTACATTTTAGCTTAAAAAAGTAATCGGTTAATTATTAATATTAAAATATTATTAGTTTATTTTATTAAATAGAACCGCCCTTGATATAATTGGAAAAAAGAGATTTTAGTTAGTGAAATAGAAAGGTAACGTGAAAATTAAAAAGATGACATGAGTTATGTTAAAAGGTAATTGATTAGCTATATAATTATAATTTAATTATGTCATTTTACTAAATAAAATTGCTCATAGTTTTTAGAAAATGAGAAATTAATTTTGCCCGGGATATTTCTAGAAAAAAAGGGAATTTAATTAGAAAATAGAAAAAATTATACGTTTTACCTGAAAAGGTAATCGATTAATTATTAGTATTATAATATTATTATTTTATTTTTTATTAAATAGAAACATCTGTGATATAATTGGAAAAATAGAGGTTTTAGTAAGAAAAAATAAAAAAGGTAACGTGTTTTGGCTGAAAAAGGTAATCATCCATGATATAATTGAAAAAAGAGATATGTTAGTTAAAGAAAAGGTAACGTGTTTTGGGTGAAAAAACTAATTGATTAGTTAATAGTAATTATAATATAGTTATGCTATTTTATTAAACAAAATTGCTTGTACTATTTAAAAAAAAGAGAAATTTTAGTAAAATAAAATGTGAAAGATATTCTATTTTACCTGAAAACGAAAATTATTTAGTTATTGAAAAAAAGAGAAGGTAATATATTTAACCTGAAAAAAGAAATTGATTAATAAAAGAGAAATTTTAGTTATATAAAATATAAAAGAATATTGTATTTTACCTAAAAAAGGAAATTATTTAGTTTTTGAAAAACAGAAAAGATAATATGTTTAACCTCAAGAAGGAAATTGATTAGTTAGTAGATCTGTAATTGAGTAAGTGTAAATAAGTAAAATCAACAGGTACCGTACCGACCGACCGACCAACCAAACTTTTAATGTTTCAGCATTTTTTTAATAGTATAATAGTATAGATATGTCATATTCTTAACAAATTTTCAGTTTTAAATATTTAATATCATCAATTAATATAATTATATAAAAATTGTTTTACTTTCACTAATATGTATTTTTGATATTCTTACGGTAAAATTTCTATAAATTTATATTATTGGGATAGGTGAATTTTATTACTTTATAGAAGTTATTAAATAATCGAGGTTAAATTTATATTGTTATCCTTATGTTGAGACCAATAACGTGTATTCAAAATATTAATTTATCGTGGTACCGAGTATTAATTTAACGAGGTTTTACTGTATTTTATCTAATATATGATTTTGTTTACAAAAAGACCCCTGAACTTTACATGCGGACAAAAAAACCCTTGTTATTTGTAAAATGTCAAACAGAATCTTGAGATTTATGAATTAACAAATCGACCCCTGATGGGAAAATTACAAATTGATCCCTGATGGGAAAATTATGAAATAATTTCTCTAAAATGCATGTGTGCACAAATTCGATATTTTTTATTCGAATTATTTTAAAGAAATTGTCCGTTGACACCAAAAAAATAGCAAATTTCGTAGAATTGAGATCCAATAAATTATTTTAAGTCTCGTACAAGACCAAATAATTCGTGAATGACATATTTAAATTGTCGAAAATGATCCAAAAAATATCCGTGGGTACTAGAAAATTCTTGAAATAATAGGAATAAATAAGAAAAATACCTGTGGGTACCAGAAAATTCCTAAAAAATTAGGAGTAAATAAGAAAAATACCTGTGGGTACGAAATAATTCCTAAAATATTAGGAATAATTAAGAAAAATATCTGTGGGTACAAAACAATTCATAAATATTAAGAATAATTAAGAAAAATACCTGTAGGTACATAAAAATTCCTAAAATATTAGGAATACTTAAGAAAAATACCTGTGGGTACCAGAAAATTCCTAAAAAATTAGGATTAAATAAGAAAAATACCTATGGGTACGAAACAATTCCTGAAATATTAGGAATAATTAAGAAAAATACCTGTGGGTACGAAACAATTCCTAAATATTAAGAATAATTAAGAAAAATACCTGGGGTACGAAAAGATTCCTAAAATATTAAGAATACTTAAGAAAATACCTGTGGGTACCAGAAAATTCCTAAAAAATTAGGATTAAATAAGAAAAATACCTTTGGGTACGAAAAAATTCCTAAAATATTAGGAATAATTAAGAAAAATATCTGTAGGTACGAAAAAATTCCTAAATATTAAGAATAATTAAGAAAAATACATGTGGGTACATAAAAATTCCTAAAAAATATTAGGAATACTTAATAAAAATACCTGTGGGTACCAGAAAATTCCTGAAAAATTAGGATTAAATAAGAAAAATACCCGTGGGTACGAAAAAATTCCTAAAATATTAGGAATAATTAAGAAAAATACCTATGGGTACGAAACAATTCTTAAATATTAAGAATAATTAAGATAAATACCTGTGGAAACTAGAAAATTCCTAAAATATTAGGAATACTTAAGAAAAATACATGTAGGTACCAGAAAATTCCTAAAAAATAGGAATAAATAAGAAAAATACCCGTGGGTACTAGAAAATTTTTGAAGATCGACCAGGAATTTAAGGTTAAAAGGCTTGTTAGAAAAATTCAAGCGCTAAAAGTTTAGGCCCAATCCCAAAAAAGGCACAGGCCCAATAGAACAAGGGGCCCAAAGGGAATGAGCCCAAAAATATTTTTGATGAAATTAATCAAAAATAAGGAAAAGTGCCTGTGAGCATAACGAAGATTCCAAAAAAATGCAAGAAAAACATTAATAATTTTCTGTAAGATAAAAAAATTGTTACTTAGCCTCGAATAAGGCAGATCGTCGTAAATGTGTAGGTCGCTCCACACTTTACAATCAAGACGATACCCGAGAAACGTTGGTGTACAAAAATCCCCAAGGTAGGGTATGTAATCCCAGGTAAGGGATAAATTGGACCCCGAATCCTGATAAGAATCAAATATAACTTCAATGAAAACCTGATCAGTTTTCCTAGAAGTTGGGGGGCAAATGATATGGGCTGAAAGTAAGCCTTAAAAATACATTTAATGTTGTATTAAATGAACCTAGGTTGGTCCAAGGTTAAAGCCCAGCAATGAGGCCCAAAACCCTAATATTAATATGAATTTCGTAGCTAATAAATCAGCCAAATAAAAGACTCCGTTATTGAGTCCAAAAGGAAACCAAATCATCTATGGAGTAGCCTCCAAGGCATACAACTCCTATAGTTATCCACCTTCCTCATGGAATGATCTAGAATTGGGCCCAAATTGGGTATCTTGCCCGCCAAGACACCAAACCCTACTCTAATTTCAAGGCACCCGACGCCTATATAAAGGACCTGATCCTTCAATACGGAAGAACAGTTTTTGGACACAGCTCAATGCGTCCCTCTACGTTTTAGGCTTAATCCTCGAATAAAGACATACAAGCCACTACGTCACTACGCCGCAAGGGCGCATCAAGCCACGTAGGCAACTCTAGAACTACATTTTGGCTTGATTCTTGATATTCATCAGGGTACGTAGGCATCTTGCGAGGATCGACTAGTCCCGACAGCAAGAGCAGCCACCATTAAAGCTCGGAGCTCTCAATCCCTTGCAATCAATACACGAATTAATTACACCCTAGTTTTTATTCCACAACAATTAAAATTTTACATAATCATAATTTAAATTTATATGTCATATTCTTAACAAATTTTCAGTTTTAAATGTTTAATATCATCAATTAATATAATTATATAAAAATTGTTTTACTTTCATTAATATGTATTTTTGATATTCTTACGGTAAAATTTCTATAAATTTATATTATTGGGATAGGTGAATTTTATTAATTTATAGAGGTTATTAAATAATCGAGGTTAAATTTATATTGTTATCCTTATGTTGAGACCAATAACGTGTATTCAAAATATTAATTTATTGTGGTACCGAGTATTAATTTAACGAGGTTTTACTGTATTTTATCTAATATATGATTTTGTTTTTTATAAACGGTATTTTAAAAGTATGATTAATTAATTTAAAATAGAGTGAAAAATAGTTTGTATTGAAATATTAATTATAGTAATTATAAAAATAAAAATCATTTCTCTACATTAAATAAACGATATAAGTAATTAATAAATATCAAAATAAATAATGTTACATGAAAAATGCTAGAGATACAAACTTAATAACCAAAATGGTTGTCAAATAACATGTGACTATGTGAGGCGTTTTGATTTATTATAATAATGTTAAATGAAAATAGATTCCATATTATATCTTTATATATAATAAGCGTAAAAAAGATTTAATCCATAATTTTCGTCACTGTACTACCAAAATAATTTCAACCGTCAAATCTAATATTTTTAAAAATAGACGATCAAGATTATATCATATTAAAAGAGAAAATTTTAATCTAAAATGGATATAATTAGAAAAGGGTGCATTATAAGTGAATTTTAGAAAGAAAATTATAATCTAAAAAGGATATAATTAAAAAAATGTTGTATTAGAATTGAATTTTAAAAATAAAATCATAATCTAAAAAAGATTTAATTAAAGAAGGTTGTATTAGAATTGAATTTTATTTATTTTTTATTAGCATAAAAAAAATTCATATCTACTATTTGGGCTTTATCTTAAGATCCAGAAATCATGTTTGGATGATTTTACAATCCACGCGAAACTCATAAAATAATCTTTAATTTGGTGATGATTTAATAATTATCATTCAAATGGAAACACTTAGAATCTCAAGAAAAAATATAATTGCAAATTTTTGCATTAATCCTATTCAATGTAGAAGACACATTAATCTATTTAATGTAGAAAACCTAATCATATATGATTTAAATCATTGATATATACCTTTTCGTATTTCAATATATATACTTTTTTTAGTTTATAACATATTAAAATATTAAATATTTTTTTATGTTAGATCCAACAGTTTTCATTTTTTTGTTTCTGCGTAGGTTTAATTGGAAAATAATTGTTAAACCATTACTAAATTAAATATTATTTTATTAATTTTACGTGAGCTGTAAAATCATTCAAATCAAATTTTAATAATTCAAGATGAAGTATAAATATTAAATCGAATGTGCAAAATCTTATATATATATATCAATTTTTAACAACAATTTTGATATGTTTAATAACATATAAAATTAAAAAATTAATATAATTATAGATATTAAAAAAGGAGCGGTGGGTAATAAGCTAGTATTCATAATAATAATACCAATTAAAATATAATATATTACCAGTTGATATGGGCTAAAAGTAAGCCCTAAAGACACATTTAATGTGGCATTAATGAGACCTAGTATGGTCCAAATATGAAGCCCAATAGTGGGGCCCAAAACCCTAATCAAATATTAATTTCGTAATTAATATTAGGGGTGATAAATAGCTCAGCACTAGGTGTCAGATAAGGATATTACTCCTTCCAAACTTAGCCACCAAGGCACAGAATTCGATATGGAAACAGACTCCTATAACCTAGGATCTGGAACCTTCTCCAAGGCGGTGACTTGCCCGCCAAGTCACCTAACCCTACTACGACTCTAGGGCTTCTTAGCCTATATAAAGGGTCTGACCCCTCATCCTCAGAACTACGTCTTGGCTTGATTCTCTAACAATACAGAGATACGTAGGCATCTTGTGAGGACAGATTGAGTCACGAAACACAAGTGTAGCCATTAAAGCTCGAAGCTTCCACAATCCCTAGTAGTTAATACGCAATAAATACACCCTACTTTTTATTCCACAACATTTGGCGCCGTCTGTGGGAATCAAACATCAACCATGATGAACACACGGAGAGCATCGATGACTACGAACACCACCACTAGCACTTATGTACCCGTGATTGCGAAACAAGGGTCTGTACCCCCATAAACGAGTACCCAGATTTTGGGTTCTCAACCCCAAGGACGAATTTCCGAATTACTGAAACTCATGTCTAGGGATCGCAGCCCATAGGGATGAATCCCCAAGGCTAGGAGATGAATCCCCTTAATGGTTATTTCCCTTCTTGGATACGGCATACCCCCATGGAGCATAGATCTCCACCACCGTGATTCTCGCAAGCACGAATCCAGCCTACGGGCTACTCATCTATCTCTCGAACGTAGGAGGCGTTGGAGAAAGTGGCCATGCACATCGAATGCACAAGCCATAAAAACCCCCATAATCACAGGCCTAGGCCTTGTCTATACCGAGGATTATTCTGGACCCTATACCGAGGATTCATCATCTAAGGATAATCGAGATCGAGCCCCGAGGAGGAGGCGTGCAGAAAAATAACCCACTGATGGGCGTGACTGAAGAAAGAACAAGAGAAGCAATAAAACTGTCTCCCTATTACAAAGGTCAGAGAAATCCCCTTTGTTGATTCGGGGAGGCCTTCAAGGAGGCATAGAAAGATTGAGGTCCCAAGGACAGAGATCCCAAGGTCTGAGCCAAATGATTTAATGCAACCAGGAGGTCAGGATGATCCTACCATTCCTTTTATTGAGAAGGTGAAGAGTGCCCACACCTATCACTGTTTAAGGGTTGAACCCTCTAGGAACGAAAATTTAAATGAGACACCAAGGAGCCGAAAAAGACAGATTCTAAATTCTTAAGGGACGGATCCCCAATCTTAGGCACGATTTGCCCATAACCGCGTACTGATTAGCATGATCTCTAATAAGGGGTGATTCACCTCATATTTGAGGCTTGGAACCTCCACACGCAGCAGGGAGAAGAAGTCTCAACCATACACTAAAGACGATGAAAGAGCAATCGGACTGATGATCCACTCCCCTTGACTTTCATTCAGGGAATGACTCCCCTAAAGACGCATCACCAAGGGGTGATTCCCCAAGGGATGACCCAAATCCACTAGCTCAAGGAGCGAATCCTCAATTGCACATGATGGTCTCACCTCTGGCTAATGGAGCACAAGGAGCAGAGATCGCCATCACCGTCATTCTAATCCCAGTAACTCAAAACCCCGTTTATGGGTTGTCACCGTTCCCAATTGCAGATGGAACCATCCATTTACTCATGAGAAGTATGTGCCTTAATACATTGAAGGCTTGGTCCCCTTGTTGGAGGAAACCAAAGTTTCTCTGGATCATACACCAAAGACGACTTCTCATCTGAATAAGATGAGGAAGAGGACATCCGTTCTAGCAAGAGATGTCAAGGCAAGGAGCCCGCCGAAGGAGCAGGACGTTCTCAACCCCGAGGGACTCAAGGAACGGCTCTTCAGGCCAAAGAAGAAAAGATTTAGGGGCTCAAATTACTCATCCGCAGCAGCCAATTGTGGGTTCAATGAATTCAGGGACGAATCCCCTCCCGATGGTGGTGTCGCCCCTCTAGCGCACCATTGGGACTACAGATGTCCATCTCTATCATTACACAATGAACTTAGGGACATCATTCATCGATGGTAGAAGTGATCAACAACATGAGGCATACGTGCCTCAATGCATTTAGGACCTAGAACGCCAATGAAGGAGTCGTGATTTCTCCGGATTTATACTGTTGACAATTCATCATCCACTAATGAAGATAACCATCTCAGAAGGAGAACCAGGCAATGAGCTCGAAGGAGGGTCAGGGCCTTCTCAGCCCCGTGGATCCAAAGGACTGGCTCTCAAGACTTTAGGAGGAAGGATACTCACTCATGAAGCGCTTATCCAAAAATTGAAGAAAGATTTGGAAATACAAGAGGCTAGGCAGCCACCAAGGGCTAGGGTCCCCCCATGTTATTAAGCCAAAAAATACCCCAAAATGATAAGGGTTTATACACAAAGGGCTGATCCCGATGACTCGATACCTCTAGGTGATCATGACGATCCAATCATGTCCTTCACCAACAAGATAATGAATGCTAATATCTCAAGGAAACTCAAGACGCCCACCATCGAGGTGTGTAATGAGGCAGGAGATCCCACTAATCATATGAGGACATCCTTCAATGCACTGCTAATTTCAATCCGTGACTAACACAATCAAGTGTAGGGCGTTCTCTCAAACCCTGGGGGGCATGACACAACGATAGTATAGTCGGTTGCCCCCGAACTCGACCGTATCCTTTAAAGGACTAAGTAGGGCACTTATCGCCCCATTTATTGATAGAAAGTTCATTAGAAAAGTTTTGCATCCCCATGAACGTGGAACAAGGAAAGAATGAATCCTTGAGGGATTACATGAAGCGAATCACCAAGAAAGCCTTGAAGGTAGAGTAGCCATCAAGGTAGATGAAAGTGTAAGGGAAGCCTCGACCCATGTTGGAGGCAATGGAGGAAATAACAAGAAACAAAGGTAGTCAAGAGTAGAATGTTAAGGATAAGCATCCTCGAACAAGTAAAGATTCTGACTCTCCCTCGAAGAAGAACAATCAAGGATCGAGGTTCACCAGCCATGCATATTTGTATAATCAAAAAAGCCAAATCATGATGGACATTGAGAAACACAAGAATCTCTGATGGCTGAAGCCACTAAGGGCTGACCCCGGGAAGAGAAATAATAACCAATATGGTCAGTTCCATAAGCCAGTGGGGAATATCACTCACGATTGTAGACAGCTGAAACACAAGATCAAGTTTCTGATCTAAAGAAAAAAGTTGAATAAGTTCATCAAGGATGGCCAACAGGGTAACCTAAGGTAGTATTATGAAGTAGAGATTATGAAAGGAAGGATGGCGATCGAGATCGCAATCCATAGCCCTAGGATTACAACGATCGGGATCGAGATCGCAATCAACATGGTAAGCATGATTTTTGAAGACCCGACAACGATCGGGAATACAAGGAGCTCCCATAAAGCTTACACTCAAGAAGTTATGCACATTATAGGAGAAGCTCCATAGCGAGCAAATACTGAAAATGACATTTGTCTTTGATGATTCTGAAGGGGTCAAGTGCCTCCATGATGACTCGTTGGTCATAACACCTGTGATAGGTAACTCGCAAGTGAAAGGAGTCTTTGTAGACAATGGAACATCAGTGAATATCTCGTTTCATGATGCATTCTCGAAGATGGGATGCAACGATTCTCAAATTGACCCCCTCCAACATGCACGTCTATGGGTTCAATAGAGTTGAGTCAAGAGTTGAAGAAACTATTCGGATGTCCAAGATAATGGGACGGGAGCCTAAGGAGGCCACTTAGATATTGAACCTTTTGGTGGTTAAAACAAGTTCCACTTACAATATTATCCTAAGAATGATAGGCTTGAACACCCCTAAGGCGGTTGCCTCAAGATAAGACCTGATGATCAAATTTCCTGCAAGGAATGGAGTTAATGAAGAAAAGATAGATCAAATAATAACTATCCGGTCACCTTGAGGCCTGATGAAGTCGGGGGGTAAGTCCTCCCGATTGAAGACATGGATGTCTGAGAAGATTAGAAACAAATAGGAAAACCTACTGAGGACTTAGTCCCCACTCCCCTAGTTCCTGAAGGACCTGAAAAGTTACCCATGTAGGGCGTTGATGAATGAACCCTTGAAGGGCATATTGGATGCGTTCCTACAAGAGAACATTGTTGTATTTGCTTGGACGGTAGCTGATATGCCAGGGATCGATCCCCAATTAATCGTGTAAACTAGACGCCTACCCGAATATATGATGAAATGGAAGAAAAGAAACTTTGATTCCAAGAGGCAGGAAAGCCAACGGAGAATGACGGATGTGCATGGACTTCAATGATATGAATGATGCATGTCTCAAAGACTACTTCCCCCTACCAAGGAACGATACATTGACCAATGCAGCAGCTGGTCATAAAATGCTAGGATCAAAGTGCATAAAGGTGACGTCCCAAAGAGGCGACATATCGAAGATTGATGAATAAGATCTTTGAGCATCTTAGCGGGAAGACTATAGAAGTTCATAAAATGATATGTTAATCAAGAGCCTCGATAAGGCACATCACATCGAGCATCCTCATGAGGCGTTTGAGGTGTTAAGGCACCACAAGATGATATTGACTCTGACTTAATAAGCCTTCAGAATGGGATCAGAAAATTTTTTGGGTTTTACGGTCCCCAAACATGGAAACTGAGGCCAACCCCGATAAGAGTAGAGCAATCCTTGACACGGAACCTCCAAGTGTTGACATAACCAAATTATGGAAAGTTATTGCATCTATACTTGGCTGTATTTAATACAGATATGAGTGTTGTCCTCGTGAAAGAGGAAGACAAGGTTCAGAAACCTATCTGTTATGTGAGAAATGTCTTGTACGAGACAGAGTAACCACAATAAATCCCCAAGCACTCACTGACTTCATGGTTGAATACACCATTGACAACCAAGAAGTCGGGGGCATGAGGTAGTACCCCTGGAGGGCAAAGGATTAGAGAAGGAGAATCCAGAAGCGGTACTCAAGAAGTATTGGATCAATTTTGATGGAGAATCAAAAACAAAATTAAGTGGTAACATACCCCGATGGGTTCATGATTCCCCAACGACAAACAATGAGGCTGAATGCAAAGCCGTGATAGCCATACTTGGTTTGGCCGGAGCCCCGAGGGTCAAAACCTTAAAGTCTATGGAGACTCAAGATCGGTAGTACCAAAAGTGAAGGGTGAGTTCGAGGCCAGGCCCGGAGCCGTGACAAAATACTTGTAACTTGACTCAATTAAATGAGTGTTACGAGGGAGTAAAACAAAAAGACTGATGTCCTATCTATGTTTGCCTCCTCAGAGATAGAGAATTATGTTAAAAGTTCTTACTTCCAAGTCTTGGAGACCCAAAGTGTTGAGAGAAAAGCTAATAACACTTGTAGGTATGAAAAATCATTGGAAAGGTTCTACAAAGGCTCACCAGGAAACTGGTCAGTTACCCGACAATGCCTTGAAGGCACGGAAGTTGTCAGTAAGAACACTAAGGCCTCAAAACGTGAATTTAGCCTTGAAAAGAACTCATGTGAAAATTTGTAGGCAGCACTCGGGGGGCAGGACCCTTACCCATAAGATGATCCAATTGGGATTCTATTGACCAGACATGATGGCTGATGCCAGAAGTTATGTGCGATCGATATAAAAAAAACACGCAACTGTTGATCAGTACCCTGAAATATTGAAAACCATCAGTTCCACCACTCGTAGTGGCAAATGCCCAGAGGAAGTTCCTGATAGCTGCAATTGATACCTTCATGAAGTAGACTGAGGACAAACCCCAAGACTGGATAACCACCAAGTAAATGACACAATTCCTATGGGAAAGTGTGATACGTAGATATGGACATCCACCAATCCTTGTAGCCAGAAATGGATAACAATTCAAAAACGAGGATCTTACGAGCTGGAATTGTTTGAAAGAAACGTGGTGCCTAGACTTGGCACATCCCAAACCTCAAGGTTTATCATATCTGAGCATCCGGTTAGGACACTCCACCTGATCAGACTAAGTGGAAATAAGGTTCGATGAAACCACAAACTTCTAGCTCTAAAGAATTGAAGGCTCGAATAGGCCGCATTCCATTAAATTGAAGGCTCGAATAGGCCATGTTCCATGCAATTGAAGGCTCGAATAGGCCGCGTCCAATGTAATTAAAGGCTCATTAAGTGGGCAATCGAACTAGGAGAATTTGATGTTAAGTACAAGCCTAGGACGACCATCAAAGCCCAGGCTCTAGCTAACTTCGTGATTGAATATATCATTGACAACCAAGAAGTCGGGGGGCAGGAGGTAATAGACCAGGAAGGTCAGCAAGGTGAGAAGCCCCTGGAAGAGAAGAAAGAGTATTGGATGCTCTATTTTGATGGGGCATCAAAAACAAAAACCAGTGATGCAGGTTTAGTTCTGCAAAGCCCCGATGGGTTCCTAGTTGAGTATGCCTTGAGGTTGGACTTCCAAACAACCTACAACGAGGCAAAGTATGAAGCTCTGATGGCCGGCCTTGGATTGACAAGAGCCCTGAGGGTGAAAGAACCGGAAAGTCTGTGGAGACTCAAAGCTGGTAGTCTTACAAGTCAATGAAGAGTTTGAGGCTAGTGAAACGAATATGGCCAAATAATTGAGGATTGTGAAGGCTGCGATAGCCCAGTTCGACGAGTGCCACGTTGAGTATATCCCAAGGGAGGAGAATACAAAGGTCGATGCCTTATCTCACTATACTTCTTCAGAAGTCGAGACCCATTCTGGGGACGTCTACTTCCAAGTTCTGAGAACCCCTACAATTGATTCTAAGCTTATTGTTCTTATCGGGATAGGAGGATGCTGGATAGATCCTATCAAAGCACACCTTGAGAATGGCTGGTTACCAAACGATGCCACGGAGGAGAATATCGCGAAGAAGCAGGGAGTTGTAATATTGGTCCTTACACGAACTCAATTCAGTTCGTGAATTGAGCTCATAGACCCCACGAGCAGTTGTAATATTGACCCTTACACGAACTCAATTCAGATCGTGAATTGAGCTCGCAGGTCTCGCGAACTAGCCAAATATGGAGCGTTACGCGACCTCAATCCAGATCGTAGTATGAGGTCGTGAACCTCACGACCAGGTTGGAAACCTAGAATCAAGCTAAAGGGTTGAAAACTGACAAAGGCACACCAGGCCTGAGGTCAAGCGCTAAGGAGCAAGTGAACTACCTGAACGATCAACCGAGAAGGAAAACTTCCTCCATGAGAAACAAGGAGGAGGTAAGAACTAAAGAACTTCATCACAAGGATGAGAGTCAAGCGTTGATGATAACCTTAAGACCAAGGATTCAGCAAACAAGTTAAGGCACGGAAGGTCACAAGGACTAAGAAACAAGTCGTTTGAATTCAAGGTTCATGAAACCATTCAAGACAAAGCAGACACCTCCTATTGACCTGAAACCTGTTTTGGTAGTTGATTAAGAATACTTGTTAGAAGAACTAATAAAAAAAGGTTGATACCTCAAATTGGAAATTGAAAAATGAACTTGGGATCATGGATCTTTGATCCAGAACACCAACGTTGAGCATGTGAACATCAACCTTGAATCTTAGGATGAGAAACACGAGATATTAGCCATAAAGGCCAAGATTAGCCATGAAGGCCAAGATTAGCCATGAAGGCCAATATTAGCTATGAAGGCCAAACTTGAGGGGGTCATGAACCTCCAATCAAGATCCAAAGGTTGAAACTTCAAAATAAAACTTGAAAACCAATATGAAATTTTGGATTCTCGATCCAGAACCCCAACGTTCAACACTCGAACAACCCCAAGGCCGAGCACGTGCCAGCCGAGAGGTCGCCACAGAAGCCCCAGGAACCGAGACGAACATTGAAGCCATGACGGCCAACCGAGCTAAGAAAGTTTGTTTCAAAAACTCTAGGTTGATGTCAACCCAAAATGAGATCACAGGGCTAGCTCACGAACTGCCCAATTAAGAGACCATAGACGACCTCAAGACAGTTCGCGAATTGAGATCGAAGACTGAACGACGAGGATAATTAAAAGACCTTACACGATCTCAAGTTAGTTCGTAGGTTAAGGTCGATGAGCTCACGACAAATTCGCTTTAAAGACCTTGTACGACCTCATTCCACTTTAAAGAACGAGTTCGTACACAACACGATGAGGCCAGTTAATGAACCTTGGACGACCTCAAACCACCTCGTGGATTGAGGTCGAAGAATTCGCAACAAAGCCATAATGGAGGCCATGAATGACCTCGATTCATCTCGGAGAATGAGGTCGTGAGCCGAACGACGAAGAGGATATGCTGCCCCTACACGACGTCAATTCACCTCGAGGATTGAGGTCGAACAGCCTACGACCAGGCCATTCTGGTGACCATGCATGACCTCAAACCAGTTCGTAGGTCGAGGTCGATAGGTTCGCGACCAGCTCTGTATGGTGCCCTTACGCGAACTCGTTTTACGTCGAAAAATGAGATCGAGGTACACCCGACCAGGCTGTTTTTAAAACCATGGACGACCTCGAATCACCTTGTAAGGTGAGGTCATAGGTTGTACGACGAGGTTGTTATAAAGACCTTACACGAACTCGCTCTAGTTCGAAGAATGAGGTCGCACGTAACAAGACCTGCCTCATATAGCGTCTCTACACGACCTGGATCCACCTCGTGGATTGAGGTCAAAGTTCTCACGACCAGACTGATTGAGGGAGTATACACTACCTCGAACTAGGTCGTATAGTGAGGTCGAAAAACTCATGACCTGCTCCATTTTGAGCCCTTACGCGACCTCGTTTCAGCTCGTGGATTGAGGTCGCAGCCCTCACGACCTGGGCACCCCTTCCACGACCTCGATCCTGATCGTTTAGTGCCGATTAAGTGTTGTTTAACATCGATTAAGTGTTATTTAGTGCCATTTAGCACCGTCGAGCACCGTTAAATGCCGATTAGTGCCGTTTAATGTCGTCTAGCATCGTTTAACATTGTTAAGCGTTGTTTAAGACTAATTAGTGCCGTTCAGCACTATTTAGCATCGTTTAGTGTCGTTTAGCGCCGTTTTATGCTGTTCAACGTCGTTTAACATCGTTTAAACATCGTTTAAGGATGATTAGCACTATTTAGTGCCATTTAACGCCGTTTAGCGTCGTTCAAAACATCGTCGTAAATGCGTCGGTCGCTCCATGCTTTACAAAAAGATGATACTCGTGAAACACTAGTGTACCAAGATAAACCCTGACCCAAGTCTCGAGAAAGGCCGTTATAACTTCAAGGAAAGCCTGATCAGCTTTCCTAGAAGTTGGGGGGCAAATGATATGTGCTAAAAGTAAGCCCTAAAGACACATTTAATGTGGCATTAATGAGACCTAGTATGGTCCAAATATGAAGCCCAATAGTGGGGCCCAAAACCCTAATCAAATATTAATTTCGTAATTAATATTAGGGGTGATAAATAGCTCAGCAATAAGTGTCAGATAAGGATATTACTCCTTCCAAACTTAGCCACCAAGGCACAGAATTCGATATGGAAACAGACTCCTACAACCTAAGATCTGGAACCTTCTCCAAGGCGGTGACTTGCCCGCCAAGTCACCTAACCCTACTACGACTCTAGGGCTTCTTAGCCTATATAAAGGGCCTGACCCCTCATCCTCAGAACTACGTCTTGGCTTGATTCTCTAACAATACAGAGATACGTAGGCATCTTGTGAGGACAGATTGAGTCACGAAACACAAATGCAGCCATTAAAGCTTGAAGCTTCCACAATCCCTAGTAGTTAATACGCAATAAATACACCCTACTTTTTATTCCACAACACTAGTATCAATTTTTGTTTCTTAAGTTTAAAGAGAAATTACAATCCAGATCAATTGAGATGCTTCTCTCAAAACATAGAAAACCATTATTAAATAATTGTATGTAGTTAAATTATAAAATGAATAATTGTATATTATAAATTAGACGGAAATTAAACTGAAAATCCAAAAAAAATGACTTTGAAATCTTGAACGAATGAATTTTATCTTTTATTCACTCAAGTTTTGACAAATTTTTTTAACTTCTCCTATAAGTACTCCATGAACTAGCAATTCTCTCCACATTTTTCAAAATAATTATTATTTACTATTTTAAATAACAATATTTAATACTTTTAAAATTGATATGAAATTAACCTATTTTTACATACTGCAATCATAAAATAATTGTACATAAATTATTCAAATGCAATTAAATTTTAATGCTATTGACGTAACATTGACCAAGTAGGAACGTAACATTAACATACGTAAAAATATGATGAAGACTGTCCAATTAATAATAATATCGGTAATCAAGGTGTCATAAATGCATTTTGAAATGTTGTACTTAAATGTTCTAGCACTGAAAAACAAGTTAAGGACGTTCTTGTAATTACACCAAATTGTATTTGGTAATTTTAACCTGTATTTAGAAATCATGTTATATTAACCTTGAATTTTTTTTATTTTCGACAAGTAACCCGGGCTTTTTTTATGCAAAAATTATTAAATTATTGCATTTAGTACCGACAAAAAAACAATAAGGAAGAAATTTACGAGCCTTTACCGTGAGGGTGAAAAACAAAAATACCCACCATTTGGATTTCAAAAAAAAAAAAAATACCCACCATTTAATTCCTCATACCCAAAATACCTACCGACAGAACTCTCCGCCCTTTTTACCCACGGACCACGCATCACACACATGCGTGATCTGTATACGCATTCATACTATGCGTACAGCCTATATACGCAAGCTCCTTCTGCGTGGCCTTTGTTAATTCTGTTTTGGTGGACAAGTGAACAGTACTCCATATACGCATGTTGAACATGCGTAATACCGTATATGCATGTTCAACATGCGTATATCACTAGTACATAATAGGCTTTTAGTGTTGGTTAAAATAGGCATTAGGCGTCGGTTATTGGGCGTAGTATATGAAGGCGACACTATAGGTGTAGACCTATAGCGTCGGTTAAATTGGTGACGCTAAAAGTCTATTATAGGCGTCAGTTATTTAAACAACCGATGCTAAAAGTATATTCTAGGCGTCGGTCATTTAAACAACCGACGCTGAAAGTCAATTTTAGGCGTCGGTCATTTAAACAACCGAAGCTAAAAAATATGTTTCAGGCATCGATCATTTAAACAACCGACGTTAAAAATCTGTTATAGGCGTCGGTCATTTAAACAACCGACGCTTAAAGTCCTGTTAAAGGCGTCAGTCATTCAAACAACCGACACTTAAAGTCCTGTTAAAGGCATCGGTCATTCAAACAACCGACGCTAAAAGTCAATTTTTTTAAAAAAATAATAATAATTGAAATTCTAATAAACACTCATCCAAACCAACAAAAACAATACAAAATTTATACAAACCAATGATTAACATAAATAAAAAAGAATGGCAAAACAAATGCCAAGCATACTGAACTAAGTATCGGGATGAATGTAAACATAAGAAATGATCACTAAGACCATCTCCAACCCAAGACACTAAAATAGTGTCCTAAGAACACTATTTTGGTGACAAAATTACACTCCAACCCATGATCACTATACTTGACATTAAAAAGAATCTTTCACCAATAAAATAGAATATTCTAACTTTGTTCGATTTACATTATTAATATCTATTATATTTTAAATTATAATGTTATGGTCGCATAATATTAAATTTATTATTATAAAAATTAATTAAAAAAATCAATATCCAAATTTTGTTGAAAATTGATATTTTAGAATTACGACATTTTAGAATTAACAAGAGTTTGGAACAAATAGTAGGACATAGATAAAAATTTTAACAAGAACTAAGAAGAAAAGAAGTTTCAATTGATAAAAATTTAAAGTTATAAATTATGAGAACAAATAAGTTGGGAAAAAATTACAAGAACAAATAATAGGACATAGATGGAAAAAAGTTGTTTTGTTAACAAATATAGGGGTATTGTTGGAATTTTGAAAGTCACCAAATTTGGTGACCAAGGATCACCAAATGTACTTTTGTCACCAAATTTGGTGATCCAAAACTCATTTGGTGATTCTGGGTCACCATTTTAGTGTTGCATTGAAGTGAGTTTGACACTATATCCATCACTATTGTAGTGATTTAGTGAGGGATTGGAGTTGCTCTAAACGCAGCAAACCTCTACTTCACAAACATATGTACATAATAACACCAACTGAAGATATGTAGTATATGTATAGATCTTATCCTGGAAGTATAGTTGTTACGCTCTGAAAGCTATCCAAATAGTCTGAGCTTACACAAGGATCACTCTGCTTCTTGCCTTTGGTAAAACCACCACTTGTATGTTGCGAGGTGTAACGCCTATATACACCGGCTTCTGTTATTAATTTCTGGATAAGATTAACTTCTTCTGAAAGCATTTCCAGTACTTGCTTCGTGGAAGGCCTTTGGTTTGAAGCTGCTTGAGTACAAAAGAGAGCTACATTATATTCTCTGCTCATTCAGAGTTACATCTAGAACTAGCACATTATATTTTATACTCATTTTTCTCGTAAAATTAAAGAATGTAAAAGCAGTAAAATAATTACCCATTCCACAAGAACCAAAAGATCCTCCCCAAATGATGTCGTGCTACTACTTTTGCCACTAATAATTTCTAGTATAAGCACACCAAAACTGTATACATCTGCCTTCTTCGTGAGTTGACCTAACATCGCATATTCAGGAGCTAGGTATCCCCTGAAGAAGCAAATATTGCAATTTAGGACTTTAAAAAAATTAGTACAACCAGAACAAAGCAAAATAATGAGATAGATACGTTAAATTATATCAGGCAGAGGTGTTGAAGAATATTGACGCGTGGATACAAGTATAAGTATATGATTTAGAGCTGACATATCTTGTCATAACCAATAGTTTTCTTGCTAAAACAGTACAGCTAATAGTGATGGTATTGGTGGTTTTTCCAAGGCTAGAGAAAGTATATTACAGGTAGTTAAATTGTATATATGCGGGCAATTTTCAGGACATCTTTATAAAAATACTGACTAGAAATGTACAAAATGTGCCTGCTAATTGGATGCCACCATTTCTTACTCTTCCGATGACATTCAGAAATTAAACACTAGACTCTGGCACACTATCAATCTACAAACAATGGAAAGAAGATCTGTACATGTTGAGTATCAACTGATATACTATCTATTAATACTTTGAAATCTTTCATTCTCTTTCCTGAGAAAACATATGCTCACTCTTTTATTCATTTGCTTAACCTATATGATTGTCTGTTGTCCTTCCTTTCATGTACATCTGGCAAGTCTGCAAATCATTTCTTGACATTCACCAAGTTACCAAGGATGAACACAAATTCCTGATAACTTCATGTAGCATTTACAAATTCCGGACGACTTCATGTAACAGTTCAAGTCTAGATGCAATTATTATTTTTGATAATCGAGAAAAGAGATCTCTAGACTCTACACTTCTTTGAAGATAATATGCTAAGGCTCATAACACATAAAAACAATAACCATGCAATACTTAATTCTGTTATTTGGTAAATTATGCAA
Organism: Kitagawia praeruptora; assembly: GCA_037693485.1. Classification (NCBI taxonomy): domain Eukaryota; kingdom Viridiplantae; phylum Streptophyta; class Magnoliopsida; order Apiales; family Apiaceae; genus Kitagawia; species Kitagawia praeruptora. The sequence continues at coordinate 43,906,451 of CM075350.1, forward strand.
GTGTCAATCAACTTAGTGGCAAAGGAGGCTACAGAGCATCATAAATTGGCAAGCTACCTACTCAATAGCATCCAAATTAGAATTTAAAGCTCAAGTCCTGAAATGTCTTCTTTGAGAGCTGGAAATCAACAAACTACTGAATAGCAGATACAACTACCTTGTTGTTTTCAAGGAAGGAACATGAAGAAGGCTTTGTGTGGCAAACTAAAATCTTGTCTAATTTAAAGGGAACATTCATTTAAAAACCAGAACCTCGGAAATTCTTTAAATAGTCATCATGCCAGAATCCAGATGCTATATTCAGATCTTTGCATCAGAACGCCATTTTAAAAACTTGTGTATGTGTCATCCAAGGTATCTTCTAGAATATTTGAGACCGTCTGTTCCACCCTTTTTCACTGCCATCATCTGGAAGTTCTTTTACTACTATCAAGCAACAAGCACTATCGCCTCTAATCAAATTTCTAAATATTGTTAACCTCAAGCTGAGGGAAAAAAATTATAGAAAAACTACCAAATATGATTTAGCACACAAAGCACCACAAGTTGTTGGTAAAAAGCCTTACTCTCGTTTCAATCACTTTTCCAATACTTCCTAACAGATGGAGATCTTAACTACTACTTTCTAAATCATAATCTTGATTGCCTCTAGAATTTTCCATTAGTATTACAAGGGAAGAAACAGAATGCTCAAAAGAAAATATGCAAGTGATAACTTGATTTAGTTGGTATTTAAACCATTTTAACCACAGATAAATATGGTATGTACATGTATCCATATTTGTTTACAAAGTATTGGATGGTTGTATACCTCAGAGCGAAGATATGGAACTGATACGGTTGTAAAAACAAATCCTGCAATACTGTAATATGAAGGGGGTCTGCCTTTGTTGTGAGCTGGAATAAGCTTTCTGTGCGACTCAAGTTTCATATCAAATTTAAGTGTTTCAGAGTTGCGCAGAACTTTGATTGCTGCACATTGCCCGTATATTTCTGTGAAACAAGATAACTAAAACCTATTCTCTCTCCATGCCTAAAAGGAACTGAAAATTACAAAAAGTAAATTAGTAAGAAATATATAAGATCCCTGAAAAGACAAACTTGCCATCTTAACAAAACTGCATTACTGAATAAAGTGGAATCTCATATGCGGAAAGCAGACACTTCGCAACTACCAAAATAAGTACAGTAAGTAAAACAAGCAAGAAAGATAATACAAAAACTTAATACTAGGTCTGCCTAAAATTACAGAAACAATAGCACTAGTACTAGCACTAAAAACTATTAATCAAATTAATATAATAAGCAATGAAAAAAACTCCTACATGTCCCATCGTCGGCAATATCAACCACATCAAAACTTAGAATGATATCTAATGGCTTTAAAACCTGAAACTCTGGTGCAGTCGGATCAATTCTTCTTATTCGAACACCCTTTGATTAGATTTCATCCCCACTGACATGCGCAGATCTAGATTTTCCATCTTTTGCCATTCAATCCCAAGAATAGGGAAGCCTGGTTGAACAAATATTTTATTAAAAAAGTAAAAAAACGCAGAAGGTGAGCAGAATGAAAGTATAATAAATAAACAGAACATTTTTAAAAACAAGAAGCATAAACTGTTAAGATATATCTAAACAACAAATTTTGCAACTAAAACAATGCTACATAGTCGGATAACAGCACACTGCAAACAAGTTCAAACAAGGCAGTCGGATAACAAACAACATGAAAATATATAGGTATCGATCAAAGTATCTATAATAGAAAAGGGTTTGCCATCCTGGAAGACTGAAAAAATACCTGGAGTGTTCACTGTCTAAGAATACAGTACAACTAAAAGCAAAAAAAAAACGATTACTGAATTTTAATCTATAACTAAAATGAGAGATGACCTGATATATCGAAAATATAACAACACAGCCATAAATACATACATACCAGCAATATCATGAATCCTAAATTGATACAGAGAACCGAGATAAGGGCAAACAATTACCTCATCAAACCAAGAGATACCAAATCGAACCCTAGAGAAGTGAAATCACACCGGAGAATTCAAGTACGCAGCGTAATGAAAGTGAGTGGAGAAAGTAAGAATAAAGCTTTGATTAAAGATACGTATCAATGGGCAGAGAGATTAGTGAGAGTCAGCGCACTACTACAGAATAGGCTTTTAGCGTCGGTCAAAATAGGCTTTAGGCGTCGGTTATTGGGCGTAGTATATGAAGGCGACACTATAGGTATAGGTCTATAGTGTCGGTTAATTGGACGACACATATAATGTAATAATAGCGTCGGTTATTTAAACAACCGACGCTTAAAGTCTGTTATATGCGTCAGTCATTTACACAACCGACGCTTAAAGTCTGTTATAGGCGTCGGTTATTTGAACAACCGACGCTTAAAATCTAGTTATAGGCGTCGGTCATTTAAACAACCGACGCTTAAAGTCTGTTATAGGCGTCGGTCATTTAAACAACCGATGCTTAAAGTATATTATAGGCATCGGTCATTTAAACAACCGACGCTTAAAGTCTGCTTATAGGCATCGGTCATTTAAACAACCGACGCTTAAAATCAATTTTTTTTTAAAAAAATAAAAATTGCAATTCTGTTATGAAACAATACAATTTCAGAAACAATTTAGCCCATGCCAGAACACCAAATTATATATAAAATCAATTTATATATCATACATAATCAAGAATGAGATCTAATTAATAAACAATATATAAGACTACTCTACATTCAACAAGTCAATACTAATAATAAAGTAGATAAACTGATCTAATTTCCCTAATTTTATGGAGAACAATTTCCTCATAGATGACGAGCAAATGTTTTGAAGGAAGGAACCAAACTGATAATGTGCATCAACGATGTTGCGACCAAATCATCCTCCACACTGATATAAGTGCCTCTGTTCTGAATACATGTTTCAGGAACAAGCCTTGGCTCTTTGGTTTTCTCTATCAAATCATCATCCACATGGATGTGTAAGCCATTATCTTTCTTGATAATTGTTTCACCAATAATGCTTGCAACACCATCTGTAAAAGCCTGTGTAGAAGAACATTACATGTCCAGTGTGAGACGACACGGAGAAAGTAACAGATGCAGTCATATATAATCAATTGAAAAAGTGTACAAGTACTAAAATTATAAACCCCTACTATCACCCAATGGGATGGAAGTGCTGTTGGGGGTAGATAGAGGGTTTAACTTCTAAAGTGAATGTAGAGGACCTAGAATGATAATATAAACATAATAATAAATTATAAAAGACATAACACTCATCGAGATCTCCAAATAATGCCCCCAACAAATAAAATTTAATTTCTACCGTAAGAATTGCTTTAAGTATGAATTTAAGAAATACAATGTAGAAATCATACTCATACCACAGTAACGGAGTTGAAGTTCGAATTCTATTGTCACATGGTAGTAAAAATATAATATAATGTAATTAGTCAAAACTATAAGTCTATGTTCAAGTCGAATTAATTAATATAATGCATTTTGTTTATATAGAATTAACGTATACAAATGTAGTAGGAAAGTGCAAGTATCCATCAGCAGACTAAAAATCTAAATCTTTTCATATGTATTCATGATCTTCACTTATGCTGTATGTACAGAAAAGTCTGATCTTACATAGTAAAACGCTAGCAAGGCTATTGTTCTCTAGATATTCATACAACAAGATCCGATTTTTGCCCTCAACACAACAACCAATTAGTTGAACAACCGAAAAACCTTATGGTCAGTTAATATAGATAAAAAAATCAATTTCCGAAAATTGAGCAACCAGCGTAGACAATAACTTATGCTTCCTTCAACACTACAATGATTAGTAAAAAATTCAATTTCAACTTAACCTAGCACAAAAATCATTGAAACGCATCCAGTCCAAATTGACATCTGATCTAACCAATGCGAGCTTTACTTAATCAAATTAGTATGTAGTTCATATGTTTCCAAGCATAATCTCCCAATCCACGGATGCAGCTTAGGAAACATGTTAGTCATAATTATTAACTACACCATGGAAAGATGGTAAATAATGACATTATTTACGTTTGTTATGGTAAATAATGACGTCTTTAATATTTCTAAACTTAATTATATATAATGTAAATAAAAAAGACTTTCTTACCCATAACATACGTAGTTGGGAAAGATGGTAGATCCATATATGGTCTCAGCTTAGTTTGTCTGTAATATGCAGTGCCAGCAACATAACACCATGTCAACAATTAAAAGACTGACCGCTATCTGTGGAGTGAATTGATAATCTAGAAGAATGTACCATGTAAAACAATGGTGCAGTAGCAAATTTTTGCAAAATGGGTTGATTTATAATTGTGTGATCAGACAGAATTACTAATCCAAATTTACATAGTAATGGAAAGGAAAATAAAGACAGAAACTATAACATTTCTAGACCAAGAAATATGCACTCAACAGCTACAAGAATGCTACTGTGGACTATTGAATCTTTTCCTTGGCAATCGATCAATTAAATTTAAGAGGTTGTCAACGTATTTACTCACTCAATAATGATCACACACAAAAATCTTACATTTTGTTATAAATAAATATATATAATACGTGTTTTTCTAAAGAGTTATAATACTGGTTCAAGATATATAAGTAGATTTGAATAAATATTATTTCTTTTTGTAATGAAAATATTTAAATATAACTTTTTAAAAAATGTTGTTTGATTTGTATAAATCATATTTAAATAATATTATTCAATTTAAAATTTTTTAATTAGAATAATATAAAAAAATTTATTATTTCTATAAAAATATTAATTTTATTCAATTTAGTTTTTTTAAAAAATTATATTACTTTTAGCGTCGGTCAAATGTATGGCGACACATAAAGTACAAAAGGGTTAGTTTAGGCGTCGGTTGAGTAAAAACCGACGCTAAAGGGTCAGTTTTAAGCATCGGTTAAGTAAGGACCGACGCTAAAAGGTCGGTTTTAGGCGTCGGTTGTTTATGACCGACGCTAAAGGTTCGGTTTTAGGCGTTGGTTGAGTTAAAATCGACGCTAAAGGGTCAGTTTTAGGCGTCGGTTATTTATAACCGACACTAAAGGTCGGTTTTAGGCGTCGGTTAAGTAAAGACCGATGCTAAAGGGTCAGTTTTAGGCGTCGGTTATTTCATGACCGACGCAAAAGGTCCAACACAAATGACTTTAAGCGTCGGTTCAGATAGCAACCGACGCCTAAAGTATGTATAAGCCACGGTTCTCTATATAACCGACGCTAAAAGTGCGATGCTAAAAGACATTTCTGTACTAGTGGCGATTAGTAAGAATAAAGCTTTCATTAGCGATTAGCATCGAGCAATTAAGGAATTGGGGAAAGAAGAAGAGCGGGTCTAAGAGTCAGAGTTGCTAGACCCGTGTAAAACGCTGTAACCTGAATAAAAACCAAACCAAACATACCCCAGTCCTGCATAGAGCAGGGATGTAACCTGAATGAAAGATTAAATTAAAATTAACTTTAAAATAAAATGATTATATTTATTGATTGAATGATAATTATTTAAAATTTCAAATTTTTTAAAATTTACTTAGATAAAAGTGTAATTTTTAATAACATTATTTATATATTTTTTAAACTACATAATTTATATAATGAAGTATGATCCGGATATAATTTTATCATAAATTAGGGTTCAAGATATATAAGTACTATTAAGTAGTAATGAATACATATTATTCATTTGTGTAAAAAAAAATTATAAATTTAACTTTTTATAAAATATTGTATGATTTCAACATCAAACCTCATAAAAAATAATTTTTAAAATAAATTATAACCAAAATATGCATATATAAAAAATATTACCAAATAGTTATCTGCTTTTGGCAACATCACTTATTTTAATTAACATCATTTTTTTCAAAATATATAATAATTAAAAATGAATACATATTATTTATTTGTGTAATGAAAATATTTAAATGTAACATTTTATAAAATATTGTTTGATTTGTATAAATCTTATTTGAATAAAATTTTTCAATTCAATTTTTTTTAATTAGAATGGTATAATATAAAATAACGTATTATTTGTATAAAATATTATTTTAATATAATTTAGCTTTTTTTTAAAAAAATTATAGTACTTTTAGCGTCGGTCAAATGTAAGGCGACACATAAAGTACAAAAGGGTCAGTTTAAGCGTCGGTTAAGTAAAGACCGACGCTAAATGATCAGTTTTAGGCGTCGGCTGTTTATGACCGACGCTAAAGGATCGGTTTTAGGCGTCGGTTGAGTAAGACCGATGCTAAAGGGTCTGTTTTAGGCATCGGTTGAATAAAAACCGACGTTAAAGGGTCAATTTTAGGCGTCAGTTGTTTTTGACCGACGCTAAAGGTCGGTTTTAGGCGTCGGTTGAGTAAAGACCGACGCTAAAGGATCAGTTTTAGGCGTCGGTTGTTTCAAGACCGACGCAAAAAGTCCAACATAAATGACATTAAGCGTCGGTTAAGCTAGCAACCGACGCCTAAAGTATGTATAAGCCACGGCTCTCTATATAACCGACGCTAAAAGTGCGATGCTAAAAGAAGTGTACTAGTGTATGGAGTACTGTTCACTGTCTTCCACAGTCGCCGGGGACGATGTTTCGGTCGAAATTTCGACGAGTTGGTTCAGCCATTTACAGCAATCGTACACTAACATTCTATACATCAAATTACTCACCATCTTACGATCTACAATCCTATACCACTCACTTTCCATTTCGTTTCCCGGATTTAAAAGCCCCAAATTCGAACCTCTTTTTCCGATAGACTATACAGTTGGTTTGTGCATGCCCTTGCGGGATCGGAAAACAACAAATTAAAGAGGGGAAAGGCAGAGCCAGGTATGGCTTTCTTTTGTTGCCATCAAGAGTAATCGACGTTGCCGGAACTTTGCAAACCAATTAAGCTACCAGATCGCCGATATGGAGCTTCATGGAGACGCTGGAGTGGTTAGTGAAATAATGATGTCCTGTGACGTGAATGCGCATCTGGGCGATGCGCAACACCAGATGCGCATTTTCAGAATGCGTATCAAAGTCTGTGCATGACCAGTATGCGCAGTCAGTGGGCAAAAAGGACGGATAGATTTTGATATCGGTATTTTGGGAACCTTTCACACAAAAATGATGTAGTTTGGGCATTCTTTCTTACTATGAAGAGAAACAGACCCAACATAAATCCAAAAAAAAAAACAACAGCGAAAAAATATATTAACCTTTATTATTAAGGGAAATTTGTTTTAAAGTTAATACACATACATATTTGATTGTAAAAAAAAAGGTAATACATATTTGATTTAGACATTTTAGTAATTTTATTACAATTATAATTTTTTTATTATACTTATATATTGAATTGCAAAATTACATACTTATGAGAGTCATATATGTTGTGTATTCTTAAATTTTTTAAAGTAATTTTGAAAAATAATAAATTTAATTATAATCTTTATTAATAAATAAAATTCCTTTTAATGACATATTTGTGACAAAATTTGATTTTACCGTACTCTAATTTCATCCCTAGATGTTTTTTTCCTACGATTCTATATTATATCAAGTAAAATAATAAACTTATTGGAATAATTTTATAATTATAGTTTTTGATTTTTTTTAAATGCAAATTAATTTCGTTAACATAGCCAATCGCTCATTTAAAAATGTAAAAAAATTAGTTGGAATAGACTCCACCATGATTACACACGATCAGCCATAATTTGATATTTGTCTGTCCATTAAATGCGCAATTCGATTAGCAAATTGTTAACATGTCACTACATTTTTTTATTAAAACTATATTGAATTGTACAAATAAGTTATCTATTAAAATAATTATGTTGCATTTTCTTAAATTTAAAATTAATCAAAATATAAAATAATATTGAATTTAAATAAATTTCTCTTGGAACCTTACTTCGCAAAATATTACTTAATGATAATATAGTGTATGCTTTTTCATTTTGCTTTTCATTAAATTTTTTTTTTTTGAATAAATTTTGCTTTTCATTAATTAATATTAATTAAAAAATATATGATATACATGAGGGTCAAAAGTCTTTGATGGCAAAATTGTATTTCAATAATGAAAGATTCTTATGAATTTTTTAAAAATAAATAATAAAATAACTTTAGAAATAGCAGCATGTAAAGTTCGAATTATCGATTACTTAGCCTCAAATTTTATTACTTCCTCCGTCTCGTATTGAAACGCATCATTTAAAATTGTTCATAACATGAGACAAATTATTAATTTACGCATTATTTATAAGATCAAATATAGTGGTGAGGATCTTGTTGGATTCGTATTTATGAATACTTTAATACAACAAAGTTTTTATATTTAATACTAATACGAAATTGAAGATATTAACGATTAAAAATGTGTGTTGGCAAACATGTCAAGAGAAAACAGGAAACATATTTAGAGACGGAGGGAGTACAATATAACGGCAATTAACAATACATTTCATCTTTAATTTTAGTATTATCTTTCTTCTTTTGAGTAGAAATTTTAGTTTTATCTTATTTTATCAACCAAACAACTTCGCAACATAAAATACAATTGCTTATAATTTTAAGTTGAGATTAGATTAGTTAAGTTTTTTGAAATATACGGAATTTAAATGCAAATAGGAATAGACATCTATACTATTATATAAAAGCCGAAACATTAAAAGTTTGGTTCAACGGTACCTATTGAATTTACCTAATTACCCTTACTCAATTACAGATCTACTAACTAATCAATTTCCTTTTTCAGGTTACACATATTATCTTTTCTATTTTCAAGAAATAAATAATTTCTTTTTCCAGGTAAAATACAATATTTTTTAAATTTTATCTAACTAAAATTTCTCATTTATTAATCAATTTCCTTTTTCAGTTTAAACATATAACCTTTTCTATTTTTCAATAACTAAATAATTTCCTTTTTCATTTAAAATAGAATATCTTTTACATTTTATCTAACTAAAATTAAAACAAAATTACTATTAATTACACAATATTATTTACTAAAACACAATATTATTTTAAATTAAAATATTATTTTATTTTATTTTATAATAATAAATATTATTTACGGGTTTAGTAAAATAACATAATTATATATAATTACTATTAACTAATCAATTACCTTTTTCAGTCAAAACACATTACCTTTTCCCTTTTCTCTAACTAAAATATTTATTTTTCCAATTATATCATGGACGGTTACCTTTTTCAGCAAAACACGTTACCTTTTTTCTTTCTTCTTACTAAAACCTCCATTTTTCTAATTATATTACAAGCGTTTCTATTTAATAAAAAAATAATATTATAATAATAATAATTAACCAATTTCCTTTTCAGCTAAAAATAACATAATTATATATAATTATTATTAACTAATCAATTGCCTTTTTCAATCGAAACACGTTACCTTTTCTCTAACAAAAATATCTCTTTTTCCAATTATATCATGGACGGTTACCTTTTTTCAGCAAAACACGTTACCTATTTTCTTTCTTCTTACTAAAGCCTCCATTTTTCTAATTATATTGCATGTGTTTCTATTTAATACAAATAAAATAATAATATTATAATACTAATAATTAACTGATTACCTTTTCAGCTAAAATATATCATCTTTTCTATTTTTTCTAATTACATTCCCTTTTTTCTAGAAATATAACGGGTAGCGTTAATTTTTCATTTTCTAAAAACTATGAACAATTTTATTTCGTAAAAAATTATAATTACTATAAATTAATCAATTACTTTTTCACTTAAATCATGCACGTTACTTTTCTATTTTCTCTAACTAATTTTTTTTTTTTTCAATTATATCACGGACGGTTCTATTTAATAAAATAAACTAATAATATTATAAACTATATATACTATTATATAAAAACCAAAACAGTAAAAGTTTTGATACCTGTTTTTTGGTACTTCGTAAATTTACTTATTTATCCTTTATTATAAAGAAAAATAAATACACCTAAAATAAATAATAAAATAATATAATTAATGGTAATTAGTCGATTGCCTTTTTCATATTTACTTTTAGTTGAAGATATTATCTTTTATAAACACCTTAAAATATATACCCACCATAATTTTCAAGAAAAATATAACACCTAAATTAAATAATAACATAATATAATTAATGATAATTAGCTGATTAACATGATAAAATTAATGGTAATTAGTCGATTGCCGTTTTCACATTAACATAATAAAATTAGTTGATTGTCTTTTTCACATTTACTTTTAGTTGAAGATATTACCTTTTATAAATACCTAAAAACATCAATCAATCATTAATATTTCCTTTCGAATTAAAACACGTTACCATTTTAATTTAAAACAAATCTTATAATCATTATTATATACCCGAAAATATCAAACCATAATTTTCAAGAAAAGTATAACACCTAAAATAAATAATAACATAATATAATTAATGGTAATTAGTCGATTGTCTTTTTAACATTAACATAATAAAATTAAAGGTAATTAGTCGATTGCTTTTTCCACATTTAATTTTAGTTGAAGATATTACCTTTTATAAATACCTTACCTTTTTTTCGAATTAAAACATGTTACCTTTTTAATTTTAAAAAAAACTTATAATCATTAATATATACCAAAAAATATAACATCATAATTTCAAGAAAAATATAGCCCGAAAATATCGCACCATATTTTTCAATTATTAATAAAATACATTAAAAATCATATACGTTGTTTTTAATAAGGAAACATTAGTATAATCCGTAAACATGAGTATATTAAATTATATCAAATTAAAATAATTATTAAAAATAATGATTATATAAAAATATAATTTTAATATTAAATAAATTTTATAACATATTATAAGAATCCCGTGCATTGCACGGGTTATAAGGTAGTTATCTATACTATTATATAAAAACCGAAACATTAAAAGTTTGGTTGGTTGGTTGGTTGGTGCCTATTGATTTTACTTATTTACCCTTACTTAATTACAGATAAAATCTTTTTTTATATTTTATCTAACTAAAATTTTTGTTTTACTAATGAATTTCCTTTTTCAGGTTAGACATGTTACCATTAAAATTTTTGTTTTACTAATCAATTTCCTTTTTCGGGTTAAACATAGCATATTATAATTACTACTAACCAATTAATTAATTTTTTCATTCAAATTAACTTTTCTCTTTTCTCTAACTAAAATAAGTTTCCCCCAATTATATCACGGGTTACCTTTTTCAGCCAAAACAAGTTACCTTTTTTATTTTCTCTAACTAAAACCTCTTTTTTTCAAATTATATCACGGGCGATTCTATTTAATAAAAATAAAATCATAATACCATAATGCTACTAATTAACCGATTACCTTTTCAGCTAAAAAACGTATCATCTTTTTTTATTTTTATAATTAAATTTCTTTTTTTAGAAATATCATGGGTAACATTAAATTTTCATTTTCTAAAAATATTACCACCAATTGAGGAATTGCCCAAAATACCCTGTATTGACATTGAACGGCCCAAACTACAGTTTTTGAAAAGTACGGCCTTTTATGCCCACTGATTCCGTCGCGCAAGTTTGACGGAGTGGGGGTAGGTCAGTTCACTTCGGTATACTACTTTCTCACTGCAATTCTCCAGGATCGTCGTCGGGGAATCCAGGCTGGCCGTTCGGCGTCAGCGGAGGCAACAACTCTAGCTCACTCCGCTTTTGCAGGTCCAAACCCTATCTCTCTCTCAATTACACACATATTTATGCTTAATTCATGTTAATTGCAGTGTTATTTAGTTTAATTATACTTAATTTGGTGAGTTTTGAGTTTGTCGCGGATAGGATGTTGGATGCGTTGGGGTATGGGAAGGATGTATAATGTGCAGGAATCCGTTTGATTGGATGGAGTTGATCTCGTTGCAGGACAAGACTAATTTTTTCGAGAAGAGGGTTGGGGAATATCAGAAGGCCTTTGTGATTAATAGTATTAGTGGAAAGACAGATAACCATGTGTTTAAATTAGATGAGAATTTCTGAAGATGGTTACAAAAGAGGGATAGGGGAGAAGTCATGTGGGTCTATAGGGATAAAGTAGCTGCTGAGGGTATGTATACTAGTCAATTCATTTTCTGTGGAAAGAAGGCTAATCTTATGGTTGGTAATGTTTTGCCTCTGAGGTCTATTCCTGAGGGTGCTGTTGTTTGTAATGTCAAGCATCATGTTGGTGATCGCGGTACTCTTGCTATAGCTTCTGGGGATTACGCTATTGTTATGAGTCATAATCCCGATAACGGAACCTCTAGGTATGATTTAAAATACAAACATTTATGTAGTTGCACTGTGACATTGAATTTGTAGTGTTGTTTTAGATTTGGGTATTGTTCATTTATGTTTATTTGTGGATAATTTTGTTCTGTTTGATTGGTATACAAAAATTCATCTATGGCTGTTAGGTTATGTGCTATAGTACTACTGTTTGATTTATTGAGCGTATTGTTCTTCTTAAGTTAATTAGAATTGAGTGTCATTTTGTTATTGATCTTGTTGGAGAAGTTCTTTTGATTGATAGTCTACATTTGTAAGTGTTGAATTTTGCGACTGTTATATACTTTCAAAAATTGGTATCGTTTATTTGCAATTGCGTTTATGAGAACTGGAGGGGAAATTAGAGTTGAGCTTTGTTTTGTTATTGATCTTGTTCGAAAAGTTTTTTGGATTGATAGTCTACATTTGTAAGTGTTAAATTTAATTTGTAGATGTTAGATACTCCCAAAAATTGGCATAGTTTATTGCAATTATGTTGATAAGAACTAGAGGGGTAATGATATGGTATAGGAGCGAAGATGTAACCTTAACTATTGACCAGGTTGCCGAAGGAGGAAGAACCGAGAAGCCTATGCTAAAGGCTGGTAATGCATATCACAGGTACAGTGTGAAGTGTAACTGCTGAACTAAGGTTTGTGGTGTGGCTATGAATCCAGTTGAGCATCCTCATGGTGGTGGTAACCACCAACATATTGGTCATGCCAGTACTGTTCGTCGTGATGCACCCCCCTGGGCAAAAAGTTGGTTTCATTGCAGCCAGGAGGACTGGTCGGCTCCGTGGTCAAACTGCTGCTACTACCTCCAAAGCTAATCTTTCTGATGCTTGTAATGGAACGGGTGCCTGAAACAATTCTGGTGCATATTGCAGGAACAATTATTCACGATGGAGAGTGGTTGTATGCAGACAGTGATGGCATTCTCATCTCCAAAACTGAGCTCTGTTTAATGTTAAATCATGATTTTACTATTGTTGTAATGTATTAGGATTATTGTATGTGTTATTCAGTTGAAGATGGTGTAATAAAATTGATTGTACTTTTCTTTGCTCAATTGTCATTTATTAAGCTCCTCGAGTAGATGACATGGTTCAGCTTATCTTAGTGACAGCGAAAAGATGTGTAACACTTGTTGGATCCAAAAGCTTGTCCGGAACTTTCTTCAGAGTAACAACACAAAAAACGGAGCCTTATCTTTCTTCTACTTATACTTTAAAGTAGTGATATTAACAAGTAGTAAAATATTATTTCATCTTTTTTTCAGATATTTTAACAATAAAAATCTAACATTAATATTCATTAGTCTACTATCACAGCATCCTATATGGGTACTCGGTGTATTTTTGAATACTTGTGAGCAAAATGTATCAATGACAAGTGTATCGAATTCCAAAAATATAAATCATCTTTACCCAAGTTATTACACCACAACATGAAAATCATACCCCAAGCAATGTAACAGATATTTCTCTCTGAATACAAGAACCCGAGCCATAGCCTGGTTACAAGACGTTGACTGCATAACATCAAGTCTGCATCTCTCTTTCAATTTGTATAGTTACATGGCTGATATTATACTCTTTTTTTATATAATCCACAACCTTGTCCAGTACCATGTCAGCATCAGCTTCAGGCTTCACTTTTACATGACAAGCTAGTAGCACTTTACTGACCGTAATTGCCCATATATGCAACTCATGTATCGCAACTACTTAGTCCCTCTTACAAAGTCCCTTCTCAAGCCTTGTTGCATCGATTTCTCGGAGAGTATTCTCCATCAGAACCTCCCATATGTTGCCCAACATGTTGATAGTAGTTCCCAGCACAATCACGGAAAAAATGAGTGTGCATATCAATTCACCTCCTTTAACCTCTTTCTGGAAGTTCAGAACAAAACAACCAAGAAATAAAGTGATTAGTAATGTATAGTGAATCATTCGCTGAAATTAATAATCTACAGGGGGGATAATAGGTTCCTCACCTCGTCTTCAAGTTGCAAAATAGTATCAGTTACGCAACAAATTTCTTCTATAGACAAATCTTTATGATCCATGTGATAAATATCTTCCCAAATCTCTTCCTACAAAATTATACAGAAATTCGTAGAGATTCATATAAGTTCGTACAGATTCGCATAGAATCTAGCACATGGTAGTAGAGATTCATAAAAATTATAACATATTCGATAATCCAATAAAGGGCGAGAGGGTTATCAAATCTTATTAATGTTCCATGCATAATTTAATTCAAAACCCTATAGAAACAAATACAACTCAACTACGTAGTTTCAGCACTAAAACTAAGCAAAGAAAACATATTACAATAGACTATTAGATCCTACCTTCCTATCAATGAAGTTGTCTATTGCTTGACGCTTCCATTGTTAGGAAATATTACTTGCAGAAGGTAGTATAGATTCAGAAATTAATTTTATTTCTAAATTAAGTAGTAAACATTCGTATAGATTCAAAGAGATTCGTGTAGATAGTATAGATTCATAGAGATTCTAGCACAAGATAGTATAGATTTGTATAGATTAGTGTAGATTCGTATAGATTCGTGTAGAATCTATACACGAATTTAACCTTTTGCATTGAAGTCTGATAGATTCAAAGAGATTCGTGTAGAACTATAAATAAGAATCTTATATTCTTTTTACTGAATATTGGAGACCATATGTGGCAACACACCCTGCAACACACTCCCCAAGGGGCTAATATATGATACCTGACATTTGAAGGTTTAAAACGAGAAAAAAACCATATAATTATCACCACTTCATTCAGTTAAGTTTCACCATTTCACCATATGCGAGGAGTTTTTTTTCCTGGAGAGTTGATAATGGTTTAAATTTAGGCAAGCCGTTAAAAATTTGCTACACTAATCTCTTAAAGATTCATAGAGATTCTAGCACAAGATAGTATAGATTTATATAGATTCGTGAAAAACAAAGGTTAAAGATATGAACTATAAATAAGAATCTTATATTCTTTTTACTGAATATAGTTCTCTGGAATTGAATATTTTTGCACATCTCAGTGACGATTTGACATAAATGAAGCTAAATCACCGTTGTATGGTTTACAATTTTGTATAGAATCGTGTAGATTCATATAAATTTGTGTTGATACACCTCAATAGTCAATAGTCCGCAAACATAAAACACTCACAATTTTATTTACTCAAAAGAATATATGGTACCTGTTTTCGATCCCAAACATTCTCTGCTATCTGCGACACTACTGGATTCATCCTTACTTCAAGATTCAAATTTTCAGCCACACGTTGATTATCATCATTTGGTGCTGGCTCATCCTTCATTTTATCCTAATCAGATGAATATATTGAGTCACATATAACCACTAATAGGAGCTGCTAAAGTAATAGATTCATATAGATTCGTTGGGTATTTTGGGTTCCTTTTGCTAGAAAAGTTGTAATCAGGTGTCACCCATCTGAATAGAGATTTAGGCAAGTCGTTAAAAAATTTTAGATTTTGTTAAGTTACCATCTACTTTTACAAGATATTTTCTCCTTTGACATTGACGAGAAAAATGAGTAGATTCTGTAGAAGATACCAAAATTTCTCTCTACTTGCTCATGAGAAGTACCTATATTCCAACAAAATTTATTGTGAAGTTAAAACAACAAACATATCATGAATATGGACTATGACTTGCTTACTATATGAGGCTGTTTACTCACGTCTGAAACATTGATTGTCCAGTTTGGGGTGCTTACTGGCAGCAAAACCACTCCATTTATCATATCCTGGTGGCTCATTGGGGCCTGCAAATACTAACTTGAAAATATTAGATAATACACAATCCCAAAAAGAAGGTAAACCACAATAATGACGATAGACATATCGATGACTGTTCAGCTCACCAGCTTGAAATAAAACATCAAAGCCTTGAAATAAAAGCAATGATATAACCAACATCAATTTTATTCTGGTCATGATCCTGAATCCAAAATAACATCATCCAATATAATACTCATTTATAGTCGTGCATGTCCTAATTTTGGTGTCATTTTTTGCATTTTACTCCTCGCCTTTTTGCATATAATACTATTAACACGGGCGCGCACACACACCAAACAAATAACAACCTGCATTTTTTTCAACGAGTCACTAGATTAAATCATGACCAACATCTCGAGTTCACAGTCTTAACATAAACTTAAGATTTCCGAAGTCACTACATAGTTAGATATATATATATACGTAAACAGAACACATAACAACCTGAACTCCTTTCAGTGAGTTACTCCACTAAATGACTCGAGCTGACAGTCCTAATAATATGTAGTCTGAAAATTCCTAAATCACTACAAACACACAAACAGCCTTAGAGTACACAGAACAAATAACAACCAGCATAGATTCGTGTAGATTCGTGAAAAACAAAGGTTCCTAAATCAATACACATCTAAGCGGAAACACACAGTGCAGAAAATTAACAAATAACAAATAACAAATCAAATCAGACATCAAACGTATATATACAGATATACATATGAACACATATATACATATGAACTTACGAAATTGAATAACAGAGAAAATCGAGTATAAACTACTAATCGAGTATAGCACATGGTAGTTGAGAATCTAGATTCGAAGAGATTCGTGTATATTCGTATAGATTCGTACGGAACCAACGAAGCTAAGGATAAAGAAACAAATCCAATTCTATGTGAGGGGAAGTTTCCTTATTTCCCCCGTGTCTGTGTATATACTATACTGCTATTGAGGATACGTCATCAGCTTCATGATTTGGTCTGTGGACTGTTTCTCTTTTCGCTGCATTGTGTGATTTATATATGGATAGATTCGTGTAGATTTGTATAGATTCGTTGGGTATTTTGGGTTCCTTTTGCTGGAAAAGTTGTAATCAGGTGTCACCCATCTTAATAGAGATTTAGGCAAGCCGTTAAAAATTTGCTACACTAATCTCTTAAAGATTCGTGTAGATTCGTATAGAATCTAGCAGATGGTAGTAGAGATTCATAAAAATTATGATTTAAATTATAGATTCGAAGAGATTCCTAAATCACTACAAACACACAAACACCCTTAGAGTACACAGAAAAAATAACAACCGGAAATTTTCGCAATGAGGTACTAAATCACTACAGACAAACACACACAGAGTAAACATAACAAATAACAAACTGCACTTTTTTTCAATGAGGTACTCGACTCAAAACCAATCCCTCGAACTGACAAATGACGGTCTTAACAATACACATCTAAAGCTTCCTAAATCAATACACATCTGAGCGGAAACACGCAGTGCACAAAATAACATCAATTTTATTCTGGTTAAATCAGACATCAAACGTATATATACAGATATACATACGAACACATATACATATGAACTTACCGAATTGAATAACAGAGAAAATCCAGTATAAACTACTAAAATAGGTTCGATGAACATAAAAAATAGGGAGAAACGGAGATTACTCGAATAGAAACACATCATAATTACGTTCAATAGGATGCAAAACGAGAATATAACAGATAGAGCTCGATTGATGTACAGGAATGAAACGAAACGAAGAGTATAAGGCAAATTACAAGTTAATTATGTGTGTGCGCGTGTGTAACAACTTAATTGATGATCAAATCTGATGATCGTAATTGAAAATCGTAATTGAAAATGTAGAGAAAGAGATAGAGTGAGTAGTTTTGAATCTCATCAAATCTCCGTACCTAATTGATGATCCATCTGAAAGTTTCAATTCAATTCACATAAACATTGTTGTAATCTTCGGATCGTAAATGAGCGTATATATGAATGTAGTAGTGTGTGTATATTTTTAAGACTATTTAGGTATTTAGGGCCATAATCTTGAAAACGGGTATTTTGGTCACCTCGATAATAAAATTAGGTAGATAAGACCTTCGCCCCCAGCAATTTAATTTAGTAAAATAACAATTAAATTATAATTACTATAAACTAATCAATTATCTTTTCCACCTAAAGTATGTCACCTTTTAATTTTCACGTTATCTTTTTCGAATTTTTCAAACTAAAATATCTCTTTTTCCAATTATATCACGGACGGTTCTATTTAATAAAATTACTAAATAATAATATTATAATACTAAAATTAACGATTATCCTTTTTAGCTAAAACGTATCATCTTTTTCCTATATTATCTAACTAAAATTCCTCTTTAGAAATATCACGGTCAACATTAATTTCTCCTTTTCTAAAAATAAAAGCCGAAACATTAAAAGTTTGGTTGGTTGGTTGGTTGATACCTATTGATTTTACTTATTTATCCTTACTTAATTACTGATAAAATCTTTTTTTATATTTTATCTAACTAAAATTTTTGCTTTACTAATCAATTTCCTTTTTCAGGTTAGACATGTTACCATTAAAATTTTTGCTTTACTAATCAATTTCCTTTTTCGGGTTAAACATGTTACCTTTTCTTTTCTTTTTATTAACTAAACAGTTTCCTTTTTCAGATAAAATATAATATATTTTATATTTTATCTAACTAAAAAGCATATTATAATTACTATTAACTAATTAATTAATTTTTTCATTCAAATTAACTTTTCCCTTTTCTCTAACTAAAATTATTTTTCCCCAATTATATCACGGGTTACCTTTTTCAGCCAAAACAAGTTACCTTTTTTTTATTTTCTATAACTAAAACCTCTTTTTTTTCAAATTATATCACTGGCAATTCTATTTAATAAAAATAAAATCATAATATCATAATGATATTAATTAACCGATTACCTTTTCAGCTAAAAAACGTATCATCTTTTTTTATTTTTTATAATTAAATTTCTTTTTTTAGAAATATCATGGGTAAAATTAATTTTTCATTTTCTAAAAATATTACCAGCAATTTAATTTAGTAAAATAACAATTAAATTATAATTACTATAAACTAATCAATTACCTTTTCCACCTAAAGTATGTCACCTTTTAATTTTCACGTTATCTTTTTCTATTTTTTCAAACCAAAATCTCTCTTTTTCCAATTATATCACGGACGGTTCTATTTAATGAAATTACTAAATAATAATATTATAATACTAATATTAACGAATATCCTTTTTAGCTAAAACGTATCATCTTTTTCCTATATTATCTAACTAAAATTCCTCTTTAAAAATATCACGGTCAACATTAATTTCTCCTTTTCTAAAAATATTACGAGCAATTTTATTTTGTAAAATAACATAATTAAATTATAATTACTATAAATTAATCAATTACCCTTTTCACCTAAAATATATTACCTTTTTAATTTTCTCTAACTAAATCCTCTCTTTTTCCAATTATATCACGAGCATTCTATTTAATAAAACAAAATAATAATTTTATAATTATTAATAAATAACTTATTACCTTTTCAAATAAAACCTATCACATTTTCTATATTTTTTAAACTAAAATCATTCATTTTCTAGAAATATCATGGATAACATTTATATAATTGTGATCATCATCTCATTTAAATATTTAAGCCTCCAAAAATCATACTTAAAAAAATAGTTAAAAAAATTAATATAATATTAAAAAAATTCCGTGCATCGCACGGGTTTTAAGCTAGTAATATTAAAGTTGAAACATTGAAAATTTTATCGGTTTGGTTTAGGTACAGTTATCTTAATTAATTAATAAAAAATAATACAATTAATGTTAAGCAGCCGATTGCCTTTTCTAATTAAAATACGTATTTACACTACTATATTAAAGTCGAAAGATTGAAAGTTTGTATATTTGATTATCCTAATTATTAAAATAAATAATAAAATCATATAATTAATGGTAATTAGCCAACTGCCCTTTTCACATATATTTTTAGTTGAAAATATTACCTTTCATAAACACCTAAAAACATTATCATATTTTTCGATCATTAATATTTTATTTCGAATTAAAACACGTTACCTTTTTAATTTAAAACAAATCTTACAATTATTAATATATACCCGAAAATATCACACCATAACTTATATAATTAATGATAATTAGTCGATTGCCTTTTTCACATTTACTTTTAGTTGAAGATATTAAATTTATAAACATCTAAAAAGATCAATTGTATCATATATTTCAATCATTAATATTTCCTTTCTAATTTACCTTTTTAATTTACAACAAATCTTACAATATATACCCAAAAATATATTAAAAATCGTATACGTTGTTTATAATAAGGAAACATTAATATAATCCGTAAACATGAGTATATTAAATTATATCAAACTAAAATTAAAAAAAAATATTAAAATTAGAGATTATATAAAAACATAATTATAATATTAAATAAAATTTATAACATAATATAAGAAACCCGTGCATTGCACGGGTTATAAGCTAGTACTATTATATTACCGAAACATTAAAAGTTTGGTTGGTTGGTACCTATTGAATTTACCTAATTACCCTTGCACCCAATTAATATTAATATTAATATTATCAATTACAATTATTAATTTTTATTACTAACTACACAAACTCTTGCCTTTTTAATATTTACTTTTAATTGAAGAAATTACCTTTTATAAACACCTAAAATTGTACCATATCTTACAAACGCTAATATATATTTTCTAACTAAAACATGTTAGCTTTAAATTTAAAACCAATCTTGCAATAACTAATATAAACCCAAAAATATCACACCGCATCTTACAAGCATTAATAAAATATAATAAAAATTTATATACATTGCTAATAATAAGAAAACTATTGCCTTTTTAATATTTACTTTTAATTGAAGAAATTACCTTTTATAAACACCTAAAATTGTACCATATCTTACAAACGCTAATATATATTTTCTAACTAAAACATGTTAGCATTAAATTTAAAACCAATCTTGCAATAGCTAATATAAACCCAAAAATATCACACCGCATCTTACAATCATTAATAAATTATAATAAAAATTTATATACATTGCTAATAATAAGAAAACTCTTGCCTTTTTAATATTTACTTTTAATTGAAGAAATTACCTTTTATAAACACCTAAAATTGTACCATATCTTACAAACGCTAATATATATTTTCTAACTAAAACATGTTAGCTTTAAATTTAAAACCAATCTTGCAATAACTAATATAAACCCAAAAATATCACACCGCATCTTACATTCATTAATAAAATATAATAAAAATTTATATACATTGCTAATAATAAGAAAACTCTTGCCTTTTTAATATTTACTTTTAATTGAAGAAATTACCTTTTATAAACACCTAAAATTGTACCATATCTTACAAACGCTAATATATATTTTCTAACTAAAACATGTTAGCTTTAAATTTAAAACCAATCTTGCAATAACTAATACAAACCCAAAAATATCACACCGCATCTTACAATCAATAATAAAATATAATAAAAATTTATATACATTGCTAATTATAAGAAAACATCTATCTATTCTATTATATTAAAGCCGAAACATTAAAAGTTTGGTTGGTTGGTACCGGTTGATTTTACTTATTTACCCTTACTTAACTACTAACTAATTACATAATTTTATTTTAGATTAAACATATTACCTTTTCTATTTTTCACTAACTAATTAATTTCCCTTTTCAGGTAAAGCACAATATCTTTTATATTGTATATAACTAAAATTTCTCCATTCTTATAAACACTACAAGCAATTTTGTTTAATAAAATAACATAATTATATTATAATTACTATTAACTAATCAATTACCTTTTCAGCTAAAACATGTTACATTTCTCTATTCTATAACTAAAATATCTCTTTTTATAAATATATCACGGGTGGTTCTATTTAATAAATGATAATATTATAAAACTAATAATTATCAATTATCCTTTTCAACTAAAATGTATAATCTTTTCCAAATTTTATAATTCAAATTCCTTTTTTCAAGAAATATCACGGGCAACATTAATTTCTCACTATCTAAAGATACTTCGAACAATTTAATTTAGTGAAATAATATAAATTAAATTATAACTACTATAAACTAATCAATTATTTTTTCCACCTAAAACATGTTTCCTTTTTAATTTTCTCTAACTAACACCTCACTTTTTCAGTTAAATCACGGCATTCTATTTAATAAAATTAAATTATAATTTTATAAGTACTTATAATTAAACGGTTACCTTTTTTAATACCTTTTTCAGCTAAAACGTATCATATTTTCCATATTTTATAATTCAAATTCCTTTTTTCTAGAAATATCACGGGTAACATTAATTTCTCACTATCTAAAGACATTACGAACAATTTAATTTAGTGAAAAAACATAAATTAAATTATAATTATTATAAACTAATCATTTACCTTTTTCACCTAAAACATGTCATCTTTTTAATTTTCACATTACATTTTCCCTAAATAAAATCTATCTTTTTTCAATTATATCACGGGCGGTTCTATTTAATAAAATAAAATAACAATATTATAATGTTAATAATTAACCGATTAAGTTTCAGCTAAAATGTATCATCTTTTCTATATTTTCTAACTAAAATATCTTTTTTCTTTAAAATATCATGGGCAACAATAATTTTTCCTTTTCTTAGAACTTTACGAGCAATTTTATTTAGTAAAATAACATAATTGAATTATAATTACTATAAACTAATCAATTACCTTTTCCACCTAAAACATATTTTCTTTTTAATTTTCTCTAACTAACACCTCACTTTTTTTAGTTAAATCACGGCATTCTATTTAATAAAATTAAATTATAATTTTATAAGTACTTATAATTAACCGATTACCTTTTTGAACTAAGATGTATTATCTTTTCAATATTTTCTAAATAAAATCCCTCTTTTCATAGTAATATAACGGATAACATTTATATAATTATTATCAAATCATCTCATCTACAAATTTAAACCTCCAAAATTCATATTTAAAAAAAAAGTAAATCGAATTAATAAAACATATCATATAATATTAAAAGAAGCCAACAACATGTTGGTGCAGTGGGTTGAACCCTTATCTCCTTTGTAGGAGGTCAAGGGTTCGACCCCTGGGTGTGTGTGAGTTTAGATTGTATTAGTTTCCTTTCTTTGTATTTGTATTTGGCCGGGGGTCCTTCGGAAACAGCCTCCCTATTGCATAGGGGCATGGTCTGCGTACATTCACCCTCCTCAGACACCACTTTGAGTGGTATTATAACTGAGTAAGCTAAGTTTTTTTTATATAATATTAAAAGAAATCCGTGCATCGCACGGGTTTTAAGCTAGTTTTTGTAAAATTAAAACTTGTTAATATTTTACAAAAATTTTAAAACTTAGTTTTTAAAATATCTCAGAAAATTTTTCTGAAAATAATCTCATGAATTCTTTTTCTCTTTTAAGTTTTACGATACTTTAATTGTTCGCCGAATATTTTAACTTCAACCCTCTTTTCTTTAATCATAAAAATGGACCTGTAAACTGCAATTCTTGTTGGGTAGTGCCACATAATTTAATTGGATAACGGCCCAACATACTTTGGATTTCCATTTCACATTTCGGTTAGTGACTTGTCAGGCCAGAATTGTACCCAAACGTCATTGCGGCCCAGGGTAGTCTTAAAAGTTACGGAGTACTACTACTATGAGCGTGTTTGGCACACCTTAAAATAAGTTTTTATGGACTTATTTTTGGGTAAAATTTTTATATTTTGATAAAATAAATTTATACAAGTATTTAATGTATGTTTAAGATTCAATAAGTTGAAAAATAAGTTGGAAAGTTAGGAATGTCTAACTTTATCTTAAAATATGTTGACTTATTCCGGAAAAAAGTTTCCCCAAACATCCTCTAATATATGAATACAAGCAAGTCAAAATATATGAATGTACAAGCAAGTCAAAGTAATGGAGCGGTGCGGCACAGAAAGCATAGCAGAGTAGGTGTCATATTTGCCGTGTGGAATGGAACCCAGCTAAGCCATCGAGAAACTACATTCATGCAATAGATATGCTTTGAAAAAAACCACAACCAAATTTATTTACACAATACTCAACCTCAACCACCAACATATCACATGGATGCTGACCTTCCATTAATCTAATGTTTTTATTTTTGCTAAAATTAATCTATTGATGTTAGTATAAGATTTGCTATATTTCAAACATTGGCGGCTTACGGGGATGATAGTTGGGTCGAATTGGGTCGGGTTTGGTAAAATTTAAATCCAAATTCAATTTTTTGTATCAGATTTGTACTGACTTGAACCGAAAAATATCCAAAAATTAAATTTGAATAAGAACCAATGAATTTCAAATATACTCGAAAATTGAAAATTTTCGAATTTGAATAATTCTCGAAATTCGAAATTTTAAATCCAATTTTTGTAAGCGTACAAAAATGATAGTCCAACAATGTAAGTCCAAGTATTTAAAAAAATGATCAAATTAGTCAAAGTTTACAAACAAGAACTACTAAACTACGAATATTTTACAAATATTTCAAGCAAAGTATACAAGTTTAAAATATGTAAGTTACAATTTAAGGAGCTTTTTAAATCCGGTGGAATAAAATAAGCATCAAAACTACATTATACATAACAATAGGGGGGTGAGCAAAAAAATCCGAAAATCGGATTATCCGATTTTCCGATCCGATATCTGATTATGAAAATCCGAAAATTAGGATATCCGATCCGAAAAAACCGGACCGGATATCCGATCCGGATTTTTTTTATAAATTTGGATACGGATCCGGATCACAACTTTTTATAAATCCGGATATCCGGATCCGATTCAATTTTTAATATTTATTAAAAAATAATATTTATATTTAATAAATAATGAATTTATTGAAGATAAATAATTCAACATTGTGAATTATCACGAATAAATTAATGAATTTGTCCAAAATAATTAATAAATTAATGAATTTATTCTTAAACCAACATTGATAAATATTTTCTTTTAATTAATCTTTTTATTCAAAGTGATTGCAAAGAAGTAATAATATTTAAAAAAATAGAAACAAAGCAAATGGAAGAATATTTTTAGTTAAAATTATGAATTCGTGAGCAAGCGTGTTACTCCTGTCCCGTTTATATTGACCATCAATCAAAGAATACGTATTGAGCAATCAAGTATAAACTGCCAAACTTGCTCTTAATTGTTTGCATACTTTGAAAAACATAACATTATTAATACTTAATTTGCTTTATTTAGGAAATGTGGCCACTACGTACTTTTGGAACATGCAAAAAAGGAATTGTTGCCAATATAAACGAGACGAAGAGAGTATTAATATCTCTTAAAAAATATTTATAAGAACTCGTTAAAGAAATGAATGGTAGTTTATGATATGTTAAAATAAAATTAGGAAAAAAATGAATATACAAATGTTAAAATATGAGATGATGAAATCGTATAAAAATTTATTTATTTATACAAACTAGGATAAATTTTACTTAATTAATTCGGAATCGGATTATCCGATTTCGGATCCGATTTAAACAGATATCCGAATTCCGGATATCCGATTAAACCGGAACCGGAATAGATTTTTCATAATCCGAAAAACGGATATTCGATCCAAATTTTAAAATCGGACCGAATATCCGATTTTGCTCACCCCTACATAACAATTAGCAACAGACTTCTTGCATCATCACCGTAACATGACTATAGCATTAACAAACACATTTCTTCACTGATCCTGGAAAAACACATTTTAGCTTACATAGCTTTTCCTAAATAGAACATAAGAAATCTACAGGAAACATTGTGAAATATATATATATATAGGGTGCTACTCTACTAGAAACCAATATTAATCTAGAAACTAAATACTAGTGGCATTTTTGTAAATTTCATCAATTATAAACCCAAATGAATAGTTTATTTCTTTTTGTTTCCTAAAATGAATATCTACATATAACACGACAATTCATCTACACACTGCAATCATCACTTCGGTTTACTTTCTGATTACCACCAACAATCATTGCCGCCGGAATCTCCGATTGCCATAAACTCCACCTTTCATATTTGATTAAAATCATTATACTTAGAAAACTAAAACATAACATAAAATTAATTGGATTATCACCGAAAACAACATCACCACCATCTTCTCAGTTTAAAATTGCCATTACCTTTTCCGTTCAAACCATCAACATCATCATGTTGTATATTTGATACACCAGATCTGAACAATTACTAATTTGTAGAGCTAAATTCACTATTTGGTACAGCGGAAATCACTAATATATACTACGGAAATCACTAATCTATATTGTAAAAATCATGAATCCGTATTACGAAAACCGCCAAATTATTTGTTTTACAAATTTGTAATTCCCAAACAACCGCGATTACATATGTTGTTTGTAGTCTGTTGAGATGATAATGGTTTTGTGAATTAATTTAATGGTGTGAATCGAAGGCTGTGAGATACAGAACTCGTCGGAGGAGAACTCGTCGGAGGAGTAGATAGAACTCGTCGGAGGAGTAAAGCAGGAGAAAAGAGGAAACGAGGGTATGTATCTGGACTCATTCTTGTTATCATTTCGTCGGAATCTTTGATAGCATCGGTGATGAACTTTGTGATTATAGGGGATAATATTTAAAAGTGTATGTATGTATATGTGTATGACGTGGGTCTGATTGAAAGTAGATGGTGGGGGAGTGAAAGAGAGTAAGGAGGAAAATGAGGGTGAACTGGATGTGTGGTCCAGATTTAATTGATTTAAAAAAACTAGTTGTAATAACCCTAACTTTAGTAATGCTACAGTGGTCACATGAATAGTAAATTTCGAGGATTTAGAAAAAAAATGGTATAAGTACTCCATAATGGAAACGGAAAATGAATAAACAGAAACCATATTAGTGTCGTACATTGAAAATAAGTGACTCGAAATGACGATGTATTTCAGAAATTCCTAAATATGGATTTTGAGGATTTTAATTTCGAATGAGCTTTTATTGGATATTAAGGAGCATGGAAATATTATAAGAATTATATATTGAGGGATTAGTGAATTTAGGTTAAACCAAAGGATTATTAGGTTAAGAGAATACCAAGGGAAATTGGATTTGTAAATGATTTTGAAAACCACTGAGATAATGAGGTACACCCGAAACGAACCACAATTAGACGAGTATGGGAACAAGACAACCAAGATTAGTAATATAGCAAGGATACATACCACATTACCATTTACCAAGATTTTAGCAAATTACTTAGGAAAATCAAGAAAAAGAGAATTATGAGATCATCTAAATGGCATCATCATCCACTAACTTGTTTTTAAGGGTAGATTAGTCATTTTGCATGAGATTTTTTTTCTACAATCTTCTTGACCAATCCACAAGACTCTAGGATAAGCTAGATGAGTGCAAGATAAGAACAACCAAGCAAGAAAAAGATCTCCCCCATTCCAAACATCATTTTCGGCCAAACAAGACAGCAGGTTGGTAAATCGAGCATAACTTCTTCGTTTCTTAGCCAAATTTTGCGTTCTATAGCTTTTTATAAAGCCCATGCGATAAGCTACAAGTCGTATTTCACAAGCATTTTCCAGAAAAGCAAGGTAAGGGGGTCGTTTTTCATGTTCTTTCAGCTGATGAATAGTAACTCCGAATTATTAACTTGGTTTTAATGGCTCCTTTAGTTGATTCAAGCTAATTCAAGGTGGTTTAAGGATATATCAAGGTTTATTAAGGATCTTTAAAGCTTCAAGAAGGTATAATCACTCTTGTCCTTGTTTATTATTGATGGATATTGATGTAAGTAGTGGATAAGTGGTATAAATGTTAAGATTATGG
Source organism: Kitagawia praeruptora (assembly GCA_037693485.1). Classification (NCBI taxonomy): domain Eukaryota; kingdom Viridiplantae; phylum Streptophyta; class Magnoliopsida; order Apiales; family Apiaceae; genus Kitagawia; species Kitagawia praeruptora. The sequence goes on from CM075350.1 coordinate 43,934,590, forward strand.
TGATTTATGTGTTTGTAAGTGGTTTGAGTTAAATATGGAAGTGTTTGGGCTTGTAACCATGGCTGGTAATGAAGACCACATGGTGTAGGTGATGATTATTGTGTGTGATAATTGATTTGGAGGAGTTGGATTTTTGGAAAGTATGAGAATATAGCCGTTATAATGTCCGATTTTTGTTAGGAGGCAATTTGCCCTGTTTTGGACCCCTGTATTCGGACGGTACCCTACTGTCTAGGTTACCAATTGACCATGAAATGATAGAGCTTAGTTCATAGATCGTTTTGATATAAGGTGCGTTAAAATCTGATGAACGGTTTAGGAGAAAAGTCAGTTTTAGTGAAAGACGTTCGAAAACCGAGAAACCGTAAATGTATCAACTTTGAGGTTACAATTACCATACTTTAACATTGTTAGAAGTCACGAAATTTTGGGATATAGTAGTGGTGTGGTCAAAGAACTATGTCCAGTTGACCTCACATTAAAATTCAAAATTTAAAAATTTTAAGAAATTTTACAGTCTAGTGTAGTAGTTAAGGGGAAATGGTGAAAACCCCTGAAACTTCGATTGAGTTTATAAATGGTTAAGTTCTTGAACCTTTGGGGTAATAATGATGTGTTAAACATATATTTAAGTGTAAAGGGTCTTGTTATACAAGAATGTAGTGAGTAGAGATGTGGTATTCTAACGACGGTCCTTTTGTGTTTATAGAAACTCTGGAAGAGACACGAACCATACCGTCAGGATACCAAAACCGAGGCAAGATTTCTTCTATCCCTACTTTGAAAAATTATTTATCTGCAAAGAAAAATGATTTTATGGAATATATATGTGATTCTATTATTGCTATATTGTTAAGAATTTGTTTTCCTGATTTTGGAAATTAAAGGGAGATATGAGTATGGATATGGATTAAAGGGAGCAAGATTTCTTTTATCCTTATTTTGATATACTGTTTATGTTCAAAGGAAATGGTTTTGGTGGATAATATATGAATCTTATATGATGAGATGAGTAGGGATATATTCCCTGTTTACTGAGATTTTTGAATATGGATTATGAATGTGGATATGATTATGAATGTAGCGAATATGCTCTATGGTAAAAGAGATATGAAAGAGAATGGTATCAGTTGTTATCTAGAGTTATATAAAGGAATGGTATCAGTTGTTATCTATGGTTATATGGTTTATAATGCTATATTGTAAATATTCTTTTTGAGTATTAGTGGTTTAATGAATATTATTTGGTTATTATTTACTACTCTTAAATAGACGGAATATTTTATGAATATAAAAGCATATTTGATTTCTTGAACAAAAAAGAGATGTCTGAATCATAATCAAAGTATTATGTTATATATATTTTTTATAGAAATAATGTGCGAGAATGGAAATGATATGAGTAATGATAAATGGAAATGATATACGGGAATGGAAATGTGAAATGGTGTTGATAAATGGAATAATGATTTTATAAAAAGGGGGAATAGCAAAAAACTTGCGTAAGAGGCTGTGTCAGGGCTGTGTGCGACACAGTCCAGCATTCATTATATGATTCGGCACGAAGATGCCAAGGGAGGATGTTAGCAGGTGGCCTTCCTCCAGGGAGGATGTTAGCAGGTGGCCTTCCTCCAGGGATGATGTTAGCAGGTGGCCTTCATTCCTTCTACCGGTAGTAAAAGGGACGGGTACGGAGGACGACTGATCATCGTGCCTCACGTATTCGGCAACAGTGAAAACCCCCAAAATTTTCGAATAAAGAATCGACGATAAAGTCAGATTGGTATACTGAAAAGGGAAAATGATATGAAATGATGGAATTATTATTATAGATGAAGAGAAACTGATTTTATATTAATTTATATAATTGTTGCATAAAAAGGAAATGAGAAGATGATAGTTAGAGATTTATTCAAGTATTCATAGTATCTTGAAATATTACACTGAAAGGGTATATTGATTGTTATATTATTTAAGAAGAGAAACTGATACTATATTATCCTAGATTTCTTTCTTATAATAGTAAGTGGATGATATATTATTAAATAAGAGTTTTACTCTTCCTTAAAGTTTATAATTGGTTACCGCTTACATATGCATATATATGTTTACCTGGTCACATTTTAAATTCTAGCTTACAATATTATCTTGCTGAGCTATTATAGCTCACTCTTGCTACTTATCTATATACAGCTAGGTATGCTGATTCTACGCAGAACGCCCAGCAATAGGGTAGGGGGAAGGCGACTTTCTGAGAGTACGCTAGCATCGATTCCCGAGGTAGCGTAGTGGCAGACGGGTTCTGGGAGCTCTATGTATAATTAAGTGTGTAAACATGTAAGAAACTTTTGGTTGTTGAAATGCTTCATGTCGAAGTATTATTCAGCAATGTACTTAAGTATGATTCTGGGTTTGTAATAACTGTTAAATTCTAAACGTCTATTATGGTGAATGTTGTTCTCTGAGCATATGACTGGTGTGTGTGTGTTTATTATTGCGGGGTCAACTGCATAAGTATTAATTGTAAAAAAAAAACCCAAGAGATATTGATATTGAATGGAAATTGGTCCGTGATGGCCCAGATTTATGACCCCGGATTTGGGGCTGTCACAGATGGTATCAGAGCTTAGAGTCATATTGCTCAGGAACAAGAGTGATAGTAATATACACATATAGATATATAGGTAATGATATAAAATATGAACTCACATCGAGTTCAAGGGGGGTTTATCGAACGAAGCGTTTATTCTAAGTAGTGATTTTAATTTTATAGATTATTGCTAATAAAGGTTATTATGCCAAAAGTGTTAAGCTTATGTAGCACACGAGAACGATACGAGAAAAGGGAATACTTGATGTATCGGGAAGTGTACGTTAGATAACCTCGTGAGTAATTCCAGGGTGATCCATCATCTTTTATTCAAAAGGGGCCGGTATCTTTTCAAAACTTTTTGGTATCCTTGAAATGTGTTTCAAAATTGTATTAGTCAAAATATTCCTCTAAGATTATTTTCGGAAGATGGTATTTATCATTGTGATTTAAATTTTCCTCTATATTTCTTACTCCAACTAAGAGGAACAGCCCTATAAGTATACACAAGGACGATATATCTGTGTGATAGAAAGTCGGAGGGGACGCCCTCACTTGTGTGACGTACGGGTTCTTCCATCATATTGATTTCCAAAATATTCTTTTGTTTCAAATAAGAGCTATTTAAAACTCTTAATCTTATAAATTGTGGTGGGACATTTGCTTGTTTCTGGGTTCGTTTCAATTCGAAGTTTCTTAAATTCTATAAATTGTTTCGAATATAGAAGATTTCATTAATGGATGGGATAATGGAAGCAAAGTTTAGAATATACGTGATTATACGAGGAAACTCGAGATTTCAAGGGAAATTTTAATAAGAGATAATTAGAGTTAGAAGCGTTTCGATATGGAAGATGAAGGAATTTCGTGAGAAGAAAGGGGTATAATTGAGGATTAGCGAGATAAAAGAATATGAGGAATTTTAAGGTATAATTGAGACTTACTATTGAGAGTAAGGTGTATTTTGAGGAAAAGTTAGAATAAGGATAAACAAAGGAAGTGAGACAATTAATGAAGTTTGTGTATTCTGTCTAAATTCTATCGTATTTCGATATTAAATGTTGAGATTCAAGAATATCGATGTATATAAGGTGATTGACTTAAATGAAAAGGTTATTGTGCTAAAGGTGATACGCTTAATTGCTAAAGCTGAGTTGAGAATATTATGGTATATAAATGAGTTGACTAGTGATATAATTGTGTATATGAGAATGTGTATATAGAAATGATGTATATTATACCCTAAATTTGGGTGATTAATGAAGAATATTGCTATATACAGAATCATGCCGCCTAAACGTTATAATAGAGCGAATGCAATGGAAAATGAGAGAGAGGAAGGAAGTCATAATAGGCAAGGTGAAAACGCTCATAATGAACAAAATCATGAAGAAGAAGAAGATGAATCAACTGGCCAACAAGGAAATCAGGGTGGTGACCCTTTTAACCAACTCATGGACCTATTAAGGCAGAATTTAGCTAATCCACAGAATCCTCAACAACCACTTGTTCTTCCCAATCAGGCAGCTAACTCCTTTCGCGCTTTCAATTCATTAAAACCCCCAGAGTTTTAGGGAACTGCTAACCCAGTAGTAGCCAGAGCCTGGTTAAAAGAGATGGAAAAAGCTTTTGAGATATTGAGGATAGAAGAGGATCAGAAAACAATCTTTGCGGCCTATCTCTTAAAGGGAGAGGCAAATTATTGGTGGGAGGCTAAGAAAAACCTAGAAGGAGTGGGAGTGATAACCTGGGAGCGTTTCACTATGGTGTTTTTAGAAAAGTACTCCCCTAGGTATTTGGAAAACCAAATGGAGATGAAATTTCTAGAATTGAAACAGGATAATTTATCAGTGGCCGAGTATGAAACTAAATTTACTGAACTATCTAGGTTTGTTCCGGAATTTGTGCGTACTGAGGAACCTTTCAATCAAATCAATCGCGACCACCATTACCAGATTGCAACACGTGTGGTAGGAAGCATATCGGAGAGTGTAAGATGTTAGGAATAACTTGCTTTAAGTGTGGACAGAAAAGGCATTATCAGGACAGGTGTCCATCAGCTGATAAGAGTGATGTCAAGTGTTATCAATGTGGAAGACTAGGACATTTTGCTAGAGATTGTCGTTCTGGTGGGTCGTCTGCGCCAGGACAAAGTATGACTGCTTCAAATAGACCTACTGCTAGAGTGTATAACATGACTTTAGGAGAAGCATTGAAAAAGCTGGATACAGATACAGGTGAAATATTTTCTTTAATAATTTACTCTTGTAGGTATAAGTGTTTGGTTAGGAATTAACGTGGTCAATGAATGGTGTAAATGAGGTAATAGCATAGATAAGAATAATCTATCTGAGTAGGAAGTAAGATATGCCAATCCAGAGAGAAAATACGAGCACCCTTGTTTAGATACGAACAGGAAATATATATTATAGGTAGTATTTTCTTACAATTGTTTCAAGGAATCTTATTCTAGTCGGATTTCTGGAAGATTTTACAGAGACAAGATATAATAAGATCGAAGTGTGTATATTTATGTCATGATAGAGATCAACATAGGGATAAACCATAAGTGAGATACACTACCATTCAGGGGAGGCCAATGTGGTGGCCGATACCCATAACCAAAAGAGGAATGTTGATGAATGACAAGCAAGGTTATGTTGGTGTACTCTGTGCAAACAAGATAGAGTTATTATGAAGGAAAAAGGATGGAGAAAGTGGTATAGAAGTTATAAGGTGTAGATGAAAAGGTGTCTATGGACATTTCTGTCATGATTCCGGGACGGAATCCTTTTAAGGGGGGAAGGATGTAATAACCCTAACTTTAGTAATAATTGTTATGGTGAATAACTGTTATGGTGAATAACTGTAAAATTCTAAACGTCTATTATGGTGAATGTTGTTCTCTGAGCATATGACTGGTGTGTGTGTGTTTATTATTGCGGGGTCAACTGCATAAGTATTAATTGTAAAAAAAAAACCCAAGAGATATTGATATTGAATGGAAATTGGTCCGTGATGGCCCAGATTTATGACCCCCCGAATTTGGGGCTGTCACACTAGTGATTATAACAGGTTTCTAGTTTCTAGTTTAATTTTTAGTTTCTATTTGATCACTAGCCTATATATATATACATACACACACACACACATACATACATATATATATATATATATATATATATATATATTTAGGTTTCGGTTCGAGTTTGAATCGATTTTCGGGTTTCAGATCGGATTTCAGATCTAATATCCAAGTTCAAAAAAAAAATCGATTTTAAAAATCATACCCAAATTCTAAAAATCAGGTTCAGTGAATTCAAAAATTCGAATCGAATTATTTTATCATCCTCAACGACTTAGCACACACATTTCTTTTTACTAATTTGTTGGATAAACGAAAGTACAAAGGCAGACCTTTGTCTTGATTGAAATTCGAATTCTCAATTTTTTAAAGATAAAAAATTCATTAATTGAAAATTATATGACATATATAAAAATAATTAAAATTGAATAAATACATAGTAAAATGGGTAAAATGGCATTTTGGTCATTCAACTAACCACAAACTTACAACTGGGTCATTCAACTGAAAAAGCTTTCAATTAGATCACTCAACTGAAAAATATTTCAATCAGGCCACTAAACTACAAAAATAGCTTACAATTAAGTCACAAAAAAAGTTATTTTTAATGACTTAATTGCAAGCTATTTTTATAGTTTAGTTACCTGATTGCAAGCTATTTTCAGTTGAGTGATCTAATTGAATTTTTTTTTAATTGGATGACCTAGTTGCAAGTTTGTGATCAGTTGAATGACCAAAATGCCATTTAACCCATAGTAAAATACATAACATCATGATTTACTTCATCCAAATTCAGTTGTGATCACTGAAATATATAACTTTTTTGAAGGGATAATCTAACAATACATTATAATCGTGATTAATATAATATTTAAGTCATTAAAATGTAGGGTTAAGTATCAAAGTGGTCACTCAAGTGAAGGCCACATATCAAAAACTTCATTCTAGTTATCGGGGTATCATTTGTACCACTTAAGTAACCGATAATGACACTCCGTTAGTGTTGACCCGTTGACCAACAGAAAACGTTAGAATTAAATATCAAAGTGGTCACTAAAGTGAAAGCCATATATCAAAATCTTCACTCTAGTTTTCGGGGTCTCTATTTCATCATTAATGGTTTTATTTTTTAATATATGGAAGAATTACTTAAATTTCAGAGGCTTGTTCGTAATTTTAGCTAAATATGTAGACTGTCAAAATATAGCTAAAAACAATTGAATTTGTAAAAAATAAGAAAAATGCTAGAATTCCTAAATTGGATCACAAAATATTTTCCAAATTACACGTGTCACCTTCTGATTGATCATATCATAATTAAATAAAATGGACTCCATGCAAGTAGTTTTTAATTCTCCTCCATTGGCATGCAACAATTCGCCCTATAAGCTCTCATGGAGGGATCTTTGATTCTCGTTTAATAACTCCCGACGACATAATTAATATTCAAATACTATTTCGGAACTTTCATAGAAAATTGGGATCAATCCAAAATCAGAATAAAATTTTCACTATTCATTTCAGGTTACTATTCATTTTCAGAGAATTTTAATATTCGTTTCGTCGAGAAATTTTAAAACGCGAATCTTAGAAAACTAACTGGATACCCACACTCATATTTATCTTATCTTAATAGGATGCTATCAAATCACACTTTAATATGTATATGTGACGTATTAAATACAATTGTTTATTAATGAATGAAAATTTTTATCCATGTCACATCATTCGAGAATATTTTTTGGGATTCAATTTGGGGACTCTAGCACTAATAGTCATTAAACGAAGTTGAATTTTATTCAGATTTATTTATTCAAACAAACTATGATACCACTTTTATGATACCACATTATTTTATACAACACATCTAATGCACACAAATTATTTTAAATTAAATTCAAATATAATAAAATAATTCTTTATAGTATTTTTTCTCTTATTTTTTTATTTTTATTTTTCAAGTGATGAAATAGAGACCCTCTGATAACTAGGGTGAATATTTTGATATATAACATTCACTTCAGTGACCACTTTGATACTTAACCCCTTCCACGACTCCATCGCAACGTTTTCCGTCACGGTCAACTGGTGTTGACTAACGGCTTGTCATTATCGGTTACTTAAGTGGTATAAATGATACCCCGATAACTAGAGTGAAACTTTTGATATATGACCTTCACTTCAGTGACTATTTTGATACTTAACCTTAAAACGTATTAGAACATAATGCTTGCGATTTTATATAACTTAAATTAGTGAACCAATCAACAAATTCTTGGGAATTTATGATTTTCGATGTTAATATAATTGTAAGATCGATTTGTTTTTTGTTGTCTCACTTTGTGTGAGTTTGTCTCACCGCTTGTTTGTGTGAGTTTGCTTTTCTCTCACCGTTTGTGTGAGTTTTGGTGCTGGATTATATTATCTTGGAGGCTTGTACGGATAATATGGATAAACACTTTGATGAAGTGTTAGTGTGTTACACACTTAGGTCTGCGAATATTGTAGCTCGTTGCTTAGCGAGGGCGACATATTCTATGTCAGGTCTTTCGGAGTGGAATGTTTCTGCTCGAGATTGTATCATCTGTAACCTTGAGATATTTTAATGCAAGTACGATTTTATCAAAAAAAAATATAAATTGATTCTCAAAATGAGAGAAAACAAATCCAATATACAGATAGAAAAATTCACAAAAGGATGTTATTGAAAAGAACGTAGGATAAAAAAAACAATAAAAATGGGTCTAGGAAATTGAGTGATTTCTTCTTTCTTCTAACTTTACTTTGAAAGTATCCATACAGCCCCTAACCGAAAATATTGTTCAGGGAATCAGGGTCATTGCGAAAAAAGAGGTAACTTAGAGCATTCACATCCCGTCCCCTATCTCCATCCCCAAAAACTTACTAAAAATAGTAAATTCTCAAACAAAAATAGTAAATCCCCAAAATTATTAAAAAGTTTCTACATCCCATTCCCCATTTTCCATCCCCATACCCCTATATTCTTTTTTATATTACTTCTTTCTCTCTCTTTCACTTACAATTTTAACTATAACTACAATTTAGTATATTATATGAGGATAGATAGAGAGATTTAATATAATACAAAACTTATGCGGGAGGTTTGCAGAATGGGTGAAGAGTCTGCAAAAATGGGGGATGAAAACTTATCCCTAAATCTATTCCTCATTTTGGGGGTCTGGGATGGAGCTATGTTTTGGATGAAAAATTGATAAAATCCCTATATTTATAGGGATGCAGAGTGGGTTGTGAGTGCTCTAAGAGCATTCACATTGGGCTCCCCATCCCAATTCCAAAAAACTTACTAAAAATAGTAAATTCCTAAACAAAAATAGTAAATCCCCAAAATTATCAAAAAATTTCTACATCCCATTCCCCATTTTTCATCCCCATATCACTATATTCTTTTTTATATTACTTCTTTCTCTCTCTTTCATTCAAAATTTTAACTACCAAAACTAACCCAATACCTACAAATACAATTAAATATATATAAAGTAAGAGAGAGATATTTGGGGAAGGTTTGAGGTCTGCACAGTATTCCTCCAAATATGGGGACTGAAGTTTGGAGCTGGGATTCTCTGTCCCCTTCCCCCGTGTCTCCTTGTTTTTTTAATACAAAATGAGTGCCCCTGCGGGGCGCATTTTAAATAAAAAATATTTTTATTTAAAATGGGCCCCGCAGGGGCACTCATTTTGTATTAAAAAAGCAAGGGGACACGGAGGAGACACGGAGGAAGGGGACAGAGGATCCAGACCCTGAAGTTTGGTCCCTATCCCTAAATTTTAAAATGGGGTTCCGGATGTAAATCAGTTTTTGACAAATTTTAGCAAGTTTCCTTAAATTATAGGGTTGGGGTTGAGTTTAGGGGCTGCCATCAGAGTGCTCTAAGAGCTGTGTTTTTATGCTTACTTCTCGCATTCTCAATCTCATTTTACAAAAGTGAGAAATAATTACTAGATTGATTTTAAGTACTCCGTAGTTCATATGGATACAAGTAGATTTCTATGAAATCAATTTTTATTTTTATTCAATTTTAAAGGCATAAGTTTCACGTTTTTATTATAAAATTATAATTATTTATAAAATCAGTTTCTAATCAATAATAAAGAAAATTAATACAATCAATACAATTCTCCTTATTCCATTAATAATAATAATCAAGATAACGGGATGAGATCCTCTGTCCCCCTTCCTCCATGTCCCCTGCTTTTTTTAATACAAAAAGAGTACCCCGACGGGGCCTATTTTAATAAATTTATTAAAATGGATCCCACTAGGAACACTCTTTTTTTATTAAAAAGAGTAGGAAAATGCTTTATTTTTATGAAAATCAAACACACAAAAATTTAAAAAATATTTTCCAAAAAGGCAAACAAACACGTAAAAATGATTTTTCAAAAAGATATTTTTCGAAATCCAAACAAACTTCACAAGATTCACAAAATATTTTCTAACAAATAAACAGAATCTTATATTTATCTATCAACTAAAATCTAAACATGTTTGTCTTCAAATCAAAATAAAGCTTAACTAGTATTTGTGTTTTTAGAATGAGAAATGCTAGAGTTCTAAAAAAGGTTTCCAAAATCATTCTCAAATGATAAGTTATCATTATGAGTAATGCTAGGTACTTCAAATTGGTACCCAAAAAATGTTCCGAAATAATGTGGCATTGATGAGTTCATTGTATGGAGAATTTTAATTGGTGAGATTGATATGGCCCTGACGGGCCCATTATAATTATAACCATTCAGATAATGACATGTGTAATTTGGGAAAAAATTTGGGTACCAATTTGGGGTACCTAGCATTATTCTATCATTATACTATTGATTGTTTTTTACATTAATGAGATGGGTTCATGGTACATCCACAGAAATTCATAAATAAAAATAAATCATACTCCCTCCGGTCCATTATGTAAGGCATTTGATTTTTCTGCACGTAACTTTAGGTGCTTTGACTACATAGCTAAAATAATTATTTTTTAATTTTTATTTTTTTGAATAAAAATATAATATTTTAATTTTTATTTAGAAAAGAAATTTTAAAAAATAATAATTTTAACTATGTATTCAAAGCAACTAAAGTTATGTGCAGAAAAGTCAAATGCCTTATATAATGGACAGGAGGGAGTATATCATTTGAGAACAAATTTGAAATCCATTTTGAATTATGTAGCATTGCTCTTTCGGAATTTGTTGAGAAATGTACACAATGACCGACATAACATGATAGTTCCTTCCTTTCAAAAAAAAAACAAAAAAAAAACATGATTGTAAGAAAATACTAGGGTGATATGGCTTATTATAATAGGGAGGTGATATGTGCACACCCTAGCCTTATAGGTGCACACCCAATATTTATAATTGGACTAAAATATCCTCACATCACTATTCTATGTTTAATCATCGATGTAATAATCTTTATAATGAATTTATATATTTCTCTAAAAATAAGTACACTTGATCCTGTATTTAAATTGAATATGTTAATAAATATTTTTTTTAAAATTTAATTTTAAGAACTTCAATTATACATGTACTTATTTATTCATTTTAAATGTATATTTTAATTTGATGATAACGGAAATTATATTTAGCATAGATTATCATATATTTTACTTTACCATTTAAAACTTTTTAAATGTAGTTATTAAAATGTAATTTTTTTAAAAAATGTAATTTAAAGTTCTTGAAAAGATATGATACATGTTATTTCAAAGTGAAAAAAAAACTACTACTCTCTCTGTCCCATAATAAATTACCTAATTTTTTTTTCAAGTTTCCGACACGTATATAAAAACATATTTGTAGATATTATTTTCTCATTTTTTCATTTTGTATAAAAATAGGATGTTCAAAATTTTATATAGAACAAAAATCTCGAAAAACTATTATCTACAACTATGTTTTTTATATGCGTGAAAATGCGTGACAAAAAATTTAAAAAAATTAGGACGTTTATTATGGGACGGAGGACTAATACAATACATGCAATATTTTTTAGATTTCAAAATATGATTGTCATTAAAACTATTTATAAACAATTATATAAAAATATAATTATTACTTCACATCACAATAGATTAATACAAAAAGTTCAAACGAAAAATCACAACAATAATCTTTTATTGAACTCTACAAATAATTGGCCAAAAAAATTTACTAGAAAATAGAAAAGAAAATTATGAGGATATTTTTGTCACATCATGAATGTGCCCCTATAAGCATAGGGTGTGCGGCTCCCTTATAATATCGTTTGACTTGTTTTTGAGAAATCTTTACAGAAAATGGATTCGTTATTCCCATGCATTTTACAGGTGTCAGACCCCACATTAACTGGCATTTGCTAGCAAGTTGGTTCAAGCTCTGTGTTCAATTGTAGTTTAACACTAATTAACACTACATAGTTATTCAAAAAAGAAAAAAAAACACTACATAGTTTAACACTCGAAAATTAGTATTAACAGGTATAGTATTAGTAGCGTAGTAGTTGCCTCATGGGGGTTAAGAAGCCAGCTACTCAAGAGATTAATGATTGTTGATCATTTGGCCAAAACGCGTAATTACCGCCGATTATGCAAGGATGTCGGGACTTTACATTATTATTCTACCTACGGTACTGTTGCTTTCCTTTTCTATATTTTTCATTTAATAAATAGTAGTAAGTTGTATGTTCCACCGCCATTCCACACTAATCTACCAAACAGAGCAAGATAGATACAGACATAACTTCCTTTCCATATCTATACATAGATCACTTAAACCCCATGTATGTTCCCTTATTTATACCATTCTTTTTTATCTTTTATGTATGTATAGTTTTTCTAATCTTGGTTTTGTAGTATATTTGGATGCATTGTTCTTAAAGTAGTTGCATTTTGCAGATTTTAAGGTCTCAAAAGTGTTGTTATTTCTTGTGGTGCCATGTCAAAAGCTGCTTCCATTCAGCTTATATTTGTACTAGTTGTTGGTATTTTGAGTGTCTTGAAAGCAGAGGATCCCTATAAATACTATACATGGACTGTCACTTATGGAACTGCTTCTCCTCTGGGCTCTCCTCAACAGGTGACTTGATTTCTTGATTGTTTTTTTTTGTTTTGATGGATTTTTTTAATTGTTATTTTAGAATGTTAGTTTGATTTGTTTGGTGATTTATGATAATATAGGTTATTTTGATCAATGGACAATTTCCTGGACCTAGACTTGATGTTGTTACTAATGACAACATTATTCTTAATCTTTTCAACAAGCTGGATGAGCCTTTTCTTTTAACATGGTCAGTTTTTCTCTTCACGGATCTAGATGTTCTGTGCAAATGTCATCAATAAATTGCCGTCATTTGTAAATTTACATTTTTTGGGCAATATGTTCGACCATAGTGACTCAATTAGACTTGTTGAGAATGCTGACGTTCTCAAGTTTCAGACTTGAGAACTCAGGGAGCTATTATACCATGCTTATTATCATGGTGTTAGGAGCAGGGCTTAGATAAGTATATCATGCTTATTATCTTTGGTACATCTCATATTTGAATATCTTGTCATTTCTTAATTCATCAAAGTACACAAAATTGTCAACTTGTGTGATTTGAGAATGTTGTCTTGCTATGTTGACACAACATTTATAAATTTATTATGTCTTCCTACATTTTAAGTAATTCGTCTACCCTTCTTTTGTGGAAGATGAGGAATCATGAAGCATAAACCCGAATCCTTCCCTTATTAATGGTGGTCTATATCATATTTTGTAGTGTAATGGTCTCAATTGTTGACAGAAGTTTAACATGTAATAAACCCCACCCATTGCACATCTTTTTCAAATGAGTTGTGCTGGAGGGGAGTTTGGAACAATATGGCACTTCTTTTCTTTACGTGCAAGCAGTGTGTATTTTAGTCACATGAAATATTGAATTTGGTCTGAAAAGAAGTCCTTATGTCTTAACCAGGAATGGAATTAAACAGAGGAAGAACTCTTGGCAAGATGGAGTTTTGGGGACCAATTGCCCTATCCCTCCAAATTCTAATTTTACGTACAAGTTTCAACCAAAAGATCAAATTGGAGGATACACATACTTCCCATCTACTGCAATGCACAAAGCTGCTGGAGGATTCGGGGCACTAAATGTGTATTCAAGACCTAGAATTCCAATCCCTTATTCCACACCAGCTGCAGATTTTAGTTTACTTATTGGTGACTGGCACAAGGGTAACCACAAGGTAAGAATCACACGTGACTTGTTATGATTCTAAACATTTTGAAAAGTAGTTTCATCATTTCTATGAGCCTGCGGTTTTTGTCAAACAACTGAAGCACAAGTTTCAATATAAGTGCACAACATTTGGACAGTTAGTGACTTAGCTTTGTGCTGTAATTCATTGTATAAATATGAGATTACACAACGTTCTTCCCTTCAAGGATAGCAATATGCCTTTGTTTTGGGCACCTCTTTCCATCTTTATAATCTATAAATGATTAATATAATAAGATAAGGTTTCACGGGCAGTGCTTTAGAGCATCTCTGGTTTAGTGTGTGGGTTTGGGGATGCATGTGATTTTCTTAAAGGCCAATTTGGGGAAGTATTGGCTTTCCATACTGGTCCTGCTGCCTTTCCCAGTTTCTTGGTAGTAAAAGTTATATTAGCTAAATTGTGGATGCTGCACAACGAAATTCCTATCCCATAATTGACATGTTCCTGATTCTTTCCCCACTTTTTTAATATGATATTAATATGCCTTCATGTTTTCAGGGATTAAGACAATATTTGGATTCTGGAAAGTCTTTAACGTTTCCTGACGGTGTTCTTATTAATGGGCAAACACAGTCTTCCTACAGCGGTGATCAAGGTCCTCAACATTTGAACTACAAGCATAATTTTACCTTTAAGTTTTAACCTTGTCATTTTACAGAAGGTGATCCAGTCTTATTTTGTGTTTCTGACAATTATACATTTCACTTTTCATTTTTAGGTAAGACATACTTGTTCAGGATTTCAAATGTGGGCTTGTCAACCACCTTGAACTTCAGGATTCAGGGACACCAGATGAAGCTAGTTGAAGTTGAAGGATCTCACACTGTTCAGAACATGTATGATTCTCTTGATGTGCATGTTGGTCAATCTGTCTCTGTGCTAGTTACTTTAAACCAGCAACCAAAAGATTACTATATTGTTGCATCAACACGATTTACAAGCCGTGTTCTCACTGGCACTACGGTACTACACTACAGTAACTCCCATACCTCAGTATCTGGTCCTGTACCTGCTGGTCCAACTTATCAGGTTCACTGGTCTATGCAGCAGGCCAGAACCTACAGGTATATATTCGTCAGGCCCTTTTTTTGGCTAAGCACGTCAGGCCTTTTGTTTCTCATTATTCGTGTTGTTGCATTTGTTGATTATCTATAATTTTTAAAAAATTCTCTACTTGAAGATGGAATTTGACAGCAAATGCAGCCAGACCCAATCCCCAGGGTTCTTTCCATTATGGAACTATTAAACCAGCGAAAACAATCATATTGACAAACTCAGCTCCTCTAATAAACGGCAAGCAACGATATGCTGTCAACAGAGTCTCTTACATTAATGCTGATACCCCTTTAAAACTTGCTGATTACTTCAACATCCCTGGAGTGTTCAGTACGAATTCCATACAAAGTGTTCCTTCTGAAGGTCCTGCATACCTTGCTACAGCGGTCATGCCTGCCTCCCACCATGATTTTATTGAAGTTGTCTTTCAGAACAATGAGCAAAACATGCAATCGTGGCACCTTGACGGCTATGATTTCTGGGCCATCGGGTAAGTCACAAAGTTTATAATCTAGTAAATTGATTTTTCCTGTTTGGGAGGGAGTTTCTAACGGTGCACCTTTTTAACGACAGCTACGGATCTGGAAAATGGACAGAAGCTAGTAGAAAGGGCTACAATCTAATTGATGCTCTTACCAGACATACTGTTCAAGTAAATATCCTTTAGCTCTTCTTTGCTAAATTAAGTATTATTTAACTGTAATTTGCAGCGACAAAACTGATATGAACCATAAATCAAAGTTTCCTAACTTACAACTTTCATTGTTTTCAGGTATATCCCAACTCTTGGAGTGCAATATATGTTTCTTTGGACAACCAAGGCATGTGGAATATGAGGTCTGCAACATGGGAAAGGCAATATCTCGGACAACAATTCTATCTTAGAGTTTACAACCCAGTTCAACATCTTGCGAACGAGTATGGCATTCCATCAAATGCTATACTTTGTGGAAAAGCTGTTGGTCATCATATATAGATTGATATTCCATAGAGCATTCAGGTCATGAGAGGATGACTGCAAATGAAGAAGAGAGGATGTTTTTAACTTCTTGGTCATTTATTATTGATGTACTTACTATAATCTATATCTATTCTAATACAATTCCTTGATTAAATCACTTTTCTAGATTTGTTATATGAAGAATTCCATCTCTTTAAACTAGTCTATTTCAGGTATATAAGAAAAATAAACAGAACTGCACAAGTTGAGTATACGTTGGTAAAGTTTTAACTGCACAACTGTTACGATCTTTCTAAAAAACAAGGATTCCTCATTGTTTCGTCATTTAAAAAAAGATAAATTTGCTCCTGAAGTTTCATGCAAGATAAAAAAAAATCATGCTACTACTGGGGAAACCAATGCTGTGTTTCTTTTAGCATTTGCTTTGGAACTCGGAAGGAGTAGGCAAACTTGCTATCCCGAAGGCCCATATTACTCCTATTTAACTCTACTCTGACCCCTAATATACAAGCCCACTAAGTTTCCCCACATTAGTAGATTGAATAAGTTTGGGCCTTATTGATACAATCACTGAACGTTGGGCTTCTCATTTGCCACTGTACAGCATGAAGCTTTTATCTTTCACGAATCACGACTAAACCAAACCAAACCAAACGTACCCAGTATATCCCGCTCAGAGCAGGGTCTGGGGAGGGTAAGTTGTACGAATCACGACTCATGAGTCGAATTCAGTAAACGTAAACCCAGACACTTAATTAGCAAAAAAAAACAATAATTAACCCTAACAGCATAATGTTTTCGAATATAGAACAAGGCCCAGGCACCTAGCTAGTCTAACCATGCACGGGTAGATCTGGCAATTCGTTCGTGTCGTGTACTTTCATGTTTCGTGTACTTAAATGCTAAATCCAAAACCACCCGTTTAGGGGTTCGTATCATTTCGTGTTCGTGTACTTTCGTTTCGTGTACGTTTCGTGACGTGTTTCATGTTATTTTAATTAATAATAAGAATAAGAATAAATATATAAATATATTAAAATATTACAATTTTTGATAATATTTTTACAAACATATATTAAAAATGTATTTTAACATAGTATTTATAAATAATATTATAAATTTATGTATAATCACAAATATAAATGTTAAATGTCTAGTAAAAATATTAAAATATCTAATATCTAATACCAACAAAACAAGACAGTTAATTGAGAGACGGGAGAGATAATTGAGAGAAGAGAGATTGAGATTGAGATAAGGAGGGAGAGAGATATGGGAGAGACGAGAGATTGAGAGAGATGTTTGAGGGAGAGCCTTGACAATTTGACTTACTTGTATATTATTGTAAAAAAAATTATATATATATATAGGCAAGTGCTCAAAAGAGAACTTATTTTTTGAAGAAAACTTAATGGCCCCGCTAGGGGCACCTTCACAAAAAATTTATAAAATTCTTGGCTCTATCCAACAAAAATATAAAAAAAATAAATAAATAAAAGTTACTGTTCACGTGCCACGTACGTCATCAGGTGAACAGTAACTTTTTTTTAAAATTTTTTTATTTTTTTGTTGAATAGAGCCAATAATTTTAAACGTTTTTTGTATTGAGGTACCCCTAATTTGGTCATTAGATTAGCTTGAAATATTTAATTTAGGTTTAGTTTCTAGTTTCTATTCTAAGTTAGTTTCTATTAGAACAAGACCCTATATATATATATATATATAGAGTAGGGATCTAGAGAGAACCCCTTTAAAAGGAGAACTTAGAAAACTAAATTAAAATATAGCACATATGGTATGCAAACTGATCGTTGTGAGATGAATATGGTGTGGCTCAAAAGAGAACTCATTTTTTTAAAGAAAACTAAGGTACTAATCCTAACCATTGGATGTATTATAATCAATGGCCCCACCAGAGGCACCCACACACTAATCAAATACACCCTCACACACACAATCTCACCTAATCACCTCCGTTTTTTATTTGATTTTTCCCGTCAATCGATGTTATTTTTTTAAAATCTAATTTCACCATATTTTTCTTCATCTCACAACGATCAGTTTGCATACCATATGTGCTATATTTTAATTTAGTTTTCTAAGTTCTCCTTTTAAAGGGGTTCTCTCTAGATCCCTACTCCATATATATATAGCGTTCAGGTCCACAACCACCGTGGGTTGGACCAGCCACCAGGATAGCCGCAACCTTTCAATGCGGCAGAAGGGTCCGCAACCTTTCAATGCGGCAGAAGAGTCCGCAACCTTTCATTGCGGCAGAAGGGTCCGCAACCCTTCAATGCGGCAGTATTCTTGTGAAAATTAAATTAAAAATAGAAAAATAAGATAAAATTTGAATTTAAATTCATAAAATTTCAAATATTAATACTCATTAATTCTGTGATTAATTTTACATTAGATTCACTAATTTTCTATTTTTTGAGATTTTTACATTAGATTAACTAATTTAGGAGTACGGGTCAAATCGATAGTTGACCACGACTTTTACCTTCCAAATTAATTTATTATTTTTTGAAATATTGGGAATATCACTAAATTAGACATATATTGATTTATGTGCGGTTGTATCGTCGATAAGTATTTTTTAAAAAATAGAAACAACAATCCGGGACAAAGCACTAGTTAGATGTACTGGTCAAATCGATAGTTCACTACCACTTTTACCATCCAAATAAACTTATTATTTTTTCAAAACTTGGGAATATCACTAAATTAGACATTTATTGACTTACGTGCGGTTGGATCGTCGATAAGTATTTTTTAAAAAATAGAAACAACAATCCGGGACAAAGCACTAGTTAGATATACTGGTCAAATCGATAGTTCACTACCACTTTGTAGATCCACAACAATCCGGGATTGTTGTTTCTATTTTTTAAAAAATACTTATCGACGATCCAACCGCACGTAAGTCAATATATGTCTAATTTAGTGATATTCCCAAGTTTTGAAAAAATAATAAGTTTATTTGGATGGTAAAAGTGGTAGTGAACTATCGATTTGACCGGTATATCTAACTAGTGCTTTGTCCCGGATTGTTGTTTCTATTTTTTAAAAAATACTTATCGACGATACAACCGCACGTAAGTCAATATATGTCTAATTTAGTGATATTCCCAATATTTCAAAAAATAATAAATTAATTTGGAAGGTAAATGTTACCATCCTGATTTATTTTTCAACAGTTATCTAAGATTGAGATGTACATGTCATTCCATCATTATTTAAACTACATAACATGTAAAAAATATCCATATTACATTATTAAAGATACTTTAAAGTTAAAATTAATATATTTTATTATTTTGATGCATATTTGAAGATTTAAAAATTAAACAAAAAAAAATAAAAAATCTTAAATTGCTGCCGCAATGAGACATTGCGGTAATTTTTCCTGCCGCAATGTTTGGTTGTGGCTCAGAAAAATTTTAAGTCATTAATTATGGTTGGTGGCTGGTAATAAATGAACCATCCGCAGCAATGTTTCATTGCGGCAGTTGGCAATTAAGGCTTCCTGCCGCAATGAACCATTGCGGTAGGCGTGAAATCTGTTTCCTTTAAGGTTACAGAATTTGTCTTTTTTTCCAATTTCCTTTTTTCCAAACAGCAGAAAACACCAACCAAGTGCTCAAAAATTTCAAGGGTTTGGAGCTCAAAAATTCATCCAAAATTAAGGTTAGTGCTCTATTCAATGGCTTCATTTTTATTTAGCTCTTCTAGTTCATCTAGTGAACGTAATGGTGATGATTATGTTACGCCGCCCGTTAAAAAAAATCATGTTTCTCGTAAATTATTCGTTGATGATGTAGATATTGATAATTATTATAGTAGTGTTCATAAACGTAGAGTGAATTACAATGTTCATAAAAATAAAATGAATGTTGATGATGTTGGTGGGGAAAAAAATGATGGTGGAAAGGGTAAAAACATGATAATTATTAGTGATGGTGATGATGAAAAAGATGAGAAATTTGGGATGGGAAAAAATGATGATGAAGGAGATGAGGATATTAGGATGGAAAAAATTGATGATGAGGAGGATGTTAGGATGGGAAAAAATGTTGATGATGAGGATGTTAAGATGAGAAAAAATGATGATGATGAGGATATTGGAAACCAAAATTTTGATTTTACATTTGCGGATGTTAATAAGGTTGTGCCTTGTGTTGGAATGATTTTCGATACATTAGATGAGGCGGAAAGTTTTTATAGAAATTATGGTCGAAATGTCGGATTCGAGATAATAATTAGGAATACTCATAAACATCAACGGAGTCATGATCCATCATCCCGTTTGTTTATTTGTAAGAAGGGTGGAAGAGTAGCACCGGAATCGGATTATCTTGATAAAGGAAAACGACGCATTAGGGATGTAGATCCACGAACGAATTGTCGTGCTCGAATGTACGTATGTCACCTAGTGAATGTAAATAAATGGAAGGTAACTTTGGTTGATTTGAAACATAATCATTCCATGGTAACACCGGATAAGCGACAATTTTTTCAAACATCACGCAACATCGATCCGATCACCCGATCATTGATTGAGTTGTTTAACAAATCGGGGATCGAGACGAGTAAAGTGATGAAATATCTTGGTGAGACATGTGGAGGCATTGAAAATTTAGGGTTTTCTAATCAAGATGTACGTAATGTCATACGGGATATTCGGCACCGAGTGTTTGATTCCGGTGATGCGGAGTGTGGCTTGGTCTTGTTACGAAAGTTACAACAAGAGAATGCGTTCGGTCATTTCTTCTATCGAGTGGATGTGGATAACGAGAATCGTGTTAAAGGTTTGGTGTGGGTTGATCCTCGATGCATGAACGCTTACAAGAATTTTGGTGATGTGGTGACGTTCGACTCAACTTATCGAACGAATAGGTATTGTATGCCTTTCATACCTATTACGGGGGTGAACCACCATTACCAAAATATTTTGTTTGGATTTGCACTCATGAGAGATGAGACCGAGACTTCTTATCAATAGGTTTTAAAAACTTGGTTCGAAGCCGTTGACAACAAACCTCCCACTACAATAATTACCGATCAAGACATTGCTTTGGGAAATGCTATTTCCACGGTTATGCCCGAAACAAATCACTTATATTGTACATGGCATATAAGTAGTAAATTTCCCGAGAAGTTATCTAGTTTGTACACCAAATATCCAGAATTCAAAACAGATTTTAATGCATATGTGTACAAGTCGTTGTCTCCCACGGAATTTGAAGGTAGATGGGAGGAATTGGTCGAGAAGTACAAACTTGAGGATCATGTTTGGTTAAATGAAATGTATCGCATTAGACATCAATGGATTGGTGCTTACACAAAGTCGCATTTTGCCGCCGGTATGACCACTACCTCTAGAAGCGAATCAATGAATGCATTTTTTGATGAATATGTGCAAGCATCTACCGGTTTGAAAGAATTCATTGAGAATTCCCAAAAGGCTTTGGAGGCACAATATCTTAGGGAGGTTAAAAGTGACTACGAGAGCGAAGAAAGGGAAAGGAGACTAGTATTGCAATCTTCCTTCGAAATTCATGCATCCGAAATTTACACGAAAGAGATGTTTAGGCGTTTTCAAAAGGAGCTTCTAAAAAGTACATCTTATGTCGTGACGAAAACTAAAGGTGGATGTCATTTATTTAAAATGTTCGTGGTTGATAAGTCTACCGTGCCGGAGGATCGTAGAAGAAGCTATCGGTTGACGGCCCATATTGATGGACAGATTGAATGTGTTTGTATGCAATTTGAACATTCCGGGATGATTTGTAAACACATGATCCGTTACCTAGACATGAAACAAAAAATACGTATACCGAATGATTACATCATGTCTAGGTGGACAAAAAATGGCAACAAAATTGCCGGACCTCTACCTTATACCCCTCCCGTTCTTGGTAATGTTGGTGAATCACAAGCATCAAGGTATAGTGCATTGTGCAAATCATTTCAAAATTTAGGCGCTGTTGGTAGTTATTCCGTCCCACGTTTCAACTACGTGATGAACTTGATTGAGCGAGAGAGGTGTCACGTGGAAATTGCTTTTCCACAAGAAGATAAGATCGAACAAATGAACGAGTCGTTTCCTCAAGAAGATTGGGATCATGATCCGATATTCGATCCTCCAATGTCACAAACTAAGGGACGAAAGAAAGCGGCAAGATATAAAAGTGGTATTGAAACGTCAACTTCAACAACCAAGCAACGAAAGTGCGGAAAATGTGGGTTGGTAGGAGCAAACCATGATAGAAGAAATTGTCCTGGCAATTAGTTTCAATTGTATTCTGTAATATTTGAAACTATTTTTATTAATTATAATCTTAATTTTCAATGTAAGGTATTAATATGCAATCCATGCATTTGTACTAGTTTAAATTAGATTTTTTTCCAATTTTTCGAATATTAGGAAAAACACATAAATTAGTAAAACACTTAACGAAATCTTTAATTTATCTCGAATTTTATATTTAACAATTGAAATAAATTTGAATTTTATCATTTTCCAAATTTTAATATCAAGAAAAAAAAAATAATGTGTATATCCGCAAGTCCTTATTGCGGCAGGATGTGTCTATCCGCAAGGCCTCAATGCGGCAGGGAGGAGTCCAGTAGCTTTTCTCTCTCCTCCCCTGTTTTCCCCTGTGACAGGGAAAAACAGGGGAGGAGAGAGAAAAGCTACTGGACTCCTCCCTGCCGCAATGAGGCCTTGCGGATTGCAATAATTTTTTATTATTATTTATGTCCTGATATTAAAAATTGGGGAAAAATGATAAAATTACAATTTATTTCAATTGTTAAATTTAATATTCGAGAAAAATGAAAAAAATTATTTTTTCCCCAAATTTTATTTTAAAACTTGACAAAATTTGCATTTAAAAATTGAAAAAAGGCGTAAATTACATTTTATTCCTAATAATTAATTTAAAATTCGAGAAAAATGGGAAAAAAATTCCCAGTTTTTTAACTAAAATTCGAAAGAAAGGATTAATTTAAAATAAAATTTGATGTTTTTTTTCGAATTTTAAAGCAATAATTATAAATAAATAATTTAAAATATTATTTCTTAAAAAAATATTGAAATATGAGCGGAATTCATTTCGCATTCATATATAAACGTTGCTAAATTGAACAGATGTGGCATTCCTAGCCGAGCGGGTTGTTGCGAATCGAAACTCCGATGTTAAGCGTGCTTGGGTTAGAGCAATTCTGGGATGGGTGACCACCTGGGAAGTTTCCTTTTTCCAATTTTTTTTTAAGTTTGCTCAAAAAAATTATTATCTAAATTTTCTGAATCTACTAAATTATTTTTTCCTGGGACATTTGGATTAAAATATAATTTAAAAAAAATTTATCTAATTTTTTTGAGCAAACTTAAAAAAAAAAAAAAATTGGAAAAAAGGAACTTCCCAGGGGGTCACCCATCCCAGAATTGCTCTAGCCCAAGCACGCTTAACCTCGGAGTTTCGATTCGCAACAACCCGCTCGGCCAGGAATGCCACATCTGTTCATTTTAGCAACCGTTAATATATGAATGCGAAATGAATTCCGCTCATATTTCAATATTTTTTAAGTAATAATATTTTAAATTATTTATTTATAATTATTGCTTTAAAATTCGAAAAAAACATCAAATTTTATTTTAAATTAATCCTTTCTTTCGAATTTTAGTTAAAAAACTGGGAATTTTTTTTCCCATTTTTCTCGAATTTTAAATTAATTATTAGGAATAAAATATAATTTATGTCTTTTTTCGATTTTTAAATGCAAATTTTGTCAAGTTTTAAAATAAATTCGAAGAAAAAATATTTTTTTTCATTTTTCTCGAATATTAAATTTAACAATTGAAATAAATTGTAATTTTATCATTTTTCCAATTTTTAATATCAGGACATAAATAAAAAAAAAAAATTATTGCCATCCGCAAGGCCTCATTGCGGCAGTAAAGAAACTGACGCCAAGCTGATGTCATGCTGTTGTAGTATACCGCAATGACTCATTGCGGCAGGGTACACCCACCAGTTTGACACAGTCTTCCATATGTTCAACTTACATTCCCAAAAATTCAAATGTTATTTTCAAGATACATTAAATTTTATTTTGAATTTTAATGTTGAAAAAATTTTACTTTGAAATATTTTCTCTATAAATACTCACACCCTCAACCTAAAATTTCATATTCTAATCTTCTTCTCATTTTTCTCTCTAGCAACCTAAAATTTTTCTTATCATGGATTCAAAAAATGAGAACAATGCTAGTTTAAAAACAAAGTTGGTAGAAGCCAAGAGAGAAATCAAGCTTCTTGAAGATAAAGTTGTAGATTTGGAGGTAAAAGTCGAAGAGCTCGAAGAAGCCTTGAAAGAGGCTAACATGGAGAATGCCTATTTGATGAAATTGTACGGGCATGAATATCCGTAGACGGAAGAAGAAGGAGGGCTCCGAAGAAATTGTTTTAAATAAAAATTGTATTTTGATGTTTTCCCCCCTCCAAAATTATTATTAATGAATTAAAATTTTCTTTTCATGTTTATTCTAAATATTTTGTATTATCTCCAATTCAATTAAAAAATTATATATTTTCAACATTTATTCGATTAAATAAATATTTTTGGGTGAATTCAAATGAAAAAGAATTTTTTTGTAATTTTTGGAATAGAATTTTATTTTATCAATTTTTTTAAATTTTAAAATAAATTTTGGGAAAAAAA
This sequence comes from Kitagawia praeruptora, assembly GCA_037693485.1. Classification (NCBI taxonomy): domain Eukaryota; kingdom Viridiplantae; phylum Streptophyta; class Magnoliopsida; order Apiales; family Apiaceae; genus Kitagawia; species Kitagawia praeruptora. The sequence continues at coordinate 43,959,294 of CM075350.1, forward strand.
TAATTCTTTCATTTTTCTCGAATTTTACATTTAACATTTTAAATAAATTATAATTTTATCATTTTTCCAATTTTATTTCAATTGTTAAATGTAAAATTCGAGAAAAAATTTGGAAAAAAGGAACTTCCCAGGGGGTCACCCATCCCAGAATTGCTCTAGCCCAAGCACGCTTAAGCTCGGAGTTTCGATTCACAACAATCCGCTCAGCCAGGAATGCCGCATCTATTCATTTTAGCAACCGTTCATATATGAATGCGAAAATGAATTCCGCTCATATTTCAATATTTTTTTAAGTAATAATATTTTAAATTATTTATTTATAATTATTGCTTTAAAATTCGAAAAAAACATCAAATTTTATTTTAAATTAATCCTTTCTTTCGAATTTTAGTTAAAAAACTGGGAACTTTTTTTTTCCCCCATTTTTCTCGAATTTTAAATTAATTATTAGGAATAAAATATAATTTATGTCTTTTTTCGATTTTTAAATGCAAATTTTGTCAAGTTTTAAAATAAATTCGAAGAAAAAATAATTTTTTTCATTTTTCTCGAATTTTATATTTAACAATTGAAAAAATTGTAATTTTATCATTTTTCCAATTTTTAATATCAGGACATAAATAATAATAAAAAATTATTGCTATCCGCAAGGCCTCATTGCGGCAGGGAGGAGTCCAGTAGCTTTTTAAAATGGAGCATCCGTTGATAAAATGGAGCATCCGTTGGTAGAATGGAGCATCCGTTGATAGACTCCTGCTCCATCCGTTGATAGAATGGAGCATCCGTTGATAGACTCCTCGACTCCTCCCTGCCGCAATGAGGCCTTGCGGATATCCGCAAGGAGTCATTGCGGCTAGGTTTTGTTTTTTTTTTTTAAAAAGTCAGCTTGTTTTTTCTTTTACCCAGTAAAAACAGACAGCAAAAAAAACTGCAATAAGGAATCTGTTTTTACTGCTTCCCATCTACATTTTATAAAACCTGTTTTAACCACATAAACGCGAAATACCATATCAACACAATCCCAACCAATATAAATACAACAATAAAACTACCTATTTTCAAACCAAAATTAACAAAATAATAATACAATCAAATAAACAAGATCAAATTTAACTAAAGTCCCAGCTGCCTTTGTTGTAACCCGGCAATAGTCATTTTCCGTGCTTCCCCTTTAAAAAGCTCCCAAGCTATGCGATACCGGAAAGTCAAAACATCATATACTGGGTGCCACATTACATCTTTCAATGATATGCCGCCAAGTATAGCATCCATATACTTGCAAACGTACACGCCACAATCAGAGCCGCCTTGTTGCTTCGGTCGATCCGTAATGAACTTCACATTCATGAAACTGTCTTCAGCAAATCTCAAAGGTTCCAAGAAATGAAGCATGCACGGCAATAATTTTTCCTACAAATTTACCACAAAAAATTAAAAACATATTCAAGAAAGAAGACATATTTAAAAAACATTGCATAAGATTACCATGACATAAATCTCCTTGGCGTACACCTTTCGTAAGTCACAATAAGATCCATGGTCCCGGAGAGGATCAATTAAAAGCAATTTCAGTCGTTCAAGGTCCACAACAAACAAAAACCAATGATCACCTGTGCATACGGGGAACATAGCAACATCACACAAGTGTATTGGTGGCCCAAAGTGCTGGTCTTGGTAGGTAATATAGAAACTTTCTTGCTCTTTCAACCTCTTCGGAGTTTTACAATTTGGATGCATCTGCAAAAAAGAGAAAATAAGTTATGAAATGCAAGAATTCTTGCAATTTCTATTATTCTATATTTCTTGCATTTTAGACCTTTATTTCTCTATTTCTTGCATTTTAGACCCTTATTTCTCTATTTCTTGCATTTTATGACCTTATTTCTATAATTTTGCATTTTAGACCTTTATTTCTATAATTTTGCATTTTAGACCTTTATTTCTCTATTTCTTGCATTTTAGACATTTATTTCTCTATTTCTTGCATTTTAGACCTTTATTTCTATAATTTTGCATTTTAGACCTTTATTTCTCTATTTCTTGCATTTTATAACCTTATTTCAATAATTTTGCATTTTAGACCTTCATTTCTCTATTTCTTGCATTTTAGACCTTTATTTCTATAATTTTGCATTTTAGACCTTTATTTCTCTATTTCTTGCATTTTAGACCCTTATTTCTCTATTTCTTGCATTTTATAACCTTATTTCTATAATTTTGCATTTTAGACCTTTATTTCTATATTTCTTGCATTTTAGACATTTATTTCTCTATTTCTTGCATTTTAGACCTTTATTTCTATAATTTTGCATTTTAGACCTTTATTTCTCTATTTCTTGCATTTTATAACCTTATTTCAATAATTTTGCATTTTAGACCTTCATTTCTCTATTTCTTGCATTTTAGACCTTTATTTCTATAATTTTGCATTTTAGACCTTTATTTCTCTATTTCTTGCATTTTAGACCCTTATTTCTCTATTTCTTGCATTTTATAACCTTATTTCTATAATTTTGCATTTTAGACCTTTATTTCTCTATTTCTTGCATTTTATAACCTTATTTCTATAATTTCGCATTTTAGACCTTTATTTCTCTATTTCTTGCATTTTAGACCCCTATTTCTCTATTTCTTGCATTTTATAACCTTATTTCTATAATTTTGCATTTTAGACCTTTATTTCTATATTTCTTGCATTTTAGACATTTATTTCTCTATTTCTTGCATTTTAGACCTTTATTTCTATAATTTTGCATTTTAGACCTTTATTTTTCTATTTCTTGCATTTTATAACCTTATTTCAATAATTTTGCATTTTAGACCTTCATTTCTCTATTTCTTGCATTTTAGACCTTTATTTCTATAATCTTGCATTTTAGACCTTTATTTCTCTATTTCTTGCATTTTAGACCTTTATTTCTCTTTTTCTTGCATTTTATAACCTTATTTCAATAATTTTACATTTTAGACCTTTATTTCTCTATTTCTTGCATTTTATAACCTTATTTCTATAATTTTGCATTTTAGACCTTTATTTCTCTATTTCTTGCATTTTATAACCTTATTTCAATAATTTTACATTTTAGACCTTTATTTCTCTATTTCTTGCATTTTAGACCTTTATTTCTATAATTTTGCATTTTAGACCTTTATTTCTCTATTTCTTGCATTTTAGACCATTATTTCTCTATTTCTTGCATTTTATAACCTTATTTCTATAATTTTGCATTTTAGACCTTTATTTCTCTATTTCTTGCATTTTATAACCGTATTTCTATAATTTCACATTTTAGACCTTTATTTCTCTATTTCTTGCGTTTTAGACCTTTATTTCTCTTTTTCTTGCATTTTAGACCTTTATTTCTATAATTTTGCATTTTAGACCTTTATTTTTATAATTTTGCATTTTATAATTCTATAATAATGCAATAAGTTATGAAATGCAACAATTAACTAATTAACCAAATAATAAGTTATGAAATGGAATAATTAACCAAATTAAGGACTAAAATGCAAGAAATTTGAATTGATTTACCTCCAAGTCGGTGCAATGCCCAGTTGCAATGGTCGTGAAATAACTCATGCCAAGGAAGAACCTCTTGGATTGACGTCCTAGCACTTTATGCTGAACATATGTACTCTCCCTAAGCTTCAACAGGTCAATATATGCATCCAGAACTGACGACTCTATTTCACGATCGCGTTTTAGGCATTGGACATTTTCCCAAGCAAGCTCCGCAACCATCCCACCAACACTCTTAATAAAATTATGCTTTTCACCCCACCAATGCTTAAACAGCCAGTTGATTTTCCGATTTTTCAGTGGCCTCTTCATATCACCTGATACATAAGCAGGCCGCCTCAGCGTATCCTTGTATTTATCCTCTTCGGTGTCCAACTGCAAATACATGTCAATACCCCTAATCATGATGGATATTCATGGCATATGGAAAAAATATCAAGCCAAAACGAATGTATGATTCAAGATACATACCCCAAGCATTTCTCTTAAGTTATCAGGAATAACACCACTGATACTACCAAACTTCACAAGTCCACCCGCCACTGGGGTAAACTCTGAACCAGGAGTAATGGTTTCATCCTGCCATTCGATGAAGATACAAAAATCATATAAACATTTCAAATAAAATACGTCACAAAGTTGAGTCAAAGTTAAAGATTATTACATCAAGGTTGACACCAGGAGGGATGGGGCGGTCTGATAAAGGTGTTACCATGTGTGTAGAAGGAGAAGGAGCAACTGTAGTCTGAACCTGTATCGGCTGTGAAGGAGGAGGGCTAACCTGCAACCACAATGTGATAAAACATGAATAACATATTCATGCTGTTGGTATATAAGAAAGGAAATCACAAATAAGAGAGATTAGTACCTCAATATGAGCATCAGGGGGGACAGACTGTGAAGGAGGAGGGCTAGATCCCAGGGTCGGCTGTGTAACAGGAGGAGCAGCTGCTGTAGTCTCAACTGTAGTCTCAATCTTTATAAGCTGTGAAGGAGGAGGGCTAACCTGCAACCGCAATGTGATAAAAACATGAATAACATATTCATGCTGTTGGTATATAAGAAAGGAAATCACAAATAGGAGAGATTAGTACCTCAATATGAGCATCAGGGGGGACAGACTGTGAAGGAGGAGGGCTAGATCCCAGGGTCGGCTGTGTAACAGGAGGAGCAGCTGCTGTAGTCTCAACTGTAGTCTCAATCTGCAACCGCAATGTGATAACCCTTATTTCTCTATTTCTTGCATTTTAGACCCTTATTTCTCTATTTCTTGCATTTTATAACTTTATTTCTCTATTTCTTGCATTTTAGACCTTTATTTCTCTATTTCTTGCATTTTAGACCCTTATTTCTCTATTTCTTGCATTTTATAACCTTATTTCTATAATTTTGCATTTTAGACCTTTATTTCTCTATTTCTTGCATTTTATAACCTTAGTTCTATAATTTTGCATTTTAGACCTTTATTTCTCTATTTCTTGCATTTTAGACCTTTATTTCTCTATTTCTTGCATTTTAGACCCTTATTTCTCTATTTCTTGCATTTTATAACCTTATTTCTATAATTTTGCATTTTAGACCTTTATTTTTCTATTTCTTGTATTTTATAACTTTACTTCTCTATTTCTTGCATTTTAGACCTTTACTTCTCTATTTCTTGCATTTTAGACCTTTACTTCTCTATTTCTTGCATTTTAGACCTTTAATTCTCTATTTCTAGCCTTTTAGACCTTTACTTCTCTATTTCTTGCATTTTAGACCCTTATTTCTCTATTTCTTGCATTTTAGACCCTTATTTCTATAATTTTGCATTTAGACCTTTATAGTATTTTTATAGAAGTACAAACCTCAGTATTTCGACGTATGATCCAGTCCTTGGGCCATGCAACATGAGATCCAACAGCTTGCTTGACCGTCTCCATCTCACCAGGTACTGGAACTGGAATCAAGGCTTCTAGTTGGATCCCACTATCCACTGACACTCTCAGACATCCAGTAGGCATTGGCTTGCCATGTATTTTCCTACTCATTTCTCCTCCATCCGGGTAAGCCATGCCATAGGCAACCTTGTTGCCATCCACTGCCAACTCACATGATATTAGAGCCTACAATTATGATAACAAAAGTCAAATAGGAGAGATTAGTACCTCAATGGTATATAAGAAGAAAATCACAAATAGGAGAGATTAGTACCTCAATCTGAGCATGATGGGGGACAGATGCCGGGGTAGGCTCTGTCACAGCAGGAATAGTGCTAACCTGCAACCACAATGAGATAAAAACACGAACATATAAAAAGTTGGTATATAAGAAGGAAATTATAGTAAGGAGAGATTAATATGAGCATGAGGGGGATAGATACCGGCGTAGACTGTGAAGGAGGAGGGCTAGATACTGGGGTCGTCTGTGTAACAGGAGGAGCAGCTGCTGTAGCCTCAACCTACAAGATACACCGATCATGCATTTTATACCCTTATTAATTTCTATAATTCTTGCATTAAACCAAGCGTTAAGGATTGATACCTCAACTTGGACTATAGGCGGGACAGATACCAGGGTAGGCTGTGTAGCAAGAGCATCTGTAGTCTCAACCTGCAATTATATGTCAACGAACCGATCACATAGTTATATATATAATTCCTCCTAAGTGACTCTAATTAAACCTAGCATTAAGGATTACTACCTGACGAGGACGTTTATAAGAGACATGAGGTGTGGCATCGTGCGTAAGTGAAGCATGAGAATCAACAGTCTCAACCTACAATAAAATATACAACAATCATACATATATTCAATCCACTACATTCAAAGATAACAAGTATCAAAAGATTACTACCTCACGCAAACGTTTTTGAGAAACGGCTAGTGGAGGCTGCTGCGAAGATGAAGGACCGCTGGGGTCAATATCCATATCATGTGCACGAGAGGGTCTATCAAAACTAGGTCTGATAAATCCAACACCCCTCCACTCGGTGTTGATCCGATCATAACGAGCCAAAAACTCAGTGATGATATCAAAGAACCACTCGGGGGGATCACGCTCGTAAATGGCATGTAATGTCCTCATTCCACAATCCAGCTGCATTGAAGTATTTAGATGCAGGAATTAGATAAATAAAGGTCTAAAGTGCAAAAGTATATAAATAAAGGTCTAAAATGCAGAAATATACAAATAAATGTCTAAAATGCATGAATGGGAGAAATAAAGGTCTAAAATGCAAGAATTAGAAAAATAACGGTATATAATGCATACCGCATCAGCCATGTCCTACTGGGGATACCAGTCACGAGGCACAATCTTAGAACGATGCTCAACCACAAATGGAGCAATCCTTAGCTTACTGACGCGCCTGTACCAATACATGTACTCCTCTATAGACACGTAATTGCCCTCCTCGACAATAGGTATCATGCCATCATTAAAAGCATGCCATTCCTCAACGTAATCTGCCAAGGTCACTGTATGATTGTCCCGCACCCAACGAGATGCTCTCTCCGTCCGCAGTGAAGTCATGGCAACCGGGGCCTGTGGGATATGCTGTAGAATACCAAACTGTCTCAAGACTCTATCTGGCATGACATACTCAACGATATCAAAAGAAATGAGAGGGACACGACCGAGAGCCATATAGTGAGCATCCATCAAATCGATATTATAATCCACATCAACATCCTGAATGTCATAAAATCTCTGATAAGGCTGCCATGTCAGCCAACCAAGCTGAAAGCTGTCAAAGTCCCCCCGATAAAGACCTGTATGGTGGTGGGGGTTAACCCTCCTCCCATCTACCGGCTCAGCCCAAGCCAATGCCCTTGGCCAAACAAAATCCATACGAGGTGCTATCAGAGGTGCCCCAGGCAACAACCTCTCGTAAGACCAAAGCTGCAAAAGCATGGTGCACCCACTAATAGCTTTGGCACCCTTCTGAGCAGCCTTGGCCAAACCCCTGAACAAATAGCTCAAAACCGCAGCTTCCCAGGCATACTCCTTAATCTCATGCGCATTCTGGATTAACTGTAAATACCTGCAAAAATTCAGGAAATGCAAATTAAGGTAAGAATTCAATAATTGGAGAAATTAAGGATGAACATGCAAGAAATGTGAAATTTAAGGCATAAAATGCAAGAATAAGATAAATTTAAGCATAAATTGCAAGGACTAGAGAGAGAAATGAAGTCAAGAAGTACCTAGGATGCACGGTGTCTCTATTCGATGAAGGAAACAACACACCCCCAATGATGTAAAAAAGATAAGCCCGGGTGTACACAAGGTCATCATGCTCGATAAACTCGGGAGAAGGCTTCTCCGATTTCTTTTTATACATTTCCCTCAACCTATGAAGCTTCACCCCACCTAAATTGCAAAGAAATAAAAATTTAAGGTATAATATGCAAGAATTAAACAAATAAAGGATTAAAATGCAAGAAATTAGAATTTATGGGCTAAAATGCAATAACTAGATAATTATCTTCCTAAATTGCAAAGAAATGATAATTTAATGTATAACATGCAATAATTAAACAAATTAAGGACTAAAATGCAAGAAATTAGAATTCTTGGGCTAAAATGCAATAAGTAGATAATTATCTTCTTAAATTGCAAAGGAATGATAATTTAATGTATAACATGCAAGAATTAAACAAATAAAGAATTAAAATGCAAGAAATTAGAATTTATGGGCTAAAATGCAATAACTAGATAATATCTTCCTAAATTGCAAAGAAATGAAAATTTAAGGTATAACATGCAAGAATTAAACAAATTAAGGACTAAAATGCAAGAAATTAGAATTTATGGGTTAAAATGAAATAAGTAGATAATTATCTTCCTAAATTGCAAAGAAATGATAATTTAATGTATAACATGCAAGAATTAAAAAAATTAAGGACTAAAATGCAAGAAATTAGAATTTATGGACTAAAATGTAATAACTAGATAATTATCTTCCAAAATTGCAAAGAAATGATAATTTAATGTATAACATGCAAGAATTAAACAAATTAAGGACTAAAATGCAAGAAATTAGAATTTATGGACTAAAATGCAATAACTAGATAATTATCTTCCTAAATTGCAAAGAAATGAAAATTTAATGTATAACATGCAAGAATTAAACATGTTAAGGACTAAAATGCAAGAAATTAGAATTTATGGACTAAAATTCAAACCTTTTTTATACATAGCTCTGCGTTCGGTCTCAGTCAACCTCAAATCATGCCACCGTCTTAGCCAATATGGAAGCGGTGCGGAAAGCTCCGTATGAGTAACAGCACGACCACGAACAGGCAATCCCAATATCATGTAAACATCCTCTAGAGTGATGGTGATCTCACCAAATGGGAAATGAAAGGTGTTGGTCTCTGGCCTAAACCTCTCCACCAACGCCGTGATCAATCGGATGTCGTTCTGGGGAATCGAGCGTGGGTTAGTAAACGCTCGGAAACCCCAGTCTGACAGCAAACTAACCTGGGTGTCATCAAATACCCAGTCGTCGAGGTTGGCTGTCAACTGGTAGACATCCAACTTCTCCCGCTCACCCCCCTGCCATATGTGACTGCTAATATGATCATCCTGCATGGTCAAGAGGGACCTATCGAGAGGCCCGCACTACATATCCATAGCATCTGCAATGTGCAAGATCAAAGAAATAAGGCACATTTCATAAACATGTACCAAAATTGGCTAAAATTATCATTCCATTAAGACATATTTTAAAACAAGAATAAATTAACACCGAATATAATTTATCAAATAAAATGCAGTATTAATATGTTAATTAATCAAAATTCGAATTAATAAATCATATTAATTCATAAATTCGAATTTTAAACTCAAAAATTCAAATTAATAATTCAGAAAAATTCGAATTAAAATTTCCACAACTCATAAAAAAAATTATTATTATAATTTCATAATTATAAACCCTAATAATTCGAATTAATTCATAGTTTTAATAAAAATTCGAATAATAATTCGAAACCTAATTCTAAATTGGGCATTTCGAGCTAATTCAACCTAATTAAAGATGAGAAACCCTAATTTCAACTCAATTGAGGGTAAAAGCCCTAATTTCAAACTAATGCAAACCAAAAATGGGTAAAATTCGAACTATGAACCCTAATAATTCGATTTAATTCATGATTTTAACTAAAATGAAGCAAATAAACACCACCCACAGTTAAAAACGAATCAAACCATGTACATATAATCGTCAATAGCAATGTATATAGTAGTGCGTGTGTGTATGTATAACTACGTGTGTATGTATAACTACGTGCGTGTGTGTGTAAGTGTCAATTAGAAGATACCTTGAGGAGGAAGATGGCCTGACATTCGCAGTTCTGTGTGTAAATCGCCCGGAATCGCCTGGAATCGCCTGAAATCGCCTGAGCTCTGTGTTTAATTAGGGTTAATCGGGTCGCGGCAACCGCAATGGGTGGTTGTATAAGTCTCCTATCCGCATTGTATCATTGCGGTAATGATTTAAGGGTAAACAAGTAATTCCATATTTTTATGTATCTGCATTGTATCATTGCGGCAATGATTTAAGGGTAAACAAGTAATTTCAGATTTTCATTTATCCGCTATGTATCATTGCGGCAGCAAATTGGAGGGTGAAAACGTAATTTCATATTTTTACTTGTTTCTATATTTGAAATTAACAGCTTTTATTAATTTATTATTTTTATTACTTTTATTAAATATAAAACTATAATAATTTATTTAAAATTTTATGTAATAATTCAAATTTTATAAACATTTTTATATTTTATAATGTATTAATTTACCAATTTTTTTAATTTTAATAAATAATAAAAATAAAAGTATAAAAACGTAAAATAATATTGAGATCGACTCCTGCCGCAAACGTTCATTGCGGCCCATTCCTACCGCAAGTTTTCATTGCGGCACCCCTATATTTTTTTTAAGTTTTCCTGCCGCAAGTGTTCATTGCGGCAGTGTACGAGTTGGTGGTTGTGGGCCTTTTTTCAACCAACGGTGGCTGTGGAAGGGCACCTATATATATATATATATATATATATATATATATATATATATATATATATATAGGGTCTTGTTCTAATAGAAACTAATTTAAAATAGAAACTAGAAACTAAACCTGAATTAAATATTTCAAGCTAATCTAATGACCAAATTAGGGGTATCCCAATACAAAAAACGTTTAAAATTATTGGCTCTATTCAACAAAAAAATAAAAAAAAATAAAAAAAATAAATAAAAAAGTTACTGTTCACGTGATGACGTGGCACGTGAACAATAACTTTTTTATTATTTTTTTTATATTTTTGTTGAATAGAGCCAAGAATTTTATAAGTTTTTTGTGAAGGTGCCCCTAGCGGGGCCATTAAAATAAATGAAATATAATTTATTTAGTGTAGGTTTCTAGTTTCTATTCTAAGGTTGGTTTCTATTTGAACACTAGCCTATATATATGTATAGAGTCCCACTCTAGGGAGAACCATCTTACGTGGAGAACCGTAGAGAACCACTTAAAATGCATTAAAATAGTCCTTTATATAAGGCCCCTGGCGGGGCCCCTTCACATAAAAGTCTTATAATTCTACCCTCTATCCATTCATCAAAAAAAAAAAAAAATTAAAAAACTATTAAAAAATGTTGCCACGTCATCATTTTTTGAAAATTTTTTTTTAAAAAAATTTTTTGTAATTTTTTTTTATAAATAGATAGAGTATAGAATTATAAGACTTTTGTGTGAAGATGCCCCTGCGGGGCCCTTATATATAAAGCAATTATAATGTATTTTAAGTGGTTCTCCACGGTTCTGCACATAAGATGGTTCTCCATGGAACAATGGCCTATATATATATATATATATATATATATATATATATATATATATATCGTGTACTTTGTGTCGTGTCGTGTACTTGAAGAGTAAACCCAAACCCGACACTAAATCTCGATCGTGTACTTTCGTGTCGTGTACTAAAAATGCAAATTCAAACACTAAATTTTCGTGTCATTTCGTATTGTTTTTTCGTGTCGTGTTGAAAATTGCCGAATCAATGCACGGGACACTGGATTACAAGAAATGAATATATTAACATACACCGTATAGAATGTAACACCCCCAGATCCGGGGTCAGGGATCTGGTCGTTACGGTCTCAATATCCGTCCACAAAACCAACATAATTTAAATTACAACCTTGTGACCCAAAACAACAACATAAAACACACCCGTTATAGTCCCAGAGATGAAATCAGAGTAACCAACAATATTATTAATCACAAGTTTGAGTTCTTACAACCCAAAGAATTACAATTGTACAATTACATACTCTTTGCCATCCATTAATAGATACCATAATATAAATACATTTGAGGCTCAATTGCTAACAACTAGCCTACCAGTAGTTGCATCCTCAACAATGGTAGCCAAGACCTTAGCGGTAAACCTCTGATGGTTGACACCTGCTTACGCTGTATGCGCCTTGTGCGGCCATCTGATCTAGCTGTTGTTGTAATATAAATAAATAAGGCAAGGGTGAGCAATAGCCCACCAAAAATATAATTGAACGGCAATAATATATGACAGTTCAAAATATCTTTGAAACCATATGCCATGCATTAACGAACGTATTACCAATATAAGGTATGAGATGAAGTTACAAGGTAACTTAAAATATATTTGTTCCGAAGAAATATCTGCTATGTCAAAGGTAAGCAAGATATTATCAAATTTTCATAATAGAGGAACTTGCAAGAAGAATATTGCGATTCCAGTTCGAACACTTTTAAACCTGCCAACAATGATAATGTTGCAGAAAATTTCCCAATTTGGAAGATGAACTAATACGGGAGCTTGCCGCGCCAGGAGCCACAACATTTACGATGATCAGTCGCATGTCATGCTCCCCATCATTTGTTCTCTACATGTAGAAGGAAGCACCGACGGATCGCCCGCCCTCTGGAACCCCCCGGCCAACGGTTGGGCCATTAATTGCTGGACCGGCGCCACTCGGCCACTTACGCGTCTCCTAGTTCGAATAACATCCATAACTCTGAAACATAAAGTTCGTCCCCCTTTCCCCAAGTATAGTACTTGTTGATAGGACTCCACAAAGTAGTCGTATCTAATTGGAAAGGAAAATTTCACCAATATTTCCCAAGCTGATGCTTGTTAATGGATAGACACTTGTTCCATCAATCTTACCCCTCGAGCGTTGAGGAGGTAACCAAAAAGATTCATATCGATGTTTGAAAGAATCAAGATGCGAGTGACAAGATAGTTTAGCAAGTATAGGACCGGGCAGTCCAATAAATAACATCTCCAAGTGAGGTCCCCTTATATATTTTTGGGAGTTGAGCGAGTATTTAAATCTTCTTATAAGATAGATTTAAATGGAAATAAAGTTTTGGGAACCTCCCCTTGATAAAAATAGTCATAAAATACTCCGAACTATTTTACACCATATCCGAAGATGAAAGATAATCTTTGAATAATATGAATTATTATAAAAAGAACTTAAAAGAATTTAAATAAATATTCCAAGAATATTTATTAAATCAATAATAATTAAGGAATATGATTAAATCATAATATTGCTCGTAAGTAATCCTCAAATAAATACATAGAATTATTTACTAAATAACTCTCTTCTTTAAATGAATATTCAATATAATATTCATTAATTAAATAAACTCAAATAAATATTTAAAATAATATTCACTAAATAAATCAAACCTTAAATGAATATTTGAAAATAATATTCCTTTATTAAATAATATACTAAATGAATAGCCAAATAATATTCTTTTCGTAATCAAAACTTTAAAGGAATATTCGAAACAATATTCCTTAAGTAAATAAAACTCCAAATGAATATTTTAAAATAATATTCATCAAGTACATAAAATCTTAAATGAATATTCAAAATAATATTCATTTAATAAATAAATCCCAAATGAATATTCAATTGATATTCATTAAACAAATACTGTTCTAAATGAATATCCAAATAATTTTCATTTAACAAATAATATTCTAAATAAATATCCAAATGATATTCATTTAGTAATCAAAACCTTAATATTCGAAATAATATTCCTTGAGTAATTAGAACTTCCAAAGAATACTTCTTAAAATAATATTTATCAAATACATAAAACTTAAATGAATATCCGAAAGTGATATTCATTTAGTGAATAAAATCCCAATGAATATCAAAGTAATTATTCATTAATAATCAACTCTAATGAATATTCAAAAATAATATTCATTTAATATTTCTCGACTGAAATAATACTCAAATAACGTTTCTCGAAAGATTTTCCAAGTATTTGATACTTTTATGGAAATATAAATAATGTTTAATAATAACATTCCTAAAAATGAATACTACTCTGTCGCTGGAATCCCTCCGGGTTTCCACGACTATCTATATAACACAAAATACCGACTCCCGGTCTCATATTTAAAGAATAAATATCATACGCCCTTCACTAAGGGTCCTAGCAACACAATCCTGCTTATAACTGATAATCCATATCTAGTCTATAAGCCAATATTAATTCAGGGAACAAGTATTCCAATATACTTTGAAAACAAGCATGCATGCTATGGCATATGTATAACAACAATCATATATATTATCACAACAACAGTTCCAAGGTATTGGAAACTTGCCTGGGAATCGAGTGCGGGTAGGGGTAGTGGTATCGTGTCCCGGGTCAGCCTGGTGATCTATAAATAGCCAAGGCATTCGGGATTAATCACTCAACATATTTAAAAAGGTTAAGTATACACTCTACTTAAGTCGAAACACGATTTCGAATTATCTCGCTATACACTTCTTAGTGTAACTCTTTTATCATCGATGCGATTTGTCATCTGTTCGTTATTACGACATGTCATTGTACCCACACTTGATACATACTTAGGCCATGTAAGTATTAATATCGGTCATTTACGAATCAAGATTGTACTACGAGTTTTATCGCCCATTTTCTAAGTTATTTACCAAAGTCATAATCAAGCATGCTTTTAGGGGTTCGTTCGCGTTTAACCTTGATTCGAACATTTTTATAAAATCGGAAAATGATCCATTCGACATGTGGTTTCCTCCCACACCTTCCTTTTTACCTCTAATATTTAATTAATAATATTCGCCACTGATTAAACGACATTTAAGGGAATCAATTTCAATTACGAACTTTCATTTACGGTTACGAACCACTTTTACGAATTTAAACATAACTCCTAAACAGTAAGTCCATTTCATACGAACTTTATATCAAAACGAAGCTTATAACATAATCTAGCTAATCATGGCAGAAAACGAAGACAAACAGTGAGTTACATGTTCTTTCCAGTTCGTGTTCTTAAGGATAATCGAAATTTCGGCATTACGACGGCTATAAATCGAATATTTCCAAATTCCAAACCCTCCGATAATCATGGTATCTACTCCAAACGACATTTACATGATTTATAACTATGAACTGAGGCCAAGCAATGCCTTTCCGTTCATCTAAGCTATTTTTAACATTTACCAAAACTAAATCATGATCATGCTTATAATCATGCTTATAACTTACTAATAACATCACTAAACATGGATTACTCAAGAACATGCTTAAAACTCAAAGTAAAGCCTAGGGTTTCAAGTTGTTATACCTTCCTTGGAGTGTTCTAGAGCCTTACTAAGCCTTGATCTATCCTTGGGTGGCTTTATAGAAGCTAGATCAACCATAAGAATCAAGGAAAAACAAGATTAATTCATGAAAACACTATTCACCCTCCTCTTAAATCATTTTTTTGAAAATGGAAAAAGATGAGTTTGATGCTAAGATTTTGAGGAGATCATTTTTATGAAATGTAAGACTTACCATAAAAGTTTCAAGATTAACAAATGGTTGGAAGTTGGATTTTGGAATTTTAATTCCAATAGGGCCGAATGGAAGAGTTCTTGGAGAGCTTTGATATTTTTTGTGTTGGTTTGCTAGAATAATGCATAAAGTGATATGTTTAACATAATATCTCATCCTTGGTTGCTTTAATAAAGTGATGATGCACTAGGTGATGTATTTTGCAAGACAAGTGTTGAGATTGTGGTGGTTTTCATGTAACTAATGGTTGATCTTTGCTAAGTGCTAGTTAATCTTTAATCATGCTAGTCACTTATGTAACTAAGTAGTTACTAGATATTTTCTAGTGGCTTGCACAAGACTCTTGCTCCCTCTGCTTGTTTCTTTGTCCGTTTATTGCTTAATTCGTTGATCGTT
The DNA here is from genome assembly GCA_037693485.1 of Kitagawia praeruptora. Lineage (NCBI taxonomy): Eukaryota > Viridiplantae > Streptophyta > Magnoliopsida > Apiales > Apiaceae > Kitagawia > Kitagawia praeruptora. Next base: position 43,975,086 of record CM075350.1, read on the forward strand.
CGAGGGAATAACTCATTCGTTTCTAGTTAGGGTTTTACCGAAAACCTTCTTAATAATTATAACACCATCCTCCATCTTACTTAATACTTCTCGAATTTAAATTCCTTAATTCCCTTTTATAAATCCTTAAGTCTTGCAGTGTCCAGGGAAATCTCGGAGAAAATAAAAGTGCTCTTTTTCTGAATTCGACAGCTTTTACATACACTTATTTTCCTCCTGGATCACTAATACGAACTCAAAAATCCGTTCCGAATACCGGGTATAACATTATTATAATAATATTCCAAATTCCACCAAAATCACTATTCATCACTTATTTTTATTTAATTCCTATAATTAGGAAAATGAACCTGGTTCACCCTCGAGTGTTCCTTAACCTTTCACGGAACCTCCGTACTTGTAACCGATATTGATCTGGATGACATGAGGGTATCTATTTCTCTCTAGGGAATCTTATCTTAACTTTCTAGGAGATAGATTATTCTAATCTAAGTTATCACCCCATAGCATCCTTCAGGCCATATAACCTTGGAATATATATCCTTTCATTATTCATTCATTAAAACCAGTATTACATTCTAGTTGTAACCACTATTCATTCTTACATCAATACATAATAAAAAGTTTTAATTCTACCCAAAAATCTGGGTTCTTACAGTCTCCCCTCCTTAAAAGGATTCCGTCCCGGAATCAGGTAGAAGACAATTGGGTATTTGTTGGTTATTTCACTTTCCAATTCTCTGGTCGATCCTTACAAATTCCAATCTTTCTAAAGAGCCTCGTACTGGTGTTACAATACACCCCTTATACGTCCTACCAATTCCTTGGTACTTTCACACAACACATTATCCGGTATACGCTCTTGTCCGGTCTTATACTATTAACCTTATTGGTACGTGTAGTGACTTCGGTATCACTAACGCGCTACGAATTCCGGAGATAACCTCACTCGTAATTTTGCAATTCCTGACTGCTTTAATCTTCGCAATCTCGCTCAATATATAAAATTAGAAGAATTTATTGAGAGATCACTATGATCAATGAACATTTGTTATATTGCATAGTTAGTACAGAAGGGGGCCAGCCTTTAGTACTTGACAAACAATTAAACAATTAATGGCATTCCACTTAGACTTCTATCACACAGACAGATCGTCACGTAGCAGTACCTCCCCTCCTTAAAGGGTTGTTCTTCTCAATTTAAAAGAAAATAAATAAGGAAGAAGAAAAGAAAAGAATTTCAAAGAATTATATAAGAAAATTTTCATGATTGTCGAAATATCATACTTAGAATTCCCTCTGAACTATAGAGGTTTATTAGCGAAGAAAGATAATCGTATTCGTATCAAATACTTCTTTATCGTAATCTCACATATCACATGTCCTTGTTGCTCTGTCCATCATTCTGTGGACCTATACTCTTGTTCGATATTAGTATCACCTACTTTTGGAAAATCCTTCAACCTCTCAGGTTAAAATCATGGATTTCTCGCTTGACATTATTATTACTGGCATTTCACGCCACGACACTGGCCATTTCATATTCATAATTCTAACACCATCAGGTTGTCATTCCGATAGCTCATTAGGAAAACCCATTCATCAATCCATTCATAACATTCCTTGCTTCACTTCCATAATTATTTCCCAATCTTTTCTTTATCAATCACATCCTTCTTATTATCTAATTCCTATTTACTTTTGTTGTTTATCTCCACCGTCATCTCAGGGTTGAGGCACTCGTCACCTTTATTCAATACGTGTTACACGTTTGTGGTCAAACTTTCCTCTGTTCAACCATCTGGATTTCACTTTTTCATTCCATGAGTTTCTTTATTACTCAATCAATCTTTTCCGTATTTCCTCGAATTTTCCAAACTTAAAAGGAGTCAATTTGTATGTCATTTATGTTCCTAATTCCAACTTTCTGTTTTGGCCAATACCCTTGCCCTGTCAATTCCATACTTTTCTCGCTTTATTCCTGGAGCTTCTCATGAGTCCTATCTGACTCTCTTATCGATTTTCATCTCTATCAGTCACTTGTCTTCATTTCTACTATAATCATTCTATGAACCATCATATCCGGATTATTTATTACAAATATCCCGTCGTCTCCAAAATTAAACCACCCGAAACTGACCTGGATGATTTCTCTAACTTAGATTCAATTCGACATTTCCGCAGTCGTAAACACTTAATTTCTCAGAAGGGTCATCATTGCTTATCATTTACGTCGTGTTTGAATCACTAAACATGCGGGTTTCAAAATTTTCAATTCAAGATCCTCTAGGAAAACAAAATAATCAATATTCTCTATCCATAGGGAATGCTTCCTGAACTTGACGTGGATATTACATGAAGCAGATAAAATTGCAGAAGAGCTTCAAGCATCGTAGCTATGCCAAGTTGACGGAATTATCAATCATATTTCTTTAGTAGAAGACTGGAAGCTAACGGTTTACTTAGTTAATTTCGCACCAGGTCCTGGTTTACCTTGACATAGGACCTCCTAACGCAGGTAATGTGCTTAAGACGATATCAGGAATCGAATCTTTACTTAAACTACTCTTATGGTTGATTCTTGCACAATCATTAGAGGGAATGTAAATTCCTCCACCACTTTCTGACCTTCAAAGTCCTTCTCAATACCATTCCGTTTCTTTGGTATGAGCATTTATACCTACTTCCTTATACTTAAAGTGTCGGCCACCTCATTGGCCTTTCCTGAATATAATAATTTCTTGAAGTCAACGTTTTCTGGATTTATTCCAACTCAGGGTGAAAGCATTCTCCCTTAAATTCTGCTGAATGGGAGAAAGCGTATATCAGTCTTTTCCAAAAGTCATTGCTTCCACCTTTCTGGTGTGAACTTTACTACAGGTACTCCCCATCATACCTAGGATATTTCCTTACTTAACTCCCTTCTCGTTTTAGGATAATCTCAACCTTATTGGTTCAATCCATACTTCCTCATGGTTTCACACATGCTTCATCTGGCCTTATTATTACTATGTCGTACATTCCTTACCAAACTTCCCCTTTGAAGTTCAGAACATTACCTCTTCCCTTATAGGGTTTCTTAGGTCATCGTCATCATCCCTCCTGTATCTTCTGGGTACAGGGTATATCGAACATCAATAATCAATTTTATAACAATTCTGTCTATGTACTTTTCGAGATTCCTTTCCACAAATCCTTACAGGTTCTTTATACTTTGGTCGATTCAACTTATATCGTCTGAATTCAAAATGTCTTTATTAGGGGTGATGCTATCCTTTGTGCATCCCCAGGGTTCGTCTTAATTTATGGATGCTCTACCCTCAATTCTATTTTCAAGGAATACTTACATTACCCTGAAATTGGCAATCAACTCATGTACCCTTAATAAGGGTCTGTTTTTAATCATTCTCATCTTAATAATCTATAGGTAGCTCATGTTAACCTTTCTTTCAAACGAATGTCGGTCTACATGACCTTCCAAAAGACAACATATGTCTCTCTACTCTTTCATACAGAACTTGGTAATGGTAGAAAGGATGTTCTGGAAGATATTGGTCGTGTTCAACGTGAATCTCTTAGTGTCTAATGCTCTTTTTGAGGACACTAAGCTTCAGATAACATTTATGCATCATACTGCACTGACTTTGGCAATCTTCGTAACTTTTCAGTGGTCACTACCCTCAATCCTAATACGTTCATGGTATATATAAAATCCATCATCCTGTATCTCAATTCAATTTATGTCAAAAGCCCTCGCGGTTGGCACTTGATTAGAAGCACCCCGCTTTGTCCTTACGTTGCTGGTTCAGTCACTTGATAATCCTTAGTGACTTGGCCCCCCTCTGGCCATGCTAAATATGTGAGCTTAGGGGTCGGCTAATAGCATTACTTTTCTAGCAATTGCTGGCATATTGCCTTCTACTTTGATACCTTTTGATCTTTCCAAAACTTTACTCCATATAAGTCTCACTCGACTTCTCGGTACCGTCTCCGGTCACCTTTCCTTTACTTTTATTCTTTCAGTTAATCTTATCAATTCCACGTACCACTTCTGGCATAACAACCTTTTCATTTAAGTCAATCCCAGAATTTCTCCGTCCGGCTTGTTTCTTAATTACATTCAACTTCATAATTTTATCCCTACATTCAACTGTAATAATCGGGGTATGTCTACCCACCTGTATAGCGGCTACTTTACCCAATCTGTAGGGTTCACTCCAGTTTCCACTCTCTTTAGTGACGTATTCCGATAATCAGAAAGACAAGGTTTACTAAAATTTGTCAAATTCCTTTCCAGGATTAGGGAAATTTCAGTCAATCTATCCACCCACTGGTGATACTAAGAAGATCCATTTCGATACCCGAAGAGTATTTCTAGGAATACCCAAGCGGGTGAAACCAGAAACAGTTATAATAACGAAATGATTGACATATAGTTGGGAGTTTAACCATTGGAAAGAAGCCAAATAAATACCTCCCCTGGAAGGGTAATCAAAAGTTTCAAACTAAAACATGCCACATCTTCCCGTTACATCTTCGTCATAATAATTGACAATACCGAATACCGGTCGTTCTAACAACTAGTTTCAGAAGGAACACTACCGTCGAAGTTAACCATTTCACAAAATTGGCACTACCAAGGCCATTCGAATCTAGTGAACCGTGTTGTCCAAATATATTCGAAGTTACACTGCCATGCTGCATAAACACAGTGCCTACCCTGCTTGAGATGCACCATAAAATATTGCAAAATTCTCCTTTTTCCATTTAGGCGACGTCAGCGCTGGGTCATTACCAATTTCATCTTTAGCTCCAGGAAGATTTTCTCATATTTATTGACCATTCAAACTTTTATTCTTACAATAAGTCGGGTTACGGGACTGCACTCTCTGTAAAGTCCTGAGCAAATCTTTGGTAATACCTTGTGAACCTTATGAAATTTCTCACCTTTGCCAGTGTGGTTGGCCAATCTCCATTAGAAACTGTCTTTAACTTGGTAGGGCCGACCAACACTACTCTTATTGCTCATGTGTCCTATTACTGGACTTCATTTTGCCAAAACTCTTATTTCGAGAACATGTCCAACACCTGTTCTTTCAGGTTGCATCTAAAACCATTCTCAATTACATCTTAACCACTGCTCACCTCACCTAATCCATTTACGATTCAGTGTCGGAATAACTTAAGATAACTACCATAATCCATTCGAGGAAAAGAAGGAATTTAATATTCCTTCGAATCACATGCATCTAATGTTTCTGGTTCATCATTCCACTGAATTGAACTAGACTTATACTTGGTTCCTGATGATAGCCTTATTACTAGTTTATCACAGACTCACTGGTCTTCTCCTCTTGTAGGTTCTGAGATCATTGTCTCACTTACTACTTCCTTATATTCTTTATCCATTCAGGCTATCACTTTCCATTATCTTTACTTTCTAAGCTGATCCATTCATAAAATGGACATCTCACTGAATAAAGCCACCTTATCAATCTCATTTTGGCTTCACAACTTATAACCTATGAAATCTGCCTTCTCATGGCGAATTACTATTTGATAATATTCAAACTTAACCCATTTATCAAATGATATGACACTTCTTGCCTCTATCTCAATTATTTCTGGGACTCTGCTCTTCGTCCTATATCGATGACTTTGATAACCAGGCCTCATTCTAACTCCTTTCTCATTATTCTGAAAGTCTCTAAGGATCCTTATCTAACCCCATATAAGATCTCAAGTAATTCCTCAAATCCATCTTACTTGCTGGTACTTCATCTGGCAGTCCAGCTATGAATCCAATACTCATCTTTAGTTCACTTAATAATATCTCAGTTCTTTACGCTCACTTCTCTGAGCACTATACCTTATCTCTTACAGTCTTTCTTGATGCGGGCCTTATTCCCTCAAGGGTAAATTCCTTCTTCCTAACAGGGTTCTTTTCTTTAGCTGAAACCTCCTTCTGGTTCTCAGTAAGGTATTCCGACGAATCACCAAGCCGATTTCCAGCATCAGAACAAGCATCATTGTGTTACTGCTCGTAATCCCCAAGGTATGTCGCCTTACTAGTCGATACAAGAACGAGTTATGTTACTATCATGATACTTAAGAGTTCCCATAAGGGTTTTATATGTCTGTACTACATTATGTAGTCCGACTATGAACTTGGCAAGAGTTCTTATTATCTTAATGAATTTATTGTTTTAATGTCACGTCATCTCTGGGATATATAACGCTCTATCTGATACCATTTCTGTAACACCCCAGATCCGGGGTCAGGGATCTGGTCGTTACGGTCTCAATATCCGTCCACAAAACCAACATAATTTAAATTACAACCTTGTGACCCAAAACAACAACATAAAACACACCCGTTATAGTCCCAGAGATGAAATCAGAGTAACCAACAATATTATTAATCACAAGTTTGAGTTCTTACAACCCAAAGAATTACAATTGTACAATTACATACTCTTTGCCATCCATTAATAGATACCATAATATAAATACATTTGAGGCTCAATTGCTAACAACTAGCCTACCAGTAGTTGCATCCTCAACAATGGTAGCCAAGACCTTAGCGGTAAATCTCTGACGGTTGACACCTGCTTACGCTGTATGCGCCTTGTGCGGCCATCTGATCTAGCTGTTGTTGTAATATAAATAAATAAGGCAAGGGTGAGCAATAGCCCACCAAAAATATAATTGAACGGCAATAATATATGACAGTTCAAAATATCTTTGAAACCATATGCCATGCATTAACGAACGTATTACCAATATAAGGTATGAGATGAAGTTACAAGGTAACTTAAAATATATTTGTTCCGAAGAAATATCTGCTATGTCAAAGGTAAGCAAGATATTATCAAATTTTCATAATAGAGGAACTTGCAAGAAGAATATTGCGATTCCAGTTCGAACACTTTTAAACCTGCCAACAATGATAATGTTGCAGAAAATTTCCCAATTTGGAAGATGAACTAATACGGGAGCTTGCCGCGCCAGGAGCCACAACATTTACGATGATCAGTCGCATGTCATGCTCCCCATCATTTGTTCTCTACATGTAGAAGGAAGCACCGACGGATCGCCCGCCCTCTGGAACCCCCCGGCCAACGGTTGGGCCATTAATTGCTGGACCGGCGCCACTCGGCCACTTACGCGTCTCCTAGTTCGAATAACATCCATAACTCTGAAACATAAAGTTCGTCCCCCTTTCCCCAAGTATAGTACTTGTTGATAGGACTCCACAAAGTAGTCGTATCTAATTGGAAAGGAAAATTTCACCAATATTTCCCAAGCTGATGCTTGTTAATGGATAGACACTTGTTCCATCAATCTTACCCCTCGAGCGTTGAGGAGGTAACCAAAAAGATTCATATCGATGTTTGAAAGAATCAAGATGCGAGTGACAAGATAGTTTAGCAAGTATAGGACCGGGCAGTCCAATAAATAACATCTCCAAGTGAGGTCCCCTTATATATTTTTGGGAGTTGAGCGAGTATTTAAATCTTCTTATAAGATAGATTTAAATGGAAATAAAGTTTTGGGAACCTCCCCTTGATAAAAATAGTCATAAAATACTCCGAACTATTTTACACCATATCCGAAGATGAAAGATAATCTTTGAATAATATGAATTATTATAAAAAGAACTTAAAAGAATTTAAATAAATATTCCAAGAATATTTATTAAATCAATAATAATTAAGGAATATGATTAAATCATAATATTGCTCGTAAGTAATCCTCAAATAAATACATAGAATTATTTACTAAATAACTCTCTTCTTTAAATGAATATTCAATATAATATTCATTAATTAAATAAACTCAAATAAATATTTAAAATAATATTCACTAAATAAATCAAACCTTAAATGAATATTTGAAAATAATATTCCTTTATTAAATAATATACTAAATGAATAGCCAAATAATATTCTTTTCGTAATCAAAACTTTAAAGGAATATTCGAAACAATATTCCTTAAGTAAATAAAACTCCAAATGAATATTTTAAAATAATATTCATCAAGTACATAAAATCTTAAATGAATATTCAAAATAATATTCATTTAATAAATAAATCCCAAATGAATATTCAATTGATATTCATTAAACAAATACTGTTCTAAATGAATATCCAAATAATTTTCATTTAACAAATAATATTCTAAATAAATATCCAAATGATATTCATTTAGTAATCAAAACCTTAATATTCGAAATAATATTCCTTGAGTAATTAGAACTTCCAAAGAATACTTCTTAAAATAATATTTATCAAATACATAAAACTTAAATGAATATCCGAAAGTGATATTCATTTAGTGAATAAAATCCCAATGAATATCAAAGTAATTATTCATTAATAATCAACTCTAATGAATATTCAAAAATAATATTCATTTAATATTTCTCGACTGAAATAATACTCAAATAACGTTTCTCGAAAGATTTTCCAAGTATTTGATACTTTTATGGAAATATAAATAATGTTTAATAATAACATTCCTAAAAATGAATACTACTCTGTCGCTGGAATCCCTCCGGGTTTCCACGACTATCTATATAACACAAAATACCGACTCCCGGTCTCATATTTAAAGAATAAATATCATACGCCCTTCACTAATGGTCCTAGCAACACAATCCTGCTTATAACTGATAATCCATATCTAGTCTATAAGCCAATATTAATTCAGGGAACAAGTATTCCAATATACTTTGAAAACAAGCATGCATGCTATGGCATATGTATAACAACAATCATATATATTATCACAACAACAGTTCCAAGGTATTGGAAACTTGCCTGGGAATCGAGTGCGGGTAGGGGTAGTGGTATCGTGTCCCGGGTCAGCCTGGTGATCTATAAATAGCCAAGGCATTCGGGATTAATCACTCAACATATTTAAAAAGGTTAAGTATACACTCTACTTAAGTCGAAACACGATTTCGAATTATCTCGCTATACACTTCTTAGTGTAACTCTTTTATCATCGATGCGATTTGTCATCTGTTCGTTATTACGACATGTCATTGTACCCACACTTGATACATACTTAGGCCATGTAAGTATTAAGATCGGTCATTTACGAATCAAGATTGTACTACGAGTTTTATCGCCCATTTTCTAAGTTATTTACCAAAGTCATAATCAAGCATGCTTTTAGGGGTTCGTTCGCGTTTAACCTTGATTCGAACTTTTTATAAAATCGGAAAATGATCCATTCGACATGTGGTTTCCTCCCACACCTTCCTTTTTACCTCTAATATTTAATTAATAATATTCGCCACTGATTAAACGACATTTAAGGGAATCAATTTCAATTACGAACTTTCATTTACGGTTACGAACCACTTTTACGAATTTAATCATAACTCCAAAACCGTAAGTCCATTTCATACGAACTTTATATCAAAACGAAGCTTATAACATAATCTAGCTTATCATGGCAGAAAACGAAGACAAATAGTGAGTTACATTGTAACACCCCCAGATCCAGGGTCAGGGATCTGGTCGTTACGGTCGCAATATCCAACCACAAAACCAACGTAATTTAAATTACAACCTTGTGACCCAAAACAACAACATAAAACACACCCGTTATAGTCCCAGAGATGAAATCAGAGTAACCAACAATATTATTAATCACAAGTTTGAGTCCTTACAACCCAAAGAATTACAATTACATACTCTTTGCCATCCATTAATAGATACCATAATATAAATACATTTGAGGCTCAATTGCTAACAACTAGCCTACCAGTAGTTGCATCCTCAACAAAGGTAGCCAAGACCTTAGCGGTAAACCTCTGACGGTTGACACCTGCTTACGCTGTGTGCGCCTTGCGCGGCCATCTGATCTAGCTGTTGTTGTGATATAAATAAATAAAGCAAGGGTGAGCAATAGCCCACCAGAAATATAATTGAACAGTGATAACATATAACAGCCCAAATTATCTTTGAAACCATATGCCATGCATTAACGATGTAGTACCAATATAAGGTATGAGATGAAGTTACAAGGTAACTCAAAAATATATTTGTTTTGAATAAATATCTGCTATGCAAAAGATAAGCAAGATATTCTCAATTATCATAAAAGAGGAACTTGCAGGAAAAATATTGCAATTCCGGTTTCAACACTTTTTCACCTTGCCAACACCAACAGTGTTGCAGAAATTTCTCACTTTTAGAAGATGAACTAATACGGGAGTATTGCCGCGCCAGATGCCCTGACGTTTACGATGATCAGTCGTATGTCATGCATCTCATCAGTCGTTCTCTACATGTAGAAGGTAGCTCCGACGGAATTACTTATCTACCGCCCTCTGGAACTCCTCAGCCAACGGTTGGGCTATTGCTGGACCGGCGCCACTCGGCCACTTACGCGTCTCCTAGTTCGAATATCATCCATGACTCTGAAACGTAAAGTTCGTTCCCCTTTTCCCCAAGTGTAACACTTGTTGATAGGACTCCACAAAGTAGTCGTATCTAATTGGAAAGGAAAAATCACCAATATTTCCCAAGCTGATGCTTGTTAATGGATATAAACTTGTTACATCAATCATACCCCTCGAGCGTTGAGGAGGTAACCAAAAGACTCATATCGATGCTTGAAAGAATCAAGATGTGAGTGACAAGATAGTTTAAGCAAGTATAGGACCGGACAGTCCAATAAATAACATCGCTCAAGTGAGGTCCCCTTATATACGTTTGGAAGTTGAGCGAGTATTTAAATCTTCTTTAAGATAGATTTAAATGAAATTAAAGTTTAGGAACCTCCCCTTGATAAAATAGTCATAAAAGACTCCGAAATATTTTACATAATATCTGAAGGTGAAGGATAACCTTTGAATAATATAAATCATTATAAAAAGAATTCAAAAGAATTTTATTAAACATTCCAAGAATATTTATTAAGTCAATAATAATTACGGAATACTATTAAATCATGATATTGCTCGTAAGTAATCCTCGAATGAATATATAGAATTATTTATTAAATAAATCTCTTCTTAAATGAATATTTAAAATAATATTCATTGAATAAATAAACTTAAATAAATATTTAATATAATATTTACTGAATAAATCAAACCTTAAATGAATATTTGAAAATAATATTCATTTAACAATTAACATTCCAAATGAATATCCAAATAATATTCATTAAACAAATAATATTCTAAATAAATATCCCAAAATAATATTCATTTAGTAATCAAAACTTTAAAGGAATATTCGAAGTAATATTCCTTGAGTAAATAGAACTTCCAATGAATATTTTAAAATAATATTCATTAAGTAAATCAAACCTTAAATGAATATTCGAAAGTAATATTCATTAAATAAATAAAGATCAAATGAATATTCCAAATAATAATAAGTAAGCCAAATGAATATTTGGGAATGATATTTGTCAACCAAATAACTCTAATGAATATTCAAAATAATATTCATTAACTAAATAACTCCAATGAATGATCAAAATAATATTCATTAAATAAATGACATTCTAAATGAATATTAAAATAATATTCATTAAATATTCCTTCACTGAGGTAATACTCAAATAACGTTCCTCGAAGGATTCGTAATCGAATAAAAATCCTCGAAGTAATAAATTTGTCGCTGGGATCCCTTCCGGGTTTCCACGACTATTTATATATTACAAAATATCGACTCCCGGTCTATATTTGAAGTATGAATATCATACGCCCTTCGCTAAGGGTCTTAACCAAACAATCCGGCTTATAACTGATATTTCTTATATAGTCTATAAGCCGATATCGATTCAGGGAACAAGTAATTCAATATTAACTTGAAAGTAGGCATGCATGCTATGGCATATGTATAAAACAATCATCATATATATTATCACAACAACAGTTCCAAGTATTGGAAACTTGCCTGAGAATCGAGTGCGGGTAGGGGTAATGTGTCCCGGGTCAGCTCGACAATCTATAAACAATCAGAATATTTAAGATTAACCACTTAACGCTTATTAAAAGGCTAAGTATAAACTCCACTTAAATCGAAACATGTTTTCGAGTTATCTCGTTACGTCTCTTTTAGTGTAACTCTTTTTATCACCGATACGATCCGACATTCGTTCGTTATCAAGACATGTCATCATGCTTATACTTGGTATATACTTAAGTCGTATAAGTTCTAAGGTTGGTCGTTTACGAATCAAGATTATACCTCGAGTGTTATCGCCCGTTTTCTAAGTTATAACCAAAGTCATACCTTTAAGGGGTTCGTTCGCGTTTAACCTCGATTCAAACATTTTTATAAAATCGGAAAACGATCCATTCGACATGTGGTTTTCTCCCACACCTTCCTTTTTACCTCTAATATTTAATTAATAAGATTCGCCACTGATTAAACGACATTTAAGGGAATCAATTTCAATTACGAACTTTCGTTTACGATTTCGAACCACTTTTACGAATTTAATCATAACTCCTAAACCGTAAGTCCATTTCATACGATCTTTATATCAAAACGAAGCTTATAACATAATATACCTTGTAATGGCAGAATACGAAGCTAGTCAGTGAGTTATGGCTACTGTCAAATATGATTTCTTAAGGTTAACGAAAATTCGGCATTACGACGGCTATAAATCGAACGTTCTAAAATCATAACGATTCCACAAAGCCACACCGGGCATCCAAACAACTTGTAAACATATTACATATCTCCAACTGTCCAAACTCATCTACTTTACCAACATGATCATCACATCTCTTAAATCAAACAATCACTAAATAATCATGCTTAATCATGCTATTAACACATCTTATACTAAATCCATCAAGAGCATGCAAAATCTCAAAGTAAGATCTAGGGTTCATGAGGTTTATACCTTCCTTGGAGAGTGTTAAAGCCCTTTCTAAGCCTTGATCTAGTCCTTAGAACTCATTACAACCTTAAACTAGCAAGAATCATCAAGAACATAGTTAGTGAATTTCGGATCTGCTATAACGCAGTTGAAAGATCATGAAAAACGAGGGCCTTACCAAGGTTTTATGGACAAGGCTTCTAAAGGAGAGTTGTAGAGCATCCAACCAGCTTTCCAAAAAGCTAAAGAACACCAAATTCCATTGAGTAATGAAGGAGATATGGCCGTTTGAAAATCATCACAGAAACTGCCAACAATCTGGACAGTTTGCTTCTTCAACTTGGGGAGATGATTTGCCTAGGCTATACTACTTTGATTGCTATGAAATTTGGAGCGAATATTGCCCATGGAGGGGAGAGGTTGTGGTCCAAATTTGGTGATTTTATCATGGATGAAAATGGAGATATGAATTTTTCTCTCATGGCTGTTCTTGTTGAGCAGTTTTGAAAAAATGGAGAGAATGTAGTTTGCTTGGCTTGTCTCTTGCTCTCATCTAATCTAATATGTATTATTGATATGTAAGGATAATATCTAGTCCATAAAGCTACTTTAATAAAGGTAGTATGTCATGGATGATGAAATCAAGTGGACAAGTGTTGATGTTTTGGTGGTAAGATGAGAAAGTTATGCTAAGTACTAGTTTGATCCTAATTGATCTAGTTCCTTTGGTAACTACTTGGTTACTTGCCCTTATCCACTTGCACATGCATGTATCTTGATCCTCTTGCTTGTTCTTTGTCCGGTTATTACTCAATTCGTTGATCGTTCGAGGGAATAACTCATTCGTTTCTAGTTAGGGTTTTACCGAAAACCTTCTTAATAATTCTAATAATATTCTTCATCTTTCTTAATACTTCTCGAATTTAAATTCCTTAATTCCCTTTTATAAATCCTTAAGTCTTGCAGTGTCTAGGGAAATCTCGGAGAAAATAAAAGTGCTCTTTTTCTGAATCCGACAGCTTTTACATACACTTATTTTCCTCCTGGATCACTAATACGAACTCAGAAATCCGTTCCGAATACCGGGTATAACATTATTATAATAATATTCCAAATTCCACCAAAATCACTATTCATCACTTATTTTTATTTAATTCCTATAATTAGGAAAATGAACCTGGTTCACCCTCGAGTGTTCCTTAACCTTTTTACGGAACCGCTGGGCTTATAATAGATATTGATTTGGATGACACAAGAATAATCTTACTTGGAGAAATCTTCTCATATTCTTAGGAGATAGATCATTCTTATCTATGTTGTCAACCAAAGGTATTCTGCATGACATATAATAATTGAATCCAAATCCATTCCATTCATTAAATAGACAGTCGTTACATCGCAGTCATAACCACTATTCATTCCCATATTATTACATAATAAAAGTTTTAGTTCTACCCAAAAATCTGGGTTCTTACAGTCTCCCCTCCTTAAAAGGATTCCGTCCCGGAATCAGGTAGAAGACAAATGGGTACTTGTTGGTCATTTCACTTTCCAGTTCTCTGGTCGATCCTTACACATTCCAATCTTTCTAAAGCGCATCATACTGGTGTTACAACACACCCTTTATCCGTTCTACCAATTCTTTGATACTTTTGCATAACACATCATCCGGTATACGCTCTTGTCCGTTCTTATACTATTAACCTTATTGGTACGTGCAGTGACTTCGGTATCACTAAGGCGCTACGAATTCCGGAGATCACCTCACTCGTAATTTTTTGCAATTTCTTGATCGCTTTAATCTTCGCAATCTTGATGTATATATATTTAGGTGAGAAAAATTTTATCGAGAGATCACTGTGATCAATGAACATTTGTTACATTGCATAGCTAGTACAGAAGGGGGCCAGCCTCTAGTACTTGACAAGCAATTAAACAATTAATGGCATTCCACTTAGACTCCTATCACACAGACAGAGAGTCACGTAGTAGTACCTCCCCTCCTTAAAGGGTTGTTCTTCTCAATTTAGAGGAAAATAAATAAGGGATATTAAAAGGAAAGAATTTCAGAGAATTATATAAGAAGATTTTCATGATTGTCAAAATATCATACTCAGAATTTACCTCTGAACTATAGAGGTTTATTAGGGAAGGAAAGTAATCGTATTCGTATCAAATACTACTTTATCGTAATCTCACATATCACATGTCCTTGTTTCTCTGTCCATCATTCTATGGACCTATACTCTTGTTTGATATTAGCATTACTTACTTTTGGAAAATCCTTCAACCTCTCAGGTTAAAATCATGGATTTCTCGCTTGACATTATTATTACTGGCATTTCACGCCACGACACTGGCCATTTCATACTCATAATTCTAACACTATCAGGTTGTCATTCCGAGTGTTCGTTAGGAAAAAAAAAAAAACCCATTCATCAATCCATTCATAACATTTCTTGCTTCACATTCCATAATTATTTCCCATTCTTTTCTTTATCAATCACATCCATCTTATCATCTAGTTCTCATTCACTTCTGTTATTGAACTCCACCGTTACCTTATTAGGGGAACGCGTGTTACCTTTATTCAATATACGTGGCACGTTTGTGGTCAAACTTTCCTTTGTTCAACCATCTAGATTTCACTTTCTCATTTCATGAGTCTCTTTATTACTCAATCAATCTATTTCATATTTCTTCGAATTTTCCAAACTTACTAAGGAGTCAATTTGTATGCCACTTATGCTCCTAATCCCAATTTTCTGTTTTGGCCAATACCCTTGCCCTGCCAATTCCATACTTTTCTCGCTTCATTACTGGAGCTTCTCATGAGTCCGCCTATCAATCACTTGTTTTTATTTCTACTATGACTATTCTATAAACCATCACAGCCGGATCATTTATTACAAATACCCCGTCGTCTCCAAAATTAAACCACCCGAAACTGACCTGGATGATTTCTCTAACTTAGATTCAATTCGACATTTCCATAGTCGTTACCGCCTAATTTCTCAGAAGGATCACCATCGCTTATCGTTTGCGCAGTGATTGAATAACTAAACGTACGGGTTTCATAATTGTCAATTCAAGATCCTCTAGGAAAACAAAATAATCACTATTCCCTATCCATAGGCAATGCTTCCTGAACTTGACGTAGATATTACATGAAGCAGATAAAATTGCAGAAGAGCTTCCCGCATAGCAGATAGAACAGGCTGGTGAGATTATTAATAATACATCTCCAGTAGAAGACTAGAAGCTTAGCGGTTTGCTTAATCACTTTCCAACCTCATAATTCTCTATCTTGTTTGCACAGAAATACATCAACATAAACTTGCTTGTCATTCATCATCATGCCAATATCTTATCAATATCAGTAACAATCTATCCTCTGTATTCAGTCATCCCTTATTACCTCATTTCTCCTCTCTCTTTATAAAATAAAGGAGAGTCGCTTGGGGAATTTGGTCTGGTCTGACGCAGAGCCTCCTAATGTCGGTAATGTACTATCGGCAACATCAGGAATCGAATCTTTACTTAAACTATTCTTATAGTTGATCCTGGCACAATCATCAAACGGAATGTAACTTCCTCTACCACATTATGACCATCAAGGTCCTTTACACTATCATTCTACCTCTTTAGTATGAGCATATATACTTACTCCCTTATACTTAAAGTGTCGGCCACCTCATTGGCCTTTCCTGAATATAATATTTTCTTGAAATCCATATTTTCTGGATCTATTCCAACTCAGGGTGGAAGCATTCTCCCTTAAATTCTGCTGAATGAGAGAAAGCATCTATCAGTCTTTTCCAAAAGTCATTGCTTCCACCTTTCTAGTGTGAACTTTACTATCGGTACTCCCAATCATACCTAGGATATTTCCTTACTTAAATCTCTTCTTGTTTTTAGGATAATCTCAACCTTATTGGTTCAATCCATACTTTTTCATGGTTTCACACATGCTTCATCTGGCGTTATTGTTACTATGTCATACATTCCTTACCAAACTTCCCTTATAAGGTTTCTTAGGTCATCCTCATCATTCCTCCTGTATCTTCTGGTTACAGGGTATATCAAACATCATTAGTCAATTCTATAACAATTCTGTTTATGTACTTTTAGAGACTCCTTTCCACAAATCCTTATAGGTTATTGATACCTTGGTCGATTCAACTTATATCATCTGATTTCACAGTGCCTATTGTTAGGGGTGATGCTATTCTTTGTGCATCCCCCAGGGTTCGTCTTAATATATGGACATTCTATGCTCAATTCTAGTTTCAGGGAATACTTATATCCTGCACTTGGCAATTCAATCATATATCCTTAATAAGGGTCTCTTTTAATCATTCTTATCTTGATGGTCTATAGGTAGACTAATGCTAACCTCTTTTTCTTCAAACGAATGTTAGTCTATATGACCTTCCAAAAGACAACATATGTCTATCTGTCTTTCTTACAGAACTTGGTAATGGTAGCAATGATGCTCTGGAAGATATTGGTCGTGTTCAACGTGAATCTCTTAGTGTCTAATGCTCTTTTTTGAGGACGCTAAGCTTCAGATAACATTTATACATCATACTGCACCATCTCCGACAATCCTCATAACCTTTACTGGTCACCATCCTCATTCCCAACACATCCATGGTATTTATAAAATCTATTATCATGTATCTCAATTCATTTTATATCAAAAGCCCTCGCAGTTGGCACTTGATTAGAAGCACCCCGCTTTGTCCTTACAGTGCTGGTTCAGTCACTTGATAATCCTTAGTGACTCGGCCCCACTGGCCATGCTAAAATATGTGAGTTTAGGGGTCGGCTAATAGCATTACTTTTCTAGCAATTGCTGGCATAGTGCCTTCTACTTGATGCCTTTTGATCTTTTCAAAATTTTACTCCATATAAGTCTCACTTGACTTCTCGGTACCGTCTCCGGTCACCTTTCCTTTATTTTTTATCATTTCAACTTCTCTTATCAATTTCACGTACCACGTAAGCTTAACACTTCTAGCATAACAACCTTTTCATTTAAGTCAATCCCGGAATTTCTCAGTCCGGCTTGTTTCTTAATTACATTTCCCTTTTTCCTTCAAATCTCAACTTCATAATTTTATCCCTATAATCAGTCATAATAATCGGGGTCTGTCTACCAGCCTGTATAGCGGCTACTTTACCCAATCCACAGGGTTCGCTCCAGTTTCCACTCTCTTCAATGACGTCTTTTGATAATCAGAAAGACAAGGTTTGCCAAAATTCGTTGAATTCCTTTCCAGAATTTGGGAAAATTTCAGTTAATCTATTCACCCACTAGTAACATGCCACATCTTCCCGATACATATTCGTCCTATTAGTCGATACTACCAAATACCAGTCTTCTTAACAACTAGTCTCAGAAGGAATGCTACCATCGGGGTCAGTCGCTTCCCAGAATTAGCACTACCAAGGTCATCCGAATCTGGTGAACCGTGTTGTCCAATTGTATTCAAAATTACGCTGTCGTGCTGCATAAGCGCAGACCTATACCTGTATGGGTTGCATCATAATATCTCCCAAAGTTTCCTTCTTCCATTAGGCAATGCCAACCATGGTCATCACCAACTTCACCTTTAGCTCCAGGAAGATCTTCTCACGTTTATCTTGTCCATTCAAACTTTTATTCTTACAATGAGTCGGGTTACGGGACTACACTTTCTGTAAAGTCCTGAGCAAATCTTTGGTAGTACCTTGTGAATTTTATGAAATTTCTCACCTTTGCCAGTGTGGTTGGCCAATCTCTATTTGAAACTGTCTTTAACTTGGTAGGGCCGACCAACACTACTCTTATTGATCATGTGTCCTATTGCTGGACTTCATTTTGCCAAAACTCTTATTACGAGAACATGTCCTACGCCTGTTCTTTCAGGTTGCATCTAAAAGCATTCTCGATTACATCTCAACCACTGCTCGCCTTGCCTAATCCATTTATGATTCAGTGTCAGAATAAACTTAAGATAACTACCATAATCCATTCAAGGAAAAGAAAGAATTTAATATTCTTCTGAATCACATGCATCTAATGTTTCTGGTTCATCATTCCACTGAATTGAACTGAACTTATAATTGGTTCCTGACGATGGCCTCATTACTAGTTTATCACAGAGTCACTGGTCTTCTCCTCTTATAGGTTCTGAGATCATTGTCTCGCTTACTACTTCCTTATATACTTTATCCAATCATACCATCGCCTTCCAATGTCTTTATTTTCTAAGTTGATCTATTCATAAAATGGACATTTCTCTGCACCAAACCACCTTACCAATCTCAGTTTGACTTTATAAATTATAACCTATGAAACCTGCCTTCTCATGGCGAATTACTATTTGATAATATTCAAACTTAACCCATTTATCAAATGATATGACACTTCTTGCCTCTATCTCAATTATTTCTGGGACTCTACTTTTCGTCCTATAACGATGACTTTGATAACTAGGCCTCATTCTAACTCCTTTCTCATTATTCTGAAAGTCTCTAAGGATCCTTATCTAATCCCATATAAGATCTCAAGTAATTCCTCAAATCCACCTTACTTGCTGGTACTTCATCCGGCAGTCCAGCTATGAATCCAATACTCATCTTTAGTTCACTTAATAATATCTCAGTTCTTTACGCTCACTTCTCTGAGCACTATACCTTAACTCCTACAGTTTCTTTGGCTGTAGCCCTCATTTCCTTAAGGGTAAAGTCCTTATACTTATCAATATTCTCCTCCTCTGATGGAACCTCTTCCGGGTCCTCAGTAGAGTACTCTATCGAATCCACCATCCGATCTTCAACATTAAAACAAGCATCATTGTGTTACTGCTCGTAATCCCCAAGGTCTGTCGCCTTACTAGTCGATACCAGAACGAGCTAAGTTACTATCATGATACTTTAGGGTTCCCATAAGGGTTTTATATGTCAATACTACATTATGTAGTCTGACTATGAACTTGGCAAGAGTTCTTATTATCTTAATGAATTTATTGTTTTAACATCGCGTCATCTCTGGGATTTATAACGCTCTCTCTGATACCATTTCTGTAACACCCCCAGATCCAGGGTCAGGGATCTGGTCGTTACGGTCGCAATATCCAACCACAAAACCAACATAATTTAAATTACAACCTTGTGACCCAAAACAACAACATAAAACACACCCGTTATAGTCCCAGAGATGAAATCAGAGTAACCAACAATATTATTAATCACAAGTTTGAGTCCTTACAACCCAAAGAATTACAATTACATACTCTTTGCCATCCATTAATAGATACCATAATATAAATACATTTGAGGCTCAATTGCTAACAACTAGCCTACCAGTAGTTGCATCCTCAACAAAGGTAGCCAAGACCTTAGCGGTAAACCTCTGACGGTTGACACCTGCTTACGCTGTGTGCGCCTTGCGCGGCCATCTGATCTAGCTGTTGTTGTGATATAAATAAATAAAGCAAGGGTGAGCAATAGCCCACCAGAAATATAATTGAACAGTGATAACATATAACAGCCCAAATTATCTTTGAAACCATATGCCATGCATTAACGATGTAGTACCAATATAAGGTATGAGATGAAGTTACAAGGTAACTCAAAAATATATTTGTTTTGAATAAATATCTGCTATGCAAAAGATAAGCAAGATATTCTCAATTATCATAAAAGAGGAACTTGCAGGAAAAATATTGCAATTCCGGTTTCAACACTTTTTCACCTTGCCAACACCAACAGTGTTGCAGAAATTTCTCACTTTTAGAAGATGAACTAATACGGGAGTATTGCCGCGCCAGATGCCCTGACGTTTACGATGATCAGTCGTATGTCATGCATCTCATCAGTCGTTCTCTACATGTAGAAGGTAGCTCCGACGGAATTACTTATCTACCGCCCTCTGGAACTCCTCAGCCAACGGTTGGGCTATTGCTGGACCGGCGCCACTCGGCCACTTACGCGTCTCCTAGTTCGAATATCATCCATGACTCTGAAACGTAAAGTTCGTTCCCCTTTTCCCCAAGTGTAACACTTGTTGATAGGACTCCACAAAGTAGTCGTATCTAATTGGAAAGGAAAATTCACCAATATTTCCCAAGCTGATGCTTGTTAATGGATATAAACTTGTTACATCAATCATACCCCTCGAGCGTTGAGGAGGTAACCAAAAGACTCATATCGATGCTTGAAAGAATCAAGATGTGAGTGACAAGATAGTTTAAGCAAGTATAGGACCGGGCAGTCCAATAAATAACATCGCTCAAGTGAGGTCCCCTTATATACGTTTGGAAGTTGAGCGAGTATTTAAATCTTCTTTAAGATAGATTTAAATGAAATTAAAGTTTAGGAACCTCTCCTTGATAAAATAGTCATAAAAGACTCCGAAATATTTTACATAATATCTGAAGGTGAAGGATAACCTTTGAATAATATAAATCATTATAAAAAGAATTCAAAAGAATTTTATTAAACATTCCAAGAATATTTATTAAGTCAATAATAATTACGGAATACTATTAAATCATGATATTGCTCGTAAGTAATCCTCGAATGAATATATAGAATTATTTATTAAATAAATCTCTTCTTAAATGAATATTTAAAATAATATTCATTGAATAAATAAACTTAAATAAATATTTAATATAATATTTACTGAATAAATCAAACCTTAAATGAATATTTGAAAATAATATTCATTTAACAATTAACATTCCAAATGAATATCCAAATAATATTCATTAAACAAATAATATTCTAAATAAATATCCCAAAATAATATTCATTTAGTAATCAAAACTTTAAAGGAATATTCGAAGTAATATTCCTTGAGTAAATAGAACTTCCAATGAATATTTTAAAATAATATTCATTAAGTAAATCAAACCTTAAATGAATATTCGAAAGTAATATTCATTAAATAAATAAAGATCAAATGAATATTCCAAATAATAATAAGTAAGCCAAATGAATATTTGGGAATGATATTTGTCAACCAAATAACTCTAATGAATATTCAAAATAATATTCATTAACTAAATAACTCCAATGAATGATCAAAATAATATTCATTAAATAAATGACATTCTAAATGAATATTAAAATAATATTCATTAAATATTCCTTCACTGAGGTAATACTCAAATAACGTTCCTCGAAGGATTCGTAATCGAATAAAAATCCTCGAAGTAATAAATTTGTCGCTGGGATCCCTTCCGGGTTTCCACGACTATTTATATATTACAAAATATCGACTCCCGGTCTATATTTGAAGTATGAATATCATACGCCCTTCGCTAAGGGTCTTAACCAAACAATCCGGCTTATAACTGATATTTCTTATATAGTCTATAAGCCGATATCGATTCAGGGAACAAGTAATTCAATATTAACTTGAAAGTAGGCATGCATGCTATGGCATATGTATAAAACAATCATCATATATATTATCACAACAACAGTTCCAAGTATTGGAAACTTGCCTGAGAATCGAGTGCGGGTAGGGGTAATGTGTCCCGGGTCAGCTCGACAATCTATAAACAATCAGAATATTTAAGATTAACCACTTAACGCTTATTAAAAGGCTAAGTATAAACTCCACTTAAATCGAAACATGTTTTCGAGTTATCTCGTTACGTCTCTTTTAGTGTAACTCTTTTTATCACCGATACGATCCGACATTCGTTCGTTATCAAGACATGTCATCATGCTTATACTTGGTATATACTTAAGTCGTATAAGTTCTAAGGTTGGTCGTTTACGAATCAAGATTATACCTCGAGTGTTATCGCCCGTTTTCTAAGTTATAACCAAAGTCATACCTTTAAGGGGTTCGTTCGAGTTTAACCTCGATTCAAACATTTTTATAAAATCGGAAAACGATCCATTCGACATGTGGTTTTCTCCCACACCTTCCTTTTTACCTCTAATATTTAATTAATAAGATTCGCCACTGATTAAACGACATTTAAGGGAATCAATTTCAATTACGAACTTTCGTTTACGATTTCGAACCACTTTTACGAATTTAATCATAACTCCTAAACCGTAAGTCCATTTCATACGATCTTTATATCAAAACGAAGATTATAACATAATATACCTTGTCATGGCAGAATACGAAGCTAGTCAGTGAGTTATGGCTACTGTCAAATATGATTTCTTAAGGTTAACGAAAATTCGGCATTACGACGGCTATAAATCGAACGTTCTAAAATCATAACGATTCCACAAAGCCACACCGGGCATCCAAACAACTTGTAAACATATTACATATCTCCAACTGTCCAAACTCATCTACTTTACCAACATGATCATCACATCTCTTAAATCAAACAATCACTAAATAATCATGCTTAATCATGCTATTAACACATCTTATACTAAATCCATCAAGAGCATGCAAAATCTCAAAGTAAGATCTAGGGTTCATGAGGTTTATACCTTCCTTGGAGAGTGTTAAAGCCCTTTCTAAGCCTTGATCTAGTCCTTAGAACTCATTACAACCTTAAACTAGCAAGAATCATCAAGAACATAGTTAGTGAATTTCGGATCTGCTATAACGCAGTTGAAAGATCATGAAAAACGAGGGCCTTACCAAGGTTTTATGGACAAGGCTTCTAAAGGAGAGTTGTAGAGCATCCAACCAAATTTCCAAAAAGCTAAAGAACAGCAAATTCCATTGAGTAATGAAGGAGATATGGCCGTTTGAAAATCATCACAGAAACTGCCAACAATCTGGACAGTTTGCTTCTTCAACTTGGGGAGATGATTTGCCTAGGCTATACTACTTTGATTGATATGAAATTTGGAGCGAATATTGCCCATGGAGTGGAGAGGTTGTGGTCCAAATTTGGTGATTTTATCATGGATGAAAATGGAGATATGAATTTTTCTCTCATGGCTGTTCTTGTTGAGCAGTTTTGAAAAAATGGAGAGAATGTAGTTTGCTTGGCTTGTCTCTTGCTCTCATCTAATCTAATATGTATTATTGATATGTAAGGATAATATCTAGTCCATAAAGCTACTTTAATAAAGGTAGTATGTCATGGATGATGAAATCAAGTGGACAAGTGTTGATGTTTTGGTGGTAAGATGAGAAAGTTATGCTAAGTACTAGTTTGATCCTAATTGATCTAGTTCCTTTGGTAACTACTTGGTTACTTGCCCTTATCCACTTGCACATGCATGTATCTTGATCCTCTTGCTTGTTCTTTGTCCGGTTATTACTCAATTCGTTGATCGTTCGAGGGAATAACTCATTCGTTTCTAGTTAGGGTTTTACCGAAAACCTTCTTAATAATTCTAATACTATTCTTCATCTTTCTTAATACTTCTCGAATTTAAATTCCTTAATTCCCTTTTATAAATCCTTAAGTCTTGCAGTGTCTAGGGAAATCTCGGAGAAAATAAAAGTGCTCTTTTTCTGAATCCGACAGCTTTTACATACACTTATTTTCCTCCTGGATCACTAATACGAACTCAGAAATCCGTTCCGAATACCGGGTATAACATTATTATAATAATATTCCAAATTCCACCAAAATCACTATTCATCACTTATTTTTATTTAATTCCTATAATTAGGAAAATGAACCTGGTTCACCCTCGAGTGTTCCTTAACCTTTTTACGGAACCGCTGGGCTTATAATAGATATTGATTTGGATGACACAAGAATAATCTTACTTGGAGAAATCTTCTCATATTCTTAGGAGATAGATCATTCTTATCTATGTTGTCAACCAAAGGTATTCTGCATGACATATAATAATTGAATCCAAATCCATTCCATTCATTAAATAGACAGTCGTTACATCGCAGTTATAACCACTATTCATTCCCATATTATTACATAATAAAAGTTTTAGTTCTACCCAAAAATCTGGGTTCTTACATACATGTTCTGTCCAGTTCGTGTTCTTAAGGATAATCGAAATTTCGGCATTACGACGGCTATAAATCGAATATTTCCAAATTCCAAACCCTCCGATAATCATGGTATCTACTCCAAACGACATTTACATGATTTATAACTATGAACTGAGGCCAAGCAATGCCTTTCCGTTCATCTAAGCTATTTTTAACATTTACCAAAACTAAATCATAATCATGCTTATAATCATGCTTATAACTTACTAATAACATCACTAAACATGGATTACTCAAGAACATGCTTAAAACTCAAAGTAAAGCCTAGGGTTTCAAGTTGTTATACCTTCATTGGAGTGTTCTAGAGCCTTACTAAGGCTTGATCTATCCTTGGGTGGCTTTATAGAAGCTAGATCAACCATAAGAATCAAGGAAAAACAAGATTAATTCATGAAAACACTATTCACCCTCCTCTTAAATCATTTTTTTGAAAATGGAAAAAGATGAGTTTGATGATAAGATTTTGAGGAGATCATTTTTATGAAATGTAAGACTTACCATAAAAGTTTCAAGATTAACAAATGGTTGGAAGTTGGATTTTGGAATTTTAATTCCAATAGGGCCGAATGGAAGAGTTCTTGGAGAGCTTTGATATTTTTTGTGTTGGTTTGCTAGAATAATGCATAAAGTGATATGTTTAACATAATATCTCATCCTTGGTTGCTTTAATAAAGTGATGATGCACTAGGTGATGTATTTTGCAAGACAAGTGTTGAGATTGTGGTGGTTTTCATGTAACTAATGGTTGATCTTTGCTAAGTGCTAGTTAATCTTTAACCATGCTAGTCACTTATGTAACTAAGTAGTTACTAGATATTTTCTAGTGGCTTGCACAAGACTCTTGCTCCCTCTGCTTGTTTCTTTGTCCGTTTATTGCTTAATTCGTTGATCGTTCGAGGGAATAACTCATTCGTTTCTAGTTAGGGTTTTACCGAAAACCTTCTTAATAATTATAACACCATCCTCCATCTTACTTAATACTTCTCGAATTTAAATTCCTTAATTCCCTTTTATAAATCCTTAAGTCTTGCAGTGTCCAGGGAAATCTCGGAGAAAATAAAAGTGCTCTTTTTCTGAATCCGACAGCTTTTACATACACTTATTTTCCTCCTGGATCACTAATACGAACTCAAAAATCCGTTCCGAATACCGGGTATAACATTATTATAATAATATTCCAAATTCCACCAAAATCACTATTCATCACTTATTTTTATTTAATTCCTATAATTAGGAAAATGAACCTGGTTCACCCTCGAGTGTTCCTTAACCTTTCACGGAACCTCCGTACTTGTAACCGATATTGATCTGGATGACATGAGGGTATCTATTTCTCTCTAGGGAATCTTATCTTAACTTTCTAGGAGATAGATTATTCTAATCTAAGTTATCACCCCATAGCATCCTTCAGGCCATATAACCTTGGAATATATATCCTTTCATTATTCATTCATTAAAACCAGTATTACATTCTAGTTGTAACCACTATTCATTCTTACATCAATACATAATAAAAAGTTTTAATTCTACCCAAAAATCTGGGTTCTTACATAGAACGTCAAGAAAGATTTGTGTACTAGGTTGGTTTAGATATTCTTACGTATTTTATAAGTAATTAATAGCATGATCTAGCCATTTGTCGGACAAATATATACACATTAAAAAAAAGGTGAGAATCTATACTCTATATTAATGTGTAAAATCATGTTTTAATGGTACATAATAATACCAAAGTACCAAAAATACCAAATTTGGTTATCACTTAACTCGGAGTTCGATCCTTTCCAACTACATAATTATACAAGATTTATTATTTAATTTACTCGGGTTCGATCCCTTCCAACTACATAATTATACAAGATTTATTATTTAATTTAATTTCTCCCCATGTTCGATTTCCTATAAGGGATTCGATTAAGGGGTTTGACGGTTATCACTTAACTCGGGGTTCGATTCTTTCCAACCACAAAATTATACAAGATTTTTTATTTAATTTATTCTTTAATTTCATCGCGTGTTCGATTTCCTATAAGGGGTTCAATTCCTGACATAATCATAAAGATTTATTTACTTTAAATTTTTTAACTTTATCTCAGATTTGATTCTTTATAACTACATAATTAAATAGTGTATTAATATTAATTTTTTAATCTCGACTCGTGTTCAATCTATGCCCGTGTTTCGCACAGGTTATCAGCTAGCTAGTATGCATAAATTGGTAATAATAACTTGATGGGTAAGAATATGAATACTTAATTAGTACGTACTCAGTAAAATATTGCCAGTAGGAATCTCTATTCATGACTGGAAAAGATACTCGTGTAATTCTAGGCAGGAATATTAAGATAGTGAGAGATCTTGCTCTCTTATCTAGAAGATTTGATCTCTACACAGCCGTTCTTTTCAGGCATGGCAAAGCTAGCTAGCTTGTTCACATAGATATATACTAGTTCCATGCATAAGTTAAACAAAGTTTTTTTTTTTAATAGGTAATGGGAGAATTTTAGTTCAGTTCATCAAATGTTTTCCGCAAACACCAGTCAATAGAACAATAGTAGACCACATACACATCTACAGAAACAAATACTAGTAGATAAATATTCGCAGCGATATGTATAAGTGTGATTGATCGATCTAAGCTTAATTTACCAATATATCCCACAAATTTGAAATTTATTTCTTCATATTTAAATCTCACTACAAGGAATTTCGATGTTGTCTAAAGAAAAATTGTCCGTTTGTAATCATCACCGATCCACGAACTTCCAACGAATTATAAAATATCGAATATCTGTCTTTTACGAACAGATATCTAGCTAACAATTATCACATACTGAACATTTAGATTTTATGGACAAATATCTAACAATTACAATCGAAAAATTAATTATCAAAAAAATTTCTGTCAAATAACAAAGGCACAAACAGTGGCCGTAAAATTAATATCCACGAAAGTACCAACGAAAACTAACAGATATTCGATATTTAAGTATGATAAATTACTGAATAACAACACTTTATCGATATTATCAACGGAATATATACCAATGGGATTATGGGATAATGGTTGAGTACTCTTTATAAGAATCCATGCTTGATTGCTCGAATTTTTTTAATTGCTAATTTTAGATCACTCTTTTAGAAACATTGAATTCAGTTTAAAATTTTTAAATTAGTGTAGAAAAAAACAACATATGGGTGGTCAGAAAATTTTACACTTTATTTAAATTTAATTTCAAAAACATTTTAATATAAGTATAAATTTAAAAGTTTGAAATACAACTCAATTCATGTCATTTTTTTGGAGTGACATGTAGTTCATGTCAATCTAAATTTATTGTTTGAAGGAACTTCTATATTCACAAGCATATATAATCTCAAAGTTATTTATATAATTGTTGTGAAATAAAAACTAGGTTATTAGATTGCGGCTAGGGTTTGATGTATTTAATGCTAGGGTACGTGAGTTTCGTGCTTTAATGGCTGCTTCTGCGTTCGAGACTTAAACGGTCCTCACAGAATGCCTACGTATCTCTGTTTTAAGAGAATCAAGCCAATAAAACGTAGTTCTGTTTTGAGGGGTCTGACCCTTTATATAGGCTGAGAAGCCTCAGAATTAGGGTAGGGTTAAGTGACTTGGTGGACAAGTCATTCTTGAGGAAAGTTCTAGACCCCTTCCTTGTGGGAGTCTGTTTCCTTGTATGAGTGTATGCCTTGGAGGCTACTCTTTGTAGGGATAATGTTCTTATCTGACACTTATTGCTGAGCTGTTTATTACCCCCAATATTAATTACGAAATTAATATTGTAAATAGGGTTTGGGCCTACTTGGTGGGCCCCACATTTGGACCATTCCGGGTCTAATTAATGCCACATTAAATGTGTCTTTAGGGCTTACTTTTAGCCCATATCATTTGCCCCCCAACTTCTAGGAAAACTGATCAGGTTTTCCTTGAAGTTATAACGGCCTTTTATGAGACTTGAGTCAGGGTTTATTGCTCTTACATGAGTATTTTCAACTTATCATCTTAACGTAAAGCGTGGAGCGACCGACGCAATTTACGACGATGTTGAACGACACTAAGCGGTGTTAAATGGCACTAGACAGCGCTAATCAGCCTTAAACAATGTTTAAACAGTGTTAAACAATGTCGAATGGCATAAAACGGCACTAACGGCACTAATCGGCGCTAAACGGTGCTATACCGGCACTAAACGGTGCTTAAATGTAAAATTTTTTCCATGTTTCTGGAATTTTTTAAGCTTTCCTCTTTTTTTAAGCTCAATTTCGAGCTCAATTTTCGAGCTCAAACTCCCCCAGGTCGCAGCCATTTCACCTATTTCCTAAGTCATTTTCGACCTGGATATTTCGAGCTCAACTAGTACACTTTCGAGCTCAAAAACGAGCTCAAACAGCCCCAGGTCGTAGCCTTTTTCCAGGAAATCCAGTGTTTTTTCGACCTGAAATGGACGAGCTCAAATAATGTTGAAATGACCTCAAATTGGGAGTGAGGTCGTGAGAAATTTCCATCTTTTCTAGTTCATTTTCGAGCTCAGACTCACGATCTCAATTCTAGGAGATATCGACCTCAAATTGGCTTCAAGTCGCATGGCCTTTTCGCGAATTTCCGCTCTTTTTCGATCTCAAATTTACGATCTAGCCATAACATACTTTCGACCTCAAAATGGGTTTTTAATCGACTTTTCTGGTCGTTTGATCGAGCTCGAAAACATACTACAAAATGAGGTCGTTGGTCTCGACCTCAGGCAACTTTGTTTGTGACTTTCGTTTGCTTTTGGGCCTTAGAATCATCAGAATTTGGGGCCTCTCCTCGTGGGCCCTAGCCACATGTTTGGGCTCTTCTTTATTGAAGCCCTAATTGACTTTGACTTGGGCCTTAACAGGCCTGGTGTTGTTTGGGCTTTTTAGAGCCCAATTTGTGTTGATGGCCCACAAAGGTTTCTAATGGGCTACAACCGGTTGATATTCACTTTAACCGGTAGATATTCACTCTTAACCGGTTGGGATGCTTTAGATTTTTGCCTATATAAAGGTCAAGGCTTTCATTTTCATTTCACCACAAAAGTTTCTAAAAAACTCTCTCAAAAGTTCCAAATTTCTTTAAGAAATTTTCTTTGAAGAATCTGAGTTTGATCCTCGTTCTTTGAGGATTCGAAGGCATCCTTCAAGTTTTCTGGCGATTTTTCTTCCAATCTTTGAAGGTTTGAAGATTGCTCAAGGATTTCTGGAAATTTTTTCAGAAATTTTCCAGTTGCTGTTGAAGATTCGAAGAACACTCAAGGTACTTTCCAGAATTTCTAGTTTTATAGTTTGAAGATTACCCTTTTTCTGGGTTTCTTCTTCAATTCCTTTGAAGATTTGAAGATTGTTCTAAAAATTTCTTCGTTCTTTGCAGATTTCCTTTGAAGATCAAAACTTTTCTTTGAAGATTTGAAGAAATGGCTGAAGATCGTGCTACTCAACGTTTCCAGAAACTGCAAGGGGCCTCAAAAAGAGGTATCATCATTCGTTCTCCCCTCATGAGTTTACAGGATATGATTTTAAATCGTAAAGAGGATTTTCCATCCTTATCACACCTTGATTCCTTTAATCATAGTAACATTTTCCATGACATAGAAAAAATCACTGACTATAACAGGATGTATAAAATAGAATCACCCTATAGACTTATCCCAGCTGAGCCTGGGGATCGATCTTGCCATTGGCGCCCCAATGCACTTTGTATTTATAGGGGTGCCATTGTTGCAGGGGTTCGATTCCCTTTCCATGAGTTTATTCCTAGGCTCTTAGCAGATGTAGGAATTAACCCTTGCCAACTTCCTCCCAACTCCTGGAGGGTGATCAATTGTTTTATGGTCCTCTGCCTTAAAAACAAATTCCCTCTTTCTGTAGCTCTTTTTAGGAAGATTTTTCAATTTAAAAATTCTGCTGAATCTACCCCGGGTTGGGTTTACATTAGTCACCGTACTTCCACTCCTCCAATTTTTCACCCCCAATCTATTCCTGACTCCAACCCAAAGTGGAAGAAGGAGTTCATGTATTTGACATGGGAAGGTGGAGATTGGGGCAATGTTTTTCGTAGTACCTTCGGTAAGGTTGTAGATGGCAGTGCCAGTGATATTGAGCTAAACGAGGAAGAGACCCATGCCTACCAGGAGCTCACCAAAGATAATCATTCTACTATGGCTTGGGATCTCCTGAATGAGTTCCAGCTTAAAACTTTGGGACTTTCCCGAGTGACCAATAAGGGTAATTTCCTTTCTTTTTGCATTCCTTTATCTGAATATGATTGTCTCATACCCATTATTTGTCTTTTGTTTTGTAATCGCAGCTGCAACTTTTATCAACAAGACTAATGAGCCTGAAGATGGAGACACTGCTAGGTTGAAAATGGCTCGTTCAGGGAAAGATCCTCGAGCCCCAACAGCCACAGATGCCTACCTGAGGCCCCATGTAGCTGATGTTGAAGAAGTAGATGGCTCTTCCAAGAGCGCTTGGCGTCCCAACTGGGGAATTAGGAAGAAGGACTCCATTGTTGGAGACTGCAGGCATGCTATGGATTGGTCCTATCATTCCATAACCCCTGGTGACTTCAAGGATTATGTATCCGGCTCCACTCTTGAAGGAGCTGAGAGTGCTGGAGCTCAGGCCTTTGCTGCTGTAAGCTTCTTACTATCCATTCTCTTATATACTTGTTTTGTTATTTGAATCGTGGTTTTAACTTTGTCTTTTGTAGGCTAATGCCAACTTCCAGGTGGCCATATTCCAGGCTAAGACTTGGCGTTCCAACTATGAGACTTACAAAGCAAAGTATGATGACTCTCAGGATGAACTGGGCTCTGTCAAAGCTACCTTAGCGAGGAGGGAGAAAGAGCTTCTAGAGTCTCTGTAATAACCCTAATTTCAGTAATGCTACAGTGGTCACATGAATAGTAAATTTCGAGGATTTAGAGAAATGGTATATAGGTACTCTATAATGGAAACATAAAATGAATAAACAGAAACCATATTAGTGTTGTACATTGAAATTAAGTGACTCAAAATGACGATGGATTTCAGAAATTCCTAAATATGGATTTTTGAGGATTTTGACTTCCAAAGTGCTTCTATTGGATATTAAGGAGCATGGAACTATTAAAGGAATCATATATTGAGGAATTAGAAGAATTAGGTTAAACCAAGGGATAAATAAGTTAAGAGAATACCAAAGGAAATTGGATTTGTAAATGATTTCGAAAACCACTGAGACAATGAGGTATATTCGAAACGGATCACAATTAGACGAGTATGGAAACCAAGCAACCAAGATTAGTAATATAACAAGGATGCATACCACATTTTTACTTACCAAGATTATTAGCATTATACTTAGAAAATCAAAATGGGATTTATTGGATCATCAGAATGACATCACTTTCCACTAACTAGTTTTAAGGGCAAATTAGTACTTTTGCTTGGTTTTAATCACAAATATCTTTCAAGGCTTACAAGACAAGCTAGATTAAACAAGATTAAGATGAGATGAGATCAAAGAAATCAAAAGAAACCTCTCCCCCTTCCATTATCACAATTTTCGGCCAAAACAGCAGCAGGTCAGTAAAACAGCCATAACTTCTTCTTTTCTTAGCCAAATTTTGCGTTCTATAGCTTTTTGGAAAGCCCATGAGATGCTCTACAACTTTCATTTAGAAGCCTCCTCCAGAAAACGTAGGTAAGACCTTCGTTTTTGCGATTCTTTCAGCTGAGTGAACAGTAACTTCGAATCTTTAACTTTGTTTTTATGGTTTCTTTAGTTAATACAAGCTATACTAAGGTTGTTAAAGGTGTGCCCAAGGATTATTAAGGATCTTAAAAGCTTCAAGGAGGTATAACTATTCTTGATTCTTTGTATTTATGGTGAAAATGAATTGGTTAGTAGTTAAGTGATGTTAATGTAAAGTTTATGATGAATATGTGTTATGAATGGTTGGATTTGATATGAGATTTGTGTTGTGAACTTGGAACCATGGCTGGAATGTAGTCCACATGGTGTGGAGTTTGGATTGAGTGTGGAATGATGGTTTTGGAGTGGTAAAATTTTGGAAAGTATGAAATTACAGCAGTTATAATGTCCGATTTTCGTTAGAACGAAAACTGCCCTGTTTTGTGACCCCTGTATTCATACGGTACCTCACTGCCTAGGTTACCAATTGACCATGAAAT
This sequence comes from Kitagawia praeruptora, assembly GCA_037693485.1. Lineage (NCBI taxonomy): Eukaryota > Viridiplantae > Streptophyta > Magnoliopsida > Apiales > Apiaceae > Kitagawia > Kitagawia praeruptora. The sequence goes on from CM075350.1 coordinate 44,008,124, forward strand.
GATAGAGTTTAGTTCATAGATCGTTTTGATATAAGGTGCGTTAAAATCTGATGAACGGTTTAGGAGAAAAGTCAGTTTTAGTGAAAGACGTTCGATAACCTAGAAAACGTAATTGTATCAACTTTGAGGCTAAAGTTACCATACTTAGACATTTTTATAAGTCACGAAATTTTGGGATAGTGTAGTAGGGTGGTCAGAGGACCCTTGACAGTTGACCTTACATTAAAATTCGAAATCCATATTTTCTGAGAATTTTTACAGTTAAGTGTGGTCGTTAGGGAAAATGGTGAAAAACCACTGAAACTTCAACTGAGCTTGTAAATGGTTAAGTTCTTGAACCTTTGGGGTAATAGTGATACGTTAGGCATATATTGAAGTATCAAGGGTAATGTTATACAAGAGTGTAGTGAGTAAGAGATGTGATATTCTAATGGCGGTCCTTTTGTGTTTATAGAAACTCCGGAAGAGGGACCAGCCTTACTGTCAGGATACAGGAACCGAGGCAAGATCCTTCTATCCCTACTTTAAAAATTATGTATCTTCGGAATATTAATGATATCATGGAATATATTTATGTATATGTGATGCTTTTGTTGCTATATTGCAAAGAATATATTCTCTTGATTGTGAGAAGTTAAAGAGAGATGGATATGTTTTCTGAAATATGAATATAGAGATGATTACGAATGGAGCGAATATGCTCCAGGGTAAAAGAGATATGGAAGAGAATGGTATCAGTTGTTATCTAAGGTTATATGGTTTATAATGCTATATTATAAACATTCTTTTAGTGTATGTTATATACCTATATTTTATAGAAATAATGTGTGAGAATGAAAGTGATATACGAGAATGGAAATGTGAAATGGTGATGATAAATTGAATGATGATCTTATAAAAAGGGGAATTTACAACAATAAGCGTAAGAGGCCGTGTGGAAGTTGCACAGTCCAGCACTTAATAAGCGTAAGAGGCCGTGTGGAAGTTGCACAGTCCAGCACTTAATAAGCGTAAGAGGCCGTGTGGAAGTTGCACAGTCCAGCACTTAATGTTTCATTTCGGCCCAAGAGTTGCCGAAGGAGGATGTAGTGGTAGACCTTCCTCCAGGGGGATGTAGTGGTGGACCTTCCTCCTTCTACCGGTAGTAAAAAGGGACGGATACGGAGGGCGACTGATCATCGTGCCTCACGTATTCGGCAACAGTGAAAACCCCTACAATATTTGAATAAAGAATAAATGATAAAGTCAGATTGGTATCCTGAAAAGGGAAAATGATATGAAAGATGGAATTATTGTTATAGATGAAGAGAAACTGATTTTATATTAATTTATAAAAATTGTTACATAAGAAGGAAATGAGAAGATGATTGTAAGAGATTTAAGTAAATATTCATATTATCCTGAAATATTACACTGAAAGATTATATTAATTGTTATATTATTTAAGAAGAGAAACTGATACTGTATTATTCTAGATTTCTTTCTTATAATAGTAAGTGGATGATGTATTATTAAATAAGAGTTTTATTTTTCCTTAAAGTTTATAATTTGGTTACTGCTTACATATGTATATACATGTATACTTGGTTACATTTTAAATTCTAGTTTACAATATTATCTTGCTGAGCTATTATAGCTCACTCTTGCTACTTATCTATATACAGCTAGGTATGTCAATACTACGCAGAACGCCCCGCAAGAGGGTAAGGGAAAGGCGACCTTCTGAGAGCTCGTTAGCATCAATCCCCGAGGTAGATGACCAGCGCAAGGGGTGTAGTGGTCTTATGTATATTAAGTGTGTAAGTGTGTAAGGTTGTAATAAATTTGGTTGTTGAAATGCTTCTTGTAGAAGCATCACTCAACAATGTACTTAAGTATGATTCTGGGTTTGTAATAACTGTTTAACTCTAAACTTTTATTATGGTGAATGTTGTTCTCTGAGCATATGACTGGTGTGTGTGTATTACAGTGGGGTCAATTGCATAAGTATTAATTGTAAAAAAAAAAAACAAAAAAACCAAGAGATATTGATTTTGAATGGAAGTTGGTCCGTGATGGCCCAAATTCATGACCCCGGATTTGGGGCTGTCACAGTTTGGTATCAGAGCTAAGAGTCATAATGCTCAGGAACAAGAGTGATAATAATAAATATATTATTAATAATAGAAATTTTGAACTCACATCGAGTTCAAGGGGGGGTTTATCGAACGAAGCGTTTATTCTAAGTAGTGATTATAATTTTATAGATTATTGCTAATAAAGGTTATTATGCCAAAAGTGTTAAGTTTATGTAGCACACGAGATCGATATGAAAAAGGGAATACTTGATGTATCGGGAAGTGTACGTTAGATAACCTCGTGAGTAATTCCAGGGTGATCCATCATCTCTTATTCAAAAGGGGCCGGTATCTTTTCAAAACTTTTTGGTATCCTTGAAATGTGTTTCAAAATTGTATTAGTCAAAATATTCCTCTAAGATTATTTTTGGAAGATGATATTTATCATTGTGATTTAAATTTTCCTCTATATTTCTTACTCCAACTAAGAGGAACAACCATATATGTATACACAAGGACAATCTGTCTGTGTGATAGAAAGTCGGAGGGGACGCCCTCACTTGTGTGACGTACGGTTCTTCCATCATATTGATTTCTCAAATATCCTTTTGTTTCAAATAAAACTTATTTAAAACTCTTAATTTTATAAATTATTGTGGAACCCTTGCTTGTTTCTGGGTTCGTTTCAATTCAAAGTTTCCTAAATTCTATCAATTGTTTCGAATATAGAAGATTTCAGTAAAGGATGGGATAATGGAAGCAAAGTTTAGAGTATACGTGATTATATGAGGAAACTCGAGATTTCAAAGGAAATTTCAATAAGAGATAATTAGAGCTAGAAGCATTTCGCTATAAAAGAGGAAGGAATTTCGTGAAAAGAAAGGGGTATAATTGAGGATTAGTGAGATAAAAGAATAGGAGGAATTTTAAGGTATAATTGAGATTTGCTATTGAAAGTAAGGTGTATTTTGAGGAAAAAGTTAGAATAAGGATAAACAAAGGAAGTGGGGATAATTAATGAAGTTTGTGTATTCTGTCTAAATTCTATTGTATTTTGATATTAAATGTTGAGATTCAAGGATATTGATGTATATAAGGTGATTGACTTAAATGAAAAGGTTATTGTGCTAAAGGTGATACGCTTAATTGATAAAGTTGAGTTGAGAATATTATGGTATATAAATGAGTAACTAGTGATATAATTGTGCATATATGGAAATGATGTATATTGTACCCTAATTGTGGGTGATTAACGAAGAATATTGTTATATACAGAATCATGCCGCCTAAGCGTAATAATAGAATGAATGCAAGGGAAAATGAGAGAGAGGAAGGAAGTCATAATAGGCAGGGTGAAAACGCTCATAATGAACAAGATCATGAGGAAGAAGAAGATGAATCAACTGGTCAACAGGGAAATCAGGGTGGTGACCCTTTTAATCAATTTATGGAACTATTGAGGCAGAATTTAGCTAATCCACATAATCCACCACAACCACCTGTTCTTCCCAACCAAGCAGCTAACTCTTTTCGTGCTTTTAAGTCATTAAAACCCCCAGAATTTGAGGGAACCACTAACCCAGTAGCAGCCAGGGCATGGCTGAAAGAGATGGAGAAGGCTTTTGAGATACTGAGGGTAGAGGAAGATCAGAAGACAGTCTTTGCAGCCTATCTCCTAAAGGGAGAGGCAAATTATTGGTGGGAAGCTAAGAAAAATCTCGAGGGAGCGGGAGTGATAACCTGGGAGCGTTTCACTAGGGTGTTTCTAGACAAATATTCCCCTAGGTATCTGGAGAACCAGATGGAAATAAAATTTTTGGAGCTAAAGCAGGAAAATCTAACAGTGGCTGAGTATGAAACGAAATTTACCGAACTGTCTAGGTTTGTTCCAGAATTCGTGCGTACTGAAGAGCAAAGAGCAAAAAGGTTTCAACAAGGATTGAAACCATGGCTACGGACAAGAGTGGCACCATTTGAGTTGACCGAGTATGCTGCGGTGGTTCAGAAGGCATCTATTATTGAGGCCGAGAGTGAACAAAACCAATTAGGTCGAGAGAACAAGAAAAGAAAATTTGAGGGTCCAAAGGGAGGTTCAAGTGAGGGAAGCTACTTTAACAAATTTGGTAAAGGACAAAAACCTCAGTTTGGAAAGTCAGGGAATAATAAGACTACCAGTGAGACGGTGAATCAGGGTGGTAGATCCACAGGAACCTTTCAGTCTAATCAATCGCGACCACCATTGCCAGATTGTAACACGTGTGGTAAGAAGCATTCAGGAGTGTGTAGAGTGTTAGGAATAACTTGCTTTAAGTGTGGACAAAAGGGGCATTTTCTAGACAAGTGTCCATTAGTCGATAAGAGTGACATGAAGTGTTACCAGTGTGGAAAATTAGGACACTTTGCCAGAGATTGCCGTTCTGGTGAGTCGTCCGCACCAGGACAAAGTATGACTGCTTCAAATAGACCTACTGCCAGGGTGTACAATATGACTTTAGGAGAGGCATTGAGAAAGCCGGATACAGATACAGGTGAACATTTTTCTAGTATTTAAATTTTTAAGTGTAAATGTTTGGTTAAGAATCAATGTGGTCAATGAATGGTATAGGTAGGTTGATAATCTAGATAAGGAAAATCAGTATCTGTTAGGGGTTAGAAATTCTATGAAAAGGAGAATAATAGTATTTTGGGGGTAAACCACAGACTTGTTTATATACGAACAGGAAATATATATTATAGGTAATATTTTCTTACAATTGTTTCAAAGAATCTTATTCTAGTCGGATTTCTGGAAGATTTTACAGAGACAAGATATAATAAGAGCGAAATATGTATATTTTATGTCATGATAGAGATCAACATAGGGATAAACCATAAGTGAGATACACTACCATTCAGGAGAGGCCAATGTGGTGGCCGATACCCATAATTAAAAGAGGAATGTTGATGAATGACAAGCAAGTTTATGTTGGTGTAATTTTGCGCAAACAAGATAGAGATATTATGAAGGAAAAAGGATGGAGAAAGTGATATAGAAGTTATAAGGTGTAAATGAAAAGGTATCTATGGACATTTTTGACGTGATTCCGGGACGGAATCCTTTTAAGGGGGGAAGGATGTAATAACCCTAATTTCAGTAATGCTACAGTGGTCACATGAATAGTAAATTTCGAGGATTTAGAGAAATGGTATATAGGTACTCTATAATGGAAACATAAAATGAATAAACAGAAACCATATTAGTGTTGTACATTGAAATTAAGTGACTCAAAATGACGATGGATTTCAGAAATTCCTAAATATGGATTTTTGAGGATTTTGACTTCCAAAGTGCTTCTATTGGATATTAAGGAGCATGGAACTATTAAAGGAATCATATATTGAGGAATTAGAAGAATTAGGTTAAACCAAGGGATAAATAAGTTAAGAGAATACCAAAGGAAATTGGATTTGTAAATGATTTCGAAAACCACTGAGACAATGAGGTATATTCGAAACGGATCACAATTAGACGAGTATGGAAACCAAGCAACCAAGATTAGTAATATAACAAGGATGCATACCACATTTTTACTTACCAAGATTATTAGCATTATACTTAGAAAATCAAAATGGGATTTATTGGATCATCAGAATGACATCACTTTCCACTAACTAGTTTTAAGGGCAAATTAGTACTTTTGCTTGGTTTTAATCACAAATATCTTTCAAGGCTTACAAGACAAGCTAGATTAAACAAGATTAAGATGAGATGAGATCAAAGAAATCAAAAGAAACCTCTCCCCCTTCCATTATCACAATTTTCGGCCAAAACAGCAGCAGGTCGGTAAAACAGCCATAACTTCTTCTTTTCTTAGACAAATTTTGCGTTCTATAGCTTTTTGGAAAGCCCATGAGATGCTCTACAACTTTCATTTAGAAGCCTCCTCCAGAAAACGTAGGTAAGACCTTCGTTTTTGCGATTCTTTCAGCTGAGTGAACAGTAACTTCGAATCTTTAACTTTGTTTTTATGGTTTCTTTAGTTAATACAAGCTATACTAAGGTTGTTAAAGGTGTGCCCAAGGATTATTAAGGATCTTAAAAGCTTCAAGGAGGTATAACTATTCTTGATTCTTTGTATTTATGGTGAAAATGAATTGGTTAGTAGTTAAGTGATGTTAATGTAAAGTTTATGATGAATATGTGTTATGAATGGTTGGATTTGATATGAGATTTGTGTTGTGAACTTGGAACCATGGCTGGAATGTAGTCCACATGGTGTGGAGTTTGGATTGAGTGTGGAATGATGGTTTTGGAGTGGTAAAATTTTGGAAAGTATGAAATTACAGCAGTTATAATGTCCGATTTTCGTTAGAACGAAAACTGCCCTGTTTTGTGACCCCTGTATTCATACGGTACCTCACTGCCTAGGTTACCAATTGACCATGAAATGATAGAGTTTAGTTCATAGATCGTTTTGATATAAGGTGCGTTAAAATCTGATGAACGGTTTAGGAGAAAAGTCAGTTTTAGTGAAAGACGTTCGATAACCTAGAAAACGTAATTGTATCAACTTTGAGGCTAAAGTTACCATACTTAGACATTTTTATAAGTCACGAAATTTTGGGATAGTGTAGTAGGGTGGTCAGAGGACCCTTGACAGTTGACCTTACATTAAAATTCGAAATCCATATTTTCTGAGAATTTTTACAGTTAAGTGTGGTCGTTAGGGAAAATGGTGAAAAACCACTGAAACTTCAACTGAGCTTGTAAATGGTTAAGTTCTTGAACCTTTGGGGTAATAGTGATACGTTAGGCATATATTGAAGTATCAAGGGTAATGTTATACAAGAGTGTAGTGAGTAAGAGATGTGATATTCTAATGGCGGTCCTTTTGTGTTTATAGAAACTCCGGAAGAGGGACCAGCCTTACTGTCAGGATACAGGAACCGAGGCAAGATCCTTCTATCCCTACTTTAAAAATTATGTATCTTCGGAATATTAATGATATCATGGAATATATTTATGTATATGTGATGCTTTTGTTGCTATATTGCAAAGAATATATTCTCTTGATTGTGAGAAGTTAAAGAGAGATGGATATGTTTTCTGAAATATGAATATAGAGATGATTACGAATGGAGCGAATATGCTCCAGGGTAAAAGAGATATGGAAGAGAATGGTATCAGTTGTTATCTAAGGTTATATGGTTTATAATGCTATATTATAAACATTCTTTTAGTGTATGTTATATACCTATATTTTATAGAAATAATGTGTGAGAATGAAAGTGATATACGAGAATGGAAATGTGAAATGGTGATGATAAATTGAATGATGATCTTATAAAAAGGGGAATTTACAACAATAAGCGTAAGAGGCCGTGTGGAAGTTGCACAGTCCAGCACTTAATAAGCGTAAGAGGCCGTGTGGAAGTTGCACAGTCCAGCACTTAATAAGCGTAAGAGGCCGTGTGGAAGTTGCACAGTCCAGCACTTAATGTTTCATTTCGGCCCAAGAGTTGCCGAAGGAGGATGTAGTGGTAGACCTTCCTCCAGGGGGATGTAGTGGTGGACCTTCCTCCTTCTACCGGTAGTAAAAAGGGACGGATACGGAGGGCGACTGATCATCGTGCCTCACGTATTCGGCAACAGTGAAAACCCCTACAATATTTGAATAAAGAATAAATGATAAAGTCAGATTGGTATCCTGAAAAGGGAAAATGATATGAAAGATGGAATTATTGTTATAGATGAAGAGAAACTGATTTTATATTAATTTATAAAAATTGTTACATAAGAAGGAAATGAGAAGATGATTGTAAGAGATTTAAGTAAATATTCATATTATCCTGAAATATTACACTGAAAGATTATATTAATTGTTATATTATTTAAGAAGAGAAACTGATACTGTATTATTCTAGATTTCTTTCTTATAATAGTAAGTGGATGATGTATTATTAAATAAGAGTTTTATTTTTCCTTAAAGTTTATAATTTGGTTACTGCTTACATATGTATATACATGTATACTTGGTTACATTTTAAATTCTAGTTTACAATATTATCTTGCTGAGCTATTATAGCTCACTCTTGCTACTTATCTATATACAGCTAGGTATGTCAATACTACGCAGAACGCCCCGCAAGAGGGTAAGGGAAAGGCGACCTTCTGAGAGCTCGTTAGCATCAATCCCCGAGGTAGATGACCAGCGCAAGGGGTGTAGTGGTCTTATGTATATTAAGTGTGTAAGTGTGTAAGGTTGTAATAAATTTGGTTGTTGAAATGCTTCTTGTAGAAGCATCACTCAACAATGTACTTAAGTATGATTCTGGGTTTGTAATAACTGTTTAACTCTAAACTTTTATTATGGTGAATGTTGTTCTCTGAGCATATGACTGGTGTGTGTGTATTACAGTGGGGTCAATTGCATAAGTATTAATTGTAAAAAAAAAAAACAAAAAAACCAAGAGATATTGATTTTGAATGGAAGTTGGTCCGTGATGGCCCAAATTCATGACCCCGGATTTGGGGCTGTCACAGTCTCAGGCTGAAAATGTCACTCTCAGGAAGGGCAAGGACGACCTGATTGATGACTACCTTTCCTCCCAGGAGTATGTGGGCTTCATGGAGAAGCATGACGACTCTCTGTTCCCTTACCAGTTTACTCAGGGATGGGACGGAGCTCTTGCTGAGGTTACTAGGAGATTTCCTGGTACCCTTAGTGTTTCAGACTTCCCTAGCCCTCATGCTCCTATGGCTTTGGCAGTGCCAGGACGCCCAGGAGGAGGACCAGGAGGATGATGAGAGGATCCTGGAGCCAGATCCTTCTGCTCATCTTGGGGCAGATGAAGAGGATGAGCATACTGGAGATGCTTAGTAGTTGATCTCTTTATCTATCTATTTATGTACTCTGCCTTCGGGCATGACTTTGTTCTTTTGTTAACTTATTTTGAACTAGGCGTTTATGTATTCTGCCTTCGGGCATAACTTTTTAATTCGTAATCCATTGTCCTTGATGCTTCTCAACTTATTCATATTCGCATGTGTAGTCTAGCATTTTGTGCATATGTATCAATAAGTAATGTTCATATCTTATGCGAAAATGTAGGATAATCTTATTAGTATGAAGAAATGGGCACAGCCCTTACATAGATACTCTATTTCCAATATCTCAAGTTTAAAAACTTGGAATGGTTTCATCGACCTTATTTCTACTTCTATTACATAGGCAAAAAGCTAGGTCCTTTTCAGGAGAGCTTAAACATAGTAAACCTTGAGGTTCAATGCATGCCAAGTCCGGGGCACCTCAACCCCGTCCAAGGTTTCCAGTTTGTAAGATCCTCGTCCTAGCGTCTTTTTGACTCGATACGGCCCTTCCCAATTCGGGGCTAGCTTTCCCTTCTAACCAACTCCAGAAGCCTCGACCTTCCTAAGAACCAAATCCCCTTGCTGAAAGAACCTCTCCTTAACCCTGTGGTTGTAGTAAAAGGATGCTTTCTTTTGATGCTCCGCATTTCTGGCATTTGCCTCGTCCCTGACTTCATCAATCAAATCTAGGGCGAGCCTCATGCCTTCTTCATTATTCTCTGGTTCAAATGCCTCAATCCGAGGTGATGCATGCATGATTTCTAGTGGTACAACTGCCTCGGCTCCATAAGCCAGTAGGAAAGGGGTTTCCCCAGTTGTTACTTTGCAAGTAGTACGATATGCCCAAAGTATAGGCAGTAATTCATCCACCCAAGTATTTCTTGATCGTTCGACCCTCTTCTTAAGTCCATCCAGGATGATTCGATTGGCCACCTCGGCCTGCCCATTCGCTTGCGGATGTGCCACTGAGGTAAAACGAAGCTCAATAGCATTTTCCTCACAATACTTCTTGAATTCCTCATTGTTAAACTGTGTCCCATTATCTGTCACAAGAATTCGCGGGATTCCATACCTACAAATTATGTTCTCCCAAAAGAACTGGGAAACTTGCTTGGTGGTTATCTTGGCTAAAGGCTTAGCCTCAATCCATTTAGTGAAGTAATCAATGGCGACAATCAGAAACTTCCTTTGTGCTGAAGCCATAGGGAAAGGACCAAGAATGTCCATCCCCCACATTGCAAACGGAATGGGAGAGCTGATTGAGGTTAACCTCTCAGGCGGCTGCCTTACAACAGGGGCGTGTTTTTGACATCTGTCACACTTCTTGACATAATCCTGGGCATCTGCTAACATCTCCGGCCAATAGAATCCCAGGCGGGTAATCTTGTGAGCTAGGGCTCCGCCCCCCAAGTGCTGCCCACAGATCCCTTCATGAACTTCTTCCAATGCTTCTCTTGCCTCTTGGGGCCTTAGGCACTTTAAGTACGGGATGACAAACGATCTCTTGTATAAGATGCCTTCAATCAAGGCATATCTCAATGCTCTCACTGACAATTTCCGTGCCTCCAAGGCATTGTTAGGGAGCCATCCGGTTTCTAGATGAGCTTTAATAGGATCTATCCAACAGCTTCCAACATCGATCGGTGCTACCAACTTAGAGTTGACGGTCGGGGCCTTCAAGACCTGGAAGTAAACACTTCCTGCATAATTCTCTATCTCAGAAGAAGCGAACTTAGAGAGGGCATCGGCCTTAACGTTCTCTTCCCTAGGAATGTGCTCCACATAGCACTCCTCAAACTGAGTCATAACAGCTTTCACGACTCTGAGGTATTTTGCCATAGTTTCATCCTTGGCCTCAAACTCACCATTCACTTGTGAGACTACCAGTCTCGAATCTCCACACACTTTGAGGTTCTTGACCCTCATGACTCTGGCCAATCCCAATCCAGCTATTAATGCCTCATACTCAGCTTCATTGTTGGTTGTTGGAAAGTCCAACTTCAAAGCGTATTCAACTGTGAATCCATCGGGGCTTTGCAAAACCAAACCTGCACCACTAGATTTTGTTTTTGATGCTCCATCAAAATAGAGCACCCAATACTCTTTCTGATTAGGTACAAGTTCTTCATCCTTACTCTCAACCCCAGGGGTGGTTATTATCTCCTGCCCCCCGACTTCTTGGTTGCCAATGGTACATTCAACCACGAAGTCAGCTAATGCCTGAGCCTTGATGGCTGTCCGAGGCTTATATGCAATGTCAAATTCTCCGAGTTCGATTGCCCACTTAATTAGCCTTCCACTGACCTTAGGGCTATGCAGGATACTTCTCAACTGCTGGTCCGTCAGGACTTCAATCTTGTGTGACTGAAAGTAAGGTCATAGTTTCCTTGAAGCTGTTACCAATGCTAAAGCAAACTTCTCAATGGTAGAATAGTTCAACTCAGCTCCGTGCAATACCTTACTCACGTAGTAGATGGGTTTCTGAACCTTATTCTCTTCCTTTATGAGGACGGCACTCAATGCTTGCTCAGATACCGCCAGGTATAGATAAAGAGTCTCTCCGATGTTAGGCTTGGCCAACAGTGGGGCTTCGGCCATGTATTTCTTCAATTGTTCAAAGGCCTCTTGGCTTTCAGGTGTCCATTCAAAATTCTTTACCTTCTTTAACGTTTGAAATAAAGGTAAACACTTATCACCCGACTTGGAGATAAACCTTCCTAAGGCTGCCACTCGGCCTGTCAACTTCTGCACATCTCTTACAGAACGTGGTGGCTCCATGTCTAAAATCGCCTTAATCTTGTCAAGATTGGCCTCAATGCCTCTCTTTGAAACCATCAGCCCTAAAAACTTTCCAGATCCGACGCCAAAGGCACACTTGGCGGGATTCAACATCATTTTATGGTGCCTCAGCACTTCAAATGCCTCTTCGAGGTGCTTAATGTGATCAGCCTTGAGTAGGCTCTTGACTAACATGTCATCAACGTACACCTCCATGGTTTTTCCAATCAGATGGGAAAATATCTTGTTCACCAAGCGTTGGTAAGTAGCTCCTGCATTCTTTAGACCAAACGCCATAACAAGATAACAGAAGACACCAAAGTCAGTTATGAAAGATACCTTAGGGATGTCATCTTTGTGCATCTTAATCTGATTATAGCCGCTGAATCCATCCATGAAGCTTAACATCTCATGTCCAGCTGTGGCATCTATCAACATATCTATCCTTGGAAGGGGAAAACAATCTTTTGGACATGCATCGTTCAGGTCAGTGAAGTCTATACACATCCTCCACTTCCCATTCGCTTTTTTGACCATCACAGGGTTTGCTAACCATTCGGGAAACTGAATCTCTTCAATAAAACCAGCTTCCAAGAGCTTATCCACTTCTTGCTTAATGGCCTCTTGCCTTTCCGGAGCAAAGTTTCTCTTCTTCTGCTTTATTGTCTTCCTCTTGGGATCAACATTCAACTTATGGGTTATAAGTTGGGGGTCAATCCCTGGCATATCAGCTGCTGTCCAAGCGAACACGTCGCTATTCTTTTGTAAGAATTCTATCAACTTGCCCTTCAAGGGTTCTTTCAGAGATGCTCCAACATAAGTAACTTTTTCAGGATCGTTCGGCTCTAGGGGTATGGGAATCAAATCCTCTGCTGGCTTCCCTCTATGCTCTTCATCATCACGGACATCCATGTCTTCAATTGGAAGGACCTGCCCCCCGACTCCATCGGCCCTCAGCGCGGCTACATAGCAACTTCTTGCCATCTTCTGATCACCCTTCTGTTCTCCGACACCATTCCGTGTCGGAAACTTAACCTTCATATGATATGAAGAGGCCACAGCCTTGAACGCATGAAGTCCAGTCCTTCCAAGGATTGCGTTGTATGTTGAGGCTGCCTTAATCACCAAGAAGTTCAGCATCTGAATCGCCTCCTTAGGCTCCTGCCCAATAGTCACGGGTAACTGAATAGTCCCTTCAACGTTGGACTCCACTCCATTAAATCCGTATATAGACATGTTTGCAGGGGTCAACTGAGAGTCGTTGTATCCCATCTTCACAAACGCATCATGAAACAAAATATCTATAGAAGCTCCATTGTCTATCAAGACTCGTTTTACTTCTGAATTTCCAATCACAGGAGTTATGACCAGCGGGTCATCATGGGGGAACTTCACCCCTTCCAAGTCTGAATCATCGAAACCAATTACCATCTCAGTTTTAGCACGCTTCGGGGCCTCTCCCACAATGTGCATTACTTCTCTTGCGTATGCCTTTCGAGAGTTTCGAGTTGTACCGGCCGCTGTTGGGCCTCCCCAGATCATGTTGATAACTGGCCCTCGGGGCTGCGTGTTACGGTCACGATCATTATCCCTTCTGTCATTGTTTCTCCTGTTATAATCCCCTCTTTGGGTTCCATGATCTCCACCCTTTGTGAAATTATTCAGCTTTCCTTTACGGATCAAGAATTCAATCTCGTCCTTCAACTGTCTGCAATCATCCGTGTCATGTCCCACGTCTCGGTGGAACCTACAGTATTGATCCTTGTTTCTCTTTGCGGGGTCACCCCTGAGTGGCTTCGGCCATCGGAAGTCTTTATCCTTCTCGATCTCTAACAAGATTTGGCTCCTAGGAGCATTCAACCTTGCATAGTCAGAAAATCTTGGTCCCATACTCTTCTTTGATGTTGACTCAGAATCTTTGCTAGTACGGGGATATTTGTCCCTAGCATCATACTCTTGGTCTTGCTTTCGCTTCTTCGTTTCATTATTACCCTTGCCATTGTTTATCACGACATCCTTCATGGTGCTGTCCTCGGCCTTGATATACTTATCAGCTCTTAACTGGAGCTCAGCCATATTCTCGGGTGGGTGCTTTGCCAATGAGCTTTTAAAGTAAAGATCAGTAGTGCCGTGCTCCAGGGCTACCATGGCCACCTTGTTCTCTAAATCAGTAATATTTAATGTCTCCTTGGTGAATCTCTTAAGATAATCTCTCAGATTCTCATTCTTCCCTTGTACCACATACATGAGGGATGCAGAACTTTTCTCATGAACTCTCCCGCTGATAAATTGACTAACAAAAGTAGCACTTAACTCCTTAAAGGAGCCAATTGAGTTTGCAGGAAGTCGGCTATACCATCTTTGAGCCATGCCCGACAAGGTTTGAGGGAACGCCCTACACTTCAAGGCGTCACTTGCAGGCTGTAGTAATAGTGCGTTCGAGAACGTCCTAACATGATTTGCGGGATAACCCGTTCCATCGTAAGCCTTAATTGTCGGCATCTTGAACTTCCTTGATATGTGGGCATTCATCACCTCCTCGGTGAATGGGGGCGTGGGATCATCCGGATCCCCAAGTGGCATCAGATCCTTGGGGTTGCTTTTAGGGGTTTCCACCCTTGTAGTCCTTCCAGTTGGGACGGTAGCCCTTCTTTGCCTTCTTGGAGGCCTTTCCAGATCTATGAAAGGAATCGGTCCTGACGTGGGAGGTGGCAAAGTCTGATTTGATCTGGCTTGCTCCCTGGCCATATCTTCCTTTAATCTTAAGATCTCGGCTTCATAAGCCTTAATCCTCTCAGCAGCTGTTGAAGGGAGTCCATCATGAGTAGTTCGAGTTCTCCCCATAGGTTCTTTACTTGCACGTCGCCTCCTTGGAGCTTCATCACGCTCGTAATCATCGTCAGAAGATGATTCATCCGTATAAGGACCAGAAAAATCGCGATAATCTCGATCTCGAATATACAGGGCATGACCACTTGGTCCAGCTCCGTAGTTAGGCATCCCGTACATTGGACTGGTACTTACGGGGAGATCCGTAGTGTGGATCTGAACCCCTCGTGTAGGGTTGTTGGGGTCTACACTCAAGGAGGAAATCCCCACCTGGCGGGGGTTAGTCCCTGGAATTGTGTGGACAATCAGAGGTAGCGTACTCTCAATATGGGTAGTCGTCCCTAGGGGTTGAGAAACTTGATACGGAACGATAGTCCCGGATGTCAGAGGTACTTGCTCAGATGTCGGAAGTACTTGTTCAGTAAGGGGCGGAGCAGAGCTAAGAGGTAGAGCCTCGGTAGCGATTGGCTCGGTAGTGCTTGGTGCAGTTCTTCGTGTTTGAACCATGGTTGATGTCTTCTTCCCACAGACGGCGCCAAATGTTGTGGAATAAAAACTAGGTTATTAGATTGCGGCTAGGGTTTGATGTATTTAATGCTAGGGTACGTGAGCTTCGTGCTTTAATGGCTGCTTCTGCGTTCGAGACTTAAACGGTCCTCACAGAATGCCTACGTATCTCTGTTTTAAGAGAATCAAGCCAATAAAACGTAGTTCTGTTTTGAGGGGTCTGACCCTTTATATAGGCTGAGAAGCCTCAGAATTAGGGTAGGGTTAAGTGACTTGGTGGACAAGTCATTCTTGAGGAAAGTTCTAGACCCCTTCCTTGTGGGAGTCTGTTTCCTTGTATGAGTGTATGCCTTGGAGGCTACTCTTTGTAGGGATAATGTTCTTATCTGACACTTATTGCTGAGCTGTTTATTACCCCCAATATTAATTACGAAATTAATATTGTAAATAGGGTTTGGGCCTACTTGGTGGGCCCCACATTTGGACCATTCCGGGTCTAATTAATGCCACATTAAATGTGTCTTTAGGGCTTACTTTTAGCCCATATCAATAATAAATTAAAAAAGAATTTTGATATAATTTTTTCTTCCATTTCTTTTTTGTCCGAACTTTTTATTCCAAGATTAAAATCAAACGGAATAAACAATTCAGAATAATAAGATCGAAGTGTGTATATTTTATGTCATGATAAAGATCAACATAGGGATAAACCATAAGTGAGATATACTACCATTCAGGGGAGACCAATGTGGTGGCCGATACCCATAACCAAAAGAGGAATGTTGATGAATGATAAGCAAGTTTATGTTAGTGTATTCTGTGCAAACAAGATAGAGATATTATGAAGGAAAAAGGATGGAGAAAGTGGTATAGAAGTTATAAGGTGTAGATGAAAAGGTATCTATGGACATTTCTGACGTGATTCCGGGACGGAATCCTTTTAAGGGGGGAAGGATGTAATAACCCTAATTTTAGTAATGCTACAGTGGTCACATGAATAGTAAATTTCGAGGATTTAGAGAAATAGTATATAAGTACTCCATAATGAAAACGGAAAATGAATAAACAGAAACCATATTAGTGTTGTACATTGAAATTAAGTGACTCGAAATGACGATGAATTTCAGAAATTCCTAAATATGGATTTTTGAGGATTTTGACTTCCAAAGAGTTTCTATTGGACATTAAGGAGCATGGAAATATTATAAGAATTATATATTGAGGGATTAGTGAATTTAGATTAAACCAGGGGATTATTAAGTTAAGAGGATACCAAAGGAAATTGGATTGTTAAATGATTCAGAACCACTGAAATACTGAGGTATATTCAAAACGAACCACAAATAGACGAGTATAGAAACCAAGCAACCAAGATTAGTAATATAACAAGGATACATACCACATTTTTACTTACCAAGATTATTAGCATAATATTTAGAAAAACAAGAAAAGAGATTATTAGGTCATCTAGATGACATCATTTTCCACTAATGTGTTTTCAAGGGTAAATTAGTAACTTTACAAGGCTTAAATCACAAATATCTTTCCAAGACTTCTAATATACTCTAGCATTAACAATCAATTAGCAAGATAAGACCAAACTAAGAGAAAGAAATCTCTCCCCCACCTCATTTCTTCATTTGGCCATTCAAGAAAAAAAAGAGAAAAAGAAAAATAAAAACCCTAGCAAAAATCAATTACAAATCAAGAGAAAAATCATGGAGCATCTTGGAGGATAGATTAAGACTAGCACAAAGTTTCATAGCCATCCATCATCATTTAGCAAGGTAATAAAATCATAGAAGTTGAAGATGAATAGTGAATGAATAGTAATTTTCAAGTATTAACTTTGTTTTAATGGTTTCTTTAGTTGATTCAAGTTAATCTAAGGTTCTTTAAGGAGTGCCCAAGGTTTATCAAGGATTGTTAAGGGTTATCAAAGCTTCAAGAAGGTATAATCGTGCTTGCTCATTTATATTTATGATGGATATTGATGTAGTAGTGGTTAAGTAGTATAAATGTTAAGATTATGGTGATTTATGTGTTTGTAAGTGGTTTGAGTTAAATATGGAAGTGTTTGGGATTGTAACCATGGCTGGTAATGAAGACCACATGGTGTAGGTGATGATTATTGTGTTTGATAATTGATTTGAAGGAGTTGGATTTATGGAAAGTACGAAAGTACAGCAGTTATAATGTCCAATTTTCGTTAGGAGGTAAATTGCCCTGTTTTCGACCCCTGTACCCGGACGGTACCCTACTGTCTAAGTTACCAATTGACCATGAGATGATAGAGCTTGGTTCATAGATCGTTTCGATATAAGGTGCGTTAAAATCTGATGAACGGTTTAGGAGAAAAGTCAGGTTTAGTGAAAGACGTTCGAAAACCGAGAAAACGTAAATGTACCAACTTTGAGGTTAAAATTACCATACTTTAACATTGTTAAAGGTCACGAAATTTTGGGATATGGTAGTAGTGTGGTCAAAGAACTATTTCCAGTTGACCTTACATTAAAATTCGAAATTTAAAATTTATAAGAAATTTTACAGTCGAGTGTGGTCGTTAGGTGAAATGGTGACAAACACTGAAACTTCGATTGAGCTTATAAATGGTTAAGTTCTTGAACCTTTGGGGTAATAATGATACGTTAAACATATATTGAAGTGTAAAGGGTCTTGTTATACAAGAGTGTAGTGAGTAAGAGATGTGGTATTCTAACGACGGTCCTTTTGTGTTTATAGAAACTCCGGAAGAGCCCCAAACCATACTGTCAGGATACCGGAACCGAGGCAAGATCTTTCTATCCCTACTTTGAAAATTATTTATCTTCGGAATAATGATGATATCATGGAATGTATATACATGTATGTGATGCTATTATTACTATTTTGCAAAGAATATATTTCCTTGATTTTGGGAAATTTAAGAGAGATGAATATGAAATATGAGTAAAGAAATGATTACGAATGAAACGAATATGCTCTATGGTAAAAGAGATATGAAAGGGAATGGTATCAGTTGTTATCTAGGGTTATATGGTTTATAATACTATATTAAAAATATTCTTTTTAGTGTTAGTGGTTTAATAAACATTATTGGATTATTATTTACTACTCTTGAAATAGACGGAATATTTTATGAATATAAAAGCATATTTCATTTCTTGAATAGAAAAGAGATATCTGAATCATAATCAAAGTGTTAGGTTATATATATATATTATAGAAGTAATGTGCGAGAATGAAAATGATATGAGTAATAATAAATGGAAATGGAAATGATATACGGAAATGGAAATGTGAAATGGTGTTGATAAATGGAATAATGATTTTATAAAAAGGGGGATTAGCAACAAACTTGCGTAAAAGGCTGTGTCAGGGCAGTGTGCGACATAGTCTAGCATTCATTATATGATTCGGCACGAAGATGCCAAGGGAGGATGTTAGCAGGTGGCCTTCCTCCAGGGATGATGTTAGCAGGTGGCCTTCATTCCTTCTACCGGTAGTAAAAAGGGACGGGTACGGAGGACGACTGATCATCGTGCCTCACGTATTCGGCAACAGTGAAAACCCCCACAATTTTTGAATAAAGAATCGACGATAAAGTCAGATTGGTATACTGAAAAGGGAAAATGATATGAAACGATGGAATTATTGTTATAGATGAAGAGAAACTGATTTTATATTAATTTATAAAATTGTTGCATAAGAAGGAAATGAAAAGATGATAGTGAGAGATTTATTCAAGTATTCATATTATCTTGAAATATTACACTGAAAGGGTATATTGATTGTTACATTATTTAAGAAGAGAAACTGATACTATATTATCCTAGATTTCTTTCTTATAATAGTAAGTGGATGAGGTATTATTAAATAAGAGTTTTATTCTTCCTTAAAGTTTATAATTGGTTACCGCTTATATATGTATACCTGGTTACATTTTAAATTCTAGTTTACAATATTATCTTGCTGAGCTATTATAGCTCACTCTTGCTACTTATCTATATACAGCTAGGTATGCCGATACTACGCAGAACGCCCCGTAAGAGGGTAGGGGAAAGGCGACCTTCTGAGAGCACGCTAGCACCGATTCCTGAGGTAGCATAGAGGCAGACGGGTTCTGAGAACTTATGTATAATTAAGTGTGTAAGAATGTGATAAACTTTTGGTTGTTGAAATACTTCATGTCGAAGTATTATTCAGCAATGTATTTAAGAATGATTCTGGGTTTGTAATAACTGTTAAATTCTAAACTTTATTATGATGAATGTTGTTCTCTGAGCTTATGACTGGTGTGTGTGTGTGTATTAGTGCGGGGTCAATTGCATAAGTATTATTTGTTATAAAAAAAAAGACCCAAGAGATATTGATATTGAATGGAAATTGGTCCGTGATGGCCCGGATTATTGACCCCGAATTTGGGGCTGTCACAGTTTGGTATCAGAGCTAAGAGTCATAATGCTCAGAAACAAGAGTGATAATAATAAATGTATCAGTTATATTATAAATTGTGAACTTCCATCAAGTTCAGGGGTGGTATATCGCAGGTAGTATTTATTTTAAGCATATATTATAATTTTATAGACTGTTACTAATAGAATTTTATGTTTTATTATAGGGAGCGGAGATGGGTGAGCCGAGTCGAGATCCCCAGTGGCTAGGATTGTCCAAGCGGGAGATTGTAGACCTGCAGTTAGTAGGAGTAGAGGTACCAGATTATGCTATTGCTGACCTCCGGAGGAGGGTTCGTGCAGCAGCCCTAGAGAGACATGAGCAGAGACTGAGGGAGGAGGCTTTGGAGCGCAGGCAGAGGGATGCCGTAGCTATAGTGCCATACATTGGTAGACCTTCTTCAGGATCTGACGAGGCAGGTCCTTCTAGAGTGAGGGAGGAGATCCCCGAGGAGGAGAGGCCTTTGCGTAAGAGGCCTAGGTTGTCAGTCATAGCTGAGGAGGAGGAGGAGATTGAGTGGACTGACATTCATGTGATTCCTACCCCTGTTATACCTGATCCAGTGCCCTCACCTATTCCATCTCCTCTACCTAGCCCTGACCCTTTTGAGGACCCAGCTGAGCAGTTTACTCCTCCGGGACACTTTATCTTATCAGAGGATGAGTTGGAGGATGACCCTTCTGAGGATGCGGACACGGAGCCCGTTCCTCCATCTCCACCGGCAGTTCCATCCTCACCATTTGCACCACCACCACCTCCACCAATGGATGCACCCCCACTTGTAGATGTACCTCCCCCAGTTGCTATGCCACCTCAGGAGGCACCTATATTTCCAGCTGGTCAGTTGCCAGCTATTCTCTTGTCAGAGTACTTTGTCCTACAGGGACAGCTGGAGGAGTTCCGTCGGACTATAGATACACTTGTGCAGAGGTTAGACAGAGCGAGAGGAGGAGGAGGTGTGATACCAGATGGGTTGTCTTTAGGCATAGTTAGTATCGAGCTACGGGCACTCGGTGATATTAGGAGGATGTTGGGAGACAGAGGGGATCCAGTATGGAGGGCTCAGATAGTTGATGTAGTCACCACTATGGTAGTGCAGATCAGAGACGTTGTCAGAGCAGCGTTCCCGTGATTCAGAGTAGTAGTTTTAGTTACTAATCAGACTAGTCATCTTGTGGATGTCATTTTGGGGATTAGGTTAGTTGTTTACTGTCTTAATCCCAGTCTGATTAGAGGACAGCTAGTAGTGCTTTTGTTATAGCGAGTTGGTATGTACGGTTATGCTTTTGGGGTTTCGAACCTTGTACTTTATGATGTATGATATTAGTAGTAAAAGACTTTGTACCCAAGTTGTATAATATTTATGTAAATTAATGAAGTTTATGTACTTTGCCTAATTTTATCGTATTTTGATATTAAATGTTGAGATTCAAAAATATTGATATATGTATGAGGTGATTGACTTAAATGAAAAGGTTATTGTGCTAAAGGTACTAAGCTTATTTGTCAAAGTTGTATTATAATTAAATATTACTTGTGTGGAGTTAAAAATACTGGGATGCATAAATAAGTTAACTAATGATATAGTTGTGCATATATGGAAATGATGTATATTGTACCCTAATTTTGGGTGATTAATGAAGAATATTGTTATATACAGAATCATGTCGCCTAAGCGTAATAATAGAGTGAATGCAAGGGAAAATGAGAGAGAGGAAGGAAGTCATAATAGGCAGGGTGAAAATGCTCATAATGAACAAAATCATGAAGAAGAAGAAGATGAATCAACTGGTCAACAGGGAAATCAAGGGGGTGATCCCTTTAACCAATTCATGGAACTATTAAGGCAGAATTTAGCTAACCCACAGAATCCCCAACAACCACCTGTTCTTCCCAATCAGGCAGCTAACTCCTTTCGTGCCTTTAAGTCCTTAAAACCCCCGGAGTTTGAGGGAACTGTTAACCCAGTAGTAGCCAGAGCCTGGTTAAAAGAGATGGAAAAAGCTTTTGAGATATTGATGATAGAGGAAGATCAGAAAACAGTCTTTGCAGCCTATCTTTTAAAGGGAGAGGCAAATTATTGGTGGGAAGCTAAGAAGAACCTAGAAGGAGCGGGAGTGATAACCTGTGAGCGTTTCACTAGGGTATTTTTAGAAAAATACTCCCATAGGTATCTGGAAAATCAAATGGAAATGAAATTTTTGGAGTTAAAGCAAGATAACCTAACAGTGGCAGAATATGAAACTAAATTTACTGAACTGTCTAGGTTTGTTCCAGAATTTGTGCGTACTGAGGAACAACGAGCAAAAAGGTTCCAACAAGGTTTGTAACCATGGCTACGGACGAGAGTGGCATCGTTTGAGTTGACTGATTATGATGCGGTAGTTCAAAAGGCATCCATTATAGAAGCTGAGAGTGAACAAACCCAAATAGGTCGAGAGAACAAGAGAAAGAGATTTGAGGATCAGAGAGGAGGTTCAAGTGAAGGAAGTTATTTTGGCAAAGCTGGTAAAGGACGAAAATCTCAATTCGTAGGAAAGTCAGGAGTTAATAGGGCTGTTAGTGAGACTGTAAATCAAGGTGGTAAAACCTCAGGAACATTTCAGGCTAATCAATCTCGACCACCATTTCCAGATTGTAACACGTGTGGTAGGAAGCATACGGGAGTGTGTAGAGCGTTAGAAATAAATTGCTTTAACTGTGGACAGAAAGGACACTACCTTAGCCAGTGCCCATCGACTAATACCAATCCTAAGAGGGACGTCAAGTGTTACCAGTGCGGGAAACTAGGACACATTGCCAGAGATTGCCGTTCCGGTGGATCATCCGCGCCAGGACAGAGTGTGACTGCTTCAAACAGGCCTACTGCTAGAGTGTATAACATGACTTTAGGAGAGGCATTGAAAAAGCCGGATACAGATACAGGTGAAATATTTTCTTTAATTATTTACTCTTGTAAGTATAAGTGTTTGGTTAGGAATCAATGTGGTCAATGAATGGTATAGGCAGGTTGACAATCTAGATAAGGAAAATCAGTATCTGTTAGGGGTTAGAAATTCTATGAAAAGGAGAATAATAGTATTTTGGGGGTAAACCACAGACTTGTTTACATACGAACAGGAAATATATATTATAGGTAGTATTTTCTTACAATTGTTTCAAAGAATCTTATTCTAGTCGGATTTCTGGAAGATTTTACAGAGACAAGATATAATAAGATCGAAGTGTGTATATTTTATGTCATGATAGAGATCAACATAGGGATAAACCATAAGTGAGATATACTACCATTCAGGGGAGACCAATGTGGTGGCCGATACCCATAACCAAAAGAGGAATGTTGATGAATGACAAGCAAGTTTATGTTGGTGTATTTTGTGCAAACAAGATAGAGATATTATGAAGGAAAAAGGATGGAGAAAGTGGTATAGAAGTTATAAGGTGTAGATGAAAAGGTATCTATGGACATTTCTGACGTGATTCCGGGACGGAATCCTTTTAAGGGGGGAAGGATGTAATAACCCTAACTTTAGTAATGCTACAGTGGTCACATGAATAGTAAATTTCGAGGATTTAGAGAAATAGTATATAAGTACTCCATAATGGAAACGAAAAATGAATAAACAGAAACCATATTAGTGTTGTACATTGAAATTAAGTGACTCGAAATGACGATGGATTTCAGAAATTCCTAAATATGGATTTTTGAGGATTTTGACTTCCAAAGAGTTTCTATTGGACATTAAGGAGCATGGAAATATTATAAGAATTATATATTGAGGGATTAGTGAATTTAGATTAAACCAGGGGATTATTAAGTTAAGAGGATACCAAAGGAAATTGGATTGTTAAATGATTCAGAACCACTGAAATACTGAGGTATATTCGAAACGAACCACAACTAGACGAGTATAGAAACCAAGCAACCAAGATTAGTAATATAACAAGGATACATACCACATTTTTACTTACCAAGATTATTAGCATAATATTTAGAAAAACAAGAAAAGAGATTATTAGGTCATCTAGATGAAATCATTTTCCACTAATGTGTTTTCAAGGGTAAATTAGTAACTTTACAAGGCTTAAATCACAAATATCTTTCCAAGGCTTCTAATATACTCTAGCATTAACAACCAATTAGCAAGATAAGACCAAACCAAGAGAAAGAAATCTCTCCCCCACCCCATTTCTTCATTTCGGCCATTCAAGAAGAAAAGAGAAAAAGAAAAATAAAAACCCTAGCAAAAATCAACTACAAATCAAGAGAAAAATCATGGAGCATCTTGGAGGATAGATTAAGACTAGCACAAAGTTTCATAGCCATCCATCATCATTTAGCAAGGTAATAAAATCATAGAAGTTGAAGATGAATAGTGAATGAATAGTAATTTTCAAGTATTAACTTTGTTTTAATGGTTTCTTTAGTTGATTCAAGTTAATCTAAGGTTGTTTAAGGAGTGCCCAAGGTTTATCAAGGATTGTTAAGGGTTATCAAAGCTTCAAGAAGGTATAATCATGCTTGCTCATTTATATTTATGATGGATATTGATGTAGTAGTGGTTAAGTAGTATAAATGTTAAGATTATGGTGATTTATGTGTTTGTAAGTGGTTTGAGTTAAATATGGAAGTGTTTGGGATTGTAACCATGGCTGGTAATGAAGACCACATGGTGTAGGTGATGATTATTGTGTTTGATAATTGATTTGAAGGAGTTGGATTTATGGAAAGTACGAAAGTACAGCAGTTATAATGTCCAATTTTCGTTAGGAGGTAAATTGCCCTGTTTTCGACCCCTGTACCCGGACGGTACCCTACTGTCTAAGTTACCAATTGACCATGAGATGATAGAGCTTGGTTCATAGATCGTTTCGATATAAGGTGCGTTAAAATCTGATGAACGGTTTAGGAGAAAAGTCAGTTTTAGTGAAAGACGTTCGAAAACCGAGAAAACGTAAATGTACCAACTTTGAGGTTAAAATTACCATACTTTAACATTGTTAAAGGTCACGAAATTTTGGGATATGGTAGTAGTGTGGTCAAAGAACTATTTCCAGTTGACCTTACATTAAAATTCGAAATTTAAAATTTATAAGAAATTTTACAGTCGAGTGTGGTCGTTAGGTGAAATGGTGACAAACACTGAAACTTCGATTGAGCTTATAAATGGTTAAGTTCTTGAACCTTTGGGGTAATAATGATACGTTAAACATATATTGAAGTGTAAAGGGTCTTGTTATACAAGAGTGTAGTGAGTAAGAGATGTGGTATTCTAACGACGGTCCTTTTGTGTTTATAGAAACTCCGGAAGAGCCCCAAACCATGCTGTCAGGATACCGGAACCGAGGCAAGATCTTTCTATCCCTACTTTGAAAATTATTTATCTTCGGAATAATGATGATATCATGGAATGTATATACATATATGTGATGCTATTATTACTATATTGCAAAGAATATATTTCCTTGATTTTGGGAAATTAAAGAGAGATGAATATGAAATATGAGTAAAGAGATGATTACGAATGAAGCGAATATGCTCTATGGTAAAAGAGATATGAAAGGGAATGGTATCAGTTGTTATCTAGGGTTATATGGTTTATAATACTATATTAAAAATATTCTTTTTAGTGTTAGTGGTTTAATAAACATTATTGGATTATTATTTACTACTCTTGAAATAGACGGAATATTTTATGAATATAAAAGAATATTTGATTTCTTGAATAGAAAAGAGATATCTGAATCATAATCAAAGTGTTAGGTTATATATATATTTTATAGAAGTAATGTGCGAGAATGGAAATGATATGAGTAATAATAAATGGAAATGGAAATGATATGAGTAATAATAAATGGAAATGGAAATGATATACGGAAATGGAAATGTGAAATGGTGTTGATAAATGGAATAATGATTTTATAAAAAGGGGGATTAGCAACAAACTTGCGTAAAAGGCTATGTCAGGGCTGTGTGCGACATAGTCTAGCATTCATTATATGATTCGGCACGAAGATGCCAAGGGAGGATGTTAGCAGGTGGCCTTCCTCCAGGAATGATGTTAGCAGGTGGCCTTCATTCCTTCTACCGGTAGTAAAAAGGGACGGGTACGGAGGACGACTGATCATCGTGCCTCACGTATTCGGCAACAGTGAAAACCCCCACAATTTTTGAATAAAGAATCGACGATAAAGTCAGATTGGTATACTGAAAAGGGAAAATGATATGAAACGATGGAATTATTGTTATAGATGAAGAGAAACTGATTTTATATTAATTTATAAAATTGTTGCATAAGAAGGAAATGAGAAGATGATAGTGAGAGATTTATTCAAGTATTCATATTATCTTGAAATATTACACTGAAAGGGTATATTGATTGTTACATTATTTAAGAAGAGAAACTGATACTATATTATCCTAGATTTCTTTCTTATAATAGTAAGTGGATGAGGTATTATTAAATAAGAGTTTTATTCTTCCTTAAAGTTTATAATTGGTTACCGCTTATATATGTATACCTGGTTACATTTTAAATTCTAGTTTACAATATTATCTTGCTGAGCTATTATAGCTCACTCTTGCTACTTATCTATATACAGCTAGGTATGCCGATACTACGCAGAACGCCCCGCAAGAGGGTAGGGGAAGGCGACCTTCTGAGAGCACGCTAGCACCGATTTCTGAGGTAGCATAGAGGCAGACGGGTTCTGAGAACTTATGTATAATTAAGTGTGTAAGAATGTAATAAACTTTTGGTTGTTGAAATACTTCATGTCGAAGTATTATTCAGCAATGCATTTAAGAATGATTCTGGGTTTGTAATAACTGTTAAATTCTAAACTTTATTATGATGAATGTTGTTCTCTGAGCTTATGACTGGTGTGTGTGTGTATTAGTGCGGGGTCAATTGCATAAGTATTATTTGTTATAAAAAAAAAGACCCAAGAGATATTGATATTGAATGGAAATTGGTCCGTGATGGCCTGGATTATTGACCCCGGATTTGGGGCTGTCACAAATGGTGTGCTATATCTTATGCTATAGCTATATTATAGCACAAAAACTAAAAATCACCACTCTAATGGTGTGCTAAATTTTGTGCTAAAATAGCACAATGCTATAGTTTGTGCTATATTTAGCACAAAATATAGATGGAGCTATATTTGTCACATGATCAAAAAGTGAACAAATGGAGGGAATTGTTAGATGAGGTACTTCAATTTTGTACATATATTCAAAATAGTGGGATACTTGAAGAGTTATTTAAATTTAGAATAAGATTTAGCACAAACCATTGGAGACAAGGTACTATTTTAGCATCAAAAATCACTTTTTGGTGCTAAATTATAGCAATAGCTTCACCTATTTTAACACAACCATTGAACTTGCTCTTACTAACAAAATTGTATGGTTAAACAAAAATGAGAAATTAATTTACCTTATAGTCTCATTTTGTTCTCTCTGATCCCAAGCTTCTCTTTATGTGCCAAGAAGTTTTAATTCAAATGAGAACATTAAGTCTGTGAAGTGTTTAATTTGCACTTGAAAATAATAAACTCGATCAAACCTAGCTAGCAATAAAGGGATATATATATAGAGATTACAAAAGAAAACCAAGCTAGCAATAATAGATAAAACTTCAACCATGTTCATATATATCACAACCGTACCAGGACGAGTTACTAGCTTAATAGATAGATACACCAGAACTTAAAATTCTCAAACCTAGCTAGCTAGCTGTGGAAGCAGGTTACAAAAGAAAAAATAAAATTAAAGACATATATAATAAACATTAATAGAAATAGAGGGCAATTCTTTTAATGGTATGCACCGTTGGTTGTGGGTAGGTCAGGCCTTGAAAGTGATGTATTATTATTCCAACAGTTGACCAACTGACCTCCTCCGACCACCGGAGTCGAGTCCAGAATGTCTGAACAATGATTAGGTGAAGGAGCATGCCCATTTCCCATGAGTAAAGCTGGCACATAATTATCAGAATAGTAATTATCTGCAGATTTAAAGCTAACCCTTTGATTACACACCTCATCTTGATTACTTAAATTTTGCATGACTAAACCACCACTCTGTTGCTGTAATTCAGCTCGGGATCGCTCATCGTTTCTCCAAAAAGACGAAAGCTGGTTGTTATCATATGGATCCAACCGTAAGCCTCCCGATCCATTCAGATACCCTTCTTCCTTTACAGGATTTATAATGGAATAATTGAAATTAGGGTTAGGGTTTTGAGTTTGGTTAGACCTGAGCAATGCTAGAAAATGACTAGTTTGCGGGGAAGTCCATAGAAGAGTGTTTGGTGAGAGGCCGCCATGATCAAATCCGCCTAAATAGCCCGATGAAGCTTTTCCAATGTTCTCTGCAGACAGTAAATGAGACCTGATCAATTTTGCAGTACAAGGTTTTTCAAGTGAGGATGATATTGCATGGCTTATATTGGTCTTGTTGTTTTTCCGGCATCCACCTCCTATAGGAACATTACGGAGGGCACCTCCTTTAGTCCAATAGCGACGACAAGTCTTGCAAAAGTGACGAGGCTGAGTGAGGTTATAATTATTGTAGTAGCAAAACTTGGTGTTGGGAGAATCGCAGCGCGGGCATCTGAGTGGATTTAGATTTTCGGATGAAGGTTTAGGGTTAACGGTGGTAGTAGTGGTGGAAGATGAGGATGAAGGTAACGGAGACGAAGCATGTGATGGTTGTAGAACTCCAGTGTGATGAGAAGAAGGTTCTTTTTCAGCAACAATAAGTCCTCCTCCTGCAGTTTGATTGCTGATATTACCACCAAATAGCTCTTGAATCATCTTTTTCTTCAACTCTTTGTCGATCTACCTATATAAATGAAAAAAAATCAAGAAGAAGCAATATTAATGAAAAGATCTTAGCCTCTTTTAATTGCACTAAAAATTAAAGTAACAAGAAAGTTAGTTTTTGTTGCAAGAATGGATGATTTCCTGAGCAGGAGGGGATAGAACTAACAAAACTTGCCTTTGTTTAACGTTAAATGACTTTGTTGGTTAATGCTTTTTGGGATGCAAAGGATGGATATATATAACGAGGAACAGTAGTGAAAGTAAAATAGAGTTTATATAATAAATCTTGGACTGAGCTACTATACTAGGGAGCATTTAACAAACGAGAGACTGGCTGTTAGTGAGAGCGGGCGAGAGATATGTGTTGTGATTATCCGTTACTGACAGAGTGCTCATTCATGTGTTTGTTCTTTAGCTGTTCTTGGATTTTGTCTATATAAGCGTACCTATAGTTGAATCAAATCGCCCTTTCAAAAAATGAGTCTCCCCTCATTTTTAAGAGTCACTAGTTGTTATTAACTTATATTTTAATAATAAAATATTTATGTACATATATTCTTACACAACTTTTAGCTATATTAGGGTTGATTTATGAATAAATTATAAATAAAGAACTAATATAAATAATATTATTGGAGTTTAATATATAAACCAGTGTAATAATTTGTTAATAACCATTTATTTATATTATTTTTAAGAGTGAATGTAGAAGGATCTTGTAGAGCGCGAAATAAAGAAGAATAGTAGAATATTTAGTGGTTTAAATTTTACTCTTTCCGTCCCGTTGGATTCTTTACAGAGGGGCTGGGCACGGAGACCAAGGATAGTGGGTGTAATATTGTTAAAATAAATGAAGTAGTGAGTGTAATAATGATTTTATTGTTAAAATAAATGAAGTAGTGGGTGTAATAGTGTAAAGTGTTGAAAAGGTAGTGGATGTAATAATGTATTTTTTTTGTTAAAAATTACTATTTTAGTTAATGTAAAGAATCCAATGGAACGTCCTAAATTAGTAACCTTAAAGAATCCATTGTATCGGAGGAGTAATTATTTTAGAAGATAATGATGATGGGGCCGGGGAAAGCTTTATTGAGCAGGGTAATGATAATAGCAATCGATAATATCCAAAAAATAATGTTTGTTGTGGCTGAACAATAATGATAACTAGTCAAGTTCAAGGAAAAGAAGAAGGTGAGTGGGCTTATCACGTGCAGCTACGTGTAAAGTTACTGTTGTGAGTCCCTACACCCTACCATGTCACTTGCCTTTCTTGTCCCAAAACTCGTGCCATCCCTCAACATCATGATCCCGCTTTACCAAATGCTTATAATCAACAGATAGACTGATTAAATTAGCAAAAAAAAAAAAAAAAAAAACAGATAGACTGATTAATAATCTGTTTCGAGTTATATTTTGTGTTGATGGTCGAATGAGCATATTTAATGAGCACCTAATTAAATCGTTATAATCATGCCATCGCCAACAAATAAACAAGTGCTGATTGACACAGGATCAGATGAAGTATGACACAATAATCAGGCAGGCAACAAACATGGGATCGGATGTGAGAGTGTTGCAACTCCCTCTTGTAACCATTGTTATAAAAATCGACCGATTTCTGAAAATTTGTCGATAAATTGATTAAAAATCGGTTAAAATTTTGAAATCGATTCGACCGATTTTGCAAAAATAGTACCGAATCAGTCGAAAAATCATAAATCGATAATTCAATCGAATAGTTACAATTTCCGAAATCTACAACACTGCTTGTAACCCAAGCTTTTCCGTAACCTACTCACCACAAACGTTAAACAACTTGTACCCGAAGTTATTAAGTAACATATTTATGTACTCCCTCAGTCTCTTAAAACATTTCCTGTTTACTATTTCGGGACATTCAAAATACTTTTTTCCTTTCTATTTTAAACCATATAAAATAATATTCAATATCCATCACTCCACCCACTACTCCTTAATAAATAATACTCCCTCCGTCCCAAAATACATGTCCCTTTTCTAAAATGAAATTGTCCCATTTTACATGTCCCTTTTCTACTTTCAATGCAAATTTAAGAGTAATTTTCCAAAACTATCCCTACATTTATTGTATCTAAATTTGACTTTTTTTTCAAACTTAACACTATTCTCTTTTTTCAATGTATTAATTAAGGGTATTGGTTGGAAAATTTTATGTTAGGTCCAAATGTGTTGTAGAGGGGGGGTGAATACAACTTTTCGATTTTGAGAAGCAATAAATACGATGCAATAAATGAACACACAGATTCAAGGAATATATTTCTTTATATATAACTTGAAAAGGTTGCTACAACATTCATTACAAAGTATAACAGAAGTTGAGAGAGAAGTGAATGATTCTAAGCTCTGTGAATACTCTCTCTTTTTCTTGTGTTTTTCTCAATATTGCTCACTAACTAAAACATTACACAAGTGCTTCTATTTATACTACATGTAATCTATGACCTGTAGTCCTCAAAGACTAAGATGTACGTGGCCCAATGATGTCCACATAAATCTTGCCTTATCTTGAAAGCTTGGAAATCTGCCAAACAGAAGATGCCATGTGTCATGTTGAAGCTGCACTCTAAGTAGAACTTCTACTTGAGAATTTCTACTTAGCCATCTCGAAATTCTAAGTAGAACTTCTACTTGAGAATTTCGACTTAGCCATCTAGAACATTTAGTACTTAGAAAATATTCTGGTCTTCAACTTGAAACTTCAATTGCACATCTTGAGCTTGTGATATCTTCATATCTTCTTTGTTCTTCTACAAGCTCTTGAACATGGATCTTTATTACTGACATAAACTTGCTATCAATGTCCTGACACTTGATGCACTGGTCTGGTTCATAAGTGACTAGTCTTGATAGTGTTTCTGCTTCTTGAATAAATTACCATATTCACTTAGTAACTTGGCTTTCCAATATTTGCTTTCCTTCTTGTTCACTTGAAATCAATTGGTCTTGTTGATACTGATAGTTATGATCTTGAATCTCGAATTCTCAAATCACTGAGGCCTGAACAACTTTGACTTGAACTTCTCTCAATGATTTCTTCTTGGCTTGATCATAGTTAACATGTTCAATTGTATCAATTACCTTGTCTTCATTTAGCGTTGATTTCTTGTGACTTCTTGTTCTTGATTGTCTTCTGGTTAAGTATCTTTTCTTTTAATTGAGTTACATTAGTTATAGTGTTACAAGTTAATACACTCTGCCTTTCAATCTCCCCCAATTTGATTGTCTAACAATGACATTCAAATTAATGAAGGATAACTCAACTAAACAATGAGACGAGAAAAGATAATTAACATTACAGTCTTGAAAAATATACAATTTACAAGTACATGAAAACAATACAAAGAACTTAAACTAGAAACAGAATTCGAACCTCGAATTAAAGATCATTTGAATGATTCCTATCACCTGGATTATTTCATATCTTTTAGTCAAACTTATATCACCTTATTGGATTCATTCTAAGATGAATTTTCCTCAAGTGAGTTAAAGCAACCGAAAGACATGAAGTTTTTCCAACTTCAAGTTCACACCACTCTGACCTTTAACCCTAATTCCGTTTCCTCTTCCTAGCTTCAGCAGCTTGGTCCTTTTCTTCTTTTTGCCTTCTGCGCTTCTCCTCCTGCTGCTTTTGTTTCTTATATACTGGATTATGAAGTTGCGTCCACCTAGTATTCAACAAACTTACTGCTTCCATCTCTAGAGGGTTCCTGGGTTCTGGGTAAGGATGTTTAAAAAGCCTTCTGAGTTTGTCCACCTCCTGAGTAGTTCTGATCTCTGGAATGTCCTCAAATTTCTTCATTATAAGCCGAGGTTTCCTATGAGTTTTATCAGATTTAAACTAACAGTAGATCATTTTGGGATAGCCTATGACACGGTTAGTATTGTGGACACTAGCCGCATCTCGCTCCAATCGCTTCATTTCCACTACTACATCAGATAGGTAACTCACGAGTCTCTGCTTTTCATTTACATACTTAACATCCACATCTTCCCATTTGAACACATATAACACTTTCTCCAGAAATGCAGCATCTTGAGTCTGCTTCAGCCATTCTCTACTCATATGCAAGAGTGTTTGCTTCTGGTCTGCATCTATGAATACTAAGGCATCAGCTGTATTATCAGCAAAAGAATGTATCCAGTATACGCTGTCTCTTCCTGGAACACCAACTGCCTCCCTTATCTCTCCTTGTTCAAGTGCTCCAGAAGGAAGATTCAGAGCTTCATCAACATTCTTCATTGCTTGAAGAATATTCCAATTCCTCTCTATCAGCTCTGGTTCAATCTTCACATTATCAAGAGGGTTCGGAGCAATGACATCACACTTCCACACCTCATTGCTCTTCTTTAGTATGACACTTTCAATGGTCTTCACTGATTTATCTTTAAGCACAGAAGCGAATCCCTTACCCATCATCTGCCTACAGACGGCCTTAAGAGATTCCACTGAAAGTTCCATTAAGTCATTTTCCTCCAGGCTTACCCTCTTCAATTTACTGTCAACCACCATCCGGACAACATTTGGATATGCTGAGAATTCTGGACCCTTGTCCTCTGCTAGCCGCATTAACTGATCCCTATACAGAATGCTTAGATTCTCAGAATGAGAGTATTGAATTTTTGTTGCTAGCAAGAACAACTCTGATGCAGATCTTCTCGTCATGAATTGATCATCCACATACATGAAAGACATCGGGACTCCTTCTGTGAAAGACAAAATAACCTGCCACTCCTTTTGCGTTGAATTGTATCCAACCCTGACTGTAGAAATTAATCTCTTTAAAGCATTTATGTAGTCAGCAGCCATTGGATTCTGCAAATTTAGGTTGTAGAACAGATCATCTGCTTCCTTGTTATGATCTCCTTTTGTACATGGTCCCATCAATATCTTCCTTGCGTCATCCCATTTCTGTCCTATCCTTCTATTATCCAGATTAATTTGAGGATCAGCTAGCCTTGCAAGCTCATAATCGTACTGCTTTCCTTGTAGCTCCGCTTTCTTTTCCTAAAACGCAGCACGATCTTGCATTGCCTTCATTTTAAAGTACTCAGCTTGATCTAAGGCTAACTGTTGAGCTTCAAGGGTTTCTTCATCAACAGTAATTTCTTCAGGCTTTCCGATAGACATCCCAGCACTGCCACCTTGATCTTTCAATGATCTCTTTATAGCATGTTTCAAAGGTGCGTCTTCCATATCAGAATCTGAATCAATTACCTCCTGTACTTTTTCTTGATGACTTAGGTCAATGAATGGTTCATCTTGCTCAACCATTATTGCCTTATCCTTTTTCCTCCTTAGAGCCTCTTCTTCAACAGACGGCTCAACTTCCATTTCTTTTACAAGATCAGCATGTTCTTGAATTTCTTCGATTTGAACTCCCTGCTGTCTCGTCTCCTTTATACTCTCCCCCTTAGGTGAGTTATCCTGAACTCCACCCTGGTCTCCAGATCCACCAGCTGTATCAAAATCTTCAAACCCGGAACCATAGGCTCCTGCTCCACTAGCACCACCTGTACCAGCATCGGGGGGAGGTTGTTGCGGCGCGAAACATTCCTGGGGCACAAAACTTCTGATTGCGAACATAACTCTGCTTATCTCCACAGCCAGAGTATCCATTGTAAGCTCCATTGCTCCCATCCTGTCATTCAGGGTGTTTCCCAAGACACCAGCAGCATGGCCCATGTCATTTACCTGATTTGTCAAATCAGTAAAAGCTGAAGCTTGAAGTGCCATTCGTGCTGCGTAGTCGTCAAGTGCCCTTTGATTATCTCCAACATTCATCCCTAACTGCCCCATTGACTGCCCAAACTGCTTCATTTGATTTTCCATAGAAGACAACCGAGATTCAAGATTTTCAGCATTAAGGGACGGTGTTTGGTTTAGGTGACCTCGCTCTAATTCTAGTTCTGTTGGTATTTGGCGCTCGGTTTCGGGCCTTAAAAATGAAGGTCCCTCTCTCCCTAACCTCTCACACACACTCCCTGTCTCACGCTCGTGTATGTCTTCAATAATTGATCCAAAACATGAAGCAGTACCTGCAGAAACTTGATAAGAAATATAATTTGCAGTTACGGGATCAATTGCTGTTTGTTCCTGAGTTGGAATCTCAGGCTGAGAGGCTACAAAGTGTTCTTGTACGACATCAGAACCGATCCTCTTTGTAGCATCAGTACGTACCGGTGAAGGTACGGCTGAAGTTTTTAAAGCTTCATGTCCTCTTGAAGCAACAGTATCTTTAAGAGGTACAAAATCATCATC
This sequence comes from Kitagawia praeruptora, assembly GCA_037693485.1. Taxonomy (NCBI): domain Eukaryota; kingdom Viridiplantae; phylum Streptophyta; class Magnoliopsida; order Apiales; family Apiaceae; genus Kitagawia; species Kitagawia praeruptora. Next base: position 44,042,730 of record CM075350.1, read on the forward strand.
AAAATCAAAATCCCTATGTGCAGATTGTTCAAGGGGTGAACCACTCTCGTGAGGTGGAGTGGTTGCGTGTGACACTCTAGGGTTTGACTGAGATTTAGAAGTAGCAGCATGAGAAATTTTGGGTTTCTTTCGAATAAGTTGCTGCTCTTCGGGTTCACTCTCCTCATCATTTCCTACATCTATATGTGCTGGCTGTTTGGATTCCGGTGACTTGGATGACAAGGAATTAGAAATATGGCTCTTACCCTGGGATAGATTCTGCGGGCTAGCAGTCTCTTGGGTCATGGAATCAGAAACATAGGAAGAGGAATGAGTAGAATGTGGAGAGAGATTACCTGATTCATTACCTTGTTCATCACCGCTTTGCTCATCAGGAATCGCTTCAAATGCCTCAGCATGAGCAGACCGATTCTGAGCATGTGATGAAGCTTGCGAGAATTCCATCAAAGTAGTAACTCCCTCATCATATGTAAGCCACTTTTGTAAAGTTTCAGGAATAGACATCGGTTTTCCATGATGTTTATCCTGATTTTCAACTGTTGAAAGTGACTTAGTGCCCATCCCTAGCGGTGCAGATGATGAACCACTGGCAAAACTCCGTCTAACTGCAAGAGCATCCTTCGGTACTAAACCATTTATCAGCATCTGTAGGAACCGAGGAAACCAGCAAACAACATCTGTGGTGTTGAGGTCTCTGCTTGCAGGAGATCCCATCACAGCCACTATCTCAGAGAGAACTATTCGTCCATAATTTATATCCAGCTCTCTTGCTAGGGCAATTCCAAGGTTTTGCATGGGAATGGAAATTTGATGGTAATCGCTTTCTCGTGCCCGAAAACATCTTGTTATGGCCTCGAAAAAGTAATTCCATTCCACATGAAGAAATTGTTTTTGGATGTTTCCAGTGATCCGGCCAGTCGGAGGATAACACCCTATTTCTTCAAAGAATTTGAGGCGATCTGCAGCTGTAGGTTCTGGATCATAAGCATCTTTAACAGGGAATCCAAGAACCTTGTTGACAATTTGTTCAGTCACCACATATTCCTGACCCGCTAAGGTAAACCTGAAACCAAAGGGGGTTGATTTGCTCCCAAAAGAAACCGCACTAGTCCATAATTGCTGTAAAGCATCATGCACTAGTGTAGGTTTAGCAGAAAAAGCATCGCTAGCTTTGGAATACAAATTTAGAAATCGTATCCAAGACTTAAAGCGCGGGAGTTGATCACCAATTTCCGTAGAAATATTATAAAAATTGTTTTTGGCAAGTGAAAATTGGTGAGCCATTTTAATTAAAAGTTTTTCTTTAAAAAGATGTGAATTTTAAATTTTAATTTTGGAAAAACAATTAATTAAACAATTAACCGTGAGAACCCTTTTAATTTATCAAGAACACAAAAGTTCCTTTTTGAAAAATCAAACTACGGGCTCCAACAAACAGTTAATGGAAGGCAAATTTCGAACCACTAATTAAATCTGCTTTAACAGTGAAGTGTTTGTGTGTAAAATCGTTTTTGAACAGATCTGGTAACTTTTGTGTGTATATACGTGTGTGTATATATCTCAAGAAGGATGAACAATGACACAAACACACAAGAACAGAGATTTAATGGTAACACACAAGTGATAGCAGTCTAAAAATGGGCATTAATTCGTTGTCCGTATGAGATTTGTCACAAAAATCACGAATCAATGGTTGAGAATATGAAATCGCCTGTATGTATATGTGCGGCTGTAAAACTCAAATTAGGTAAAAGTGAAAGAAAATATCGGGTTAGGGATGTATATATAGACATGAATGTGCAATGACAGAAATGCCCCTGATAAAAAGTGTGAAAAACACTAAGTACATACAGGGAACACTCTATCTCGAACCTCAAGTCGAACTTCGAGATAAAGTTCGAGATAGGTGTCAACTCGAACTTTTAGCACTTAGCAAAAATCAGCAAGGAAATCTATCTCGAAATTCGAGATAAAGTTCGAGTTAGCAGTTAACTCGAAAAACTTGAACCACTTGAACCATTAATCTATCAAAGATCATGTACAGCACACACCAACCTTACTAGGGAAACCTATCTCGAAATTCAAGTAGAAATTCGAGATAGACTTCGAGTTAGGAGTTAACTCGAAAAATCCCCTTAATCAAACTGAGAGCTCTATCTCGAACATCAAGTCGAAATTCGAGTTGAGTTTCGAGATAGAGTCAACTCGAAGTTATTCTCAGTTTATTTCAAAATATCCCCAATAATGGAAACCACATCTCAATTTCGAGATGAAGTTCGAGATAGACTTTATCTCGAATATTTTGAAAAATAAATAAATAGGCACACTGGTAACTCTAAGTCGAACTCTAAGTCGAATTTCGAGTTAAATTTCGAGATAGAGGCTAACTCGAAATTCTTCCCAGACTTAGAATTTTCAAAACTTCACTCTGGAAGCTCAAATCGAAATTCAAGTCGAATTTCTAGATGAGTTTCGAGATAGAAACTAACTCGAAATTTTGAAGATACTTAGATTAATTTGACAATTTTTCTTTGAAAAACACAACAATTAATTTTGTCAAATTAATATAAATATCAATTCAAGGATTTTAATATATGACATAATTAAAACATTCCTTGATAATTCTAAGGCCTCTAATTACATGAAAAACACAGGTAAATTCATCTAAAAATCATGCAAAATTTAGAATATTATGAATTTAACTCCCCCTATGTTCATGCAATCTAACAAGCATAAATTCACAGATTTGTGCTATAAAAGACACTTAAAACACACTGAATTCATGCAAAATCACACTATATGCATCCTATAATAATCATTAATTAGGCATTTTAAAGTCTAAACACATAATGATTAAATAGCTTGCATATACCAACATAACCATGGATTTTACAGATAGAAGGCTTTACTAACTTGTGTTAAGCATTCCCAATTCACCAACCAACCTATTGAATGTTACTTCATCAAGAGGTTTGGTGAATATATCTGCAATTTGTTGCATTGTGGGCACAAAATGTAGCTCCACAGTCCCCTCCTCGACATGTTCTCTTATGAAGTGATACCTGATGTCGATGTGCTTGGTTCTTGAGTGATCTACAGGATTGTTGGTTATGGCAATGGCACTTGTGTTGTCACACATAATTGGAATTTTCTTGTGCTCCATGCCATAATCCTTCAATTGGTTCCTCATCCACAGTATTTGAGCTACACAGCTTCCAGCAGCAATGTACTCAGCTTCAGCAGTAGAAGTAGATACTGTATGTTGCTTTTTACTTTGCCAGGACACCAATCTTCTGCCAAGAAATTGACAAGCACCAGATGTGCTTTTCCTATCAATCCTGCAACCTGCATAATCTGAATCCGTATAGCCAATTAGATTAAAACCTGTATCTCTTGGGTACCAAATTCCTAGATTTGGTGTGCCCTTGAGATACCTAAAAATTCTTTTGACGGCTATGAGATGTGATTCTCTAGGATCCGCTTGGAACCTTGCACATAAACAAGTCGCGAACATTATATCGGGTCTACTTGCAGTTAAATAGAGAAGTGAGCCAATCATACCTCGATAGCTTGTGATGTCAACTGATTTACCTGATTTGTCTTCATCAAGCTTCGTGGCTGTTGCCATGGGAGTCTTGGCTGCTGATGCATCTTCTAGATTATACTTCTTGAGTAAATCTCTGACGTACTTGGATTGACAGATAAAGATACCATCTTTTCTCTGACTGATCTGTAATCCAAGGAAGAAGGACAGCTCTCCCATCATGCTCATCTCGTATTTGTCTTGCATTAGCTTAGCAAATTTCTCGCACAAGCGCTCATTCGATGACCCAAAGATAATATCGTCCACATATACTTGAACAAGTATTAGATCATTCTTCACATTCTTATAGAACAATGTTTTGTCAATTACTCCCCTAGTAAAACCACTTTCAATTAAGAATACAGATAGGGTTTCATACCAACATCTTGGGGATTGCCTGAGGCCATAGACAGATTTGAAGAGAAGATACACAAAATCTACAAGTTCTGGATCAATGAAGCCAGGCGGCTGTTCCAGATACACTTCTTCTTCTAACTCTCCGTTCAGGAAGGCACTTTTCACATCCATCTGGAAAACCTTGAAGTTCTTATGTGCTGCAAATGCCAAAAACATCCTGACTGCCTCAAGTCTTGCAACTGGTGCATAGGTCTCATCATAATCAATTCCTTCTCGCTGAGAATAACCTTTTGCAACCAAACGAGCCTTGTTTCGTGTTACAAGTCCGTTTTCATCCATTTTATTTCTGAATACCCACCTTGCTCCAATTACTGATTTGTTCTTTGGTCGGGGTACCAGCTTCCAAACTTTCTGCCTTTCAAACTGATTGAGTTCCTCTTGCATTGCAATCACCCAATCAGCATCACCAAGAGCTTCTTCTATTTCTTTAGGTTCAAGCTTGGATAAGAACCCAGAAAATAAGCAAATATTAGCCAGGTCAGCTCTTGTATTTCTTCTAGTAGACACACCAGCATCTGGATCACCAATAATTAATTCAAACGGATGGTCTCTATTCCATACCCGTTCTCTTGGAAATTGTCTTGATGATTCAGCATGACTTTCTGAATTGTGGTGCTGACTACTTTGATTACTTTCACTAACTCCCCCTGAGTTAGTGCCAGCTCCTACAGAACTAGAGTCAACTCGATTTGAGCCTTGAACAGTAGTCCTTGAGCTGCTATTTACTCCCCCTGAGTTGTTGCCGGTTCGTACTGAAGAAGTCTCTCCTGATCTTGTAGAATTAGCTTGTTCACTAGACTCAGGTTCTTCACGTACACTTGGAACATTTAATGGGACAACCAACTCAGGTTCATCTTCAAGATCTTCTAAGTCCAGATTCTGAAATTTTAGGGACTCAGGTTCACTAGAATCTCTTGAAATTGATGAGAGTTTGGTATCGTCGAATCTGACGTTGTAGCTTTCAGTCACTTTTCGATCATTCACTAAGAACACCCTATAAGCTGCTACCACATCTGTGGAGTAACCAACAAAGATTCCTTCACGAGCTTTTGCTGCAAACTTACCTAGATTTTCATCATCTATAAGTACATAGCATTTTGCTCCAAATACATGAAAATATTTGATTGTTGGTCTTCTGCCGTTCATTAGCTCACATGGTGTCTTTTCTTTATCTTTTATAATCAAGGATCGATTTTGAGTGTAACACACGGTACTCACTGCTTCTGCCCAGAAATACAGAGGAAGTTTCGAATCACACAACAAAGTTCTTGCTGCTTCAACCAATGTTCTATTCTTCCTTTCAACCACTCCATTTTGTTGTGGAGTTCTCGGGGCTGAGTACTGACGACGTATTCCTTTAGATACACAGAAGTCATTTAGCACTGCGTTTTTGAATTCAGTGCCATTGTCTGATCTAATCGTCTTCACAGTAAGTGTTGAAACATTCTCAATTTGAGTGATGTGATCAATGATTAGGAAAGGTACTTCGTCTTTCGTCATTGCGAACAATACCCATGTATACTTAGAGAAATCATCCACGATTACCAAAGCATATCTTTTCCTAGACAAAGATAGGACATTCACTGGGCCAAACAAATCCATATGAAGAAGTTGCAGAGGCTCAGTGATACTAGAAATTTCTTTGCTTTTATGCGAGGCTCGCTTCGACTTTCCCATTTCACAGGCTTCACAGAGTCCTTTCGGAGCGAACTCCATTTGAGGTAGATCTCTCACCAATTCTCGCCTCGCGAGAGCATTCATCGTTTTGAAGTTTAAGTGAGATAACTTTTTGTGCCATAACCAGCTTTCATCATCCGAAGCTTTGCTGTAGAAACAGGTGACCTCATTCTGATTTGCTGAATCCATGTCTGCAACAAAAAGATCTGCCTTTCGAACTCCTCTCAAAGCCAGTGAACCTTCCTTGATGTGAGTGATTGATACACCTTTCTTGTTGAAGACAATTTCGTAACCTTTGTCACAGAATTGACTGATACTCAACAAATTATGCTTTAATCCCTCAACATAGGAAATATCTTCAATGATGACATTGCCAGTTTTCAGTTTGCCATATCCCTTTGTCACACCTATGCTGTCATCTCCAAAGGTAACATAAGGGCCAGCTTTCATAACCAACTCTGTAAGCAGGGACTTGTCTCCAGTCATATGCCTCGATGCTCCACTATCTAGCACCCATATAACTTTATTTCTCTTTTGCTTAATGCCCTGCAATGACAGATTGGTTAGACTTTCTTCGGAACCCAACTTTGATTGGGCCCGGCTTTTCGATAAGATTTAGAATCAACAGATTTAACAACTGGAGATGCACTTTTCTTAACATAACTAGAGCTTTCGACTTCCTCCTTTCCTTTCTCAGACTTGACATATTTATCAGTCCTAGGAGAAGGTTTGTCACTCCTAATTTTAGGAGGACTGACAGTCTTAGCTCTCCCAAACTTCTTTTTGATGTTTGAACTAGCAGCAGTATTTGAGCATGACTGGCTAGATGCATTCATTAAATTCACAAAAGTTTGCATGACGTTAAAAGTGCATGGCATACAATTAGGTTGACCACACTGTGCATGATTCTGATGCAGATTATTCATTGTATGTGTGACAGGCATGGCATGTGTAGCAGTGCATGCATAAGAAAGATGTTCAGTAGATTTGCAGTGATAACATGCTTTCTTTACTCTTTCAGCCTTAACCTCTTTTATGCCTTTCTTCCCTTGTTGTTTAACAGCCTTAGCTCCTATTCCTAGTCTAGATTCATCACTAGGGAAATTGATTTTAACTTGTTTAATAGGAGTTATAGGTTGTGCTTTCTGACGATCTTCCATCTCAATCTCATATCTAGCTATCAATTCAGTCTCTTCTTCTTCTATTCTAGGAACAAGGTGTTTGTAGATGGGTTTGACAGAAGATTTAAAAATACTAGGTGTTTCCTTTTTAAGGTCACTGGAGCTAGGATCGATATGTCTCTTGCCTTCTTTCTTAGAAAGATCAGAATAATCAAGTCCTACACCTACTCCAGTTATCTTCTTAAATACGTCATTATCTACATACACTTTACTAGCAGCTAGTTTGTAAGCTTCACATTTAGTTTCTAACTCAGCTAGTTTGTTCCTTAAACATGATTCTATTTCTGCCTTAAGGACGAGCTTGTGTTCCAAAGATTTAATAAAATCTCTTAGAGAAGTATCTACAGTACAAGCAGCCTCTAACTCTTCCACTTTTGCCTCAAGCATTCTGCTTTTGGCGACAAGTGTTTTCTGTTCCTTTTGAGAAGTGTCTAGGCTTTTGCACAACATGTAGATCTCTTCGCTAAGAGCCCCGTTCTGTTCCTTATAATCATCAATAGACATTTCTACTTTAAGGGTTAGAACTGGTACCTCTGGTTCCTCTGATGTCTCAGCCATGAGCGCAAAGTTTGCTACATGAGTAACATCTTCCTCATCTGAATCATCCCAAGCTCTTCCTTCTGTTACTACTAAAGCTCTTTTACCATGTTTTTCTTTCACCAGCGATTCATACTTGCTTTTGAGGGCTTCAAATGTCTCTTTTGGATAAGTCTGTTTAGGCTTTTTGCAGTCTGAGGCAAAATGTCCAGGTTCACCACAATTATAGCAATTGAACTTCATTTTGAAATCCAACGGAGATTTGTAGCTGGTACTCTTGCCTTTGCTTTTGTAGCCTGATGAACTACCACCACCCTTAGCAGCCCGATAATAAGATAAAGAATTTCTTTGTGGTCGGTTGCTCTTTCTGAATCTCATATTGCTGAACTTCCTTGCCATGTATGCCACGACACTATCGTCCATGTTGTCCAGCTCTTCTTGGGTGAAGTAGTCATCATCACTGTTAGATGCACACTCGTCATCATTATCAACTTGATGTGGTGCAAGTGATGATTTAGGCTTTGCTGCAACCATTGCCTTCTTAGACTCTTCCTCATCAGCAACTAATCCTGATGCAGTTTCTTTTCCCTTTGAATCATTGTCCCATGCTTGATCTTGAAGAGTTTCCAGCTCATAGGTCTTCAGAATTCCATAATATTCTTCCAGAGAAGTTGTATGCAAATCTCTGGTTTCTCTGATTGCGTAGACCCTATGTTCAATGCTCTTTGGCTGGTTCCTCAAATATCTTGTATTGGTTTCAACCATGGGGAGAGTAACACCTCTCAGATTCAAATCCAATACCAACTGACTGAATCGTAGGTAGACATCTGTTATGCTTTCTCCTTTTCGTATTCTAAAGGTGTCATACTCCATCTTGAGTATAAGTGTCTTGTTGCTTCTGACCTCTGCAGATCCTTCCATGACAACTTCTATCTTGTCCCAAATCTTCTTTGCTGTATTCAAACCCTTGACTATGTTGAACATTTCATGATCGAGAGATTCCATCAAGGTTTGTCTTACAGAAGTATCATAAGCTATTTGCTCCTTGTCAGCATCCGTAAAGTCCGCTGCCTTTTTAGGCTCAGACCGAGCAGGTATAACCTCCTCTCCTTCCGTACGCTCAGGAATAGCTTTCATTGGAACGAATTTACCCTTTTCAAGGACTTCCAGATACTCAGGGTTAATAGTCTCTAAGTAGAGTCTCATTCTGAAAACCCATTCTTCATAGTGATCTCGGTTGAACATTGGGATCTTGAAAGAATTTTTAGGAGCCATTTCAAATCTTGTCACTAAAAAATTCTAAGTACCCAAGACTAGGCTATGTAGAATATCTATGTAGAACTTCTGCCAAGTCGAAATTTCTCTAAGTAGAAATTTTGCTCAAGTCGAAATTTCTCTTAAATAGAAATTGTCCAAGTCGAAATTCACCAAGTAGAAATTGTCCAAGTCGAAATTCTATGTAGAAAATCTCAAGTAGAAATTCTATGTAGAACTTTTGTCCTTAGAATAATTTTCTGCAGATTAATTCAATATTGAATAAACAATATCACCTTTTTGACTTTTGATTACTTTACACACCGAAAGTGACTAACCCACTTGCTAAGCACTGAGTACACTTTCTTTTGCTTTCGGCCAAGGAATAATAATCAAATCAAAAGTACAAAAACACCTTTTTGACTATCTTTGTTTGTTTGAAAAAGGAGATCAAAAAGTTGTTGGGTTATCTTCTTTGACAAGAACAGATGATGAACACTCAAGAACACCAAATATCAATGAACCCAGATTAATTCACAAAAATTAATTAAAATACACCCAAGCCAAATAATCACACCTGGAGTATTTAAATAATTTTTCCCGGATGAGTTTTCACTGGAAATGAATTAAAGCTCACTTTTCGAAAAAATGAAAAGTAGATCTAGAAAATGAAAACTCACGATTCTTCTACCAAACACAAGGATCTATGTTTTGTATGTTAAACATCCGCTCTGATACCAATTGTTAGGTCCAAATGTGTTGTAGAGGGGGGGTGAATACAACTTTTCGATTTTGAGAAGCAATAAATACGATGCAATAAATGAACACACAGATTCAAGGAATATATTTCTTTATATATAACTTGAAAAGGTTGCTACAACATTCATTACAAAGTATAACAGAAGTTGAGAGAGAAGTGAATGATTCTAAGCTCTGTGAATACTCTCTCTTTTTCTTGTGTTTTTCTCAATATTGCTCACTAACTAAAACATTACACAAGTGCTTCTATTTATACTACATGTAATCTATGACCTGTAGTCCTCAAATACTAAGATGTACGTGGCCCAATGATGTCCACATAAATCTTGCCTTATCTTGAAAGCTTGGAAATCTGCCAAACAGAAGATGCCATGTGTCATGTTGAAGCTGCACTCTAAGTAGAACTTCTACTTGAGAATTTCTACTTAGCCATCTCGAAATTCTAAGTAGAACTTCTACTTGAGAATTTCGACTTAGCCATCTAGAACATTTAGTACTTAAAAAATATTCTGGTCTTCAACTTGAAACTTCAATTGCACATCTTGAGCTTGTGATATCTTCATATCTTCTTTGTTCTTCTACAAGCTCTTGAACATGGATCTTTATTACTGACATAAACTTGCTATCAATGTCCTGACACTTGATGCACTGGTCTGGTTCATAAGTGACTAGTCTTGATAGTGTTTCTGCTTCTTGAATAAATTACCATATTCACTTAGTAACTTGGCTTTCCAATATTTGCTTTCCTTCTTGTTCACTTGAAATCAATTGGTCTTGTTGATACTGATAGTTATGATCTTGAATCTCGAATTCTCAAATCACTGAGGCCTGAACAACTTTGACTTGAACTTCTCTCAATGATTTCTTCTTGGCTTGATCATAGTTAACATGTTCAATTGTATCAATTACCTTGTCTTCATTTAGCGTTGATTTCTTGTGACTTCTTGTTCTTGATTGTCTTCTGGTTAAGTATCTTTTCTTTTAATTGAGTTACATTAGTTATAGTGTTACAAGTTAATACACTCTGCCTTTCATTTTATCTAACTAACTTTCTCTTAATATGTGTGTATTTTAGAAAAGGGACAAGTAAATTGGGACGGAGGGAGTATTCAATACACACTACTTCATCGATACTCCTTAAAAACAATATTCAATCCACTACTTCATCCACCACTCTTTAAAAACTATATTCAATACCCACTACTCCACCCATTATTCTTTAAAAATTATATTCAATATCCATTACTCCACCCACTATTCTTTAAAAACAATATTTAATACCCACTACTCCTTAAAAACAATATTCAATACTATCTACTCCATTAGAAAACAATATTCATTATCCACTATCTTAAAACTCAAACCCGTATTTTTAATCAAATGGGAAATATTTAAAGAGATGGAGGGAGCACATGTTTATTCAAAATCCATACCCTCTCCCTATATAATTTGTTAATCATTTTTTTGACCCCTGTTTCATGTTTCGTGTTTCCGTTCGTATAGTAATCCTATGTTTATTTAGTACTTGCTTGCTAGGAAAAGACATCGTAAGGTGGATCTACCTAACAAAACAAACGAATCCAGCAAGTACACTGTTCGAGATTTCCAGGAAAAATATACGTATGTGTTATAAATTATACTCAATTTTCCCTCTGTCTCAAAAAACTCTTTCCATTTCATTTGGACACATTTGTCAATGCACATTTTCAATTGTTACTACTCCCTCAGTCCCATTGATTTGTTTACGTTTCAAAATGATGTTTTTTATCACTCATTTTAAGGCACATTTTAAAGGTAGTTTCATAACTTATTTTTAAAATTTTCTTTTATTGTATAAAAATATAATGTATATACTTTTATACAAAAAAAGAAAATTTTAAAAATAAGTTATGGAACTATCCTTAAAATACACATTAAAATGCGTGCCAAAAAGTGTAAAAAGAAATTTAAAGAATTGGTTGGGACGGAGGAAGTATCTTTAATTTCGTATTAGTTTTAAATATAAAAACTTCACTGTATTAAAGTACTAACAAAGAAGATCATTACGAGCCCCAATAAGATCACTCATGACTATATTTGATCATGTTGATTAGACGTAAATTAATAATTTATCGCATGTCATGAACAGTCCCAATATATGAAACGAGAAAATGATTATGTGACGGAGGAAGTACAATTTAACGGGAGTAATCCAAATTTGAACAATGATTAATTCTGGCTAGCTAGTAGCCTGCTAAGAAGTATGGACAAGGAAGTGTGTAAACATACACTTAATGAATGTTCCTTCGAGAGAATAATGTAAATAGTGTAATAGTAACTAACTAATGCTGACAGTTGTAAAATTTTCAAACATAGTTGTTGTAAGAGAATATCGAAGTGGGGTCGTGATTGAGAAAGAGCGGGTCTTCATGTTTTGTACTCACTATATCCTATCAATTTCTTAACATAAAAAATTATTCTATCATATTCACCTTTTAACATAAAAAATTGCTATCTGACACGCATTTTAAGCTATATTTTAAGAATAGTTTTATAATTTAATTTTGATATTTTTTTTTTGTATAAAAATAGGATTGTTCTATTTTTATACAAAAAAAATATCAAAAATAAGTTATAGAACTATCCTTAAAATCCGTGCCGAAAACTGGTCCGCAAATATTAATAATTCAATGGAACGGAGTGAGTACATGTTAGACCATCTGTCAATATTAATACGAATTTTCTAATGTGTCTTTAAGGACACACAATAAAATATAAATTATTAAATTTTGATTATTTTTTATTGGGTCCTGTTAACAATAGCCTTTAGGGCTATGTTTAAGGATAAATTTTTGCCATGTGGTGGATTTTTATTGGATGATTTATGTGAATGCATGGGGGCACATACTTTTTTGCAAGTGGGGCACAACCTTAAGCCAATTAAAAACTAGCACATAACACCTTAACCATAGCCCTAAGTGCTATGATTAACGTTTTCCTTTTTTATTTAGTAATGATAATAGATTCCCGTAATAAGAAGAAGAAGAAATTTCATAAAAATGTTATGAAAATAATTGATTAATGTATGTTTTTGGGCACACAATAGAATTACACATATTAATATAGGATTATAATTGCGGTATTGACCTCTCAATTCACTTCATATTGGAGAAAATGTTAATTTATTTTCTCGATATTATTCTTGTTTGTATGGGGCCATTGTCAAGACTACGCACGTTAATATTATCCGATCCAAAGGCATAACTCGTTGTTCGTCTGCTTAATTTATAGGTTAGTTTGCCTCTTATCTCGGTATAATCATATTTGTATCTGAATCTGTGGTTACATATTGGAAAAAATTCGAGGTCATATACGTGCAGAGGGACTTGGAAGCTAACATAGTTAATTTAAGAAATGTTGGATTGGACGGAGAATGGACCATGGGGTTGAGCAATAAAGTTGCTGCTGTCAATCAAAGTAAGAGAAGAGGGACACCAAAGAGGTACTTATGAGAAAGATAAAGTTGAAACAGAAATATGAAGGGAGACACAGTACGTATTTACAAGGGCCACACACCTGAAAGTGATAGTAGGAGAAAAGAAAGCTTTGTTCGAGTCATTTTACTTGCCATTTCATTTCATTGAAAACACAATTGTATATACATATATATAGAAGTATCCAGACTGACGAAAATGAATGTACGATACAAACTGTGTTGATTTGATAACGCGCGTGCCAGGCGGAGCAGCGACGTAGATACTGAAATGACCCCGACATTCAAATTATAAAACCGCCTAATTCGTCTGATGCTGGTGCAGCACCGGCAAATGAGTCGTCACAATACTGGAGAGCTTAATAATTGACCATTCTCAGTTTGTACCTTTTACTCATTTCACTATTACATTACAGTAGAAAACATATAAACTGATATATAATGCTCTGGGAGTGTTTAAGTATCACTGCAGCACTATGTCTAGTCGACGTCCCCTCGTCATTTCCTTTCACGCTCAACTCAGCCAGCGCGCCTTGGGCCTACCGTACCCTACTTTACATGCATACCCCAGTTCTATTGTCATTCCCTCGATTTTTGTGTTCTTTTCATTTTAGTTTGCATTGCCCTCTATTGCCTGATTTCGCTCTCAGTGTTGCTGCTATGCATCTAGTATAACCTTATATTTATTAATAAGCGAAACACCCTTCTAACGATATCACTTTTGGTTTCACCCCTATTTTGATTTCACCGTATTTTGGTTTCACCCTATCATCATATTTCTATAATTCTGTGATGTTTTTTGATAAAACAGAAATTCTATTATTATATAATTCTTTTATTATAACTTTAAATAAAAAAAATAGCTTCATCCCTAAAATCATATTGCCTTATAATTTTATGTTACTTTTTAAAGAAAATAATAAGATTGAAATCCTATTATAATTATAATACAATTTTTTATCATAATTTAGAATCAAAAAATAATACGATCAATTCTGCAAAAGATTTTTCAAGTAGAACACCTAAAACATGTTTGTATACACTACTCTATAACATTCTTCCCTGCGATTATATGTTATTTGTTTAAAAAAATATAATAAAATTGAAATCTTATTATTATTATTATAATTTTTACATTGTATTAGCAAATTTTTTTTATTATAACTTATAATAAAAAAAGATTACGATCAATTATTCTAAATATCTTTCAATGAAAACAACCGAAACGTGTTTTCATGCACTTCTATTAAACAATCTAAGTTTATAATTTGTTAATAACATAATTTTTTTATGCGAATAACATAGTTCTTTTTATAATTTTTGTAATATAATTTTATAAATATTTAATGAAATATAAATTAGTAATTATTTAACATAATATCTGAGCCCGTGCTCCGCATGCGTTATCATCTAGTATATTTAATACTCCTATCGAAAAACAAATATTGTTTCGAGAAATATGTAGCATCCCAAAATCCGGGATACAGATCTGGGGCTACTAACCACAAACAACTACAAACAATCCTGGATATATACAACATATAATGATAAAACCCCTTAACCAAGATCGCATACAGGTTATGGTATGAAACAAACTACCAAATTATATCATTACAATCCAACCTCAGAATAAAATGTTATACAATTTTTATGAATAAACAAAATCACTATCTAACTACATATCCAACCTTGACAATTCCCAATCCATTATTTGAAAAAGTCCATAACTCGAACGTCTCCTCTCGCTGCCTAAAGAGCAATACCAATTAACTGACCACTAGGTTCTCTGATTATCTCTAACAACTGGAGTAATAAACAAAAGCAAGAGTGAGCCAACAATGCTCAACAAGTGTAAATAGTGATAACAATTTCAATAACGATGAAAATTCTGATAAACAAATGAGTTTCATCTCATTCTATGAAAGAATCAGTTATATCAACTTTTAGATTGCCACGAGGGCCAACAATTCGCCATTAATAAGGTGCATCAGAAACTAGAACATATAAGAGTTCCGACATCAAAAAATTATTAAAACAGATTTCCAAGGAGTCAAGAACTAAACATCTCAATCTCAGAGTATAGATTAGAATTGGAATTTTTATTTATTATTAAAAAAAATATCAAGGTTAGGCTGCTGATCAGTCACGCACTAATCCCAGACAAACGCACACAGCAATGTCCTTAATTGGATCCATGACACACATTGGCCTTAACTTCTGACCATAATATGGTCTCACCCCGAAGGGTTTTACGCCCCAAGGGCCACTTTTAAAAAAACATTTCCAATTCTATATCAACCACAATAGGTGTCGGGACAATCGACAACCCTTGATATCCAACAACTGGAACTCACGTCCAAAACAACTCAAGGTTAGAAGTTAATAAGAAACGACATCATTGTCTAGTATCGACAAGTTCGATACAACACAAGGGATAAATGATCAACCAAGATTCTCAACTGATATCGACAAGTTCGATACCACACAGGGTATAAATAAAGAACAAAAACATCAACAGGTGTCGAGGAGTTCGACACAATAACAGGGGTGATAATTAAAGAACATTAATCTCGAAAAGATATCAGCTATTTCAATAGGAATAGTTTGAGTTATATCAGTATTAAAAAAATTAAAGAAACGATTCACTGACAAGTTGATTACAACAACTAAGAATATTCGATTAAACAAGGATACAGTCAAGTGCTAATTATTTAATGAAACTTTTCCAACACATTGTAAGTTTGAACTAAATTAAGTAAGTTAAGTGATTCAAAACGAACAGTTGTAAAATAATTCCGGGATAATCAATTATAAATCAGTTTGAAGAAAAGTTCTCTTAAAGGGGGTCCATCGGTTAAAAACATGTTGTACTCATGATTGATGAAGAAAGATTTTTTTTTTATAAGATTTCAAATCCTGGATTTCCTCTGTCTGAAGATTTCTCTTGACTACTTTTAAAAATTAAATAAAATAAATATTAAATAAAATGGTACTTTACAGAGGAATTCAGTAAAATACTCGGTGTTAAACATTATTGGAGTAAAGATTGCTCACAAGGTTAATTGAAAATTTGCACTTGACTATAGGTTAAGAAAATGAACATTTGCATGCTCTTTGAAGAAGTACGTCATTTTTATAAACATAATTTAACAGAAACATTCTTATGAATGATATGAATACAATTGCATCACTTGAACAATAAGTGATTAGCAAGAACACTTGCCTCGATTTACGGAGTTCCTGACTTTCACCTCGATCCTCAACTCAGTTTCATGACAACCTTTAGTTGCTAGCCTTTTATTTGGCCCTACTTTCATCTTTACTTCACCGTTCGCTTAATTAACGTCACTTCACTCATCGGCTTTGATACTTGTCCTTCTGTTCATCCTTCAGATTACCCGCGCACTGTCCTTGGCCATGTTTCCTATTCGAACCTTTTCAAGGTCAAATACTATTTTAGTATCCAACTAAGCAAAATCTTATTATTTTGCTTTATTCTACCCATACGCGTCCTATATCGCTTACACACATATTTCATATAGACATATACCATCATTTACACAAAATAGCTTTAATATAACCACTAGGTCAAATACTTCACAAAAATACTCAACACAGATGGTCACTTAATACTTAGGTACCATCTAGGCAACCACTTCACAGCAAATTCACAACATACTTTCAAATCATCAAATCAAATAAATTAAATAGATTTTAAAATAGATTTGCAGGGGAATTTTAGAAAATTTCGGCATGAAGTATTCGTAAATAGGACTATTCCCCTGTTTTTCAATTCAACCATTTACCAACCAAATTATATGAAAATAGAGCTACCTCAACTTGTAGCAACATAAAAGTAAACATATAAGAAAAGTACCCGCCCAGACATGCGGCACATAGCACATAAGGAATTCTGCCTCGACATGCAGTAAACACATAATAATTTATATTAGCATTAACTACTACTTACGCTACATCAATAATCGTATCACTCACGCATTTTAATGATACACGTGACAATCAATTATTGATTTTCGTAAGCTCTAGGGAACAACCCCTAGCATTAACTATTATTTACGCTATATCAATGATCACATCACTCAAGTATATTAATTATACTCGTGATAGTTAATCATTGATATTCGTAAGCCCGAGGAACTAGT
The DNA here is from genome assembly GCA_037693485.1 of Kitagawia praeruptora. Lineage (NCBI taxonomy): Eukaryota > Viridiplantae > Streptophyta > Magnoliopsida > Apiales > Apiaceae > Kitagawia > Kitagawia praeruptora. Next base: position 44,059,773 of record CM075350.1, read on the forward strand.
TGAAGAGAATTACACAAGTCCTTAAATATTGACACTTAATTAAGACTTGTGATCTCATTGTAACTCCTCACAGATAAACACATAATAAAATGAATCTAACAATTAATCTTTGATAAATACTCCCTCTGTCTCAATATAATCTTCCCCTTTACAATGTCGGCCATGTTCATAACATGAGACAAATTACTAATTTACGCATAATCTATAAGACCAAATATAGTCATGAGTGATCTTGTTGAATTCATATTTATGAGTGCTTTAATACAATGAAGTTTTTATATTTAATACTAATACGAAATTGAACATATTAACGATCAAAAGTGTGCGTTGGCAAACGTGTTTTTTGAAATCGGAAGAGTTTTTTGAGACGAAGGGAGTAACATTTTAAAACCATACAATCAGGAATTAAATTCTTATTTTAAGAAAACTTTGTGAATTAGCCTTTTTGTAAGTTGGACTATCCCGGGGTCACAACCCCTCAATTTTAATCAAAACTACATCAAGACATACTACACAGCCTCTAGGGCCAGTAGTACTTTCAGAATTCACCACATTAACATCTACCAAATATAAGGTTTAATTAATTATAAAATACTAAGTCAAAACCATTTTGACCATATGTTTAACTCATCACCACGTAATTGACAAGTATAGCATTTAACAGATATTATGACTCAACTATAACATTCAATCCATATAAACCATTTATAATTAGCAAACTCGTATAAACTCCAGCATTATACGACAAATAATAAATAGTAACTAAAAGACATTTAACCACATATATTTCACCAGAATTTAACAATTAAGCACTTAGCAAATAGCAATTACGACATAGCACCCTTATATGACTCCCCACCATATACAACGAATAATAATGATCAACTTATAATCAATTAACCACTTACAAACCAATACCAAGTAATTAACAATTATGACATTCATCAACTACTCTAACTCAACTTACAACAATAACAATCGCTAAACTCGAACATATATCGAATTCACAATTAATCTCAATAATTATAACTAAAAACTAACAATAATAATTAACTATATTCTCCGAATTAATTCACGAAAATATAACAATATCCACAATTTACAACTTTAATCTAATTACGAAAATCAACATATCTAACTTGCAATTTAAACTAATTAAATTACAATAATTAAATAATTAAATCGCAATTTACAACTAAAATGAAAATTAAATATTTACATCGAAAAATAAATAAATAAATAATTAAAGAAAAGGGATACCTTTCCGGATACAATTTCCCAAAAATTCTCTTCCTCCCTCTCTCGCTCTCTCTTTCTCTATCCCTCTCTTTCACCTGTCGTTGCTCAGCCCTTCTCCACCTACCTGCGCACCACCAAGCTGCTGCTGGACCTCGCCGGACCCGCGGGAACCATCGCCGCCGCCGGCCGCCGCCGCGCTCGGTGGTTTCCCCCTCCCCTGCGCGTCTTCTCCCATGCCCTCTCTTCACTTGCACACATACACACACTCTTACACATATACACACACACACACCCACACATGTATATACATATATATAATCAATTCCAATCCCCCCAATCTCTCTTCTTCTTTTTCTCCAATCTCTTTTCTTTTCTTCTATTTTATTATTTTTTTTTCCCGACTTCTCTCGAATCTTCTACTGCTGGGCTGCTAATATATCTCTTAATGGGCTTGGCCCATTTCTTGTTACTACTTTATTCTCTTTTCGGCCCAATTATACACTAATAAACGACTTCTATAAATCACCATTAAATAGAACATTCAAAAAATTACACTTTTCATTTTTAAAATCAAGAATATTAAATTACGAGCACACACATATTTTTAAAATATTTTTCGGATAAAAAATGAATTAAATATGAATTTTTCAAGTTTTGATCCTTTAAATACAATTGAACCTCTTAAAATCATTTTAAAATACTAAAACACCCAAATTAATTCACCCAACGATTTTAAAATCTCTATAAATATATAAAGATAATACTACCACTACGCCAAAACTGTTAAAAGACATCACCCCTTTAACATCGGTTGCGTTTCTGACCGATGTTAAAGGTGTTTTTTACATCGGGTTTACTAAAACTGATGTTAAAGTATGTTTCAGACATCGTTTCTAGATGCAACTAAGCTAGAAGCCGTGTCTTAACTACTTTAAACCGATGTCTTAACTACTTTTTAAAAAGATTAAAAAAACAAGCGCGGTTCCTTTTCAGCGTACTTTCCCTCTAATAATGCAAATATTGAGCCCGCTTAGAAACATTTCCCCTTAGAAACATTTTCCCACTTCAGACATTTTACTTCCCTCCTCTCACTACCTCACCCGCTGCTCACACTCACAAATCTCACTCACAAACCCCCAAATGTGAAGAACCCTAGATTAAAACCCAAGATTACAAACCCCCAAATTAAAACCCTAGATTTCAAAACCCCCCTTTTGAATCCCAATTATATATGTCGAACCCTACCTTTCGATTTCTGTTAATTGGTGCTCTTGGAGGCTATTAAATAGGTCGAATCTTAATTAGTAAGTAAGTATTTTCGATTTCGATTAGTAAGTATTTTTCGATTTCGATTTTTGTTTGAAAAATGTTTTTAATTTAAGTTTTTTTAGCAGATTGATTGATTCTTAAGCTTGGGTCATCTCCAAAGTAAGTGATTTTTCAGATCTATTGTTATAGATGTATGCATGTCTATTTTTCTTGTAATTTTTGTTTGTATATCTTTGTAATTTTAATGTCTGCGCTGCTTGTTGTTGTTTGTAGGGCTCGATTTGTGCTTGGATGTACTGTTTGTTTGGGCTCGGCTTTTGTTCTTGTTTGGCTCAGTTTCTTGTAAGTCTCTAATTCTGTTATTGTATTTCTCACTCTATGAATCTTTGTCAATTTGCTTTGTTGTTTGATGACTTATTTGTGAACTTCTTTTGCGTAGTTTAGTTGTTTGATAATTTTCTTATTGTTTTTGAATATATTAGTAGTGCACCTGCTTAGTAGTTTGGTTCTTTTACGTAGTTTGGTTGTAAAGCATGAATAACATTAATCGCCATTAATTTTGTTCAGTTCAGTTAGTTCACCATTTCTCCACGACTTACATATTTTGTGTCTCTGATGTCAACTTAGCAATATTGATTTGTCAAAATGGCTACACCTTTTTTCTAATCAGTAGGATAGGATACAGAGTCCAGAAGTAACAGACACTCGGAAAGTAACCCAGGCATTCAATATCTACAGCTTTGGGGTCATCCTGCTTGAGCTTCTAACAGGGAAGTGCCTTATATGCTTATACATACCATAGGCAGTGATGAAGTCATTCGCTTTGTTAGACGGTTTCATTCCTTTGTTTATTTAAAACTTATTCAAGCATACAAGAAGAGAGCTAATTAACTGATATGCTCTATATTTAACTGAAAATAAACTTCATGTGGAAAAAAGAGTTCGACACAAGCTATGTGGGCTTATGAAAGATGGTGCACAATGGCTGGTAGATAACACTGACATTAAATTTGTTGGTAAGATGAGCAATGTCAATAAATATATATTGGAGGCATTCAGATTTGTTGATCTATACTTTTTTGGGATTAAACATGCATCTGACATCGAATCTTAAAGCTCATGCTTATCTCCGAGACAGTATCATATGTTTAATTTAATTATTAGTATCTTGATGCTGTGCCAATAAGAAAGAGACAACTTCAGGTGTAGTTGCTTTACCACATATACATATTACTGGTACATCATTCATCATAATTTCTTTTTCAATATTCAACTTTCCGTTATGTTTGAGTGATGGAGCAATTTTTGAACAACTAGTTTTCGGATTTAGAAGGGACTTACCAACGTGACTTATTTTTTCTTTAATACAGGAGTTTATTTATCTGCTACTGCCTATGATGATTTGATTCCTGCTCAACATGTTTTCCTTGAAAGCAGAGTAAGAAATTAACTAGTCACATATCTGTTATGATAGATATTCACTGATACACACTCTGCTTGGTAACCTTGCAATAGAAAACAACCCCTTAACATTATGGTGTCATTAATATTCCTAATATTAATATAAAGATGGTAATTTAACTCTTGATTAGTGGTCATTAATATTCTTAATATCAATGTGTAGACTAGAAAATTGATTAATTTTGTTTCACTGATGGTTTATATACTCTTTGATTTTATATCAATAATTGTTACCCTCCACAGATTGTGGCTTAACATACAGAGGTCTCAAACATTCAAAACATCAGACTGTACTCTTATAAAGAGCTGCGAACGATGGGAGGTTTCGGTTTTGTTTACAAGGTAAGGACAATTTATTCTTTCATTTTTCTTATTAATAGTTGAAGGATCTGAATTGTTACTCACGTATCATTTAATTGTTTTCATATTCAGGGGAAGCTAAAGGATGGCACCTTGGTGGCTGTAAAAGTGCTCTCTGAGGAATCAACTCAGGAGTTCTTGACAGAAATAAAGACAATCTCTTCTATAGAACATGAAAATCTTGTTAAGCTATGTGGTTGTTGTGTAGAAGGAATCCATAGGATCCTTGTATATGGTTTTCTTGAAAATAATAGCCTTGCTCAAACCCTATTAGGTAAATCACATACTTGTGAAAGGTTTCCCGTCAAAATAATAATAGGCGAAAGCTTTTTTGAAAATTTTATGTGTTCTTATTAAATGGGAATGGCTTCTTTGCAGCTTGCTTTTCCAGATGCTATATATCTTGTTGATGCTATTCAGGGAGGAGAGGCGCTTATTATAGCTTGTAAGCCTGCACTTGAGTCTGTTAACATCACTAAAGTTATTCACGATTGCAAACGAGAGATAGTGAGGTCTCTAATGGTTATATATGTTTCTCAAACTTTAACCATGTCATTGATGCTATAACACTTAATGCCTTTAAATAAATTCTAATTTTGCAGGCACTTTATTTTCAGTTTCTAAAGTAATCACCGTGTGCTGAGCCGATAAGCAAGCCATGATCCAAACACAGATTCTACAAAAAGGTATGTTGTATATATCATTCTGTCTTCACCTAAACCTAATAAGATCAATTGTGTTTTCGAAGAACAAATATGCACTATTCCTTTATCTTTTCTTATATGTACTCTTACATCTTTTTTCTTTTCAAAGAACTTATATTGAACTTACATATAACAAGCAAATAGTCTGGTTTTTATTTACGTGCAATTTTTTAAGGGAATATTCTTAACAAGCGAACAAGGCACAGAAACCAACTTGTATAGAGTTTTGTGTTACAGCGAAAAGATGATAATCACAAAGTAACAATTCAGAGCGACTTATGGAAGAAATTGAATGTATTTTACAAGTTTTGTCATCTACATAGTGTTACTGGCACGGTGAGTTCTGTCCTATATCTTCTTCTTTATTTCATGTAGCTATTCAGTTTTGGAAAATCATCTGAAATTTCACATGTAAAGTTTTACGTTCTTGCTAACAGGTGACTGGGGTAATTTCGGTTTCACTACTGCCTTTGACTTCATTCGGAGATCTGTCACCTGAATTTTTTGTGGGATTGCTAAATGTTTCGTATATGTAATTTTGTTTGAATTAAAGTTGCGTATATGTGAGACTACTGATTATCTATTTTTTCTTGTCTAAATGCAGGCAATGATCCCATTTGCTTTTGTGAACATCTACGTGGTTACACTAAATCAATTGATTGATGTTGGAATAGACAAAGTAATAAAACTAGCTATCTGTACTTATAGTTGATTTTCATAGACTGATTGTCATTTTGTTCTTAGTATATAAGTTCTCTTTACTGTACACTTTGGCCAGATAAACAAGCCATATCTTGTACTAGCTTCTGGGGAATATACCATGCAACAAGGAAAGGCCATCACCTCAGCATTTGGAATAATGGTTAGATAATAGTACTACCTTCTACTCCGAGAGCGAAATTCCGTTCATTGTGAAAAATGCTGAGGTTAATTTTTTTTTATTGTTTTCTAACCATATAGATGTGCTCTTCCTTGCAGGCTATGTAAAGGCTATGTCAAAGTGCAATAATCCTATTCCATGTAACACTTTCTTTAGCTTTAGCTTTAGTTGTGTGAATTTTATATAGTATTGTTAAGTTTCAAATTATTAGTAGTTGAGGAGTTTGTTTGTTATTGCGACCTTAAGAATATATTTGTAGTTGAGGTAGTTGTGGATATAGAGTTTGGTGTAGTAGTAGAATGTTAATGAATTATGCTTTTGGGTGAATGTTTTGTATTGCTAACTTTAGTGGTATATAAATCTATTTGAATGTTTTGAATAACATATCACGTCGATATTGAAAAAACAATGTTGAAACAAAGAACATACATCACTTTTTAAAGCAAAACTGATGTTCCCGCAAAAAACAGACATCAACTTGAGCCTATACCACATCACCTAAAAATTGATGTCTAATTTGGCAATTTCATGAATTTATTTTACATCGGTTAAAATATGATGTGGTATACAATTTACAACATCGGTTTTTTAACCAAAACCGATGTAGTAAAGAGGTTGAGACATCGGTTCTGATTTAAGAACTGATGTTGTTGACAGCTATTAACATCGGTTAGGAACTGATGTAATAAGTAGTTTTTAACATCGGCCCTGAACCGATGTAAAACACATAGACTTTTTACCTCATATAGCTAGACATCGGTTTTGAAAATTTTTAACATCGGTCCAGAACCGATGTCTATTGACTTATTTGGCATAGTGTACAAAAGATTTCACAATTTTTAATAATTCCTATAATTTTATAAAATTTCCAGAGGATAAAAAATGCATGATTTAAGCATATTTAAATCCTCAAAATACAAATAAAAACACACAGACTTTCACAGCATGCACAAATCATCACGTAAACACATAAACACTACTCCACATATATTCCACCTTTACAACAATATTCACATAATATAACTCATAATTTATATTAAATAAATAATTTAAAATTCAAAATTTTCTAAGTCGTTATATCCTTCCCACCTTAGTAGGATTCTGTCCTCAGAATCAATCCTAAGGACAAATGCCACAATACTTCTCAAATATCTTGCGTCCGCTTCCCAGGTTGTATCTTTCAACCTCTAGGATTCTATCATACCATCTCATAAATTTATAAGCTCATTCCACGAGCCCTCAATTTCCGAAATAACTTTAATCTTTGGTTTTCGAGTCTTTTTAACTCTAAACGTTTATTACACGAGAACGAATATCTTTTCCCCGAAAATCAATATGACTTTATCGCATAATGAACTATACCCCGCGTTAAAACTATATTACCACGACAATCCTTCGCAATTATACCACCGTGCAATTTGCCTTAATTTACAACGACCTACACTTGGTATAATTCCCACGCTTTACTTATAACCACACGATTTCAAATAGAACTTCGAGAAAAGAATCTCAAGAAATCCTCCGATCGCTTCCACTCCACTTTTCAAGTACTATGTTGATCGAGAAGGGAATAATTAAGAAGTTTCTTTTTGTCTTTAGTCCTATATTTTTACCGAGTACCCAATCTGGAAATTTAACATCATTTCGTCCATTCTCAGTCACATCCTTGCAATCGAATACTATAATCAACATATATGTCCTTAGATGTACATCAAGCATAATTCAATTAATAACTCGATTCTCACTCTTATAAAATATTCTGGTTCGCTAAATCTTTGTGAAATATAGCCTCGATTATTTGCAGCTTTTGATAGCTAATATACTTGTCACCTTGACTGTGACTTCACTCAATACAAGAACAAGATTGATATATCCAATTTATTACCGATTCTCCGAGGTCCCAACTTCACCCGATACCAATCATGAAACAATTCTTCAACAATTTCCAACAAGCTCCCGCTTTTATCAACATGAATCTTCCACTTAACATGCATCACCACTTATTTACATCTCCTAAAATGAACCTTCCTCAGATAAAATTTTGAGAAAAGAATATTAAGAAATCCTCAATCATTCTTACTCCTCTTTCACGTGCAATGTTACTTGAGAAGGGAATAATCGGAAACTTCTATCCATCCTTCATCTCATTGTTTTACCATGTAACCAATCCGCACTGATGACCATTTTCCTTAAATCATATATATATCTTATTCGCAGCACACTATTCCGCGTCTCCTCTAATCAACTTTCGAATCACAGCTTTGAATACTTGACGAGTTTCCGAGTTTAACTTTACATGCCACATCTTCAACATTTAACACCACCCACATTAACCACAAAATCATGACTTTCGAAATTCACATTTAGATCCTTGTGACAAATTTTCTTCCTTTTCTTGAAAACTCTTAAAATCGCTCTCGATTGATTTGCATACGCTTCCTAAGTCTTTGATCATCTTGATATGTGATCTACGATCATATTAAATTCTTCGTCTGAATGTCGTTTGAAATCTTATTCACTGGAATATGCTTTGACTTAATTGTCTCATTTCTGATATCTCCTTATACAAAACAATTCCATTCCCTTGGTATAACAACTTCTTAATTTGCTTAATCGTTAAGAGCTCAATGTCTGCTTCCGACCTCAAAACGCCGCCTTTATCTTTCTCAAAAATCAAAATTTTCCTTTTTCTAGTCTTTACAATTTACTCGCATTTCATTGTTTGGAAATAAATCTAATCCTGTGTTATTTTAACTCTTTTTCTTTATAGTCATCACAATCCACTTCTTATTAACCTCCTTCATAACCATTTTGAATTTCTAGATTCTTGATAATCATAACAGCAGTCTTATTACTCTCCTCATACTTCCACTAAGATTGATATGATACTAATTTTGGCAAAAATTCCCATCTTTTCAAGCTCATAACACATAGCTTTAACTTCTGACGCTGCTACTTGTCACCACACTGCCTTTCTGGTTACAGCCACAACTTCCCACATTTATCTTAATAAAATCTCTAGGGATTCTACTCCCGAAATCTTATTTTATGATCATGGGATCTCGTTAATTTATGTTAATTTTATTTCTATAGGCAACTACAGTGCCCTTTCTCTTCTAACTCCACATCTTCGGGATTCTCCATTCTTTTCTTAACTAAATTTTATATGTCTTCTATTTAATCACTTCTGGAAACTTTCTGGTTTCTCTGCCTTCCTCCTTATTGACATTTTATTCCATTTTGGTCAACTTTCCACCATTCTTGATAATCATGACTTTCTACACTGGCTTGCATAAGTTATTTACTCCACATAATCATCTTACCCCTCATTCAGTCTTGGTTCTTCTTGTTAACTCTTACAAACCTTTTCATTCTACTTCGTTCTGCTTTATATAAGTCATCCTTCTTGATTCTAAAATCTTATATCTAACGACGGATTCAAAACATTCAAAATTTTATGACATTCTGTTTACTACCTCTGCCATACAAAAGATGTTTACAAATAATCTTACTTCAGCATTGTACATCTTATATCCAACATCTCCATTTCCCTTCTCTTTTCGCCCTTTAACCATATCTGCAATCATGCATGTGATTTTCTTTGCTGTCCTTTTTCTTTATTCAATTCTCATTAGCCTCAGACTTTGTCCATACTTTATCGGTTCCGTAATTATTCTAATTTGACACGACATATCTGTCTTAATCACCAAATTCTTAAACTTGCATAACCAATTCTTCGTCCATGCAGTTATAGTTCTATCATTTAAGACGTCGTCACACCCATCTTCACATTTCTTCATCATTAAGAATTTTTGAAAACATCGAATTTCTGACAAAAGAAGTCAATAAAACGAATGGGGCTTCAAGTATGAATATATACTGAGTTTATTTGATAAGACTTTTATAAAAGAATTTAACCGAGAGATCAATATGATCTTTGAACTATTTTTAGGTTGCATTTGTCACTTGGTCAACCACCATAGTACATAAAGATGGCCAGTCTTTAGTACTTTCATGACAAACACAATCAGTGGCGTCCCACTGGACTCCTACCACAAAGATAAGATGTCCCTGAATCCCCTATCTGTATAGGTTGTTCATCTCAGCTGGAATAGAGAAAATCAAGTATTCATGAAAATGGAAAGGATTCAAGAGTTTCAAAAATTTCTTGTAAGGTTGGACCAAGTGCCCTCTGAAAGTATAGATATTTCCGAAAGAATGGGATTGGGTTTCGAATAAATCTGATATATAAGACTCATCATCAATTAATGGATAACAACTTTTCGATAGATGCATCATCTATTAATCAAGCAAGCATTCAAGAAATTCCTAATTATTCATAACCTCACTCTTGTCGAAGCACTAACATACATAGCTGCCAAATCGGCCTGACAATCATGAGTTGAATAAATAAGAAGATCTCAATTCATTCTCGGTTTTAGACCGTCACTGCGCAACGAATGCCTCAGCAACGATACCAATCGGGAATTAATTTACGATGATTCGAAGAAAGAATAGGAAATTTCTTAAGGCAATAAATTTGAACAAATCAATGATTAGGGATGCATGGCTACGCTTAACTTCCAATCCTTGCTAATAATCACTTTATACTCATAACCTTCTCGTATTCTCTCCGTAACGTTCACATCGTATCTAATAGCGTAGAAAGATTTTAAAAAAAATACACGCGAAAATCTCACGATAACGCTCTTCTATACTGGTAGCTCCAGCTACCCGCTTAGGTTATGCTGCTTCGGTTTTGCTGTCTTGCTCATAGCCAAACCCTCTAGCGATTCGATCCTCTATCCACGCTATATGCCGAAAGACCGTATAATGTCGCAATACTAGCCGAAGTACCCTAAGGCGATCCTTGTCCTAAATCGTTCTACCCGACATCTATCCTATACACGTACACCTAACCCTCCTAATCTGTTTCAGTGAACATAACCTGTTTCAATAGGAATAGTTTGAGTTATATCAGTATTAAAGAAATTAAAGAAATGATTCACTGACAACTTGATTACAACAACTGAGAATATTCGATTAAACAAGGATATAGTCAAGTGGTAATTATTTAATGAAACTTTTCCAACACATTGTAAGTTTGAACTACATTAAGTAAGTTAAGTGATTCAAAACGAACAGTTGTAAAATAATTCCGGGATAATCAATTGTAAATCAGTTTGAAGAAAAGTTCCCTTAAAGGGGGTCCATCGGTTAAAAACATGTTGTACTCATGATTGATGAAGAAAGATTTTTTTTTTATAAGATTTCAAATCCTGGATTTCCTCTGTCTGAAGATTTCTCTTGACTACTTTTAAAAATTAAATAAAATAAATATTAAATAAAATGGTACTTTACAGAGGAATTCAGTAAAATACTCGGTGTTAAAACATTATTGGAGTAAAGATTGCTCACAAGGTTAATTGAAAATTTGCACTTGACTATAGGTTAAGAAAAAGAACATTTGCATGCTCTTTGAAGAAGTACGTCATTTTTATAAACATAATTTAACAGAAACATTCTTATGAATGATATGAATACAATTGCATCACTTGAACAATAAGTGATTAGCAAGAACACTTGCCTCGATTTGCGGAGTTCCTGACTTTCACCTCGATCCTCAACTCAGTTTCATGACAACCTTTAGTTGCTAGCCTTTTATTTGGCCCTACTTTCATCTTTACTTCACCGTCCGCTTAATTAACGTCACTTCACTCATCGGTTTTGATACTTGTCCTTCTGTTCATCCTTCAGATTACCCGCGCACTATCCTTGGCCAGGTTTCCTATTCGAACCTTTTCAAGGTCAAATACTGTTTTAGTATCCAACTAAGCAAAATCTTATTATTTTGCTTTATTCTACCCATACACGTCCTATATCGCTTACACACATATTTCATATAGACATATACCATCATTTACACAAAATAGCTTTAATATAACCACTAGGTCAAATACTTCACAAAAATACTCAACACAGATGGTCACTTAATACTTAGGTACCATCTAGGCAACCACTTCACAACAAATTCACAACATACTTTCAAATCATCAAATCAAATAAATTAATTAGATTTTTAAATAGATTTGCAGGGGAATTTTAGAAAATTTCGGCATGAAGTATTCGTAAATAGGACTATTCCCTGTTTTTCAATTCAACCATTTACCAACCACAATATATGAAAATAGAGCTACCTCAACTTGTAGCAACATAAAAGTAAACATATAAGAAAAGTACCCGCCCAGATATGCGGCACATAGCACATAAGGAATTCTGCCTCGACATGCAGTAAACACATAATAATTTATATTAGCATTAACTACTACTTACGCTACATCAATAATCGTATCACTCACGCATTGTAATGATACTCGTGACAATCAATTATTGATATTCGTAAGCCCTAGGGAACAACCCCTAGCATTAACTATTACTTATGCTATATCAATGATCACATCACTCAAGTATATTAATTATACTCGTGATAGTTAATCATTGATATTCGTAAGCCCGAGGAACTAGTTGAAGAGAATTACACAAGTCCTTAAATATTGACACTTAAGACTTGTGATCTCATTGCAACTCCTCGCAGATAAACCAATGTTACAGAAATCGCTTATCGGACTAAATCGGTTGAGCTACCGATTTGCGATTTATCGGAAATCGGCGATTTATCGGAATGATAAATCGGAATTAAATCGGATGTTTTTTAATAATTTATTTTGTAATATGTTAAATTATATAATTTTATATGTTGAAAAATAATAAATTAAATATTATTTAGTATTATTTTGCAAAATATTCTTTAAATAAGCAATTATTTAAATATTAATATCATAGATAGTCTTAACCCTGGACAAGCAAATTAATTGATTACCATCTAATTGGACTTGTATTTAAAATTGGCATAATAAAAGTATATAACTAGAAAACAACTAGACCCAATCCAATTACTTTACTTAATTAAAATGAACTCTTACATTCAGTACACAAATAACACATTGTACTGTAATCTGTAAGTATCGTCTTCTTTATCATTTTCGAGTAGTCTTCTTCATTGAAAACCCTAGCCTCTTCATCTCAAACGAATCACACCTCCTTATTATCTTATTCTTCCATCTTTATGCAGCATTTACTTCTCTATTCTCTGTCAAATTTATAAGTTTTTGGAAGATTTCAACAATTTTTCAGTACATCTTAACCCACTGACCCGATTTGTCTTGTTTGACCCGACTTTTGACCCGATTTGACCAAAAACGTATAATGAAACAATTTGCCGGAAACTAGATCGGTAGTAGCAGTTTCACCAATTTGTCGGCCGATTTATCGACTGTACGGCCGATTTCTGTAACACTGAGATAAACACATAATAAAATGAATCTAACAATTAATCTTTGATAAATAACATTTTAAAACCATACAATCAGGAATTAAATTCTTATTTTAAGAAAACTTTGTGAATTAGCCTTTTTGTAAGTTGGACTATCCCGGGGTTACAACCCCTCAATTTTAATCAAAACTACATCAAGACATACCACACAGCCTCTAGGGCCAGTGGTACTTTCAGAATTCACCACATTAACATCTACCAAATATAAGGTTTAATTAATTATAAAATACTAAGTCAAAACCATTTTGACCATACGTTTAACTCATCACCACGTAATTGACAAGTATAGCATTTAACAGATATTATGACTCAACTATAACATTCAATCCATATAAACTATTTACAATTAGCAAACTCGTATAAACTCCAGCATTATACGACAAATAATAAATAGTAACTAAAAGACATTTAACCACATATATTTCACCAGAATTTAACAATTAAGCACTTAGCAAATAGCAATTACGACGTAGCACCCTTATACGACTCCTCACCTTATACAACGAATAATAATGATCAACTTATAATCAATTAACCACTTACAAACCAATACCAAGTAATTAACAATTATGACATTCATCAACTACTCTAACTCAACTTAAAACAATAACAATCGCTAAACTCGAACATATATCGAATTCACAATTAATCTCAAAAATTATACTCCCTCCGTCCCATTTTGTATGACACTCATTTCTTTTTGGGACCTCCCAAAAAGAATGAACCTACTAAGCTTACTTTTTTTGAACACTACTTTTCACTATTATACCCACTACTGCTATATTTTATAACTCCTTTTTATTAAATAAATTCTATTACCCCCACTACTTTCCTACTTTACCCATTTTTTATACATCTACTTTCACACCCAACCAACCACATGTTGCCACCTAGCAAGTCAAACAGAATTTTCTTAATCTTCGTGAAAGTCAAACAGGGTCTAATAAATTGGGACGGAGGGAGTAACTAACAACTAACAATAATAATTGACTATATTCACCGAATTAATTCACGAAAATATAACAATATCCACAATTTACAACTTTAATCTAATTACGAAAATCAACATATCTAACTTGCAATTTAAACTAATTAAATTACAATAATTAAATCGCAATTTACAACTAAAATGAAAATAAAATATTTACATCGAAAAATAAATAAATAAATAATTAAAGAAAAGGGATACCTTTCCGGATACAATTTCCCAAAAATTCTCTTCCTCCTCTCTCTCCCTCTCTCTCTCTCTCTCTCTTTCTCTCTCTCTCTCTCCCTCTCTTTCACCTGTCGTTGCTCAGCCCTTCTCCACCTACCTGCGCACCACCAAGCTGCTGCTGGACCTCGCCGGACCCGCGGGAACCATCGGCGCCGCCGGCCGCCGCCGCGCGCGGTGGTTTCCCCCTCCCCTGCGCGTCTTCTCCCATGTCCTCTCTTCACTTGCACACACACACACACACACACACACACTCTTACACATATACACACACACCCACAGATGTATATACATATATATAATTCATTTTCTGATAAAAAATGAATTAAATATGAATTTTTCAAGTTTTGATCCTTTAAATACAATTGAACCTCTTAAAATCATTTTAAAATACTAAAACACCCAAATTAATTCATCCAATGATTTTAAAATCTCTATAAATATATAAAGATAATACTACAAAAGATTTCACAATTTTTAATAATTCCTATAATTTTATAAAATTTCCAGAGGATCAAAAATGCATGATTTAAGCATATTTAAATCCTCAAAATACAAATAAAAACACACAGACTTTCACAACATGCACAAATCATCACGTAAACACATAAACACTACTCCACATATATTCCACCTTTACCACAATATTCACATAATATAACTCATAATTTATATTAAATAAATAATTTTAAATTCAAAATTTTCTAAGTCGTTATAAAATAACTCGAGGCGTTCGAGATTCACATAGGAAGAAATAGCCTAATTATACAGTTCAAGATTCACATTTTAGTCATTTCTTTGAGTTGAGTTCCTACGAATGAAAGTCTCTTTTGTTGCAAGTACCTTAGCAAGATAAAGTAAACATAGATCTAGAACAAAGAATCAAGGAGATCAGTCTAAGTGTATGATATATCACACGATTATAGCCTATACTCAGATTGCGTAACAGTATTTCAAAGACCTTAAATTTGTTTCCATGTTCATACCAGCTCGTTTCGGACTCAGCTGATTCATGAGCGACCCGAACTTGACACTGTTTTATGGTCAGTTACAGACTAATCCAAGTGCGAGTTGATTTTAAAAAAATTATAACGATCTGATTATGAACATGTAGGAGTTCAGTTCAACTCTACTCATTTACGGCCCTAGTTATAGATATGATGTGGTACTGGATGTCTTAAATGAGTTTCTGCAAAAACGAAAAAAAATACACTGCGTGTTCTGTTGCATTAAAGTTTTGGGGAGAGGCGCGCGGGGTAATGTGGGATGAGGGACCTCACATGGAAGGTAAATCATTTCGATTAGAATTTGTTGAATTTTTACTTTTTATTTACAATCTCTTTCGATGATTTATCTTATTCAAAAAATTCATTCGATGTTATAAATTGAGGGTATAATATTAAGATTTTGCACATGTGATTTGGATTTCCTTAACCGCGCCCCTGCTAAGATTGTAAAACCAACAACAGTATCATGCTGTGTTTTTGGTTGGAATAGATCGGAGGTGTGAAAAAATATATATTATAACTCCCACGGCTGATTAGAGGTTTCCGACTACTGTTCCGTGACGTGTCACCTGAGTTCGGGTATCTGCAAAACAATGTTTGCCCGGGGTGGTGGCTGTCAAGCACCTCCGGCGTAAGAATCAGTAATCGGAAATAATAATAATCAAGCTGGTAAGAGTGTATCTGATGTGAAGGGAGAGAATATGTAGAGAGCTTTTGTGTTGCTAAAATTGTGTGTGTTCAATTGTGTATATTCAATTGTGTGTGTTCAATTGTTTATATCTACCTTATGTGCAAAATGGGGGTATTTATAGGTTAAGCCTCTCAGTCACTGTAGGCCACTTGGTAGCCGCAAATGCTACAGTGAGCCCCACTTGGTAGTCGCAAAAGCTACAGTGAGCCCCATTTGGTAGCCGCAAATGCTATAGCGATTGGTGTGACCTTTCCTGACATGCCGCCATTCTACAACTTGCTTTGTACTGCTCAGAGCTTGTCTGCTACAATTGGGTGTCCTTGTGTTCCCTTTGAATAGTCTATTGTCCCCTGTCTTGTAGAGCAAGATAACAAGATATTTTGTACAAGAGTATTTTTCTACTGGTATTTATTGTCAAATTGAGTAATTTAGGAAACTAGTTATTTTATGACATGTGTATGAGAGTGATAAATGCTATGCTGTAAGCGGGCACCTACTCGCGGGTGCGTGCCCGGCGAGTGGACCATCTTTACAGCGAGTACCTATCATTGCCCCCCACTCCCTCTATGCATTTTTTAGCGGATGGGGGGAGGAGAAAAACTGAAATGATAAATGCTTGAGTATGCTTTTAGAAATTTTTTCAATATGATGCCCCCCAAGTGTTGGCGGACAACAGAGAAATTTTTTTGATCCGCTACCCCCAAGTGTTGGCGGACAACACTTAGGAGTTAGAAAAATTTTTGTTAGCGGGCAGCTTATGCATTGGATGCTGGTGCTGGACAGACTTGTGATTTGAAACGTTTTTGTTTGATAGTCGTAACTGATGTGAAATAAATGCTATTTATGCTAATAAATGAGAATCGAAATAAATGAAAGAATGATATTTAATGCCAATAATATGAAAATGATAAGTGGTAGTGCGTATTAATGAGTGAAGTGACCTTTGGGTGGAAAGAGAATGTACCTTTGTGATGTAATATGAAAAGAGAGGTGGGGAGTGATTACCAAGTGAGTAGTTACGGTTTGTACCGAGGCAGTTATTGTTTGCTTTTGACGTGGCCCAATGAGAAGCTGCCACGTAATGGGCTGTAGTTTTTCCCCCCACTTCTCACGCGCCTCACGTAATAAAAAGGGGAGTTGAGCAGTTTCTTTTTTTATCTTTTCACTATCTTCGTATCTTTTGTCGTCTATATTTTCTTGTTTGTTCTTGGATTTTGGTTGCTACGTGATTTTCGGTGATAGACGACATCTCTGCCATTTGAAGCCATTTCTATCTCCTGCTTCGAGGTGAGATTCTTGCTCCTCTTTGTATTTTCTTTTGTGATTTCTGTTTCCTAGATAGTTGTACCATGTTTGTATCTCTATTTTTTGTGATATCTGTTTATGAGATGGGTTTCGGGATGGGTTTGTGTTTGCTTTTGTGAGATGGTAAATGGGTTTCAGTGAATCTGGTTTGTTTTCGTAGGTTGTAAATAGTCCGATTTGTTTTTTGGTAACTTGTTCTTATATTTGTTGGTCGTATATTGTCTGTGTTTTGTGATGTCGAATCTTGTGAAACGATGATGTAAGAGTGTGCTCATGTAAGTGGGGGTCTGTATATGTGTATGTATGTATTGTTTAAAGTGTGTAATTAACTTTATGATTCTAGGGTTTCGTTGTTTGTGGAGGGAAGTAGAATATGAATTGTTTTGTTGATAAATAAAAAAGAAAAATGTAAATTGTTGTGAATATCCATGTGTACCTTGTTATTTGTTAGCGGTTATTCCGTAGGTGGTATTGTGTTGTGACTTAGAATTTCTTTGTAGATGGGTGATGAATTTACTGATTCCGCTACTGGCGAGAAAAGAGCTTTAATCAACTGGTATGGTCGGTGGGCGGATCCCAACCAGTTAACCTTTCCAGCTGTTCTGCAACGAAACCGGTACCAGTATTTTGAGAGTAGTGAGAGTTTGTTTCGGGTGACCAAAGTGTCTCCTACGCCTTTCTCAAATACGGAAATGGACAAAGAGTTTGCCGAATTTTCCCATCTTCAGCACGATAGTACTTTCAAGGCTGATGAATGGGCCGATTATGTACCGAGGATGTTTAGGATCGAAGATGGTTACTTTTGGAGGCGTGCAGAGGCCGGAGAGAGGCTGTACCATCGGTTTGACGACGGGTCCGCGTGTATAACCGTTAGCCATTTGAAGTCAGGGTTCCGTTTGCCCCCCCATAAATTTGTTATGGATTTGTTCCGTCTTCACTTCCGGTGTCCGCTAGCCCAATTTACACCGAACTCGATAAGGGCTATAAATTGGTTTATAGCTAGATGTGAGAGAAAGAGGAAACAGCCTACTTTTAAGGCGTTTTTCTGTTTGTTTGACGTGAAAGCCAGCCGTGCGAAGCCTTTTTATGAGCTGCAGTTTGTCAAGCCCAAAAGTCGCATTGGGAAGGCTTTGAATGGTCATCGACTGTTTGTATTTCCCAAAGGAATGGCCGGATGGCAGGAGGAGTTTTTGGTAATTGGTGGTGGGGAGTTTGCCTAGCAAAGAAATTTCACGAAAAAGGTCGAGTGTGCTTACAAGGTAAACCGTAGTCACCTTAGCCGAAATGAAATTGATGTCCTTGTTAGCCTTGTGAAGGTTTTGGGCGAAGTGTGGACGAAGAAGAATTTGATCGACCCCGCTGATTTGAGAAGGAATTGTTGTAAGTGTCTCTTTATACTTTGTTGTTTTTCGTTGTGTTTTGTGACTAACATTGTTTTTGCTTCTTTTTGTAGTGTTGGATCCTCGTAAGCAGAAGCTAGATCTACACCCAACTCTGGGTTTAAGTGAGGCAAAGTTATATGCTGATTTCCTTCTCACCGTTCCGCCTAGACCTAAGCGGGTTCGTGCCGGTATGTTTTCAACTGAGAATATCCTTGATGCTTTTGATCTTTCTGGTGGTATTGAGGGTGTTGGAACTTCTGGGCCAATTGATGACCCTGAGACCGTATTCGAGGAGCCCGTTTCTGAAGAGGAATTTTCTGGGGATGACATAGATTCTGAAGCTGAATCTTCAGAGGAATTGTTAGTCAGTGCTGGTGCTGAGGTTGTGGGTGGAGAGGGTCAGCCAATTGATGAGAGTGCTAGTTCTGAGGAGGAGAGAGGAGAGAGCCCTTCAAAAGAAGATAGTGGTGAAGATGATGTTGCTGTCGATGTTGGAGATTCCGTTGAGGCTGATGTAGACGCGGAGGGCGATGTGCCCGCTGAGAATGATGTTGTGGTTGATAGGGATGTGGCCGCTGATACAGGTGCCAATAGTCCTGGTACTGTGGCGAGGCAATATGCTGCTAGCCTGCAAGTGGATGAGAATGAACCCAATATTCTTTCAAGGGAGTATAGAGCTGCAATTCGAAGGGTTGAGCGGGGATCGACTGCCATGTCTAAGACGGCCACTACTACTGGGAGCCGAATAGTTGTCGATCTTAATGCTAATAAAGCTATTCCTACCGCCAAGACGGCTGAGGTAGTGACAGATGCTACTGTTGAAGATGTGTTGGGTGATGCTCCGCCTCAAGGGTCCAAACGTAAAGTTGTTGATGAAGTAGGTCCTTCCAAGCGGAGACGGATTGAGGCCGCTAGGGTAAGTGATTATGTTCCTACACACCGGGTAGTAGATGAGCATGTTGATAGCAGTTCTGATGAGACTGAAAAGGATGGTGATGATGATGGCGGAGAGTCGTCTGAAGAGATCGTTTATTATTCGAGCAGCGATGATGAAGTCAATGATGCAGAGGTTGGAGCAAGGCCTGGCTATGGCTTTCTGTTCAAATCAGGGCCTAACACCTTTACTGTTGACTCCATGACTGATGACGATCTGGTGATGATGAACGGGTTGAGTTGGGAGCGGATGTGCCGCCTGTCCCAAAAGTACTCTACGCGGGTATGTATCCTTGTAGTAATTTTGTTGTTGACACTACTTTTCTGATATGCCCGCTAGTAAATTTTTGCTTTTGTTTCTTGTGTAGAACCAATGCATGTATACGGGTCTGATGGCTCGAGGCAATCAATACCGCAGTAGTAACCTTGCTTTGAAAGAGAGGGTGAAACAGCTAGAGGCGGAGGTTGCCGCTGAGAAGATGATGAAGGATAATGCTGCCAAAGCTTTGTACGAGATTGAGACGGAGAAGACTGATATCAAGGCGAGTTATGCGTATAGTTCAGATCTTTGACGGTTCCTGGCCGAGGATAAAATTGAGCTGATGGCGGATAAAGAGGCTTTATCTGAAGATATTCGCAATCTGAAAGTTGTGTTAAGGTCTGAGAAGGAGCGTGCTGAGGATGCTGAGACTCATCTTAACTCTCGTCCCACAGAAGCGGATGCTATAAGGAAATTCAGAAGTAGTCCTGAGTTTGCTGAGCTTGTGAAAGAGGAGGCCGCCAAGTTGCGTGTAGCGGTAAGTGGGGACGAGTCGGTTGATCTTGTTAAGCTAAGGCAGAAGGCTGTTGAGGATCTGGAAGAAATACCCGCTTGAAGAATAAAACATCCAAACTCAAGTCAAAGGCAAGGAAAGCTAAGCGAAAAGTGAAGTCGCTAGAAGCCCGTGTTGGGGAAGTGGTCAAAGTGAGTGTTGGCTGTCAAGTTGATGCTGCCGTAAGTGATGTTGGCGTGCAAACCGCTGAAGATGACATGGTTGTGGACGAGGAAACTCCAGTTGTAGAAGCTGCTACGCCGCTGTCAGCTATAGCGGCTGTTTATGGCGAAGATGAAGATGTAGGAGAGGATGAGCCGCTGAGAGGTATGACAAGGCCGTTGAGCGCTTCCCGCTGGGGATGAATTTTCTTGTGTTTGTGTAGATTTTTCTTTTGATTTGTTTAGAAATCACTCAGCGGGTCTGTCCGTTGTGCGTCTTGTAAATAGGTTGATGTAATTTGCACTTGGGAATTTTTAAACTCTGAAGTATTTTATGGTTGGTGGAATATATTTTTGCAATTTATGGAGAAATATAATTGAATTGCATGTGTTCTTTTCTTGTCAAAGGTAGAGGTAAATAAGTTTTTGGGAAATGTTACCTGGAAATCATGCATTCTGATTGTGGGAATTCGTTTTGAGCATTTAATACTGCATGGGAATCATAGTATTTTGACTGTGTCTTTGCTGCAGTCTGCATGGGGATGGAGAATTTTTACTGCGGATTGTTTTAACCTTCTTTCACCCCCTATAAAAGGGAGGGTAATTTGCTTGATCCTGAGCATCCTCTTCTCCCTCTTTTTGTAGAAAAAATCTTTCTTTATAAACTGTAGTATGGATATCTCTGATATGAACGAGTTTTTCACCACTTTCCCGTGGGGTCGTGAACTCTGCACATCCAAGCAGGGAGAGGAGGTGTGGAAAAGCCTCGCCGCTCACTATGAGGAGGAGGGTAATTCGTATAATGCTGAAGAATGCCGGAAATTTGCCCGGAAAGTCGCCGCTGCTCGTGCTGCGAAGGAGGCGAAAGAGGCGGCGGAGATGGATGCAATCGACTTCCGTTTACGTGCACCGGAGCAGGGCGAGAGCTCCGGTAAGAAGGACGCGGATGCCGAGAAGAAGGCTCCCCAAGCATGAAGGGGTTTTAGACGTAGGAATCTCAATCCTTGTAACCCATGCTTGTAATAAAAAAAATTTTATGAATAAAATTTCTCTTTTCCCATCGCATTTGTTTGTACTTTCTTTTTGCTTTCCTTTGCGTCGTATATGTATTTGTGCAATTCTTTGTAAGCTGGTTGTAGTGATTTGCTTTAGTGTCGTCATAGTAAATAACTTTGCTGTCACTTTACTTGCTTTTGGCCGCAAAGGTAATTTATTTTTGTTGATCGTTATTGTAGAACATTTGTCTTTCGTAGCTGTGTGTTTTGCCCGTCTAGGAGGCTTAGCTTTTGTACCCTGTTTTGCTTTTGTAGTAGGTTGCCTGCCCGTCTATGGGACTTAACATTTGTAGTCGATTTTGCTTTTGTAGATAGATATTTGCCCGTCTAGGAGACTTTGTTATTGTAGTTGGATGCTTGCCCACTTAGGGACTTTGCTATTGTAGATGGTTGTTTGCCCGCTTATGGACTTTGCTATTGTAGTAGGATGATTGCCCACTTAGGGACTTTGCTATTGTAGATGGTTGCTTGCCCGTAGGGGTGTACACGGGTTTGTAAAACTGACCAAACCAATCCAAACCGACACTATTTAAACCGATCCAAACTGAATTTTTACAAACCGATATGTATTTGGATTGAAAAAGTATGAAACCGATTTAATTGGGTTGGGTATGTGTTTCAATTTTTTTTAACCGACCCAACCCAACCCGATTACAAAATAATAAAATTAAATTAAAAATAATATATAGATAACCTGTCTAATATAATGTCTATGTTAATTGTTATTTGTTATATACAATATCATATGTATTATGTAACCTCTCGGACTCTTAGTATCAATCCATTACAAAGCCCATTAACAATCCAGCCTGTTAACATTCTAAATGGTAAAAACCCGAGTCAATAAGTCACAAACACAATTCCACTCTTCCGAACCCTAGTTCTCGACTCTCCTCAGCCGCACAGCCGACCAGTTCATCTCCTTCTTTTTTCAAGCACAAAATGGAAGAAGGTATCAAATCGACTCTCTTTCTTTCCTTATTGATGTTATTCTTAGTAAACTTTCTTTATGTGTTTATATTTTGTTGCTTCTATATGTGGTTAGTGGTAATGTTGTGTTCTTTAAGTGGATATACTTGATGTGTGTTGATAACTTTACTTTGTTACTATGTACTTATTTGTGTGTCCTTGACTACTTGGTTACTTGATTTAGTTGTGTAGTATAATCAGTTTATTTATTATACAGACCACATGAACCAGTTCATTGAAATGGAAGTTACTCGAACAAACCCCATCCCAAACCCTCCAACAGAACCCATCCCAAACACTCCAAATACCACTGTAAACACTCCGGAACTAACCCCAAACACTACTCCAAATGTCACCCCTCCTATTGAGCTTAAATCACCTAAGAAAGAAAACAATGATGAACCACTCACACAAAAGAGGAAGCCAACAAGAGTATCTGATATCTAGGAACATTTTACGAAAGTCAAAGGTGGAAATCCGAAGAATCCCAGATGCAACTGTAACTATTGCGGAGCTGATTATGCTTGTCATACTAGCAATGGCACCAGTAGTTTATGGTTTCACCTCAGAAAATGCGACAAGAATCCAAAAAAGGCATTGGATAAGAAGCAGAAAGTACTAAGTTTTAAAAAGGAAACTGGTGGAGCTCCTAATTTGCTGGCTGTTACCTTTAATAAGGTGAGGTGCCGAAATGCATTGGCTAAATTTGTGGTGAAGGACGAGCAAGCTTTTAGAGTTGTGGAGGGTGATGGTTTTAGGGAGCTTCTCCAAGAATTGCAGCCTGTGTTTGTTGTTCCAAGCAGAGTAACAATTGCTAGGGATGTTCATCACCTGTATTTTGAAGAAAGGGCGAAACTGAAGGAGGTGCTTACTACCACTGGTCAAAGGGTATGCTTGACAACCGATTGTTGGACATCTAGGACACAAATGTCATACATGTGTCTCACAGCCCACTATATTGATGCTGATTGGAAATTAGAGAAAAAAATCATTAATTTCTGTCAAATTTCGAATCACAAAGGTGATACCATCGGTAAGGCAATTGAGGCTTGTTTGCTTGGTTGGGGAATAGAAAAGGTGTTTACGGTGACTCTTGACAATGCTTCAGCTAACAAAGAGGCTGTTGCTTTTGTTAGAAGAAGGGTTAATGCATGGAAGGGGGCTGTTCTTGGTGGTGAGAATATGCACATGAGGTGTGGAGCTCACATTATGAATTTAATTGTAAACGAGGGCCTAAAAGAGATGCATGATTCAATATCTGCCATCAGAAATAGTGTGAGTTAGGTCATCACCAGCTAGGCTACAAAAATTCAAAATCTGTGCAGAAAAGGAGAAAATTGAATACAAGGGAGGGCTGGTTTTGGATGTGCAAACTAGATGGAACTCGACCTATATGATGTTGGACGTGGCTTTGAAATTTGAAAAGGCATTTACAAGGTATGAGGAAGAGGACGATAAATTTGTGAGTTATATCATGGAAAAAGAAAATGGTAAGAAGAGGATCGACCCTCCCATTCCTACTGACTGGCAAGCTGCTGCTATCTTTGTCAAATTCTTAGCTACATTTTATGAAGTTACTCTTAAGTTTAGCAGCACTTTGAATGTGACATCAAATAATTTATATCATGAGATATGTGAGGTTCATTCCACATTGACTGATTTGGCTTCTAGTAGGGACCCTTTGCTATCTTCAATGGCTGGAAACATGAAAGAAAAATACAACAAATATTGGGGAGATGCAGATGACATTAACCCTTTATTATTTCTGGCTGTTGTACTTGATCCCCGCTACAAGATGATGTACTTAAAGTATTGTTTTGAAAGTGTTTATGATGCTGAATTGGTTGCTAGAATTGTGATGAAAGTGGAGTCACTCCTCCAACGATTGTATGCTGCCTATGCTGGTGATGGCGAAGCCTCGAAGGTATGTGACTAACTGACTATGTGTTCTAACTGACTATGTGACTAACTGACTATACACTTTGACTATACACTTGGCTAACTGTTGTTCCATTTTTGTCTTTGTCAGGTGCATCAGAGTAACACTCCATTAACTGTTGGCAAAGAAACAAGTAGGCGGAGATTATTAGAAAGCTATTTACACCAACAAAAGATGGACAACACTGAAAAAAAATGACATTGATCGCTACTTATGTGATGAACCTCTTAATCCGATGGCCTCCTCATTCGACATTTTACTTTGGTGGAAAGAAAATTCTGAAAGGTATAAAATTTTATCACTGATTGCTAGGGATGTACTCGCTATTCAGGTCTCTACAGTTGCTTCCGAATCTGCCTTTAGTACTAGTGGGCGCATTTTCGACCCTTTTAGGAGTTCTTTGAGCCCTTGAATGGTGGAGGCATTAGTGTGCACTCAAAGCTGGTTGAAAGATCAACATGGAGGGTTGAAATTGGATGACTTTGCTGATGAAACTCATTCATATGAGTTCCTTGAAGAAGGTATAAATATATTTTCAATTTTCATTGCTGAGTTTACTTGACTTTTAGTAAAGTATATAATTTTGTTCTTTTTATTCGGTAGATACTGAAGATAAGATCAAGGAGAAGGACCATGGAACTGTGAAGATCAAGACCAATAACATCAATGTAATTGACGTTTGAAAGTGTCGAGTGATTTTCTTGTTTTGTTAATTTGTTCAGACTTCAAGACTTAAGTATTATGCAATTAGTTTGTCTCTAAAAACTATTTAACATTTGGATGATTGTAATACTAGCTGATTGTAATATTTTGCTAAGACCAGGATTCCAGAAGCATGTTACTTTCTGAAATTTAGTTTTAGTTTTATAACTTACTTTTTTTATTTCAAAATTTTATTTGTCAACCCGATCAAACCAATCCGAACCGAATCTCACAAATTGGTTTGGTTTTTTATTTTAATTGGTGTGGATTGGATTGAAAATTTATGAACCCGAACTAATTGGGTTGGGTTAATAAAATCACGTAACCCGTCCAACCCAAACCGTGTACACCCCTACTTGCCCGCTTAGGGACTTTGCCATTGTAGTAGGATGCTTGCCCACTTAGGGACTTTGCTATTATAGATGGTTGCTTGCCCGGTTAAGGACTTTGCCATTGTAGTAGGATGCTTGCCCACTTAGGGACTTTGCTATTGTAGATGGTTGTTTGCCCGCTTAGGGACTTTGCCATTGTAGATGGTTGCTTGCCCGCTTAGGGACTTTGCTATTGTAGTAGGTTTTTGAGGCAAAGATGCTTTATTAAAATATAATACCACTGGTTACAAAGAAGAGAAAGTCTAGACTGCATAACCATCTATTGGTAGTATTTTCTCTGTTTGTCTCCATGCCAAGTATTGTTGACCTCCGTGCCGTCTAGGCGTGCTAGCTTGTAGGAACCCGGCCTTAGTACTTGAATGATTTTATAGAGACCCTCCCACTTTGGCATAAGTTTGCCAGTGTGTCTTGGGTCGGATGCTTCAGTCGCTCGGTTAACCAAATCGCCTTGCACATAAGCTTTGACTCTAGCCCTTTTTCCAAAAAATTCCTTTGTTTTTTCTTTGTAGGCGGCCATTTTTTCGACAGCGACCTCCCTTGCTTCATCTAGAAGGTCGAGGTTTGTTTTGAGTCCTTGGCTATTTGCTTCTTCTTCAAAACTGATGGCACGGTAGGATGGGGACCCAATCTCTATTGGGGCAAGAGCTTCGGTACCGAAAGCTAGTTTGAAAGGGGATTCTCCCGTACTTGTCCTGGCTGATGTCCGGTAAGACCAAAGAACGTTAGGAAACTCATGCGGCCACTTTTTCTTGGAAGTAGTTAGCCTTTTTTCTAGGCCCCTAACAATGATGCGGTTGGTTACTTCAACCTGACCGTTGCTTTGAGGATGGCATACAGAAGCCTTTTTGTGTTTGATCCCAGAATCGGATAGGAACTTTATGAATTTTGATCCAACGAATTGTGTGCCGTTGTCGGATATGAGTACTACCGGAATTCCAAATCTTGTAATTACTTGCTGTGACAAAACGAATTGCATCATCTTGTGTGATGTTTTTGAGCGCCTTTGCTTCAGCCCATTTGGTCATGTAATCAATAGCGACCATTACATATTGTAGATCACCCTTTGCTTTGGGGAAAGGTCCCATGATATCGATGCCCCGGACTACAAATGGTATTGGTGACAAGATGGCTGCTGGAAGGGCTGGTGCTTTTCTAGACATGTTGCTGAACAATTGGCATTGGTGGCATCTCTTGGCGAAAGTTTTGCATTCTTTGTGCATTTTGGGCCAGTAATAGCCTTGCCTGAGTATCTTATGTGCCAATGCTTTCCCAGCCATGTGGTCGCCACAAATGCCCTCGTGGACTTCCCTCATACAATACAAAGCTTCTTCCTCATTGACACATTTGAGTATGGGAGAGTCGAAACTTCTTTTGTACAGGGCGTCTTCTTGTATAAAGTATTTTGTTGCTTGTGATTTGAGTACTTTAGCTTTTACGCTATCATCTGGCAAGGTACCGCTTTCCAAATAGCGAACATAAGGAGTCATCCAATTATTTATTGGCGGGATTATTTCCAGGACGGGCAGATCGTATATACTAGGAGCCTGCAATTCCTCAAAATATACTGTGTCGGAATCCATTTTTTCTCCTTGTGTTAATTTGGATAACATGTCCGCCATTGTATTATCCGTTCTGTCTATCTGTTTCAGTATGTACTTCTCAAATTGGGAGAGTATTGCTTGTACCATCTCTTGGTATTTGCTGAGACTTGTGTCTTTTGTAGAATAATCGCCCGTTGTTTGGCGAACAACTAGTTGCGAGTCGCTGTAGATGGTGATTTTCCTCACTTGCAAGTTTTTTGCCAATGTCAAGCCGACCAAGAGTGCCTCGTATTCCGCTTGGTTGTTTGTGGCTTTGAAATTCAGTTGTATGGCTTGCTTGACTTGGAATCCATCGGGGCTGGTAAGGATAAGACCGGCCCCGCAACGGGTGCTTGTGGAGGAACCGTCCACGTATAACTGCCAACTGTCGTCCGTTGTGGCAATGTTCTTTTCGGGAATTTCTTTCGCTGTTTCTGAGAATGAGCACTCGACTACAAAGTCCGCCAATGCTTGTGCTTTAATGGCGGTTCGTGGTTTGTAATTTAAGTCAAATTGGCCGAGCTCTACGGCCCAAATGATCCACCTGCCAGATAGGTCCGGCTTGTGCAGTATTTTTCTTAGCGGTTGGTCCGTGATGATTCTGATTTGTCTTCCTTGAAAATAATGTCTCAATTTTCTGTTTGCTACCACCAAAGCTAGAGCAAACTTTTGGACATTTGGATAGCGGGTTTCCGCATCTTTGAGCACTTGGCTGACATAATAGACTTGTTTTTGCTCGCCATTTTCCTCTTTGATGAGCACTGCCCCCACGGCTTTATCTGTGACGGATAAGTATAGTAATAACGGTTCTGAAAGAGCTGCGACCGCAAGCAATGGAGTAGAAGAGAGATAAGTTTTGAGATCTTTGAAGGCTTTCTGGCATTCGTCCGTCCAAGATATTGCTTTAGTTTTTGTTGCTCCCTTCAGTGTGTCAAAAATTGGGAGGCATCTGTCTGCTAATTTAGCAATGAATCTTCTGAGAGCGGCTAACCTTCCCGTTAACTTTTGTATATCTTTCAAGGTTTTGGGCGGTTGCATGTCGATTATAGCCTTTATCTTTTCGGGGTTGGCCTCGATGCCTCTGTGAGATACCAAGAAACCAAGAAACTTGTCTGCGTCTAGTGCGAATGCGCATTTGTCTGGGTTGAGTTTCATGTTGTATTTTCTGAGAATTGAAAAACACTCTTCTAAATCTTGGAGGTGAGAAGCCGTTAGGAGAGACTTTACTATGAGATCATCCACATATACTTCCATATTGCGGCCCAACTGTCCGCCGAAGATTTTATCCATGGTTTTTTATGTTTGCCTTTGATAAGGGGTAAATCTCTCCCTTTGGAAGAATGCCGATTGAGTTGGCGGAGCCCTGGATTGTTTTAACACATTCAGGGATTCTGTTTCGTTGATGGCCTGAGATGCTAAGTCATATGCCTTTGCCAATGTGGTGGGTTTTGTTTTCATGAGACGACATACATATTTTTCGCATTCGTAGGGGTTAAGGCCCCTTCTCAAGTGGACCAATGCCTCTGTTTCGTTAACGCAGACAACTTTGTTAATGGCTTCCTTGAAGCGGTCGATGTAATTTTGCAATGTTTCTTCGTTGCGTTGTGCAATAGTTTCTAGAAACACGGTATGAACCTCGTGCTGTTGGTTCGCCTTGAATTTATTCAAGAATAGCTTTTTAAACTCGAGCCAAGTATCTATGGACCTGGTGGTTATTCTACAGAACCATCTCTGTACATTTTTGCGAAGAGTCGCGGCGAAGAAACGACATCGCGTTAGATCATTATATTCGTAGTGGAGAGCTAGCTGGTCAAAGTAGCTAAGATGCTCTTCTGGGTCGCCCAGCCCATCGAAAGAATTAAAGCTATGATGTTTGATGTCCTTTTGGCTGGGCTCCGCCTCCAGTCTTACAGTAAACGGTGTGCTGCCTAGTTTTGGCTCGCTATTACCCTCTATCTTTTTCTTGAGTTCCATAATGGTACGCAGCATATCCGCGTTTGTTGGCTGTGTACTGTCGACCTCTATTGGGCAGATAGGGGATCGTTCCTTCTTCCTCTGTTTTTTGTATTCGGCTAAGACCTTTTCATAGGCGGCCTTTTTGTCTATAATTACCTTTCTCAGGTCTCTCTGTTTTCTATTTTCCTCCCATGTTTCAGGTTGATGATGCTTTTTGTTGTGCCTGTCATGATTTGTCTCTTGAGATGAGCCTATGCGGAAAAAGGCGGAATTGGCCCTTCGAGGCCGACCGTGTGCCTCGCTTCGGTCATCGTGTTGATTTACTTGGGACTCTCTTTGCTCTGGTGGTGTCCCTTGTCCTTATTGTGGGAAAGCTGAGGCTATCTGCATGAGTAAATCGATTTGTTGTTGATTATAGCCCGTTAGGTTAAGGATAAGGACTTGTTCGTGATTGTCTCCCCGAGGGGGTTAGTCTGTATGCGGTGCTCTGGGTTTAGTAGCGGGTTCTTCGGCGGAATGCCGTTTGTGTTTCCTTCTCTTTCTGTTGGTGGTATTTCATCTTGATTCGTTGTTGTAGTGGTGCCTTTAGATCTGGTGTTATGGGCCATTTTAGTAGCGTGTATTGGGATTGTTTCGTTTGTGTTTTGTCTCGTGGAGGTAATTTTGGTAGAGCAGGCGAGGGATTTCTCTTCAAGAAAAACTGCCCCCTCCTTCTAGCGCCAAATGATAACTCCCACGGCTGATTAGAGGCTTCCGACTACTGTTACGTGACGTGTCACCTGAGTTCGGGTATCTGCAAAACAATGCTTGCCCGGGGGTGGTGGCCGTCAAGCACCTCCGGCGTAAGAATCAGTAATCGGAAATAATAATAATCAAGCTGGTAAGAGTGTATCTGATGTGAAGGGAGAGAATATGTAGAGAGCTTTTGTGTTGCTAAAATTGTGTGTGTTCAATTGTGTGCGTTCAATTGTGTATATCTACCTTATGTGCAAAATGGGGGTATTTATAGGTTAAGCCTCCCAGTCACTGTAGGCCACTTGGTAGCCGCAAAAGCTACAGTGAGCCCCACCAGTGATTGGTGTGACCTTTCCTGACATGCCGCCATTCTACAACTTGCTTTGTACTGCTTAGAGCTTGTCTGCTACAATTGGGTGTCCTTGTGTTCCCTTTGAATAGTCTATTATCCCCTGTCTTGTAGAGCAACATAACAAGATATTTTGTACAAGAGTATTTTTCTACTGGTATTTATTGTCAAGTTGAGTAATTTAGGAAACTAGTTATTTTATGACATGTGTATGAGAGTGATAAATGCTATGCTGTAAGCGGGCACTTACTCGCGGGTGCGTGACCGGCGAGTGGACCGTCTTTACAATGGGTACCTATCAACATAAAACTAAGCAAAAAGAGAGGAATGCAAACAGTAGGCAAATTTCTTATGATGAGAACTGGGCGCCTGGATGAAAGGAAAGATTATTAATTACTATAAAGATCAAGAAGATATGCTGGAGTTTAAGATAATACAATTGCATGATGTAGTATTTCAACAATACAAATGTATATTATCGATTACCGGTAAAAAGATGGCAAGAGTCTGAGACACCTTCAAAACATCTGTGTGCTTACTAAAATTTTTGTAATTGATCATTAATAAAAAAGTATTCTACCCTTGATATTTTATCTCATTTTTGTCATCTTTAGATAGAAACTTTATAAACATTAGTGATGCATGAATGATGATACTGATACATGTGTTGTGATATATAAAAATATAAAAGAAAATTTGGAATACACCTAACTGCGTACACAATGTCAACGACAAATAGATCTTCGACTCCTTCAATTTCTAGAAAAATTAACAAACTGTTATAATATGAATAGATAGGTGATTGTCAAAGTTCGGTGATTGTCAAAGTTTTATGATAGGACATGTGCATATATTGTACATTCCAATATGATTGTATTAGAAAAATTAACAAGTGTTCACATATATTATTCATATTAGAGGCGGTACTAATTTGTCCTATAAATAGGACTAAGCAGCTTAATTGTGATTACACTTCTGAAGTAATATAAATATACTCCTGGCCTTTTCTTCTCTACAAAATCATTATCATACGTCTTTCTTTATTTCACCACAATATTATATTATATTTATAACACGTTATCAGCACGAGTCTCTGCCCGAGTAAGTTTTGAAGTAAGGATGTATTGCCCGAGTAAAAGTTTATTAAGGAAGAAGGTACTGCTCAAATAAGTTTTATTAACGAAGGAGGTACGCTCTATTTTTATTTATAAATATGGTTATAATTTCCTTGTTTATATTACTCTTTAATATATTAATATTGTTGCACTATGAATATTATTATTAAGTTTCTGGCTGGCTATGCCGTCGTAACTTTTAAATAAACTGGCTGGCTATGCCGTCGTAACTTTTAAATAAACTGGCTGGCTATGCCGTCGTAACTATTAATTATGACATCATATGTTTTAATTATAATTGTATGTATGTGTTTAATTGTTTATGTTTAACATGCCATATTGTTATACCATTTTTTAAATATATATTTTGCATTCAGAATGGCGAATCTTGCAAAATTAGATTTTGTTGCTTTGGATGTGTCTGGAGATAATTATCTGTCTTGGGTACTTGATGCGGAATTACACCTTAGTACCAACGGGCTAAAGGATACCATAGAAACAGGAAAAACCCCAATTATTGAACAAAATTCCAAAGCAATTATTTTTCTTAGGCACCACATTCATGGAAACTTAAAATCTGAATATCTCACAGTCAAAAATCCACTCACCCTTTGGACCAATCTCAAAGATAGATTTGACCACCAAAAACTTGTCCATCTGCTACATGCCCGTTATGACTGGATCAATTTAAGGTTACAAGATTTTAAATCTGTTGCTGAATATAATTCTGCCTTATTTGAAATAAGCTCCAAGCTAATCCTGTGTGGTGAGAAAATTTCTGATGCTAAGATGATTGAAAAGACCCTTTCGACCTTTCACCCCAACACTATGATCTTGGCACAACAATACAGGGAATGAAATTTTCAGAAATATAGTGAGCTGATATCTCTCCTTCTTGTAGCTGAGAAAAATAATGAGTTGTTGCTGAAAAATCATCAGATACGTCCCACAGGCTCTGCCCAGTTACCTAAAGTACATAACACGTCATTCCGGAAGAATGAGCATGGGAAAGGGCATAGAGGAGGACGAGATTATGGACGAAATCGTGGACGTGGAAATTTTCGTGGTCGATTTCGAAATAAGTATAACTCTGGCCACCTGAAGTGGCAACGTGATGGTTATAACAACTCTAGTCACCAGAAGTGGCAAAATGAGGTGCCAAATAAAAGGAAGGCACCACAGGAAGGAGATACTAGAGATATATGTTTTAGATGTGGGGCTCATGGGCATTGGACTCGTACTTGTCACACACCTAGACATCTTGTAGATCTTTACTAGTCATCTCAAAAGCAGAAGGGGAAAAGGGTGGAAACAAATTTGGCTAGTTTTAATGATGAACCAATCAATAAAACTGCAAATGGACTAAATGATGGTGTTAATCTTTACTACGACTTAGATGATTAGTTTTCATATGTATCTCTTTGAATTCATGTTCCTTATGTATCTACTTCAATTTCATGTTTCCATATACTTGTTTTATGTTCTTGTTTTAAGTACATGGTTTGCTTTAATAAAATTGTTGTTCACTGATATATGTGCACAACATAAAATATGGGAGATTTATGCATTGCTGATTGCGCCGGCCACCACTCACACTATTCTACAAAATCAGAAATACTTCTCACAGTTTACTAAAACCAGCTCACAGGTTTGGACGATTTCGGGTACATCAGATATAATAGAGGGTTTTGGGAAAGAATGTTTTATCCTACCAAATGAGACACAAATTCAAGTACATAATGCTCTATATTCTAGTAAATCCACTAGAAATCTTTTGAGTTTTAAAGACATTCGTCTTAATGGTTTCCACGTAGAAACTACTAGTGAGAATGAAAAAGAATATCTCCTTATCACTTTAATTACCTCAGGCCATAAGAAGATCTTAGAAAGATTACAATCAATCTCTTCGGGATTATATGCTACAAATATTAGAGTCATTGAGTCTCACAATATCGTCATTCCAAAAATCATAGACCCACAATCACTAACCCTTTGGCATGAAAGACTTGGTCATCCAGGAGTATCCATGATGCGTCGTATAATAGAAAATTCTATAGGACATCCTCTTAAGAATCAAAAGGTCATACCTCAAAATGAACTTCCCTACTTAGCATGTTCATTAGGAAAACTAATTGTCCGACCATCTCCAGTTAAACTTCAAACCGAGTCTCCAAGTTTCTTAGAAAGAATTCAAGGTGACATTTGTGGTCCTATTCATCCATCATCCGGCCCATTCAGATATTTCATGGTTCTAATAGATGCATCAACTAGATGGTCTCATGTCTGTCTGCTCTCTACACGGAATACAGCTTTTGCCAAACTACTTGCTCAAATAATCAAATTGCGAGCTCAATTTCCTGACAATCCCATTAAATCAATTCGACTAGACAATGCTGTTGAATTTACATCTGCAAGTTTTAATGATTATTGTATGTCAGTAGGAATCTCAGTCGAACACCCTGTAGCTCACGTGCATACACAAAATGGCTTAGCAGAATCTCTAATTAAAAGGCTTCTACTTATTGTTCGTCCCTTACTTCTAAGAACAAAGTTACCTACATCTGTTTGGGTTCACACTATACTTCATGCTGCAAGTATAATTAGGATAAGACCATCTGCTTACCACAAACAATCACCTCAAGAGTTAGCTTTTGGATAAATTCCTAATATCTCACACTTTAAGGTGTTTGGTAGTGTTGTATATGTTCCCATTGCACCTCCACAGAGATCCAAAATGGGTCCACAAAGAAGAGTAGGCATATATGTTGGTTTTGACTCACCATCTATCATAAGATATCTTGAACCATTAACTGGTGATGTGTTTACTACTCGTTATGCTGATTGTCATTTTGATGAGTCTGTGTTCCCTCCATTAGGGGGAGATAATGTTTTGCATAAATTAAATTCTGAACTATCATGGAATGCATCAGGATTAAATGCTATTGATCCACGTACTATACAATGTGAATCTGAGGTTTTAAGGATCATTCATATGCAAAATATTGCTAACCAAATGCCAGATGCTTTTAATGATTCTAGACTTATTATAAAATCGCATATACCTACTGTTAATGCTCCGACCAGGGTTGAAATCCCTATTCATGAATCAATTCCTGAAGAATTGGTTGGTGATTCAAAACCACGCCAGAAGCGTGGTAGACCTATTGGTGCGAAAGATGTTGTACCACGAAAACGGAAATTGAATGGACCTGCCCCTGAAGTGGCAGATGTTCCTGAAGTAACTACATCAAAAACCCCAGAAGTAGTATCACCTCCTGAAGAGGTTCAAGCCCCCGAAGTGGCTATGACAAAACCACCTGAAGTGGTATTACCTCCAGAAGAGGATATTGCCCCTGAAGTGGCACACGCTTCCATAGAAGCAAAGGTACCTGAAAATTATGAGATCTCAATGAGTTATGTACATAATGGAAAATTATTGGATCGTGGGAGTAATGAGGTTGATGATGTATATGCTTTTTCCGTGACATGTGATATTATTATGAACTCCGATCCTGAACCACAAAGTGTGGAAGAATGTCGACAAAGTGATGATTGGCCAAAATGGAAAATTGCAATTCACGAAGAATTGCAATCCTTGCGCAAGAGAAATGTATTTGGACCTGCAGTCCGAACACCAGCTGGTGTGGTTCCCATTGGAAATAGATGGGTGTTTGTACGAAAACAAAATGAGAGAAATGAAATTGTAAGGTATAAGGACCGGCTGGTAGCCAAGGCATTCTCTCAGAGGACTGGATTTGATTATCAGGAAACTTACTCTCCTGTGATGGATGGAGTCACTTTTCGTTTTCTTATGGGTATGGCTTGTATGGAAAAATTGGAAACACGTCTGATGGATGTTGTGACAGCCTACCTTTATGGATCACTTGATAGTGATATTTATATGAAAATCCCTGAAGGATTAAAGTTAGAGGAAACTAAGCCTTAACATTTATACTCAGTTAAAATACAACGATCATTATATGGCTTGAAACAATCTGATCGTATGTGGTACAACAGGCTTAGTGAATATTAATTGAATGATGGGTATATAAATAATCAAGTGTATCCATGTGTGTTTATTAAAAGGTCACAATCTGGTTTTGTTATTATTGCAGTATATGTGGATGATTTGAATATTGTAAGTACTTCTAAAGATATTACTAATGCTGCTAACTATTTGAAAAATGAGTTTGAAATGAAAGATCTTGGAAAGACAAGATTTTGTTTAGGTATACAGGTGGAGTACTTATCTTCATGCATATTTGTTCATCAGTCAACCTACATAGAAAAGGTTCTTGATCGATTCTACATGGACAAATCTCATCCACTAACTACACCGATGATTGTTCGATCACTAGAAGTTGAGAAAGATCCTTTCCGTCCTAGAAAAGAAGATGAAGATGCTCTTGGGCCTGAAGTTCCATATCTTAGTGTAATTGGAGCTCTTATGTATTTTGCGAATAGCACACGACCTGATATTGCATTTGCTATGAACTTGTTGGCGAGATTCAGTTCTGACCCAACTAAAAGGCACTGGGATGGGATCAAGCTTATATTCAGATATCTTCGTGGGACGATTGATCTTTGATTATTCTTTCAAAACAATTCAAAATCACAGCTGGTTGGATATGCGGATGCTGGGTACATGTCAGATCCACATTTTGGACGATCTCAAACAGGTTATCTATTCACATATTGTGGCACCGCTATTTCTTGGAAGTCTACAAAACAGACTATGGCGGCAACTTCATCTAATCACGTAGAGTTACTTGCAATTCATGAAGCAAGCAGAGAATGTATTTGGTTACGATCTGTCATTCAACATATTCGAGAATCATGTGGTTTATCAAGTATTTCAAACAGTCCTACAGTTATGTTCGAAGACAACTCAGCTTGCATTAAACAATTAAAGGAAGGCTATATCAAAGGGGATCGAACAAAACATATCCTGCCAAAATTCTTCTACACTCAAGAACTACAAGAGAATGGTGACATTGATGTACAACAAATTCGGTCATGTGATAACCTAGCAGATATACTTACAAAGTCACTACCTACATCAACATTTGAAAGGTTGCGAAATAATTTTGAGATGCGAAGATTGAGATCTTTGCTACAAGAAGATGTCAAATTGTGAGACATTTTATTCAGGGGGAGATTGTACTCTTTTTCCTTCGTCAAGGTTTTTATCCCACTGAATTTTTCCTTGCAAGGTTTTAACGAGGCAATCAATCTTTGTAATAACTCACATTTGACAATCAAGGGGGAGTGTTATAATATGAATAGATAGGTGATTGTCAAAGTTAGGTGATTGTCAAAGTTTTACAATAGGACATGTGCATATATTGTACATTCCAATATGATTGCATTAGAAAAATTAACAAGTGTTCACATATATTATTCATACTAGAGGCGATACTAATTTGTCCTATAAATAGGACTAAGTAGCTTAATTGTGATTACACTTCTGAAGAAATATAAATATACTCCTGGCCTTTTCTTCTCTGCAAAATCATTATCATACGTCTTTCTTTATTTCACCACAATATTATATTATATTTATAACACAAATAAATTACTGTATCATAATAAATTAGACAGGACTGAAGTTGCCAGAGCACAAAGGGGATACCTCTTTCCCATAGTGATCCCAAACTTCTCCTCCATGTTCAATTCATTTACCGGAATCCCACCTTCAAGTTCCCAATCAAAACAATTAATGAGGGAGCCCAACGTTACAGGCACCATCCTCATTGCCAAAGGCAAACCGGGACATATCCTTCTCCCAGCACCAAATGGAATCAGCTCGAAGTCCTGGCCCTTTACATCAACTTCTGAATCCAGGAACCTTTCTGGATAAAATGACAGGGGATTCTCCCATGAACCTGGATCCCGCGCAATTGCCCATGCATTGACTAGAACTTGTGAATTTCTTGGAATAGTGTAGCCATTAACCTCAGCTTCCTCTGCTATTTGGCGTGGTATTAAGAAAGGGAGGGGTGGGTGTAACCTTAGTGTTTCTCTAACGATACATCGCAAGTAAGGCAATCTAATAATGTCTGCCTCTTCTAAAATTTTGCCTTTTCCCAGTACTTCATTGATCTCAGCTTTTGCCTTCACCATCGTTTCTGAGTTTTTTAATAACTCCGCCATGCCCCACTCCACAGTACTCGAAGTTGTATCTGTTCCTGCAATGAATATGTCCTGCGTGCATTTGGTTTTCAAGTATAAGTCTACATTAAATATTTGAACTTCATAACAGCTGCTGACAAATTAACATATTGACCATAAACTATTACAGTAACAAATTAAATATTACTAACATATTTCAATCCGGAGGTTTATATAGAGGCTGCAGGTATAAATAAACTATTGACCATAACAACTACGCCAACCCTCAAACTCTCCTACTAAGAGGAGGGCATTGCAGATAACCTGAATGCCTTACTTTAGGGAGAGGAACTCATGTTTGGTCTTGTGGTGACATGGTTGGTTTACCATCAACTGGTTGTAACTGCAGGCATTCATGTTTTTGTTTAAAATATCCACCAACAAACCATACGTAGATATTCACATTTTCCAACTCAGGTTAATGAATCTCTTATGGATAGAAGTAGGACTCTAATTCTCATCTGATCTCTGAAGGCATATACAAGATATTCTTTAATTGGTCTTGTAAATCAAATGCAGTTTATGCTAAAATGTTGGATTACTAGAGTTTTTGTTAAATCGGAAAAGATGAAAACAAAATTGTTATAGAGGACTCTATCTTTTAAAATGTGTTAAATACTCTAACTTAGAAGTTCGATTTGCACACACAGAAAAATAAAACCAAATAGAAAAATACCAAAAATTGTTACCAAATAACTTGTTATTATTGTGATTGGTTATCATTATAATGGGCCCGCCAGGGCCAACCAATTAAAACATCCCAATATGCCAAATATTTAATACCATGTCATTTGATGGCAAATTTTGGTAACCAATTTGGTACCTCTAGCACTACTCAACCAAATATCACTACCTACAAAGAGAGAGTGCTCAAGCCAAATATCAAAGTTAGGAGATGTTGTACCTTTTAAGTTTAAGTGATTGGTATGGAAGGTTATCCTCGTACAATAAGATCTAGTTCGTCCTCAATATTTTAGGGTATTTATTGTATCACTAGAGTAGAAATTACATTTGAGATGTATCTATACCCTGTCACCTTTAAATTGTATGTCATGTATATCGCGGTATGTACGGTATGCCAATTAATTAATTAATTAATTAATAAGGTATGCACGGTATGCCAAATAATTAATTAATTAATTAATTAATAATAACTTATTTTATTATTTGATCTTACTTTTAAAACTGTTTTTTAAGTGTATAAAAGGCCAATAAGAATAAGAACTACTAATGAAATAAGTTCTCTCTAAACTAAAATACGGTATGCCATGTATACAGCGGTATGCCACTAAATATTAATTAATTTAATTAATTAAAATCATAATATTAAATATTAATTTAATTTAACAATGAAGTTATATACTAGGAGTCTATTAACTAAAAATTAAAATAAAAGTCGAGAATATAGGACTTAGGGCTCCATTAATTAATATTTAAAATATATCTATAATAGATTAATAATAAATACAATTAATAATATAATTATTCTTATATTACCATAGATAAGTTATATAAATTTAATTTATTAAAATAATAAAATTAATTATTAATTTATTTTATTATTGAAGTTATATACTAGGAGTCTATTAACTAACAATCGAAATAAAAATCGAGAATATAGTAATATATACAACTTGGTGCTTCAAGATTTTATTCATTTAAAAAAGTTAAAAATTAGGAATTTAAGATAATTTATCACAATCCGTTCGCACGGTTATCGGCTAGTATTCTTGTAATCATAAAACTTAAATTCATCAGAGATAACATACCAGCAAAAGGTGTTCAATATTAGTTTTGTCAAATTCGTCAGGGTTCTGTAGAGAGATCTTGATCAGTTCATCAAGCGCGTCATCATTCTTTACCAGATTGCCTGACCTCTTTAAAGCCAGTCGCTCAGTTATCAAACCATCTAATATCTTTATTAGATTCCCAAAATGACTTGTCATTCTCTGGTGTATACCTTGCAAGTCCATCTTCTTGAACACAGGAAAGAGATCACCCAGATTAGGCTTACCTACATCAACCATAATATTCCATATCAAGTCCTTGAACTCTTTAGCTGAATCCTGATAAGGGTCTGCAATATCCTTTGAAAATATAGTGCTTGATAGAAGATTGAGGGAAGTCCTAAAAGCAGCCCGGCCAATGTCTATTGCCTGTCCACTTTGGCTACACTTTTTAACGTATCCAATAAGCTCATTTACCTTGCTACTACGTAGATGCTGATTTGCATCCAGCTTATTAACTGAAAACAAATTTGAACGGGCTATTTTTCTGAGGTTACTCCACATAGGCCCGACGGGCAAAAATGCCACAGAGTATTTAAAATGGTCGCATGCGTAGAGTGCATCTGGTATAAACCTGCT
Source organism: Kitagawia praeruptora (assembly GCA_037693485.1). Lineage (NCBI taxonomy): Eukaryota > Viridiplantae > Streptophyta > Magnoliopsida > Apiales > Apiaceae > Kitagawia > Kitagawia praeruptora. The sequence goes on from CM075350.1 coordinate 44,099,912, forward strand.
ACAGAAGGCGATGTCTTGCTTTTGGAGGACTTGTTGAGCTATGGTTGACGAAGAAATTACAATGGTGTTTATGCGTCCCAGTTTTAAATGCATGATTGGGCCGTAGATGTGGGCAAGCTTGTCAAGGGACTGGTGGGGCAGCTCACCTAGTTTGGCAAGGTTACCAATGATAGGTAACTGGTATGGACCTGGGGGAAGTTTTTTGCCTCTATTTGGAAATGAAAGCAGAGACTTGTAGACAACGTAAGCTAGCATCAGAGATAATGCAAAGATTACCACCTCCATCTTGCTTAAACCCACTTTGTGTTTCAAGCTTCCTTGGTCGGAAGATTTGTGGTCTGGACTGGAGTTCTAACATCTGCTCACTTATAAAGAGCAAGTCTGTGATGGGTGCCAGCCAGAAATCTCTTACGGAGAATTGTTTCCGACTCATTGTTGTCAAGAATATTAACCAAATTCAGTTACTCCATACTTAAAATATTAGACACGATATTAACCACGTTTTAAAGTTGTTTACAACATAACTAATTACATCTTAGCAAAAAATAAACAAATTACATCTATTGTACCATTTGTCATGGTTTCAGGACAGGCAAAATGTGATTTGTAATGGAACTTCGAGAAGTGCAGAATATTCTTTGGGTTCACTTTTCTATTTTCACCTCAATGTATATAAATTATTGTTATATCAGCAAACATAACTGGCAAAGTTTGATCTTTTCCTTTTGTTTTTGCGTGTTATTTAATTACTACTCCCTCTTCCCATCCATTTCTTTACAATTTCTTTTTTGGGTCGTCCAACCATTTCTTTACATTACCCAAAATAGCAACTTTTAACAATAAAATACATTATTACATCAACTACTTTATTCCACTTTTTCAACACTTTACACTATTACATCCACTATTTCATTTATTTTTACAATAAATTCACTATTACACCCACTACTTCACTTATTTTAACAATATTATACCTATTATTCTTGGTCTCCGTGCCCAGCCGCCATGTAAACTATTGGCTGGGACGGAGGGAGTATCTGATAACCCGTGCGAAGCACGGGCATAGATTGAACATGAGTCGAGATTAAAAAATTAATATTAATACACTATTTAATTATGTAGTTATAAAGAATCGAATCCGAGATAAAGTTAAAAAAAATAAAGTAAATAAATCTTTATAATTATGTAAGGAATTGAACCCCTACACGCGATGAAATTAAAGAAATTAAATAATAAATTTTGTATAATTATGTAGTTGGAAAGAATCGAACTCCGAGTTAAGTGATAATCGTCAAACCTCTTAATCGAACCTCTTATAGGAAATCGAACATGGTGTGAAATTAAATTAAATAATAAATCTTGTATAATTATGTAGTTGGAAGGGATCGAACCCCGAGTTAAGTGATAACCAAATTTGGTACTTTGGTACTATTGTGTACCATTGAAACATGGTTTTGCACATTAATATACCCCTTATAGGAAATCGAACATGGGTTGAAATTAAATTAAATAATAAATCTTGTATAATTATGTAGTTGGAAGGGTTCGAACCCCGAGTTAAGTGATAACCAAATTTGGTACTTTTGGTACTTTGGTACTATTGTGTACCATTAAAACATGGTTTTGCACATTAATATAGAGTATAGATTTCAAATATATTAAATTCTTCTACGTTATTGATGAGTCTGAATTGTGATAAGTAGGGGTGTACACGGGTTGATAAAACCGACCAATCCGATCCAAGCCGACACTATTTCACCAGATCCAAACCGATTTTTTTTTAAACTGATATATAATTGGATTGAAAAAATGTTAACCCGATTTAAATGGGTTGGGTACGGGTTTTAATTTTTTTTACCCGAACCAACCCAACCCGATTAAAAAATAAATTAATTTAATAAAATATTTTTATATCCATGATTCATTATTACATTGGCCCATTTACATTAACCCTTAAGTTAAAATACAAATTTGAATGTAATGTATGTTCAATACTTCAATCTATTGCATCCGTTTCTTTCTGTTAGGACTTGCAAATGTTTATTTCAGTTTAGCTACAGGCTTACAAATGTTTTATTACATAGTTACTGAGCTCGTAGAGGGTGACTCATCTAGGAAAATTGTTGAAATAATTTTCTGTTCAGCACTATTGGCTTGTTTAGTAGCACTATTGACTTGTTTACCAGCACTATTGACATTGTTTATTCGACAGACTAATCAAAGCAACATACCACCAAGTGTTGAAAATGAAACAAATAAAAGGAGGTTACTGGAAAACTACATGCAACAACAAAAAATGGAAATTATTGAAAAGAAAAATGACGTTGATCGGTACTTAATTGATGAACACCTATTTGAGATGGATGACAATAATATTTTGCTGCTTTTCAATGCTTTAAGTAATATTTTATACAATTTTTTTAATATTTATATATAACCCCTCCAAACCGATTGGATTGGATTGGATTATGAATTCAATTTTAATGGATTGTGTTGAAATTTTTTCAAACCGATTAAATTGGGTTGGGTCATAATATTCTTACAACCCGCCCAACCCAAACCGTGTACACCCCTGGTGATAAGGACAGGGTCATGAGTAAGTCGACCAAAGTAAACGCTTAGAACATTATACATATCAACGATGGACACCGTAATTTACATATATAAATTATTTACTAGTTATCGTTAATTTAAGGACGAACTCATTAATAAACCAAATTTACGAGTTTCTTCATGAACATAGTTTATGGACTATGTTAACAAATTTGTTCACGAACTATAAATATAATCAAATTTGTTTGCGAATTTTCGAGTCGAAATATATCGTGTTTACTTTCGAGTTGAGTTCAAGTTCAACTCATTTATGAGACGAATTTTATGTCGTGTTCAAGTTCAGCTCATTTAAGAGATAAATCTCAAAATCTGGTTCATGTTCGACTCATTCATAAACCGAACCGAACTCGAATCGAATTTTTTTCAAAATAGACAGTAAATTATTCGTGAATGTGTCGACTCATTTACGGCCTCTCTACAATCGTTAACAATCATGTTTTACATTACTAATCATGTTTTACATTACTGTTAGATATATATTGGGTAGTGATAAGAAGTTGTAGTGTAATCTGTTAAATTCAAATACAGCTATAACGGTGTATGGTTGTTTACAAGAGCTAGCTAGCTTCTAGATGTTCTTTGCCTGAACACGACAATGTTTTCAGAATTTTTAATCTGATACTACCTCCGTCCCAAAAAGACCGACCCTCTTTGACTTTCACGGAGATTAAGAAAATGTAGTAAAAAAAGTGTAAAGTTGTTTGAAAAGTGAATAAAGTGGTGGGACCTATCAATATTTAATAATAGATTTGAGATAGTGGGGGAGAGTAGTGGGTGTAATAGTGTTTATAGTTATTTGTTTAATAAAAAAGGAATAAAGTTAGTGGGTGTAATAGTGTAAAGTAGTGTTCAAAAATAGTAAGTATAGTAGGTTCATTAGTTTTGGGACGTCCCAAAAAGGAAAGAGTGTCAATCTTTTTGGGACGGAGGGAGTAAATGAGATAGAACAAACGTGCAGAAAAGATTATGTTGATAGATCTTTATATTTTGTTAAATAATTCCGTCCCACAATAGCACATTTTTTAAGAGAATGTTTTTTCTCCACAATACATGTCCGTTTCCAACTTATAATGGAAATATGTAAATATTTTTTCCAAATTACATTTTTTGAAAATTGTATAATAATTGATGAGAAGTGAGTAAGAGACTGTTATATTTTTATGAAATTAATGAATTTATGACGGGTATAATCATGATCGTAAAAATCGGTAATTGGTGTAAATCGGTTCAGGTATCGATTTAATATTAATCGGGTAATCGGAAGGATTAATCGGAGTAATAATCAGATATTATAATAATATTTAATATATTAGTCTAATTTACAATTAAACATATCATTTTAAATCAATTCATAGGATTAATCGTATTTCAAAAATCGAATCGGTCGGTTACCTTGGATTAATCGGCTAAATAAGAGATTTTTAAATCATGGGTATAATAAGTGAACATCAAATTAATATTTTTTAATAAATGTTAAAATTTGATAAGTGACTACTTATTATAGGATAGAGGTAGACCCCAGAGACCAGAGTACAGGAGTTGAGGAGTCAATAAGGACATTTGCAGGAGCGGACCTAAGCTATGGCCATGGGTGGCCATGGTCCTCCAAGATTTTTGGTGTGTACATGTAATTATATATCAAGTACACTCTGATCTGCTAATATCAGCAGCTTGTTTCTAAGAGTTAAACCTTCAACTGGCAACTTGGTTTCAAGAGTTGAAGTCATGAATTGGAGAGTGTTTGTATCCTGATGGGCTGTGTGGCTTGCACCAGAGTAGACTACAATCGCCTCATAGTTTTTCTAAAATCATGAATTGCATCAACGTTTGAGTATGTTTATCTGTTAGAAATCAAATAGAACATCCCTTATGATGTAGCCCATATACAATCCAGATGATTATGAGTTCTTGTCCTGTTTTACCACAGTAAAATCTTGGTGCAACTACTACATAGGAACCTAACGATTTTATAGTGTTCATAATAATATCTAGAAACGCTATCAGGAGCGAATGAGAAAACTGACGCTGTGATCTGGTAGTATTATATTCTAGTTTCGATATGATCAACACTGAAATCTGGTTAGTGAAAAAAAGGCATGGGCATATACCTTGTGAATACTACAGTGCTTTAAAATGGAAGTTCACTCAAATGCATACATCAATTGGGAGTGTCAGGCATGCCCATTTTCATGCATAACATATTTCTGCACTAGCATTATTAAGCACGGCTTTTAGCTCTTATATTCTGCAGAAGAGAAACAATGACTCTATATATAAGCCTACCCCTGAGAATTCGATAATTTGTAAATTGATGTCACATTCAAAATTATTGGTTCTTACTAGCAGAAGCACAATGTCACAGCTGAACCTGGATGATAGTGGTCCTACTATTTGAATTATCTTATTCCATGTTTGATGCTATAGAAAAAGGTGACATTAGTTATTTAGCCCACATTTGCAGAAAAAATGATCACATTCAAATTATATTTAATGCTTTAATTTGAGCAAATTAATTTTTTTTTTTCTAAATAAAATTAATATCTTGGTATAACTGTATAAATTGTTTTTGAATACACAAACTCCAAAAACAAGCTTTCATAACTCACAAGGACATGAGTCCACGTTTATAGAATAGCTCTTAATAATTTTTTATAACTTTTTGGTGATTATTACTGTATGTTTTGTCTATTCAAAATAATTTTATTTGTCTTAAGAGGTACTCCTATCATTTATCTAGATAATTTCATTGATATTACAAAAATATAATTGATTAATGATAAGTGATAAAAATAAATAGAGTTTTTTTCCCTAGCTTCCCCTCGATCCCCAACATGGTGCAAAGTGATCTTACTACCAGCTCATTGTTTTCTAAGTTCGCACTGTGATCCCCCTCTTTCAAGATTGGAATGAACAGTCCCAACAATACCAAATTCACTGAACATAACTATAGCTCGATCTTAAAATACACATATGTACTTAATTTGCTTAATACTTCTTGATTCATACGCTGCTGAATATGAATATGAATATGAATATGAATATGTAGTCCTTTTATTGCCAACTGCTATGTTTCTTAACTGCTTCATTCCCTCTATGCAAACTAGGCTTTCATGTAGACAATAACTTCTAAATAATCCGAATGAAATTCAGAAATTATATCCTCAAGCTCAAAGTGATCACATTCAGCTTCAAACAGTAGCACATTCTTCTCGGAATCCATAGTCACAGTGTCACCATTTTGGAAATGTCTCATTTGTTGACATAAACACGCCTGGAGCTTCTTCAAGCACTTTATATCACTCATTCCAGGCATTACAACTCTCATATAGAGTGTAAATAAATGCCACAAATGGCTTGTCATCGAGCTCTACTACAATACCAAAACGTTCAGATCAGAAATTAATTTTTAAAAAAAAGGCCTCCTGCTAATCATGTTGCACAAAATTCTAAGTGTTAAGTAACAAGAAAGCCTATCTATGGGTTGAAGTAACCAACTCCTCTAGATATATATTACATTGTGTTCTAACACTAAGCCTATCTGTGATGGGTAGTGCATGATCTCTAATTTCTTTCCTGATATGATAGCGTCCTACCCTCCAAAGAGAGTGATTCACAATTCTAATATGATGATATTGAAGTCTTTTGCAATAGAGTCATAACAAATTCCAGAATCCTCGACAATTTTTTTTTTGTTAAAATTTTAGGTTTTCGATATAATCGTATAAAATTCGGTAACTGGATTGCATAAAAGAAACCCATAACCTGGACATGGACAAACAAGTCATGAGCCAATAGAAGGAACGAAATTTTGACACTCAAACCGTCTCAAGGATAAATCATCTGTAAGAAAAATGTGAACCATCGTCATGAAATATATCAAATTAGATTTGTACGTGTAAGGTTATTAACAAGAAAAAACTACAAAGTTATTAAGAATAAAAGAGGTGATACTGAAATTCAAAATGTATCATTTTTTTTTTTGACGATCTACATTCAAAACTACAAAGTTTCCTCTTTTTCTCTCTCCACTGCTTGTTCTCTTCTCCTCTTAGTTCCGTCTCCGGCGGTGGTTTATCCACCGGCCGGAGGCCCTTTTTTTCTTACTTTCTTCTTAATAAAACTCCTCCCTTCTTCATTCCGTCCCCTCCCTTATTCCTCATCTTCTTCATCCGTCCCCCTCTTCATCCTTACCTTTCCTTCCCCTCTTCCAGATCTATCCATTCTTCTCTCTTTTTTCTTGTTAATAAGTTCATTAATCTTCATCTCTTGGTGAGATTTTGTTATTTTCGTCCATCTTTTTGGGTGGTTAATGTCTCTCCTATGTGAGAGTTTTGGTTTTCGCTTCTTAATTGTGAGCGGGGTTTTGTTGGAAATGATTTTGTTGATGTTTTGGAGAATCTGGAAAACCCGCATTGAAACTGGATTGGTGGTGATTATTGCAAGAGCTCACCTTTCACAATTAAAGATTGTTCATTCGTTATCGATTTTCACTTTCGACATGTTTATAGCTGGTATCCGGCATGTAAATAGCTGGGGTGAAGAATCCATTTTCGGCATGTCTATAGCTGGTATCCGGCATGTAGATAGCTGGGGTGTCGCTCCTACTCTTGGGGTTTTTGAACACTGGGCTAACAATTGTTTTTATGTGATATGGTCATTTGTGATGATGCTGCTTTCCGGGATGTTGATGCAATATGGATTGCTCGGGATGTCTTCGACTTCGTTTTTAATTTCAAGAATTTTTAAATTCTATGTGTTAAACGATCAGAAAACAAATCAACTAATTATGTTTAGTTTGTTATTTGTTTCTCAATCTGGTTGTAATGGCAGTTGGAGATTTGTTCTGACTGTATTATGTTATTAAAAAATGTATCATTTGTTGTACTGAAATTCTACATTCCTTAGAGCATCTCCAAGGCTGCTAGTGAGCCCTTACCTATATTGCCTCCACGGGGACTGATTTAGGGATTTGGCTTCAAAATTGTTCATCCAATCATCCTCCCCCTTACCAATAATTTTTAGGGGAGATAAACTCTATCCCTATATGTGGGGAAGCAATTTTGCTCCCCTATATTTGCCACCTCAGCTTCTGGATATCCTCCATTCTTACTAATTAAATATAATATATTATCCCAACCATCCTCCATATTTCATTATACTTATTAATTAAATATTATTTTTAAAATATAAGTAACTGAAATAGGGAACATCATTGGAGTGAAAGAATTTTTTCATTCTCTATATTTTAAATAATCATTATTTTAGGGATCCAATATAAGTAACTCCATTGGAATTGCTCTTATACAATATGTATTTTGGTTCATATCACCCTCTATTTTTGGTTGTGAAGCGTCAAGACTCAAGAGTCAAGAGCAAAGCCTCTTCTTCCATGAATATGAATTATAAGTCTACTGTTTAGTCTCTTCAGATTCAATATCGAAAAAATTAAAATAAAAATCGTACTCCAAAAAGAACAACATTCAATTTAGATTAGTCTCACACTTGTAACATCAAACTGAGACATGCCAAAAAGAAATTAGAACTGTGAAACTGCATAAACCGATTAGATTAGAACTCCGGAAAGTAATGCGATTTATAGAACACTGCTAGAGTGCTAGTGATATAATTTTGATAGGTACCCGCTGTAGACCTACAGCGGGCACCCGCTGTGAGCCAACCCGCTAAACCGCTGTTGCACATCCACCTGTAACAAATATTCATTAATTACACATGTGTCATCTCATATTATTTTTACTAGAAGCAATCCACTTGACAAACAAATATCTTCACACAAATATATTTGCAAAATATCTTGTTACCTTGCTCACTAAGACAGGGGACCATAAAGGCAACTAAGGGGACACAAAAGCATTCAAGCTATGACAAAAGCGGCTGTGCTAGAATCGAGGTATGTGGGAAAGGGACACTAATCACTGTTCCAATAGTGGCTCACTATAGCTTTAACGGCATAACAAGTGGGTCACCAAGTGGGTGAACAGTTATTAGAGGACCTAGCCTATAAATACCCCCATTCTACACACAAGGTGATATACATTTTTTCAATAGCACAAAATTTACTACTCATTCTCTCCCTTTACACAGATACATTTTCACCCGTTTCGATTATTATTATTTCGATTACTGATTCTCACACCGGAGGTGCTTGACGGCCACCACCCCCGGGCGAGCATTATTTTGCAGATACCCAAACTCAGGTGAAATACCCCCGGAACAGTGATCGGAACAGTGATCGGAAGCCATTAATCGACCGTGAGGATTATCATTTGGCGCTAGAAGGAGGGCGATTTTTCTTGGAGAAAAACCCACCACCTGCTCTACCTACACAGTAGCTATTCCACCCTCAAAACACAAATCCAAAAACATCTCAAAAACATTAAATGGAAATCCCAATACTACACCCAGATGAACAAGAACACGAGGAAAATACAACTGGAATCCCGCCAGTCAACCCGCCAGAGAACCCGCCCAAAGTTGACGGGCAAGAGCAAATCCTTAGCCTTAATCTCACAGGCTGCAACCAACAACAAATTGACTTAATCATGCAAATAGCCGCAACCCTTCCTCAGGCCGGACCAAAATCCTTGATAAAACAAGTAAGCCTACCCGTGAACCCGCTTGACAATCATAATGAAGCAAATAGCCAACCGCGTGAAGCGATCTCTGCCTTCTCTCGCCTAGGCTCATCTCAGAATACTAAACATGACAGACACAACAAGAATCACCATCCCCCTGAAGTATGGGAACAAAACAGGAGGCATAGAGACCTCAGAAAAATAATCATTAACAAAAAAGCCGCCTACGACAAGGTAGTGGCTGAATACGAAGCACAAAAGAACCAACAGCAACCTCCTGTCCGCTCAAAGCAACCCGAAATAACACAACCATCAAACGCAGAAATGTTAAAAACCATATTGGAACTCAAGAATAAAATAGAAGGAAATAGCGAACAAGATATGGGTGGAACACCATTCACAGCAAGACTAGAGGCTGAGCCACGGCAAAAAGACATCAAACATCACAGCTTCAACTCTTTTGACGGGCTGGCGGACCCGGAAGAACACCTTAGTTATTTCGATCAACTGGCTCTCCACTATGAGTATAATGACTTGACACGATGTCGATTCTTCGCCGCAACTCTCCGCGGCAACGCCCAAAGATGGTTTTGCAGGATATCCACCAGGTCCATAGATACTTGGTTGGAATTCAAGAAATTATTTCTCAACAAATTCAAAGCAAACCAACAACACGAAGTTCACACCGTATTTCTTGAAACCATTGCACAACGTAATGGTGAAACCTTACAAAATTACATTGACCGCTTCAAGGAAGCCGTCAACAAAGTCGTCTGTGTCAATGAAACAGAGGCTTTGGTTCATTTAAGGAGAGGTCTCAACCCTTACGACTGCGAGAAGTACGTATGCCGTCTCATGGAAACTAAACCCACTACTCTGGCAAAGGCGTATGACTTGGCATCTCAAGCCATCAACGAAATCGAGTCTCTCAACGTACTTAAACAATCTAGGGCTCCACCCGCACCCACACCATATTTCCAAAGGGAAAGGTACACGCCCTATCAAAGGCAGGCACCCGCCTTGCACCAAGTACAAACCACTCACGGGCCGCCGCCCGCCCAAAGACCTCAACCACCAGCACCAATCAGGGACCGCCAAGGGCCCTTAAACCCTCAAAGATCAGATAGGCGTCCGGAGCCAAAGTGGACGGAATTTACTCTCCCAAGAGCGACCATCTTACGAGAAATTAAAGGGAAACCATTCTACTTCCCACCGGCCCCAATGCACTCTTCACCTGATGACAGGCCCAAAGACAAACACTGCGATTATCACGAAACCCATGGACATTTTACAGATAATTGCCTTTCTCTCAAGTACTTTCTGGAAAAACAAGTCAAGGCGGGCAACTTATCTCAATACTTGCCCAGACAAATACTTGGCCCGTCCTCCTCTCAAGGACACAACAAAAACATAGTACATACCGTGTTTGGCGGACAGGTCTCACCGCCTAGAGAGGAACAGACCGTCTATGCCATATCAGAGGGTCCGCCAAACGTCATTACTTTCACAGATGCAGACTATGAAGGCATCAATCCCAATCACACTGAGGCATTGGTCATATCTTTGGGCATTGCCCAGAATGAGGTCAAAAGGGTTCTGGTCGACAACGGGTCCTCAGTGGACATTTGTTTCCAACACACCTGGGACAGGCTAAAGCTGAGTGACGAAAAATTGGAAACGTGTCCTGATGAAACTCCGCTTTACGGGTTCGGCCACAACGCCGTCCCGATAGCGGGCATTGCACGACTCCCGGTCTATTTTGGGGAATCTCCCAGACAGGTTTGCAGGATCATTAAGTTCTATGTCATTAACACAGCCTCTTCCTACAACATGATCTTGGGACGGCCCACATTGAACTTATTGAAGGCGGTTACTTCTACCCCTCATCTCAAAATCAAGTTCCCTACTTCAAATGGGATAGGAGAAATCAAAGGGGACTTTGAAACCTCTAAAAGGTGTTACGGCATTGCCCTCACCTTGGGAAAATCCGAGCCCAGCAATGTCAACAGAGAAAGGGCTCAAAGCAGAAGACAGGCAAAAAGACAGAGGCACGATGCCCACCAACGTGCCAATAACAAAAAGAGAAAAGAGGTACAATTTATTGACGGGCATGATCCGTTGACAGAAGACCCGCCAAGGATTGATGCCAATCTAATGAAATGTCTCAAAAGAGAAGAAAACCCGCCAATAACCCCGGCAGTACAGACAGAGAAAATAGAAATCATACCCGGAGATACAAGCAAAACCGTCAGTATCGGTGCGGGTTTGGACTCTATCTTTAAAAAGGGTCTCACTGACCTCTTGAGAAAGTACGCAGACGTTTTTGCGTGGAGTCCAAAGGATATGCCAGGATTAGATGAGTCCGTGGCAATCCATAAGCTAAATGTGGATCCAGACAAAACTCCAAAAATACAGAAACGAAGAAACTTTGCGCCAGAGCGACAGCGGGCCATTGATATTGAAATTGACAAACTCTTGGACGCAGACTTGATTTGCGAGGTCACCTACCCTAAGTGGGTTGCAAATGTAGTATTGGTAAAGAAAGCTAACGGAAAATGGAGGATATGCGTCGATTACACAGACTTAAACGCAGCGTGCCCAAAAGACCCATATCCTCTCCCTTCGATAGACCAACTCATTGATGCCACAGCGGGTCATCTAATGCTAAGTTTCATGGACGCCTACTCAGGCTACAACCAGATTAAAATGACTCCAGAAGACAGAGAAAAAACGGCTTTCGTTACACACAGGGGAGTATATTGTTACAAAGTGATGCCATTTGGGTTGATCAATGCCGGCGCCACCTTCCAAAAAACCATGAATAGAATCTTTAGCGGACAATTGGGTCGAAATATGGAAGTATATGTGGATGATCTCATAGTAAAATCTCTCCTAACGGCTTCCCACCTCCAGGACTTGGAAGAATGCTTTTCCACCCTCAGGAAACACAATATGAAACTCAACCCGGATAAGTGTGCATTCGCACTTGATGCTGGCAAATTCCTGGGTTTTTTGGTTTCTCACAGAGGTATTGAGGCCAACCCTGAGAAAATAAAGGCCATAATCGACATGCAACCACCCAAAACTCTGAAAGAAATACAAAAACTAACGGGGAGGTTGGCCGCCCTCAGAAGATTCATAGCGAAATTGGCAGACAGATGCCTCCCATTCTTTGACACCTTGAAAGGAGCCACAAAAACCAACAAAATATCTTGGACAGCGGAATGTCAAAAGGCCTTTGAAGATCTCAAAACTTATCTCTCCTCTGCCCCGCTACTTGCGGTCGCAGCCCCCTCAGAACCGCTATCACTCTACTTATCCGCAACAGACAAAGCCGTGGGGGCGGTACTTATCAAAGAAGAAAATGGTGAGCAAAAACCAGTTTACTATGTCAGCCAAGTGCTCAAAGACGCGGAGACCCGCTATCCCAACGTCCAAAAATTTGCTCTAGCTTTGGTCATGGCGAGCAGAAAATTGCGGCACTATTTTCAAGGAAGACAAATCAGAATCATCACAGATCAACCGCTAAGAAAAATTCTTCACAAACCAGATTTATCAGGTAGATTGATTAACTGGGCGGTAGAGCTTGGTCAATTCGACCTCAAATACATCCCAAGAACCGCCATCAAGGCACAAGCATTGGCTGATTTTATGGTTGAATGCTCATTCGCCACAAATAAAGAACAGACACCCGCAAAGGCAAGTACAGCCACGGACACTAATTGGCAGTTGTATGTAGATGGTTCCTCTACGAACACCCGTTGTGGGGCAGGGCTCATCTTGACTAGCCCTGACGGTTTTCAAGTCAAACAAGCCATACAGCTAAACTTCAAAGCCACAAACAATCAAGCGGAATATGAGGCACTTTTGGCCGGTTTGGCATTGGCAAAAAATTTACAGGCAAAAAAGATAACCATCTATAGCGACTCGCAGCTGGTTGTTCGACAAACAACAGGAGATTATTCAACAAAAGATAGCAATCTCAGCAAATATCAGGAGATAATTCAGGCAATGCTAACTCAGTTTGAAGAATACTCTCTTAAACAAATAGACAGAATGGATAACACAGTTGCGGACATGTTATCTAAATTGATACAAGGCGAGAAAGCGGAGGCGGACACAGTTTACTTTGAAGAGTTGACTGTCCCAAGTACAAACAAACTGGATATCATGGAAATAAACCCGCCAAGGGATAATTGGATGACCCCTTACATTTGTTACTTAGAAAATGGCACACTACCGGAGGACAGACTCAAAGCAAAAATAGTCAAATCGCAAGCAACGAAATACTTTCTTCAGGAGGGTATTTTATACAAGAGAAGTTTTGACTCCCCTATACTTAAATGTGTTGACGAAGAAGAAGCCCTATATTGCATAAGAGAGGTCCACGAAGGCATTTGTGGTGATCACATGGCGGGCAAAGCATTAGCACACAAAATACTCAGACAAGGCTATTATTGGCCGAAAATGCACAAAGAATGCAAAAACTTCACTAAGAGATGCCGCCAATGTCAACTGTTCAGCAATATGTCCAGAAAATCACCGGCACTCCCGGCGGCCATATTATCCCCAATACCGTTTGCAATCTGGGGCATTGACATCATGGGACCATTCCCTAAAGCAAAAGGTGACTTGCAGTATGTTATGGTCGCTATTGATTACATGACAAAATGGGCGGAAGCAAAGGCTCTTAAACACATCACACAAGATGACGCCATTCGTTTTGTGGAAGAACAAGTCATCACAAGATTTGGAATCCCAGTAATACTCATCTCTGACAACGGCACACAGTTTGTAGGCTCGAAATTTACTAAATTCCTGTCCGACCACGGGATCAAACATAAGAAAGCATCCGTTTGCCATCCTCAGAGCAACGGGCAGGTTGAGGTCACTAATCGCATCATCGTTCGAGGTCTAGAGAAAAGACTGACTACTTCAAAGAAAAAATGGCCTATTGAATTACCCAATGTTCTTTGGGCTTATCGCACATCACCCAGGACAAGTACCGGGGAATCTCCCTTCAAACTAGCTTTTGGCACAGAAGCACTGGCACCAGTCGAAATTGGCTCACCATCTTACCGTGCACTCAACTTTGAAGAAGAGGCAAATACTCTAGGACTTAAAACGAATCTTGACCTTCTAGATGAAGTCAGAGAAACCGCTGTTGAAAAAATGACCGCTTACAAAGAAAAAACAAAAGAATTCTTCGGCAAAAAGGCAAGAATCAAAGCCTATATAGAAGGCGATTTGGTTAACAGAGCAACTGAGGCATCCGACCCCAGACACACTGGCAAACTTATGCCAAAATGGGAAGGACCCTACAAAATCATCAAAGTACTCAGGCCGGGTTCTTACAAACTAGCCTACCTAAATGGCACTGAAGTCAACAACACTTGGCACGGCGACAAGCTGCGGAAATATTATCAATAAACGGTTAGACAATCTCTTTTTTCTGCTTTCTTTGTAACAAAGGGAACTATATTTTCAATAAAATACTTTTACAAAAAAAAAAAAAAATACTTTACAAATGTTACAAATTGCAACCATTACACAGTCCCTCTGCGGACATTTACAAATGTTACAAATTGCAACCATTACACAGTCCCTCTGCGGACATTTACAAATGTTACAAATTGCAACCATTACACAGTCCCTCTGCGGACATTTACAAATGTTACAAATTGCAACCATTACACAGTCCCTCTGCGGACATTTACAAATGTTACAAATTGCAACCATTACACAGTCCCTCTGCGGACATTTACAAAGGTTACAAATTGCAACCATTACAAAGTCCCTCAGCGGACATTTACACAAGTTACATATTACAAAGTCCCTCAGCGGACATTTACACAAGTTACATATTACAAAGTCCCTCAGCGGACATTTACACAAGTTACACATTACAAAGTCCCTCAGCGGACATTTACACAAGTTACATATTACAAAGTCCCTCAGCGGACATTTACACAAGTTACATATTACAAAGTCCCTCAGCGGACATTTGCACAAGTTACATATTACAAAGTCCCTCAGCGGACATTTACACAAGTTACATATTACAAAGTCCCTCAGCGGACATTTACACAAGTTACATATTACAAAGTCCCTCAGCGGACATTTACACAAGTTACATATTACAAAGTCCCTCAGCGGACATTTACACAAGTTACACATTACAAAGTCCCTCAGCGGACATTTACACAAGTTACATATTACAAAGTCCCTTTGCGGGCCAGTACCCATTTACAAATCCCAAAATCTAGAAAAAATCGTCTACAGATAGTATCCCCAAACAATATCTACAGACGTTACTACTGGCGTCAACGGACGACTACCAACTTACAGTGAGCAATCTTGTAAAGATATCAACATCTTACAAGTCCCGCAAAAGGCAGAATCTTACAGCAGAAACTACAAAAATTGTTTATTGCGGCCAACTGACAAGAAAAAATCAGTGCACAAGTACTCGATACTTCAAGACAGAGTTAAGTCCCCTAAACGGGCATAAAGACAGCTGTGCATTGCAGTCTACAATTTTCGGCAAGAGACAATAAAGCTCCTTCGACGGACAGTTATTACGGGAATAAACCCGCCAAGAGACAGAGGCTCCAAACAATTCACAATGGCATGCTTACACAAAGATGAAAGCAATACGATGAAAAGCAGAATAAAGAACGATAACAGTTGGGTGCAAAGGATAAATAAATTTTTTATTCATAAAATTTTTATTACAAGCATGTTAATTACAAGGATTTTAGACTCCTACATCTAAGAATCCTTCATGCTTGGGGAGCTTTGTCTTGGCCATCTGCACCCTTCTTGGAGCTCTCACCCTGAGGAGGAGCCCGGAAACGGAAGTCAATTGCATCCGTCTCCGGCTTATCCTTTGCCTCTTTAGCAGCACGGGCAGCAGCAGCTTTCCGAGCAGCCTTACGGCATTCCTCGGCATTATAAGCATCTCCCTGCTCTTCCCAAATGTTGGCCCAAGCTCTCCAACTGGCTTCAGTATACTCTGACATAGCCAAGTCGCGCCCCCATGAAAAGGGGGTGAAGTCCTCATCCATATCAGAAAGAAGCAATTTCTTTGACATGAGGAACAAGAGTTTTCAACGAAAATTTGGAGAAAGAATGATCTATACATACAAGCAACCAACCTATTTATAGGGAGGTAAAAAGAAGAGAGAGGAGGGTAATATCATCTCCAGTCAAAAAATTACAGTTCCCATGCAAACTGAAGTAAAAGCCCAGTCAAAATTCTTTTGACTCCAATGCAACATTAAATGCTGAGAACAAACTCCCACAGTCAAATTTTCAAAGTCAAGGTAAACATTTTCCAACATATATTTACTACATACTTTGACACAAAAATACAAACACAAATCCAGTTATAGTTCGCAACAAAAATACGGATTCCCCAAACACAAAAATTATCAACACGAAATATTTCACAAATCGCACAACGGACAAACCCGCAGCGAAATTCTGAAACAAGTCCAACAAAGGTTCTTAGTTAGTTACAAAAAAATAAACTACGCCCAGCGGGATGCGCTCAAAGGACCCTCTATGCCCCTTAGCGGTTCTGCATCTTCATCTTCGCTATTATACTCATTAGCTATGGCACCAAGGGCTTCTATCGCGACATCAGATTCTTCCGCAGTTCTAGTTCCAATACCAGTATCAACTTGCTCCTTTTCAGCATCAACGGGCTGCACAGCACTGTCCATTTCCGGATTTATCTCACTATGAACAACGGGTACTGTACTCAATAGCGGCACACCTTCTATTGCTAAAGGGCTCTCAACGGGCTTATCACTATCCATGGCAACCATCTCCACATTGGCGACCTCTGCACCGGGCCCAACAATAGCTATATCAGCCTGGCACCCGACATTCTTCCTTCCGGTTTTTCCTAAGCGGGCTTTCAGGCCTCTAGCTTTGCGCTTTGCTTTCTTCACTTTGGCCTTTAATCTTGCGACCTCGGCTTGTAGTCGCTCAATCGGGGGCAGATTCTCAGCGGGCTCCTCCCGTTCTATAACAGCCTTGGCCGCCTCAGCTTTCACAATTTCCGCAAACTCGGCACTATTCCGAAACTTCAAAATAGCATCGGCTTCTGTGGGACGAGAATCAAGATGGGCCTCAGCATCTTCAGCACGCTCTTTCTCAAATTTCAATAAGGTGCTCAAATTCTTCACCTGTTCAGACAAGCTAGCATTGGCGGCCTTTAACTCTATCTTATCTTCCGCTAAAAACCGCCGCAAATCAGCACTATACTCATAGCTGGCTTTAAGGTCATTTCTCTCCATCTCAATTTCATGTAAAGCCTTGGCAGCATTATTCTTCAAGTATTTCTCAGCGGACAGCTCCTCCTCCAACTTTTTGATCCTCTGTTTCAAGGCAAGATTGCTACCACGATACATGTTCCCACGAGCCATCAAACCAGTATACATACATTGATTCTGCAACACACACAAAAAACACCCAACTTACGAACCAATGAATTCAAACCAATTTTACAAAAAAATCTAAAGAAAAAACACAAATGACTTACCCGTGCAGCATATTTTTGGGACAAACGGCACATTCGCTCCCAGCTCAATTCATTCATCCTCATAAGATCATCATCGGTCATAGAGTCAACGGAGAAGGTATTGGGCCCAGATTTAAAAAGAAAGCCATACCCTGGACGGGATCCAACTTCTAGGTCATTTACCTCGTCGTCACTACTTGTGTAGAAAACAATCTCCTCTTCACCATTATCACCTTCATCCTCAGTACCATCCTCGGACTCATTCTCAGAAGCATTTTCACTATCACCTTCACAATAATCTTCATCTTCATCCTCGCTATCACCATCAGCAGGCTCATTCTCAACAGGCTCCTCAATCACAACTTTCTCCGCAACAGCGGGCTCGACCACCTCCGTGGGCTCAATGCGCCTTCGTTTAGAAGTACTGGCCTCATCCACATTTTTCCTCTTCGAGCGACGCAGGGGCATCTCAGGACTCTCAGTAGCGGCCACTTCGGGTGCTTTCAATACTGGCTCCTCATCCCTAACAACGGGCGTTTTCTCGCCGTACTCAAGATTCACACTTACTTGCCCTGAGCCAGAAACAACCGTGACAGGTTTCACAATTACAGCGGGAATCTCTCTCCGATTAGCGGACTCTTCAACTGGCAATTGAACATCAGCCCGCCTAGCAACAGCACTTTCACTTTCACTCTCAGAATCGAAAGCAAACTCTCTATCAAATGGCTCATCTTCACGCCTCTCAGCGGACCCGTCCATTTCATCTTCAACATCATACCCATCACCTTGGGCATCTTGCAGATCTTCCTCAGAATCTCTACCCTCTCCGGTTTCTTCATGTTCAGACTCAGCATTACTAGCAGGCACCTCTTCTTCTGCAATAACGGCTTCCTCATCCTCGCCTTGCTCCATCCGCCCCGCACCAACACCTTGCCCTGAAAGGTCAAAGGCATCTATAATGTTTTCTGCCGCAAACATTCCACGAACCCGCTTAGGTCTGGGCGGCTGAAGAAACATAAAATCAGCATACAGCTTAGCCTCTTGCTCCATAGACAAGGTGGGATGAGGCTCCAAGTCCACTTTACGGGGATCCAACACTACAAAGAAAACCACGACAAAACATCACATACCGAATATTACAAGAAACCAAAGGACAGAGACAAAATAAGGACTTACAACAATGTCTTCTTAAATCAACCAGGTCAATCAAATTACCCTCGTTCCATACCTCACCCAATGCCTTTACCAGTCTTACTAAATAATTTATCTCAACTTGACTAAGGCGATTACGGTCTGTCCTGTATAAACACTCCACTTTCTTCACAAAATTCTTGTGCCAAGCCAACTCACCGCCACCAACTACCAGAAACTCTTCCTGCCAACCCGCCATGCCTTTGGGAAATACAAATGGGCGAAATCCATCCAGAGCTTTACCAATACGAGTTTGCGACTTTACAAATTGTAGCTCATAAAAGGGTTTTGCGCGGCTGGCTTTAACATCAAACAAACAGAAGAAGGCCCTAAACGTTGGCTGCTTGTTCAGCGCCTCGCAACTAGCTATAAACCAGTTAATGGACCTTATGGAATTGGGAGACATCTGAGCTAACGGACAGCGGAAATACAACCGAAATAGATCCATCAAGAACTTATGAGGTGGGAACCTTAAACCCGCCATGAAATGACTAAGGGGAATACAGACAGAATCATCATCAAAACGGTGATACAATTTCTCACCGGGTGCCGGCCGTCTCCAGAAATACCCTTCTTCAATTCGCAACAACCGCTCAATATACTCACCCCAATCATCAGCTCTAAAGGTGCTGTCCTGTTGCAAATGAGCGAATTCAGCAAATTCCACATCCATTTCCGCCTTCGAGTAAGTGGTTGGCACCACATTGGTTGCCCGCCACAGACTTTCGCAACTCTCAAAGTACTGATAGCGGTTCCTTGGCAACACGCTTGTATATCCCAGTTGACCAATGTCCGCCCAACGCCCATACATGTTTACCAAGGGCCTTTTCTCACCGGTAGCGGGATCAACAAAGTCATCACCCATCTGCAGACAAAAGCACAATTTTTCGGTCCTTACCGCTTCCAACAAATATGGTCGTCACAAATGTCTGGTACACACATATTTTTCCTACAATTTTCCATTCTAAATCGAAACAAACATTTCATATTCTATTCCCTCCACAAACAACAAAACCCTCAAATCAAAAACCCATATACACAACACTTATGAATATATACACATATATATACAAAAACCAAACACCTTATAAACAATACGAAATCATGCACCTATTTTCACACGATTCAGGAAACGGATTGAAACCAACAAAACACCAATAACAAATACACAACCAACAATCACATTTTCCAAACCTTTACAGGTTACACAATCGACTCTCACTTACAAATATCCGAAACATGCAAACAAAGAACATGAACACAAAATCAATTATATATGAAGAGACAAATTGCATGATGAAAGGAAACAGAAATAACAAAAGAAAATTAGAAAGAAATTTTACCTCAAATCTGGAGGATATATATGGCTTCAATGGCAGAAATCCAGTGCAAGGAGACCGACGAACTAGAAGAAGACAAAGCAAATAGAGAGAAAAGAGCAAAGAAAGACAGTAAAAACCTTAACAATTGCTTCACACACCCATCTTTTATACGCGTGGGGCGCGTGTAATAAGGGTTAAAATGTTGCAAACTTTTCGTGGATGGATAGGATTGCTCCACGTCACTCTTACAGCCGGTAGTAACTGCCTCGTTTCCAGCAAAACTGTCCACTATGCATTAACTTCCCACTCACTCATAACACATTACATCACAAAGGTACATTCTCTTTCCTCCCAAAGGTCATTTCTCATTAATACGCACTACAACTTATCATTTCACTTATTATTAACATTTAATATTATTCCCTCATTTATTTCTAAATTCTCATTTATTACCAATTATTACATTTATTCACAAGCATTACAAAAACGTTTCAAAAAACGCACCCGTCAAGCACATTAACCTGTTGTCAAATAATGACATATTTTCACAAATTTTTTCGAACTCCTAAGTGTTGTCCGCCAACACTTGGGGGGCATATTTTCACAAATTTTTTCGAACTCCTAAGTGTTGTCCGCCAACACTTGGGGGGCATATTTTCACAAATTTTTTCTAACTCCTAAGTGTTGTCCGCCAACACTTGGGGGGCACATTTTCGCAAAAATTTCTCTAAAGTGTTGACCGCCAACACTTGGGGGGCACACAAGGTATCATTTTCAAAAATTTCCTCAAAAACAGAGCGGTATCTTTGCTTTCTCCTCCTTCTGTCCGCTAAACCGCACAGAAGGAGTGGGGGGCAATGATAGGTACCCGCTGTAGACCTACAGCGGGCACCCGCTGTGAGCCAACCCGCTAAACCGCTGTTGCACATCCACCTGTAACAAATATTCATTAATTACACATGTGTCATCTCATATTATTTTTACTAGAAGCAATCCACTTGACAAACAAATATCTTCACACAAATATATTTGCAAAATATCTTGTTACCTTGCTCACTAAGACAGGGGACCATAAAGGCAACTAAGGGGACACAAAAGCATTCAAGCTATGACAAAAGCGGCTGTGCTAGAATCGAGGTATGTGGGAAAGGGACACTAATCACTGTTCCAATAGTGGCTCACTATAGCTTTAACGGCATAACAAGTGGGTCACCAAGTGGGTGAACGGTTATTAGAGGACCTAGCCTATAAATACCCCCATTCTACACACAAGGTGATATACATTTTTTCAATAGCACAAAATTTACTACTCATTCTCTCCCTTTACACAGATACATTTTCACCCGTTTCGATTATTATTATTTCGATTACTGATTCTCACACCGGAGGTGCTTGACGGCCACCACCCCCGGGCGAGCATTATTTTGCAGATACCCAAACTCAGGTGAAATACCCCCGGAACAGTGATCGGAACAGTGATCGGAAGCCATTAATCGACCGTGAGGATTATCAAATTTAGATATCAAATTTGTTGTCAAATGCCACATTACAAGTTATTAAAAACTTATCATTTGGATACTTAAAAACATTGGACGTCTTTTTTATCTGATTAGCCTGTTTATAGTTCTGACCTCTGAGTTTGTTAGTATGGCAGAAACAAGGCAATTACAAACAAAAGCAGAGGAAACTTTTCATATATGGTAACATTAAAATGGACATCAACAACCTCTGTTACTTAAGTTTAGCTTTACCTAATAGATCATCATCATCATCTTTTCAAACAAGCATGGCTCCTTAACAACTACAACTTCACTAGCTAAACATTACTATAGTGGTACCAAAAGACTAAATATAAAGTAACAAAAGAGTAACGCATTCGCAATTCACTTCATAGCATTCCCAGGAGTTGAAATAGCAAGATCTGGCATAGAAAAGGTGGTATCCACATTAGTAAACCCATTCTCACCACTCTCAACCTGCCACGTGTTGGCACCCACACCATCAGTAACACCACCACAGTTTTCAATTGGTGGGAAAGCCCAAACATTTCTACCAAGCCCAAAGCCCATCTCTTCAAATCCATGGTGGCCTAATCCAAGCCCAAACCCATTAAGACTTAAAAGCCCAGAACCTTGAGTACCCAACAAAGAAGTGAAGCTGCCAGTCATGTTATAACATGGCTTACCGTTACTAACGAACGGAACGGGAGAGACAGACACTCCGTTGTGATCATTACCGGAGAGTGGGAGAAAGAACGGCGTTGTTGCAGTGGGCATGTGACGGTACTCATGGTCGGTGAAAAGAGAAGGTGATGAGGTTGAACGAGAGCGTTTCGCACTCTTGCGGGTCCCACCACCGACGGGGATGTCACGGAGGGTCCCGCCGTGAGTCCAGTAACGACGGCAAGCTTTGCAGAAATGGCGTGGCTGAGAGAAGTTGTAGTTGTTGTAGTAACAGAACTTAGTGTTGGTGGAGTCACAGCGTGGGCAACGAAGGTGTTCGGGTTCAGGCGGTGGAGCTCCGACTTGAGTCGGCTTTGTTGGTCGTTGAATGCTTGTTTCCGAAGGCATTGTTAGTTGCACACAAACTGTTTGAAAAAAAGGACTGAGAATTTTTGTTGCTAGAAGAGGAGGATGAAGAGAGAGTTGTGGAGAGCAGAGAAAAGGGTGTTTGCTTTTTCAAGGGGGAGGGGTGGGGTTTTATGGACGGGGGGTGGTGTTGGAGAGAGAGAGAGAGAGAGAGAGAGAGAGAGAGAGAGAGAGATTCTGGAAGGGCACCACTAGCTTGTGAATTCTGAGGCTTATTTGGAAAAAAGTTAAGGCAAGACAAAGCAGCTTTAAAAGGAGTTTCACATTTTCATTCGGCTACCCCCTATTGTCAAGTCTTTGTTCGGGTCGGCTCTTAAACTGCGAACTCTGTTAAGCTCTATCCACGCGTATCCTCTACTTTATTCTCACTCTTGTATCAGTTGTATGCATATAAATATGAAACATAAACATCCTATGTCTGTGTATATATACACACACACAACATCATGTTTTTGTTAGCTATATTTATTAGTCTTGTAGAGTATAACATCAGCTTATTATGATATGTATGTATAGTGTTTGATGTACAAGTGTGTATGTACATAATGTATACTGTATAGTGGATAGGTTGAACAATAAAGAGTACTTACTACTCCCTCCGTCTCATAATATGTTTCCTGTTTTTAAAAACACGTTTGCCAACGCACACTTTTGATCGTTAATATCTTGAATTTCGTATTAGTACTAAATATAAAAACTTCACTGTATTAAAGTACTCATAAATACGAATCCAACAAGATCATTCATGACTATATTTTGTCTTATAAATTATGCGTAAATTAGTAGTCAATCGTTTATAATGAATAGTAACAAAAATCAAAATAAGAAACATATATAGGCACAGAGGGAGTAGTATTTGGTATTATTGGTTAGAATGTTTATCATTTAACACGTGATTAGGAGAATATGTGATGATTTGAGAAATTCTGAGTGGAAGTTTGACTTGTATTACAACCTAAATAATGACAAGGGTTATCTAAGTTGCAGTAACTAAACTTGTATAGGTGATTAGGTTAATTTAGTGAATTATTGTATAGTGGAGTATCATGCTATAATCCACTGGTACCTTGCATGTTGTAATACAGTACGAAATTATTGTAGTACTCGAGTGGTTTAGTAATTGTGTAAGCTATAATAACAGTTAGTCTTCTTAAGAAATGTTTTAAATTGATTAAGTCTTCCCTAACGTTGACAATGAATGATTATTACCAAGTAAACGGAACCGTTACTAATTTTTTATACTTGAGTGGAGAAGCCATGTACATGTATGTAACTGAGTCTAAGACACGGCTAGACAGTATGATATGATTAGTCTCGTGCGAGCACTCATCATTCAGTTTAAACGTTAACCATCCAATCTGTGGCTCATAACCCCAAACTTTGGCTTTGCTTAGTTGTAGACTTATACTCCCTCCCTCCGTCCCAACGATTTCTATATTGGAGGACGGGGGCGTGACATGCATTTTAAACTTCCTAATTATTATAATTACATAATTTATTTTTATAATTTTCTTTTTTTATATAAAAATAGAACAATTTTAATTTTATACAAAAAAAAAATTTCAAAAATAAGTTATGGAACTATACTAGTTATGCACCTTAAAATACGTGTCAGACACTTTAAAAAAACGTATAAAAATGAGTGAGACAGAGAGAATAGTTAATCATTGTGATGATTGTAGGTTCACAAATTCACAATTAACAGCAAGCACTACGTGCATCAATGTTACGGGTATTGTGCATTTTTGCTCAACTCTAACTTTGCTGCTAAATAAAATGATTCGAGTCGATCTATTTTGTATAATAAATTTGGACAAGTGGTAAAGAGATGAGTTAAATTTTTGTTACAGTATATAACTGAAATTGAAATCTAATGTAAGCATACATACCATATCAATGCGTATATGAGCAAGGATGTTTAGTGAGATTTTATTGAAGCAGTCCCCATACGTTTATCTGAGGTACGTAAATAGCTTTTGGACCAGACCCCATACGTTAAAAAAATTTGGACCAGACCCCATACGTTAAAAAAATTGAATTCCGGTGTTCAGAGAAGACACAAATTGAAGCGGCATGAGCGGGAACAGAGTAAAATAGGGTGGTCCCTTTTCGTGTCAAACACAATATAAAAATTCCTGTACGTGTCTACCTTTTTTCTCTCAGCAAAAATGTTACTCTCCGTCTCTCCCTATTTACTTCCTACTCCCTCGGTCTTATAATAATCTTCTCGTTTCATATATCGGGATTGTTCATGATATGAGACAAATTACTAATTTATTTCTAATCTATATGATCAAATATAGTCATGAGTGATATTATTAGATTCGTATTTGTTAGTACTTTAATACAGTGAAGTTTTTATTTTTAAAACTAAGACGAAATTAAAGATATTAACGATTAAAAATGTGCATTGGCAAATGTGTCCAAGTGAAATGGAAAGAGTTTTTTGAGACAGAAGTAGTAACTAGCAACAACAACATATTTTGTTTCTCAAAAACAAAAATTGTAATTTTTGAAAAGTGCAATCAGTCCGATAATTCTGTGTAGTTTATAGTTTGATGAACGTAACAGAGAGCTTTGAATCGAGATTATTTTTGAGGTGCGATTAATTATTATCGAAGTACTAGTACTCCCTCCGTCTCATAATATGTTTCCTGTTTTTAAAAACACGTTTGCCAACGCACACTTTTGATCGTTAATATCTTGAATTTCGTATTAGTACTAAATATAAAAACTTCACTGTATTAAAGTACTCATAAATACGAATCCAACAAGATCATTCATGACTATATTTTGTCTTATAAATTATGCGTAAATTAGTAGTCAATCGTTTATAATGAATAGTAACAAAAATCAAAATAAGAAACATATATAGGCACAGAGGGAGTATCAATTACTTAATGAAAATAATGAGAGAGGGAATGGACAGTACTGTAATAGATAGGGTCATAGGGGCGGCAAAATGATGAAGGTGGGGGATTAGCGTGGGAGAGCAATAATTGGATTAGTATTTGCTACTCTACCATCCTCTGGTTTCGTCGTCGTTTATATTCTCCCAAATTTCAAAGTCTAAACTCACATCCCATCCATCCCAACAATTATATGACATGAAATGTACAGTCTTATGTTAATAGTACAGTGGTAATTCACATATAATCCAACGGTTTTTTAATTTTCTTGTCCGTAGGAGGGGACGTGGGCCTCCGTTATATTTTAGCTGTCTCCACCACCGCCAATCACGTATACAAACATCTTTCTGTCCCATCCGTCCATCGCTTAGCCCCCTTCACATTATTCCGTCTTATTACCCGACGCCAACTAATCTTTTTAACTTTACGGGTAAAACCTAACATGCAAGTACCTCTCTCTCTCTCTCTCTCTCAAACTCTCTCTCAAATCTCTCTTAATCTCTCTCAAGCTCTCTCTCCTCATAGACGGTGGTGATAGTTTTAGAGGTTGGAAGAGGCTAGTAGTTACTAGTACAATGTAGATACTAGTATTTGTCAGAGAGGCAGTCAAATTCGGTCGGAGATTTCCCGGGATTCTGACTGCCATGCGCGTCCTTTCTTCTGAGCCCCCTGCCTTCCACCCTTCCAAATGTAAATTATTACTAGTATTATTTTATGTACGTATATACATGTACTAATCCATTCTACTGATGGGTCATTTTCGGTTCGATCGCTTTGGCCGCTGCACCCCTGCTCCCACACAAATATTATGAATTTGTACTTGCTTGCTACACACACATTCACTACATTTCTTGTGTCTCTATCTATCTATGTATATGTAAATATATGTAAATAAAATCTCTGTGCATCTTCTTTTTACTGATGTTCAGTAATTTGCCTATTACAACCGGACATGTATTAACATGCGCCTTCTCTTTTGTTTCTTCCTCTTGTTTCTCTTTCCTTATCTTCAATCTCTGTTTATCATTATTTGACTTGGGTCATACTAACTTGTTTACAACGATTCTTGCACATTCTTGCTAGCTAATCGCAGGCTCGTACCTGCCTGCTTTGATTCTGCATGCAGACATCGATTTTCCGTGTAACTATTTTTTCTAGAAGTTGATAAAAAAACAAACCAAAAGACCAGGACCAACTACTCTCACTGCATGAAACAAATAAACGTTAACAGTTACATTATTTTTACAGTTCTGATTCCAAAAATAGTACTAGTCTTTTTATGAATCTGTCCTGATGAAATCACAGTCGTTCGTAATGTTTTGTTCTGGATTGGTAATAGTTTCAAAACTCTTGACAGTAGGGGTGTACGCGGTTCGGATCGGATCGGTTTTGGATTAAAAGTCGAACCAACTCGCATATAGCGATTTTATAAAAACTTCAACCACAACCGCATTTGCGGTTGCGATTAACCACGTCAATTCCAACCGCGAAAATGCGGTTGTTACGGTTCGGATTGCGGTTCAACCACCAAATAAAAATAAACAATAACTTGAGAATATTAAATTCAAAATACAACATTACACATAATAGGTCCTGTTCATCATTTTTGAGGCAAAAGTAAATATATAGAAAGTCTGGTAATAGTTAAATACATAAGAGCATCTCCAATGGGGTTGGCTAAATTAATTACCTAAAATAATGTAAAATAATGATTGGCTAATATTTATCGAATCTGTAAGGTGTTGTGCTCCGATGGGATTGGCTATAATGATTAAATTTATATGTACAGCTTTGTTACAGTTCTTGAGAGCTTCAGCAAATATAGTTAACGTAAAGAGGTTGGCTATAATTTTACCTAAGGGTTTTGTATGGTTGGAGTTGCACAATTTATAGAAATTATGTATAATACTTACATCTAGGATTTTTTTGCTAAGGGCTTATTGCATTGGAGATGCTCTAACAAGGGAACAAAATATTGAACCACATAATAAATAAACATATATGTATTTAAATTATTAATTTATATAATATAAAAAAATGTATATTTTTAAATATAATTTATATATTGCGGTTGTGGTTCGGATTTTGCGATTTTTGAATATATAAAACCGCAACCAAATCGCAAATGAACGATTATTAAAAATTACATCCGCAACCATTCCACATTTCGCGATTATCCGCAAAATGCGATTCGGTTGCGAGCGGTGCGAGCGTTTTATGCGGTTGAGCGGATCGTCTGTACACCCCTACTTGACAGTATCTATACTCTTTATTAATGGGTAAAACCATATTTTAATGGTACACAATAGTACCAAATTACCAAATTACCAAAATACGAAATTTGGTTATCACTAACTTCGGGGTTCGATTCCTTACAACTGCATAATTATACAAGATTTATACTTTAATTTTTTTTAATTTCACCTCGGGTTCGATTCCTTACAACTACATAATTATAAAAATTTATTTACTTTAATTTTTTTAATTTTTTCTCGGGTTCGATTCTCTATACTAAATAATTAATTAAATAGTGTATTTTATTAATGTTAGTATTTTAATTTCGACTGAAGTTCAATCTGTATGCCCATGCTTCGCACGGGTTATCAGCTAGTATTTATAAGGTATGGAATATGGATAAAAAGATAAACAAACACTAAAAGAGAATTGAAAACCATCATTATTAATTGGATTATTTCTAAATCAATTATACATATTCAATTTATTTTTAAATAATTTTCATAAGAACATTGTTGGATATCAAAATTACATTATTAGTTCAATTAATTGAAGTAAGGAAATTTATACTATTATATAAAAGCCGAAACATTGTTGGTACCCATCATTACAAAGAAAAATATATACGATATCTATACTATTAAAACACCTAAAATAAATAATAACATAATATCATTAATGGTAATTATTAATCGATTGCCTTTTTCGTATTTACTTTCAATTGAAGATATTACCTATTGCCTTTTCCACATTTACTTTCATTCGAAGATATTACCTTTTATAAACACCTAAAAACATCAATCGTATCATATCTTCCGATCATTAATATTTTTTTCGAATTAAAACACGTTACCTTTTTTATATAAAATTAATCTCAAAATATACCATACTTTTCAATTATTAATACTATTCTTATATAAAATCTATCACTAACAAAATATAATAGAATCTATACTATTATATAAAATCTACCACTAACAAAATATAATAGAATCTGTTGGGATTTATGGGTGATAGATCAGACAACTTAACTAGATTAATTGGTATACTTAGTTTTACTAAGTAGAACATACTGTCATAGCCATAAGTGTATTCTTGTAATTAAATAAATACTGTCGTGTAATAATTGTAATTCTTGGAAGAAGTTCGATTATGTTCAAGCCTCAAGGAATACAGAAGTTCGACAGCAGGAATAAAAGTTACTGTCAAGCATTGACAGTAAGGTTACAAGGAAACAGCATGTTGCCTAGGTCGACAGTAAGTTTCATTGAGTCGACAACAAGTTTTAACTTGACAGCAACATTGGCGGAGATTCTGATGACAGCAACTTTCATATATAGTTTGCGACAGCAAGTTTGGAATTATTGACAGCAACCTTTGCGGGGAATTCATACTGTCAACCAAAGCAAAATTCTTTGACAGCAACCTCTGCGGGGAACTTATACTGTCAATCAAAGAATAATCCTTTGACAACAAACTTTGCGGCAAACATATTGTCATATAGAATTAACTTGATTTAGGAATTTTCCAAGTCAAATTAAGCGACAGAATACATGTTCAAAAGAAGCAGGCGTGCTGCAACATTCAAACTTTACAGCAAGCTTGAAAGTCTATAACAGAAGCTCGAGAGATCACATGGAACAACCTGTAAAATATAGAGCAAGATAAATTTAACAACTGCTAGATCTGGGTGGCTCAAATGTGGAAAGCATCTAAAGTTACTTTGTGTGTATCACATGGGAATAAATCATGTAATGAGCTGCAAAAAGAATATGACAACAACTCAACAACCCATGTTGATAGTGATAGTATAGTAGAAAAAGATCCAACTATCACTCTATAAATAGAACTCTCTATTGCATGATAGATAGAGCTCTACAACTGTAATCTCTTGAGAATTCGAAGCTTGAGAATTATTTTGTTCTCAAGGTTGTAGCAAAACCTCACAAAATAAATAAAACAATTATTTTGTGAAACATCGTGTTAAATATTACTTGTGATTGCATTTCTTCTACTAGTAAATTACAAACTCTATTTAAGTTGTTGAAATAGTTTTTGAAATTTATTAGTATTGCATTCAACCCCCCTTCTGCAATACTTTCCGGGACCAACAACTGGTATTAGAGCCATTCAGATTAATACACATATCTGAGATTCAAATGGCAAGTATTCAAAGGTCAAGTAATATCAAGATTCCAGCTTTTGATAAAGAAAACTACAACATATGGAAAAAGAAGATCATGTTATTTATCAAAGCTCAGAATCCACTATTCCTAGGTATTCTGGAAAATGGCCCCTTCGTTCCTCAAAAGGAAAATCCATCTGCTACAGTTAATGATGTAGTAATCCCAGCTCATTGGGTTGCTAAGAAGCCTACTGAGTATAATGACTCAGAAAAAGAAAAGGTAGCCCTGGATGATCATCTGCAACTCATTCTACTAGATGCACTTACCCTGGACAAAGCTATGAGTGGAAATATAATAGTATGCAACTCTGCCAGGGATATGTGGAAAAAGATAGAGCCGTTGTGTGAAGGAAGTGAAGAGGTTAGAGAAAATCAAAAACAAATATTGGTGTCACAATATGAAGCGTTTATGGCCAAACATGGAGAAGAACTAACTCACATGTTTGAAAGATTTAGCAAATTGATAGCTGAGCTCCAGATCCATGGAAAGTTTTATGAAAGAAAGGAGGTCAATATCAAGTTTCTGCTAACTCTTCCAGAACATCTCGAGCATAGAGTTACAGCTATTAGAGAAGGAAGAGATTTAAACTCTGTCTCCCTTGAAACATTGTATGGAGTTCTTAAATCATATGAACTTGAATATTATCAAAAGAGAGTCATACAAAGTGGATCCAAGGGAATGATGGCAAACATGGCTGGTGCTCTAGTTGCTCAAGGACCATCATACTTCCAATCAAGTGAGCAAATTCAAAATGCTCAACAGCCTCAATTTTCATCTGTGAAAATTGAAGAAGTGGTTGAGGATGAAGAAAAGGTTGTCCTTCAACTAGAAGATGTTGAAGATGAAGAATTCTACACTCTAGAAGAAATGGAGAAAATGGATAATCCAACCATGGCTTTTATGGCAAGGAAATTCAAAAATATAAGGTTCAGAAGGAACAAACCATACAAGCCTCAAGGTCAATTTCAAAGATATAACCAAGGAAGTTCATCAAAACCTGCTTCTGGAACTAAGGGTGGATACAAAACAGGAATGGTGGAAAGGTCAAAATTTAGATGCTACAACTGCAATGAACTTGGTCACTTTGCTACTGAATGCAAGAAACCAAAACAAATTCAAAGAATGGAGAGAGGAACTGGAATTCAAATCAAGAAAGGACAAGGAAAAGCCTATGTGGCTGAAGGAAAATGCTGGGATGAATCTGATGATGAAGAAGAAGAGGAATTCGTGAATCTAGCCTTGATGGCTAGAGAGAATGAAGAAGCATCAACCTCTTCAAGTCAGGTACCATCTCTAGTTTTGCTAGATATGTCTTTAAATGACTATAAGCAAACCATTGAGGAAATGAGTACTGCAATATTTAATATTCACACTAGTTTATCTGCTGCAAATGAAGAAATTGCTAGATTAACTAAGGAAAATGAAACACTCAAATCCAACAATGATGTACTGTTGCTTAAGACCAGTTCTATTGATTCTTTAGCTCAGGAAAACGAGAGATTAAAGAATGATTTAATCTGTGCTAAAGAGATAGAGGAATATCTTAGAAAAGAAATTTCTGAAAATGAATTTAAGCTTAAGGCATTTAGGAATTCCTCTAAAATAGTTCAAGAGTATCGTGAGAAACATACTGAAAGTAAGAAGATAGGTATAGGCTATGATTACAATAGGAGACCTGGTAAAGAGGCTGTTATACAGAACAATAATGAAAGCAATACTGTCAGACCTCACATCCTCAAAAATGTGAGCAAACCAATTTTCAAAAGTACAGAGTTTGAGGTTGATGAAAATTCCCTAATTATTAATCAAGAACTCTGTGATGAAGATGAGAGGGCTGACAGTGTATCTAAGAAAGAAAAAGATTCTGTCAAAATTACTATGACAGAAACCTTATCAAACAGCCCGACCAAGTGTTCAAAAGATACTGTCACAAAGGATGAGACAGTAACTTTCAAAGATACTGTCAAGAAGACACCCAAGACAGTAACTTTCAAATCTACTGTCAAGACAGCAAGTACAAAAGGTGCTGTCAAAAATAGTTCGACAGTACCTTCTGAACATATTGTCAAGACAGTTGTCTCCAAGTCTAAGAACAGAAATGGGAAGCTAGGCATTGATAAAAAGAATAATTATGCGTATGTTAAGCAGGCACCCAGGAAACTTTGCAATAATTGTGGCTCCTCACATCATTTAACTCATGTTTGTAAGAAATCAACTAGTAGCATATCTAATGCAACAGAGTTGAAAGGGAACTTACATAGAACCCCCATTATGCAAAGAAAAATGGTTGTCTGTAATAACACTACACCATAAACAGCCTGCGGTAACCCAAAAATTCTGTTACATTAGGGTGCTAAAATGTTACAATAGACCCATTTTTGGGCTAAGGTAACATAAATTTTATGTTACATATTTCGATGTTACCTTAGGGTACCTAATGTAACTTATTTCACCCCTAGGGTAACATGTACTTTTGGGTTACCTTAGAGGTCTACTGTAACATAAAAATGGCATATTGCAACATAAATATTCGGTTACCTTAGGGTGCTTCAATTTTTTTAAAAAATGGGCCCCACCAGTGGGCACCACCAGTGGACATATTTTTTTAAAATTTCTGATTTAATTGTTTTTCTGCCAATTTTCTTTTTTTTTTGCTAAATATTTTTGCCAATTTCACTGGTAATATTCCTTAAACTTTCATAAATACACGATTTTTTGCATCCAAAAACAAACAAAAAATAGACTAACAACTCAAATTAATACGACATAATTGAAATAAATCACAAATATGAACTTTCATAAAATTTAAAAATATCACTGAGTTCGTACAATGATGTAACTAAATTATTGCAACTACTAATTACAATAAAACAACAAAAACTACTTATTTAACAATTTATCCTTGAGAAATTGGTTGTACATGTATACCGCCCATTTTATTCTCGAACCAATTTATCAGTACACCCAAATCCTTCTTCCTCCTCTCTGCCTTATGGAGATTTATCCTACACATTGTCAGTAATAAAATGTAACATGTTAAGTGTTAACATACCAGTGGCTAAATGGTTAGAGATGCTATAAATTATAGATGAAGGTCTCTCAAGAAAAGTACCTCTTTCCAAGGACTTGAAGTTGTCTATACATACCTGTTATTCAACTGTCCAAAGGACCCTTTCAGTGCAGGGAGTGGTGAGTGAACCTTGATACCTATTAGCATGCACTGGTCAAATTACTTAATAGAAAGTATCTAGTCCATACTAGTTAAATGACTTTAAAGATTTGAAGCATGTAACTAATTTACATAAACTGTATGATATCTATATAATTACTTATGTCATGAAATTGTACAAACTTCACATTTTGACAACAAATAAAACATCAGATGTTTGAGTATTAGCACTATCAAAGTATAATGCAAGTCTGAGACATATTATCATAGAGAGTTACATGTCATGTTTAGTATATTTGATACTTAACTAGCAGAAGACTCTCAATGTGGAAGTAAGCAACATACTGTACTTTAGCTCGTAATGTCGCTTTCCTTTTTTTCATGTTTTCCAGCTTGCTTCTTGAGGATTCAACCTCCTGTAACATGGTTTCATTGTTAAACAACACTCCATTTATTATTCCAATTTGAGGAATTGATCAAGATTCTAGTTGTGACTAAATTAACAGTATTACAACAAGAATGTAGTAGCATGTATATGAATATAAGCTCTACTCAGATACAACACTAAACATAGCCGCTAGTAGAGCATTTGTGGGAAGGGTAAGACGTGCACACACACTACTCATAACTACTCTCAGTTCATAAGCTTTACTGAGATTATACAAGGAAGCGAGGGATTCTGCATAATTTCTCTACCAATCACTCCTCTTCCGGACTAAAGATCTATCGATAAACATTAAATGATTAAACGTTTAAAAACTGAATCTTTGCAATTGGGGATTGAGATTAGCAAGTTTCTCAAGACAACTAATGTTTTCTGTCTAGCTAATTTTGTTTTAAGACACCTCATGTTAGCAATCCACAGAGACACATGTTAAATTCATTTCAGAGACAAATCAAGACATACAAATAATACCCAGCAGGCTATACCAATCAACCCACATACAAACCACCAATCTTGACATACAAGCTGAAATTAAATTGCTCATAAGAATAACTAACAGAAAATTAGACAATAAACAAAGAAATGATATCAGATCCATCAAAAAGATCAAATTTTGAACAATCAAAATAATACCAAGCACAGATCCTCTTGAAACTGGCAGAAAAAAAAAATGCCAAGCAAAATAATCCAATCAATCCAAAGCGAAGTCCTTTATGATATAAACAGAAGTAATCCAAATAATAAACACAGAAAACACAAGAATTCCAATAAATTCTCCAGCAGAAACTACCCCAAACGGACCGTCTACAATTACAGGGAATGTCCATAACCGAAATCGTGCCTTCTTTGGTGCAGGTTTCCTACACACAAAAATCACATACTATATAATCTACACCATTATATTAAAATAACAACTAAAAAAAATGTAATACTACTGACACGTAGTATATAATACTACTACTGATAAGTTACTTACTCCTGAACCTCCTCTTCCTTAAAAATTGCAACTTGCAGTATAGCAAGAAATGCAATTAAAAAAACTGGACCACCAAATAACGGAAAAATACTTCCTGTGAGAAGTAGCAAACAAACCTGTAACTCCATACAAACTGTGAGAAGTAGCATTAATCCACTTCAAAGACACCTGACTTCCAAGTTCCAAAGGGTAAATAAATAGCAAACCAACCCACAAAACAAAAATCAGCCACATTAAAATCTTGATAGCCCATTTCACAGATAACAAAAACAAGGGTGATTTCTTGTTTCTTTTTCCCACATTGTCACCTAAAACAAGAGGCTCATAAGCTGATTCCTCGGCCATTTAGCAAATACAAAACAAAGGGGTTCTATAATTGTATGTAATGTGCAGTTTGTGTTTATTATGATCAAGAAAAAAGCTCTCACCCCACAATTGTTTCTTGTTGTGTACACTACACTCACTTATTGTGTATTTGAATAAAAACCCTTATTTGGAGGGCTATTTATACAGAATGATTGAGTCCAGAACCAAATTCAATTTCCGCATACATATTCAACCAATGTGAGGGTGACATTCACCAGAAAATATATTTTAAAAAAATAATAAGAGGCTGAAATTTAAAACAAACATAAATAACCATATATTGACAGCTAAATGATACATATACATATAGTACATGGTAGGAGTAGGACTCATCAAAATGAGAAATTAGTGTAAATAGTGAAGAAAGCAAATTCGTAAATTATCATTAATTATACATCAGGCACACGATCGAAGATTCAATCAGATGATATATGTACAACTGTATACATTACCTTGAGGAAGAAGTGTAGAACTGAAGCGCTTACGATTTCTCGAAACAGCAGGTTCCTAATAAAATAAAAGACAGAAGCAACGACAAGAAACAAAGAAATAATCAAAGCAACAATAAAATCAAACACTTATTTTTTCTTGTTACTCAATAATCAAAAAAGGAAGGAGAAAGTGATTGTACCGTGTTCGAGTGCGAAACGAGAGGAGAAGAGGGACAAGATAGTCGTGTATGTGTGTGTGTGTGTGTGTGAGAGAGAGAGAGAGAGAGAGAGAGAGACCATCAAATGCAAAATCCCATTGAAGAAGACCTGAAATCAACAGTAGAGTTCGATTAGATGAAATTGAAGTGAATGATACTTAAGTAATTTACCTTAAAATGAAGAACCAAATTCCAAATTCAAAGAACCAAAGCCTCAAATGAAGAATTAAAGGTCCAAACCCTCGACCCCTCAATTCATTTCAGCTGTGTTTGTAATTTGAAACCTAAGTAATTGAATCCCTAACAAGTCTTTGTTGTACATACAAAAGTGAGAGAGTGAATTTGGAAGCAAGTGAGATAGTGAATTTGGAAGCCAGAGTGAAAGAAAGATGTATCGAGAGAGTAAGAGGGAGGGAGTTGTGAAAATTTGGGGGAGGGAGTTGTGAAAATTTGGGCGGAAAAGTTGCCGCTCTTGAAATTGATATTGTGCTGCTCTTGCTCTTGTAATCTGTTTTCATTTTTCCATCAGATATATTGTTACAATTTTTTTTAAAAAAAATTATTAATTATTTTATTAAATAAACATGAAGTATTTAATTATTAAAAAAATAAAAGTTTTGATATTTTTTTTATAAAAATTGTTTAATTCAATTTTTTTAAAAAATTGGAGAATAAGTATTAACAATTGTTAAAAAAAATCTGTACAAAAAAATTCTAAAAGAAATTACAATTTCTGAAAAAAATTGATAGTAAAAAATAAAATAATTTTCTAACACATTTTATAAAAAATTAACAAATTTTAAAAACTAAATTTATTTAAAGAATTAAAAAAAATTCAAAAAATAAATAAATTAGATTAAAAGAGTTTGCATGGCCAACTCTAATGTAACACGTACATATTTATGTTACATGCTTCAACACTTTCTAGCTACTGTAACATCATATTTTTAGCTAAGGTAACATAAACAACACAATGT
This sequence comes from Kitagawia praeruptora, assembly GCA_037693485.1. Taxonomy (NCBI): domain Eukaryota; kingdom Viridiplantae; phylum Streptophyta; class Magnoliopsida; order Apiales; family Apiaceae; genus Kitagawia; species Kitagawia praeruptora. The sequence continues at coordinate 44,136,661 of CM075350.1, forward strand.
TACCTCAGGATGTAAGTAGTATAGCTAAGGTAACATATTGGGGTAACATTTCTTCGGTAGGGGTTACGGTAGGCCATATATGGTGTAGTGTAACATTGACTGTATGCCATGCAAAATTACTGCCATGAGTACATGTTTTAATTTGCAAATTTCATCTACTGAATTATGTTCTTATATGCAATCTGCAAAGACTTCTGAATCCACTAAAGATAGTGAGAAGGCTGTTCTAACTAAGAAAAAGTCTAAGTCAATATCTAAAACTAAGTGGGTAATAAAAGAAGTCAAGGAACCATCTTCTGATAACATTGTTTCAAATATTGATAAAGTTTCTGATGATACTGAGTCTGCAGGACCCAACAAGACTTGGGTACCAAATGCAAATTAAACTCTATCTGTCTTGCAGGGAAAGAAAGGTAAACAGGTCATGTGGATAATTGACAGTGGATGTTCCAAACACATGACTGGTGATATATCCCTGCTATCACAATATGTTGAGAAGACTGGCCCAACAATAACCTTTGGAGACAACAACAAAGGTTACACTGTGGGATATGGCTGCTTAAAAGCTGGAAATGTTGTCATTGAAGAAATATCTTTTGTGGAAGGTTTGAAGCATAATCTGCTTAGTGTCAGTCAATTCACTGACAAGGGATTCAAAGTCAACTTTGGCATGATGGAATGCACAATCTACCACAAAAAGGATAGAAGCCTATCTCTGAAAGGAGTCAGGAAAGGAAGCCTATTTGTTGCAGACTTAAACTCAACAAATGAGGAAAGAATATTTTGCTTCTACAGCAAAGCAAGTGTTGGAGATAGCATGCTTTGGCACAAGAAACTTTCCCATCTCAACTTCAAAACAATGAACATGCTAATGAAGAAGGAATTGGTGAGAGGACTGCCTCAACAGGAATTCTGTCAAGAAGGACTGTGTGAAGATTGTCAAATGGGAAAACTAAGGAAAGCAATGCATAAATCAAAACAAGTCAACACTAACACTGAAGCACTCAAGTTGATTCACATGGATCTTTTTGGACCAGTGAATGTTCAATCACTATCCAGAAAAAGATATGCACTGGTCATGATAGATGACTATTCTAGGTACACTTGGGTGAAATTTTTAGAATCAAAAGATGAAGCTGCTCAAGAAATCATTGATCACATAAGGGTACTTGACAGGACCCCTGGAGCAAAAGTTCAATTTCTAAGAAGTGACAATGGAACTGAGTTCAGAAATGCTACACTTGGAAACTTCTGCAAAGATCAAGGGATTGTTCAACAATTCTCTGCTACAAGGACTCCACAGCAAAATGGAGTTGTAGAAAGGAAAAATAGGACACTCATTGAAGCTGCAAGGACTATGTTGAGCAATGCTAAATTACCAACATATTTCTGTGCAGAAGCCATCAACACTGCTTGTTACACACAGAACAGAACACTAATCAACAAGGCTCATGGTAATACTCCTTACTATCTTATGACAGGAAAGAAACCAACTGTTAAGTACTTTCATGTCTTTGGAAGCAAGTGCTTTTTAATGAAAGACAACCATGAAAGAAGAGGAAAATTTGATAATAAAGCATATGAAGTAATTTTCATGGGATATGGGCTAGAAAGGACTGCCTACAGAGTCTATATCATGGAACACAAGACAATTGAAGAAAGTGTAAATGTCACATTTGATGAAACCAAGTTTCCAGGATTACATGAGGATGGTCAAATGCAACCCTTCAGATTTGAGAATCAAGGATACTTGGAAATAGAAGAATGTGTTGATGAAGAACCTAGTCTCACTCAATCAATGGGATATGGGAAAGAAACTGTCAATGCTCATGATCTAAATCAAACCTCAGCCCAATCACAGACAATATCAGGCTTCAATCAACAAGATTATGAAACTGGTGAAATTGAGCTAAATGAGCAGAACAATGAAAACAGCGGAGAATCAAATCCTCATGCTAATGAAAGTCAATCTAATCAATCAAGAAGCTTGCCTCAATCAACCAAGTGGAACAGAGATCATACCAGTAATCTAATTATTGGAGATCCCACTACTGGTGTAAGGACAAGGAGGAATATCTCTGCTAACAGCATGTTTTCATGTTTCTTATCTCAAATAGAACCTAAAATAATTGAAGAAGCATTGTTGGATTCTGATTGGGTGATGGCCATGCAGGAAGAGCTCAATCAGTTTGAAAGAAACAATGTTTGGAAACTGGTTCCGAGACCAAAAGGAAAATCAGTCATTGAGACAAAATGGGTCTTCAGAAACAAGATAGATGAAAGTGGGAATGTGACAAGAAATAAAGCAAGGCTAGTGGCCAAAGGTTACTGTCAACAGGAAGGGATAGATTATGATGAAACATTTGCACCTGTTGCCAGACTTGAAGCCATAAGAATTTTCTTAGCCTTTGCTGCACACTGCAAATTCAAGGTATTTCAAATGGATGTCAAAAGTGCATTTCTAAATGGAGAATTAGAAGAAGAAGTGTATGTTGAACAGCCTCCTGGATTTAAGAATGACAAACTGCATAACTTTGTCTACAAGCTATTCAAGGCTCTATATGGTTTAAAGCAAGCACCAAGAACCTGGTATGACACACTATCCACTTTTCTCCTGGAAAATCAATTTGTAAGAGGTATGGTGGATAAAACTTTATTCTATAAATACCATGGCAAAGACATCATCCTTGTGCAGATATATGTTGATGACATAATTTTTGGTTCAACAAATGAAAAATTATGTGAAAAGTTCTCATCTCTAATGAGAAACAAGTATGAAATGAGCATGATGGGAGAATTAGCATTCTTTCTTGGTCTCCAAATCTATCAGAAGAAGGATGGAATCTTTATCTGTCAATCTAAGTATGTCAAAGAACTTCTCAAGAAGTTTAACTTAGAAGATTCATCACCTGCCAAGACACTTATCTCAACAGCCACCAAATTAGAGTTAGATCCTAAAGGCAAGAAAGTGGATTCTAGTACATACAGAGGCATGGTACGATCACTACTTTACTTAACAGCTAGCAGACCAGACATAATGTTTGCTACATGTCTCTGTGCAAGATTTCAGGCTGATCCAAAAGAATCACACTTAGTTGCAATCAAAAGAATTTTTAGGTATCTCAAAGGCACTCCAAATTTAGGCCTTTGGTATCCTAAGGAAACTGGATTTGATTTGATTGGATACTCTGATTCAGACTATGCAGGCTGCAAGATTGACAGAAAAAGTACTACAGGAAGCTGTCAATTTCTTGGGGGGAGATTGGTGTCATGGTTTAGTAAAAAGCAACATTCAGTTTCTACATCAACTGTAGAAGCTGAATATATTGCAGCTGGAAGTTACTGTGCACAAATACTTTGGATGAAGAATCAGTTAATGGATTATGGACTAGAGATGTCAAACATTCCTATCTATTGTGACAACACTAGTGCCATAGCCATATCAGACAATCCAGTTCAACACTCCAGAACTAAGCACATTGATATAAGGCATCATTTTATCAGTGAGCATGTTGAAAAGGGAGATGTAAAATTGGTTTATGTTCCAACAGACAAGCAACTTGCAGACATATTCACCAAGCCACTGGATGAAGCAACATTTACCAGGTTGGTGAGTGAATTAGGAATGCTAAATCAGGTATGATTATCTAACTGGTTTATCAATTCTCAATCGTAGCTCATGACAGAATCTTTAAAGGTACTGTCATTAGAAGGTACTGTCATGAGAAGTTAGTGTTCTAGGTGCTACTTGTTCAGACAGCATGTTTGCTATGACTATGCTAAAAGGATTATTAGATATCATGTTTGCTATGACTATGCTAAAAGGATTTTTAGATATCATGTTTGCTATGACTATGCTAAAATAGTTTTACATGTCTGTCTTAATACGGTAATAAGTAATCAAGTGTCCTTAACTCAAGTTGTGTGTGACTAGTGACAGCACGATTTTGCACCTAGTTTACTGTCAGATAAACTTACTGTCACTTATTAAACTAATTGACAGAAATGTTGTTAGCGCACAGGTTGCTGTAAATGAAAGTTGCTGTCACGAGAAAATTGCTGTCAAAAACAGTGGAGCGCACAGGTTACTGTCAATTGAAAAGTTGCTGTCACGGGAAGTTGCTGTCAAAGATAGTGGAAAGATATATATACATTAATGTACATATATATATATATATATAATTTTAATCCAACAATCCACGATCTAATAGCAACTGCCACGTAATAAAGCAAGTGGGGTTAATGGGTAAAATCATTATCACACGTTCAATTAAGACAAGTAAACCGATTCATCTTATAAACTGAATCTACCGTTTAATCTACTATCACTTTCATTTGCAAAACCTTTCAACCTTCTACATCCAAAAAAAAAACCATATTTTCTCTCTTACCTTTCAGAACATTCATCAATGGCACCCAAACAATCTATTGCCCAAACTAACTTTGCCGGTATTCATTCTCCTGGTGATGCCGGTGAAAACTTCAAAGGACTAGTTTCATTCATGAATAAATCCTACTTAGGTCATGCAATAACCTCAACCCCTAAGCTTGATATTGAAAGAATTGAAAAATTCTGGAAATCTGCAAGTATTCAAGGAACTGAAGAGAATGAGGCAATTAACTTCAAAATAGATGGTGTAAACCATTCTCTTTTAGTAAATGATATTAATAACGCCTTGGGTATTGTTTTGGCTAGTGAAGAAAGTTTTCAGGGCTTAGCAAACGATGACACTCTGAAGAGGTTCTTTCTGAAGATTGGGTATTCTGGTATCAAACGGGAGAAATGGACAGGAAGTTTCTAAGAAAGGAGTGGAGCATGATCTTTGACGTCATGGTGAAGGTGTTCTCTACCAAGTCAACGGGCTGGAATGGAATACCCTCATATATCAAGAAACTCACTCATTCCTTAGTCCATGGATACAAGGTGAATGTTGGAAAGCTAGTCATGGCATAATTGAAAAACGCCATAGGCAAAAAGGTATATATATACCCTCGCTTTTTAACAATGTGTATTAATCATATTTGTGGTAATGTTGTAGATGCTCCTCATTCTGAGGAATGCCCTGTTTTGAAGAAAAACACACGCACATCTCTTAACACACAAAATTTTAATGCACATATTCCACTATGTTTCACACAACACATGGTTAATCAAGAGCCCAACCTTGATTATCCATTACCTACGGGGTATACTGCTTTCACAATTGAGAATAAAACTGAATTAGACCTAAATTCAGTTAACCCACATTCTACACCATACATTCCACCTAGGGACTCTAGACTGCCCAAAACCCTTAAAAAAGCCAAACAAGAATCAAAGAAAAGATCCCTAGAGAGTGTAACTGGTGAAAATGTTGAGAGTGAAGTGGGAGTTACTGCATCTATTGCAGCAAATAAGGATGGTAGTGAAAAAGAACCCACAGTAGCCCCTTCTGAGCCTAAGAAGAAGAAAGCTAGAAGGGCCAAGGTTACTGTCAGCCACCCTACAGTCTCCCAAAAGATTGTAGAGGATAAAAGGGAAATAAACTCACCTCTAGGTGTCTCTTCTCAACAAGAGGCATCGTTTGAAATTGGCCTGTCTCCCAAGGCATTTTGTGAAGAGTCTGCACAACCTCAAGAACTCACTCTTGAGGAGCCTATACTTGAAGATATACACATAGAGATAGAGCACAGTGAGGAATTCATCCCTACTTTTGATGTTCCACAATTTTCCTCTGTGGAACAGCCAAATGATCCATCTAAGCTTCATTCTTCTACTTTCATTCCCACATCTATTGTTTCTTTAGTTGAACCTAGAGAGGGGGACAGTACCAACCCCTCAGGTTTTGATCATCTATCTCAAACCATGGATGAGCCCCCATCAAGTGGTCCACAAGAACCCATTTCTCAAAGTGAAATGGATACCACTCCTTCAAACACTGGATTAGATCAAGGTGAATTTTTGTCAGAAATTGAAACAGCCAGCATCTTGATCGATTCCCTCAAAGCATCTTACCCTAGGGAAGTTGCTGTCACAGCCAAAGTTGCTGTCAAGGACAACCCAGAAGGTTCTGTCAAACAATCAAGTGACAGTAACATTCTGGTCAAAGATACTGTCAAGAGCCTTCCTAAAGTTGCTGTCAACATTCCTTCTGACAGTAATTTATTGGTGAAAGATGCTGTCAACCCTGCTCAATCTCAATTTCAGGAAGGATTAATTGAGGACATCTCTGATGATGACATGCCAATCTCCAAGGCTTTTAAGGTAAAATCTAAATCATCTTTCTCTTCATTGCATGTCAGTACTGCTCATACTCATGCATCTAGGATGAGTGAGGGAGAGCAAAAGAAAAGAGAGATAAAAGAAAAGAGAAGTGAGCCTAAAAATGAGAGGCATCCAAATGTGCTGGCAAAAGGTGAGGGACTTGAGCATGTCCAGAGTGAAAATGAGGGAGCCTTTTATCAACAGGCATTAGGCCTTGAGGGATTAATTGTGAGTGGTGATGAGATCACCAGAAAAGACAATGAGAGTGTGAGAACCCCAACAGCCTCCATGCCCCAGACTTATCCTCAACCTCCTAAGAGGCTTAGGTCTGGTGGTCCTTCTGCAAATGACAGGCTCCAAGCTATTGAAGACAGGTGTGCAAAGATGGAAAGCAAGTTAGACAACCTGTCTTCTACTGTGAAAACTGGTTTTGCTGAGATTCAAGCAACTCTGCTTTCTCTTTCTTCTATCATCAATGCTGTCAACTTACCTAAGGGGGAGAAAGTGATAGATCAGAAAGAAGCTGAGCAACCAGTGGAGCAAATGCAAATGAAGTCACAAGGGGGGGAAGCTGAGAGACAGGGGGAGCAAAAGAGTAAGGGGGAGGTAAAAGATACTGTTATAGCCTCTGGAACTGGTGAACTGTTTGAAACTGAAGTAGATGGGGAGACAATGCTAGTATCTGAGGAAGTATTGAAACTGATACAAAGAAATAAAGCATCTTCCATCAAAATTAGTGAACCAGTTCCTGAAAAGAAAGAATCTACTTTGGAGAGGCTTTGGAGAGAAAATGAGGAGTCTAACAGGATGGGTAAAGGTAAGGGCAAGCTGCCTGAATATGTGAATCCTTCAGAGTTGGTTACTTGGACTGATGGAAGCACATATTCTCAAGAAGAAGCTGATTCTATAATGATAAGTCATATGGAGAGCACCTTGAATAATAAGGATGAGGAATTCAACACTCTGGTGAATGAAGTAATCACAGAATCTGGAGGAAAACCTGCTAAGTTGGCAGAAGCTTTGAAAGAAAAGATTGTCAATCTTTCTGTGAAGATTAGCTCAGAGAAAAGGTGGGCAGTTGAAGTGTTCCTGAAGAGTGGACATTCAATATTCATAACAATGCAACTGCTAGAAACTTTCTCTGCCAGAGTGCAATACATCCTTGGGATTCTTGTCAAGAAAAAGTCTACCATTTTTTATGAAAGTCTCTATATGCAACTGAATACAATGGTTAACAGCAAACTTCCAGAAATATGTCTCCAACCATATGGTGTAAGCTTTAAACAGACAACAGCCAAAGGAACTAAAGGACTTGGGTTCTTAACTCTTGAAGGCAAAACATCTCTACAAAGTAAAGTCATCATGGATGTACTTAAGTTGTTGCTGAAAGCACCCATCACCAAGGAAAGGGTTCAAGCAGTTAAAGATATCCACAAGATAATGGCAAAGAGAGATGTGGAATACAGTGCCAAAATTAAGAAGCTCATTGCCAAAGCAAACGAAAGCAGAAATGCTCAAGGTGGAAAATGTTCCTTTGATGACACCTTGGATAAAGATGGTGATGATAATGAAGGTGGAGGTGAAGCTGGAGGAGCTAAAGAGTCAGAAAAGGGAAACTCTTCAAAAGAGCAATCCCAAGCTAAAGAAGCTGAGCCAAAGGAAACTTCAGAAACTCCTGGAACAAGCAAGAAATATGAAGAAAAGGAGGAAGAAAAGGAATTACTTGAAGCATTGAAGAAAAATGAAGTTACTGTCAAAGATGCTGTCAGGGAAGATGAAGACACTGTCATGAAAGATGCTGTCAAAGAAGACACAATCAGAAGCCCTATCAAAGATGCTGTCAATGATTCTACTGTCAAAACATCCAAGACAGTAAGAATCCAAATAAAAGCAAACAAGAAGATAAAGGGAAAGACTGTCTATTCTGGACAAAGAAAAGCTACAGGTCTAGGGTTTAAGAAACCAATCATGAGCAGAAGGATGAACAGCCTTGAACAACTACAAGAGAAAGCCAAAGAAACAATCACTTCTGTATCCATAGAGTTGGATGAGTCAAAAGAAAAAATCACAAGATACATTCTATGGGAAAACAAAGAAAGATTGATTATGGTAGAACCTGATTTCACTCAGATATCAAAATCAAAAGTAATATCCAACAGTCTAGTTCAAACCCAAGTACTTGTAAGAAGAAGAATTGATTATTTCAATTTGGAAAGAATGGTTGAACTCTTGGAAAGCTATGGTGATATCTCTGAAAAGATCATGGATAATGTGCATAAGTACTATGCAACCAGACATGCTGAATTCATTGAAAAGCATGGTGATTGGACACTTCAAAATGATGAAGATGTTTATGAAACTCTAGGTCTGGAACATGAAGAAGATAATCCTATTCCTGAGTATGACTGGAAAGAAATGGAGAAACCTTATACAAGGTCAGAAATGAATAGATATGAAGCTGAATAGAAATTCAAAGAAGAATTAGCCTCAAGACAAAAATCTCGTCAACAGATAGAATAGGAGATTGAAGCTAAATTGAAGGAAAGCTGCAGTAAACTAAACAAGCTAAACAGTGATGGATCAAACTATCAGCCAATCGTACTGGACAATCCTTTGAGAATCATATATGGCAGAGAAGAAATCTATGTAGACGGCTTTTCAAAGTTGAAAACCAGTGTGCTAAAAGAACTGTTCTGGCAAGTGGTAGGATCATCAAACAAGCTTGAAGCACTGTGTTCTTGGGAGCTAGACATGATTTTTTATCAAAGGAAAGGAGAAGATCCCAGCTTGGATAAATTAAGAAGGGAAACTTTAAATCAGCTTCCTGGCAGAAGATTCAAGATGGAGGGAGATGTGTTAAAATTCAGATCAATTGTCAAGCAAAATGTTCATTGGATGGAACTTAGAGATGCATTAAATTCTGCTCCCTCAATGATCAGGAAATATATTATGGAAAATGAAGATGATGCTCAGTCCCCTGAAGAAAAGGAGTTAATTGAAAAACTCAGAAGGGCTCTGAGGGAAAAGGAGCAAGATGAAAGTTCAAATCAAGCTAAGTAAAGATTTTGTTTGAATACTTGATTTTTAATTATGAACTTTTATAATCATTGTTTGAAAACAATCTAGATTAATCACATTTTTCAGAAATGAAGGGTTTATTCATTCTGATCTATGATAGTTAAGTTGTCAGCATGATATATCTGTAAATTTGTTATTATTGTCCATAAAAACAAATTGGGGGAGATTGTTGGGATTTATGGGTGATAGATCAGACAACTTAACTAGATTAATTGGTATACTTAGTTTTACTAAGTAGAACATACTGTCATAGCCATAAGTGTATTCTTGTAATTAAATAAATACTGTCATGTAATAATTGTAATTCTTGGAAGAAGTTCGATTATGTTCAAGCCTCAAGGAATACAGAAGTTCGACAGCAGGAATAAAAGTTACTGTCAAGCATTGACAGTAAGGTTACAAGGAAACAGCATGTTGCCTAGGTCGACAACAAGTTTTAACTTGACAGCAACATTGGCGGAGATTCTGATGACAGCAACTTTCATATATAGTTTGCGACAGCAAGTTTGGAATTATTGACAGCAATCTTTGCGGGGAATTCATACTGTCAACCAAAGCAAAATTCTTTGACAGCAACCTCTGCGGGGAACTTATACTGTCAATCAAAGAATAATCCTTTGACAGCAAACTTTGCGGCAAACATACTGTCATATAGAATTAACTTGATTTAGGAATTTTCCAAGTCAAATTAAGCGACAGAATACATGTTCAAAAGAAGCAGGCGTGCTGCAACATTCAAACTTTACAGCAAGCTTGAAAGTCTATAACAGAAGCTCGAGAGATCACATGGAACAACCTGTAAAATATAGAGCAAGATAAATTTAACAACTGCTAGATCTGGGTGGCTCAAATGTGGAAAGCATCTAAAGTTACTTTGTGTGTATCACATGGGAATAAATCATGTAATGAGCTGCAAAAAGAATATGACAACAACTCAACAACCCATGTTGATAGTGATAGTATAGTAGAAAAAGATCCAACTATCACTCTATAAATAGAACTCTCTATTGCATGATAGATAGAGCTCTACAACTATAATCTCTTGAGAATTCGAAGCTTGAGAATTATTTTGTTCTCAAGGTTGTAGCAAAACCTCACAAAATAAATAAAACAATTATTTTGTGAAACATCGTGTTAAATATTACTTGTGATTGCATTTCTTCTACTAGTAAATTACAAACTCTATTTAAGTTGTTGAAATAGTTTTTGAAATTTATTAGTATTGCATTCAAACCCCCTTCTGTAATACTTTCCGGGACCAACAATTGGTATTAGAGCCATTCAGATTAATACACATATCTGAGATTCAAATGGCAAGTATTCAAAGGTCAAGTAATATCAAGATTCCAGCTTTTGATAAAGAAAACTACAACATATGGAAAAAGAAGATCATGTTATTTATCAAAGCTCAGAATCCACTATTCCTAGGTATTCTGGAAAATGGCCCCTTCGTTCCTCAAAAGGAAATTCCATCTGCTACAGTTAATGATGTAGTAATCCCAGCTCATTGGGTTGCTAAGAAGCCTACTGAGTATAATGACTCAGAAAAAGAAAAGGTAGCCCTGGATGATCATCTGCAACTCATTCTACTAGATGCACTTACCCTGGACAAAGCTATGAGTGGAAATATAATAGTATGCAACTCTGCCAGGGATATGTGGAAAATGATAGAGCTGTTGTGTGAAGGAAGTGAAGAGGTTAGAGAAAATCAAAAACAAATATTGGTGTCACAATATGAAGCGTTTATGGCCAAACATGGAGAAGAACTAACTCACATGTTTGAAAGATTTAGCAAATTGATAGCTGAGCTCCAGATCCATGGAAAGTTTTATGAAAGAAAGGAGGTCAATATCAAGTTTCTGCTAACTCTTCCAGAACATCTCGAGCATAGAGTTACAGCTATTAGAGAAGGAAGAGATTTAAACTCTGTCTCCCTTGAAACATTGTATGGAGTTCTTAAATCATATGAACTTGAATATTATCAAAAGAGAGTCATACAAAGTGGATCCAAGGGAATGATGGCAAACATGGCTGGTGCTCTAGTTGCTCAAGGACCATCATACTTCCAATCAAGTGAGCAAATTCAAAATGCTCAACAGCCTCAATTTTCATCTGTGAAAATTGAAGAAGTGGTTGAGGATGAAGAAAAGGTTGTCCTTCAACTAGAAGATGTTGAAGATGAAGAATTCTACACTCTAGAAGAAATGGAGTAAATGGATAATCCAACCATGGCTTTTATGGCAAGGAAATTCAAAAATATAAGGTTCAGAAGGAACAAACCATACAAGCCTCAAGGTCAATTTCAAAGATATAACCAAGGAAGTTCATCAAAACCTGCTTCTGGCACTAAGGGTGGATACAAAACAGGAATGGTGGAAAGGTAAAAATTTAGATGCTACAACTGCAATGAACTTGGTCACTTTGCTACTGAATGCAAGAAACCAAAACAAATTCAAAGAATGGAGAGAGGAACTGGAAGTCAAATCAAGAAAGGACAAGGAAAAGCCTATGTGGCTGAAGGAAAATGCTGGGATGAATCTGATGATGAAGAAGAAGAGGAATTCGTGAATCTAGCCTTGATGGCTAGAGAGAATGAAGAAGCATCAACCTCTTCAAGTCAGGTACCATCTCTAGTTTTGCTAGATATGTCTTTAAATGACTATAAGCAAACCATTGAGGAAATGAGTACTGAAATGTTTAATATTCACACTAGTTTATCTGCTGCAAATGAAGAAATTGCTAGATTAACTAAGGAAAATGAAACACTCAAATCCAACAATGATGTACTGTTGCTTAAGACCAGTTCTATTGATTCTTTAGCTCAGGAAAACGAGAGATTAAAGAATGATTTAATCTGTGCTAAAGAGATAGAGGAATATCTTAGAAAAGAAATTTCTGAAAATGAATTTAAGCTTAAGGCATTTAGGAATTCCTCTAAAATAGTTCAAGAGTATCATGAGAAACATACTGAAAGTAAGAAGATAGGTATAGGCTATGATTACAATAGGAGACCTGGTAAAGAGGCTGTTATACAGAACAATAATGAAAGCAATACTGTCAGACCTCACATCCTCAAAAATGTGAGCAAACCAATTTTCAAAAGTACAGAGTTTGAGGTTGATGAAAATTCCCTAATTATTAATCAAGAACTCTGTGATGAAGATGAGAGGGCTGACAGTGTATCTAAGAAAGAAAAAGATTATGTCAAAATTACTATGACAGAAACCTTATCAAACAGCCCGACCAAGTGTTCAAAAGATACTGTCACAAAGGATGAGACAGTAACTTTCAAAGATACTGTCAAAAAGACACCCAAGACAGTAACTTTCAAATCTACTATCAAGACAGCAAGTACAAAAGGTGCTGTCAAAAATAGCTCGACAGTACCTTCTGAACATATTGTCAAGACAGTTGTCTCCAAGTCTAAGAACAGAAATGGGAAGCTAGGCATTGATAAAAAGAATAATTATGCGTATGTTAAGCAGGCACCCAGGAAACTTTGCAATAATTGTGGCTCCTCACATCATTTAACTCATGTTTGTAAGAAATCAACTAGTAGCATATCTAATGCAACAGAGTTGAAAGGGAACTTACATAGAACCCCTATTATGCAAAGAAAAATGGTTGTCTGTAATAACATTGACTGTATGCCATGCAAAATTACTGCCATGAGTACATGTTTTAATTTGAAAATTTCATCTACTGAATTATGTTCTTATATGCAATCTGCAAAGACTTCTGAATCCACTAAAGATAGTGAGAAGGCTGTTCTAACTAAGAAAAAGTCTAAGTCAATATCTAAAACTAAGTGGGTAATAAAAGAAGTCAAGGAACCATCTTCTGATAACATTGTTTCAAATATTGATAAAGTTTCTGATGATACTGAGTCTGCAGGACCCAACAAGACTTGGGTACCAAATGCAAATTAAACTCTATCTGTCTTGCAGGGAAAGAAAGGTAAACATGTCATGTGGATAATTGACAGTGGATGTTCCAAACACATGACTGGTGATATATCCCTGCTATCACAATATGTTGAGAAGGCTGGCCCAACAATAACCTTTGGAGACAACAGCAAAGGTTACACTGTGGGATATGGCTGCTTAAAAGCTGGAAATGTTGTCATTGAAGAAAAATCTCTTGTGGAAGGTTTGAAGCATAATCTGCTTAGTGTCAGTCAATTCACTGACAAGGGATTCAAAGTCAACTTTGGCATGATGGAATGCACAATCTACCACAAAAAGGATAGAAGCCTATCTCTGAAAGGAGTCAGGAAAGGAAGCCTATTTGTTGCAGACTTAAACTCAACAAATGAGGAAAGAATATTTTGCTTCTACAGCAAAGCAAGTGTTGGAGATAGCATGCTTTGGCACAAGAAACTTTCCCATCTCAACTTCAAAACAATGAACATGCTAATGAAGAAGGAATTGGTGAGAGGACTGCCTCAACAGGAATTCTGTCAAGAAGGACTGTGTGAAGATTGTCAAATGGGAAAACTAAGGAAAGCAATGCATAAATCAAAACAAGTCAACACTAACACTGAAGCACTCAAGTTGATTCACATGGATCTTTTTGGACCAGTGAATGTTCAATCACTATCCAGAAAAAGATATGCACTGGTCATGATAGATGACTATTCTAGGTACACTTGGGTGAAATTTTTAGAATCAAAAGATGAAGCTGCTCAAGAAATCATTGATCACATAAGGGTACTTGACAGGACCCCTGGAGCAAAAGTTCAATTTCTAAGAAGTGACAATGGAACTGAGTTCAGAAATGCTACACTTGGAAACTTCTGCAAAGATCAAGGGATTGTTCAACAATTCTCTGCTACAAGGACTCCACAGCAAAATGGAGTTGTAGAAAGGAAAAATAGGACACTCATTGAAGCTGCAAGGACTATGTTGAGCAATGCTAAATTACCAACATATTTCTGGGCAGAAGCCATCAACACTGCTTGTTACACACAGAACAGAACACTAATCAACAAGGCTCATGGTAATACTCCTTACTATCTTATGACAGGAAAGAAACCAACTGTTAAGTACTTTCATGTCTTTGGAAGCAAGTGCTTTTTAATGAAAGACAACCATGAAAGAAAAGGAAAATTTGATAATAAAGCATATGAAGGAATTTTCATGGGATATGGGCTAGAAAGGACTGCCTACAGAGTCTATATCATGGAACACAAGACAATTGAAGAAAGTGTAAATGTCACATTTGATGAAATCAAGTTTCCAGGATTACATGAGGATGGTCAAATGCAACCCTTCAGATTTGAGAATCAAGGATACTTGGAAATAGAAGAATGTGTTGATGAAGAACCTAGTCTCACTCAATCAATGGGATATGAGAAAGAAACTGTCAATGCTCATGATCTAAATCAAACCTCAGCCCAATCACAGACAATATCAGGCTTCAATCAACAAGATTGTGAAACTGGTGAAATTGAGCTAAATGAGCAGAACAATGAAAACAGCGGAGAATCAAATCCTCATGCTAATGAAAGTCAATCTAATCAATCAAGAAGCTTGCCTCAATCAACCAAGTGGAACAGAGATCATACCAGTAATCTAATTATTGGAGATCCCACTACTGGTGTAAGGACAAGGAGGAATATCTCTGCTAACAGCATGTTTTCATGTTTCTTATCTCAAATAGAACCTAAAATAATTGAAGAAGCATTGTTGGATTCTGATTGGGTGATGGCCATGCAGGAAGAGCTCAATCAGTTTGAAAGAAACAATGTTTGGAAACTGGTTCCGAGACCAAAAGGAAAATCAGTCATTGAGACAAAAT
Organism: Kitagawia praeruptora; assembly: GCA_037693485.1. Classification (NCBI taxonomy): domain Eukaryota; kingdom Viridiplantae; phylum Streptophyta; class Magnoliopsida; order Apiales; family Apiaceae; genus Kitagawia; species Kitagawia praeruptora. The sequence goes on from CM075350.1 coordinate 44,151,782, forward strand.
GGGTCTTCAGAAACAAGATAGATGAAAGTGGGAATGTGACAAGAAATAAAGCAAGGCTAGTGGCCAAAGGTTACTGTCAACAGGAAGGGATAGATTATGATGAAACATTTGCACCTGTTGCCAGACTTGAAGCCATAAGAATTTTCTTAGCCTTTGCTGCACACTGCAAATTCAAGGTATTTCAAATGGATGTCAAAAGTGCATTTCTAAATGGAGAATTAGAAGAAGAAGTGTATGTTGAACAGCCTCCTGGATTTGAGAATGACAAACTGCATAACTTTGTCTACAAGCTATTCAAGGCTCTATATGGTTTAAAGCAAGCACCAAGAACCTGGTATGACACACTATCCACTTTTCTCCTGGAAAATCAGTTTGTAAGAGGTATGGTGGATAAAACTTTATTCTATAAATACCATGGCAAAGACATCATCCTTGTGCAGATATATGTTGATGACATAATTTTTGGTTCAACAAATGAAAAATTATGTGAAAAGTTCTCATCTCTAATGAGAAACAAGTATGAAATGAGCATGATGGGAGAATTAGCATTCTTTCTTGTCTCCAAATCTATCAGAAGAAGGATGGAATCTTTATCTGTCAATCTAAGTATGTCAAAGAACTTCTCAAGAAGTTTAACTTAGAAGATTCATCACCTGCCAAGACACCTATCTCAACAGCCACCAAATTAGAGTTAGATCCTAAAGGCAAGAAAGTGGATTCTAGTACATACAGAGGCATGGTAGGATCAATACTTTACTTAACATCTAGCACACCAGACATAATGTTTGCTACATGTCTCTGTGCAAGATTTCAGGCTGATCCAAAAGAATCACACTTAGTTGCAATCAAAAGAATTTTTAGGTATCTCAAAGGCACTCCAAATTTAGGCCTTTGGTATCCTAAGGAAACTGGATTTGATTTGATTGGATACTCTGATTCAGACTATGCAGGCTGCAAGATTGACAGAAAAAGTACTACAGGAAGCTGTCAATTTCTTGGGGGAAGATTGGTGTCATGGTTTAGTAAAAAGCAACATTCAGTTTCTACATCAACTGCAGAAGCTGAATATATTGCAGCTGGAAGTTGCTGTGCACAAATACTTTGGATAAAGAATCAGTTAATGGATTATGGACTAGAGATGTCAAACATTCCTATCTATTGTGACAACACTAGTGCCATAGCCATATCAGACAATCCAGTTCAACACTCCAGAACTAAGCACATTGATATAAGTCATCATTTTATCAGGGAGCATGTTGAAAAGGGAGATGTAAAATTGGTTTATGTTCCAACAGACAAGCAACTTGCAGACATATTCACCAAGCCACTGGATGAAGCAACATTTACCAGTTGGTGAGTGAATTAGGAATGCTAAATCAGGTATGATTATATAAAACTATATAAAACTAATCTCAAACTATCATACCATACTTTTCAATTATTAATACTATTTTATAAAATCTATCACTAATAAAATATAATAGAAATCTGTATACTACGATATAATAGAAATCTGTATACTACGATATAATAGAAATCTGTATACTACGAATAATTACCATTAGATTTTCACATTACCTTTTTGATACAAAACAAATCTCAAAATATCACACCATATTTTTCAATTATTAATACTATTATATAAAATCTATCACAAACAAAATATAATAAAAATCTGTATACTACGATATAATAGAAATCCATATACTACGAATAATGACCATAAGATTTTTAGTAAAAAAATTAGAATCGTTAGATCTAATGATTAAATATATTATATGATTAAATTAATTTACTAAAATTTCAAGGTTCGAATTCTATTAATGATATATTTTTTTAAAAAAATTTATAATATAAGTTTTAAACCATTCATTTCATTAATTAAATTTATATTAAATTATTAAAGTTAAAATTAAAATAAAACATTGTAAATGATGACATATCAAAATATAATTGTAACATAAAATAAAATTTGTTACATAGAAATCCGTGCATCGCAGGGGTTATAAGCAAGTATATATTAACAACTAAAATAACAAAATTAATGGTAATAGGTGTATGGGTTATGTGATTGGATAGTTAAGGACATATGTGTCATTTAAGAAGTACTAAAAATAATTATATTTTAAATAACATTAAATAAAAGTAAAAAAATTGTTAAATTGTATACCTTATTTCGAAAATGAAGAATAGGGTTTATAGGTAATATTTTGAAATTTTTCGGAGAAAAATCAAAATTAATTATATAGAGTATATTAAAGTTATTGAGTGAAGAAAATATTAACATTTAATAATTTGAAAATTAGAAAAATATGAATTTCGGGTAAAAAAAATATAATAACAACTAAAATAATACAAATTAATGTTAATAAAATACAGGAAAATTATCAAAAATACCTATGTTTTCATTATTTTTTAAAAGATACGGTAAAGGTTGGATATGAAGTTTTAAAGTAAGTTGAAAGCACAAACACTGTATTATCCTTATATCCTTTATATTCTTTATATAATTAGCGTAAAAATGTTTAGGTGGTTGGTTTGATCATCAAGAAAAAAAATTATTTCAAGCAAATATCTTATACTCCCTCCGTCCCATAATATATGACTTTATCACTTTATGCACGGATTTTTAGGAGCATAAATGAGATATTTTCATATAACATTTTTTTATGATTTTTATTTTGTATAAAAATTTGAACTTTAAACTTTTATACAAAACAAAAATTATGAAAAAAATATTATATACAAGTACCTTTTTTAAACACATTGAAGTACGCGTAAACAGTAAACATGTCATATATTATGGGACGGAGGTAGTATATAATTTTAAAGCAAAATTACACACGAGAGATAATAATATACGTGGGTGAGAAAGTAGTAGTAGCAGTATAAACCCTACATCACAATTAACAGTCAAACACCTCATGGGAAAGCCCCAAACTCTATTAGAGTTTTTTTTAACGCCTCCCTCCTAATTAACCCTATTCTCTCTCTCTCTTTGTAGGCGCCTTCTTCTTCTTACTGGCGGGGTTCTATCGGTTTTTTCCGGTGGAAAGCCCCAAACTCTTTAATTTATTGTTTTAGTTCTTATTTCATTCAATAATCTTCCTTTTTGAGGAAGGAAATCTACCCCTTTAGTTTGTTTGTTTTGTTTTTAGATCTAAATCATCGAAACTTTCGGTTTTCTTTATTTTTCGATTCAAGCGGAATTTATTGAATTCGATAGCAGACCGATTCTCTTTGTGGTTTCGTTTATCTAAGGTTTTTATTTGGAATTTCAATTTGTTTTTCTCTCCTTAGTGAGAGGGTGTTTGTTCTCTCATTTATTGTGAGGGTTGGTTTTGATTTAGTGATGAAAGTTTATATGTGATTGCAACTATGGTCGATAGCTCAAACGGTTTGTGGCGAAGCAGGTACTACATGTAGATATATCTTCTTCAAATCGCTTAATTGTCTCTTGATGAAAACTGGCGATCAATATTTTATGTTTGTTCGACTCGATAGTTTTTATAGATGCCGTATGGCTTTTTATTATTGAATTATCTCCTTTTTTCTTCAAAAAAAAAGTGAAACACATCAACAAATTCAATAATAATTATTAAAAAATAACATATTTAATAATTTGTTACTGTAATATTTGAAAAAGAACTTTAAATAAAAATACAAAACATTTGTAATAAAATCCAAAAAATACTAACAAAAATAAAATAAAAGCAATCTGTGCATTGCACGGGTTTAAAGCAAGTACTATTATAAGCAAGGTATATTTGGTTAGTTGGTTGGTTGGTTAACGCTTTCCAAAAAAAGTCTTAACAACTTTCTAAAAATAACAAGCTAAAAAGTTATCTTAAAAATATTAATTTTATTTATTTATTTTAAATCTATATTATTATTCTATTATAAGCAAAACAAGGTATATTTGGTAAGTTAGTTGGTTGGTTGGTTAATTTTTTTTAAAAAAATTGTTAATACCTTCCTAAAAATAACAAGTTAAAAAATATATTAAAAATATATATTTAATTTATTTATTATAAACAACAAAATTTTCCAATAAGGCTTAAAAATATATTTGTTAAAAATTAAAAAAAACGTGTTAAAAATTCCAAATTCAGTTAAATTATATATAATTTATTAAAAACAAAAAACCACATGTTTTATAGAATTATAAACGTTTTCAATTATATCCCGATTAGAATCATCACCCACACACACTTTTTCCTACTATTTTAGGTTATACTAAATAATTTTTTAAAAATCTATTGAATTCTTAAGATATTTAAAATGAATTTGAAAGTGAAGTTATGATAAGTGGATTTTATATCTACTTGGAGCATTCTAAATCGGCTTAAATTGATTGTCTTGGACTCAAGTTTCTTGTAGTTTTGATGTGTTTTGCTTAGTTGTGCAGGTTTACAAGAATGTTGATTATGGTGGATGTTTCCATTATTTTTGGAGAATTAATTGATTAAAATTCGGATTTCTGAGAAGGGTTGCGCAGTCTACACTGTTTTGGCCATATCTTGAGTTCTAGAAGTCCGTTTGAGGCCCATAAGCAGTCCACGCGAAGATAACGAGATTCTCTATCATTCTAAAGAGGCCCAGACGTCCAAGCACAACTGGAAAGGTTCGGAAAAACAGAAGAAAAGCAGATACGAATTTTCCTTAAAAAACAGATTCAGTTTAGGAAACGTATTTTGCAGAAATTCTATTATAATTCTGTTTTGGTATTTTCTTGCTGGGCAAGACTTTTAGAGCCTATATAAACACATCTAGATATAGTTTTTAGGGATCGAAAAATTATTGTACATAACTTGTATATTCTAGTAGAGAGAGATTGGAGATAGCTATTCACTTTTCTTTGGAGATTGAAGGTTTTTCTCTATTCTTTATAATATTATGTGTTCATATTATATCTCTTGCTTTATTAGTTTAATTATGTATGAGTAGATAATTAATCTAGGGTTAAGTAGAACCCTAGTTATGATTGATGTGTGATTTTCCCAATTCCCCCAATTTGATTGTTTAATTGCTCTTGCTTATTGAGTTGTTTTAATTAGCAATTACAAATCAGACGTGATTATGTTTATTGTTTGAACCATTGTCTATTTATCAGCGAGAGTTGGATTTAGACGGTTGTGATTTATCCAATGAGGACATGAACTTCTCCATGAGAATAGGTAGAACGGATTGTTAGGAAGTTAGGGTGCTGTAATTAATGTCTCTGAATTGCATGATACCATGAGAATAGGCTTGATTGTATTTTAGAGAAGCCATTAATACTCGAGAGAGGTTATTGGTAATTTATAGGGCGCACCTTTCCTGTTGAGTAGTTTACGATTAATTGGGGAGGGAATTCACGATTGCATTAATTCATGCTAGTGGGGACACTTAATTCTGGATGTTTTAGTTAATTGATTAATTGCATTAGTATAAAATTAGTATAATAATCTTTGATATTTTATTGTGTTACTTGCTTGGCTGAATTGAATCGAGAACAACTGGTGATTGACACGTTTGTCTCTGTGGGATCGACTCTGACTTACCCTACTACATAGTTAGAAGGATTTGTTAGAAATTATTATTTGATAGGCACGCGACAGCCTTGTCAAATTTTTGGCGCCGCTGCCGGGGACAAAGCAGTGTTAGATTTGTTAATTTTTGAGTTAGTTTGGCCAAGTTGTTTAGTTGTGTTGCTTCGGCTATTATTCTTGTTCTGTTTGATCTTTGCTTGTGGTTTTTCTTGTTTCTTGTAAAATTGATTTTCAGATACCTATAACAAGAAATTAAGCGAGTGAAGAGAGGAGCAAGAAGAAAGCATGGAGGCATTGATTGAGACTATGCAGGCATTATCTCAAAAGATCGATGAAGTAGAGTCAAGAAATTCTTATTTGGTTGCTACATGTGATGTTTGCGGTATACAGGGACACACTCAAAATTTTTGCCAATATAACACCCCTTATTACCCAAGCCAAGCACACTATTGGGATAATAATTTTCATTACAATGCCCATTACAACTCTGACCAAGGACCACAGTATAATCCTTATTGTGAGACATACACTTCTAGTTGGGAAAATTATTCTGATTTTTCCTACCAAAACAATCCATCTCAACCAGAAAAATCTAGCTTGGAAACTGCCTTGGAAACTTATTTCTCTCCATGTGCCAAGATGAATGAGTCTTTAGCCACTTGTGTGTCGCAGAGAGATGCTCAACATCAACAGTTTAATGCTCAATTTGAAGAGATGCAAGTTAGTCCATGCCAAGCTCAACCACCTCAATTCAACTACTCTCAGCCACCACAAAAATCCAACTTTGAAAGTCTGTTGGAAGGAGTTGTTGTTGCACAGCTGAACAAGAATGAAGAGGTTGAGACAAGTCTTAATGAATTGAAAGTTCAAGGTAAGTTGATTGAAAACTCAATTGCTCAACTAGCTCAAGAGGTAACTGAATTCGTTGAGAGGCGCTCTCAAACGGAGAAAATACCAATGAGTCAATTTGATGATGCAACTTTGTGGAGTGGTAAGGAGTTCAAAGAGTCACCAAACGAGGTTAGTAATAGTGAGCTAATTTTTGATGATTTTGATGATGATTTTGAAAGTCTCACTCTTATTGATCCATATGCTTCTCAAGAAATTAACTCGTGTGAAAACTCTTTTGATAATAATGATGTTGATTTCTTAGATGACTCTATTTGCATGCTATTTGACGAGGATGATAGTATGGTTGTGGTAGATATAAATTTGAATAAGGATATTGTGATTCCCATTGTGGTAGATGAGATAGAACCGAATTTGGATACGCTTGACTTGAAGAATGCTAAGATTGAGAATGTGTATATGCCTGTTGTAGACCCGGTTTGGGAGGGATTTGTGAAAAGTAGTCATAAATGTTTTGATGCAGATTTTGCTAAATATTTTCACATCCCGAAATTTCGTGAACATCACTTGAGTCTCACATGCCAATTTATGTATCTTCTAGGTTATCTAATTGGTGCTCACATCATTAGATTAATTCAAATTAGGAGATATGTACATCTATATGCTTTTTCGCCAGGATAATTGTCAACAGGCGTCGGGCTAACGACGTTAAACAAATGCGCTTCGTGGGAGGCAACCCATGCATTAGAGTAGAAAAAAATATGAGTGTTGTTCATATTAAAAAAAAAAAAAACAAAAAAATCGAATTTTTTGGGTGTCACGCAGGAGCAACCTGCGTTACAGGGCAATTTGCGCGCCTGTTGCGCAAGTTGCGCCTGCGCAACTGACTGTGAGGCAATTTGCGGCCCAGACGCGCAGGTTGCATTAGCGTGTCTGGAAGGGAGGCAACCTGCTGTTCAATCGCGCAGTTTGCGCGTGATGCAGAGAGGAGATCAAAAAAAAAAAAAAAATAAATTTCAGCGAGGTCAGGGTTGTGCGTGATGTTATGTATATATTAAAAAAAAAAAAAAAAATCTTTCATCCCCCATTCTTTTTATACCCCATTCTAAACCTATTCTTTTCCTATTTTAATTCCAAAAACCCCCATCTTTTCTCCAAAAATTCTAAACCTATTTCTATTCTAATTCTTACTTATTATTATTATTTTTATTTTTTCTTATTTATTTTTATTTATTATTTTATTATTTTTATTTTTATTTATTATTATTATTATTATTATTATTATTATTATTATATTTAGTATTATTATTTTTTTTTTATTTCTTTTTATTATTATTATTATTATTATTATTTTATATACACACCTATACATACAAATCCAATTCCTCTTCTATTTTTTTTTTTAAATCTTTAATAAATTCAATTCTAAAGAGGAATTAATTGCAAGTTCACCTCTTTGATTCGTATTGGGTAAATCTTTTTCTCTAATCTTATTTTTATTACGAATTTGTGTTCTTGTCAATTGTGGGTTTTGTAGTATTCAGGCAAGGTGACCAGTCTATGGAGCTCGTGCGCAATAGCCTCCGCCAGATTCATTCGAGGAGGGTGGCTGCTTCGGTATTCAGGTATGTTTTCTGCTATCCCTTGTATTTACTTCCATTCAATGCGGACATTGAATCTTTCAAGTTTGGGGGTGATTTGAGGGATTAGTAGATGTTGTTGTATTATGTGTTCATGTAGGATTTCATGCTTTGCATGTTAATAGTAGTAAATTATGCATTTATGTTCGTGTTATCTACGTTTGTTTCATATAGGACATTCTATTTTTTATTTTTGTATACCATGTGAGTTCATAATAGTTGCATTTGCACCCATGCTTGATAGGAATTTTGTGTTGTTGACGCTTTTGATTGAGAAGTGATATGCTTTGTTCTTGTGCACACACATACACTAGTAAGTTGAAGCTAGTAGACTTATTGAATGTTGTAAGTAATTAGAAGGACATGAATATGTGCAAGATGACTTAGTTTGCATGCTTTGAATACAAGTAGGTGCGTTAGAGAGATTTTTTGCTTGGGATTGAGTATGTTTTTCCACCAAGTGAGATTTTGAGCCATATTGCATATTTTTTGCAATTTATTCGTTTGCTTGAGTGTCCACGGATTGTTCGCATTGCTAGCAGTTGTTTGAGGTCTTTCTTGAAACACATGACATTATTTGACGATTAAAATGATAAAGGCATGTAGGAATAACCACATATTTTCCCATATTACCACACCATGTTTACATGATCAATTAGTTAACCCGTTGAGCTTAATCCTATTTTTCGGTGACATACCACATTACTTGCCTAGACCTTTTTCTTGTATTAGCCTTACATTAATTTGAACCCACATTGTCAAAGGCTAGTAAAGTGCTTAAGGGAGTAATAAGGTGTGCAAGGAGGGGTTTATTCTTGGTCATAATTTTGGGGGAAATATTGAATATTGGGTTTGTTGTTACTTTATAGTCGACATGTGTAATAAAATTGTGGGATCATTGTTATTGTTCATATTATTGTTTTATTTAGCTCTCGGAAAAAAAAAAGAAAAAAAAAAGAAAAAAAATGAAAAAAAAAATGAAAAAAAAAAAGAAAAAAAATATTATGAGAGCATTTTTGTCATATTTTGTTTATTGTGATCCTACTTTAGTCGACTAGTCGAGCATTTTTGTTGAAAAAAAAATAGTAAAATCATGTGTGGGGAAAAAGTAGGGTGTTGTGTATGGTTTATTATGGTACTTACTAGCTTTTGACACTTCACCTGTTTTGGCTTACTTGACATACCTTGTCCCTAGCCCCGTTACAACCCAAATAAAGACCTTTTGATTATCGTCATTGATGTATGTTGTGTTAAGAGTTAGATTGATACCAAATGTCAAGCATGCTTATGATTTTGTTGGAATTGAGTGATACACTTACCCCTGTTCTTGAGTGAATATTCTTTTGTGAGTGGATTGTGAGTGTTTGCTTGTTTTTGCGTATGAGATCCCGAGTTTTGTCTCAAAGATGTACTCTTGTAGGCTTAGCATGTTTACTAACTTATTCTTACACTTGACATGGGCTTGTGAGAACTTATGCATGTTCATTGAGTGGACTATGTGAATTCTTGCACTTTCGACACCAAGACATTGCGTATTTACTTTGATTCTTAAGTTGATATGGCATGAGAGGATTTGAAGGTATGGTAGACTAGATTAATTGCATTTGCATATTAGTTGCATTCATGCATTGCATTGCATTAGGTTAAATGGATTTTGTGGGTACATTCGCTATAGGCCCTCACGAGACCTTACTCGTCCACTAGGGCTGCCTAGGGGTTTAAAGGGCTTGTTGCATATGCCAAATGCAACCGTGATCACCTACGGAAGTGGTACTAGCTAGTTAGTTAGTTGTAATTGTTAATGCTTGAGGACAAGCATCGGTTTAAGTTTGGGGGTGTTTGATAAGTGGATTTTATATCTACTTGGAGCATTCTAAATCGGCTTAAATTGATTGTCTTGGACTCAAGTTTCTTGTAGTTTTGATGTGTTTTGCTTAGTTGTGCAGGTTTACAAGAATGTTGATTATGGTGGATGTTTCCATTATTTTTGGAGAATTAATTGATTAAAATTCGGATTTCTGAGAAGGGTTGCGCAGTCTACACTGTTTTGGCCATATCTTGAGTTCTAGAAGTCCGTTTGAGGCCCATAAGCAGTCCACGCGAAGATAACGAGATTCTCTATCATTCTAAAGAGGCCCAGACGTCCAAGCACAACTGGAAAGGTTCGGAAAAACAGAAGAAAAGCAGATACGAATTTTCCTTAAAAAACAGATTCAGTTTAGGAAACGTATTTTGCAGAAATTCTATTATAATTCTGTTTTGGTATTTTCTTGCTGGGCAAGACTTTTAGAGCCTATATAAACACATCTAGATATAGTTTTTAGGGATCGAAAAATTATTGTACATAACTTGTATATTCTAGTAGAGAGAGATTGGAGATAGCTATTCACTTTTCTTTGGAGATTGAAGGTTTTTCTCTATTCTTTATAATATTATGTGTTCATATTATATCTCTTGCTTTATTAGTTTAATTATGTATGAGTAGATAATTAATCTAGGGTTAAGTAGAACCCTAGTTATGATTGATGTGTGATTTTCCCAATTCCCCCAATTTGATTGTTTAATTGCTCTTGCTTATTGAGTTGTTTTAATTAGCAATTACAAATCAGACGTGATTATGTTTATTGTTTGAACCATTGTCTATTTATCAGCGAGAGTTGGATTTAGACGGTTGTGATTTATCCAATGAGGACATGAAC